>CM032463.1:432535-1725035 GCA_019059595.1 Marasmia exigua
GTAAACCTCACTCGACGCAGTTTTCAAAAAAAGTTGGGCTACGCTGGTCTCGCATAAGTTGCCTATTGATTGTTTGTACCACAATACATACAGACTTAGTTAATTTAAGGTGTCCAATAAACACTGATTACATTCGAAATTGTTAGATTTAACTAAATACCAGCTAATTAATTATTTTATTTAATTTTTATATATTACATAAATCCACAGTTCTTATTGATATTATCTCGGTGGAAGTATAGTCCTATAAACTAATCACCTATGGACTAATATTAATCGGTTGTTATGGCTCGGCAATCTAAGTTAAAAGGGAGCACGAACCAAACATTAGTGTATACGAGTTAGTGAAGCATTTAAGTATAAGTGTATTTACCTGTTTAGCGTGTGCGGCCAGCAGGCGAGCGTGTCGACGAGCGCCTTCTTGCGCTGCCACGACTCCGCCGCCGCCAGCAGCGCCGCGAACGCCGCGCAGCGCCCCTCCGCGCTCGCCAACTGCTCCTCTGGACACCACCGACACACGTCACACACCACACACCATCACCTGGCCTACGACCTATGCGCATTCCCTATCCGGTCGTGCCACATTACACTAATGTCACCATCGGAATATGAGGGTTTTTTTTATGTGATAGGTGGCAGATGAGCAGACAGATCACCTGATGGTAAGCGATTTCCGCCGCCCATGGACACCCGCGACAACGGTGGAGTCAAAAGTGTGCTACCAACCTTTAAACCCCCCTTTCCCCCGGATTGGGCCTCCGGTACCCTCATTCACGCAGCGAAACACCACAGTGCTACCAATCTTTTTGTCATTATTTTCAAAACCCCCTTCCCAAGTTTCTATAAGTACGGTAGTTTGGGTTGTGCATTTTCGATGTCCATTGAGTAAATTATCTTTTCATTTCAATGTACACCATGCTTATCTAACCGTATTACTGCCTTATCTGGGGCACTAATAAAAAAAAACATTTTTTCCCCAAGGAACCTATGTTCGTGGTTCGTGAAGGTCTAATCTCAGAAAAAAAAACCCTCTTCATACAAAAGTGATCAGCTGATTAGAGCTATTTGTATCAAAAGATGAATTTATTTAAAAAAAATAGGTTTAAGGTTCTTTGGTGAAGATATTTGTTTTCACTTAGTTATAGGTGCCCTAGATAAGGTATCCACCCGGATTCGACTAATCTTTATCCACCGATCGATCTATGGTATAGCGCCAGTTATTGCAGTGTATAATAAAAATCCGTTCTCTAACAAGTACTCATTCAACAGACAACACCATCTAATAGTAAATCCGTTAGACCGCCGCGCAAGTTTGACAGAATCTAATATCCAAGTAATTCAAATGACGTTGTCATTGTCACAGCTGTTATTGACATTACTTATACTTTTGACATTACATATATAACCCTACTTAACAAAAATCATCTCGATGGCCTTTATCATGAATCCAAACAATAACATATATCTCCAAACAATAGTTTATGTCATTCGTTCTTCACGTCGCTAAACAAGTACCGTCTTTATTACTCAAAACTGAATCAAGACCAAAAAAACTACGACAGATACTAATGTTTTCCCCACTCCAGTAATTAATTCGTCCAGTTTTGCACATGTTTTGGATTTTAGGCGTTATTAAGCGACATTAGGTACTTTAAAGGAAAATTGTCAAGTGATATTTTGACAACATGGGTAGTCAACAGTCGAAGTCAGTCAAGGTCTCAGTCACTCAATAAAACGGGGGCGTTTAGCTTTTTATTGGCCTACGGATTCTGCCGAGACTACTCTTAAGCTAACGAAATCGCAGGTTTTAAGACTCTTAGATCCTAGCAAGTTGTTTGCGTGACAACACACTTATCACACAATAGCAGTGTTAAAAACTATGTAATTCAAAGATTGTTGCATTAATATCACTTTGCAGCACCTCACTGCACGAAACAACGACATGTAAGTTCAAATGTTGTACCAAATGTTATTAACACCTGAAGTGACACAAGCTCTAAGCTCTTCTACGAAACATTACGGATGATAAAAAAATTATGAAAGCGTCTTATGTAAAAATAAAATTACCAATAAATAAATTATGTCAGCGTATGATTTTAGAAAATAGGTATATACTATTGTACGATCATTTTATTGCAATGGCAACATTGCATTTTTTGGTCTTGAATTTCAGTTTCGGGTATAGAAGAACACAATTGAGTTTATTACGATTATAAAGTGACGAAGTAAATTATCCTGCGGACAGTTGTCCTTTTATCACTGTCAAGGATACGGTATGATACTGATAAGGATACTGGATACGAGCAATCCACCCTTAAGGACGATTTTTTTTATCCGTAGTTGCCTATTGGTTAAATTAACTATAGTTAACTGTCTAACCAAGAGTCAAAGTGACAGCATCAGAGTGACGTAATTCCTTGAAATATAACTATTGGTGTTAGCTCCACCTACTGTTTAATTACGGTTTTAGCGCTATATTAAAATTTAGTTACAATATTAAACCGTTCGTTCAGTTTAACTACGGATCAAAAAATCGGCCCATAGGGCCCGTTTCTTAATTGAGGATTTGAAGTTAAGCACGACTTGAACACGAACTTTGACAGTTGAGTTATACTTCAATTTTATTTATTTTATTTTTTTATTTATTCACACAAGAGAAATTACAACCATTACTGTCAAACATTGTGCTCAAATCGTGCTTAACTTCAAACTCTCAATTTAGAAACCGGCCCTAACTGCCGCACTCAGAGACGTCAAATAAATTTTAATTGGTACTTAAGGAAAAAAACTCCCGCAGTGTCTCAAGACGAAAGTCTTTAATGCGTGTGTTTTACATTGCCAGTGATGACATACGGAACCTAAACGTGGCTGCTTACAATATACCGATTAAGGAGGCTCAAAGTCACCCAGAGAGCAATGGAGAGTATCAGAAATCTTGAGATCTGCAGGAGAACTAAGGTCACAGATATAGCCCAAAGGATTGCATGCCTCAAGTGGCAATGGGCAGGGAACATAGCGAGGAGAACAGACGGCCGTTGGGGCGGAAAGGTCCTCGAGTGGAGGCTACGTACAGAAAGTCGCAGCCGTGGTGCCCGCACCCCTCACAAGGTGTACCGACGATCTGGTGAAGATCGCGGGAATCCATTGGATGCGGGCGGCACAGGACCGATCTGTACGGAGAACATTGGGGAGGCCTATGTCTACGTCTATTGGCTGAAATGATGATGACGATGATGAAGAAAAAATATTGACACTAATTTCAATACGCATATCTAAAGACTTTCCAAAATGAAGTAAGTGAACATTTAGCTTAATTGACGTCTCTGAGTGCGGCAGTTAGACGGCATGGTGTATCATCGTCAGCCCATTTAAGTCCCCACTGCTGGGGCACGGGCCTCCCTCAATCACATGAGGGGTAATTGCCATACTCACCACGCTTGGCAGACGGGTTGGCGAGGGCACGGTGTATAAATTAGATGAATCCCTCACCAGTGAGTTCCTTCGCGAAGTCCAGGTCGGGCCACTCGTTCCTGATGAGGTCGGCGGTGTACTGCGCGACCTGGCGCAGGTCCCCCGCCGGAGCGCAGGCGCGCGCGGCGGCTGAGCGCCAGCAGCGCCACCTGGCGGTGCGGCGCCAGCCCCAGCTGCGAGCCCCTCTGCATCACCGCCTCCAACAGCTCCTCCGGGAACTTGGTGCCTTCCTTGTGGTACTGCATTATTCTGTTTACTAGGTTCTCGACGTCCCTGTGAACAAACGATCAGTTATTCTAGTGAGGTATGTATAAACTCTTACTGCCGCACTCAGAGACGTCAATCAAGCTAAATGCGTTTATGCATATTGAAATAAGTGTCATATTATTTTCTTAAGTAAACATTAAAGTTAATTTGACGTCTCTGAGTGCAGCAGTAAAAGAGTTAAGAGTCCTGCGAAGTGTCAGTTCAAATTCAATTCGAGGCAAGCTTTGCCGTTCCTCGGACCTCTCGCTATCTCTGTCACGCCACCGCGACCCTTCCGTGCGAGTAGAAAGAGCAAAAATGAGTAAGAAAATGTTCTTACTAATTTCGGTATTCACCAAAACCGATAAATGAAGCTTGATTATATTTTGTTTTTATTAAAAAAAATTGTAACTAGACAATACAAACTATGTCTTTGTTAAATTTACATAATGATTAATTGCGTTTTTAATTTAAAACAAATAGGCAGAAAACAGATACGTTACTTAATCATAAAATATAAAAATTGTTGATGTAAAAATATTATGTAGTAAGTAATAATGATTAGATTCTAAGTTTGCTATGCCCTTACAGGGCGTCACATGTTTACTTTTATCAATTTATTTATTTGTAAGATCTTGATGTAATGTGATTTTCAATAAACTATTTAAATTGAGTTGAATTGATATCGTTAACGTCGAAAAATTTACGAAATGTAATCGCATATATTTCTAAGTTGGTAAATATTTGTAAGATAATGTTTTAACACAGACATAGATATATACTTACTTAATCCGAATAACAGCAATGATACGTCGAGATGAACTCAAATTGCCAATTAGTTTGCTATTACATTTGTATGGGAAATACGTTGTTCGCCGGCCCCTTATGAGTTAAATGTTCAAACAACAACAAGACATCTTTCTTCAATTACATTTATGATGTAACTCAAAATTGATGAATCACTTGCGCGATGTAATCGACATTCAGCGCCATCTATTGGTAAGTTTAGAAGTGTAGAAGTAATAGCAAAATTAAGTCTCAAAACGCAGTGGGAGTGGAGCACTGGTGATCTATCGGAATATGAGGGTATTGCTTATATTACTTATTGTTAAAATCATCCGAGTTTTTTTGACTCCACTGACTGGTGTTATTGGTGTCTTTGGATGGCGACAATCGCTTGCTATTTGTTCTACCTGCTAATCTGCCACCGCATTAAACAAAACAAAAATCTTACTGCAGAGCATGCAGGCTGGTGAGCGCCAGGTGCTGGAACACTTGCTGCGGGTCCGCGTCCACGTGCAGGCACTGCAGCAGGGAGCCCAGGGCGCCAGGACGCATCTCGCTCGACATCACCAGCCTCCCGACTTGCTCCACCACCAGCCCAGGATCGCCGTGGGACATCTCTATTTCACTGCGGAGTCACAGATAGGTTACTTTCGATACTGCAAAATAAATTAAAAAATCAACCCAAGTGCCAACTGCAAAGGAATCCGTTCACGAAGATTTCAAAATGTACTTGACATTTGCATGTGTCAGTTTAGTTCATACAATTGTAAATTGTAACTACCGGACTCCCCAAGAGCGATGACAGCTTAGTGGCACCTTTCATACTTTCCATTCCATTCCATCCTCTGGATTTTTTAAATCTATGTGCGTAATTCTACCTGGCGGTGAGAAAAACATCGTGAAGAAATATGCACGTTTCGGATAGTTTCTGAAAACGTGTAACTATGATTCAGTTGCTCTAGTTCCCCTGTTAAAGGGTTGCGAAGGTCAGACGGCAGTCGCTCCATTGTAATTACCAGACCCCTCAAATCCTGAATCATGGTCTAAGTGTAGCCTGTGCGCCAAAGCGTCAGCTTTAGACGGATCCGGGAACTATTGCTAATATGAGGATAGGAATAAATAAATAAATAGAAGTTTATAAGAATTTACACAAAACAGGATTTACGCAACAATAAATAACCTGAGACATTTTCTTAAAACCAGTCAAATACCCTATTGGACCTAACGCCATCAAAATTATCTTTCCCATTTTGCGCGTCGTCGTTCGCCATTCGTCTTCCCTCTCGCTCACATAGTCAATTAAATATCGATCTCTTACTCTCCTTTCCAAACACCTCGACACCTATCACATAAATATAATTAAAAAATAATTGCAGGAGACATACGGCCATATCTGGTCGCGAGGCAGCGCGCTGCCGTCGATGAGCGCCTGCACGGCGGCGGAGTGGAAGTTGTCCAGGAAGCGCGCCCAGCGCGTCAGCTCCTGCCCCACGCTCGCCCAGGTTTGCTCGCTGAAAATACAACAACATTCAACTTGGATCATATAAACTAAAAGCAAAAGTTTAATGTCAGTCCCCAGTACTTGGCCTAAACTAGGCGTTAAATAAAATAAATAAATAATTTATTTGCCAAAACATGTTAATAAGAGTTTTAAATACAAAAGCCCACAAGGGGACGTTATCGCCCACTTTGAGACTGGCTTGAAATAATGACCATACAAGATTACTTGTTTTGGTCCTTAAAGCCGGATCTAATAGGATGTTATTTCTTTATCGATATTTATATCCTTTTGTTATCAAATAAAAACAAATGGATACTTAGTGATTTATTGGGAAAAGGCGGCACCGAAAATAGGGACGAGTTGTTAATCTAAGATTAAGTTATATGACCGTATTCATCAAATAATAGTTATCCAAAGTTGAAAATCCAATAATAAACTACCTTTCGACAACCCCGTGTAGATTTCGAACTTCCACATAAAACTATGTTTCTGAAATAAATAAAATCATACGTACTTCTTGTTAAACTTGAAGTCATTCTCCTGCTCTTGCTGGCAGTAGTCCACCGCCTGCATGATCATGAGGCTGCGCGTGCCGGCCGGGATGCTGGAACAACATTCACGCATTCAATGCTTTAGCCATATTTCTCGAGAAAGTTACAGACCGACCAAGATTACCGCTGTACAATATTTTTTCTCTCGGAATAAGTAAAGATCGAAAGTACCAAAAATAGCTCCTATACTCCAATCATTGGTTAGAACCTTCGTTTTAAAGTAAAACCCACAAGCCACTGCGTCACCGAGGCAGTCACCAGCCAAAAAAATATACCCGAAATTTTCTGTTGGGAAGTTCTCAGTGTCAAAGTCCTGAAATTGGCGGTCTTGTAATGGCCGAAATAAGAGTAGTAAGGGAATAGAGAGTGCACTTGTGTTTGCGCACATACTTGAACCAGGCCCATTTTCAGTGGTGCGAAATTTTTTTAAAGACATCTAATTTTTTTTTATTACTGAAAATGGTTCACTCTGTAGGTATATACTGCCAACATGGCTGATCTTTGAAATTGGCCACCGTACCCGAATCAGTTGGAGGATGTTAATTTGTGACCGCGCCCGCGAGTCAAGGTGTTTGTTCACATACCGCTCGATGGCCTCGCGCGTGAAGCACGCGTTGGCTACGAACTCGAGCAGGTCGTCCTTGGACAGCTTGTTGAAGTAGCTTGCACATTGCCGGTACTGCTGCATCCATTTCTTGGTGCTGGCCGCGCTTGCGGGTACCTAAGGAATTTATAATAGGCTTGAATATAATAAAAATAAACAATTTTCTATAACCACTAAAAATATATAAGTATTGCACTGGATCTCCCCAAATGATCAAGTTGTACTTTTAGGTACTTGATCCAAAAGCGATCGGAATTGACTGTTTCTGAGACGACGTAATGTACGTTAGGTACTGCTAAAATGACAACGTTATATACAAAACAAGCAATGCCGTTAAAGTTATAACCTTAAGCCTACATAACGCCATCTAGTGTATATATCTTCAAAAAAAAACCCTGATTCAAAGATTTTCTTTATCTAGGGCTAGCGCCACCTTTTCGAAGAATCTTAGCGTATGCGTATCGTAAGCAATGAGGGTTTTCGCGTGTGAAAAATCCGCTAGATGGCGTACTGTTGGACTGACGTCCAACATCAACCGCATTGGTTGTTTAGTTTGTAAAATTGTCATTTTGACAGATCACGTTTAAAAATAGCCAATCACATTGTACATGGACCTCACGCACATAGTACTCCATCTAGCGGATTTTTCACACGCAAACACACCCTCAATTGTATGAAAACTAAAGAGTACTCTATCGTACGTAAGCATAACTATCTCCCCCTCATTTGGATTTAATAAAAGGTGATTAAGTATGACGTGGGAACGCTACGATTACGTTACGAATTCCTATATTCCTTTATTGTAAAACGCGATCTAAGAATAATTTCGAAACTAAACTCTTTCCAGCCCCTATAAACATTACGTTTTGGAACGGGATAGCATGAGCTTTAGTACGGTAATAACATTAAATCGTTTTGTAAAAAGTAGACCTGGTAAAAACGTATCTTTCTAAAGATTGGGACATTTGCATCTGGATCAGAGAAAAAATGCGGAACAGTGAAACGCTTCATTTCAGTCATTTGGATCATCAACTCTCAGATTGATCCGTGATAATTTTGTTACGAATGAATGATCGATCCTCTCATGCTGGTGCATGTATTATATCTATCTCTTTTCCCCGCGTAATACATGGAAAGACAGTTACCTATTCACCCCGGACATGTCCTATTCACAGCTTACCTACTCTTTCGCTTTGAATCCAGATCATTCCGCTCATTTTGATCATTCAGCTAACTCGTATCATTCAGCTCATTCGGATCATTCAGCTCACTCGCATCATTCAGCTCATTCGGATCATTCAGCTCACTCGGACTCGCGATCTATTTGAGTCGAATGATATATTCGGTACGAATATTAGAGATTCGGAACAGTGTATCATTTGGCTAAATCGGATCACGCTGAGTCGTTTCAGTAAAGAGTTACACACGTCTAGTAATAAGGTGCACGTGCCTCTGCTACAAAAGCAAGTGACTTACACTAAACAAATGCTTGGTGAGCCACATCGTGTACAGCGCGTTGACGGGCAGCGGCGGCCTGAAGGCGGACGGCAGCGTCCGCAGCAGCTTCACCACCATGCCCACGTTCTCCGGTTTCAATATTTGCAGCAGATGCGTCGAATACTGCTCCGCTGTTGGCTGTTCTAGCAGCAGCTTGTAGTCTAGTTCTGTGAGGAAAAAACATTTTTATGCTCATTAAGCCGTTTTCGACCAATTTGGTGTAGGTCTCCTTCAATCATCTCCATCTATTCTATTTTGGGCAGTTGAAGTCCAGTTGTGCTCGCCAAACTTTGCTATGTCGTCTCTCCGTCTCATTTGTGGCCTTCCTATCTTCCTATAAATATCCAGTTACTAGACCGATAGTTTCATTAATGTGTTTGTTTAAACTTCGGAATATCATCATCAATTTTTCATCACACCTATACGTGTGGGGTATCTATGTATAGGTCTTTAAAAATGATGTTGAGGTTTTTGACATCATTTTTTTCTAAACACAATACTTTGCGCAAGAGCCGCTCCCAAAGTGGTAAATTTTGTCCCCCCCCCCCCCCCCCCCCTCTAACTTCTATATTAAATACCATAAAAACTAACAACGAAAATTGGTTTGGACTAGATCTAGTAAGTAGTTTTTTTTAATACGTTATAAACCGTAAACCGCAATTTACCTTCCATATATCTTACTTGCTGCTACGGAACCCTTCATAGGCGAGTCCCACTCGCACGTAGCCGGTTTTTTGTCTCTGTGTTCCTGGCAGTTTCTTTTTAATTCTAATGAAATTCCACGAACACTGGTTCCGTGCCTTTATTGTGCTCGTTTTTTAAGTGTTACAAATTATTTTTGAAATTTGCTCCGCGATAAAATTAAACTAAATTAAATTACAATAACAATCTTAAGTTTAGGCAGTCATGCATGGTTAATGTTAATAAAATGTACTGTCATTATTATTATTATTATTTTTTGGGGTAGGGGGTTTGGTGATTTTATGTAGTTAAGGACCTCAGAGGGGGGTTCAGGGGTACGTTAGTAATTTATCTTTTATTTGCAAGCTTGTCCCTAACCACGTCATCGCCCCGGCGGATCACCATTGTACTCAGTTATTTTTTCGATGGTAGCCTTCGATGCCATGGATATTAGGCGCGCTGTGGCGTCGTTAGTGGCAGTTTAATGTAACTTGTCTAAGTTTCCAAAATAATATCTACATTATTTTAAAATTTATTTTATTATTCTTTAAATATCCTTACCAGAAGAAGCAGCCTTGAATTTCTTCAGCAGCTTAATGTGTTCGGCCGCGGTGAGGCCGTGTATGAGCGGTTTCTCGTCCACATTCTTCAGTATAGTAAAGAAGTTTATCAGCGCATTGTGGTCTTCGCCGCGGATTAGCGGCCACATCGTGTCCTTGATCCTGAGAAGAAAGAGAGGGGTGAGGAGGCTAAAATTCTTCATACAAATTGCTTACGATACGCATACGCTACGATTCTTCGAAAAGTTCGTGCTAGATAGCCCTTCAGTGCGCGTTAACTCTGTGTTGCCGTAGTCCTCTACAGAATGCTTCGGGGCCTACGTTTCTTGAGGTGATGAGTAAAAGACGTGGACTGTATAACTAGGACTGTGTAATAAGACCAAAAATAGTGAGTTAATATACAAGTAATCGTGCGCGCGGTTCGGTGAGCGGTGAGGTCTGCCGGGTGCGCGCGCGCGTGTGTATCCTCCGTCTCCGTCCAGCGCGGCACGCGTTGTCGTCTCCGTGGATATTATCACTACTCTGAGTGATGGTTCACCTGTGATGCGGGGCAGGTACTTGTCGGCCAGCGCGCACGCCGCCGTCACGTGTTCGCTCGCCCGGCCTGCTAGCTCGCGTGTGCAAACGCAAAGAATAAAATTAAGAAAAAAATATTGACTATACAACACATAACCCCATATATGAAGAAAAAATGAGACAGAACATAAACAGTTGCACTTAGCACGTGCTACAAGCAACCGCTACAGCGCTGATTTTCCGGCTTGACCTTCGAGTGACACCTTAACACACAGAACCTGTGGTGCGCGCAGGGCAAGTACTTGTCGCCAGCGCGCACGCCGCCGCCACGTGCTCGCTCGCGTGCAGTTACCTGTGGTGCGCGCGCGGCGCGGCGGCGGCGCAGGCGGAGGGCGGGCGCGCGTGGTGCGCGTGCGCGGCGGCGTGCTGCAGCCACACGCCACGCGCTCATGCCGTACTTTGTCGCCAGCGCGCACGCAAGCGCGCCACGTGCTCGCTCGCGTGCAGTTACCTGTGGTGCGCGCGCGGCGCGGCGGCGGCGCAGGCGGAGGGCGGGCGCGCGTGGTGCGCGTGCGCGGCGGCGTGCTGCAGCCACACGTCCAGCGCGCTCATGCCGTACTTGTCGCCAGCGCGCCACGCCGCACCACTGCCTCGCTCGCGTGCAGTTACCTGTGGTGGCGCGCGCGCGCGGCGGCGCGGCGGAGGGCGGGCGCGCGTGGTGCGCGTGCGCGGCGGCGTGCTGCAGCCACACGTCCAGCGCGCTCATGCCGTACTTGTCGCCCAGCGCGCACGCCGCTGCCACGTGCTCGCTCGAATCCGATCTGATCACAAAATGTCCCCAATGAAACCAATAATAGGCTATTTGACAGTATGAAATATAAAGATTTTTTATAGTCATCCGCGTAGTTTATAACTTTAAAAAGGAATTGGCTATTTGACGTCAGTCGGTCGATGCATTCACGAACTATCTTCAGCTTTTGACATGCTTAGACATGATTTGGAAAGACGAATGATACCTGGCGACTCTATAGATGGTCTCAGCCCGGTAGTCGGTATCTGCGTTGAACAGCAGCCCATTGATGGTGAAACCCAGGCTCCTCAGATGTTCCACTTCGCCCATGCCCGTCAGCCGGTCGATGCACTCGCGAATGATCTCCAGCTGTTCTTGAGATGCGTTCTTTTGCTTCAACGTAGTTTGGGCCATCTGAAAAAAAAAAACGAATCAATATTCAAGTTTATTACTAATCATCGTTTCATCTCCAGGCGCGTTGCATTTGATCAGCGTCGCGTAGAGGCCGGCGCTGACGGCTAGGTGTATGGTCCACACTCATCACAGAGGGCTGCGTCAGATACACGTTGTCCCTGAGCTCGGGTGCGTTGCTCTTGATCAGCGTCGCGTAGAGGCCGGCGCTAACGGCTAGGTGTATGGTCACACACTCACCACAGAGGGTTGCGTCAGATACACGTTGTCCCTGTGCTCGGATGCGTTGCACTTGATCGGCGTCGCGTAGAGGCCGGCGCTGACGGATAGGTGTATGGTCACACACTCACCAGAGAGCTGCGTCAGATACACGTTGTCCCTGTGCTCGGGTGCGTCGCACTTGATCGGCGTCGCGGAGAGGCCGGCGTTGATGGCTAGGTGTATGGTCACACACTCACCAGAGAGCTGCGTCAGATACACGTTGTCCCTGTGCTCGGATGCGTTGCACTTGATCGGCGTCGCGTAGAGGCCGGCGCTGACGGATAGGTGTATGGTCACACACTCACCAGAGAGCTGCGTCAGATACACGTTGTCCCTGTGCTCGGGTGCGTCGCACTTGATCGGCGTCGCGGAGAGGCCGGCGTTGATGGCTAGGTGTATGGTCAGTATGGTCACACACTCACCAGAGAGCTGCGTCAGATACACGTTGTCCCTGTGCTCGGGTGCGTCGCACTTGATCGGCGTCGCGGAGAGGCCGGCGCTGATGGCTAGGTGTATGGTCACACACTCACCAGAGAGCTGCGTCAGATACACGTTGTCCCTGTGCTCGGGTGCGTCGCACTTGATCGGCGTCGCGGAGAGGCCGGCGCTGATGGCTAGGTGTATGGTCACACACTCACCAGAGAGCTGCGTCAGATACACGTTGTCCCTGTGCTCGGGTGCGTCGCACTTGATCGGCGTCGCGGAGAGGCCGGCGCTGATGGCTAGGTGTATGGTCACACACTCACCACAGAGGGCTGCGTCAGATACACGTTGTCCCTGTTCTCGGGTGCGTTGCACTTAATCGGCGTCGCGTAGAGGCCGGCGCTGACGGCTAGGTGTATGGTCACACACTCACCACAGAGGGCTGTGTCAGATACACGTTATCCCTGAGCTCAGGCGCGTTGCACTTGATCGGCGTCGCGGAGAGGCCGGCGCTGACGGCTAGGTGTATGGTCACACACTCACCACAGAGGGCTGCGTCAGATAAACGTTATCCCTGAGCTCAGGCGCGTTGCACTTGATCAGCGTCGCGTAGAGGCCGGCGCTGACGGCGGTGGCGGTGTTGTGAGTGTCGAGCAGTTTCTTGCTGCGTGCGTAGTCTTGGGTAGAGCGGAGCATGCAAGCCACGCTTAGCGGTGTGTCCGTGTATAGGACTTCTTCGGCACATTTTTGGACCACTATGAAAATATAAAGAACAGAATGGTGACTATTGTGGGAGAAAAATTCTTTAGATGGTGTAATATACTAGGACTGAGGAAGTTAATTTAAGAATATTAATAAAATTAAATAAGTGATTCCACACGGGAACGTGATATTTGTTTTAATAACCAATTTTAATAGCAAATGTTGACGCCAAATATTTTTCACAAATACAATATAAAAAAAAAACTTCCTAGAGTAGTAAAAACGGACCGTAAAAAGGTTTGACACATGTTAGGCACAGTTGTGGTTGAAGACGTGAACCGTCGTACTGGTAGTGCGTGTGGGACGGGCGTAGAGCTAGTCACTCACCGTCGGTCTCGAGGTCAGGGCGTGGCGCCGTTGTCCAGGCAGTTCTGTATGTAGTACCAGTTGAGCAGCGACTGCGCTGGCGGCGTGACGTGCGCGTCGGGGACGGTGAACCGGTCGTACTGGTAGTGCGTGTCGGACGCCGCGTGTTGTGGGTACAACGAACGGTAGAACTCGTGGACGCGGACGGTGCGTTCCTCCGCCTCCGGGACTGAAGTCTTCTCGCTATTATTAGTGACAAAAGTGACATGCATAAATTGCTTTTTTTAGAAAAAAAATAACGCTCCTTAAGTACACCAAAGTTATATAGTCACACGAGGCATGACATATGAACATCGTTCGTTCCTCAAACATTCCTTGTCTTATTCATAGTGCACAAGGGCGAGAGTGGGCACGCTGTTCTTATGCACAAGCACTGGGAAGACACGTTGCGCACGCAATCGCTGTTTCTCAGAATAGGCACTAAGATTAGCCCACACTTAGATTCAAACACGATGTTCCAGACTACGCAAAAAATTGATACCTATAATTTTTCCGTCACAAAATCAACTATTCCATGGTCTTGATCAATCGAAAAAGTTCTCTTTGGAGCCTCATGCACGTCGCACGGTTCTAGCTTTTTATTGGTCTGTGACGGCGACTGTCGACATCCGTCTATTGATTGGATTGGACGAACGCACTTCCGCCTCGCGTCCCGCGAACTTGTGGTCGTGGAAGGTCGTACTTTGTGGCGATAGACCTATAATTTTTCGAAAACCTGTACGAAACTTACCTCAGAGAGAACTTATTCTGGAAGGAGTCAAGCAAGTAGTTGAAGAGCGGCATCTTCCGCTCTGGCTGCGCAGGGCGCCACTAGATCTTTCTTCTCTATGATCGGCTACAAAAAATAAAGCTACATTTACATCTTTAGGTACTTTAATGGGTAAACGAAATACTTAAATAATAAAGTCCAAAAGACAAACATTATTAACTACAGTGTTATTATATTTTCAAGTATTCAGGCAACGTACATGACCGCATTTATGACATTTTCAAGCCTTTTGATTTTCCATAGGAATGAGACGATTTCCCAAGATAACGTAGCGTTTTACTGGAGAACGAATTAAATAAACAGTCTTATACAAAATCTTCACGTGATACGTGGTAGACGAACAGCCTGAACCTGCGGCGGCAAGACCAGTATAGTCACGAGTTCGCTAACATTCCCTCGGGTTAGGCCTCGTGGGAACCGTGGTAGAGCCACGCTTGGGCATGAATGGGCCGGCTCGACCGGAGTGATACCACGGCCTTACTGAAAACCAGCGTGAAGCAGCACTGTGCTGTGTTTCGCTGCATGAGTGAGAGTACCGGAGGCCTAATCCGGGGGAAAGAAGGGTTTATATGTTGGCAGCGCACTTGTGACTCCCTGGAGTCGCGGGTGTCCATGAGCGGCGGCAATCGCTCACCATCGGGTGATCTGTCTGCTCATCTGCCACCTATCACATAAAAAAAAGTGACACTGCCGTAACAACTTGCAGTGTTAATTATTAGTAAGTGACTTATTTCGGCAGCATCCTGTCCGTCACTCTCAAAGGCAGTATATCAATAAATGATTAACTTACTGTAGTAATGGCGTCGTCGAACTCGTCGTCGGTGGAGGGCCAGCGGTCCATGAGCCGCGACTGCTCCTTCACCGCGGCACCCATCTGCTCCAGGCCCTCGAGCTCCAGCGCCAGTCTGGCGACAACGAAGGCAGACTTTAATTACATTCAATTTGTTTCAATTAGAAATAGATAAATTACTTGTAGAGAGTAAAGCAATGTGGCGCGGTGCAGTGCAATGTGCCTAGCCACGCAATATTTATAAAGATTATCTCAGAATGTGAAAGAGATCCAATCGGCCCTAGCACAGATTCTATACGCGTGCAGTAGAGTAAGAACGTCGCCCAGCACGTCACCCCAGTACTAACATCTTCGTGCAGTTTTTCAAGTATGGTTTTCTATGAAAAGGCACTATCTATTTAGAATGCATGTCTATAACGGTTACTAGATGACGCTACCATTACACATATACAATAAACAGAATCTTGTTGCATAAAATTGTACCGGCAAATACGGGAGGATGTCCTAGGCGCCACCCGAGTATGTCGACGTGAAGGTGATGGACACAGCCACTCTAAAATGACAGTTGCTTCCATTTCTCAGCTAATAGAATCTCAAGCAGGCAAGTCGGTAACGTTATTTATCATTTATTTATATCATCATTCGTCATTTAATCTTTATTAATATCTCGGATTGAATTATTATTACCTAGCGCTCAGAACTTCCGTAAAAGCCTGGAAACATGGTCCTGCGCAGCCGCCGGAGCTAGCAGCAGGCGGCGCGCGGGCACGTCGGCGTGCGCGTGCGCGACGCTGGCCACGTGCGCGAGCAGCGGCGCGGCGGGCGCGTGGTGCAGTAGCATGACACTAGGCGACAGTCGCTACGAGTGGTGTGTTACCTGGCGCGCAGCACGTCCTCGAGCCTGGACACGTGGTCCTGCGCAGCCGCCGCGGCCAGCAGCAGGCGGCGCGCGGGCACGTCGGCGTGCGCGTGCGCGACGCTGGCCACGTGCGCGAGCAGCGGCGCGGCGGGCGCGTGGTGCAGTAGCATGACACTAGGCGACAGTCGCTACGAGTGGTGTGTTACCTGGCGCGCAGCACGTCCTCGAGCCTGGACACGTGGTCCTGCGCAGCCGCCGCGGCCAGCAGCAGGCGGCGCGCGGGCACGTCGGCGTGCGCGTGCGCGACGCTGGCCACGTGCGCGAGCAGCGGCGCGGCGGGCGCGTGGTGCAGTAGCATGACACTAGGCGACAGTCGCTACGAGTGGTGTGTTACCTGGCGCGCAGCACGTCCTCGAGCCTGGACACGTGGTCCTGCGCAGCCGCCGCGGCCAGCAGCAGGCGGCGCGCGGGCACGTCGGCGTGCGCGTGCGCGACGCTGGCCACGTGCGCGAGCAGCGGCGCGGCGGGCGCGTGGTGCAGTAGCATGACACTAGGCGACAGTCGCTACGAGTGGTGTGTTACCTGGCGCGCAGCACGTCCTCGAGCCTGGACACGTGGTCCTGCGCAGCCGCCGCGGCCAGCAGCAGGCGGCGCGCGGGCACGTCGGCGTGCGCGTGCGCGACGCTGGCCACGTGCGCGAGCAGCGGCGCGGCGGGCGCGTGGTGCAGTAGCATGACACTAGGCGACAGTCGCTACGAGTGGTGTGTTACCTGGCGCGCAGCACGTCCTCGAGCCTGGACACGTGGTCCTGCGCAGCCGCCGCGGCCAGCAGCAGGCGGCGCGCGGGCACGTCGGCGTGCGCGTGCGCGACGCTGGCCACGTGCGCGAGCAGCGGCGCGGCGGGCGCGTGGTGCAGTAGCATGACACTAGGCGACAGTCGCTACGAGTGGTGTGTTACCTGGCGCGCAGCACGTCCTCGAGCCTGGACACGTGGTCCTGCGCAGCCGCCGCGGCCAGCAGCAGGCGGCGCGCGGGCACGTCGGCGTGCGCGTGCGCGACGCTGGCCACGTGCGCGAGCAGCGGCGCGGCGGGCGCGTGGTGCAGTAGCATGACACTAGGCGACAGTCGCTACGAGTGGTGTGTTACCTGGCGCGCAGCACGTCCTCGAGCCTGGACACGTGGTCCTGCGCAGCCGCCGCGGCCAGCAGCAGGCGGCGCGCGGGCACGTCGGCGTGCGCGTGCGCGACGCTGGCCACGTGCGCGAGCAGCGGCGCGGCGGGCGCGTGGTGCAGTAGCATGACACTAGGCGACAGTCGCTACGAGTGGTGTGTTACCTGGCGCGCAGCACGTCCTCGAGCCTGGACACGTGGTCCTGCGCAGCCGCCGCGGCCAGCAGCAGGCGGCGCGCGGGCACGTCGGCGTGCGCGTGCGCGACGCTGGCCACGTGCGCGAGCAGCGGCGCGGCGGGCGCGTGGTGCAGTAGCATGACACTAGGCGACAGTCGCTACGAGTGGTGTGTTACCTGGCGCGCAGCACGTCCTCGAGCCTGGACACGTGGTCCTGCGCAGCCGCCGCGGCCAGCAGCAGGCGGCGCGCGGGCACGTCGGCGTGCGCGTGCGCGACGCTGGCCACGTGCGCGAGCAGCGGCGCGGCGGGCGCGTGGTGCAGCGCGGCGAGGCGGCGCGCGGCGTCGGCGGCGGCGCCGAGCCCCGGCCGGGCCCGCGCGCACGCCCGCGCTGCCGACCAGCTGGAGTACGCTCGCTTCCCTGGCGAACAATCGAGCGGCGCATTCAATCCAACAGTACGCCATCTAGCGGATTTTGTCACACGCGACAGTACACATTCCTGCTCATCTACCAACAAATCTGTATACAACGTAATTTTTTAAAATTCCCATTTTCTTTAAAGCCCTGCAATATGCTCGCTTCTATACACACAAATCACGGGAATCATAGCTCAAATTGCCGGGATTTTTTTATTTAAAACTTTATTGCACAAAACGATACAGTAGGCGAACTTAATGCCCAGAGGATTAACCCACTCTAAGCTACTCATCGCAGATCCTCCGCCGCGCTTCTTGGGCTAAGTAGGAACAACATACGCATCCTATAAGAGCTCTAACCGGTCACTGTTGCCTTAACAAGCTCTCCTTATAAAATCCTGCGACACCCTCGCTTCCCTGTCAAACAAATGAGCGGCATTTAGCTCCTATACACATCTACCTACAAATCTGTATTCACAGTCATATTTTATTATTTATCCTCGCTCGCTTCCAAATCAAGGGCAGCTTCGATGGCGCGGTGTCTGCCCAAACACGAAAAGACCCGGCCCGGCTTCGATTCCCGGTCGAGTTAATTTAGCAAACAAACTTTTCTAAATTGATTTCAGGTCAGGTATGTCGGGAGACTTCCCCAGCTGCTTGTATTCATAGAAAATGCCTTAGTCTGAGACTAAATGATAATAATTTGTGAAACTTAATTTGATATTGTCAGTTATAGTATATTATCATAATAATTGGAAATGAAACTCACCTCAACTGTTCATCGTCCCCAGCCACTCTGAGAAGCTTGGATATCATGAGCAGTTTGTTGCTCGCCAAATACGCGTTGGGATTCGCCTTCAGGCACTCCTCGATCATCGTTATACGATCCTCGCATAGCCGGACTAAAAATAAATAACTCATATATTTCAAAAACTAAAGCAAAATTTCATTAATTACGAGATAATTTACCTTGAATTGGAAGAATAGAAACGTCGAAAGCAGCCATAAGTTTCAACGCTGCGATGAGGTCTAGCTCTTCCAAAATTTGGCTATTTCCATCTTTGATAACCATCAGGCAGCACCTAAAACCATTTGTGTTTAACTTTATTTATTACACTAGATAAGAATATAAATTTTATTTTTTTAAAGTCAAACTTAGGGAAATAGCATTTGCACCAAGATGTTTCGTTGCAGTCGACACGTGGCATGTCCTTATTATATGTGTAACTATCATACCTTCCATCACATCGCTGCGGTATCGATACCGATACGACCTGCATACCTTCAAGAAAAGAACGTATTACTTTTAAAAAGCCCGGCAGCGCATTTGTGACTCCTCTGGTGTTGCAAGTGTCCACGGGTGGCGGTAATCACGTGCCATCAAGTGATCCGTCTGTTCGTCTGCCCTCTATCTCATAAAAAAAATACATACTTGGCTAGCTCAAGGGCAGGATCAGTGAGCGAAGCGGCCGAGTTGAAGTATTCCTTGGCCGCCGTGGTGACGAGCTCGACGCTGCGAGCGTAGTCGATGAGCGGCCCGCGGCGGCCGGACTCCACCACGGACAGGACTTCGCCGGCTAGCTTGATGCTGGCCGCGTCGCCTGACGTCAGCAACGATGACGCGTAGATCTAATCAATTTGAGTGGTTAAGGTATTGCGACCAAGCGCGGAAGGTCCCGGACTGGATGTGCTGGAAAACGCCCCCAACTATCGTCTTCAGAACCCATGGTACTGGGAGTGCCCCAGTTTCAGACTTGACGATCAACGCGAATTGTCTGGTCCATTATTGAAGACAATACAGATTTTTAAAAATCCAAGACAATTTGCACCAAAAACCTCAGGCTTGTGAAGTCTCTTTCATCTTCCAATTACAATACTTGTTTAATTAAATATAGATGGGGCACATACCTCATAACACTCCGCCTTAGAGATGCACGTGAAGAGCGACGATTGAAGCTCCAGCAAGTCTTTGAGCAGCTCCGCCCACTGCTGCTGCGTCGGCTTCTCTTCCCTGTAATAACAGATAAGCCTTACTAACTTTCTATATAAAATCCCAAAGATGTTAACCCCTTTAAATAGTAATCACCGAAGAGACTTACTGTTTCAATTAACCACAGAAAAAAATCATTTTCCATGTTGGTCCAAAGGTATTTATTAGATCAAAAAAAATAAATAAAAAAGGCAACGTATTATTATATGAAAATGCACTTTAAAGCGACAGCTGCGCAAGAGATCTCCGGGTCGGGCCAAAGTTTTGTACTTAATTTTTCCGTAAGAAATTCTTAGTGGCAGCCCGGAGTCTGGAAGTTGACGGTCTTGTATCCCCGTACCTTGGAAAGCACGTTAAGCTGTTGGTCCTGCGCCCGTTCTCTCTCCGGTCGTGTCACAGTAGTGTCCCATCGAAAAATGAGGGTAAGGGAGTAGAGAGTGCACTTGTGTTTGCGCACACACTTGAGCACTATAATATATCCAGCGTACGTGGCTAATCGTTGAGATTGGCCGCCGTAGGCGTAATCGGTTGGAGGATATTATTTTATTTTTTAATAAGGGTCCCTATTTAAAATTAAATTTGAGAATAGTCTTATAAAATTAAATTGAATTTCAGTTATTAAGAACTATATTCTAACAATAGTTGTAGGGAAAGTAAGCTAGGTCTTCGTAGGTGAATGTACTCGCGAACACCCACGGCGTTGTATTCTCGAGGTTATATAGACACCCCGGGAAAACAACGACGGTGGCGCACGACCAGTTCATCTTGCTTTCTTCTTTCTTCACCTCCCCACTAAACTAACTTACGAGAAATCAACGAACAAATGACGTGAATAAAAAACAGTTTAATTATACAGCCACACATTTTTCCAGCATCCCATTATAATCATCTCATTGCGAAAGTGCCGGTTGCGTCCAATGCCGTCGGTTCAGAGACTGGGGCTTGCTTGGACTATGATCCATTTGGTAAGTCTGGTATGTAATTAGAATTACAATGACGCGACTAACGGTATCATCATCGCAACCCCTAAACAGACTAACTGGACCATTGTTACAAGTCCAGAGTCATTATCTCAGCAATTGTGTGCATTCAACGTTTGAGAAAACATCCGAAACGTGCAGGTTTCCTTACGTTTTCTCTCACCGCCAAGCTAGTGGTAGAAATACGCACAGAGGGAAAATCTTGAGATGCGTAAATTAGTGCGATTTTTCTGTGACGCTGATTTCAACTCACATACAGTCTTCCGCAATACTTTTCCAATACTGTTTCCATGTTTTATTTTTTTTTAGTCCGCGTTTTGGAAAAAAACATTGCCGCTGGTCCGTATGCGAGTCGAAGTCAGGATCACAGGAAAACCGCTCTAAAATCTCTCCATTCGGTGAGCGCATATTCTTATCCACTGAGCTATTATCGCCTCGTAATTTGCTTTCTAACCGACTTTAAAAATAGGGGAGGTTCTTTTTCCGCTTGATTCAGTAGTACATATAATGATGTATAGTTACAGAATGTATGTGTTATGATGATGACAACTAAGCTTTATGAACTGAACTTTAATGAAACCAAAATGTATATACCTAGTTATTAAGTTGAAGTAAGTATTGAAGTTTGCCGTGTGGTCCCCGGCAGAGTAGAATAGGCCACCCTCACTCTTACCGAGGTGTCGTAAAAGGCGACTAAGGTAAAGCTGCTGGCATTTATATCTGAAAACTCTGCATTTATATCTAAACCCTCGCCAAGCGTGGTGAGTATGGCAATTACCCCTCATGTGATTGAGGGAGGCCCGTGCCCCAGCAGTGGGGACTTAAATAGGCTGATGATGATGAAGTATTGAAAGGAATACATCAACCCCAAAATAAGTAGGTATGTTAAGCATTTTGTAAGATGAAGGTGTATGGCGACGCGTACTGAAAGTGTCTGTTTCGGGGCATCTCAAGTTGTGAAGCTGTTGGACACAAACACCTCGGTAAAGCATGAGATGGCCCAGCACATTGCTATAACATGTCATGTCGAAGCTCCGAAGTACAATCAGCGCCAAAAATGTGTTATCTACCTAAACAGTCAAAATCTCTGGCCTCTAAAGAAAAAAAAATACTTTACTTGTTTTTAATACTGTAAATTTTTTATACACGTGCACGTTCCCTATGTGAGCATGTATCTAGTAGACAGTTTACCAAAATATTTCGGGCCATCTTAAGGTGTTGAGACAACACTTCGGAACAGCATGTAGCAGAACCATAACACAGCGATAACATATCGTGATGAAACCGCGCGGGACGAAGACGAACACTTTTACTTACCTACCTAGATTTGCTGTCTAAGAAGTGAAAAAAAAAAGTATTTGGAACGCAAAATCTATACAGCAATAACTAAGAATGCATGTGAGTAGTTTGCCTGCTGTACAGAGAATGTGAAAATGACTTTTTTTTTTAGTCAAAAATTTGTACCTAAGTTTTCGGTAAGAAATTTTTAGTGGCAGCCCGAAGTCTTGAAGTTGGCGGTCTTGCACCCCCGTGCCTAAGAGAGCACGTTAAACCGTTGGTCCTGCGCCCAAACCCTCTCTGATCGTGTCACAGTAGTGTCCCATCGGAATATGAGAGTAAGGGAATAGAGAGTGCACTTGTGTTTTTGCGCACACACTTGAGCACTATAATATATCCTACGGCGGCGAATCTAGATTCGCCGCCGTAGCCGTAATCGGTTGGAGGATATTATTATTATTATAGTGCATCGAGCTAGAGCCGCCCCTGCAAAGGCCCTTCAATTCCCTGCGGGTCCAGTATAATAATGCCTTCAAGACACGGTTGGGACTGTCTCGATTCTGTTGCGCATCAGGTATGTTTGCAGACGAGCATGTCAGCTGTTTCTTTGCTACAATTCGCGAAAAGTGTGCATCCCTGGTGCGCAGGGTTCGAGCAACAGTGTCCTGTGTATGATGGTTACCGGATTGGACTGTAGGTACGTGAATCCCTGTCGTGCATTGGCTGGCGGGGTGGTACAGCGGTGATTCGGGTGGATATGAATAGAATAGAATAGAATAGAATACCTATATACTTATTTTGTGTTGCAAGTTGTGTGTTGTGTTGTGTTCATAATTAGGTTTTAGTATTGTGCATGTTGAGTCCTGATTGCTTGAAAAAAACCGCCCAAGTACATGTCGGACATGAAGGGTTCCGTAGATATATGGAAGGTAAATTGCGGTTTAAGGTTTATAACGTATTAAAAAACAACTGCTCACTATATCTAGTTCAAACCAATTTTCGTTGTTAGTTTTCATTATTATGTACATCATATATTTTTTTTAGTTTTATAATTCATTTATTATAGAAGTTAGAGGGGGGGGGGGGGGGGGGGGACACAATTTACCACTTTGGGAGCGTCTCTTGCGCAAAGTATTGTGTTTAGAAAAAAATGATGTTAAAATCTCAACATCATTTTTAAAGACCTATCCATAGATACCCCACACGTATAGGTTTGATGAAAAAAAATTTTTTGAGTTTCAGTTTCAAGTATGGAGAACCCCCAATTTTTTATTTTTTTTTTTCAATTTTTGTGTAAAAATCGTAATGCGGTTAACAAAATACATCTATTTACCAAATTTCAATAGTATAGTTCTTATAGCTTCGGAGAAGACGGACGGACAGACGGACAGACATGACCAATCTATAAGGGTTCCGATTTTTTGCCATTTGGCAACGGAACCCTAAAAAGAAATGAATGAATGAATAGATTTAGTACGTACCCTTTAGCGAGAGAGCGCGCGAGCCTGGTGAGCAGCTGGCGCGCCTGCGCGCGGTCGGCGTGCAGGTCGCGCAGGTCGCGCAGCGCCAGGCGCACGTGCCGCGACGCCGCGCGCCCGCACGCGCCCACCAGCCGCTCCAGCGCGCGCACGCGCCGCACCAGCTCGCTGGGCGAGATGCTGCCGTCGCTGTAGCGACACACAAACAGGGTAACAGCTTGTCCAGGTGACACCTTTTATATTTTTTTTATTGAAGATGGGTTTGCTCTTGGCTTCACACTGAACTCTATTCTCATTCACGCTGCGATTACCTAAAAGGTAGCTAAGTTATAAGTACCTAATATTTGTATGTAACACTTAGCAAGCAAATAAATATTTCATTTCATTTCATTTCTCTTTACCCGGGCATCTTCTCACAGACCCTCCCGGGTCTGGGTGTTGTGGAGCTGGCACGGCGACGTGTAGCTCCTCAGCTGTGCGGGCCTCTTGCGGGGAGGCAGGGCTTGAGGGGGGGGGGGGGGGGGAGTGAAGTCAACGGTGGTCTTCCTATTTTTTTTTAACTCTAGAGTTGAGAGGAAACCTACGATAGGGCGAGCTTACCCAAAAGTAGCCTATTCACTCGAGCTTTGAAAATATTGAGGTTGTATTCACTGGGAAAAACTAACGCTGGCAGGACGTTCCACTCCTTGCGTTAAATGGTACTTTTATTAGAATAATAGGTGGCAGACGAGCAGACGGATCACCTGCTGGCCATAGACACCCGCGACACCAGTGGAGTCACAAGTGCGCTGGCAACCTCTAAACCCCATTTCCCCCGGATTGGACCTCCAGTTCCTTCACTCACGCAGCGAAACACAGCACATTGCTGCTCGCCAGTTTTCCATGAGGCCGTGGTATGACTCCGATCGAGCCGACCCATTCATGCCGAAGCATTGCTCTCCCACGGTTACTGTATGTATGTTAAGTGTTTAATAGAATTGCAGACCAATTATGGTTTTAATTAGTATTATGACATTTTTTTTGTTTTTCTATACGTAAATCATTATAAATTTAATCTTCATTTTGATATCAATGAATTATACCGTACATTTATCTCAGTAATTTTATTAATGATTTTATGCTCAATTTTTTCATGTTAATTCTCTTAGAGAGCTATTATTGTGCAGTTATTAAAACATCTTATGTTCCTATTCTATGCAAATAAAATACTTTAGATTTTATTCATAAATAATTGTTAAACCTTTGCTAAATAAATCAGTGTTATAAAGCAGTATTGTAGTATGTGACGCACCTCGCCCCTAAGTTAGGCTAGTATATAAGTTAATTAGTAGGTAATAAACAAAGAGTTATAACGCATCACTTGTTTTAATTACACGTCCCGAACCTCCGTCATTGCATGGCGACCCTGCCAGTGCTGCCTATGGCGGCGCTGCGCACGGGCACATGTCGGGTTTGATTTTTTTTTTGTGGAAAATAGTATTTTAATTTAAACAAACTTTAATGTAAAACATTGTTGTGGAAAAAGACAATTATGACAAATATATGGTGAATAAAATAAAGACAATACGGGCGTGCGTGCTGTAATACCATCGTGAGGAGTGCTGGGCGCAGGGCGCAGATGGAGCCAGAGGACGAAGTGTTTGCAGGCTGCCGGGAGATGTTGGTGTCCGATGTGGTATGATTGCCGGCAGCCGGGTGACGATGGAGTCCGATGGTTGTAGAAGAGACGCAGGGCGCCGGGAGATCGTTGGTGACCATGGACTTCGCATGGTCCCATGGGATTGGAACAGCCGCCGTCGAAGATTTTTATTATACTTTTTATTTTTTACTTTCTTTATATTTAAATTTTTAAATGTTGGCAACCATATATTTTTTCAGTATATTTCATTTTTAGGTTTCTTGTCATAATATTTGTTTATTTATTATTATTATCGTTTTACAGAATTTTACACTTGTAGAATAATATTGATTGTCACTAATAACTTGGGTGTAGCTCGATTTTTTAAATTATTAAATTTGATTTTATTTTGACGAAAAAAAACTTAGTATTCCTTTAAGGTCGATATAATTATCAAATTATAAATTTCAGTAATTTCAATAGGTATGATTTGTGAAAGCGCATATATCGAAACGCTGACTTAGCAACACGTGTGTGTGGCGTTTGTTACCATGCAGCCTTGTAGCGTAGGTACTGTATCAGGTAAGTTACTAATGTCGTAGATAGAGTTATTTGAAATCTGAAGAATTATCCTTAATGCATTTTTTTACGGAGTTTTAGTAGATATTTTTTTTGAGTCAGATTGCGGTTCTAATCTTTTTTTATTATATCATTTTTGAAGACAATAATTTTAGTCAGATTACATTATTAACATTTTTTATACGGTAATTTTGGTAACAATTAGTAACATTTTTACAATTTAAATATTAATACATTTGTTTGAAATTATTTTGAGATTTGTTAAGAATTATTTTGTTAGCTAGGCTTGAGATATATAGCCAAAAGGCTTGAAATATGTTTTTAGATTACTTAGGTACTTTTGATATTGTATGTTTTAAAAAAATTTTTATTAGAAATAGAAATTATTTATTGCAATTGTTTTTCAAACATATACTTAATATTCTGGCCAAATGTTAAGTATTACGTGATTTTTTATTATTTTCATATATCTACATATACTATAGTTAATCATAAATAGTTTCAGTAGGTAGGTACATATTAAAGTTCATCGTCATGATTCAGATTCATAAGAGTACATTCTCATACTTATAAGGATGGTTTAAATTAAACATAGGAATTCATTGGAAGATAAACCAGAAGACACTTTTACAATAACAAGTTGCATCATACATTTAGGTAAAGCGGTAACATGACGCTTGATGAACAATGCCACACGCGTTAGCTGGTTTTGCTGATTGTGCTGATTCTTGGAACTTTCCATATAATTTTTAAGTAGGTCGTCTGATTTTGAAGCATTTTTACAAGAAATTATTAGTGAGCCACAGTATAATGAAAGACAGTGATTGCGGATAGGAAGATTGAGTTATGGGTTGAGAGGAAGTAAGCTGTTTTGAAAATCTTTTTGGAACTTTAGATATGTATTCAATTAGGAACAGAATGAATGAGTTTTGAACATGGTATGAAAGATTGCTAGCTGTATTAAAAATCTTTTTGATACATTTGGTTTCAATTAGGTACAGCATGGATGAGGTCTGGCAAAGGATATGACGTTAATATGAAGGTTTTGGAATGGATGATAGTTTTTTTAAATAAAAGAAGATAGGGAATTATTTGGTTATGAAAGCTACGCATGCATTTGGATTGATCACCCAAAAGCTTTTATTGAACTAAATTTTTCAAATAAGGGAATGATTATGATTTACTTTAAGAAGGATTTGAAAGAGATGTATAAGTATTTATTTGCTCGAGTATGCGGTACAAAATATTATGGTACATGGAGGGGTGGATCCTTCCATCGATCATGGTGAGAAACGAGATTTCCTCTGTGAGATGTGTTGGAGTCCAAAGTAGGCTTAAAATACGACCCCCTGATGGCACTATACAAGTGACCATTTTATAAGTATGAAGTGGAATGTTTAATAAAATGTGTAATAATGCCGGGCCCAGGCAAATGAAGCAAATAGGCTAAGTACCTATGTTGCAAAGTGTACCGATACTGTACGAATGATGATGTATAAATAACGAGCAAGAGTGGGATTAAAGAGTTGTCAAAATGAGGATTTTAAACCAATGTAAGATAAAGCATATGAATATTGTTGATTTTTATCGGAAAGTAAAGAAGAATAATTTTTTGTCGTAAAAGGAAAAGTTAAATAATTAAATTGTTGATGAAGAATTTTTGAGTGGACAATGAATAAAGACAAATTAAATTATTATTGACAGAAAGATGTGATAATTATTTATATTGTGTATGCTATTAAATAAATGTGGAATAAACTACTTATGAAACATATTATAGGTAACTTGTAATAAAAAACAATTGTTGTTTTTTGAATAAATATAATAAATAAAGATTATTATTTAACCCCAATTTTATTTTCATATTTATATTGTTGTGTAATTGTTGTCAAGTGTGTAATTTCAGTGTTAGAACAAAGACGTACATAGAGGAGGAAGTTTTGGTTTATAAAGATTTTTTTATTGGTTCAATGCAGGTGCTCTATTGTTTGTCTCTATGTTTTAGATTTAAATTGTATATTTACAGGGTTTGCCAACAGTAGTGTTAAGGTAGTAGATATTAACTTATTATTATTTTATTTGAATAAGTAAGTAGGTATACTTAAGTAATGTATTTTACAAAATATCCACGTTTTCATTGTAAGGAGTTTCAATATAAATTCATACGTATATACAAAACTAATGTACTTATTAAACAAGATTATTTTTCTGGTTTGTAAAAGTTAGTATATTAGATTTTTTTTTAAATTGGAAATTTTATATGTTTGTATGTTTATAAAAATAATTTAGTAAATAAACTAATTATTTTTCAAAAAAAACGGGGGAGGTGTAGTATGTGACGCACCTCGCCCCTAAGTTAGGCTAGTATATAAGTTAATTAGTAGGTAATAAACAAAGAGTTATAACGCATCACTTGTTTTAATTACACGTCCCGAACCTCCGTCATTGCAGTATTCATTCTTATTTCGAAAATGTATATTTTTTTTTTTCTGTTTCAAACGTCAAACGTCTGCTCTATAACACCGTATTAGCTAACAAAGGTTTATCGAACGTTTATTAATAAAGCCCTTTGAAATCTTTTCGCACGATTTTTTTTTCATTTCTGGAAGCGTTATGCGCTTTACTTACATAGCTTAATTTAAGAGCTACAAATTACGTGTAAAACGCATCATCTAGACAAGCTCTGAGGTTTCTGCCCGCCTCACCCGGATGGAAGAGTAGATACTTTGGGCTTCATTTTTAAACCCTATAAAAGTAGTAGTCAAAATACGAAGATTTTTATGTATATTTGGCTCTCATTAGCTATATTGAAAAAATGAACACAAAATGATAACTCTTGAAATACTTAAACTAATTAAATTTGTACCTTTCTTTCAAAATCGTATTCAGCAAGTCGCAAGCTTTGTCCAGCTGGTCTGTTCCGGTGTGCGCAAATAAACATCTCTCCACCAACTCCAGGTGAGTGCGCACGTCGAGCTCGAACTCACTGGGAGATTGTAACACCTGAAATCACATTACAATTCAACCATGAGAGATTCATGTTTCGGCATGAATAGGCCGGCTCGACCGATGTGAAACTTTCTCACACAGAAGGAGGGTATACCGGAGACTCAATCCGGGGGGAACGGGAGTTAAAAGGTTGGCACTGTTGGCAGCGGACTGGTCTTGTAGATGTCCATGGGCGGCAGTAATCGCTCACTAAGGTGATCTGTTCGTCAGCAACCTATCACATTTTATTAAAATGCTATTCATCGTCATCGTCAGCCCATTTAAGTCCCCACTGCTGGGGCACGGGCCTCCCTCCATCACATGAGGGGTAATTGCCATACTCACCACGCTTGGCAGACGGGTTGGCGAGGATTTTGATATAAATGCAGAGTTTTCCTTCTCTGGGTGCTGATGATCATGCCAGCAGCTTAACCTTAGTCGCCTTTTACGACACCTCGGTAAGAGTGAGGGTGGCCTATTCTACTCTGCCGGGGACCACACAGCCGATATTGCATTGAAAATGCTATTAATCAGAAAATATTTATATAGCCCAAAAATCTGTAGTAACATGGCCATGATCCCGTTAGTCCAGCTCCCCTGTACAGGTTGTGAAGGTCATACGGCAGGCGCTTCATTGTAATCACCAGACTCACCAAATCTTCAAAGGACCTGCCTCAGTTTGTAGCTGATGTCCATGGGCGGCGGTGATCACTAACCTTCAAGTGACTTGCTTGGTCATCTACCTTCCGATCTCGTGAAAAAAAATCCTGAATCATGATCAAAGCATTCCTTGACGGAAATTATACGCTGAAATGACAAATCTGTACTTAACCATAGACTAATTATTAGTCCACTAGCTTTTGCCCGCGACTTCGTCTGCGTTCACACAATATCTTTATAAATTATAGCCTATGTGTTATTCTGATCTATAAGCTACATAACTGTAAAGTTTCATTAAAATCCGTTTAGTAGTTTTTGCGTGAAAGAGGAACAAACATCCATCCATACATCCATCCAAACAAACTTTCGCCTTTATAATATTAGTAAGGATGATTAAACTTACCAATAAAATAGCAGATAGATCATCGACACTGATGCTTTCCAGGTATTCAGTGAGGCCGCTGAGGCAGGCCTCAGTGCCTTTCGTCAGGTTTTCGTAGCGTTTCAAGTAGGGAATCACGAACTGTTTCAAATCCGACACGAATGTTGCTGGAGTAGACTGAAAAAAAAACATCTTGCTAAATCTACCACAATATAAATAAATAATAATTTAATTCCAAAAGTTTACAAAGGCGATATTGTATATGTATATGAATACTTTGTAACTGAAATAAAATAACAAATTACTTTTTTTTTTAATTAAATAGAAGCATAAAGAACACTAAATGAACAGGAGGCCTACTCTGAAAAAAAAATACGACCGAATCCCTGTCCCTTTCACACGAAAGAGACTCGTTTTTGACTCTCCATACAAAATGACTAAGTCTACTTCGTATGAATATGAATATCTTTATTTACAAGAAACACGGTACATTCATCAACAGGATGATCATGAACTTGTCAGATCAACATGTTTCGCCATACATGGCATGTAAAAATAATCTTATAATATAATGTAATTAAAAAACAATGAGATAAATTCAAATTACAAATTAAAATAAATGTCAAAATATTTTTGAATTAAATTGTCATGCAGAGATAATATGTGATCGACTTTGTTTGAAAAGTAGATTTATTTTATGAAAATTTTCATAAGTCATAGACCAAAAATGTAGTTTAGAATAGTTGGTAGAAAGGGTAGTTAAAGAGATGTTAATATTTACCGATACACCGTGCATTAGCACTGTTTTAGTATTGTGAATCTTACCATCTTCATCAGCATGGTGCAAGTCTCCAGCGTGGACAGCTTCTCGATCTGCGCTAACGTGACGCCTTCGACGTTGATGTCGTATATCAGCGTATCCAGCGTCAGCAGGTGGAACATGATGTTGTCGAGGCCCTCGACGCCGCCGCCCACGGTAGCGAGCGTCGCGAGTGTGAGCGCGTGCGAAGCGAGCCCGCTCCTCTCCTCTATCTGGCGCGCTCGCTTGTCGTACCACTTGGCGATGGCCTCGTCTGACGTGGGCGCTAGGTCCGATGCCGTCTCCGTCTCGGGGGTCGTGTCCTCCGACCAGTTCGAGCTCCAGATCGACCTACGTTAAAATAATTATAAATTAAAATACAGCCTTTTCTAAAGTTATGCAGATTTTTCAAATTCCGAGCTATACTTTTTTTTATAGAGGCTCAGTATATTGGCTCTCCTCAGCCTGATGGGAAGCAATAGAAGAGGCCAAGTTGCAATTACAACGGAAGCGATGTCAAGGCATCACCTCGTTGGCACCGCCATACTGGCCCGCGAGATGATTCTTCACGCTTCGTTTGAAGGAATCCATATTTTAGGAAGGAGGAAATACATGCGCAGGCAACGAGTTCCATTTAGGTACTGTACTTAATACTGAGTAATACTGATACAAAATCTTCAAAAGGAATAAGGAATGGAAAATCCGATAGATCGTATTTATGGGCATCCGATCAAACTATGCAAAAACTCTCATTTGGCACGTGGCAAAAATCGGAACTATTTTATTAGCGAATGTCACTTTTTCACACCTTGTCTGTTACTTTTGTGCCAAATAAGACTTGTCGCACTGTACACGTGGATTGGATATTGGTACACTTGTTGCCGTTTAATGTCAAAATGCCGACGATACATACACAGAGTACTTTTATTATGATACATACGAATAACCTCAGAAACATCGTCTCTAGGAATTTCCATTTTTAAAAAGCCTGTGCAGATGCGAATATCCTCTTCCGCGTAGTGATCCTATATTCTCTTTGCTCTTCCTTGTCAACCATGTAAAACCTGTTACTAAAGCGAAGTGATTATATTCTCTTTGCCTATTACGAACGGAAAAAATCATACCTGAATATCTCCTGTCTGCACCAATCGTGTTCGTACTCCGTTTGTTTGATCTTTATCGGCGATTTCTTTTCGAACCACTGTCGGAAGGGATGCTTAGTCGGCAGGAGATGTTGGTAATCCAACGGGTTAATTGTCTCCGGGAGGTTCTCGAGGACTGCCAGCTGCATGGCCACGGTCCTGATGTTGGGCCAGAGGCACGTCAGCGCCTCGATGCGGCCTTCCTTGGCGATCTCCATCGAGCTGTGCACGATGCTGTTACTGCGCAGGCGGTCGTATTCGTCCTTCACGTATGTGGACTTCTCGCACCGGAGAATTGCCTGGAATACAAACCACTTCAGTGTCTTGGACTGCAGATAAATGAATTAGCTGGGGTCGTTCTATAGTCGGATGGTAGTGCCAGCCGTACGACTATATATAAGACTGACACCATCATCACGTAGATAGGTACATGGCTAGTCAAATGGTACAACCGTCTCTTTGATTAAATATCTATTGTGCATACTAATGTATGAATAGAAAACGATATATACAATTTAGTTCCTTGTCATAATATTTAGAGATAGCTAAATATAATGACAAGGCACTTATATGTCTTCTAATGTCTTACATGGAAGGTTTAGTATTGACAAGGCACTAAAATGGATTCATCATTTTGGAGCCGAATGAACATAAATATACATATATAATAACTAGTTTTCTTTGTTCTTCTCTGCTTCGCTCTTATAACTGTTGTTACATAATTGTTACTATTAATGCTAATGTAATATCTATAAAACTTAGTGTAAAAATGAAATATGTAAAAATCTGTGTTCCTTAAATAAAATGAAAATAAACAGGACTCCTAAAATTCATAAATACGCCCTGTATAATGATCAATTTTTGAAGCCACATTTATAAATCCATTGAAGATGTCTCACCGCTGTTGACTTATTTAACTAATCTTCTGTGTTCCTCTTTGATTGTGGCTGTTGTAACATAAACAGGATTCCAACTGGTCAATTTACACTGTTATTTAGTGTATATTGACCAATTGAAACCACATTGATAAATGCGTTGAAGAAACTTCACTCTCTCTTTAGTCTTCTGTGTTCTTCTCGGTTTCGCACTTGTGGCTGTTGTAACGCAAACAGGATTCTAACGGGTCAATTTACACTTGTAGTGTATATTGACCAATTGAAACCACATTTATAAATGCGTTGAAGGTGCTTCTCACCGCTAATAATATTCATAAAAAAACTTATCTATACAAGTACACTTATTTATGAAGTCTTCTGTGTTCTTCTCGGCTTCGCTCTTGTGGCAGTTTTCAGGATACACAAACAGGATTCCAACTGGTCAATGTATACTTGTAGTGTATATTGACCAATTGAAGTCACATTTATAAATGCGTTGAAAATGCTTCTCACCCTGATGTCATTTATATAAATACTTAACCATACAACTACACTTATTTAACTAGTCTTCTGTGTTTTCCTCATCTTCGCTCTTGTGGCTGTTGTAACATAAACAGGATTCCAACTGGTCAATTTACACTGTTATGTAGTGTATATTGACCAATTGAAACCACATTTATAAATGCGTTGAAGATGCCTCTCTCTCTCTTTAGTCTTCTGTGTTCTTCTCGACTTCGCTCTTGTGGCTGTTGTAACATAAACAGGATTCCAACTGGTGAATGTACACTTGTAGTGTATATTGACCAATTGTAACCACATTTATAAATGCGTTGAATATGCTTTTCACCGCTGATGATATATTTAAAACTAAACTTATCTATACAACTACACTTAATTGTTTAGTCTTCTGTGTTCTTCTCAGTTTCACTCTTGTGGCTGTTGTAACATAAACAGGATTCCAACTGGTCAATTTACACTGGTATGTAGTGTATATTGACCAATTGAAACCACATAAATGCGTTGAAGATACTTCTTTCTCTCTTTAGTCTTCTGTGTTCTTCTCGGCTTCGCTCTTGTAGCTGTTGTAACATAAACATGATTCCAACTGGTCAATATACACTGGTATGTAGTGTATATTGACCAATTGAAACCACATTTACAAATGCGTTGAAGAAATGACACCAAGACCATACAGTTTCCTTACATCTAGAGAGAAAGGAACACCAGGAATAGACAGAGTAACAACAGGGAAACAGTAGGAATCTCCTTCTGCAATCCAATGGCACAAAATACTGTCTGCATATCGCCGGGTAGAAATATACATAAATTTTAAGAGCACATACCTACGTACCATAACATACGCGGAGCAATTACAGCAACTTATCTTACAAAACTAGCAAAAAAAGGCACGGATCCAGAGTCTGTTGTAACATTCACTCAATAAAAAAAATGCGTTGAAGATGCTTCTCAGCCTTCCCACCACTGATGACATTTGTATAACTAAACTTATCTGTACAACTACACTTATTTAACTAGTCTTCTGTGTTATTGTCGACTTCGCTCTTGTGGCTATTGTAACATAAACAGGATTCCGGTTGGTCAATTTACACTAGTACGTAGTGTATATTGACCAATTGATACCACATTTATAAATGCGTTGAAGATGCTTCTCTCTCTCTTGAGTCTTCTGTGTTCTTCTCGGATTCGCTCTTGTGACCGTTGTAATATAAACAGGATTCCAACTGGTCAATTTACACTAGTATGTAGTGTATATTGACCAATTGAAACCACATTTATAAATGCGTTGAAGATGCTTCTCTCTCTCTTTAGTCTTCTGTGTTCTTCTCGGATTCGTTCTTGTGACTGTTGTAACATAAACAGGATTCCAACTGGTCAATTTACAATTGTAGTGTATATTGACCAATTGTAACCACATTTATAAATGCATTGAAGATGCTTTACACTCTGATGATAATTATAATATCTGTGATATTACTAACCTTATCTATACATCTACACATATTTAACTAGTCATCTGTGTTCTTCTCGGTTTCGCTCTTGTGGCTGTTGTAACATAAACAGGATTCTAACTGCTCAATTTACACTTGTAGTGTATATTGACCAATTGAAACCACATTTATAAATGCGTTGAAGATGCTTGTCACTCTGATGACATTTATATAACTAAACGTATTTATACACCTACACTTATTTAACTAGTCTTCTGTGTTCTTCTCGGTTTCTATTTATTCAACTACACTTATTTAACTAGTCTTCTGTGTTCTTCTCGGTTTCGCTCTTGTGGCTGTTGAAACATAAACAGGATTCCAGTTGGTCAATGTACACTGGTATGTAGTGTATATTGACCAATTGAAACCACATTTATAAATGCGTTGAAGATGCTTCTCGCTCTCTTTAGTTTTGTGTTCTTCTCGGATACGCTCTTGTGACCGTTGTAACATAAACAGGATTCCAACTGGTCAATTTACACATTAATAAATGCGTTGAAGATGCTTTTCACTCTCATGATAATATTACTAACCTTATCTATACAACTACACATATTTAACTAGTCTTCTGTGTTCTTCTCGGATTCGTTCTTGTGGCTGTTGTAACATAAACAGGATTCCAACTGGTCAACTTACAATTGTAGTGTTTATTGACCAGTTGAAACTACATTTATAAATGCGTTGAAGATGCTTTACACTCTGATGATAATTATAATATCTGTGATATAACTAACCTTATCTATACAACTACACATATTTAACTAGTCTTCTGTGTTCTTCTCGGTTTCGCTCTTGTGGCTGTTGTAACATAAACAGGATTTTAACTGCTCAACTTACACTTGTAGTGTATATTGACCAATTGAAACCACATTTATAAATGCGTTGAATGCTTCTCACTCTGATGACATTTATATAGCTAAACGTATCTATACAACTACACTTATTTAACTAGTCTTCTGTGTTCTTCTCGGTTTCGCTCTTGTGGCTGTTGAAACATAAACAGGATTCCAGTTGGTCAATGTACACTGGTATGTAGTGTATATTGACCAATTGAAACCACATTTATAAATGCGTTGAAGATGCTTCTCGCTCTCTTTAGTCTTGTGTTCTTCTCGGATACGCTCTTGTGACCGTTGTAACATAAACAGGATTCCAACTGGTCAATTTACACATTAATAAATGCGTTGAAGATGCTTTTCAATCTCATGATAATATTACTAACCTTATCTATACAACTACACATATTTAACTAGTCTTCTGTGTTCTTCTCGGTTTCGCTCTTGTGGCTGTTGTAACATAAACAGGATTCTAACTGCTCAATTTACACTTGTAGTGTATATTGACCAATTGAAACCACATTTATAAATACGTTGAAGATGCTTCTCACTCTTATGACATTTATATAACTAAACGTATCTATACAACTACACTTATTTAACTAGTCTTCTGTGTTCTTCTCGGTTTCGCTCTTGTGGCTGTTGAAACATAAACAGGATTCCAGTTGGTCAATGTACACTGGTATGTAGTGTATATTGACCAATTGAAACCACATTTATAAATGCGTTGAAGAAGCTTCTCTCTCTCTTTAGTCTTCTGTGTTCTTCTCGGATTCGCTCTTGTGACCGTTGTAACATAAACAGGATTCTAACTGGTCAATTTACACATTTATAAATGCGTTGAAGAAGCTTTTCACTCTGATGATAATATTACTAAACTTATCTATACAACTACACTTATTTAAATAGTCTTCTGTGTTCTTCTCGGTTTCGCTCTTGTGGCTGTTGAAACATAAACAGGATTCAAGTTGGTCAATTTAAACTGGTATGTAGTGTATATTGACCAATTGAAACAACATTTATAAATGCGTTGAAGAAGCTTCTTTTTCCTGATGACATTTGTATAACTAAACTTATCTCTACAACTGCACTTATTTAGCTAGTCTTCTGTATTCTTCTAGGCTTCGATGTTGTGTCTGTTCTAACATAAACAGGATTCCAACTGGTTAATTTACACTTGTAGTGTATATTGACCAAATGAAACCACATTTGTAAATGCGTTGAAGATGCTTCTCACTCTGATGACATTTATATTACTAAACTTATCAGTACAACTGCACTTATTTAACTAGTCTTCTGTGTTCTTCTCGGCTTCGCTCTTGTGTTTTAACACAAACAGGATTCCAACTGGTCAATTTACACTCAAAGTGTATATTGACCAATTGAAACCACATTTATAAATGCGTTAAGGAAGCTTCTTTACCCTGATGACATTTATATAACTAAACTTATCTGTACAACTGCACTTATTTAGCTAGTCTTCTGTGTTCTTCTCGGCCTCGCTCTTGTGGCTGTTGTAAGATAAACAGGATTCCAACTGGTCAATTTACACTTGTAGTGTATATTGACCAAATGAAACCACATTTATAAATGCGTTAATGATGCATCTTACTTTGATGACATTCATATAACTAAAGGTATCTTTACAACTACACTAATTTAACTAGTCTTCTGTGTTCTTTTCGGTTTCGCTCTTGTGGCTGTTGAAACATAAACAGGATTCCAGTTGGTCAATGTACACTGGTATGTAGTGTATATTGACCAATTGAAACCACATTTATAAATGCGTTGAAGATGCTTCTCACCCTTCTCACCACTAATGACGTTAATATAACTAAACGTATCTGTACAACTACACTTATTTAACTAGTCTTCTGTGTTCTTCTCAGTTTCGCTCTTGTGGCGGTTGAAACATAAACAGGATTCCAGTTGGTCAATGTACACTGGTATGTAGTGTATATTGACCAATTGAAACCACATTTATAAATGCGTTGAAGATGCTTCTCAGCCTTCTCACCACTGATGACGTTTATATAACTAAACTTATCTGTACAACTACACTTATTTAACTAGTCTTCTGTGATCTTCTTGGATTCGCTCTTGTGTTTTAATGTTAAAACATAAATCCGACCAGTTGGAATCCTGTTTGTGTAAACTGGTCAATTTACACTTAAAGTGTATATTGACCAATTGAAACCATTAATGCGTTGAAGATGCTTCACCGCTGATGAAATTTATATAACTATACTTATCTATACAACTGCACTTATTAAACCATAAACAGGACTCTACAATTGGTCAACATTTATACATACAAATAATCTTCGATGTTCTTCTCAGTTTCGCTCTTGTGGCTGTTGGAAAATAAACAGGACTCCATAATTGATCAATATATACTAGCGTTCCATATTTTGACAATATATATACTTGTATATATTGATCAATATATGTATACTATAATTCTATATATTGTCAATATATACAATACTAGAATATAGTATAGGTCTATATATATTAGTGTTGTATATGTTGATCAAGATATAGAGTTGTAAATAACTAGCATGTACCGATCAATTACGAAGGCAAGTTAATGCTGACAACGCGTTATGTTCACATTTGCATTGTATCATTTACTCTTCTAGGCTTCGCTCATGTGGCTGTTGTAGTATAAACATGACTCGGAAATTGATCAACATAATTTCCGATTTTGGGGCCACTATCTAATCTCACACACTGTCAAAATAAATGATAATTTTACAGCTATATAGCGGTGTACATATTGACAGTCTCTATTCATTGACATATATTTTCTCAAGATTCAATGTGAACGCTCTGACAGCGACGGCGCGTAAATTTGTATAATACAACGAAAAAAACACCGCCTTCAAAAACCACGAACTAAAAAGTATAAAATAATATTTTTAACACTTCATACACTTCAGATAACATTTTAGAACGGTACACACGAGAAAAAATGTTACTTAAGACTACGCCCAATACTTACTATCTAGATACTAATCTTGTAATAGGTACATTCAATTATTTAACAGGGATTAGACGCCGATTTTCAGTAACACCTTTAATATTATTTTACACTTTTTAGTTTGTGGTTTTTGAAGGCAGTTTTCTTTATCGTAGAAAAAAAATGTTCAAGCATTGTAATGTCTCATTTTTCGGATCCTGCCGAAAAATTAACAATAATTTCTGTCCGTTAAAACCTATTCCTATGGATAAGGGTTGAATGTTAAATATGGGGAGAGCATTCTCGGAATTACTATTGACAGCGCTCTTGGAATCACTTTTTCAAACGCTTTCTGTATGGAATTGTGTATCTAGAGAAAATATATACCAACTGTGTATATCAATGACTCTATTACATAACTACAGAGGTATAAACATTATATACGTTTTTTTATCTATACAAAGATCATAGTAGCTATAAAATAGGTCAACAATACAAAATGAAAGATATTTATTCCTGTTTGGTAGAAATTAAGTAATGCATTAAAAATAACAGACTTCTTGTGACAGTCACGGCGTGTTTTTTATCCGCGGTCATGACGTTTGCGGAAACACAATACTCGTAGGATGACGTCAACACGTCAAATCAAATCAGTCAAATCTTCTTCTTAGTCTGTGTATCAGTCATTTCCATAAAATTTTGTTAATGCGTTTTTACATACAGCGGGCGCGGCTGTTTGCAACTCAGGTGTATTGTGTCCCCGCGCACGTCGCAACAGTTAACTATTGCCGATATGTGTATAGCCGATTATCGATATCCATCTGGAGGGCGACAATCGGTCGATTCGCACGTACCTGTGACCTCGTGAGTTTAGAGTTAAAAACTTCAGTCACCGCGGATAAAAACAGCGCTGTGAAAACTTAACTTAAGGATGACAATCAATCTTCCGCGGACACCAGCGTAACATAAGAAGGTGCTGATATATCTAAAAAAAAACGCTTATATCTGAACATCGAGTATCCTCGCTTTGAATTTACATGAAACGCCTTAGATGCAGGTATGCTCACTCGTCTGAGCATTGCGTGAAACATTGCGACCATTCAGATACACGTTACGTGCTTTAGAAATTATCTGTTAATTCTAGTATGTGTCCACAGTTATAAATCTTATTCAATGACCGTACAAAGACAAGTAAAACAATAACTATCAACATTGTTAATAATTATAGAAACAGACAAGGAAATTTCGGCTGCGCATACTTTATAATAACCCTCACTCTTACCGAGGTGTCGTAAAAGGCGACTAAGGTAAAACTGCTGGCATGATCATCAGCACCCAGAGAAGGAAAACTCTGCATTCATATCAAAACCCTCGCCAACCCGTCTGCCAAGCGTGGTGAGTATGGCAATTACCCCTCATGTGATTGAAGGAGGCCCGTGCCCCAGCAGTGGGGACTTAAATGGGCTGCTGATGATACTTTATAACGCTAAAGCCCAATTCAAGCGGTATTTTCGATATGAAAAACATGACGGATATCGCATGAAAACCATACAAAAAAGCTATGCTTTTGCGATGTATAATTTTCTATAAATATCACAAGCACAAGAATTGGGCTCCTAGTCTGCTAAAATCTTCTCGTCTTCGCTCTTGCCGCTGTTGTTTTATACTACATGACCTTACATGACCCTTAAATTGATAGTACCGCAACGACGATCAATTTACGGGCCTAATTTTAATAAATAGACGATGCTGCCCTTCTCTCCTCCCCTTCAACCCCCAACCCCACATTATAATTAAAAAACCACGAACTAAAAAGTGTGTAAAATAACATTTTTAACACTTCATACATTTTAAATAACATTTTATAACAGTACACTCGAGAAAAGGTGTTACCGTAGAACATACATAAAAAATAATAATAATAAAAAACATACAGTCGAACACAGAACCTCCTCCTTTTTTGAAGTCGGTAAAAATAAGAAATTATTTATTAAGATACCAGAAATAATATCATAAAAATTCAGCGTTAGCCACGGAACCGTGAAGTCTCCGTGGCGCTGGTCTGCTGGCGTACTGCGAGCGCAGCAATAAAAAAATACCTACATACCATCAAATCTAATATATAAAATTCTCGTAGTTATATAAATCTACCAATCACAATCGCTAAAAACTAAATTATATTGAACAAAATAAATTTAATAACTTATCATAACACGTTACTCAATTAATTAATTAACATTCATTCAATTAATTAAGTTTGAGAATAAAACGGAAATTACAAATAATCAAAACAATCGTAAAAATAATACAGTGGCGCCATCATTAAAAAAAAATAAAGGAAAAAAAGCTGAAAAAGAATGATGCCTTAAAAAAAGTCATATATGTAAAATGTACATAATTTCGTAAAAATACACAAAAAATCGTAGACATAAAAAGTTAATAATAATACACTTAATAAATTCATTCACGAAACATTTCATAGACATTCAATTGAAATGAACAGTATGTTATGTATACTTTTTTTTGGCGAAGTACCGCCGTCTTCTTAGATCAATGCACGAGTAATGTAGGCTTTACCATGGTATTTCAAAATTTTTAAGTATATACCTACCTAGTATTATATTGTTTTATCTTTAGTTTTACCGAATTAGGTGTCTGTCTTACCAGAATTGTATTGTGTACAACTTAACTTTGGAAACTGGGAAGGCTAATGTAATATCTATTTTAACTTAGTTTAATAATGAAATATATAAAAAGCTGTATGTTTCCTTAAATAAAATAAATAAATAAAATAAATTTCGTAATGAGGGTTTTCGCGTGTGGAAATCTAAAAAAAAATACGCTAGATAGCGTACTGTGGAACTGAGGTCCAACATCAATCGCATTGGTTGTTTAGTTTATCAAATTGTCATTTTAACAGATCACATTTAAAAATAACCAATCACATTGTATATGGACCTCACTCCTATAGTACTCCATCTAGCGGATTTTACACACGCGAAAACCCTCTTTAGCTAAAGTCCCCGCTAGCTCAGTGAAAACTTGGAATTTTGATCCTACTTGAAGATCGGCGATGAATTATTTACTGAAGAACAAATTGTTTAAAAATAGCTATATCCATGTTACGGGTAACTTGTTAAACTGGGCAGTATTAATACGGACCAGTCGTTATGAATAATGACTAAGGGCGTCTGTCAATTTGATAAATTTATTATTTTGACCGGCCATTATTAATAATGTCCGACGGTCCGTGGTCCATTTAATAAATCATAGTTTTACGATAGCTTTCATTTTTTTATGAGAAAGGGAGGCAAACGAGCAAGCGAGTCACCTGATGGTAAAGGATCACTTCCCCCTCAAGGCTATCAGCCTCACCAGAGGGAGTGGAGATGCGTTGCCAGCCTTTTAGGAAGGTATAGGCTCGTTTTTTGGAGCTCGCCGCCGGTTCGGAAATATCGCTGCGGGAAGTCGATTCCACAATGAGGAGGTGCGTGGCAAAAAATGACGTGTAAAGCGCACGGTGGTGGACCTCCACCCATCCAGATTATTTTTTTCATTTATCATTTGAACTGATCAGATGGCCTATTCTCGTGCACTCGACATTGAAGTTGAATTAGATACTTCAATACATTCGTCTATACGAATATCAAATTCGAGATCAATGTCGATCGCACAAGAGTTGCTTCTTAGTATGAATACTGCTACGTTTTTTTTTATATGGTAATAACGCCGGCCCCAAGTGTTTTTTTTTATATGATAAGTGGCAGGCAAGCAGATAGATCACCTGATGGTACGCGATTGCCGCCGCCCATGGACATCCGCGACACAAGTGGAGACTCAAGTGCGCTGCCAACCTTTAAACCACCTTCCCCCGGATTGGGCCTCCGGTACCCTCACTCTCGCAGCGAAACACATCACAGTATCAATCCGGTAGAGCCGGCCCATTCATGCCGAAGCGTGGCTCATCCATGGTCAATTGGACGACGACGCTTTTATAAACAGATTTCTTTGCCATTCGTTCTTTGTTCTTCTGCTCATGTTAAGTTTAGCAGGAGCCCAGGAACCCTTTACATGTTGGTAGGCTGGTTTAGGTTAAAAATAAGTTTTTTTTTTATATGAGTTAGGTTAAAACTGGTGACCACTGGTGAGCCGAGCGTGATTTATTACTTTACCCAAGATAAAGTATTAGCGATTAATCAAGCAGCTTTTATAACATTGCCTGTTTGAGCCAGTCATTATTTATCAAGTTGCCCGTAACATCTATACTAAGCGCAAAGACACGTGGCAGGCGGAGCAGTAAAACGCGCGAAATAGATAGCTCACATCATTTCCTCACTCGCACTTGAGTTTGCACTATTTATGGGTGACATCACACAGACAGAGATGCGTGTTGTTTGCGATCACCGACTGTAACGAGTCTATACGTTTGGTATAAAATTGTATACAACCTATAATTTTACTGCCACAAAATCGTCCTTCCAAAGGACGGGGGAGGGTTGTGCAGTCGAAAAAGTTATCTTTGGAGCTCGCAGTCGTACGTTTCTAGCTGCGAACGTCATTCTTATTGCTCTGTGGCGACGACGGTCCACTTCCGACAGATTGAGTGGCCCTAACAGAATAGAAACTGTTTGTTTTAGTCGTGCGCACTTCGCACCCCGCACCCCGCGAACCATGGGAAGGTCGAATTTGTGGTGGTAGAGTTATACTGCCGTACGCTAGCTAAAAAGTGGCTAAACCACAGCGACTCCTTAGCGACTTTTTAGTTAGCGGACGACAGTAAAATTAACCTAACCTACCTCGTAAAGTTTCAGCCGCTCCTTGTAGAACAGCATGACGTGTCGGCAGCGCAGCAACTCGCTGGTGTACGCGTTCAGATCCTCCAGCCTTATGTCATCCGGGTCTTTCAGCTCACTTTCATCACGGTCTTTGTTGATTTCTAGAAGAAAAAATACTCTTTTGAATAATATGTTGGGAACAGGGAGGTGTGTGAGTGGGGCCCTAGCTAAACTCCTACTCTTTTATTACAAAAAACTGCTCTGATACCGCTTTTAATCCTAAACTAGCAAGTTTATGATTATTACGGAATAATGTTAGTTCTTAAATTTGTATTACAAATCCTCGAATAAACATAGACAACTTAGTACCGCAGGATTGAGTCAAAATTGATCGAATCATACAATCATTCGTTCAGTGACATTTCATTTTACATAGCATTATTTTGTCGTCTGAAGTAAAAATGGTAAAGAATTGTTTTTAAGCAACAATAAATTAAAATATTGACCTAAGGAAGGTTTCCAAGCAATACGTATAGGAATTGCTTATATTTTTGGGATTAAATCCCAAAATAAATAAATTACTTTCTCACAAATAACTTTAGCGTAAAACAGAATGAACTGTCACAGAGATACGTTGTCATGGTTACTGAATAGAAATTTTGAGGTTATTATTTTAGTACTCATTTTAAACTAGGGGTCCGGTTGGTTTAACTAAAGTATTATAGTTGATATACTAAATAACGTTAAACATAGTTTTGTAATAATGTTTATTCTAGTTTTTCAGTTATTCCCAGTATTGATCACACTACTTATTTTAAACCACGTTTTGGAATAAGGGGGCTAGGGTGTTCATCTCAGTGCTATTGCGGTCCGATACGATGGCGAGTGATGGTAGCTCAGTGGATTATAACACGCCTTCCACATGGGGAGTCGTGGTTCAAATGAGCATGCACCTGTGGATTTTTCACAGAGAAACCATCGTGAGAAAATTGGCACGTTTTAGACAGTTTCTGAAACGTGTAACCAAGATTCAGTTAGTCTGGAGCCCAAGTTAAAATATTGCGAAGGTCAGACGGCTGTCGTTATGGTATCAATTTACCAACCCCAAAAACAACAGGCAATACATGTTATTAGTTCTTAAATATTTACCAGCACGTTCACTTAGGGCAACGAGAGAATGTTAATAAAATGTATGTTACCATGTAATATTCTCTCATTGGTCAACTCGAGGCCGAATTGCAGCAGTTCTTTGGCAGCTGGCAGGGTTTCCGGTAGCCTATCCACGCATTGATGCACCGCCCATATTTTCTTTGACACTTTGCTCTACACAAAGAATGGAAGTTATCAATAATTTTCATAACTGAAAAATCCGATAGATGGCGCGGCGCTATGTAGGCGTGAGGTTCAACTACAAGTGGATTGGAACATATAATGTCAAAATGACGATATATAACAACTAATGCCAATGGCGTCAAAGCCCTCCCGCTTACATAACGCCATCTACCGGAACTTTCATTTGTACAAAACCCTCATTAAGGCGACGGGTACCCCAAACTAACGACGCCAATCGATTTAATTTGATGGAAAGTAATATTCGCCGCCCATGAACATCAGCGAAATCAGAGAGATCCCTAATGTGTTGCCGGCATTTAAAACGATATCCGGTTTAGTTGTTAACAATTTAAATCAATTGGCGCTAGTGTGCCCTACCCGTCACCTTGATCAAAAGTAGGGAACATATATTTTCCAAAGCTAAATTATGCATTCTAATAGAGGCCAAGTCTTGACTTCTCTTTTAACCCTCACGACCAGGGGGTCGGTAGCCACATTTGTACAAGTATGAATTGACAGGCAGACCTACAAATATTAATTGTTACATGTTATATGAAAAAGAAAAGCTTAGTTACCAGATACTTCTGAATCGCGTCCGTGGAGACCGGATTCTTCCTCCACTGCTGTTGGTACACGAGGTCGCTGTCCAGGTTGAATGTTTCCGCAAGCGCGAGCGCGTCACTGTAGTTTCCGCTTTCGATCTAACAACCATAAACTATCTTGAACTTGTATACGATATTTTTTTAAATATTATTGGGGCTATTGCGTGTGAAAAATCCGCTAGATGGCGTACTGTTGGTCTAAGGTCTAACAGCAAAACACGGAACTAAAATTTTAGATTCCATGTGTCTATGAACGTACAAATTTACTAATTTTATAAGTTACACCAATGTACCTGCGCAGAAAGTCTTATTTTCGAAAACGCGGCAAAATCTTAACCAATGACAACGCATCATTTACGCTCGCCAAAAATTACAATTTGTGATTGGTTGATGCGTCAGCGCCATGTTTGGTGCGAGTGCGGTTAAGAGAGAGATAGCATTCCTCTCTGGATTTATTGTATTTAATTTTAACGTAACGCAATAAAGTCTGTATCTGGCGATTGAAGCGCACTTTTCAAGGGACTTTGGTGGCGCGGACTCTACTTAAGTTGTTTCGTCAATTGGCATTTTGACAAATTACGTCAAAAATAACCAATCACTTTGTAGATGGTCCTCAGTCGTATAGTACGCCATTCAGCGTATTTTTCATACGTGATTGTTTCGATTGGCGTAAGTAACGAGTAGGGGTTCATCTCTTTCGCCAATGGAGATTTCCATCGATAGATAGATATACTTATGAAATAATGAATATACTTTTATTGCAGTCATACTTTAGTATGAAAACTTAAGACTAGGTATTACAGGATATGCACAACGAAGGCGGCCTTATCACTATTAGCGATTTCTTCCAGGCAACCTTGTATTATACTAGATACTACAGTGATTTTGTGTACAATTTCTGAACGGTGAAGAGCTTCAACAAAAGTCGCAGAAGCAGGATTACCTTCCGGGAGAAGAGCTCGCCGGGCGTAGTGCTCTTGACGCCGAGCAGGCGGTAGACGCGCGACAGCACGGTGATGCGGCGCGGCCGCGGCTGGAACGCCTCCATGTCCGTGATGCCGTACAGCACCGACTTCACCAGCTCCTTGCCCAGCGCGTACATCGACGACGACGCCTCATCCTCCTCGGCCTTCACCATCTCCATCTAAAAATCATCATCACAGAAAACCGGCGTGAAGCAGCACTGTGCTGTGTTTCGCTGCGTAAGTTTTTCTTTTTTTGTGGAAAGTTATCAACGCCGACAAATTAGAAGCTACGTATTGCCGGCCTTTTTAAAAAAGTGTACGCTCTTCTCTTGAAGGTCCCTAATTCGTCCGAAAATACTCCTGCAGCCAAACCGTTCCACAGAACTGAGGTACGTGGTAGAAAGTTCTGCGAAAAACGCACAGTATTAGACCGCCATCCATAGAGATGATAATAATAATAATAATTCTCACAACATCTCATAGCTTGACCTGATTCCGTACTAAGTAGCTTAAGCACTTGTGTTACAGATATCAGACAACAGAGGAACACAAATATAAACTTAAATACATATATTACACCCAGACACTGAACAAACAAAAGTGTTCATCGCACGAATGTTTGAATGATGAGGATGAATGTTGCGAGTGAGGTTACCGGAAGCCCAATCCGGGGGGATAGGAGAGTTTAAAGGTTGGCAGCGCACTTGTGACTCCACTGGTGTTGCGAGAATCCATGGACGGCGGCAATTGCTTACCTGCTGAGTGATTCATCTGCTCGTCTGCCACCTATCACAAAAAAAATCTCAGAGTGGTGCAACTTTGTGACTTCCTCGGTGATGCAGTGGCTAGCGGCTCGCACTTTAGAGCGAGGGCTGCGCTTGGGGTCACTCACGGGTTCTATCCTCGGGGTCAGGCCAAACGTCAGCACAGGTTTGTGCACCTATGCTCTCATCCACTGAGCTACCATCACCTAACTACCATCACTGTTACAGAATCTATGCGATTCAATAAAACTAAAATATGATTTTTTGGAGGTCTTTTCGATGTCAGCAACAATAAATTCCAATGTTTTTGACCGAGGGAGGACTACACTTCGGCATGAATGGGCCGGCTCCGGAGTGGACATGGCCTCTTAAGCAAACCGGCCTGAAGCAGCAGCTGCGCTATGTTTCGCCGAACGGTCTGAAGGTACCAAACACCCAATCTGGGGTGGGAGGGTCAGCAGGAGCTTAAAAGATTAGCAGCGCACTTGGAACTTCACTGGTATTACGGGTGTCTATCGTGGTATCCGCCGGTATATGGCGCCGGCAATAGCTTACCATCAGATGTTACTTCTGCTCATTTACGACCTGTCACTTAAAGAAAAATGTCCAACTTACACTCTCATCACTCCTCTTCTTTGCAGGAAGAACGTTAGATTCACATTCTAGAGCCATAAAAGCACCGTCGTGTGCGCAGGTTATCTACGAAAACAAATAAAAACCAGTAACTTGGAGGTAATATAAAATAACTAACCTGCAAAGGTGATGAGTACATTGTTTTTACCTGAGGGGTCCCTTGGAAGAATTCTGGCTTTTTTCCCAGCAGATTGACCATGTTCTCTACGCTGCAGACTGTGACAGCTCCGCTGAACCGTGATATTATTATTTCCTGTAAAAACACTTTTTATAATGTAGATGTTCCGATAAAAGCAAGGGTCACAAGAAAAAGTACAAGAAAAATATTTGGTGTTTAGGTTAATAGTTTTTTAGATTTTTGCGTAGATATGTGAGTACACAATGTTGTTTCACATAATAAATATCGTGTTAATTCCCGTCTTGATACATTATAGTGGTGTTTAGGTTGGAAACAAATTCGTCACCAAAAAGGCAGTTGCCACGTAGAAAGCTGGCAAGTCGTCTTACAAGCGGGCTGCGCAGGTCCTGATCCGAGAGAGAGTGAGTGAGAGAGAGAGAGAGAGAGAGAAAGAGAGAGAGAGAGAGAGAGAGAGAGAGAGAGAGAGGACACGACATCAACGGGCTGCGCAGGTTGTGGTACGAGAGATAGGAAGAGCGAAAGAGACCTCGTCCTGCACCAACGGGCTGCGCAGGTCGTGGTCCGAGAGAGGGAAAGAGATATAAAGATATAGAGAGAGAGGGTATTCCCCTCTCTCGGAGGAGAAATGGAAAGAGGGAGAGAGGAAGATGGAGAGGGAGAGAGAAAGTGGGAGAGAGGAAGAGGGAGAGGGAGAAGGAGAGAGGAAGAGCGATAGACAAAAAAGGAGAGTGAGGCCTCGTCTTGCACCAGCCGGTTTCGTAAGTTATGTTCCGAAGAAGGAGAGCGAGGAGATAAACAGGGATAGATAAGAAGAGAAATAGGTAGAGATAGAGGGATAGAGAGGAAGAGCGAGAGATGGCAGCGGAGCAAGCCGGCACGTCGTATTTACCGGCTTGACGCATTTGAACTAAAGATCAGAGAGAGAGAGAGAAAGATACGTGACCCACCTCATTAGTCCACCAGTTAACATTGGCCGCGTAGAAGGCCGGCGCGTCGTACTTCGCCGGCTTGTCCTCCAGCACCAGCGGGCTGCGCAGGTCGTGGTCGGGCTGGCTGCCCAGCGGGTGCCGCCACAGCAGCTTCAGCAGCGGCAGGCGCCACACCGACACGTCGCCGTTGCAGTGCGCGCACACCAGCCGCGACCCGTCCGGGGATACCACCATTTGTACTATAAATGCCTGAAAAGAGACAAATACTTGACGAATGAATTGCTAATTCTTAAGCTCTTAAAATATATCGACAGTCTTCTGTATGAACCGAAAACTCAAGCTTTTGCTACCCGAGCAAATGCTTTATTCCATCTGAGCTACCAGAAACTTGAAAGTTCGAAAATTTTGTAAGTGCGTCTTTAGATTAGTTAACGATCGCTCGAAGATTCACACTGTTGCCGGTCATAAAGTTGATTTAGAAAGAGATACCATGCAAACTTAAAACCAAGGATTAATCTAAGAACAAATTGCACAGAGATGTGCGCCGTTATTTGTTTGTCACTGTCCAGAAGATCTGGCGAAAACGACCGACAAAACCTATTGAACTCACAATTTTGATAATGTTCTGCTCTGATTTATTAACCATAGACAAGGATTGATCAATCGTTGAAGCGTGACTCTTGGCTTGGAGTGGAGACTACAGTTAGGCAAGCATAGTGTACGACGCCCGTTGGGCTGCTGATGCTGACTGGATGAGGGAAGCCTGGGATAGAGACCTAAGGTGCCTCGGAGGCCTTCGTCCAGAATTGGGGGTACTTAGGCTCTTGACTGACTATAGGCCAAGGACCACGTAGCAAATGCTTAGCAGACACGAAGGGTATGTAGACCTGGAACCGCTCGGTGGCCAGCTCCGCTTTAGCTGTGGTCGGACACCACGCTGAGCTTGTAAAACGGATCATCGTTCAGGATACGGCCATGCTGTGATTAACTACAGATCAAAGATCACGTACCGACTATTTCGAAGATACGAAGGGTATGTACACCTGAAACCACTCGGTGGCTAGCTGGTGGGACCATCAATCAAATAATTCTTTATTTGCATAGGCTTGTACACAGCACTTACAAATCGTCATACTTTTTAATGACTTATAACTATTTATAAGTACTTATGTATAATTTACATGTTAATACATATATATGTTGATACATAAAATATACTAAAGAAATAAATAAACGTAATGCGATTCTACCACCGGCTCAGAAAGTTGTTTCTGGTCGAGAAGATCCGGCAAGAAACTCGCCAGTTACTCTTTTTAATCGCCAAACTTTCATACAATGTTGTGTCATCATCATACCAAGCCATACAGTTCAATTGTTACACTAAGCTAAGCTTGTAGAACGCAACTACAGACCAAAAATCACGTACCAAATGTTTAGAAGACACGAAGGGTATGTAGACCTGGAACCGCTCGGTGGCCAGCTCCGCCTCCAGCTGATCAGACACCACGCTGAGCTTGTAGAACGGATCGTCATTCAGGATACGCCATGCTGTGATTCCCGCGCTTAAAGGCGATGTGGGATCCTGGTAACAAATAATTTTCTCTTCAGAGGGCCTATTCTCAAACACTCGACATTGAAGTCAAGTTGGAGATTTCGAATGGACGAATGTATGAAATCATTCATCGAGAAGGAATTACATGATGTAATTCCGCCGGCCCCCTTTCATCATCGGGACACAAGACGGAGAAGGGGTTACCACCCTTATGGGGTAGAAATACCGGCAACACGTACCAAACGGTTCAAAGGTACATTTATGTTGCGTACAGCTAAAGAATGGAACTCTCTGCCGGAAGATATGTTCCCAGAAGGCTATGATCTGAACTTATTCAAGAAAAGAGTGAATAGGCTGTTACTAGACAGGCATGATCCATCCTAGGCCACATCATCACTTACCATCAGGTGAGATTGTGGCCAAATGTCTGGGTATTCTAATAAAAAAAAAATCTCTAAACTCGAATTAAATGACGATAGCACGAGAATTACCAATCAGGTTAATTATTATACCCCTAACTGCAACTTAATCCAAACTTGGGCCTACTGCCCAAGTTTTAACTAAGTTGCAGTTTGAATTATGAATCTTTTCAAGCCAAATTTTAGATGAATGGACCGGCTCGACCGGAGTGATACCACAACCTCACAGAAAACCGGGGTGAGGCAACGCCTGCACATTGTTTCGCCAAGCGAGTAAAGATACTGGATGCCTAATCCGGAGGGGACTTGAGTTTAATGGTTGGTAGCGCACTTGTGACTCCACTGCGGGGTTTCGGGGTTCCATGGTCGGAGGCGATTACCATCAGGTGATCTGTCTGCTCTAGGAGGGAGGAAAATTGCTAGGAGACACATTATCTTCCCTAGCTTTTACACTTCCAAGCTTGCTGTTTAGATAAAACTAACTTACCTTCCCAGACCCCCTCGGCATCCCGGCCACCAGCAGCGTAGAGTGGGCGGGGCTGCAGCAGACCGCGGCGACTCCGCCCGTGAACCGGAACGAGTGGTGCAGCTTGAAGCCGTCCGTCTGCGACACCAGGTACCCGCGCAGCTTGCCATCGTACGTCACTACGAGGACTTCCCAATTCCTTTGTATGAACATATTTTTTATCAATACTATTTATAAAGTGGTAAAATCTATAGACAACGACTGGGCAATAGGTAAACCGAAAAGTCGAAACACTTGCGCGATGCAATCAACTCATGACGCCATCTTTTGGTTCAATTTGAAACTAATAAAATCCCGAAACGAAGTAAAAGAGCACAGAGAGAAATAAGCAAAGTCGTCATGAAGAAATATGGACTGACGCATATTTTAAATCCGCTAGATTGCGCACAATAGTATTGAGCTCCATCTACAAGGTGGTTTGTCGAAAATATAAATTTGACGAACGAAACCACCAAGGCCGAACAGTACGCCATCTAGCGGGTTTTTCACACGCGATAGTCCCCTTTGAGTCCAGTGCACTCGGTCTTATGTGACCGTGAATCCACCATACAATCATTTTTTTTAAATAAGGGAAGATAGGGTAAAGTGGGAAGAAAGTATATCGAGGTTGAGACAAAAAGGAGAAAGATGTAAAAATCTATTGGTACCGATAAATTTTAGGGTTCTTTTTTATGCTAGAGGCGACAAACGAGCAAGCGTGTCACCAGATGGAAAGTAATCATCGCCGCCCATGAACATCCGCGAAATCAGGGAGATCGCTAATGTTTTTCCGGTTTCTTTTTAAAAAAGATAACGCTCTTCTCTTGGTTCTAATGACAGTAGTAATCGAAGACTAACTTATCGTAACAATACCAAACGATTCTCGTTTACATAAATAGATAATTACTGGGTAATTACGACTTACCATTTATTATCCTTCACTCGCAGAGGCATGAAAATTATGTCGGCAACAGCATGAGTGTTGTCCGTACATTCCAGACCGCCAGGTCGGGAACAATCCTGGAAGGAAGTCCATCTTTTATTTCTAATTTATCTTCATATCCAATTGTTTGTAAATGGCATGACCCACTTTAAAAGCTCTAGTATGTCCATATACTTAATTATTTGTACAGCAATACAACATATGCCAATATTTATATCTAAAATCCTGTACCAAAATGGTCGGGACATTTGAGTTTAGTACAAGTAAACTTACGGCTGGGATGTTGAAGAGATTCGACGCGGTGAGGTCGAAGAAGCTGATAATGCCATTTCCATAAGCGACGACCACAAAAGAACAGTCGGGGCTCCAGACCAATTTGCGCCACTGCGCGTACGCATCTCGATTTACTAAAATGACACTTATTTAATTAGCAAGAAGAACTAATTTTGATTGTAAAAATATCTTAAGGTGACGGGTAGGGCACACTAGCGACGCCAATAGATTTTAATTTTTAACAATTTCGGGGTTACAACTTCTCGGCAAACATTTATACTATTTATTAAATAACCATGCACAAATATTGGGTCCGTTTTTGTACGCGTAAAATTGATTCACGCTAAAAGTGGCCGCTTTGAATCAATTATTCGAGTACGCGTTGGACTCAAAATTTGTGCATGGTTATTTAATAAATAGTATAAGTGTTTGAGAGGTTGTAACCCCGAAATTGTTTGAAATAGATCCGGTTTAGTAGCTAAAAATTTAAATCGATTGGCGTCGCTAGTGTGCCCTACCCGTGACCTTAAGTTTAAAAAAACAGTTCACAAACCTGTGGTTCTAGCTGCGATTGTAGCATACTCAGATCTTTTTGTGCGGATCTCTAAAATATTATCAGTGAGTACCGCTATCACTTTTCCTTCGTCTCCGAGGGCTATTTGCCACTTTTGCTGTCTCTCTTTGTGCCTAAACAAGTAAACAAATAAGAATCAACCATAATGTTGTCCACATCATCACCACAAAACTAAAAAAAATGTCATCTTATGTTAGGGTTCACTTCACGACGACAAGTATATTGTATGTGCCACATGTACAAGCGAGTGGACTTCTTCTCTCGCTTACACAAGAGGTACTAATTTATCATGAACGCATTACACAACTTACACCCCCTCCCCGCTATCAAATCCTCATCCTCATAGATCAAAATGTTTTACAGTCACCGTGTTCTCTTTTGTCACTATTGTCAGCATTTCTATACTTAGAACAATACTTACGCAGTAACACTGTCTATGAGGCTCTTCTTAGGTCCAAAAAACTTGAGCCATCGCCAGAGACCGGAGATGTTTTCTGGTAGAAGACTGTCTGGCTTTTGCTGTAACAATAAAAGGAAATATTTAGAGTGTGAATTAAAATAATCTTTTTTAATTTAAATTTAAAATAATTTATTTAAATAATAATAGAATGAATAACTTATTGCAAAGATATATTCAATAATATTATTTAAAGTTAAAACACAAAGTACTTATTTAATGAGACTTTGCATTTTAGATTAATATACATTTTTATTTTATCTGTTGCTTCTCTCCATATCAACCCCCATTTTCACAACCCCAGATTTTTTTACATATCTTAAATCTCAGGTGGCGAATCATAAAAGATTAATTTAATTTCCAAAATTTAAGTACTTTTTATTCGGTTTGTGATTGCCAAGTTACTATTAAATATTCCGCTTAACACAAATATGTACACTGAATATCAATATACCTAGCTTTTAAGTTTTAATGTTCTTAATGCTTTATTTGTTATAATATCATATTTTTTTACATATCTTAAATCGCAGCTTTTTAAAAGTTTTAAAAGACGAAAGAAAGAAAGAACGTTTTGTTTGATGTGCATTAAAAAGTATCTATCTATCTAAACACTGATACATACATTCTCGCTTAGAGCAACCCTACCCTACGCCTGCGTTGGTCAAATTAAGGTCAAATAATTATAAGGTAAAGAAATAATTATACATGGTGAGCCTCGTGTACAAGCGAGACGTCCCTTTCGCTCGCTTATACAAGAAGTAATGGGGAATCAATCTTAAACACACAACTGTAGTGTATAGTGTCACTACACGGAACTAACAAACAACCCCCCCCCCCCCTCCTCCCTCAACTCTCCACCCGCGCACCTGCTAGTTCAACAGGAATAGGATACCTAGGCTGATGACCTCCACAAGACCTGCTCATTACCTGTCACGTATCTATCGGTTTTTATTTATGAGCCCTATCTATCTAGATTGTTGACAGAGTGCAGCCACCCAATCCTCTACTCTCCCCACCTTGGTCCACCCGCCCCCCCCACCCTTCCACCAAGCCCCTACCCTTCCACCTGACCCAGCCTACTACCCATCTTCTCTTGCCCCCTTCTCCCTCACCTGTGAATAAAGCTGACAAATGCATCATAACACATAAGTTACCTAGGCACACCCTTATCTGGACTTGCGCACATCAATTACATCGGTTATTCATTTTTAAGTTCCATTTAGATTTTAGAATTATTTATTTGCAACAGGGGCAATAAAGCTCTCGTTACAATGCGCAAGAACGTCCCGTAACGATCGAGACTATACATATCGCATCGCAAAGGAAACACACAGCGCGTGTGAAAGGGAGGGGAACTCCGATTAAGTCGTAACGTCCGGTTCGCGCTAAGGCCCCAGAAACGAAAATGTTTCTACCATACCAATATTCTTACCCATATCTATAATTCCACCGTTGTACCGCGGGTCATAATCATAAATATATAAAAAAGGTTTGAACTATGGGTAACTTTACTTCCTCGTAGTACAACCAGTTGGACAACTCAGTTGTACCTACGGGTCGGGAGGGAACAAAACTCACAAAGGTGTGAAGAAATGAGAGAACATTTGAAACTTACAATTACTCACTCGAAGCTTAGCACTTTCACGACAGAAAGTTAAGCTTCTTGTGCACATTAATTAATAAAAGATGGCAATCTAATTATATTTAAGTGGTTAAAGACATTTAATTTCTCATAAGAATTACAAATTCGCTTACTGAGAAAACAGTTTACAAATAATATTAAAATTACATATCAACATTAGTACGAGCGTACATCAAACATTACATTTAAAATACTAGATATTTCCATTGATATTGCCTATTTAGAAGGTATATGAAAAAAATGTTTCCTAAAGCCGAGCGGCCGATGAGCAACAAGATGGAACAACAGTATTTTTTACCGAGTCCGAACAGATACATCAATGAAGGCATGCGCGTGACTGGATGCGGCATTAATTAGAAGAATATTATGATGTTATGATTATTTTTGTATGATGTGCTGTTGGTGAACCTAAATAAATAAATAAATAAATAAATATTATATTTAAAATATGTTATCAGAAATAGAAACACACGCATTCCTTCGCGAAACTTGTTGCGCACGTCAAGTCTATGTGTTGGGAGAATGGAAATAGAAATTAATATAGAAACTCGCATCCTATCTTCTGTGACCCCTATCACCACCACCCCACCCAACCTCTTTCCACCCACCTGTTACACGGCTTTCCACCCACTTGTTGCACCTCTCCTCCTCCAATTCAACCCACCCCTCTACATTTATCCTAGTTCTCAGGTAAATTCAAATTCAAGATGGCGGACTACCTAGGCAAATCCAGTACAGGACCTGCACACTAAATGGATACATCACCAGAAACCAATTACCTAAAGCCGTACCTACAAAATTATTAGCTCAGTTGATTTTAAATCATAAAACCTCACACGTTAAATCAAACAAATAATATAACAATTTCACTCAAGAGACACTTGTTGAACGCTATTGAGCAACGCACGGAATGAACCGGATCTGACGAATCAATTTAGAATATTCGACATCTTATCCGCCTCATCTCCCCCTTCCCTCCCCACTCCCACGCATGCGCGTAAAGATCGCAAATAAAATCAAAGCTTATCATAGCTGTTACCTAGACACCCCTTAAAGGACCTCGCAATACATCATAAGCTCCAGTTAAAGGTAATATATTGTGATTTTCTTGTAAGATAACTAAGTAATTCCAACAACTTATAGGTACGTAAAGAAAATATTGAAACTCATGTGTTTTAAACTTACAATTGTTAACTCGCAGGGACACAACCCAAAAACATCCACCAGAATTCAAGAAACTAAAGCGCCTTGTGCATATCCATAATTTAACAGAGCAACCGAATAATATTTAAAATATGTTAAACAAAAACACACGCATTCACATCGACACTTCACTTGTTGCGCACGTCAGGTCCATGTGAAGGGTGAATCTGAACTAGGTATCAACCTAGAAAATCAGATACCCTATCTGCCACGACCCCACCCAATCCTCCTCTTTCCGCCCACCTGTTACACCCCTTCCATCCCAATATAACCCCTGTTACACCCCTCGTCCTTCAATTAACCCACCCCTCAACATTCATCCCAGGAAAATTCAAGATGGCGATCCACCTAGAAACTCAGTATAGGGCCTACATTAACACAATTAGATCTAGGTAATGCCGTACCTGTATTTGTCCATCCGACATGAACCATAACCTAAGTAATTCAAAATCTTTAGGCTTCGTCCTTACACAGCGGAACTTAAGGCTCTTTCAAATTGCGCTTCCTGACAATATCAAAGGCGCAGGACAAATACAAGAGGCGTAGGTAAGCGCGGGCGAGGCGCCGGGCGTGGCGCTTGTGCGTCGCCGGGACCGGTGCAGTTAAAACGGGCTCGCTAAGGGTGTCAGGGCGCGAAAGGCGAGGCACGGTCGAACTAAGTGGCATGTTTTTGTGGCAGTATTATATGAATTAGACTTGAAAATTGTTCTCTATTTCCTATATTAAAAAGTAGGTACTCTATGCCTGCTAAGTGCGTGTGCGGCGCGGGCGAGAAGCCCGCGCCTGCGCCCCGTGCGCACCCCGCCTCCTCAGTATGTCTTACGTCTCACCGCTTCTATACATTTTGTATGAGATAGGTATCATTGAAACGGCGCCGCGGCCGCTCCGCGCCTGTGCCTCACCTCCGCCCTATGCTTCTTGTATTTGTCCCGGGCCAAAAAACTTAGATTAAATAACTAACACCCTATCCGCCTCGGTACCTACCCCTCCGCATCCCCACCCCCAATCGCTTAATGCGCATGCATACACCTCACAAATGCATCACAGCGCATAGGTCGTCTAGACTCACCTTACTGGACCTGCGCACTACATTAATTTTATCGGTTATTGATTTTCATCTCCATTTTTAAGTAAAGCGTAAATTCTATATTCTTGAAAGACAACAAAGTCCTCGTAAGCTTTTAATGATGAAATGAGATAATTTTTAAAACTTACAATTGTTAACGTATCGGGACACACCCTTAGATGTGTACATACATCCACCACAGAAACTGAAGCTTCTTGCGCACTAATAAAAGAAGGCAACCTAACATTTTTTTAAATTTGGCTAACAACTACAGAAAAAGCGCAATCCGCCGCAGCACTTTACAAATTCTAATTGTTTATTGTCTATAATTTATTTATTATTTACTTGTTGGACACGTCAAGTTTATTTGACGGAAGAACGGGGACTGGTAATCAATCTAGCTACCTTATTTAACTCCACCCGTACCGCCACTCCCCTCTCCCTTCTCTACCCTCCTCTTTTCACCCACCTGTTTCACCCCTCCACCAACTCAACATTATTCCTAGGAAAATTCAAGATGGCGGACTACCATGGCACATCTAGTACAGGACATGCGCAATAAATAGAAACATCGCCATATTTAATTAAAACCGTACCTGCATATATTGTCGTCCCTACAAAATTACCTCAGTTCACACGATTTGCACCATGAAATCTTATAAAAATGAAATCACGCTTTGTTGACCATAGAATATCTAAACTCAAGAGAAACACTTGTTGAACGCCATTGACCAGCGCGAGATAAGAACCGGAACTTTCGAATCAATCTAGAATATGCAACACCCTATCCGCGTCCACCTCACAACACCCTATCCGCCTCGCCTACCATTTCCCTCCCCCACCCCTGCGCAGCTAGGTCACCTAGACACTTTTACTAGAACTGCGCAATACATAAATATAATTGGTTATTGATTTTGAGCTTCCATCTTGATTTAAGAGGTAACCATGATATTTTTCCTTCCCCCTTTCTCCTCCCACACACCCCTGCGCTGAAAGTTCACAAATGCCTCAAAGCGTATAGGTCTAGGTATTACTGTATCTCCGCACTACATCAATTTTATCGGTTATCGATTTTATGTTGCTATTCTCATTTAAAAGTAATTTACGATGTCTAGGTCAACAGGAATAACTATAAATGTGAGAAAGATATAAAATACATTTGAGTCACAGATCTTCGCAATGAAGCAGCATTTTCAACAAGTCAGTAACTGTTCTCACTCACAAGAAATATCATAAACATATAAAATAAAATGAAATAATTTTAAATATGATGAACAGTCACAGAAATGCAACACATGCAAGCGCAGAATCTGAACTGGCCATTAATCTAGAACATCAGATCACCTATCCGCGCTCAACCTTACCACGAGATGAAGGGGAGGGGTAATCAGAAACACAAAGAATTAACACCCTTCCCTACCACTCTAGCTCCCCTCAATGCTCCCCCCAACATACCCCATACTCTGTGCGTAGTCGTAGCAACCATGTGCGTCATCCTGTAAGCAGATCTCCACACCTAACGCACCTTATAAATTATAGCGGTTAGATTTTACAGTTGCCATTGCATATGAAGAATGATCATTTACATAAATTTTAATTTACACATATAACACAATATTAAATACGAAAAAAATACAAACCTTTACATGAAGCGAAATTTTTTAGAATAAAAGTAGAAAATCATTGAAAAAAGAAGTCACAGTAGCACTCACGTGAACAACAACTCAAGCACACTAAAATCATTCATAATCACAGAAACATAAAAAAGTCGATGCGAAGGACGAATCAGAACTGGCCATTTATGCACGTCCTTGAAGCTGGGCGGATAGGTAGAAGAAGGGAAGATAAGTTGGTGGGGAAGGGTGATAGGATAGGAAACTAGGAGATCTCCCTACCCGCACTCAAATACCCCTAAGCAAACATGAAGCTCAGCCCTTCCCCTTGTCCACCCTGCGTATATAGCTCACAAATTAATGGCGCAAAAGTTCTTACTGAACCTCAGCCGCCATTTTAACGAGACCACTTCTTACTGAACTTCAGCCGCCATTTTAACGAAAAATTAAATATGAATTTGTAAGATGAAGATGGATATTTACAAAACGTCCATGAATTGAAAAAAAATCTACGTTCACAATAATTTTCAAAAACTTGTGCAAATTAAACACATTAATGTATTTAATTAAAAAATGTAGAAGTATATCTTAATGGTGCTCATTTTCACAAACACAACATAACGCGTATGCAATGCTAGAAGAGAAACGGATCTAACAAATAATATTATTATTATAACGGACATCCAATCCACCTCAGCCACCGCCCCACCACACTAAAACTCCTCTCCCGACATCATGCTACCACCATAAACAGTAGTGGATCCACCACCCGAAACAGGGTGATGGTCCCCAATTGCAACTCATAGCATCTCACGCATCCTCCCAAACCTCGCCAGAGATCATAAATCTAGGTCATCTAGGCACGCCACTTGTTGCATATGCGCAGTAAACCCTACCTGGGTACACCTCTCTGTTCTACATAGCATTTGGTTTCAGTCCCATCGCCCAGCCTCTTTCCATTCCCCTCTCCCCACACCACTGTAGCTTACTCAATCTTAGCATTGCATTTAGATCACCCAGGCACGCTGAGTATTAAAGTACTTATTGATTTTTACTGAACATGCCAATACCAGTGTCCAATATTCCATCTTTATTCTAATTAATATTGATAGCCCTGTTAAAGAACAGATACTACTTCCACATTATGACAAACATATTTCTTTGTTATACTAGGCTACTTCTTCTTAGCTTACACAACCACTAACTTTGTCTTTAACTCATAAATTAGTATAAAAAAAAATCATCAACTTAATAAATGTACTTAACTTAATAAATCAAACCCACTTTACACTAAACATTACTGACCACCTCCCTTCCCTCGCCATCCACCTGTTACACATACCCCATTCTAAGCATCTGCTAGAAATTCCCCTCCAACCCGCAACCACTTGTTACACAGATACCTATCTCATATTGTACCTATTCTTACATCCCCATATTAGACGAAGCTCCTTTACTATACCACCGCCTTGTTATACTTACCCTTCTCCCCAGCCACTTCCACCCACCTGTTGCTTACAGCACCTCGTCTTCACTACACGACATATAATTACCTAATGCAACCAGTTAGTTGCCTAGGTACGCGCACCCATTACAGGACTTGCGCACTACATCGCAATCCATCGCGTATTGATTTTGACGTCTTCCTAAAGCTCTCCATATATTGACACTGATATAAATAACCAACCTACCCAATGAGGAAAATCATCCCTCCAACACAATTCAGTTGAAACCAAATCAATAAAATACCCCTGCCTACACTTACGAGTATTTTGGTGAAAATGTCTTTAGCAACCAAATTATATGTTTCTTCTTTTTACAGATTGAAAAATAAGTATTCTTTATTGCACCAAAATACAGTAATGAAATACAGTTTGCATACAATAACAAAGACAGTACACCAAGGCGGTCTTATCGCTTGTAGAGATTTCTTCCGCTTATATCGCTTGTAGATTTTGAAGTGTTGTCTACCTTTAAAACTTATTCCATATATAATATAATTTAATTTATATGATTTTTATTTCTTTGAGACTATCGAAAGCTCATGTCGAATCACGCTCTTAAAAATTTCGTCGGCTTAGTCGCGCGTTCAGTGGTCTAATTAGTAGAACAGCCACAAGGAATGTGGAAGATGTGGTTTCGATTCCCGCCTGAACACGAGATGAAATTTTTAAGAGCGTTATTTACTGCATAATATGATGAAACAAAGAATATTCGCAAGCGCATCAATAAAAACTAAAGAGCTTAAGTACTACTAACTAAGTAATTATTTTGGCACAGCAATCACCCTACGCAAATCTGAATATTTCTATCACATATCTATACATGTAAATATATTTAGAAACCAACTAAGAAAGTATTTTCTTGATTTGTTTAGAATTATATACCCTATTGTGTTAAGACTCAACCGATCCTACAGACAAACTGTGTAAACAGTTTTGCAGGACAAGTGTAATTTGTAAACTAAATTTGTAAGTTTAATCATTAATAAATAATATGTGCCGACCCCAGATAACTTGTGAATAGCCTGAGCCTGAGGAAAGCGATGGAAGCTCAGTGAATAAGAACGCGCCTTCCATACAGGAGGTCGTAGGTTCGAATCCGAGCATGCACCTCTGGATTTTTCAAATCTATGTTTTTTATGTGATAGGTAGCAGACGTGCAGACGGATCACCTGATGGTAAGCGATTGCCACCTCTCATTGGAGTCACAAGCGCGAAACCATTGGAGTCACAAGTGCGCTACTAACCTTTAAACCCCCTTTTCCCTCAAATTGGGGCCTCCGGTACCCTCACTCACGCAGCGAAACAGCACAGTGCTGCTTCACGCCAGTCTTCTGTGAGGCCGTGGTATCACTCCGGTCGAGCCGGCCATGCTAAAGCGTGGCTCTCCCACGGTCAATTTGCATATTTCTTTCATTAGCTCCGCGGCGAAGGACAACATCGTAAGGAAACCTGCACGTTTCGATAGTTTCCGAAACGTGAAAACATGATTCAGTTGGTCCAGTTCCCCTATTTGGGTTACGCTAGTCTGAAGGCAGTCGCTTTATTGAAATTACCAGACTCCCGAAATCCGGAATCATGGTCTAAAGGCACCCCGGGCTCTGAAGCGACAACTTTGGATGCAACCGGGAATCACACGCTGAGATGAGATGGGGATAGTATCTTGATGTATCACATAATAATATCCTCCAAACAATGGACAACATTTCAAAATTGCTGAGTTATGAAACAAAAAATACCAATTCTTTATTTACTTTTCCGCTTCCCGAATATAAATTTATTTATTTTTTATATTGCTTATTTACTGAGAAAAAATGAAAAACTAAGAAACGTAAGGTGACGTCATAGGACGGCAGAATGTAAAATATTTCTTTGCTTAGCACATTATGTATAGTTTTAAATTTACGAAATGCCAAACCCATGACATGCTACTGTCAAAAAAGACGACTTGTCAACGTTGAATGAATGAATGACGTTGACAATGTTGACACTATTATTCTTTACCTTTGACAGTAGTACCTTTTTTATTAAAGCAATGATAAGCTAAGGAATATCGCTGTATTCAGCCGTCCGATGACGTCATTTGGCGCTTACGTCTATTTAGAATATAAAGAATTTTTAATAATTATTTTATGTAAGAAAGTTGCAAAATTTTGGAGAAAGAAAAAATAAGGGTCTGTTCATTTTATGTCTATTTTCATATAAAAAAAACAATATGGACATGTTAAAAATATGAAATGTTGTCCATTAAGCGTAGACAGAGACCTCTGTCTAGGCTTGCTTTCTTGACCTGAGTAAAGCTTTCGATCTTGTTAGTTATGAAATTTTATGGGAGAAGCTGCTCAGGTCAAACGTGCCCAGAAGTGTGGTAGAGCTAGTGAGGTACTGGTACGGAAACCAGCTGAACTGTGTGCGATGGGGCGACGCGACTTCTAGCGAGTATAGGTTGGGTTGGGCCAGGGGGGGTTGACATCTCCGGATCTCTTCAGCCTCTACGTGAACGGCTTCATCGAGGAGCTAAGGGGTGCCAAAGTCGGATTCCATATTGGGGGAGTTTCTGTTAACAATCTCAATTATCTCAATAACATGGTTCTTCTCAGCCCTTTAATTAGTGGTCTACGAAGGTTGCTTAAGATATGTGAACGTTATGCCTACACTCACGGTCTTAAGTACAACATTCTCAAGACAGAAATGATGGTCTTTAGATCTGGTAGAGGTCCGGAGAAGATATTGCCAGTCTATCTCAACGGTGCCAGGTTGCGAGTGGTCGAGCGGTTCAAGTACCTTGGCCACATTCTGACTGAGGATCTTTCTGACGACGCGGATATCGAGCGCGAAAGAAGAGCACTATGTATTTGCGCAAACATGCTGGCGCGAAGATTCCACAGGTGTGACGAGGAGGTCAAGAAGACACTATTTAGTGCTTACTGTCAGAACCTGTGTACTTGCCACCTGTGGATCAAATATAAACGGAAGTCATTCAGTACCATACGAATCAATACAATGATGCGTATCGTATTCTCATGAGAAAGCCCAGGTTTTGTAGCGCATCCGACATGTTCGCGGACGCACGTCTCTCAGATTTCTTACTGTTATCTGTTACAAGATTTAAAAAAGTGGCTCCTAAAAACTTAGCTAGACATTATTTTTGACATGAATGGGTCGTGCAAAATGAGCTTGAAAAATCACAAATATTTTTTTTATTTTGAATGTTTTGATTTATTGTCTTAATTTAATTTACAATCAATAAATAACCGGTGGTGACGCCACTGATATGTAAAAGGGCTCTTCAAAGGTGATCCATCAGCAGATTATGGCAATATTATATTTAAAAAATATCAGTTGATAGATGTAAATTAATAAATCATAAAAAAATATTTGTACACAATATTATCTAAAACAAAATAAAAAATCTTTAAAACTGAGCTTTGGACTAAATATTACTAGGTTATATGTATAATTTTATTAACAACTATAGCTTACATAGGTATGTACAACCTGTGCAGATAAAGAATGGGATCAGAAATGGCGGCGCATCTATTCACTTCTCGCTCGCACACTATTTGCGTCTATAATCGCACTCGTGGGGTGCGAGTATAGACGCAAATACTGTGCGAGAAGTGAATAGATGCGCCGCCATTTCTGATCCCATTCTTTATCCGGACAGGTAGTATGCAGTATAATGTTTATTTTATTTTTGAGAGAGCTAAACACACTTTTTTTCCCAATTAGAATAATTCACTTACGTTAAGCCTCCTTTATGAGTTACCCTTCAGCACTTCACCCACACCACTCACTTATTGTTTTCAAAACAAGTCATAGTCAATTTGACATCAATTAATTAAAAATGGTGCATTGCACAGTTATCTATCCAGTGTGTTCAAAGAGGATCCAGATTCTACCAACTGTACCTTGCTAGGTCACTGTACACTATGGTCCCAATAAAGATATTGAGTATTGAGGTCCCCCCGCCCCTCCTGCCCCCTGAGACTTATCCCCCCATCGCGAGGGACCCATTCTCTGAATTCACTACCTCCCCCTTATTCCCCAACCCCTTCCTCTAAGCTTCTCCCTTAACCCAACCCTGCACATGAATCCTCAACTTTCTTGCAGTCTCTCAACCCTACCACCTCCAGCCAATAACAAAGCCCTCCCACTCTCATCCCTCTCCACCCACCATAACCTCATATTATAAACTTAACAATGACTATAGCTAGCCCACTTCCTTATAAAACTCTTTGACTTGTTATCAATAAAATCATCATCATCATCAGCCCATTTAAGTCCCCACTGCTGGGGCACGGGCCTCCCTCAATCACTTGAGGGGTAATTGCCATACTCACCACACTCACCACCACGCAGACGGGTTGGCGAGGGTTTTTATATATAAATGCAGAGTTTTCCTTCTCTGGTTGCTGATGATCATGCCAGCAGCTTTACCTTAGTCGCCTTTTATGACACCTCAGTAAGAGTGAGGGTGGCCTATTCTACTCTTCCAGGGACCACACGGCATCAATAAAATATTTTTACCAAATTATTCACTCATGCCAATTTACAAAATGTATGAATTTTGTTCAAGCTCACTGCACATAAAGGCAAAATCAAACGCTCCATACTTAAAAATTCTCAAAAATAAATTTAACATTAAGGATATCTATCTCCAAAGATATGGATATCAATCAAGAATGCAAAACTCAAAATATATTAAATGGAAAACACAAAAAAAAGTCAAATACAAACTCCAAAAATTTCACTCAACACTTGCACACCGTTATCTGTATGAGAGGAGAGTTATTATGACTGCTGTATTGATCCTGTTCACCCTTTCACCCTCCCAATGTACTATACAATCTAACATCCTATTGCATATAGACTACCTAGACTCCACCCAGTCCTCCCACCGTTACTGCGTCTGCGTATTAAGTTCATCTCATATTGATTTTGAGCACCCTCAAAACATTTGATGATTTCCCAACAACGAAATATTACAATTCTATACATGTATCTCATATTGGGGTGGAAAATTATTGCACCAACTTAATAACTTAAATTTATTTTGCTATGCTCACACATACAAACAAAAGTTTTGATTTGAGAAGATTGTGTGATTTAAAAATCAAGTCTGATTCTGAAATATAGTCATAGTTTATTCAAATAAAACATTAATCAATGTTATGGCTAGTATTTAAATTTTAAATGTAAAAAAAATAAAAATCCAGAATGCTTATACTTCTGTGGGAAGTATTCTGTTACAGTCCACAGTTGCTGCACAGTTTGAAGAGATATTGATCTTAATTCTGAGGCTTATGCTCTTTGAAATGAGAGGCATAATCAGTGAAATATGTGGGGCCACCTCTTCTGTTGTTATACACTTTGCTTTTATCATAACTTAGAAGGTATTGTAGACCACTCCAAGCATAATAAAACTACAAAATATTGGCACTAATTGCACCAATACAAGAGCGCTTACTGTAGAGATCCCTCCAAATTTCTGTTGTAACTATGCCAAATTCCGTAGTCTACTAGTTCAGTAAAACTAACATTATAATAACAAACAAAAAACTTACCAAATACTCCGGTTCTGGTTTCCATTCCGAAAACACGTACAATTCGTGTAAGATAGACTTAGATTCTTCCATGCCTGAGATGCGCCTTCACACAGATTTCGCGACTACTACGCGGGAGAACATGTACACGTCTAGGCTCTCGCTCATAAAATCGATATCTGGCTCAGGTCTTTAAAACTGTGATTACTCTGTGATCTGGCTGGACCGCGAGCGAGCGTATCTAGACTACCTATAACACTCCCTAGATAAATAGTATTTAAATGTGATGATGCGAGCTGTGCATAGCTCTCTCACTCTTCCCATTTACAGTATTGATTACAGTCTCATAGACCAGAATAAAGGAGAAATTAATATAATAATTCGTATTGATCCACTAAATTAAATTCCACTTGTTTCTGACAGTTCAAGTGTTGTGAATGTAGACTTACCGACAAGAATTCAAGTATCGATACATTTTGTAACGCTTTTGACCTTTTATTTTCCTACTTTTATTATAAAAGTTTCTCGTTTCATTTCTGTATAAGGTGATCATCATCATCCACTTCGCACGGTCCTGTGCATCCCTAGTGGTCAGTTTATTAGCACGACAACGTAGGCGACTCTCCAGCTATTTGTCTGTGTCTACTATCATGACAATGTGACAAACACGAAGGCCTCCTCGCATTTGTTTTTCTCACCTGGTCTTTCCGTGTAACACTCTCCATACATCCACCGCAACATATTCATCTCCGTAACATGCAACTCCTGATTGTGTCCCTCATGTACAAGCCAAGTGTTGAAGAAGGTACTCCTTGCTGTCGAATGCAATTTAAACTTTGTTCTATGTCATACAAAGAAAATAAATGTCACTATGATTTTTCCAATTTATTGTCAAGTCATGAATATACAATATTTAATTTAACGTAATTTATTTTTATTCCATCATTGTGTGAGAATGGCAGTGGATCACGGGCACATTGAGTTGGAATATGCGCAGACAGAGTGTATGGTTGCTGATTCACTCACTAAGCCTCTTTTGAAAAAAAAGTTTGAATGGTGTGCAGTTAGCATGGGTCTTGTACGAAAGGTGTATGCATTTGTATGAAAGTTACAAGTCTGAATGAAGTTAAAATTGAGGAGGAGTGTTGAAGAAGGTACTCCTTGCTGTCGAATGCAATTTAAACTTTGTTCTATGTCATACGAAGAAAATAAATGTCACTCTGTATGTTACTCTGTTCTATTTAGGTACCAAATAAAGAAAATGAAGTAAATTAAAAACTTAAATATTTTATCATTGGTATTTATTACAAGCAAGTTATCGATTCACTGTCGCTCATCCCTAATTTTTATGTCATCGTGTCATACCGGTTGTCACCACTACGTTTAGAAATTAACTATAAAAAAACTTGCGTATGTGTCATTGTATTAAAATTAATTAAAAAAATTTTTTCACCTCACAGGCACATTAAAAGTTAGTTTGATGCTAATCCTCGAATAAAACATTGGAAAGCGTCACTTTATCTTGCTCTTGCTTGCTTGACTTCATGCTGCGCCATGAAAGAAGTCCTGCGGCAAGGACGGAGGTGCACCGTGCACGGGTCGGGCGGACGGAGCTCATAGGCCATGAAAGAAGCCCCACGGTAAAACATGAAGCTAAAATGTTAGATTCCTTGTGAGTTTTAAAACAAAGCTCAAATTTGAATGTCTACAGTGAACTGAAGAAGAAAGTGGCGCCTTTGATAGGCGCCTATCTATCAAGCTAGGGACTTTTTAGAACATACTTCATAATATACATTCATCTTTTTTCGTTCTGAATTTTTATTGTCACTGTCAAATTATTAGTATGTCTGTGGTCAATCAAAGTGTCAAATGGGATGGGAAGAGGTTATTTTGTTTACCTTAAATATTTTTTTACTTTAGTTCATAAAAATGGACTTTCTTAGCAATTTTTACACGAAGGTAATGTACTTACATGTATATACACTACAGTATACTAGGTATTTAACGTGACTTAAACAAAAAATATTGACTTACAGACTTTTTCCGAAAATGAGAGAAATCTTCGCTTTTGGGAAGAATACCTGAAAAGTCTCAAAGAGCTTGACTTTAAAACTTACTCTGATAAGTTGACAGTGCCAGTACTAGTGCCTATAGGCAGCAGGATCCTCTTCAGAGGGGAGCTGAAACACACAAATGAAGTTATGGTCTCTATTGGAGCAGACTACTTCGCTAAATGTACCCTCTCACAGGCTGAAGTTCTAAGGCAGCACAGAATTAAAGGTAATTCAGCAAGAGAATTAGTACTTCTACAGAACTATAAGAATGATTTAGGAATATATACTTTAAATAAGGCAAAAATAAGTGTCTAATAGATGTAACTTAAGCCAGTGCCCAAATCTGTCATACTTGCCCTTTCAAAGTCAATTATTTGGCATTTTAAAAATAATATAATTGCATTGAACTTAACCATTTTTTTTTTCCAGACGCTCAATCTAAAGTTGATATGCTCAGAAAAGGCCAAGAGTATCTTCAAAACCAGCTATCTTTCAGAAAAGATAGTATCTTTAACAATGCTGGGCGAGAAATAGTAGAAGTCTATTCTGAAGATGAGGATAGAGAGTGGAGGTTAAAGCATAGAGAAAATTTGAAGCAGTACATGAAGTCTAAAAGGGAAAAGAAAGACAAAGAAGATGCAACAGATGAAGAATTATGGAATAGGCTTGAAGAGCTGGAATTACAGGAAGAATTGGAAAATGAACTAATGGATCATCCTCCACAGAACAATAAGCCACCAGAAGCTGAACCACAGGAAGATGTATGCATTCCTAATCTAAAAGAAGAATATCAAGAAGTCAGTAAAAAAGATGCATATAAAGAACCACAAGAAGAGATATCAATAACAACAGAGAAGACGATTAAGCCAGCACAAAAATCAAAGCTTGATTTGTTACAGCATGTCATAGACAGGCAAAATGAGTTGGGACAGAAGCTGCAAGAACTCAAACAGAAGGATAGGAACAGAAGCAAGACGGAGAGTGATTTAATGTCTAAGCTAGATGAATTGGAACAACTGGATGAACTTGAGGATGAAATGGATAGGTATATTATCATCACAGTTCATATAATACCTAGTTTGCAAGTTTCATACCTCCTGGTAGTGCCAAAACAAATAAAAAAAAATCTATGATTATCTTAATGTCTAAATTTTTTTGTAATATTTTCCATTGGTATTTTATTTTAGCATTGTGATAGTATTTGGTTTATTTTAAATTGCAGATTGGATGATATAATAGATGGAGAAGAAGTAGATTCTGATGAAGATGACAGTACAAATTCTCTAGCTCCAATAATAAAACGCCAAGTCTCATTTGCTGATGAGGATGATAGTGATACCATTGAGATTACATTTAAACACAGTGATGTACCACCCTCGACTGACATTTACGATCCAAGTAAAGGTATACAAAAGCCTAGTGACATCTACAATGCTTATACAAATTTGTTTACTGAACCTACATCCATATTAAAAAAGACAAAACACTCAAAAGATACAGCCACTGAATATGAAACTAAAAAGCAAGATTCACCAGCTGTAACATTTATGCAAATAGAAGAAGATGAAGAGGGTGCAAATATTAATCAAACTATAGTTGTTAAAGATGTGATGGAAAGAATAGATCAAAATGGAAACATTACGGAGAATACTGAAGCTAGGCCCATGAGCCTTTTTAAGAAAAAGAGACTGCAAAATAAATCATAAGATTAAAGTGTTACACTGATTATGGTTATTTATATTCAATTTGTAGTATGTACTTACTTATTATCCCCTAATTACGTCTATCATACGGCAGTTTATAATAATACCCATCTTATAGCTCGATGAACTATGTCGTAGAATTGCTCATAAAAAAATACTGGAACATGAAACAAACAAATTGCTTGCTCTTATCACTGTAAATATTCATCGGTCATATTAATTATGCAACTATATTATAACATTCTATTAAAGCTAGAGCTGTAAACAAAAAGCGAATTAAAAAAAAAGATGTAAATGTCAATATGTCTGATCTGACATATAAACTTTTGAGGTTACGTTCTCACTGGTCTTGTGCCCTAATTTGTCTTCCCTTTTTTATTTTGAGATCAAAGTTTTCAATTAAAATAGCTGTATTCTCTATACAATATGCTGTCTCGCAGTTGGAGACATCTGTGTCGACGATATTCACAGGCAGTTACTTTTAGAACGAACGAAGTTTCTCCGGTAAGAAAATAGTGTTTGATTCACGAATTATTTCCATTTAATGTCACTTATAAACTCTATAATGATTGCCACTAGACTGTATTTATTATCTTTTGAAGGCACAACAAAATGATAAACAAATTGGCTTGTTTTACACAATGGATAAAGACACTTGTAAACAGTTGTTCAACCACGGCGGGCTCCCGAAGAGCTTCATGAAGCAAACCAAGACTTTCACAGAGACAGCTATTATGATCCGACAGCCAGCCTTAGACCTCATCAACTGCATTAAGTCGACAGACTTTGATAAGCCAGTCATCCGTTATGTATTGTGTATCCTTTTGAAAACATTGTTTTATTGATGCAGATGAAAAAGAAAATACGTTTTTTGATTTAACATTATTTCAATTCAATTTGTATTTTAAGAAAATTTGTATTTCACAATTGTTGTTTGATTTAAAGAACAAATACACTTTTTTTGTGACTGTTAAAATCCAATAGTTGTATATTAAAACCTAGTTTTCCTTAGCATAAAGATAGATGGTGAGAAAGGTGCCGGCAAATCCCTCACAATAGCCCACCTCATGCACTATGCTCATGAAGATGGCTATTTAATAGTTCATGTACCATGGGGTAAGTTCTGAAGAACCTTTTAGTAATTTTGTAAATTAATATAGTATCTGATGCTAAATGTATAATATGGTTACCCCAGTGTCAGAATGGCTGAGAAGACTTCCTCGTCACAAGGAGATGTCAAACTCTCAGACCCATGAAGGTTCTGTAGACTTGCCTCTAGATGCAGCTGCCTGGTTACTGCACTTCAAAGCACAAAACCTGGCAATTCTGAAGACTGGAGATGTAAGTTATCAGGAATAAGTTTCTTAAATTAATTATTCACCTTGAAATGTTGTTGACATATTAATCTTAGGTATTTATTTATTTTGATTTAGTTTTTATTTCACTGAATTTAATATCTGTAAGAAATTAAAGGGATGTTATATTAAATTAAAATGATAAACTTATGAAATATTGCTTTTACACATTTCAGCTTAAAGTATCCAAAGAATATGTGTGGAGTAAACGTGAGAAGACAGAAGTTGGTACTACTTTAGCCCAGCTTGTGGAGCTTGGCATTAGCCGCGTGAAATACGCCTGTGACGTCATTGATGCATTAATAGGGGAAATTAAGTTACTGTCAAGTAATAAGTTGTAAGTTTAAAGTCCATATTTGGCACTGATTCATTACTTAAGGTGATGGGTAGGGCACACTAGCGACGCCACTAGCGATTTTAATTTTTAGCTACTAAACCGGATCTATTTTAAACTATTTCCGCGTTAGAACCTCTTGGCAATCACTTATACTATTTATTAAATAACCATGCACAAACGTTGGGTCCAACGTGTACGCGAAAAATTGTTTCACGCCAGAAGCGGCCACTTTTCGCGTACAAAAACGGACCTAACATTTGTGCATGGTTATTTATTAAATAGTATAAGTGTTTGCCGAGAGGTTGTAACCCCGAAATTGTTTAAAATAGATACGGTTTAGTAGCTAAAAATTAAAATCTATGGGCGTCGCTAGTGTGCCCTACCCATCACCTTAAAAAAGGAACCATTTATTTTTAGTTTAAATTATTCCTTTTACTTTTTAGGTGCAAAACTTTTGTGGCGATAGATGGCTTCAACAGTTTCTTTTACCCTATAACAAGACTCCACACCCCTAGCAAAAGAACAGTAAAGCCAGAAGAGGTAACTCTCACAACATCCTTCTTGGAACTCACTAAAAATGACTGGGTAAATATAGCACTAAATTAGGAATCTATTATATATTAGTTATTATTTAATGCTTTATATTTATTTTAATTAGAGAATACAATACATGTTGTTTTCACAGACAAATGGTGTAATATTGCTGTCTGCAGATCAGCTAGCAGTGCCTGATGACCACCAAGAAAGTTATTTTCCCAAATATCTACTATTCAGAAAGGTAAATTGAATGACTAATGAATACTCTCATTTGCTTTACTTACGTACCATGTGACCAATATGAATTTAATATTTCTGAATTTTTAATTTACATAAATTATTGATCATCTTATAATAATAGTCTTTCTTTGTTTGAATATTTCTAAGAAGTTAATTTTCATATTTTATTGTCATGTTTTGTTTTAGGGTTTTGAGCATTTAGACCCTTTTGTACCAGTGGAGGTGGGCAGATACAGCGAAAAAGAGTTTCTGTCTTGTGCCAGCTATTATAGAGATCGCCTCTGGCTGCGTGGCCCACCTGAGATTGAGACAGAACTGAAGTATACCAGTGCCTGCAACCCTTATAGGTTTATGGAGCAATGTGCTCCTTTGTAATATGCATGTAGAATTTAGTCTGTATTTATTTAATAATAAAATTAAAATAAAATCTTATTATAAAATTGTTTTAATCACAGCTTACAAACTTCTTACTGATTTATAAAATAGATCAGAAAAATAATTTCCCGGGTGTCTTAAAACTTATTCATCAAACAAATATGGGATATTATCACATTCACCTTCTTAAGATCTTAACTGCTGGAGTTGACGTTTGCCACTCATATATTAATGAAGCATAGGCAGGTATATGAAATAAGAAAGTAATTACATGAAGATGTGGCTTTCAATAATTTATTTTGATACCCTTTTATACTACACATTAACACTTAACAAGAATCTAAACATCATAGCCAACAAGGTGGCGTTTGCCAATACATTCTCCAACATAGAACCAGAAACACACTTCAGCGGCGACTAACGAGTTCAAGGTGGCGGACTTTACTGTCTGGTTCTTCCAGGCACCGCTTCTCGCGCCCGATAGAAGTTTTCCGATGCCAGCCTTGATTTGCGGGATCTCACTCAGTTTGGGGGGTCCCAGTTCGACTCTTGCATACTTCAAGAAGATGTTGAATTTCGGTCTAGCTTGGCTTATAGCCGCTGAAAATTAGTGCAGAGATTATTAAATTCTAACCTAAAACTAAACTTATATCATGTTATGGAGATACCGTAATAATCGAAATCTGGACAGCTGTTTAAAATTACTTTATATAGAACGAATTCGTTATATCACATATTCTATTACAAAAAATAAGATATTGAAGATTATTTATGCAATTACATAATCCAGGCTCACAATGTTATGGATATTTTTTAAGTTTTTGTATTATTTTAAATCAAGTAAAAAACAGTAAATACGTACAGTTAATCATAGCCGAAGCCATTACGAATAATTAATAAAAACAAATGAGCGATAAAAGGGCCAAAATTTTAATTTCGGAATGAAATTCGACTTGAAGAAGATGACGGAAGTCGAACTGTCATCAGCTAGGGTTATGTCAAAATTATAGAGGTTTTGTCTCTGACTGGCGCACACAATCGATAAAGCAGACTACTATAACGTAATATAAAAAATAACGATATAAATATCGGTATTTAACCGTTATTGTTTTTTTACACTAGCAACATTGATTGCTACGTCGATCACTTCTGTCAAAAATAGGCAACCACCGGCTGAATGAGAAGAGGTCGGATCGGCTAATTTTCAATGTTTTTCTAGCAAGATAAACCAACTTTTAGTTTGAATAACACTAGCTGTAAAAGGTCAGAGCCGTGTCTGATCTAAGTGCAAAGAATGTTTCCGAAAAGTAAGTAAATGTGTTAATTCTAGCTATAAACATTGCTTCGGCGTGGCGCTCAATTTATTCCTATTAAATTGGCGATTCTTTAATTTTTTTGGTGTTCAAACATATTATGCTCACTTTTTAGCGTTACTTTACAGTATGGAATCCATAAGAGAAAGTTAGGTTCACATTTAGATTAGATTTTTAGGGACACGTCAGTCTTGATTGTCGCGTCCCTACCGGCCTAAGTTAACGCTAGGTTAGTAATACTAACCAATGGTATTCTATCGAATATAAGGATCAGAATTATGCTTTGCATTTTATCGAAGCAGTTATAGAAAAATGACTTTGAATTATATGTATTTTGATCTGACACTAATGCTGCAGTTGGTTTGTTTCAGCACTATGTATTTTAGTATTAGGTTTTCTGGCTCTGAGCAGCGCCAACACGCTGCAGGGCACAGTGGATTTGAAGCGTCTGCAGACTATCTTTGAAGAGGGTCTCAAGAGTAAAGATATAGTGTCTTTATACTACTCCGTAAAAGGTTTAACAGATCTCAAACAAAAATTCCCATTAATTTGTAAGGTACGTAACTGTATTATGTGTTGACTTTTTTTAAAAGTAATAATTATCTATAAAACATGTAAACAACCTTTTAAAAATCATGTAGAATGCATTTGGTTAATTTCTTAAATGATGTCTTTATTACAGGAAATACAAAGTTATGAAGATAAATATGATGATATGACTATAGAGCAGGTGTACTACTTGACAAATGCAGCTGTTCTCTCAGATTGCCACAACTTCCTAAGGCCTTCCATTCTGGGTCCTCCCACAAAGGCAATGAACAAGGAAGATGCAACCTTACAAGAAATGTATTACGCTGTCTACACTCTGAAAGCTATTGGTCGAGGAGAAATTTTTGAAAAGGAAGATGGACTTAAAAATCTTATCAAGATTCTAAAGAAGGATGATTCTCCTGCCAAGTAAGTTTACTTAATTGTCTCAGACATCTTTTTAATCTTAGCATGTAATTCCCGATTGCATCCAAAGTGATAACTTAGACCATGATTCAGGATTTGGGGAGTCTGGTTATTACAACTGCCGTCTGATTTTCACAACCCTCTAACAGGGGAACTAGAAAACTCTTCGAAACATCCGGGTTTCCCCACGATGTTTTCCATCACCGCCGAGCTAATGGTAGAAATATGCATAGATTTGAAAAATCTAAGAGGCTCCGATTTGAACCACAACCCCACATGGAAGGTGCATTTTTATCCATTGAGCTACCATTGCTCCTTATTTATCTCTGACTATGGTTTATATATTGGTATAATTGGTATAACTACTAAAAATATTGTTAAGTCGAAAATAAAAAAAAGTCTTTTGTAGATCATAAAATATTCAACAGGCATCTTATCTTCAGAACTGAAACCACAAGCTTACTGCAAATTAATCCAACATTATTATTTTTTGATTGATTGATTTGATAATGCAGCTACTGGCTTAGATAGATAGATATACTTTATTGCACAAAAAACACAACTTAAAAAAAACTAGGCATTACAGAAACTTAATTGTACAATTTCGGCGGTCTTATCGCTGGAAGTGATTTCTACCAGACAGTCTTCAGGCAAAGGACATTTAATAGTAGAGGGTAGGTGGTGCAATATTGAAAAGGGAAATGAAATAGAACTGTATATATATTAAAATATTTATAATACTAATACATAAATAAACACAATATTATATACTAATAAATAAATGGAGGGAGCTGGAGGAGGCCTTTGCCAACAGGCACTCTGAGATTAGAGACTTAATTTAATGTAAAATGTATTCGTATCTGTATTTCGGCTATAAATAAAAAAATAAATAAATAAGTATATTATGCTTCGATAAAATAATATAAAGGACTAGATATACATTCATATAAATTAGGATCTTAGATGGACTATCGACTCTACTGGCAATGACTGGACCTGTAAACACTTAAGGTGACGGGTAGGGCACACCAGCGACGCCAATCGATTCCAACTCTTAGCCACCAAACCAACTCGAAAGTTTTACTCAAAAGCATAAAGTTATTTAGGTATCCAGGAAAAATAGTTCATGATTGATTCCACTTTTTATATTAGTTTTGGTATTTCATCATTAGCCTATCTTTGTCCAGTACTGGAGTTAGGCCTCTCCTATGGCCTCTACTCAGCATTGTATTATTGCAGCTTGCCATAGAGATCATGTCCATATTCACCATGCTGGTTACCCAGCAGAGCATTACTTTTTGGCACAGACTTTTTTTTTTATTAGCCAGACATTTGGTTTACATCTCACCTGATGGTAACTGATGATGTGGCCGAGGATGGATCATGTTATTATATGAAATGTTTATTTGTGTTTTTGTTGATTTTAGCTACGGCTACCTGTTCCTGCTGTGCGAGCACATGCGGTGCGGCAAGTGGACGGTGACGCACGCGGAGGGCGTGCTGCTGGCGGCCGACGAGAGCGACGCGCGCGCGCTGCACTTCGACGGCGGCCTGCCGGTTACCTCCATGCTGCTCTCCACTATTCTTAGGTGCGTTGTTAACAATATTAAACTTTTCCTCTTTTTAGGACAATCACAAGTAAGGTGATCTTACTAAGATCACATTATGGTAGAAGCAATTACTCTTGTCCTTAGACACCAGTGCAGTAACAAGTCCATTGCCGACCTTTTCGAAAGGAATACGCTTTGAAGGCATCTGTAAGAGCTTTGTCGTAAGTCGGACAGCATTATCATCTCGGCACCTTTATTCGGCGAGACTCGCTGATGAAATACCTAAGTCAGACTACAACACCCATTGTTGTTGAATTAAGCATGGAATATTACTTGATTTCATTACAGGTGAATAACAATAATTGTGTAGATTATTTTCTACTATGTCATTTATTATAAAGGATTGCATGCCTCAAGTGGCTATAGCAGGGCATATTGGGAGGAGAACAGGCGGCCGTTGGGGCAGAACGGTCCTCAACCGGAGGCCGCGTACTGGAAGTCGCAGCCGTGGCAGGCCCACAAGGTGAACCGACGATCTGGTGAAGGTAGAGGGAATGCAATCATTCGGACCGATCTGTATATAGCTTCCCTCAGCATTCTATACCGCATCTATCATGGGGTGTGCTCTGAGGAACTGAATTCTTACATCGAACCACACACAAGCAATTGTCATTCCATCCCCATCATCTCGATGGATGGCGGTCTAATACTGTGTGTTTATCGTGGAATTTTCTACCACGTACCTGAGTTCTGTGGAACGGTTTGCCTGCGGGCGTATTTCCCGACGGCTACGACTTAAGGGACCTTCAAGAGAATAGCGTACTCCTTTCTAAAAAGGCCGGCAACATATTAGCGATCTCTCTGATTTGGTGGATGTTCATGGGCGGCGATGATTACTTTCCATCTGGAGGCCAATTTTCGTGCAATTTTTGCAAACATGGCGGATATCACCTGAAAACCATACAAAAAAACTGTGTTTTGATGATATATGTCGTATGAAAATAAATATCACACGCACGAGAATTGGGCTCCAGGTGATTCACTTGCTTGTTTGTCGCCTCAAGCATAAAAAAAAAACTGTGTGGAAAGCATTTAGGGAGGCCAACAGACGGCCCACTGCTGGACGGGGCGTCTGTTGGCTGAAATGATGATGACGATTTATTATCATAATAGAAGATAATATATTTCACCTCTTTTAATGGACTGTAGTTTGAGGTCTTGTGACATCGCGTCGAATGCATTACTCTGTTGTCAGGACATACAAGCAGCAGAAGAAGCCGTCGCCGCTGACGGAGGAGCAGCGCCACAAGTTCGCGGCGTACGCGCTGGCGCGCCGCTCCGTCACGTCGCCGCGCGGCGCCTCGCTGCTGCTCGACCTCGCCACCGCGCTCGCCGACGACCAGGTAACGATATCACCACACTTTATGCTAGTGAAAGTCGGCTCGATCGAAGTATGTTTTGAATTCTTCGAACATAGCTTTGGTTTATGATCACCGCATTAGGCAAGCATAACTACTGCTAACAATGACTTGATTTTAATGATGAATGCCTTTGTTCTGCAGTGGGACAGTCAGTATATAGGCTGATTGAATTGAATTGAACTATCGATACTTGATATCGGAAATGGTTTATATTGATAGCTCAGTTTAGTACACACTACAATACAGTCATCGTCAGCCCATTTAAGTCCCCACTGCTGGGACACGGGCCTCCCTCAATCACATGAGGGGTAATTGCCATATTCACCACGCTTGGCAGACGGGTTGGCGAGGGTTTTGATATAAATGCAGAGTTTTCCTTCTCTGTGTGCTGATGATCATGCCAGCAGCTTTACCTTAATCGCCTTTACGACACCTCGGTAAGAGTGAGGGTAGCCTATTCTACTCTGCCGGGGACCAAACGGCTTACAGTACAGTAGTAGTAGTCTACAATACAGTATCGAAGCTCAATATCCGCCCTCAATATCTAGCCCAGCTCAGGATGTTCACAATGCAGTCATTTACACATCAAAAAAATTACAACATTTTGTAATTGTGTTACTTTTTGAAACCGATAAGTTGACACTGTTCATATTAACAGTTCTTGTTTGTGACATCCATGGGCGTGCCTAAAAATATTTTCCAGAGTGCTCCTTGTATGTAGTAAATATTCTAGGCTGGGCACGGCCCACCCGGCTCCAGCGATATTATGATAAGATTAGCGGTCATGATGACTAAAAAGTTCTTCGACTTCCCAGCCCACAGCAATCAGCATCACAATCAAGGGAAAGAAGTACGTCACCTCCGAAGCCGACAGCATCGAGTTCTCCATCACCGACCTGCTCGGGCGGCCCGTGCCCGCGCTCAAGGCCGACGAGGTGGTCGCGCAGTCCGGCACGCGCCTCGCCGACGACGTCGTCGTACTTTCCAAGCAACCCCTCACGCAGAATCCAAATGAACCGACCACTTTCGTCCTTAACCTCAGCAAAATTAAGGCTCAATATGGCATGTACAAGATCGCCCTCAGCGCAGGCGGGAAAACGGCCAACGTGAACGTGGCGGTGCTGGGGGAGATCCAGGTGTCCAGCGTGGAGGTGGGCGTCGGCGACGTGGACGGCACCACCAGCCCCAAGGTCACCACGGTCACCTACCCCAACAAGTTGACGGAGAAACTGCAAGCTGATCATCTGCAGAAGTGAGTAGAGTACCTAATAAGTTTAATTTTTAACAATGAGAGTAGTGACTATTAAGGAACGCTACATTAAAAAAAAGAATCATGAGTTATCTGTTGAATGCGTAATAGGTAAACACCAACAGTCCGCGCCACCAAAAGTCCCGAGAAAACCTCGCTTTAGTCGCCATCCATATTCCAATTTGAGCTTTATTGTCATAGACACTAGGAATCTCAATTTTTAGTTCTGATATCGGAAATGGTTTATACTGATAGCTCAGTTTAGTACACACTACAGTATAGTCATCGTCAGCCCATTTAAGTCCCCACTGCTAGGACACGGGCCTCCCTCAATCACATGAGGGGTAATTGCCATACTCACCACGCTTGGCAGACGGGTTGGCGAGGGTTTTGATATAAATTCAGAGTTTTCCTTCTCTGGGTGCTGATGATCATGCCAGCAGCTTTACCTTAGTCGCCTTTACGACACCTCGGTAAGAGTGAGGGTAGCCTATTCTACTCTGCCGGGGACCAAACGGCTTACAGTACAGTAGTAGTAGTCTACAATACCAATTTGAGCTTTATTGTCATAGACACTAGGAATCTCAAATTTTAGTTCTTTTGCGCGCAGACTCATAATTAACACTTCGAGTCGAATGTGATTCAAAAAAGTGTCAAATTCATACAGAACTTTGTTCTAAAATTCAGTTCGTTCAGTGCGGTTCATTAGGTGTGCATTCACCTCAAACAGAAATACAGCATCTAACGGTCTTATTTATAAATGTGTGTTATTATAACGCAGTTTTCATTAATTATTCGAAAATTTTGTATGACATTTTTTTGGTTCAAACATCAACATTGCATTCATTCCCCGTGGCACCACTTTTTGGCACAACTAGTTGTGTTGTTGTTGGACCGGTAAATTGGAATTTCCCGTTATGAAATTTATGTTATCCCTGGTACTTTTATTTTAATCTCTGAAAAAAAAACATATCTTGAATCAGTTTATTTTCAGAAAAATCTCTCAAGTGGTCACAAAAGTAACCAATGGATCAATCAGAATAGTCACGGGCAAGACGAGAAAAATTGCTCTATAACACCATTTTAGCTAAGAAAGCTTTATTGAACACTTATGAATAAAGCCTTTAAGTGACGGGTAGGGCACACTAGCGACGCCAATCGATTTTAATTTTTAGCTACTAAACCAGATCTATTTTAAACAATTTCGGGGTTACAACCTCTCCGCATACACTTATACTATTTATTAAATAACCATGCACAAATGCGGACCCAACATTTGTACGCGAAAAATTTATTCACGCTAAAAGTGGCCGCTTTTGGCGGTAATAAATTTTTCGCGTACAAAAATGGACCCAACATGGTTATTTGATAAATAGTATAAGTGTTTGCCAAGAGGTTGTAACTCCGAAATTATTTAAAATAGATCCGGTTTAGTAGCTAACAATTAAAACTAACGGTGTCGCTAGTGAGGCTACCCGTCGCCTTAAATGATTCCTGCTGCTTTATTTCACGCAGCAGCAGTGTTGGCGACGGCCACAACCATCCTTTTTTATATTATCTATGTCTTTTATATTTCCTTTACTTTTGAGACTATCTTCTATTGTCTATTAAAAACAGTTGCTTTAGTGAGTTGTGGTATAATATATTGTGTGTGAAAAATAAGTGGTTTGATTTAATTGGCGTGCTTTTGGGACTCTAAGCTAGGGACAATAAGTGTGATCAACATTGTGGTGTCAGACATGTTGGCGACGGCCACAACCATCCTTTTTTATATTGTCTATGTCTTTTATATCTCTTTTACTTTTGATACTATCTTCTATTGACTATTAAAACAGTTGCTTTAGTGAGTTGTGGTCTAATATATTGTGTGTGAAAAATAAGTGGTTTCATTTAATTGGCGTGCTTTAGGGACTCTAAGCTAGGGACAATAAGTGTGATCAACAAGCAGCATGAGTACTATGTCTTGTGATGGTTTTACAGTACGGAACCATGCTAATATCCCTACAGAAATCTAATTCACGACAGGTGATTTTTATGGGATAGGTGGCAGACGAGCAGACATGACCTAATGGTAAGCGATTGACAAGTGCGCCAATCTGAAGTCTCCTTCGATCGGATTGGGCCGCCGGTATGGTCACTCACCTACGCTTGCATAATGCAGGGTGACACTGAAGTTCACGGTGCGCGACAAGTGGAGCAAGCCGGTGGTGGTGCAGCAGGCCTTCGTGCGCGTGGGCGGCGCCGGCGCGGACGACGAGACCATCTTCGTGGCCGAGCCCGACAACGCCAAGGCATACAAGGTTGATCTGGTGAGTTGCATGATTCTGGTTTTTTTTTATTTATGTGGTAAGTGGCAGACGTATTACCTGATGGTAAGCGAATGCCGCGGCCCATCGATACTAGCAATACCAGTGGAATGACAGCCAACCTTTAACCTTGAAAGAAAATAAGCTGGAAAGGTCGCAAATTGTTATTTATTTTAAATGGTTCGATAAATGTTTCATTTACTGTCTTAATTTCTTTACAATGAGCAGTTTTCCAGTAGGTATTTTCGGGTGGTTTCTAAAAGCAACACCAGATGACGCTACTCTCACTATCAATTCAAAGTTCCTTTTTGTCTATGATAGTTATGAAATATTTGATAAACCAACCATCATCATGACATTTACGGTCCTGCCATATTTAACTTTATTTTACCCATAAGAAAATGGAGATAAAAAGTAAACAAGTAAAATACATATTTTACTTGTTTATGAAAAGTTTAGTTTTGAATCACTCTCTGTCATTTAAAATGTACATAGCACTAAAAATACACATTAACTGCGAAGTATTAAGATATTTAATGTAAAAAACCTAGAACAATTTTCCCGTAAATTAGAGTCCACATGAAATATCATACCACACCTAACATTTACAGGGGACTGATTGCGCCATCTAGCGAATCACTCGGAAATGTATAAATACCTACTGGAAAACTGCTCATTAATAAAAAACTGGTTGCGGCGCCGCTGATCCGTGAAAGAGCTTTTAAGTACTAGATATTACAGAAATGTCTCGGTGGCGCAATGGTTAGTGGCTCGCACTTTTAAAGCGACGGTTGCGCTTGGCGTCCCGGGTTCGATCCCCGGGTCGGGCCAAAATTTGTACCTGAGTTTTTCTGTTAAAAAATTCTCAGAGTTAGCCTCGGAAGCCGTTGGTCCTGCGCCTAATCCCTCTTCGGTCGTGTCACACTGGTGTCCCATCGAAATAAGAGGGCACGGGAATAGAGAGTGCACTTGTGTCTGCGCAAATACTTGTGCACTATAATAGGTCCTGCGTCGATGGCTGATCGCTGAGATTGGCCGCCATGACCGAAATATCGGTTTGGAGGACATTATTGTTATTACAGAAAGGACATCCTCTTCATGGGTCCAAGTGCTGGCACATTTTTTTTTGTTTCTTGTCCTCCAGATTATTTATTACTATGACACCAAAGCTATATGGTCATTATCCTTTTTTTTACTCGAGTTCAAAAATCGACAATTTCATACATTTTCAGTGAATTAACTACCAACAGTTTTTTTTATGCCAAATCTTGACATTGAAACATTAGGGGATGAAGTCCTAACAGAATGCAGCAACAACTTTTTTTTGGCTGGCATTTTTATATTTGGCCCAAGAATATATGAAAGTCTGAGGATATACAATGTGTAGTCACGCCACGTGTTAATGTGTACATGTGGTACAGAACGTGGGCGCGCTGGCGAAGCACCTGCGCGCGACGGGCGCGTACTCGCTGAGCGTGTTCCTGGGCGACAGCGCCGTGTCCGCGCCCGTGCTGTGGTCGCTCGGCGACATCGTCTTCAACATCGGCAAAGACGCCAACGCGCTGGGTGAGTCGCTATCGCTTGGTGTTTATCATTTTTTGTGTGTAACTTTCATAATGTTAATGATAACGTAATAACATGTTAATCAGATAGAATGCAAAAGGTAAATGTCAATAGAAATGGATCTTCTGTGGGACCTCTCTTAATGGGTGTGCCCTAGGGCTCTATATCGGGTCCCTTGCTGTTTCTATCTATAGAAATGCCCTTTGTCACTGTACTAAAGATTTATCCGAGATAGGGACGATTCATCTCTGATTTTTGAGGTTGATGAACAACAGGAAAATGTTTTTTTAGTGTGGACAAATTTCTTCGACAAATATGTTTATGGTTCAATACTAATCAAAGTAATTTGAAAGATTGCAGTAACCTGAAGTGTGGGGATGTCTATACTACATCGGTTCAGTCAACTTTAGTGGTTCATAGTTTTTTTTTTTATACTAGAGTCGACAAACGAGCAAGCGAGTCATCTGATGGAAAGTTATCAACTCCGAACATTCAACATCCCCGAAATCAGAGAGATCGTTAATGTGTTGCCGGCTGGAACCCTTCACTGATTTTTACTGACTTCATAAAAGGAGGAGGTTCTTTGACCGATTTCTGCGCCAATTGTTGATTGGTTTGTACTTTGTTTTTGAAGGCGGTTTTTTACTCCCGACGCGAAAACGACGGGGTGTTATAAGTTTGACGTGTCTGTGTGTCTGTCTATGGCATCGTAGTTTCCGAACAAACGAACCGATTTTGATTTTTTTTTTATTTGAAAGATGAATAAAGGGTGTGTTCTTAGTTATGTTGTATAAAAATCGATTCAAGATAGTCGCCGTCACAAAGATATGGATTGTACGTTTTAACACAACTCTCACAATATGGGTATCATATAAAAGGGGTTAAGTAGCAGTATATATTTATTGTGACAAATTTCAAATCCAAGATGGCCGCCGTGGGACCCCCCACGGCGGCCATCTTGGATTTGAAATTTTAAATTTTCACTTTTTCACGTGCAATCATGAAATACAGGTGAAGTGAACCGGCTAGGCGGAGCGGTGGGCCGCGGGCCCCTGCCCGAGATCGCGCACACGTTCCGCGCGCCCGAGCCGCGGCCGGGGCGCGCGCTGTCGGACGTGTTCGCGGGCGCGTGCGCGGCGCCGCTGGCGCTGCTGCTGCTGCTGTGGCTGCGCCTCGGCCTCAACCTGCGCCACTTCCCCTGCACGCTCAGCTCGCTCGTGTTCCACCTGTCGCTCGGCGGTGAGTACCACGTGCCAATGGTGAAGGTGTCGATTTCCTTGCTGCAAGTCTCTGTTCCCTAATCGTTGTAATGGACAACATTTCAAAATTGCTAAGCTCTGAAACAAAAAATACCAATTCTTTATTTACTTTTCCGCTGCGCGAATATATATTTATTCATTTTTTATATTGCTTATATTACTGAGAAAAAAATTGAAAAACTAAAAAACGTAAGATGACGTCATCGGACGGCAGAATGTAAAATATTTCTTTGCTTAGCACATTATAGTTTACATTACGTAATGCCAAACTCATGACATGTAACTGTCAAAAAAAAAGACAACTTGTCAACATTGAATGTATGAATGACGTTGACAATGTTGACACTAGTATTATTTACCGTTGACAGTAGTACCTTTTTTTTTATTAAAACAATGATAAGCAAAGGAATATCGCTATATCCAGCCGTCCGATGACGTCATTTGGCGCTTACGTCTATTTAGAATAAAAAGAATTTCAATAATTATTTTATGCATGAAAATGGACAAATTTTGAAAAAAGAAAAAATATGGGTCTGTTCATTTTATGTCTACTTTCATATAAAAAAACAATATGGACATGTTAAAAATTTGAAATGTTGTCCATTGGATATGTTTAAGGCTTGCCTTAAAGTCGCCGTGTGGTCCCGGCAGAGTAGAATAGGCCACCCTCACTCTTACCGAGGTGTCGTAAAAGGCGACTAAGGTAAAGCTGCTGGCATGATCATCAGCACCCAGAGAAGGAAAACTCTGCATTTATATCAAAACCCTCGCCAACCCGTCTGCCAAGCGTGGTGAGTATGGCAATTACCCCTCATGTGATTGAGGGAGGCCCGTGCCCCAGCAGTGGGGATTTAAATGAGGCTGATGATGATGAAGGCTTGCCTTAAGGTGACGGGTAGACGCCAATTGATTTAAATTGTTAGCAACTAAACCGGATATCTTTTTAACAATTTCGAAGCTGCTACCTCTCGGAAAACACTTAGGTATACTATTTATTTAATACTTACTTATACTTAACTTTTGCGTCTGCTTTTGTACTCGAAATTTGAATTACTACCAAAAACGGCCACTTATGGCGTTAATTCAAATTACGAGCGCAAAAACAGATCAAAAAGTAGTGCACAATTTATTAAATAAATAGTATAAATGTTTTCTTAGAGAACCCGGCTTCGAAATTGTTTTGTTTAAAATAGATCCGGTTTAGTAGCTAACAATTTAAATCGATCGGTGGTCGCTAGTTAGGGCTACCCGTCACCTTAAACATTTTGCTTTGCCTAAATAATGTCTGTTATCATCTAGGTAAATGCGTAACATCCTAATCCGATGCGGTTCATCAGGTCCCAGAATAATATTGATCAAGTGCGTGCGATTGTGATCAAGCATTATAGCTTGTAACCAACATAAAAAAACTTACTTTCGTACTAAGATACTGTTTTTTACCTTCGCAAATCAAGTTACAAACTTAATTGTACGGGTGTAATATATGTATTTAAGTATATATTTGTGTTCCTCTGCTGTATGATATCTGTAACACAAGTGCTTAAGCTACTTAGTACAGAATTAGGTCAACGTATGAGATGTTGTGAGAATTATTATTAATTACAAATTTCGTCAACTTGACATAGTGACCTTGAGGTTATCTGAAGACCACTTATAATGGTATCTACTATTGATAATTATTAATCAAACATTGCCTTTACCTTTTTATTTGCAGTACTTTTCCTGTATCCCACTTAAGGGTATTAGGAAAAGAACGTTATTATAGGTATGACCATTATCCTCCTGCCCTTTTCCCAGGTTATCTGGGGTCGGCGCAGTATGTTTTCCTTTTCCATACGTCCCTGTCATTCGTCATCGAATCATCCACCTCTTTTTCCATCATGTCATTCTTTACACAATCCATCCATCTCTTTTTCGGCCGTCCTCTGTTCCTCTTGTATTATAGATATGACCATCGAAATTATATTAAATTATGACTCTGAGGATAGGTTCAATCAAACTTAATGGTATACTTAACATCTAGTTTTAAGGTCGAATGTCAAGTGGAAGTCCTTAGAGGAGGCATTTACCCGAAGGGGGTCCATATAAGTCACGATAAAAAGAGTAAAAACAAAATAACAACATATAAAAAATATATATAGATATAGATGAGATATTTATTTATTATTTGGAAGACTAACAGCTAAATAATACACTAAACTTATATCAATAAGAAAAAGCAGTGCCAATAATAAGTCTTCGCCTATGGGTGTAACAATAGCTTCGGGAAACTAAATATAATTTAATGACTAAATATTAAGAAGTAGGTATGTTGAATTAAATAAATCTTTATTATTATTATACTTAACGTCAGATTTCAAGTATAGAATGACAGTGCTATACTATAAATTTAGTATCTGAATAAGATTATTTATATCGACACCTTTAGAACAATAAGTCTAATCTTTAGGCCTATAACGCACTAACGGTAGGCCGCGATGCGGCGTGCCGCACAATCGGTTGTTATCAAGCGGTTTCATGTAAATATTGATGTGCGGCCTACCTCTAGTGTGTTCCTGGTGTTAGTGCTACAAAGAGTATGTATACCGTTGCGCAGCGTCGCTGGGCCTGTACGGCGTGCTGTGGCTGCAGCTGTCGATGTTCGAGGCCGCGCGCTACCTGCTGCCGCTGGGCGCGCTCACGTTCCTGTCGGGCCAGCGCCTGCTGCGCCGCCTCGCGCGCGACAAGCGCCCGTGAGCAAGCCGAAGCCGAAGCCGAAGCCGACGCGACACGTGGCGAGAGCCCTCCTCTCCTTATTGAACCACACCCAAAACGGGTATAAGCCTCATACAAGTATTCATTTGGCGAGCTGTAGCTGTGTACAGCGTGTTTATTTGATACGGGCGAATATTTTAATGGCGATTACTATCGGACCTAGGGAACCTGTTTACATACATTTCTTTAGGAAATTAAGGTACTTTTTTTTTCATACAAAATAATTGAGCACGCAATGTATTGCATCCACTGGTAGTTAACGTTAATAACATCAATTAACGTAGACATAAGTATCTAAACGTCATACGAGTGTCATGACACCCATGTCACTTGTCATGTCAAACAAAGTTGGACGGCATACATTGCTGCTGGGTTGCACTTTAGAAAAATCATTACACCTAATTAACCACAAAATTTAATGAAATGATTATCTTATACGATTCGTAGGATCAGATATTATAGCTGGATTAATTATTCGCCCGTATAAAATACACACGCTGTAAACTGTGCATTTTAGTCTACTGTCACTATGCTATAGAAGAGCGGTGTTGCCTATCACAAGCAAATAAGCTTAAAAGGGAGCATCATACACAAAAATTGTATTAAACTAAGTTACTGCAATAGCCGTGTGGTCCCCGGCAGAGTAGAATAGGCCACCCTCACTCTTACCGAGGTGTCGTAAAAGGCGACTAAGGTAAAGCTGCTGGCATGATCATCAGTACCCAGAGAAGGAAAACTCTGCATTTATATCAAAACCCTCCCCAACCCGTCTGCCAAGCGTGGTGAGTATGGCAATTACCCCTCACGTGACTGAGGGAGGCCCGTACCCCAGCAGTGGGGACTTAAATGGGCTGATGATGATGACTGCAATAAACGTTTTTGTATTTTTTTTTGTATTTGTATACTGCGGTAAGGTCCTAATTTGTACACATGAATTTTATTCAAGCGTACAAATCGGAACGAGTAGTATCGAAAAGAGTAACATAATTCACTTATGAGAGAAATACATAATGTGGATATATGATAAAAAAATCAATACTCGATACCCCGTGCGCGCAGCAGTCCAAAGCGTTAAATATAATATTTGAACGCGACATTCAAAAATGTTTTATATCATTAATTTATTTTAGATAACAATACACAGCGGTTACAGCCTGCTTATGGTGAGTACTTTATAGGCAAAACATAAAAAAAGTTTTTTCACGCTCGCCACGAAACTTATTCACGAAATGTGACAATTTTTCATATAGTCACAAATTCCACAACCTACGTCGCATATATTTTAACAGCTATGTTATAATCAGTTACCTATACGTTCATTTTTACCCAAAGCCTGTGCACAAGTATTGGAGATTTGACTACATACTAAGTGTTTAACTTCAGCACACTATGCAATAATTTAAAGAGTATGAATGTTTGGTAAATACTATGTATGATGGTTTAGTGTGTGTGTTCTGCAATCCCTATCACACGGTTCCTTAGCTGTAATACGTCCAATTAATGTGCGTATGAGTGTTTTGTTAAGTGAGTTTTCAAATCTTATTGTAATTTGTATGTGAAATAAAATATGTGATTTGTTTAATTTTGTTTTATTGTTATAACCCGAATATCAATATGTATCAGTGTTATGGTTTGATTAACCTCATCTATTTTGTGCGCGTTAGTATGTAGGTAGTTGGATATTAATTTGAAATAAATAAAATGTCCATTCAAAAATTTTAAATACATATTATTTATTCACCTGAATTTTAGTTATTTAAATCCGGCTGGGGTAATGTTTGGCCGAAAGCTGGTTCTCAGAAAAGGTAAAATGTGGTTTATTAAATTTTTATACACCAGTGCCTTGCTGAATTTGAAATAATTTTTAAGGTACATACACTTACAAATTCAGGGTGTATCTTTAACATTTACATCCCTTTAATCACGTTTACTACCAACCATTCTGAACATTTGTTCTGACTTTTGGAAATTCAACTTCAGAATGGTTGGTAGAACATGTAGTTAAAGGGATGTAAATGATCACAGATAAACGTGTATAGCCTGTGATGAAATATTTGTAGTTGTTAAATAAAACGCTGCATTCTTTAATCATAAATTTATTATAAAAGTCGTAAACTCTAGAGAATTATATTATATCACACACTTCGTAATCATTTGCGCAATGATTTGTAGTTAACTAAAATATTACTTAGAAAATAAAGCTATAATTAATAGTAGATGTATGAATTATTAAATCTAAAATTAAAATTACTATAATAAAATCAGCTTACGTAATATTTGAACGTCCCCTTTGGTCCTAGGTTTGCGGGTTTAATCCCTGCACAGTACTTACAAAAAATTCTGTGCATGAACATGTCTATTTGTATTGGTCTGGGTGTTTTCTATGTATTATAAGTATATATTTACAAAATAAAGAGTATTATATGAATATATTCACTCATGTGATTGAGGGAGGCCCGTGCCCCAGCAGTGGGGACTTAAATGGGCTGATGATGATGATGATATGAATATATTTGTACTCCCACTGTTGATTCTGATATCCATAACACAGGTGCTTGAGCTACCTATCTCAGAGTCAGATCAATGTATGTGATTTTGTGAAATATTTATTCATTTATTACAAACCTACTGAAATATGTGAGTTAACATAGGCAAAGAAACCCACCTCGTCCCGAGATATGAGCTTTGAGAATTGTAAAAGTTGTCCGTGAAATGAAGGAATTTTAATATAAGTAAAAAGCGGTCCCTAGGCATTAGAGCCCGAAATGCTGGCATGCCGGTTATACCAGTTGTCCAATATTCCTCCAACCTCCCCTTTACGCACATAGCCATCAAGATCGTGATGGCAAAAAAGCGGTATAATTCTGATACCGAAGTCTCCACCCACCCATGAGTGCGAGAATTTGATGGTATGGAGACTTCGGTTTCAAATTTTTTGCCATGCGTATCTGTTGGTTTCTGATACTATGTTTTCCAGAAGAGGCTGGTCCCAAATTCGAGTAAACAAGCCCAAAGGGCTTATTCCTTCAATTTTAGAACCAACCTCTTCATTAAAGTCCTCAATTCTTGCATGGAATTCATTATAGTCAGATGACCAAGTAGGCAGCTCCTACTTCGTCATCTGACTCTAACATATCCAGCACTTGCTCGTCGGTAAATACTTCCTCTTCCTCTTCGTCATCGCTCCCAGAAGTTATGTCGAGCGCTTCCGCCAAGGATGAATCCAGTAGGAAGTCCTCGTCCTCAGGCAGGCAGGTTACATACCTCAGGCAGGCACCTCGGGCACAGGTGTGTTGCCTCAGGTACCTCAGGCAGGTTACATACCCACTTGATAAACTCCTAGATCATTTTGAAGTCTATACGTGACAAAAACTATAACAAATAGAAAATCCATTACCGTAAAGTAATTCAGGAGTTTGTAATTGTGTGCTGTTCTGACATAAAAAAGTTTACTTTCTGTGTTATCAAAATAAAACTTACAGTTTCTCCACCAAAAAGATTACGCGGCTGGTATTGCCCACGATTCCTTGATCGGTTTGATACCTAAAAAATATAAACATTCCGTAAATAACACTTGTTGTGTCGATGGCGCGATATTATTAGATAATCGTCAGTCAAGAGCACGCCACTATGTCCAAAAAAGTGGCTGAACACACAAGAAGATGTCATATTGACGAATTATAGGTATTTTGCTCCTAGTTGTTTTATTAACGTTACATTTAAACTAGCATAAACTGCGAAAATTCTTACTTCTTCTGCCTCCTCGCCAGGTTCTACAGGACCATCCATATGTCCAGCCATTGGACTAGTCCACAACATCAATGGCTTTCCCTTCGACAGAAATAGTTAGAGGTCGCCAAGGCTGTAACAAAATAATATCAAAGCTCACATCTTTGTTTTCTTAATGACAGAAGTCATAAAAACATTAAAATTTACATACTCTAATGTTTCCTGACGGAGTTGCCTCAGGACTCTATCTCGGCCTCTAATGAACGGACCCCTGAGGCGTTCTGGTGACCTCTATACCCACCAACAACCGTCTGTTGGCAGGGTCGGAATTTTCGCACTCGGGTTGCATTTTAATCTGTAAGATACAAACATTTTTTTACCATGTATTAAGTATTTGATAACATTACCCCTTCATTTCAATATCTGTTCCTATATTATTTTTAACCGTTGAAAAATCCCGTTTACGAAATGGGTCTGTAGATAGACAATGAATCTATCTACAGACCCATTTCGTCAGAAAGTGTTCACTAAGACCAATCTACTGAGCTAAAACACAGCGCGATACGGCCAACTAGAGCGTAGATCCTGTATACCAACATCCGACTCCATCATCAGACCCTGAACATCATGTCGTCAGAAAGTGCTCACTGACACCAATCTAATGAGCTAAAACACAGCGCGATACGGCCAACCAGAGCGTAGATCCTGTATACCAACATCCGACTCCATCATCAGACCCTGAACATCATGTCGTCAGAAAGTGCTCACTGAGACCAATCTAATGAGCTAAAACACAGCGCGAACGGCCAATCCAGAGCGTAGATCCTGTATACCAATATCCGACTCCTATCATAAGACCCTGAACATCATGTCGTCAGAAAGTGCTCACTGAGACCAATCTAATGAGCTAAAACACAGTGCGATACGGCCAACCAGAGCGTAGTTTGACCATGGGAGAGCCAAGCTTCGGCAAGGTTGGCAGCGCACTTGTGACTCCACTGGTGTCGCGGGTGTCCATGGGCGGCGGCAATTGCTTACCATCAGGTCTGTTCGTCTGTCTACCTATTACATAAAAAAAAAGATCCTGTATACCACCACCAACAACAACAAAGTTTTAAGTTTTCATACTTTATTTTGATTGCAATAAAAGTATATTCATTCATTCATTCATTCACCATCCGATTCTATAATCAGACCCAGAACCTTATTTTTTCAAATTTCAGAGTGTCGATCAATGAACTCGGGTTTTTAGAGCAGCTGTATATCAGGGTACCGAGCAGAGCAGTGTATGCAGTGTAGAATACAAAAAAGATGGCGCCGATGGTGTGTATATATGCGTGTCACGGACCTATAAAAAGTAAAAAATAATCTTTTTTATAGGTCCGTGGTGCGTGTACGTAACAGATTTGCAGTGTTGAAAAAATTAAGAATTTTTACAAATAAAATGCATTTATTGTATGTACAAAAGTGAGTGTAATTTATAACTAAGTACAATGTTTATCCATATAAAAAAAAGTATATCCATTAGAAATGTATTCAATCCATACTAATATTATAAATGCGAAAGTAACTCTGTCTGTCTGTCTGTCTGCTACTCTTTCACGCCAAAACTACTCAACGGATTTAAATGAAATTTGGTATACAGATAATCTAGACCCTGAGAAAGGACATAGGCTACTTTTTATTGCGAAAAGGGGGTTGTAAGGGGTTGAAAGGGGGGTAAAAAGTTACTTTTCCACGCGGACGGAGTCGCGGGCGGCCGCTAGTATTATGTATAAAAATACAAGAAAGATGACGACGAAAGACGAAACCCAATGAAAATTTTGAGACAGCTAAAAATCATCGTTATTTCATCAAAACAACAAACTGTTACTGAAAAGTATCTAAATATTAAGAAATGTTTAAATAATACTTATGTACCTTTTTCGAAATTACTTCCAAAAAATACAAGTTTTCACACCCTCTGCGGTTACTCGTGATTTGAAATAGTATCTTCTACAACTTAGTTTGTTTAAAATGAGTCCGTTGGTCGAATGAACGAATAATATTCATATCTGATGGTTGTCTATGATAGGTTAGGAATAGATTTCAAGGGAATAAAACACTTATACCTTGTAAATAAAGACTTTTTTGGTAGAGCCAAGAGCCCGGATACGGCCTTTAAGCTGCTGGTTTATCACGTTTACTACCCATTCTGTCTTATGAAAATTAAACTTCTCATACAAAGTCGGTCACGTGACTTTGTATGGCGGAGTCGAAATAAAATTTCGAGGAATTTTGAAGTCATAGCCAAGAACAATAAATGTTGTTCAGAATGATTGGTAGAACATGTAGTTAATATGTAATACGTAACCAAAATTATAACTTTATTCAAATAAATATATTTTTAGTAATTTTCTAGTGTTTACATTTTCACACTTTAATCAACGTACAAACAACGATAATGAAATTCCATGACACCTCGATTTTCGAAACTAAAAAACACTTATAATACGGACGGAGGTTTACGCCTCCTAAGGAGTCGGTAACAATGCTCCCTCGTTAATGTAAATGTTTACAGATAAACCTTTATAGCATGTGACTACCAATCTTTGATTTGTAGTTGTTAAAATAAAAATAAATAAAATGCTGCATTCTATAATCATAAATTTATTATAAAAGTCGTAAACTAGAGAATTATATTATATCACACACTTCGTAATCATTTGCGCAATGATTTGTAGTTAACTAAAATATTACTAAGAAAATAAAGCTAAAATTAATAGTTGATGTATGAATTATTAAATCTAAAATTGAAATTCAGAAAAAATGCACATCATTGGTTTATAAATTTGCGCAATACATCACTTATAAATAATAAGTTTATATAAACTTCATACTAAATATGAATAATCCTCTATAACATTCATAGAACCACTCAAGTCACTTACAGTCTTCAAGTCAGGCCCAGGTACTTCTTTCAAGCTATATAAAAAATCTAAGTCAAGACTTACAATAGATAAAGCAAAAAATATTCAAGATAAGCGGTTCAACCGATATCAGATGATGTCCTTAAAACTAATATGTCAATGCAATTTCGATTGGAATAGAGGTCCATAATACTGTCAGAAACTTAATCTTGGTTATTGCTTTCAATATGTCTAAATGTTCAAAATTCAGCGTCCAGGGTGAACACATTGTCCATGGGGTTGGCCATGACTCCCCACTTTTGGTACTCTCCAACTTTCTTCTCAAAGAAGTTTGTCTTGCCCTCCAGGGAGATCAGGTTCATGAAGTCAAATGGGTTCTTTGTGTTGTAGTGCTGAAAATAGAACACAAGTTAGAAACATTGAATTCTTGAAAGCTGGAAACTGGTTGTTACACATATAGACTGGTGTTTAGGTTTGCTACCAACCTTTTCTCCGATCAAGTCTACTAGCAGTCTGTCGGCCACAAACTCGATGTACTGGCTCATGAGCTCGCAGTTCATGCCGAGCAGGCGCACGGGCAGCGCGTCCGTGAGGAACTCCTGCTCGATGACCACCGCGTCCTTCACGATCTGCAGCACGCGTGCCTTGCTCGGCTTCTGCACCAGGTGCTTGAACATCAGGCACGCAAAGTCTGTATGGAGACCCTGAGGAAAAACAACACTTTCGATGAAATGTAGGTAATAAAATAGATCAGTTACATTGACAATGATTAAAGATAGATATACAGTATTGATAAAAAAAATTTTTAGCAGTATCAGCAAAAAAGTATTATATATTATATTTGTAATCCCACTGTTGATTCTGATATCCATTACACAGGTGCTTGAGCTACCTACCTCAGAGTCAGATCAATGTATGTGATTTTGTGAAATATTTATTCATTTATTACAAACCTACTTGAGAAATGTGCAAGTTAACATAGGCAAAGAAACCCACCTCGTCCCGAGATATGAGCTCATTGCTGAAAGTGAGTCCGGGCATTAGGCCTCGCTTCTTGAGCCAGAAGATTGAAGCAAAACTGCCAGAGAAGAAGATGCCTTCCACCGCCGCGAATGCCACGATGCGCTCGCCGAACGTCGCGCTCTTGCTGCCGATCCACTGCAGAGCCCAGTCGGCCTTCTTCTTCACGCATGGCAGGGTTTCAATGGCATTGAAAAGGAAATCTCTAAAGAAAAAAAATACTGCTTAGTTAAACCTTATCTTGCCTCATCATTACCGCAAGTCATAGCAGTCCACTGGTGTTGCAGGAGTCCATAGGCTGTGTCGCTTACCATCAAGTGATCCGTCTGCTCGTCTGCCACCTATCACATAAAAAAAGTCAAAGCAGGCAGTAATAGTATTTTGAATAAAAATACCCACACTTATAACCATTATCAAGTAATGGTTTAGTAGTATTTTGAATTAAAATATACACACTTATAACCAATATCAAGTAATGGTATAGATAAACAGTGAAAACATTCAGCCACTGAATAAACAACTGTTGTTTCCAGACTTCATATCAGCATAAACAAGGTAATAAAATTAAACACTGGAATCCCCAATCATTCAGGACTTCCCCAAGTATTATGCTCACCTTTCACTGGGGTCTCTAATGTACGTGTCAATGAGCAATGAGTACATTTCAGAATGTACATTCTCCATTGCAATCTGGAATCCATAGAAGCATCTAGCTTCAGTCACTTGTACTTCTTGTGAGAAGCGCTCCACAAGGTTTTCATTGACAATGCCGTCAGAGGCAGCAAAGAAGGCCAGCACATGTTTGATGAAATGTCTTTCACAGTCCTTTAAACTCTCCCAGTCTGACATATCCTGTATAAGACAAATTTTGAAGTTATTAAAAAAAGTTCATGACTGACAATTATTTTCAATTGGCTATTAAGTAAAAATCATTTATATTCATAATATATTATAGAATTCATAATCATTATGCAAAATATATTAACTTATTTAATGTATGCAAATAGAATTACAGTCAAGAAAAACAAATCATGTATGTTGGGTACATCAATATTTTCTTTTAAGATTAGATCATCATTTTGATGAAATACCTTCACAACAGTATCCACTTGTATTTAGACATTGAAAAAAAAGGGAGAACCGAAGATACTTTCTCCAAGGTGAAAAATACCATGGCCTAAATATTTCGTCATATTTTCCCATGGGTAATAATAAGATATAGGTTAGATTACCTTTGACAGATCCACCTCTTCCACTGTCCAGAAAGACGCCTCTGCCTTCTTGTACATGTTCCAGATGTCTTGGTATTTGATGGGGAAGATGACGAACCGGCGCGGGTTCTCCCGCAGCAGCGGTTCGAGCTGGGGGTCGAACTCTGCCTCCTTTCCTGCCTTCTCCACTTCCATTTTCTCATCAGACACGTTATCGTTTCTTACAGTCAATATGTCTTTTTTAACCGGAGACTGAAATGTGTAATTGATTCGTCACAACCTCGAAATAGGAATCGAGTTATCTTGCACTCGAACGAGTTGAGACGTTTGAGAAATATTTACGAACACAGAAGGTTAAGTATAATAAATAACTGATAATTGCGTAGACTAGCAGAAAACAAATTACACATAGATCTTGACTCTTATATTGAATCACTATATAGATAAATATATATTCATATTTATATATATTTCATATGTATGAGATGAAAATTACAAACCTTGATGTGCACATTGTTAATTTCGTTGCTCAGGTTTTCCTTGTCACTGAATGCAGACATTGTATTATATGTTCAGAGAAGAATAAAAAATAAAACCTTATATATTTCTGTAAATGTGTACCAGCCTTCCTGGCTGCAAGGAATTTTCTGATCGACTGATTTCATGGACTAAATTTTGCGTGGGGTTTTTTCGATCGCTTTGCTAAAATGGCGGGAAAATTTAGCTAGTCCGAATCAAGTTGTTGCAAATTGTCTTAAGCTTAAAATCGGCAACAAACTTCAAAAAAATTGATAATTATTGCTTTGCGTTTAAATTACAAAAAAGACCTTTCGAAACAATAAAAAATAGTGTATGTACTCAATACGAATACGAATAAATACGAAAGTAAAAAACACGATTTCTTATATATCAGGTGATAGCAGTTGATCACAACACTTTTCGGAACAATAAAGCGAGTTCATTGACCATTCACAGCTGACCACAATAATAGCGGGAGGAAGTAACATATCCCCACTTTCCAAAACATGTTTACAATTTTCTAATTTCACAAGCATTATCATCATATGTATGTAATAAAACTAATAATTGTAACGTCAAAATGTAAAAATCGGTAAATGTTAACATAAATTTATAAGATTTTTGTAGATAAACGAATGATTATCATTTCGCGCGTTAATTAAGCAGCCAAAACGACAACACTATTGGTTGAAAAATGGACCAATCAAAATTTGAATTGAATTTCCGCGGTTTACTTGCATTCATGATTGTTAAATTAATGAGACGAGGGAAAATGTAATCTATGATGGAGCAAGATGTGGCGCGTTACGGCGCGTATTACGGCGCGTGATTATATTCTCTTTGGATGTGACAAAAGCATCACCAAAGAATATAATATAATATAATACTCTCATGATAGAGCATCACCAAATCCTTTCAAATTTCAATTTCTTCTTCTTATTTTTATGTGTGGCAATTCACTCCTCGTCGGTGTCTTGACAGCAATGGACAGCACTGTCCATACTGAGAATTACTGCTGCCATTGTCATGTTTTGGATGTATAATCGATCGTAAATCAAGCGTGAAAATCCAAACTAAGTTTATCTTTATGGCTTGCTGTTTATTACCTTACTTTTTATCTTTCCCACGCTCTGTTGGTCTTCTAGCAGGGCGGCATCCTAAGTCTAAGTATATTTATGAACATAAAGCTCAAATTTGAATGTTTTGTTGATACAGACTGAAGCGTGCTTCTTACGGGACTTGTTTGGTGGGGCTGGCTGGGGCCCCGATGACTTTAACTAAGTAATACCAAACAGTAAAAAAGTTATAGTAAGCCTCGACGGGATAAAATGTAGTTGAATTAATGTAAGCACTATAGGTATAAATATCTTTACTTTAGTTGCTGAATTTCGTAATGAAGAAAAAAAATGTCAACTGTCAAATTAATTTGCTATTTGCCGTCACATCTCGTCGTCGTAAAAATTGTAAATTTTTAGGGTTTTATTGAATTTATTGAAATGTCTGACAACGACGACGATTACAATATGTGCGAGGAAGAGGAGGACTATGGCTTGGTGAGTCAAAATACATATTTTAAAAGTTTGAATGCCACACCAATATTTCGTACATTTTTTTCTGATTAAAGTTATAAAAGAGAATATCTGATAGTATTTAAGACCCACTTGATTCATAAGAAATTATATTTATCAGTGAATTAAAGTTTTGGTTAATGAACCATTATAGTTCACAATCTTCTTGCTTGGCATCATACAACCTCTAACATGTTTGCAAGCTAACTACTTACAAAGCATACTCACCAATATACTAGCAGAAAGTATACACAGTCCAATTTTAAAGATGAATTTACTTGACGTGTTCTAATGTTCGAAATTGTTTACAGAAAATGTCAAGTTATTGTTTGCCTTTGTTTTGCAGTAAATTAGCTACAATGTATTAACATTTTATACCAAGACATTAAGTTAAATTCCTGCTTTAAATCAGCTCACTTTATTCACAATATAATATGAATTATGTTTGGGTAGGTTTGTTTTTTGTGGTTTTAAGGGATCTATTAAACTATCTGTAAATTAACTTGCCATTTTTCTCATAAATTAAAAATTTGTTAAAAAAAATCTGCTACATTAAAGATAAATTCTAGTAGCTAATCTGATTCCATGGGTAATTTAACTTTACTTGATTTAAACATTGCAGTTTGATTAAATAAGGCCCTAACTTATTGAAAGTCAAAATTTAAACAATTATTTTAAACATCACCAAGAAATTTGTTGTTTGCTTGGTTGAGAATCTGCTACATCCCAGTAAGATAGCTCCCATTCTTATCTACTAGTTACCTTGCTCTGAATCTGATGCACATATCTTCACTTGGAATGTTCCAGGAATACTCAGAAGACAGTAACTCAGAGCCTGATGTGGACTTAGAGAACCAGTACTACAACAGCAAGGCACTGAAGGAAGATGAGCCTCAGGCGGCGCTGCTCAGCTTCCAGAAGGTGCTGGAGCTGGAGGGGGGAGACAAGGGCGAGTGGGGCTTCAAGGCGCTTAAACAAATGATTAAGATCAATTTTAAACTTGTGAGTTTTTATAGCTATTAAAGCTTGTGTATACAATTAGGTATCAAGTTTATTGATATCTAAGAACAGACAAGGTCCGAATGGAACTCTAAATTTATCTATATTTTGTTCGTATTAGTCAAATTATGCACAGGTTATCTTGTCCCTATGTAATTAAGACATTTTTTACTTGCACTTTGGTTGTAGTTACCTATGTATTTTTTTATTTTGGTTTTAATTACACATTAAAAGAGTAATCCTACAAAAAGACTTCCTACAAAAAGCAACAGTGGAATGGTCAAAGTTTGAGAGTGACTCATTTATGGGATTATTATTATAGAAAAACTGTAGCAGACTGAAATATACTTTTATAAGCATGTGTGCTTATAAAATATTTTTATTATACTGTTGACTGAGTATTTTTTTCAATAATTTCAGGGTAATTTCACAGAGATGATGTCTAGATATAAGCAACTTCTAACTTATATCAAGAGTGCAGTCACAAGGAATCACTCAGAGAAATCAATTAACTCAATTCTAGACTATATTTCCACATCTAGAAACGTAAGTGTACTTCAAAAACAAATGCTTATTTTCTTAAGCAATTGTAGATGTTCAGTAAATTTTTTTTTCTGATGACAGATGGAACTGCTACAAGACTTTTACGAGACTACACTTGAAGCACTGAAAGATGCGAAAAACGACAGGTTGTGGTTTAAAACTAACACTAAATTAGGTAAACTGTATTACGATAGGGGAGACTTTAACAAGTTGGCCAAAATATTAAAGCAACTTCATCAAAGCTGCCAGGTAAATTAAAAAAATCTTATTATGTTTATTGCAAATAGATTTAATATCTAAATCAATTCTTTCATGTTCATGTACATACATTAGCATCAGTACAACTCAAATGTTTTAAATTTTAGACAGATGAAGGAGAAGACGATCTAAAGAAAGGGACACAACTTTTAGAAATATATGCTTTGGAAATTCAAATGTATACCGCTCAAAAAAATAACAAGAAACTGAAAGCTCTCTATGAGCAATCTCTGCACATTAAGTCTGCGATACCGCATCCGTTGATTATGGGCGTTATTAGAGGTGAGTGAGAAGAGTTTCTTAACACCATAATTTTAGTAAAAGTGGATGAAAGCAAGTTTCTGATATGGTATTTTCCTTTTTTTGTAGAATGCGGCGGTAAAATGCACCTTAGGGAGGGTGAATTTGAGAAGGCGCACACAGACTTTTTCGAGGCTTTTAAAAATTATGATGAGTCAGGTAGCCCAAGAAGAACAACCTGTTTAAAATACCTAGTTTTAGCTAATATGTAAGTATTTAATAATAAGAGGTAGCAGATAAACGCTTTGGTGATATAGTTTTTAATGGGTTGTATTTAACGTTCCCTCAAAATTAATAAACTGCTAACCTAATATAACCTTTTCCCAAAAAATACTAATTGTACATCATAATCATAGTTTGATGTACATTTAGTATTTTTGGTGTGCAAATTGGTAATTTTTAGAGGTTTGGTTTAATATATTCTGTTTTTTCAATTTCTAGGCTTATGAAATCTGGCATCAATCCTTTTGATTCTCAAGAGGCGAAACCTTACAAGAATGATCCCGAAATTCTCGCCATGACAAACTTAGTGATGGCCTATCAGAACAACGATATTAATGACTTTGAATCAATACTCAAGCACAATAGGAACAATATCATGGATGACCCATTCATCAGGGAGCACATCGAGGATCTCCTGAGGAACATTAGAACTCAAGTGTTGATCAAATTGATAGGGCCTTACACTAGGATTCATATACCATTTATATCTAAGGAGCTCAACATTGATGAGAAGGAAGTGGAGAATTTGCTTGTTACCTGTATTTTAGATAAGTGAGTAAATATTTTTTATAATTTATTTTTATTATGTTGAATGCAATATTTTACTATTCACTAATCTGGTTCTGGTAGAGATTAACAATGAAGTTGGTCACTTAATGGTAAGTGATCATCACCACCCATGGATATCATCTACAGTAGAAATGCAGGAGCCTAATTATCATGCTCGTGACATTTATTATCATACAAAATATATTACTAAAACATAGTTTTTTGTATGGATTTCATGTGATATCCTCACCATGTTTTCAAATGTCACGAGCACGAGAATTGGGCTCCAGATGTGTTGCCGGCCTTTTAGGGATGTGTAGGCTTTATATGATAATTTTGCATTTTTTGGTTTAATGCATAAAGTATCTAAGCTAACCAAAGTCAACTAATGTTCGCGCCACCAAAGAAGTCCCGTGATTGGCGCCACTTCTGTCACGTCAACATTCAAATTTGAGCTTTGTTGATATATGCATAAATCACCAATCTCAAATTTTAGTTCCGTGTTTTTCCGCGGGATTTCTATCGTGGCGCGGACCATAAGTCGGACGTTGCTAGCCATCGCCTATGGCTAGGATCGTGTCGACGTGTGCGGTGTGTTGCAGCACGATCAGCGGGCGCATCGACCAGGTGAACTCGGTGCTGGAGCTGGCGGGCGGCTCGCGCGGCGCCGCGCGCTACGCCGCGCTCGACAAGTGGACGCAGCAGCTGCACGCGCTGCACCACGCGCTCGCCAACAAGATGGCCTAGCCCCGCCCGCACACACGCGCACACACCGGCCCCCGGGCCAGCTACGACCAGTTTGCGTCGAAGTATTTGGATCGTCACACCTCGGCCGGAAGGGGCGAATCAGAAACGCTACCCTTCTTATACGCGCTGGCGAGTTAATGGGTGCCCATACGTAGCGTCCACGAGTTTCGCGCGTAAATCGCGTGCGCTACGCGTCTAGACTTACGCGTGAGGCGTGCTTGGAACCACAGCACACGCGCTACTTTTAGCATCGGCGATTTAGTCTCTTTTTAGAAGCTGAATGCAACGATCACACTGCACGAACGCTAAAACCGGCGACAGTGTAGCTTTTCGGAAGTTCGACACAGCTCGGCTCCGAACGCAGTGAGTCGTAAAATCGCCATGTGTATTCGCTAAAACGCGCGATTCCCATACCGCGTTTGAACCTTGTAAGTCGCAAATCACAATGCAGCATCGATACAGTCGCAAAATCGTCGATCGCCGATGCTATAAGTAGCGTGTGTGCTGTGGCCCTTATTGCGTGCGAGTCCAGATACTGTTTAAATTTTCCCGAGACGCTCGCGCATTATACGGTTTTTTTGAGCGCAACGTACGCGTTAGCCCCTTCTGGACAGCCTTATATTCCGTGACGATGTGACTACATCGATCCAAACTATTTGTGCTATTCTTTGGTACCATAACTATGATGCGATACTAGGTGTACTCCACGGAGTGACGGCTTGCGCCGGTATCGATTCCGTACGGATCAACACTCAACCGGATTCAACTGAAAAACGTAGCCCACACCTATTGTTTCGTGTATGCTAGCGCGTATGTATATATGCGTGCTATAAGTATGCACACAATATTTTCGATATTCGTAAAAAAACTTGAACGTCGATGTTCCCAGTGACATAAAAACATCTTAGCATTCGTAATGCTCGGAATACTCTGAAGAAGCATTGGCAGACAAAATCCTACTTTACATAGGTAGTTTATTATTAAAAATGTGATATTTTTTTCTTATCGGAATGCTAAAATATTTTTGATGCTCGCTGTCGCAACCCTCCTTCTGTGTGAATTAAGACTTGAAGAAAACTTACGACAGCTAACACTATCTGTGTTAGTTACATTGCTATTCGTAATATGTCTATGAAAAGACAATATGTATCTACACACATTTGGTTACTACAATCTATCAATGGTTCGAATACGATTCTCACACAATGGTTTTAACATTAAGGTGTGATTTGAATACAGAAATTTGACAAGTAGCGTGTGGCTGTATACTGATCGCATAAATAGTCTGTTCGCCTCAGTTATGTATTATTACTATTTATTAAGGCGCAAAGGATGCATGTAGCTCAGCAATATTTTGTGAACGAATTCGAGGTACAAGATAGTGCATGTGGATACCCTACACCTAGTGTTGCAACGTTACTATATGGCACTTGATGAGAAAAAAATGTAAATAGTTTGGCCCCTAATGGTAATATTTTGAATTACCATACCGGTTCTTTATTGTTCACAAGAGTGTCAAGTCATTTATATGGCCAGCTTGGATGTATTTACTTACTTTGCAGTAAAAATACAGCCTCAAAAAGTGATAACGAAGTATACAATAGTGATGATAACACACATCCAAGTGTGGTGGCCAAATATAAGTCCTACTCTGTTTATCGTCTGTAAAATTGATACACTTTAAAAAACTTATTCAGTAAGCGAAAGCATTATTAATTTTACGTTTATTAATATTTGGAAAAATGGAACAAAAATGAATTATGAAAAAATGTAAATGTCTCACTTGTCCAGTGCAATTGGTTAAAAATACACACATTTGAAGTATAATATTCTTTTATTTCCTTAACCAATTAAAATATTTCGTAGTGTAACCACAGTATAGATTGGACGGATTTGAATATCACAGGTTAGTTTTATATTTTATACATTCTTAAAATTTAGTAAAAATAGTCCATTACATTACAAAATTATACATTAGTTATGGAACATTTACACATGACTGTTATTATTATTATCATTGATTAATGTCTTAGATGGAGTTAAAATTAGTTATTTATTAAATGGCACTAACTCGTTACATTAACATGTCTCATAAATTGATATGATTTTGTGATATGTAGATAATTTTGATCACTGAACACATTTTTTAAAAAAATCGTCTAATATTCCATAAATAACACATATTAGATATAATTATGTTACTTACTCCTAAACATATCAGCAAATCAGCACACATCCATTCAAATTAATTACACATAAAAATAAACTATAATACATTCCCGTAGCGTATTTTTCCGAATTATACAATAATTATACAGGGTGTTAGGTAATGGGTATAACATACCGAAAGGTGTACAGCCCATGTATGTAAACGCTATGCGGAATTTGTGAAATTTATTATTTCCGATTCTCCCATACAATAATGTTTTTTTTTATTATCTGCACATGTAGCAAATTAGATAGTAGGTAGCCCCTTTTAACTGTTAGTATTTTAAGAATATGTACTTTTGTCTGAAACATGACGAGGAGATTTTGTTTTTAAGTAAATGTCTTAATGTCAACATAATTACTAATAATAAAATAGTAGCGGTAGACGACCGGACAATTGTTCATAATAAGTTGAACAGGTTAATTACTACCATTACTGTGTAGTATCAGATGATATGTAAGCAACACAATAAGTAACCAGGCCAGAAAACTTCGTTTACCAAACTTTTCATAAATTCAACACTTGTTTCTGTTGGCACACATCTCTCAGAAGATGGATTAGTGGTAGGCAGGAAATGCAAACTTGACATATCCCTTCTGTTCCTTACATAAAGAGTTTGTGTTCCTAGTCGATAAGATTACTGGCATAGACTAAGTTTATGAATAAAATCAGCTGTTTTAGGGTTGTGTAAAAGCAATTTTACGTAAAAACTTTACTTGCTAATTACTCGGAAATTATTGCATTTTTTTTTACTATTTTTCCAAAGCCTCTCAAGGCAAGCCCTATTTACAGTTTTCGGTATGTTATACCCTTTTCCTTACATCCTGTATATATTGCAAAGTTTCCTTTATTGATTGAAATGCTTGATATACGGGTCATATGGTATCTACGCACGTAGACATTTTTGGATATTAACTAATATCCATAATAATAAAAATGCTGGCTTCAAACATCAAATGCCACATTCATACAAAATAAATTACTCCCAAAATATTGCGAGTATACAAAGTAACGATTATACTGACCTAAAAAACTACAGTAAAAAAAACTAAAATGTTATGAGTCCTTATGTAATAATAGGTTTAAAAAGCTCTACTCCTGCTTGGAATTATTTTTTGTTTATAAAGTAAACATAAAATATGTATTAAGTATATAAATATTAAAATGTAAAATATTTTCATAAAATAAGTAAAATCATGATAAGCATTTTATACACCTAAATTATTCATTGCAGTAATACAATTAATATAATATAATGTAGCTAAAGATTACCTGTCTGTGATTGGTAAGCTTATGCTATAATACGTAATGTGTGTATACATTTAGCTCAACCTTTTGGCTAGGAGGAGTTATGTTCGATACGTTTTATACCTTTAAACAACAAAAGGTACTGTAAAGTAAAGATTCAATGTATCGTTTACGTATCTCAATCGTACTCTTTTTATGATTATAGATTTTGTGTAAATAAATAAGTAGTGGCTATTTACGCAGTTACTGTGAACTTTAACTGGGTTTTCCGAATATGATGATAATTATTTTTTCACAACAAGATTTTCGAACGCGCGGCTGCGTCACTGCGATTTTGTTATAAGATGAAAATAATATTTAAAACAGTGTAGCTACAGGCTGCCTATTCTGGTGCGATCGACATTGATCTCGAATTTTAGAGACCTATGTATTGAAATCTCTAATATCGATAATCGACTTCATTGTCGAGTGCGCGAGAATATGACTCGATCCCGGCTCGTGTCGTGATGCGTCTCTTTGAGAGCGCGGAAATAAATTTTAGTAAATAATGAGCGACTGTTTAGTCCGCGCGTGAGCTCTAGGAATCGGAATTTGAGAAAATTATGTATTAATTCTGTGAGGGTATTGTATATTTAAAATCGAATTAAACAATTGTATCATGTCCAGGTAGACAATAAACTTGGTGGGTGCGGGGTAGGGGGTACCGTCATAGAATTAATTACAATTTCCTCAGCGCCTATTCTCGGAGCTTGCACGCTCGGATTATAGAGTCCGCACCACGAAAGAAGACCCGTGAAAAGTGCGCTCGAGTCGACATCAACATTCAAATTTGACCTTTATGCTCATGGACACAAGGAATCTCAAATTTTAGTTGCGTGTTTTTCCGCGGGATTTCTTTCGTGGCGCGGACACTATTTGTGACCGGCCGCAGGCTGCCTGTCCACCGAGGCTGCGGAGCGGTAAGCGTGGCACCAATATACCAAATAAAATTATTCTTACGGAATCACCCCCTTATTTATTCAAGAAGCTCTCTTTCTCGCAACGGCAGATTAGATTTGCTTCTAGGCTTTGTTGTCCGAGACACGGCACAGCAGCATTTCGTGGCAGTTTTCGTTATTCTGCCACGAAATGCTGGAATAACATTCCTCCGCCTTTAAGAAGGTGTAAAACGTTAACATCTTTTCGCATCAACTTTAGAGAGTATTTATTAAATTTGCAAAAGAGTAATGTATAGCTGTGCTGTGTCTCTTTATCCACTGTCTCTTTTCTGATTTTATTGTAATTAAGTACATACCACCTAACTAAGCTGTAAGAAACATAACAAACCACTGCAACACAAATACTACATACAACGTACCTAGTTGCTCTACCTGACGAGGTTTGCACGGAAGACCGTCGAAGCGTCCCTTCGGCATATGCTGAGTGCAAACCTTTTTGGTGACACATTTTTTTTATTTTTTTATTATTGCCTTTATCTCTTTTACTGTACATAATTTTATAGATGTAATAATATTTTGTAATTTTGTTACTTTATTTGTGTCACTAAATAAATATTATTTCTTTCTTTCTTTCTAAAATCTACTAATAGAAGAACCTTGGTCGCTGAGGAGTGGAGTTTTTATGCAATACTATTGGTGGATTATACCTCGCTGACTGCTCCGCTACTTTGGGCAGGCTCATTCGCTTACGACTCCTGCCGCGGCTCGTCGGTAGTACGCGCGACGTCACGCACAGCGGGTCACTGCGCGTGGGCGGGCTGGTCGTGCAGCCAGGGCCGGAACACGGGCAGCGTGGAGGGGTAGATGGCGGGCGCGAGCGGCGCGGGCGCGTCGGCGGCGCGGAACGGGTACGTGCCGATCAGCACCGGCAGCTGCAGCTTCACCTCCTTCTCCATGCTCTTCGGCTCGATTATGAACTGCCGGCAAGATTGCGCTCGTTAACGGACACTCGTGGGGAATCAGTGACGTAGCTAGGACCTGAGGGATTCGGTGCTTCCCTATAAACTTGAACAGACCAACCCTTTCGAAATGGAATGAGGGTCACCACAAATCAAATTCCGCTAGATGGCGTTACGTGGACGTGAAGTCATCAAAGGAGATCGGTTATTAATTTTTCTGACATAACATGTAAAAATGTTGAGTGGGTATAAAAGGATCTTACGTAACAACGTAACGTAAAGGATCTGTTGTATTTATATAAGTTTGTCAATGTATTTAAAATCTGTTATTGGCTGTAAGTAGTATATAAATTTTGGCCGTGTGGCCCCCGGCAGAGTAGAATAGGCCACCCTCACTCTTACCGAAGTGTTGTAAAAGGCGACTAAGGTAAAGCTGCTGGCATGATCATCAGCACCCAGAGAAGGAAAACTCTGCATTTACATCAAAACCCTCGCCAACCCGTCTGCCAAGCGTGGTGAGTATGGCAATTACCCCTCATGTGATTGAGGGAGGCCCGTGCCCCAGCAGTGGGGATTTAAATGGGCTGATTATGATTATGATGAGTATATAAATTTTAAATAGTATAATTTAAGAGCTAGTATAAGTAGTGCGGTTGGACCACAGATAAGTCACTACCGGACGCGAGCATGCTACCTGAGAAATCCTGCTATTCTTCGGGAAGACCTACAACTCCAACCTGGAGTGTGAGATAAGTACCTAACTATCGATTACGCCATCGGGCCAATCGTCAATTATAATCCGTACCAAATAAAATAATATAGGATAGAAGTTTTCTGCATCGTAATATCGAAAAAAGAGGTGAATGACGTTTTGTGCAAGTTTATTTGCCCCGGATTATATGTTGTTATCATCACTGGTGCGTGTACTCACGAACACGTCGTACTGCACGGCGATGAGGTGGCAGCCGCGCAGGTTGGTGGGCGGCAGCGGCGGCACGTACAGCAGCTCGTGGCGCCAGGCGTCGGCTTCGCCGGGCCGCGTCTTGCCGTGCGCGCGCGTCGCCAGCTCCCGCACTTCCTTGGCCGCCACTTTGCCGTGCGCCGAGTACTGGATCGTCTGAAATTGTTATTTTAGAAAATATAACTAGGCTATTAGCAGCACTAGTTTGGCTGATACAGTGCAGCAAATTTGTCTTAGCTGATGCAAACATTTGAACTAGATTTTTTTTTGTTATAGGCTGCAGACGAGCAGACGGATCACATGATGGTAAGCGATTGCCGTCGCCCGTGACACCATTGGAGTCACAAGTGTGCAACCAACCTTTAAACCCCCTTTTCCCCCGGATTGCACCTCCGGTACCCTCACTCACGCTGCGAAACACGGTACACAGTGCTGCTTTACGCCAGTTTTCTGTAAGGCCGTGGCTACGGTCGAGCCGGCCCATTCATGCCGAAGCGTGGCTCTCCCACGGTAAAAGATAATGCCCCGTCAATGTAATTTTTCGGCCAAGTCAGCTTTGTGGCACTGAAATTGACGACTAAAAGTTTTCCAAGACTTCGAGTCAACCTATAAGATCCATCAGTCCTCTAGGAATGTTTAAACCTTGTTAGAGAAGATCGACACTGCTGCCCGGTGCAAAGTAAACTGAAGAGTGGAGAAAGGTCCCGTACCTCAGTGAGAGCAGCCCTGGTGGCCTTGATGGTGGTCTTGGAGTTGTTGACGAGGTGCGCGGTGAGCACGATGCTCTCGCCGGGCACGTAGGCGCCGCGGTCCAGCGCCACGCGGCAGCTCACCGCGCCGCCGCCCACGCAGCCCACGCCCAGCCGGTGCTCGATGCTGCACTCGAAGTCTTGCTGCAATCAAATATGACTAAGCTCGAGATTTTACAAAATATAAATATTTTATCAAAATCTAGGTAAATATGTGCCAATAACAAAAATTCTCAATTAAAAATATAACGTCTAGCCGGTTTTATGGTCATTCAAAGATTCATGGACAAGTATATTTTAAAAGTATGAAATTATTAAAAAATAATTATACCATATTACCCATACAATTTGCACCACCATTATAGAACCATTGACATAAACGAAACGTTTGATATAGCTACCATACAAAATTCAAATGAAATGCATACAAAATATTTGTTTGTAACGTCACATCTCATTAGCCATTTGTATGGATTGTTTTGGGTTTGCCCAAAATAATGTGATCTTAAGTTGTGATATCTCAGGTAGTTTAAATGAGAATCAAGTAATTCTTTCAACTTAAATTGAGAGGTCTTTTGATACCAAAAATATAAAAAAAAATAGTCAAGTACCATATTAAAAATCCTCTCTTTGCATGGTAAAATCAAGGATTGACCTTGAAATTTACGAACTTTCTATCTATAGGGAAAGCCTAATTTAGTGACACATTATTTAAACCAGTTAAATAGGTAATTTGAGACATAAGGGGCCAGCGAACAACGTATTTCCCATACATTCGTAATATCAAAATAATTTGCAATTTGAGGATATCTCGACGTTTCATTGCTGTTATTCAGATTAAGGAATTATTTCTCTATGTCTTGGTTAAAACATTTTTTTACAAATATTTACCCACTTAAATATATACGCGATTACATTTCTCGACGTTAACGACCTATTTTCTGCCTAGTTGTATTATATTAGAAACACAATAATTAATCATGTGTGTGTTACAAAATGTTTTAAAGGAAATCAAAATATCATTTATCATTTTTGGTATTCGCAAATGCACACAATTTTCTTACTATTATCAAACAGCCATCTTGTTGTTTCTACTTGCACGGAATAGTCGCGGTAGCACGACAGAGAAAGCGAGATGTCCGAGGAACGGCAAAGCTTGCCTCGAATTGAATTTGAACTGACCTCTGCAGGGCTCTTAATATTGATAAGGAGAGGTGCTCATCATTACATAAAACTGTTATTCACATTACCTTCAAGGATCACTGCATCACTGCAGCAGCATGAAACATTATAGGAATATCATATTACAAGGAGTACATGCATTGTGTAAAATATTATATCACATAGGAAGTTTACCTTGGTAAAATACTAGATTATCTAGTTATTTTCATCAAGATAAAGATATTTTTGGCTAGGACAATGACACATTTGGTATTGAATTGACCTTCCCATTGAATTCCCACTCTATTTAGATAAACACATGTGATTTCTCAATATCTACTTGTTGAAGAGACCCTCTTTGCCTAGCCTACATCATAATATGAATTAGTCTAAAATATAAACATAACTATAATATTTAAAAAATAAAAAATAACACTCACAGACAATACAGGGGGTTCCAAATTCAAGTCAATGGGGTTCATGACTATGAACACCTGCTGGTTCTTGTGAGTCAGGCCATTAGGCTCCCTCAGGGCTGCTTTGCAGTAATACTGGACCCATCCATGAGTTCCCAGGAATGTTGATGGGAGACCCATGGGCAGCCCTAACTTAAAAGGGAAACTGTGGATACCTGGTGATAGTACCGATGTCCCATGGCCTAGAAAATAATGTTTTGCTAATTTAGTCTATGTGCATAATTCAAATATATGGTTGGTTAAGTGGTACCTAAACTTTTCAATGTTTACCACTGTATCCAATAAGGAAAACTGATTGTACCCTGTGTTTTGTAACTTTTTTCTGTATTTATTTTATTTTATGATTCCAATAATAAGTTTTTCATTACCTCAGTAAAACAGCTGATTTACTCCTGGGTTATGATCCCAGGGGTTAGTACTATTTAAATTAAAACCTTAGAATGATTGGTAATTTAAATAATTTTTATACAATTTCTTTTTGTGTACCATTTGCTGTATGTTATTGCTGCATGCAATGTCTTATTAAATTTATTTGCCATAATTTATTTTATTTATGAAATAAAAATAATAAGTACAATGTTCTGTTCAGAAAATTATGTTCTTTGAATTTCTAAGAGAAGATATGATAAATTATGTATGCATTATAACACCCTTTTTATAATTTTCAGTGTATGTATTGAATACCTTAAATTAACAACACATATTTACAAACATTTTTAAAAACATATTTACCTGGTTCTCCAAGCAACCGCATCCTAAAATCAATATAATTTTCCTTGTCGAACAATCTCTCATGGCGGCCCGAACCCACCCTTACTACTCCTTCACCCACTACATGGAAATGTAGACCTACAAATGTTGTACAAAATATTAACTCATAATTTTATATTTAGAATCAATAAATAAATAAAAGTTATTGCTCAATACTGCTGCATGGATGCATAAACATGCACCCTAAATAGACTGTACTTTTTCATAAAAAGTCATACTGAAAAAAACCGTGCAAAGCCATTAGTACTGGGGGGACGTGCTGGGCGACCTTCGTTCTTTACTGCACCTATATAGAATCTGCGTCAGGGTCGGTTGGATCACTTTCACACTCTGTGATGTTTTCTGGCACATTTAAAGTTCGCGTTTTCTAGTTCCATACATTGGTGCAGCACAAGTAGTGCTCTGCAGGCCAGTTCTATAGTTTTGCTTCTTTTGAATAACAGACAGCAGAGCACTTAATTTAACTCTGAAGAAGATTATTGATAGAAGAAGCTAGCAATAAGTAACCAATAATTTTGTATGTTTTTTTGAGTTTTGTTTGACAGACTTTTAATTATTAAAAACATATACATATGTGCAGTATTATACTTACCCAATACAGGAGTATCATCTTGTAGTTCCATCAACACTTTCCCTGACAGGAACTGCCCAGGGAAGTATAGTAACGATGTGTTATCAAAAACTATTAGGAATTTCAATAGCTTTCTCGGCATTTTCGCTGTCAGCCACGCCACTCGCTCCACAGACAATTATACAAATGATCCAAGTAACCACACTTTTGCATGAACTTCCTACGAAAAATCCACATGAAATGTTTATTTATGTTAATTTTATGAATTATGTAATTATACAAACGCAAGAAGCACACCTGCTACTCACTACCTGAATGAATCACACATTAATCAAGTTTCTTACGTGTAATGCCCAGTATAGGCTATTAAAAACTTTTGGATTTACTTTAATTGAGGGAAGTACGGAGCCTTGTAATTACGAAAGATACGCCTACGATGACATTATTCTCAAAACTTCTCATGTCGTAGGCAGTAGACGACAAAGTTGAGAAATATGCTAATCGAAGGCCATCAACTTCCAAGTTAGTGCTAATGTTACAAACCTTGTAATAGTCGAAAGTTACACTTAAATTACAAATTGTAGAGACCCGCTGTTGAGTTAGCTATTATTTTTAAATTATTAACTAAGTTATAAGTCATAAAAGTAGCTTTATCCTATTAAATTTTGCGAAAAATTCTGTAACTATGTACGACAATCAATCTATCGAAAAAAAACTTTTTGACAGTTTGTTTTTTTCGCTAACTGTCAAGTAAAGTATAGTAAAAAAATTAAGTAGCATTCATGTATAACTTATTCTTTTCAGAATCCACTAGTTTTTTTAAGTACGAACGTGACCATATGGTATCGTAAACCGTTCCTATTTCCAAAAAACATAGTTATTTGATTGGTGAACAAAATGTCAAACACTCTAATGTATTTGATTGGTTGCCTAACCAATGTTTTTGTTGTCTGGCCAATTGCCTCGTCGTATTATCTGAAGATTTCTTGGAGGATAAAGTGATATTGAAAACGTACTTGCGAATGGAAGGCGGTTGAATGTTGATGTTTGTTTTTATTTTGCAAATTAATCATTTATAATTAATCAAAGCTAAATTTAGGGACTAAAAGACAAATAAACCTCATCAATATGCCGAGTGAAATGATTACCCTTCAACTTGGGCAATGCGGCAATCAGAGTAAGTTTATTACTAACCAGTTTTGTCATTTGCATTAATTACTTAAAACCACCCTCTTAATTGTAATAAAATTACAGTTGGCTTTGAATTTTGGAAGCAGCTATGCATAGAGCATGGCATATCACCTGAAGGGATCCTGGAAGAGTTTGCTTCCGCTGGGTCGGATCGTAAAGATGTTTTCTTCTATCAAGCTGACGATGACCACTACATACCGAGGGCAGTATTGCTGGATTTGGAGCCGCGTGTAATACACACTATTATGAACTCTCCTTACGCCAAGGTATTGTTATTTTATCCCTTAGTTCAATTGTTATTTTAAAACTAAGAATACAGTTTATAAAATGGTTTCAATATTATTTTAGCTATATAATCCTGAAAATGTATATCTATCAAAACACGGAGGTGGTGCAGGAAATAATTGGGCATCTGGATATGCTCAGGGAGAAAAACTTAACGAAGAAGTATTTGATATTATTAATAGAGAGGCAGATGGCAGTGATAACTTAGAGGTATGTATTTATGAACATTATTATTAAGTTATTTTATACCCTACGGTATTATCTGGTAGTCTTTTTCATAGAAGACCTTTGTCATTAACTACAATAATTTTATTTGATTGCACAATTCTTTGTTTGTTCATCTACATACAAAATGTCCTGTAATCTCTTAGGGGACGTTCAAGTATTACGTAAGCAGATTTATTACAGTTATTTAACCCCCCCCCCAAGCAAGCGAAAGTAATCAAAGCTCTTCTCTCCCCCATGCTTATGTAAACATTTTTCGATTTTTTTGTCACAGCTCTGCAACCCTACTAACTGTATGCATTTATTTGTAGGTAATTCCCCGAAAATGCGTTTTGTTTTCAAGCAAACAGAATGTGATTTGTGTCAAAAAGAAAATAATTATCGATTGATCAATGTAATCATAATCTAGACTCCCTTACCCCCCATGTCATCGAAAATAAGCAAAGCAAAGACACCCCCATCCATAGTACTTACATAATACTTGAACGGCCCCTTTGGATACCTTGAGCTGGTACTGTGAGATGATCGGGTGTTTGCATTCTTATATAACAATATCTCCATCTTTTAAAATCTTTTTTCTGGACGAAGTTCACTATCAAATAAACTATGTATGGTCATTAAATAATAATATTTTTTGTACACTTGCTTTTGAGTATATTATTTTGTTATATTTGTCACCAGGGTTTTGTACTATGCCACTCAATCGCTGGAGGTACTGGCTCTGGGATGGGCTCCTACATCCTAGAACATTTATCAGACAGATTTCCTAAGAAACTTGTTCAGACATACAGTGTTTTCCCCAATCTGGATGAGATAAGGTAAAAATTTACATAGTTCAACAGCTCAAAGTTTTTGTTATGGAAATAGTGAAGGTATAAATATGAATTGTGTTTGCTTGTGTTTCATTGCTGTATAAATATTGACTAACACTTTTGGCTCTATCCTCATTATTACTTTCAGTGATGTAGTAGTCCAGCCATACAACAGTCTGCTGACGCTAAAGCGTCTCACAGAGAGTGCAGACTGCGTCATGGTGCTAGACAACACAGCTCTCAACCGTATCGCCAGCGATCGCCTGCACATACAGAACCCTTCATTCGCACAGATCAACACACTGGTCTCTACTATTATGAGTGCCAGTACTGCCACACTTAGGTAAGCAAAAATGTATTTATTATACATTTTAGAAGTTCAAAGAAAAAAAAAGAACCTAGTTGATATTAATCTTAAGATTTCATACACAGGTATCCCTCATATATGAATAATGACCTGATCAGCCTGGTAGCGCCGCTCATTCCCACGCCACGACTGCACTTCCTCATGACAGGCTACACGCCCCTCACCGCCGACCATGAACTTAATACCGTAAGTTTGAAAGAACAGAGTCAAATAAACAAAGTCGAGAAAATTTACTACATTTTTTTAAACAGGTCCTACTTTACAGGCGCCGAAAATTCGAAAAACGACAGTCTTGGACGTAATGCAAAGACTACTTCAACCAAAGAACATGATGGTCTCCCTAAGTCCCGATCGGACGAATCAGCACTGCTACATATCTATACTGAATATTATACAGGTACGGAATCTTACTGAAACTTCATCTAAATGAGTAATTGAGAGTTTCCTTAAGCTTGACTGGGTTTTGAATTTGTCTGGGTGTTTCCAGGGCGAGGTGGACCCGTCGCAGGTGCACAAGTCGCTGCAGCGCATCCGCGAGCGCAAGCTGGCGTCGTTCATCCCGTGGGGCCCGGCCTCCATCCAGGTGGCGCTATCGCGCCGCTCGCCCTACGTGCACGCCTCGCACAAGGTCTCCGGCCTGCTGCTCGCCAACCACACCAATATATCCTCGGTGTGTATACGCGACACTCTTCGTCCATTTAAGATTCTTGTGTACCTCAGTAGTATGTACAGGTCTCTCCTATCTTTTGACCACTTCCCAGGACTTACACATAGCTCTACCGTGTTACTTACTACACTAGTAGCTGGTATACAATTTTATTATTGCCCCTTCCCAGCTGTTCGACCGATGTCTCCAGCAGTACGACAAGCTGCGCAAACGAGAGGCCTTCCTCGAGGTGTTCCGCAAGGAGCCGATGTTCAAGGAGTCGCTAGAGGAGTTCGACGAGTCGCGCGGTGTCGTCGACGACCTGGTGCAGGAATACCAGGCCGCCGCCACGCCTGACTACGTGCACTGGAATCCAGGTTACTATTTACCTTTTATCTATAGTTATAACAAAGATCTGGATATGCTAGTGAATCGAAGTGAGTGGTAGAACCGTTCAGACTAAGTATACTGAATGGTTTACCACTGTCTTTGATTCTTGGACGAGGTACGGTCAGCATCAAAAAAAGCTTAACACTTTAGTACCATGTCAAAGTAACTGTTCTGCATATTATAGTCAGTTTTCAAGGGACTTGTAAAAATGTTACTTCGACATGGTACCAAAGTGTTAAGCTACTTTTGATGCCGACCGTACTCCTGTCTGTTGTAGTAACTGCGACGACTATATACTGCGATTGTCGAGAACCAACGTGCATGTAATTTGTTTTTTACGAGAGCACTGATCTAATCTAAAATATTTGTATTTCAGAAAGCAGTCAAATATAACAAATGACTAATGGAAGATTGGAATATGATAACAGCAAACAGTATGTACTAAGTATGTTGGTACTTGAGGAATGCTTTCAGGAGATGACGTAAAAAGGAGGATGTACACTCAGTCATTTTTAAGTTTTTGTTTAACGTGCCATTTATTTTAATTATCATTGTAATAATCTCATATTTGGTAAATACTAATAGTAACTCGAAATAAATGTTTGGAGGAGGAATGTAGAAAGGAGTTCAATAAAACGATTTAACTTTTTATCAAGAATTTAATTTAATAATCGCTAACTCTCAACATTCCATAACCTTATACCACTTAGTACACCTCATATCACTTGTGTGAACATACACTCTGTGGTTTGTACATGTTGCTTCCCATGCCTCCTCTTGTCGGGATGATATCATAGAATAAACTAAAATTGAATACATAATCATGATTATGAGATTAAACTCCAAATTGGGTTAAAAGCAGTTTTGTGAATACTTGACTACTATCATTTACTGAAGCAGAGGTAGCAGCTGTCTCTACAGACTTGCGTTCGTTAGTTACAAAAGGCAAAGTTGGTACATTATAAAGGAAGAAGTAAAATAATGCCTTTTGGACATGGCGTCTTTTATTATAATTACATTACATAAAAAAATAAAATTCGTTTTACATCTATTGTTTACATACTAGCTATTATTAAACTAGTAAGTATAAGTAGTGTATCCCACAGTATTTAGAGAGCAGATCTACCAGAAACCTTCCTTGCTGCTCAAATATTTTTTTATGCTTGTATGTACAGGGGCCTAAAGTTTCAAATCTGCCAATTTTTATGTGATATCTCTATTATATGTATAAAGCATGAAACACTTATGGGACCTATTGGTTAGTTATATTTTAGAATTCTTATTATACTTCCTATATCTAATTACATGGCATAGTGTGGTTTCATTAAAATGTGCCTACATTTGGCTGTCACATTGTAATATGATTAGGCTATGTATGTACACAAGATACAAATAAACATTAATACATATGTATAATGTGTGTATTAATAAATTTCATAGTTGGAAAAATGACAAAACTGACATGAACATGCCACTTGTTGAAGTACATACATTTATCTGATTATGATGTTCACACATTTTGTGGCAAGTTTATCTAATTATTTTATAAATCAACCCACATACATGGTAAGAATAGCCAGCGACTCCAGTTCTACAATCAACACAATTGCTGCAACATTGCAATAACATAATACACACATCCCCAACATGCAATATTATACCTAATTATTATTTTATACAATAACAGTTGTTCTTATAAAAGTTTTGATAAATTTCAACATACATCACTAATTATGATGAAAAAATCAAAAACACATTTTGATAAATTTTAGTGCCAAAGACAAATGTGAGGACAACCTAAACTAACACAAGTAATGCTACTGAATGGTGAGTTTGATAAAAATAAAAGCCATGTAGTGCAATGCATTAGCGAAATGAAATTTGGAATAGTAACATTAGTGACACGGCCTGATGGCTGCGGCAGACAAGTGAGGCTAGGAGGTTTGACTTGGTGGCTGGAACTTAGGCTGGATGATTGACGTTTTCCTCACGGGCACTGTGTCAGGAGTGGGAATGGCATCACCAGTAGGCAACTTGGATGGAACGGCAGGAGCTTTGAATGGTCCAGTGAGATTTCCTGGCCTTTGCTTTGCCATTTGGTAATCCCCAGAATCAAAGAATTTTTGCTAAAACAGAAATAAATTGTTATAATTTGACAATGCAAAAGCCATCACATTTTATTTATTAGATTCCTTTATTAACATGGCTTATTATGAATTTAGTTTGTAGGATGAATATAATATACTAACTCCTTTAGCCAATCGCTTCTGAAGGAAAGCAGAGTGCCCCCCAGGTCCTCGTCCAAGCATTGCATTTGGGAACTTTGCTTTTAGTTTTGCTTCTTCAAGCTTTTCCAATTCTTTGGGCTGTAAAGGAAGATTCAAATTTAAAATTATAGATAGACATATTATTCTTTATAGCACAAAACAGAAAGAAGTATGAGTTACAATACAGAATAATATTCAGTACATTGATTAACTTACATCTTTTGGTGGGTCATTCTGGTCTGGTGAATCACTCATTGTTATTCCTGAAAAAATTAAGGAAATTTAGTTAGTTATTTCAGTTATTCAAGTCTTATACTTTTTTTATGCTTTTACCAGGTAAACCTAAATAAAACCCTCAGTTATACTTAAGGTAAGCACCATGGGGGACACCGGTGACCGACAAACAATAAATGTTTATTAGTGTCCGATTTGATGGCAGTCAATGAGTTAACCTTCACTTTGGTTATCAAGGTCGACAGTTTCCATAATCTTTGTTTTTGCGGTACAACAGGTTTTTCATAAATCAATATGTAATTTACTGTCAAAGCAATATCTCAGCAATGATGTACCGACATAACAATTGTATAAGATTTTGATTGACTTATTTTTATACTATGGACTAACTGCATTTTAATACCATTTTTTCGCCTCCTATTTTATGGTTAATTCAGCAGTGCATATTTGCTTTTTAGAAACTTTAGATAAAGAGGATATGAATTGGCATTTTTGGACAATTCATTGATACATACTACCTATCTTAATTTTTATAATAAAGACCTTTGGTTCAAACCATTATTCTGCAGAATATTTTAAAGAATAATAATAAAAATGTAAACAAAGAAATCAGTAAGCGTCGTGAATCAGTACCTCACTCGTCTGGAGGAAACAGGTAGGTCCTACTACCTACCTTTTGTTTTGTTTACCCTCGCTTATGTTAAGCAATGTGATTTACATGTGGTTATAATTATTACCGATTATCATCGGTGAAGCGTTTAAAACTACTAACAAATATATCCATTTTCTTGGAATAACAACCGCACTTGAGTACTGCGAGCGATAAAAACCAAACAGATAATTTGATAAGTTTCACAGATCGAAAGTTGTTTACCTTGGAATTTGCAGCTCTATCACAAAAAATATTAGGGAATATTAAAGAGTTACGGATGTAAACGTTTCGGACAGAAAAACTCAACAAAATTAATGAAATATTCCACAAATTGACGAATCAACAAATCGAAATTCTCTCGTGATTTTCACAGCGAAAAATGGCGTTTTGGAAATGTGTTTCCACTTATGGCTAAAATATTCTACCATAAGAAAAAAAATCAGATAGGAAAACTACTAAATAATTGCAATCGCATACATAGCCATCAAATTAGAGTTGTAGTGTTCTTTTGATGGACCTTTATTATTTACCTACTTGTTGTGTTGGTAGTACTGACGTATTTGACATTATTTCGTTTCTTTCATAGTCTGTGGTTTTTTCTTAGGTCTGTGGTCTGTGATTTCTTTCTTCTGTCAGAATTTGAGAACTGTTTTTTTTTCACTTTTCAGCTTGTTTTGGCGCAAATTAAAATTATACTAAAATGGAAGAGGATTTGATCGAAGAAGAAGACATTGATGGATCCATTCACAGTATTCACTGTCCGTAACTTTTTTTGTCACGACAATCTGGAGATAAGCCTAAATAGAAATGTGAATTTTATTGTCGGTCGTAATGGTAGCGGTAAAAGTGCAATTTTAACCGCATTAGTTGTAGGTTTGGGTGGTAGGGCCTCTGCGACAAACCGAGGGAGTAATTTGCATTGTAAGTATACCAGTTTTAGTTCAGCTCTTCACTGACTAAAAGACGTAATGATATTGTTGCCAAAACAAGTTCAAGTAGAACACATTTTGCTAGACATCAATATACTTGCCAATCGTCTCATCTTTATAACAAAGTGAATAAAATTCTTGCAATATATTCAAAGACAAGCTTCAACTGTAAACAGTTATTAGCGGACTGGTTAAAATCGCTAACATATAAGGAAACAGAAAACCTTATTTTCAAAGTTGGATTATAAAGACACTTACTATTACACTTCTGTACAAAACAGATGCACATACTCTCTCTCTCGCACACGGATACACACACACGCACACACACACACACACACACACACACACACACACACACACACACACACACACACACACACATTTCTTTTTGATATAAATTATTAAACCTATTAATGTTATTCAAGAAGTTACCACTTTTTGTTATACAAGAGCGGATTGTCCTGACACAAGTGTTTTATACGCTTAATAGCAGAATCCAAACTCTGATATAGTTAAACAACTTTTGTCTAACAATAAACATTTTTCATTTCAGTTTCATAGCAATTCCCGTTAGTGATGCCCCTATTTTTGTACCTTTCTTCAACTCGTTTTGAAAGCGTAGTTTCCTTAAATAACTCTTATCAATAGCTTATCCAAGAGTAATGCTTAATTATTTGTGTCGTTTTAGCATTTATTAAGAAAGGTGCTAACTCTGCAACAGTAGAGATCAAAATAAAAAACAACAGCCCTAAGGCATACAAACCTCACATCTATGGAGAGTACATCACCATTGTCCGAAATATCAATGCCTCTGGAGGTTCAAGCTACAAAGTTAAAGCAGCATCAGGTATGATAAAAGTATTTCGCTTTCTATCTACCTACATTAAAAAAAATCGGAAATATAAATATCTACTAATGTGTGACAGGTCTGCTACTGTATTTCCTACGAAAAGCACAGGTTGTTTATTTTTTTAAATCGATTATTTTTTTCATTCAATCAGGTGAAGTAATTTCAACAAAGTTTGAAGAGGTAAATGCAATAATACTGGCGCATGACATACAAGTGGACAACCCGATATCTGTGCTGAACCAAGATGATGCAAGAAGTTTTCATGCCTCTGATGCCAAAAAAAAGTATGCCTTGTTCCGTAAGGCCACCAATCTTGATCAGACTGAGACAAACTACATAAGAGCCTTGGAGAACTGCAACAAGGCAACTTCCATATGGAATAGGAAGAAAGATGTGAGTTTATTTTATTTTAAATAATTACACAGGGCTCTAAACCTTAGAGTTGTTTCTTTATTTAAAATTAGAATAGTGCCACTTCGAGAGACGAGTCTCCGCGACGGGCCTCGCGACTGGATCCGCTGCGTGTCCACGCGCGTGCTCAAGCAACAGTGCGGGCGCCCGCGTAACGCAGTTTCGGCCCTAAGACCATTTCCCTTCATTTAGCCTCATTTTATCATCTACCTTCCAAATATGCTGTACATCATGATTCATCATTAGAAAATCTTAGTGGACACAGGTCTAATAATCCTACTATTGACTATAGCAAAAGACTATTAGACCAGACCATTATAGATTCAGTTTAAGTGGTGTAACAAGATGCAATTGTACATATTGGTTTTTGTCTGACCATGTTGCCGATATCATTCACTCCTATTAGGCTTGTCAAGAATTGGAAAAAGAATACAAAAAATGGAAGACAAGCCATGAGCAGCTGCAGTCCCGAGACGAGATTGAGGCCCAGAAGGAAGCTCTACAAAATGAGTACTACTGGAGTGAGATAGCAGACTTTGAGCGGGAGGCTGCCCAGGTGCAGGCTCAATACGACAAACAGAAGATGAGGATTGATAGGCTTTCCGAAAAGTTGAGCAAGATGAATGACAATTTTGGAAATAATAGTGAAACTATTGAGTAAGTGTATAAGCTACTTTATTTGTTTTGAAGAATTAAATCTTATTGTTCGATTAAGTTTTCTGTAGCAAGTACCTTATTAACCAATTAAGGTTTTGATTAAAGATTACTATAACAACTTTACATGTCTTTTAACATTATTTCCTTAGAGCTCTGAAGAATCAATTAGATGAGAAAACCTTGGAGAAGACAGCCCTAGAGCAGGAGCTTCGGGCACTGGAATCACAAGTGCGCGATGTGCAGACGTCGTGGCGAAGCGCCCAGCAGGCTTCAAATAAGCATACTGAGCTGCTGAATAGAGAGAAAAAGAAAGTTGCAGATATTGAGCGGGAAATCAATAACATTGAGTGAGTTTATTTAACAATATTCTTTTGTGTTTTTAATTTTGTACTTGAATTTATATTTATATTTCAATTATGTATTGTAATGGTCAATAAAATGTTTCTTTCTTTCATGCTTTGGTTAGGGTACTGCAATGTCTTTTTGTGTTGATATCTGCCACTCCATGTGGTTGATCTATCATGATAGATCGCGATTTCGTTAATGAACTGCATGAATTCCTGGTTCAAAAATGCTATTATGCTGTCAGTGACTTTTTATCAGACCAGACTTTGAATTAAAAGCTTTTGTAGACCATATGTGTAGACTATATTAACTTCACCACACCGGCTATATTGTATGCCAATTAGGCGGAACATAGTGAAACTGTTGTATCTTAATTTTTTTTGTATGCTAGAGGCGGACAAACGAGCAAGCAAGTCACCTGATGGAAAGTAATCAACGACGCCCATGAACATCCGCAAAATCAGAGAGATCGCTAATGTGTTGCTGGCCTTTTTAAAAAAGAGTACGCTCTTCTCTTGAAGGTCCCTAAGTCGTAATCTTAATTGTAACAACTTTATGTATACCTGTGATTCACAATAAAGATTTTTTGATTATGAACTCTTTTTTTTAAAAGGCTTTAAAATCAAGAGAAGAGCGTACTCTTTTTTAAAAAGGCCGGCAACACATTAGCGATCTCTCTGATTTACGCGGATGTTCATGGGCGGCGATGATTACTTTCCATCAGGTGACTCGCTTGCTCGTTTGTCCCATCTTCTAGCATAAAAAAAATGAACAACTTAAAGCAATATAACGTGCAACTGGCGACACGTTTAGCAATTTCGGCAATTCAATTCAATTCAATTCTTTATTGCTTTTCCATATGTGATACATTACGGTGGTAACATAATTAAAGGTTTATATTTAAGGAACCATATGGACCCTGTCGGGCACAGCAAATTAGAGGAGAGGAGGACTTGCTGAATATTATAATTAGATACTCTAGTCCAATTGTTATATACATGTATATATAAAAATAGATAGAATTATAATGTGAGATTGAGATTTTGGTGATCATATGAGTTATTGTTATTAATTATTATATTTTATTTTATGATGTTACTTATTATTCAATTTATCTGTATTATCTAGCTAGGTATTAATTAAATAATTCATTTGTATTTATTGCATTGGCATGTTAATTTCAGAGTCTTATCATTAAATATTCTGTTGTTGTATAAAAGCTTTTTGTGGTGAAAAAGCTCCTAAGTAGAAAATTCTTTATCCGGACTGGTTTTTATTATGGTTGGTAATTTATCATATATATTTTTACACGTCTGCCGGGGACCACACGGCTATGTTGCACGATAACGCGGGAGATTGCTAATATGTGTTGCATTGTGGAGACTCAGCCCCGGTTTCGCAGTTCTGGCCGGTCGGCGTCGCAGCGCGCGGCGCTGGAGGCGGCGGCGGCGAGCGCGGCGGCGGCGGCGGCGGCGGCGCGCGCGCGCTACGACACGGCGCACCACGACGCCGAGCAGGCGCGCGCGCACCACCAACACGTCAACACGCACTACGAGAAGGTTCCATGCGAATGTGCAGCGGCAGAGGGATGCTATCAGTGAGTTTTACTTTTGACACATTGACTGCCATCAAACCAGACATAATTAAACATTTATTGTTTGTCATTTCTGATGCGGTCCTTCAGAGATACTCCGAGCATAGCCCTTTCCATAGCTCTTTGAGCGACTTTGAACCGGTGGACTAGTCCAGCCGTGAGTGTCCACGTCTCGGCACCGTAAGTCATGACCGGAAGGACGCACTGGTCGAAGACTTTCGACTTAAGACTTTGAGGGATGGGTGACGAGAAGACTTGACGAAGTTTACCAAATGCTGCCCAGCCTAGCTGAATTCTTCTATTGGCTTCTCTCTCGAAGTTGTTTCTGCCTAATTGGAGCGCTTGTCCTAGATAGACATATTCCTGAACAACTTCGAGAGGTACTCCATTAACAGCGACCGGTCCCGGATCAACGAGCTCGTTGAACACGACCTTCGTTTTATCCAAGTTCATCCGAAGACCGATGTGTTTGGAAGATTCAGCCAGGCTGCTCACCATCTCCTGTAGGTCTTGTAGGGTTTCCGCCAAGATGACGATGTCGTCTGCGAATCGTAGGTGTGACATGTACTCGCCATTAATATTGATTCCGCGCTCCTTCCAGTTTAGCGTTCCAAACATGTCCTGCAGCGCAACGGAGAAAAGTTTCGGAGATATAACATCTCCTTGTCTCACACCACGTCGCAGCAGGACAGGCTCAGTTTAGCCATTTTGGATTACTACGGACATATTAGCAGCGTCATACAGACACCTCAACACCTCGATATATCGCCAATCGACTTGGCACCTTTGCAAGGCCTCTAGAACAGCCCAGGTCTCGATGGAGTCAAAAGCTTTTTCATAGTCCACAAACGCCAAGCACGAAGTGCAATTTTGTCATTAGTTCCATATTATTGAACCTATTCAAAGTTATATTTGTTAGGATGTTAATTCAGACTCAGCAAATTGGTGGAATATCCCTAGAACCTCCAGTATTAATGGTTTTCATAAAACCGGTATAACAAACCGAAGAGGGACTCACAGTACTTGAACGCAATGACTTTGTTAAGAAAGAAACGATTTTCTCTTACATATAGTATATAAGATGAGTCACGCTTCGTCATGAATGGGCCGGCTGGGCCGGAGTTATGCCACGGCCTCACAGAAAACCATCAATGTTTGCGCTGTTTCGACGAGTACCTGAGGATACTGGAGGCCCCTTCCCCCAGATTGGGGAAGGAGAGTTTAAAGTTTGGTATCGTAATCGTGACTCCAGCAGTGGTATTGAGGCAATCGCTTACCATCCGATTCATAAATAATCCTTCCTTTTTGGCTTCGCCGTCGGGTAAAAAGATCTGTCTGCCCGCCTGCTTTAACATTGACCGTGGGAGAGCTACGCTTCGGTATGAATGGTGCCGGCTCGACCGGAGTAATACTACGGCCTCACAGAAAACTGGTGTGAAGCAGTATTGTGCTGTGTTACCGGAGGCATAATCCTGAGGAAGGGGGGGTTTAAAGGTTAGCAGTGCACTTGTGACTCCACTGGTTTCGCGGGTGTTCATAGGCGGTGCAATCGCTTACCGTAATCAGGTGATCCGTCTGCTCGTCTGCCACATATTTAAAAAAAAAGCTGTGATTCATTCGTACAGAGCACCTGAAACAACAGCTCCGCGAGCTGGAGTCTCGGGGCAACGACTCGCTGGCCGTGTACGGCAACAACACGGTGGAGCTGTGCCAGAAGATCAAGCAGGCCGTGGCGCGCGGCGAGTTCACGGCGCCCCCCAAGGGGCCAGTTGGTAAGTCTATTGCAACTTTTAGCAGCGTGCAAGCAGAAAATCTTATAAGATTATTTAACACGCTGATGTGATTGAAATGCCTACAGTTACCATCGTACATCACGCCAGAACTCAAAATTTCACCCACATCACTTGGATGGATTTTACTCCACCACAGTGCGCTTTACGCCACTTCCTACCGCGCGTAGCAAAACTATGGAATCAGCTACCAACGATGGTGTTTCCGAACAGATACGACCGTGTAGCCGTGTGGTCCCCGGCAGAGTAGAATAGGCCACCCTCACTCTTACCGAGGTGTCGTAAAAGGCGACTAAGGTAAAGCTGCTGGCATGATCATCAGCACCCAGAGAAGGAAAACTCTGCATTTATATCAAAACCCTCGCCAACCCGTCTGCCAAGCGTGATGAGTATGGCAATTACCCCTCATGTGATTGAGGGAGGCCCGTGCCCCAGCAGTGGGGACTTTAATGGGCTGATGATGATGATGATGATGATGATGATGATTCTAGAAAAGAGCTTATTCCTCCCTTAAGAGCTGGCAATTTCCATTCTTAGTGTTAACGATGTGATATGAGGCGCCTACCTAACGTGGCAGCCGTACTACTGACGACCCGATTTGAACAATGGCAGTGAACGCTGCCTCTGATACAAGGGTTGCGGGTTCGATCCCCGCACAGTACAAACATTTGTGTGCATGAACATGTTTATTTGTATTGGACTGGGTGTTTTCTATGTAGGTATTAAAAGTTTGTATTTACAAAAAGTATTATACGTATATATTTTTAATCCCACTGTTGATTCTGATATCCGTAACACAGGTGCTTGAGCTACCTATCTCGGAGTCAGATAAATGTATGTGATGTTGTGAAATATTTATTTATTTATTTACTAGGAGGGTAAGGGCACTCACCTACGAGGCGACAGCTAGTGAAACACACTGTTTTAGAGCACAACTTTATATTGTTCAATGAATGACAGGAAAACACCCTTTAGAGGTAAAAATGGTGTTTTCTGGTCTTCAATATAAAAGATGTGCTGAAAGTAATGCGTTTTAATGTTTCCGCCCTCTAGGTAAGTCCCTGTTCTTTGCCGCTGCCACGGACTCTGGGTAGGTTTTTATTATACTATTGACTGTAGGCATTTCAATCACATCAGCGTGTTAAATAATTCCATTCCATCGTCAACACTTAGGTTTAGAATGTTCTCATCTTTTCTCACGACATCCACCATATTGGTTCTTAATCTTTATGATATTACTATTAATATCGGTTCTTTAGCTCTGCCGCCACAAAGACGACCTACCCATGGTTCGCGGGACACGGGGCCGCATAGTTCGCTCGACCAATCCAATAATTATATTCTATTTGGACCAATCAGCCAGTCGGATGTCGACCGTCGCCGTCACAGACCAATAAGAATGACGTTCGCAGATAGCCGAGCGACTGCGCGAGCTCCAAAGATAACTTTTTCGATTGGTCAAGCACGCTCCGCCCCCCGATGATTGGCCCAAAGAGAAAATAAACGTTTTAGATTGGTCAAGCGCACTCCCCCTACCTAAGGACTAAGGAGCTACGAAAGGTCGAATTTGTAGCGGTGATAAATGCTTTATTAGTCCTCCATAGTCTGATTTTTGATTCTGATGTAACGTAAATTAATGATACTTCATATTGTGTAAAAAATAATTACTTTTTAGGTGCATATCTAAAAGTGAAAGAGAAGAAGTGGGGCGGGGTCCTAGAGCACATCATCGGAAGCTCCATGCAGGCCTTCTGCGTGAACTCTCCTGAGGATTCTAGGAAGCTGTTTGAGATCATGGGCACTGTAAGTAGCCTCATCATATATCCTTTTTTTTTAAGTGTAATGACGCCAGGTTTATACAGGCATTATCCCATGTCAATCTTCCTCCTTTGACCAAATAAATTTGCTCAGATGAATGGACAACATTTCATATTTTTAACATGTCCATATTGTTTTTTTATATGAAAATAGACATAAAATGAACGTACCCATATTTTTTCTTTTTTCAAAATTTGGCCTTTTACATGCATAAAATAATTATTGAAATTCTTTATATTCTAAATAGACGTAAGCGCCAAATGACGTCATCGGACGGCTGAATACAGCGATATTCCTTTGCTTATCATTGTTTTAATAAAAAAAAAGCTACTACTGTCAAAGGTAAACAATACTAGTGTCAACATTGTCAACGTCATTCATACATTCAACGTTGACAAGTTGTCTTTTTTTTTTGACAGTTATATGTCATGGGTTTGGCATTTCGTAAATTTAAAACTATAATGTGCTAAGCAAAGAAATATTTTACATTCAGCCGTCCGATGACGTCATCTTACGTTTTTTAGTTTTTAATTTTTTTCTCAGTAAATAAGCAATATAAAAAATAAATAAATATATATTCGAGCACCGGGAAAGTAAACAAAGAATTGGTATTTTTTGTTTCAGAGCTTAGCAATTTTGAAATGTTGTCCATTGCTGTAGGAATTTAGGACCGATCCGCACCGATAAAAGCATCTATAACTATTTTGTATTGATAAACACAAGGTCCCATCTTTCGCAGTCAGGCACAAGTAGAATAATAATTACCAAACTCACCAAATCATGGATCATTGTCTAGGCGTGTCCCAGATTTCAAAGCAACGGCTTTGAACGCGACCGGAAATAACACGCTGAAATGGAGAGCAGAGCTGAGTAAAAGTAAAGCCTATAAACTGTCCCACTGCATGGCAAACATCAAAGAATCGAACTCATCGCTACTATGATGGGATTAGGCTCCATCACCATGCTTGCCTAATGCGGATTAGAAATCACAAACACGAGCTATGTTCGAAAAACTCGAAACATACTTTTTGCTCGACCCAGGAATCTAACCCAGGACGTCGACATCATGGCCCGGTACTTAAACCACTAGACCAACAGGGCGTTGGACTGATAAAAATAGAGAAAATGCATCACCATGCCACCAGGTTTACGGGCGAGCCAACAAGCCGAGCGTAACGTGCAGCAAGTTCCTTAGCAAGCAACACGACGTGCGACGCAACAAAGTACGCGCGGGGGCGTACTGCTCCGCGCTCGACGCTCTCAGCGTGTCCGACCCCGTCATCGCCAACTTCCTCATCGACAACATCGGCATCGAGCGTGTCCTGCTGGTGCCTGAGCATGGTGAGTGCGAGTGTACTGTGTGTAGTAGATGACGCAGGTATAGTAGCAAGGGCGGGGGGCTACTGCTCTCAGCGTGTCCGACCCCGTCATCGCCAACTTCCTCATCGACAACATCGGCATCGAGCGTGTCCTGCTGGTGCCTGAGCATGGTGAGTGCGAGTGTACTGTGTGTAGTAGATGACGCAGGTATAGTAGCAAGGGCGGGGGGCTACTGCTCTCAGCGTGTCCGACCCCGTCATCGCCAACTTCCTCATCGACAACATCGGCATCGAGCGTGTCCTGCTGGTGCCTGAGCATGGTGAGTGCGAGTGTACTGTGTAGTAGATGACGCAGGTATAGTAGCAAGGGCGGGAGGCTACTGCTCTCAGCGTGTCCGACCCCTTTATCGGCATCTTCCTCATCGACAACTCAGCGGTATTCACGACTGAATCTTTATCCCCGTCTCTTTCACACGAGTTTAGTTTTGTTTGAATGCAACAGGTAAATTCTTGTATGTTACGCGAGGGGATCGTTGTAGGCCTTCTGGTGTGCCGGTTTCAACGGAATCTGGCATTGCGTCGTATCTGGTGCGTCAATGTTAATGGTATACTTCATAAAATATAGCTTGATTGAAAAAAAAATTCTGTATTACTCTCTGAACAATCTTACTTAGACCTATACATTTGAGGGCACACTACCCTCACTTAAAATTAAACATGAGATTTGCTTAGTATTAGAATGAAATAGGAGATTAGAATGACAGCTGTCACTTTACCTGTATATTAATAGACATAAGGTTTATAATTTTAACCAAATTTCATTTCATAGATTTTTATTAATAATAATAATATCCTCCAACCGATTACGGCTACGGCGGCCAATCTCAACGATCAGCCACGTACGCAGGATATATTATAGTGCTTAAGTGTGTGTGCAAACACAAGTGCACTCTCTATTCCCTTACTCTCATATTCCGATGGGACACTATTTGGATTTGGATTTTTATTACTATAGACCTAAAGATCATTCTGATCGAGCTATAGTAGAAGTAACGGAAGGTACTTGCGCGCAGAGGACGCCACGCGGCTGTCGGACACGGTGGAGAACGTGCCGGAGAACTGCGCGCGCATCGTGACGCTGGACTGCAGCGAGTACCACCCCGCGCCCAGCTACCGCTGCTACGGCGGCGCCGCGCGCGCCGGCCGCTACCTGCAGGTCAGCACCGCCGAGCGCAAGGGGTGAGTCCGACCACCGCACGTCACCCCTTCTAGCCTTGAATATCTCCTGCTCTGCTTAGCTTAGCTCGTATAACTGATATAGTCGTTGAAGTTCTAACACCACGTAACTCATTTTAAGCCAATTTTCAGGAAAGCAAAAAAAAAAAATTATCAGAGACTTACGCGCTATTTCCATTAGAATTCCGTTCTGTTAACTTTTCAACATTTAGAAGGTTTTTGATAGCCGCAACTGAATTCTGATTAATAAAAACGATACGTCTGCCAAGTCTTTAACGAATGGCATCAAAATGTCATTACTGCCACCAGCAAATTAATAAAAAAAATATAAAACTAAATTGTGACTTACGTGCTGATCTCAAAGCTTAGGTCATTTTATGACTTCAGTGCTGTTACTTTTTCGTAATTTTAAAAGTTTTTATTGGTCGTATCTTGATTCTGATTGGGCGAAATGACGAGTCTATCGATTCTCTAGCGAATGGCATCAAAATGTCAAAACAGCCAAAAAATTACTTACGTGGTGTTAACTTCAACGACGAAGTTATTTTAGGTCGCCCACGACGACGATATGGGGGAGTTGGGTGAATAAAATAGGGGAATTCCATTGAGTAAATTTTGTTGAAATTTAAGTATCTGCTTTTCTTTAGGAGTAACGGCCACAATTAGATTTCAGGGGGTAGAGGGGAGAGTTTGATGTAGAAGTATTGATGGGATGACTAAAGATACAGGGGATTCCTAAAGGAATCAAACTTTTGCCAAATTAACGTAAGTATCTGCCGTACTTTAGAGAGTTGCAGCCAGAATTTTATTTGAGGGGGGATGTTAGATATGGAGGGGTTGTTGGGGTGAACAAAATAGAAGAGTCCCTTAAGGGGGGTAAACATTTTGCTAATATTTACGTACCTGCTGTACTTTAAGGGTTAAGGTCAGATTTAATTTGATATGGTGGGTAGCATTGGCGAAGGGTGAATATTTTCATAAGGGAAGCCGGAATATAAAATTAACTTAACAAAATGCTTAGCACTGATGTTTATGTCCGAGTTTCAAGATTTTTTTTATGTCATAGGTGACAGACGAGCAGACGGAACACCTGATGGTAAGCGATTGCCGCCGCCCATGGATAGCCGTGACACCATTGTCACAATTGAGCTGCCAACCTTTAAACCCTCCTTGCCCTGGATTGGGCTTTCCGGTACCCCCACTCACGCAGCGAAACACAGTAGAGTGCTGCTTCACGCCGGTTTTCTGTGAGGTCGTGGTATATCTCTCCGGTCGAGCCGGCCCATTGATGCCGAAGCGTGGCTCTCCCACAGTCAGTTCAGGTAATAATGATGCCTTTGAAAAATGACTTCTGAGTTTAAGTTGTATGCGTTATGAATGATGATGCATGCGATCTTGGTAAGTGCTCGTAAAACCCGTGCTACTCCAAACTGAACTCGACTCCAAAAATATTAAACAGGGAAAACAAAACATTTTATTTAACTTACAACTGCCTGTCATCCACGCAAATGGATGTATGGAAATATCAAAAAAAATATTTGGAATGGCGCGGCCTAATTCTACATGTTTTTTTGTTTTCAAAACTTAATTTTGAGAACGAAGTCTCCGCTAAACTATCTATCGGTATTAATGCAATTTTAACCGACAACGGACATTAAGATGACTTTAACACAATACACAATACAAAAATTAATCCATTTCACCACAATTCAACACCAAAACAAATAAAATTCTACAAAGCGAAACTAACAAGTTGTGTTTACATACAATTCGCATTATCCGCCATTAAATTAAAACTAAAAAGCAAGGGAAATAAAAATGTAGTACGCGCCTGTTATGATTCAATACTACTACATTCATTTTTAATTCGGAATCATTTCAATTCTACTTCATTGAGTGATCTTTCTCGCTTGCACCTGTGCGTTGCCAATTAACCTTTCTCTATAACAAGCCGATAGGCATCGAGTTATTTCCATGTAAATTTGCGCGTGCTAAAACGAGACGGAACATTACGATCTGTTCACACAAATGAAAAGGACAGATGCTCAGTATGAATTTTGTAGTATGAAGAAGTAACTCGGTATTTTACCGGCTTGCCTTGCCACTGCATTAATTGCATTGCTCACAAAATTTTGTAGGCGTTTAATCAAATCAAACTATTTGACCTAATGTGACGCAATTATCGTTGGCCTATAGTTTTGATTTTTCTTAAGCGAAGCCGACGGGAATCGGCTTATATGGACTCTTCGCCACTGGTGGGTAGCTAGGTTAAAAAATTAGGGGAGTCTTTAATGGAAGGGTGATCATTTTGAGAAAACTTACATATCTGCTGTACTATAAGAGATACGACCTAGAATTACATTTTCGGGAGTTTTGAGGATGTTGGATAAGGGGAGAATTGTTGGGGTGACCAAGATGAAGGATTCTCCTAAAGGGGGTCAAACTTTTGTCAAAATTGACGTACCTGTCGAAACTTAGGAGTTACAGCTAGAATTTTACTGGGGGAGGTGGGATGTTTGGTATGAGAGTGAACAAAATAGGAGGAGACTCTCTTGAGGAGAGTGAAAAGTTTGTAAAAATGTACGTATCTTCTGTTATTAAATAGGATATGTCTTGTGCTGCTTTGACCCTATAGCTTGCTTAAGGGTTAGCAGTAGTCCTGGACCGAGTCATCCTCGGTTCTAGCACACTCATCAACGTAAAACACGTATTTGACTCTAAAAATACATACTTCTGCTAGAAACAGTGTTTGTTTAAAAATAAAACGATCCTCACGTTTCTGACAATAAATGACCACATATGACCGTCACATTCGAGAAATGTCCAATATGCTCGGTCTGATTGGTCAGTCACTTATATCCTAACGGTCACTTTACAACTCTAATCGAGACAGAAGCGCGACAGTATCGCGTTTGTATCGCGTCTGCGTCTGAGCCCAGGACACACAGCTAGCGGCCGCTTCGCGGCTGTATCGCTACAAAAAGTCGCCGTGGGCCAGGTCCCTTAAACTTTCATGGTCGCTAACATTATAATAGTTATTTGCGGGATATTTAACATGTACTTTATTTAGTGAGTTAGTGAGCAGTGGTACCACAGGTGAGGAGCGTAGTAAAAGCCTGAGAAGAAGGGTAGACTGATTTGTCTGCCAGTAACATCTTACCCGCAAAAACTTTAGTTACTCTGTGACCATGGCGTTTGCAACAGTGCCGAAATATCGGGCACTCAAAAATAAGATACATGGTTGAAATACCATAAATAACTATTCTAACTGATATTGCTCTACCACCACAAAAACGACCTTCCCATGGTTCGTTGGACGCGGGGGCGTGAAGTGCGCTCAACCAATCCAAAAAGTTTATAATCTGTTTGGGACAATCAATCAGTCGGATGTTGACCGTCGCCCGCACAGATCAATAAGAAAGACGCATCTTGAACCGTGCGACTCCGCAGGATCCAAAAAAATATTTTTTATTAGTCAAAAACTTTTTCGATTGGTCATTGGGTAGGTCAACTTTGAGGCAGTAAAGCTATATTAGCCACATAGTGCGGAACCTCCTGGATTCGTCGACGTTCATAATGGTATCATGTATGGGTGATGCTGCTGCCGGAAGATTGAACAAATATCCTTCATGATTACCATGACCTTGATCGTGTGGGCTGTTATGTTCTGATTAGGTCAGAGTTTCAAATCTACTTAGGGCTTATCAATCATTATAGAAGTGTTGAGACCGACCGAATCACCTTTCTTTCAGACGATAAGTGATTCTGTCTCGCAATATCCTAACAAAGCTTTATACCACGGTTAAATTTCACCAGACCACCAGATTTTGACTTTGTGCAGTTGAGATAAGGATAAAAACCAATACAATAGGAACGGTGGTGTCAAGTATTCGACCTATAATATATATTATACTAGAACTAGAACTAAATTAAAGATCTGCCGATGTAACCTCTCTCTATTAGCATTAAACCTGTTGAATTGAACCTCTCCAAAATGTTATCCAGGCAAGTGCTCGCCGAAATCCAGGAGGCCGAAGCGACTTTACAGGCCCTGGAGGCCAAGGCGGAGGCGCTGAGCCAGGAGGCGCGCTCGGCCCGGGAGAACGAGCGGAGCTGCAGCCGCCTGCTGCAGGCGCTGGTCGGGCAGCGCCACGACTGCGACGAGGCGGCGCGGCAGGCCGCGGCGCGGCTGGACGTGCAGCAGGCGCCGCACCATGCTGTGCTGGTGAGTGCGATGTGTACACGTACTTGTGGCCCGCCCTCACTTTAGGGAGCGTTCAAGTATTACGTAACTTAATTTGGAGGGGAGGGGGGTCTCGTAAAACGTTACGATGCGTTACAGGGGCGGGAGGGGGTCTTTCTCACAACACGTATTACGTAACATTGTTTCTTATTTAAAAATTATTGAATTAAAATTCCCAAATTGGCAACCCTATTCTTTTACGTTTTACGGGGAATACCTCGCTTGTATTAGTCTGGTCTTCATTTTTAATTTGTTCTGATCACTTGAGTGTTACGTGACGTTTAGAGAGAGGGGGAGGGGGGTACAGAAAGATGTTACTGTTCGTTACAGGAGGGAAGGAGGGGTCATAAAATCTTCAAAAATTGCGGTACGTAATACTTGAACGCTCCCTTATTTGGGGCTTCATTTTGCTACTAGTTCCAAACTTCTACAATAGATAGTGCTCAGTGTCGAATACAACGCGCAAGTTTTTCACAGTGTCAGGATCTGATGATGGGATCCGAGAGAAATCGAGGGCAACCCTCAAATTTTATGGGCACATGTAATGTTTTTAACGCCGTGTGGTCCCCGGCAGAGTAGAATAGGCCTCCCTCACTCTTACCGAGGTGTCGTAAAAGGCGACTAAGGTAAAGCTGCTAGCATGATCATCAGCACCCAGAGAAGGAAAACTCTGCATTTATATCAAAACCCTCGCCAACCCGTCTGCCAAGCGTGGTGAGTATGGCAATTACCACTCATGTGATTGAGGGAGGCCCGTGCCCCAGCAGTGGGGACTTAAATGGGCTGATGATGATGATGTAATGTTTTTGTATTGTTTTTTCAAAGCTGCACCAGTATACGCCTGATTCTATTATTATTTTTGTGGCTCAGCGAATAAATAGAAGGTCAACTCCTCGGCGGTTAGGAGTTAAAGGACAATTCTTTCAATACATTATGTTCATTTAGGCTGTTAGTTATATTTGGTAGAGGGGGGAGGGGGTGGAGCTGACGAGGATGTCATGATTGATCATAATCATAATCGTTTATTGCATGCCACATTGGAGTACAGATTCTTATAAAGTAATTATATTATAGTACATTTTTCTACACTTTTTAGTTCGTGGATTTTGAAGGAATATGACGTCGGGGTCTGAACATAGACTATTTTTCATACCAACTTTGAAACCCCGTATTACACCCTAGGGGGTGAATATACATAAATCTTTTCTTAGAGCTCCCCTACCTTATAAAAGGAGCCCCGAAGTCACCGCAGTTTGGGTCCGACGTCGATAGATCAGTCAGTCAGTCAGCAAACATTCGCTTATACATATAGATAAACCTTGGGAAGACTGAAGCGGATCCATATAAATAACACAGTGTGAGTGTCACATACACATCACGCTGACAAATGACCTACCAACACCATATCACAACTTGAACTGTCCACCAGTTGGACGAGCTGAACATCTCGAAGGAGAAGCTGGTGACCCTCACGGGGCAGCTGGAGACGTCCTCGCAGACGGAAGCAGCAACTACGCCGCAAGATCGACGAGCTCGACACCAGCATGAGGAAGGCCAAGAACAAGCTCGGAGAAGCTTCCGCTGCCTGCAGGACTCTTAGCGTGAGTTTTGATGCTTTTGATTATTTCGATAGCTGGTAAACTAGTTGGCTAGTAGGTACCCTAAATAGTCCCACTCACAACTTTGGCAGAGGGGAAATCGTCCACATGCCACGTCCCGTGTTAAATTGTCTAAGGCTGTATAATTTTCCCGCAATGTAATCTTAAAAAATGTCAAAGGCAGATTTACGGGTAATTTTCATTTTCCAAACGACTGATGATGATTAATTTCTTCCTTTCACACTGCACAGGAGGAAATAGACCAAGAACAGATAAAGCTGGACCAAGGTGTGACGGAGCGGCAGACGTACCAGCAGAAACTCAAGGAGGAGCAGCACAAGCTCGCCCAGGTGCACTCCGTGCTCGAGGAGAAGAGGGCCAACATAGACAAGCTGACGGCCGAAGCTCTCACACTCTGTCCGAGGGTTGACAACCCTAGGTAACTATCAGACTCCTTACTTGATACCACGAGGACCAGCAGAAACAGGAGGCGCAGCATCAGCTCGGCCAGGTTTACGCTGTGTGCAAGGAGAAGAGAACCAACAAAGACAATCTGACAGCGGAAGCACTCTATCCGAGGGTTGAGATCCCTAGCTAACTATATCAGACTCCTTATTTGCGGTAGCAAATGAGGACTAGCAGACACATGAGGAACATATTTATTAAATAAATACAATAGAAACACAATAGTACAAAACACAAAGTAAAAATACAATAGAAACATTTGATCTGGCAACCCCAGTGGTTGCCTGAGAGTATACCGAGATACGAGGGGCGCGCGTTCCGCCCGCTCGTATGAAGCTAAAAAGTTTATATTAACGTGACACGGCCGTGTCTCATTAGAATAGTTATTTACGGAATTTCTACCAAGTATCTTATTTTTGAGTTTCCGATATTTCGGCACTGTTGCAAGCGTTATGGTCCCGGAGTAACTGAAGTTATTGCGGGTAAGATGTTACTGGCAGACAAATCAGTCTACCCTCCTTCACAGTTTTCTATTACGGGCCTGCGGTACCACTGTTCACTAACTCACTATTTTCTCGCGCCTGTTCTCGACACACAACACTGACAGTATCTGGCCGCGAAATGACATTTTGTTTAGTTTTACGGTTATTACATTTTCGAATCATTGGATTCCAGACTTTTGACAAATTAAACCCATCCTCACGCAATCGTACTTTGTAATTTCAATCGCTTTCTCTGACCAGTCCTGGTATGTAGTGGCGTTCTGTCGAAATTATCTGAGGGTTATAAAACTCAATCCAGTTATTTGGGCTCGATTCCAATGTTAATTCTAATTTTAGTGACTTTTTTTTTTTGGTCTATAAGCCAACGCTTGATCACAATCGCACCTGATGGAAAGCGACGATGAGGTCTAGGATGATACGCGTTTGCCTTAAAGATGCTTGTTCACTCTTGCCTTAAAGATGCCCAGATTATAGTGGTCAGGAAAAACAGATCTCGGCAGAGAGTTCCATTACTTAGCCGTCCGCATTATAAATGTGGAAGCAAATCGCTTCGTGCGGATAAGGGGTATTTCTACCACATAAGGATGAAAGCACTCGCCGCGCCTTGTCGTCCGATGATGGAATGGGCTGGGGGGGATCAAATGGACAACATTTCAAAATTACTAAGCTCTGAAACAAAAAATACCAATTCTTTGTTTACTTTTCCGCTGCTCGAATATATATTTATTAATTTTTTATATTGCTTATTTACTGAGAAAAAAATTAAAAACTAAAAACGTAAGATGACGTCATCGGACGGCAGAATGTAAAATATTTCTTTGCTTAGCACATTATAGTTTTAAATTTACGTAATGCCAAACTCATGACATGTAACTGTCAAAAAAAAAGACAACTTGTCAACGTTGAATGTATGAATGACGTTGACAATGTTGACACTAGTATTATTTACCTTTGACAGTAGTACCTTTTTTTTTATTAAAACAATGATAAGCAAAGGAATATCGCTGTATTCAGCCGTCCGATGACGTCATTTGGCGCTTACGTCTATTTAGAATAAAAAGAATTTCAATAATTATTTTACGCATGAAAATGGACAAATTTTGAAAAAAGAAAAAATATGGGTCTGTTCATTTTATGTCTACTTTCATATAAAAAAACAATATGGACATGTTAAAAATATGAAATGTTGTCCATTATGTAGAACCTCCGCACACTCCCCGTAAGTTAAAAGCAATATGCCGTGTCTCATGTGATATTCCCCGCGCAGAGACCGCGCGATAGTGACCAGCGAGCTGAAGAAGACGCAGCTGAAGCTGAGCTCCATCCGCAGCGACGGGCTCAGCAAGGCGCAGGTGGCGGAGCGCCTGCTCGCCGTCGAGCGCAAGTTCCGCCGCACGCGCGCCGCGCTCCACCAGCTCGACGCGCTCATACGCGAGGTGACGCCGCTCACGCGATGCACAGAGAGACTGCTACGATCTACTAACAGATTTGTGTAGTGCCACAGTAGTCGTCTTCTTAGGGAGTTGCCACACTGGCGGATTGCGAGCGTTCAAAGCGGAGCGACGGCGCAGCGACGCGCCGCGGAGATAAGTCTGGACGCTATAATGGACAACATTTCAAAATTGCTAAGCTCTGAAACAAAAAATACCAATTCTTTGTTTACTTTTCCGCTGCTCGAATATATATTTATTCATTTTTTATATTGCTTATTTACTGAGAAAAAAATTAAAAACTAAAAAACGTTAGATGACGTCATCGGACGGCAGAATGTAAAATATTTCTTTGCTTAGCACGTTATAGTTTTAAATTTACGTAATGCCAAACTCATGACATGTAACTGTCAAAAAAAAAGACAACTTGTCAACGTTGAATGTATGAATGACGTTGACAATGTTGACACTAGTATTATTTACCTTTGACAGTAGTACCTTTTTTTAATTAAAACAATGATAAGCAAAGGAATATTGCTGTATTCAGCCGTCCGATGACGTCATTTGGCGCTTACGTCTATTTAGAATAAAAAGAATTTCAATAATTATTTTATGCATGAAAATGGACAAATTTTGAAAAAAGAAAAAATATGGGTCTGTTCATTTTATGTCTACTTTCATATAAAAAAACAATATGGACATGTTAAAAATTTGAAATGTTGTCCATTTTTTTGTGGCGACCACGCAGACGTACGCCGGCGAATCCGTTGCGCATCCGCGACGTGGTCGCTGATTCGTCGCTCCGCTTTGAAAACGCACACAACTCGTCAATGTGGCAACTTCACTTAGGGTTTTGTTTATCATTTCTGAGTAAAGTTATCAGGAGCGCAATCCTCGTGCTCGGGATATTTTGAAAACATGGCGGATATCACTTGAAAACCATACAAAAATAAACTATGTTTTAGTGATATTTGTCGCATGAAAATAAATGTCACGAGCACGAGAATTGGGGTCCAGGAGCGCAATCCTTGTGCTCGGGATATTTTGAAAACATGGCGGATATCACCTGAAAACCATAAAAAAACTATGTTTTAGTAATATATGTCGTATGATAATAAATGTCACGAGTACGAGATTGGGCTCTAGGAAGTAAATGTGAAAATTGTAGAAATTATCTTATTTTTTTTTAAACGGCCGGCGGGGCATATTCGTTTTCTCTAGTGTTGCTGGGCAGTGGTAATTGCAAACCATCAGGTGATCCGTCTGCTCGGCTCCCTCTTATCTCATAAAAAATCAATTTCATAAGTAAAAACAAAGTTTGTTATGGTTAATTAGAGTACTATCTAACATTACAATAGTTTACAAAATTTGAAAGTTACTGATTAATTTAAAACATTTGATTTAAAAGTGGCGAAATTATATCTTAGTATGAATTTATTGTTTTAGATCAAAAGCACAACAGATAAGCATCTGAACTTTTGCCACCGTGTGCAGACTTACATCGCACGGAGAGTTCAGTTTTGCTTTCAGTCCATACTCACGCTGCGTGGATATTCGGTGAGTTTATGCTAACATTCTAGTGAGATGATTAGAAAACTTTCTAAAGTTCTAAATACACAATGTATGCAACGAAGAAATATAGAGGGAAAGCTTCAGAACATAATTTTTGACTATGTAACTTTGTTTGGACTACTCTGAAGGTGAACATCAAGTCTCCATCCCTAGTAGCTCTTATGTCAAAGAGTTGGGAGGGATTGGAGACCAAGGACCTTGCGCAAGAGGTCCCAGGTTCGATCCCCGGGTCGGACCAAAAATTTGTAACTAAATTTTTAGTCTGAAAGTTTGCGGTCTTGTACCCCGTGTCCCCATCCCTTGAAAGTACGTTAAGCCGTTGGTCTTGCGCCCAATCCCTCTCCGGTCGTGTCAGCCTGGTATTCCATCGGAATATGAGGGTAAGGGAATAGAGAGTGCACGTGTGTTTGCGCACATACTTGAGCACAATAATATATCCTGCGTACGTGACTGATCGTTAAGTTTTGCCGCCTGTAGCCGTAATCAGTTGGAGGATGTTTTTTTTTTTACTTTTACTGTGCCTAATCTTGATGTACGGCTAAGAAAAAGAGACCAAGGGAGCTAGAAAACCAGGTTGGCGAGACTAAAGCGCATCGACTTCGCTGGCTCGGCCACCCAAAGAGAGAATGGGAACGTACCTGGGATGTCCTAATGGGTGAAGTCCAGTCGGCCGTCCAAAATACCGCTGGAAAAATGAAGTCGATAAGGATTTGCGCAGACTCTTGGTGGATGACTGGCGGAAGTGGCGCAAGACCGACCGAGATGGAGGCTCTTATTATCGGAGGCCAAGACTCACTATGGGTCGCTGCGCCAACCTATAGTCCATTCAGTATGTGAAGGTGAATAGGATAGTTAAAACGTTTCGGATCATGTGTCCAATTTTCTACAAATAAAAATATGAAGCTGTAAAAATCATTAACTTGTATGTGTTCTCAGTCTTCCAAAATAACAAGTATTAATCTTTCTCAATTACCTAATCTGAACAAGAACTTAAAATAATTATTACCAATAAAATTTGTAAAAAATATCTTATGATTTGCATAATGCGCATATCGGAATTTTTGCTCATAGGGATTGACACAATAAATCAGTAATCGGTATGGCAGCCATCTTACCATCGAATCGCGAATCGCGATTATTGTTTCTCGTGCAAAATATGTCCTCAGTTCCGCATGGATTGCATTTTTTTTTATTTATTAGGAAAACAAACAGCAGATTTTACACCATAGCCTAAATAATATGCACATCTCATTTGCCAAAATAGTTTTCACTATTAAGTTTTACATATGTATACGATTGAATACTTAATAAGTAGGTATGTTCACCATACTATTCAAGTCAGTGGACATATGTTTCACTAAAATAATTACAAAATATAAGGTTTACCAATTAGTCGCTCTCAATAGGTTTTTAAACTTAGCTGGTTCAAGACCAAAAATATCTATGTGAATTGTCACATAGATATTTTTGGTCTTGAACCAGCTAAGTTTAAGTTAAGTTCTAGAGCTCTTAAGTCCTACTATGGTAGGTATTGACCTACCATAGTAGGACTTAAGAGCTCTAGAAATAAAACGGTTGCATGTATCGTTAGTACGGCTGGCGGGAACAGCAAAAGTACCGCGAACTTGCAAGTTGGGTCTCGGACATTTCGGAGATATTTTACCAAGCAGGTAGGGTGAATCGACGCAGCTATTTATTATTTTATATAGAACAAATTGATCGGAATGCTCTTGGCGTGACTCAAGGGACGGAATATAGGTACTGAATATTGAAGATTCCAGACGATTGACGCATATTCTGGTTGAGATCTGACTAGGCTGTTATATAAAAGTATTAAAGTCTTGGAATCTCTAAAATCGACACCTTGCCTAAAAATAAACCCTAACTTTTGATAAGCCTTGGTTACGATTTTATTGACGTGCTGCGAAAACAACAATTCCGTGTCTAGTGTTACTCCCAGGCCTCTCACCTCAGATGTACGCTTAAGATCTTGATTCAAAAGTTAAAAAAAAAATAGGGACCAATAACTGGTAATTTTTCTTGGTGACGAAGGTGGTTCCGACACGTCAAGCGAGAGTTGTTATTTTTCAGATGAATAAGATGCATATTATTTCATTATTAATGATTTATTGCGTGTGTACGAGGGCGAGTTTTTAGAACTGGCCACTTAGAAGACAATGATTAAAAAAATAAGTTTAAATTTTGAAAATGGAACTCTTTGCTAATATTATTGTCTATGCATTTAATTCGATTCTCTTTTTTTCCGATTTGGCGGCAAATTGAAAATAATCTTTAACAAGTGAGCATGACTTTAACGCGAGAAAATTTCCGTGCAATGATTTTCTATGACTTTAGTTGTCAAATAAGTCAACAAGAAAGTTATGATAGACTTCGATTGGCCTTTCACGATGAAGCTCCATCTCGTGCCACTGTTTACAACTGGTTTGATGAGTTTAAACGTGGTCGCACTAATCTCACCGATGATTTGCGTGAGGGCCATGTACGGCGACTACCGAAGATAACATCAGTGTTGTGCGACGTATGATAGAGGCCGACAAAAGAGTGACCTATTAGCAGATTCGGACAAGTTTAGGCATTGGTATGAGTCAAGTACACAAAATCATTCATGAACATTTAGGGGCCAGGAAGCTTTGTGCCCGGTAGGTACCTCATAATTTGACAGAGGCCCAAAAACTACGTCGTGTTGATTGGTGCCGCGAAATGGTTCAAAGATTTAACGGAGGTGACTCAAATGCTGTTTGACATACTAACAGGTGAAGAAAGCTGGATTCATTGTTATGATCCTGAAACTAAAATACAATCTGCTGAATAGGTGTTTCCATTCGGGGAGTTACCAACTAAAGTGAAGGGAGGTCGCAGCGTGGGAAAGAAGATGGTCACTCCGTTCTTCAGAAGGACAGGTCATATTGAAACAGTTTGTTTAGAGGATCGAAAAACAGTTACCACAGAGTGGTACACTAACAACTGTTTGCCACTTGTCTTGGAAAATGTTCGGGAAAAACGACCTCGCAGTAGGATCCTCCTTCACCACGACAACGCCTCGCCGCACACCGAGAAGCAAACACTCGAGTATTTGGCGACGTCAGACGTAGAATTACTGAGTCACCCGCCATATAGCCCAGACCCGGCACCCTGCGATTTTTATTTCAAAAAATAAAAGAAAAACTAAAAGGAAAACGTTTCACGGACGCCGAAGAAGCAGTGGCTGAGTATCAAATGGCCGTCGAAGAGACCCCTAAAGAAGAGTGGGCCAAGTGCTTTTCTCAGTGGTTTCGTCGAAAGCAGCGATGTATTGATATGAAGGGACACTATTTTGAAAATATATAATAAAAGTAACAACTTGCTAAATTGTTCAGTTTTTGATTTTCTAGGAACTTTCAGTGTCGCCCACGTACCACTAAGAATACCTACTGTATTCCATATCCAGATAGTCCAAATTCGTAGATAAAATGTTGATTAAGATTAAAAATCAAACAAATAAAAAGTCAATTAAATTTCTAAAGAAAATAGTCTCGATTCTTAAAAATGTCGGTTAGATTTAAAAGGAGCGTCTCACTATTAATGTCAAAATAGAACTGTCCTATTCACCTTCATATACTGAATGGACTATAGTTAGTTAATTTAATGTGCCTAAAGTAATGTAAAGACGGTCGTGTCGCGCAGGGCCGCATGGAGATCGACAACGCGCGCGGCGCGCTGGAGATAGTGTGCACCGGGCGCGAGCAGGCCAGCAAGCGGCACGCGTCCAGCACGTCGTCGCTGTCGGGCGGCGAGCGCTCCTACTCCACCGTGGCCTTCATCATGGCGCTGTGGGAGTGCGTCGAGCTGCCCTTCTACTTCATGGACGAGTTCGACGTGTTCATGGTGAGTCGCCGTAGTAACCCTCTCATCGTGTGCACCGGGCGCCAGGCCAGCAAGCGGCACGCGTCCTGTAGTCTATGGTGAGTTACTTGTAGCCAAGGTGAGTTACCTGTCGCCGGTATTAGAACTTGTTATGCGCCCTGAGTAGAACACCAGGCAAAGTTTGGAATTATCAAGAAATTATAATCGATTCAATTTTGTACTGTAATTCCTTGTACAATGGGGAATATTTCCTAAGAAGTAGTTGAGATAAGGTTGCGGTAAACGGAAATCTCAGAAAGGTATCGTGGAGGTTTCGGGAGTCGAAATCGTTGAATAGGGAATGAGTGGTAGCGACAAACGGGGTCGTTTAATCTGAAATTTGTTAATACTTTCCGAACTCTCAGTGACTCGTCATGTGCATTCTCAGCAAATAATGCTACCCTCTGGTCTGCAGGACAACGTGAACCGCAAGATCGTGATGGAGCTGCTGATCGACCACGCGCTCAAGAACACGAGCCGCCAGTTCGTGTTCCTCACGCCGCAAGACGCCTCCGCCGTCACGGCCGGCCCGCAGATCAGCATACATCTGTTAGTTCCTCTTCTTCCTACGTTATGGTTCACTCATGAACTAGTTCAGGGCGTTATATTCTCTGGCATTGTAGTCTGCTTACGATTAAGCCGATGCCTTGCGGTGAGCGCACCCCCGCGTGCATTCACATTTTTTTCTTAATGAGTATCGGTGATGTAACCAACATCACCAAAGTGTGAACCGATGTCAGAAAATATTGCGTCAAATAGTTTACTTTTTGCAGCTTTGACAATAAAATTTAAGTCTAGTCCTATTTTTATCGGTATACACAGCAAAACATTTTAACTTCTGATAATGTGATTTACAGTAAGTAGTGGGTGTGTGTACTACATTCTAAAACGATTTTTTTTGTTCCAGAATGGCTGATCCTCGACCATAGCTTGTAATTTTAGTACTCCAGTGATCAATGTTTTATAATTACTATAATATTTTAAACTCGGAAGAGTTATTATCGTTACCAGTGGTAATCAAAATGTCAAATGTTGAATATTTTGCTCCCGCCGAATCTTAAGGTTATTAAGGTTGATTAATATACTTTTAATATTTTCAACTTGTTTTATTTTCTCATTAGATAGAAAATAGAAATACAATCAACACTATATTTTATTTAATACTATATCCTCGAAACATTCACTCATTGAATTGACAACGCACAAAAATGTGATCTATGCATATTATTGCACAAGCGAAACTCGTAGTCTATGGCTCCCGCTGAACTGTATGAGATCACACCCACACATCCGAGACAATTTGAAAAACACCTACTTACTACAATAAGTTTTTATATTAGTTCAAATAAGTTTATATAAAATAACTTAAATCTAAAAGCGCCTTAAGTGTACAGTTAATGAATATTTAAATTATTTCAATATAAAGAAACAAGTCTAAGTCTTATTTAAAAGGCGAATGTTGCCTCAAAAGATAAGCGTATTCGGTGGCCTTAAATCTATCTACCGTCAGTTCACTCGAGACATACAAAACTTACAGCTTTAAATTGATACAAATGGTATCACTATAACAGTTTCGAGAACTTACTTAGTCGATAAGAGTGGTTTTCCTAAGATGTGGATTGTGCCGGCATCGTACTTAGAGATAATTAGTCTCTGATCGTAGGTAGACCATGTTTTTACGATAATGTTTCAATGTTTTTATTTATTTTATTTTTGTGTTCTACGTAAAACATAGCTACACATATGCGCGGGCCGAAATCCGCTCTTACCATGTAAGTTCTTCAGTAGTGTGTATGTATTAAAATATACATACTTTGAGAGAAAAACAGACAAGTCAAAATAATTAATTTATGATCACACTTGTTTCCGCGTAGTTCACTTTTAGACTAAGTTATCACACAATACAAGTTAAATATTATATGTATAATTAAATAGGGCAATTTAAGATAAACAAAGATGAAAACGCAAGTTAAATGTTAAGCCTGAAATCCCATATTTTTTCGTTATACTTAAGATCTTATATTGTTTTCAGAGAAGTCAATAGTCTTATTTGTTTAAATACATACCAAGGGTATACAGGGTGTATCGGTAGACATTTACATCCCTTTAACCACATGTTCTACTAACCATTCTGAAGAACGTTTTAGGTCTGCGAATTTTACAAATTCGTCAAAACTTTTTTCGATTTCTCATACAAAATGACCATGAGTCATTTGACCGACCCGTGTATGACGGAATGGCATTTTTTCAAAATCATAGAATAAAATGTTGATAATGGTTGACAAATGGCTCATAGTAATTTTGTATGGGAAATTAAAAACAAAACTCGACGAATTTGAAAAAGTCGTAGAACAATTTTTTTTTAATAATTATGGCAGACAAAAGAGCAGACGGCTCACCTGATGGTTAGTGATTAACGCCGCCCATGGACATCTGCAACACACGGGGCATCGAATAGCGTTGCCGGCTCTTAAGGGAGGAATAAGCTTTAAGACTTTTCTTGAAGATAATAATAATTCTCACAACATCTCATACATTGACCTGATTCCGTACTAAGTAGCGCAAGCACTTGTGTTACAGATATCAGACAACAGAGGAACACAAATATATACTTAAAAACGTAATAAAGTGTTCATCGCACAAATGTTTTTCCAGGGTGGGGATCGAACCCACGACCTTTGGCGTAAGTGGCAGGGTCACTACCAATTGCGCCATCCGGTCAGTCGGTTCACAAGATCACCAGGTCGTATCTGTTCTTCATAATGGTTGGTAGAACATGTGGTTAAAGGGACGTAAATGTCTACCGATACACACTGTATACAATTCATGCAAACACGAAATAAATAATAACACGTATTTTTATTCGGCCAATCACTAGGCCAGAAAAAGTTACGGAAAGATACACCAAATAAATGCACATTCTATAAATCACAATTTCACATTAGCTAGGAACTAAATGTGGAGTTGACGGAATAATTTTTCTACATTGTTTGGATTTTTGTTTAGTTTGCATAAAAATGTGCGTATTTGTAAAAATAATCTTACTTCTGAATACTCAAATTTCTTAACTAAAGAGTCACTCCAACATGTTGCAGTCTGTCAAGTTAAAAAACCGACGCACGATGTGTTCCGTACCTACCAATAACAATGAGGGTTTTCGCGTGTGAAAAATCCGCTAGATGGAGTACTATAGGAGTGAGATCCATATATCCATCCATATGTGATTGGTTATTTTTAAACGTGATCTGTCAAAATGTCAATTTGACTGATCACGTTTAAAAATAACCAATCACTAAACAACCAATGCTATTGATGTTGGACCTCAGTCCAACAGTACGCCATCTAGCGGATTTTTACGCGATAACCCTCATTGATATCGAGCAAAGATAAACAAAATTAGGTTTTCGAATGGGAACCCCCCTTGAGTTTCATTTTGTTTTTAGTATTTGCGTTGTTATAGTGGCAACAGATATACATAATTTGTAAAAAAATCAACTGTCTATCTATCGCGATTCTAGAGAAGAGCTCGGTGACAGACAGACGGAAAGCGAAGTCTTTTAGCTATACGGTCCCGATTTACCATTTAGGTATGGCACCCTAAAAAGATATGTAACATGTTTAAGCAACTCCCAAATTTAAAAATCATTCAAGTATTTGAGGGTTGGAACCTCTTTACACTAAATATGTTTGACGGGGATATCTAACAATATTTTCCTGGTTATAATTTACCTTTGCAATTTTACTACATAATATCAGCACTTTTATTTTTAGTAATGTCTTTGGTTAAAATGATTATAAACTGATATACGGCAAAATATTTACTCCCCAAAATATTTAAAAATTAATTTATATTTGATATAAAAGTTTCTATAATCAGTCTCATAAACACTGTTCATATTATCATGTTAAATTAAAGATTAATTTTATATTTACAGAATTTGCATTGAGGAAAATTGAAACTAAAGTTTTACACATTACTATGCCACAAAGCTGTAGATAGTAAAAATAATCAGCACTTTCTCCCTAACCGTACAATGATACATATCTGAGGAATATGTTCGATCTATACAATATGCAGTTTATTTATAGTTAGTATCGGTTCAATAAATTATACATTAGAAATGATACTTATCATATAGTTGTACTTTAGAGATAGAGCGCGATGATTAAATAAAGAACAAACATTTTATTTATCACTTATAAATCCTACTTATTACATAAAGTTTACTACGTTACGATCACATATTATGAAGTTGAAAACCAGTGTAACTAAAAAGTTGATACTTCGATGTTTGATAGACGCCCAACTCATTCAAGTGTTGATAGCAATATAAATGTTGATTGTTATAAACGTTGAGTGATTAGATTGCAATGCATTCATACTTTTATTTACAAAAGTAATATAATAAGAAAAAATACGCCAACAAGAGTGCACATCTCTGTGCACAACACACACAGAAAGAGATACTCTTTCTCGCAAACGCAATAAGTAACAATATTAAAAGAAAACATTTTGGAATGTCCATATCCAGACTTGGCATGTGTGCCACATTTGAAGTCATAACTATAAATTTGTTTAGTAAAACATATTCCTACATAAGTTTCTAGGAACAATCAATTACAATTGTTTATACATTTGTATTGATGATAAATTTCTGATGTTCAGTCTTCAGTTTATTATTTTGTTTAGAACTAAGATGATCTTAGAAAAATGTCCACATTCTTAAAAGTAGCGCATGTAAAATATAAATATTTTTTGCAATAATATTTGTAGGTAAAAAAAAATCAAGTTAGTAGCATGCATGAAAACTGCAGTTAGCTTTTGATTAGTATCGTTAATAAGCTGCAGTCACTCTGAAAACAGTTAATATATTTGTGTTACGTAGTTTAATTTAAAGATAATTTTGAAATTTAAGATTTTTGCAAAAATACTTACACTTACATCGTACAAACCAGGGGAATTTTGTTAACAAGAGTTGCCTGTAATATTTTACATGCAAAATTAGTTACCTAAAATATATCAAACGATTTATCGATCTTCAATTTCTTGTTTACCCAAATTCACCTAAGTCTGCATCGAAGATTGATCAAGTGGACAATTTTCTTATTTTTATTCATAAACAAAAACGTTGGTATACATATTCGAGAAGAACAGTCCAACATATTTCATTAAATGCATAACCAATAGAATTACGCAATTATAATACCTACACGCATTTACACACAGTCCATGTACTTATCCCTCTTAAAAGTTAACATTAAATCTATTTTAGTTTCATATTTTTTTCTTTTCTAAGTCAAGTTTAGTCATAAAAGAAAGATGGAAGAAAATATCGCTAAAATAGGTTTGTAAATGTTTAAAAATTAGAAGGGTCTATTTCAACCTTTTTTAATACAATCTATATACTCCAGTCCAGATAACAGATTCGTCTTGCGCCCGGTTACAGACGTGAGAAGATGACGTGAGGCTAACGCATATTTTATGAGATTATAATATATTGATGCATATGAAAAATCATTTAGGTGCTATGTTGCATACATGTTAGGTTTATCTACAAAGAAATTGGTTATCTTATGATGTGACATGTTAAAATGAAGCTACTTACAATGCCAGTGAATGAAGTCATACCATACATGTACAAACTGACCACGATCAGAAGTTACTTCAGCGACATTGATGAGGGCGTTGTACAACGTTTTTTTCTATGCGAAAATGTCAAAACAGCATTAGTTCCGACGTTTGACACGTGCCAAATAACCCTGATCAGACTTCACTACATTATCCATTGAATTGGTAGTACGCGTTAGCCCCCGGTCTGCATACGCTGCGGTTTCCATGCGCTAACCTAAAGGCTGCTCACTATTTCCAGTAGCGCCGCCATCTGATGTTTTAATAAATGTAATGAATTAAAAACGTTTAAAGAAAAAATATCTCCATAGTGTACTTCAAGATCCAGATCAAGTAAAGTGGCCACTTTTACTAATTATTACGATCACGATGGTTTTCAAATAACTTTGTAACTTACAATGTAAGTACTTAAAAATATTTCACTACACTACGAAGAGTATTTTAACCCCTGACGCAAAAACGACGGAGTGTTATTCAGTTGCGAGCGAACAAATCGACTGAGGACTAAATTTTTATACAAACATACTAATTTCAGAGGCCTATAAATATGAAAGTATCGGTGCTTTGGTGATAATTTTATTGTAAATCGATTTCAAGTGTTAAAATTTCAATTAATTAATTTAAGATTACAGAAAACGTGCAGATTTCTTAAAAAAAAAGAAAAGAAAGGAAATTGTGGTTGATTTTCGCATCAACCACAATTTCTCATAATAATTGCATGGAGGAAGACAAAGAACTTGCTCAATCCTAATTTTAAGAAAATTGGCATATTTCTGGAGGCTTGTTAAACAATTAATTAAAAGAAGAATATTTTTGACATCGATTTACATTAAAATTATCACTAAAACAAATATATTTTCATATTTATAGGCCTCTGAAGTTAGTTATGTTTGTATGAAAAGTCATGAGCCGATTTTGTTGCTCGCGAGTGTAGTGTGAACTATCTGTAGTATCGTGGCTCCCGAACGCGAATGGATGGTCAGTTTTTTTTTTAAATGTTTAAAGTTCATCAGTTATTAAAAATCAAATGGCGGCGCTCGACCGAAGCACCGACCGAGCTTGAAGCGCCTAGAATAACGATAACAGTTTACTAGTCGGTCGGTTCACTCTGGGTCGGCGTAGAGCTCGGCGAGCTCGGGCGCGGGATGCCTGGTGGAGGGCGTCTTGGTGGAGGGGGTCTTGGGGCTCTTCTGGTCGGACTGCGGCGGCGTGGGCGGGTACACGTGCTCCGTGTCCTGCGAGGTGGACGCGCCCGAGTCCGTCTGCGTGGACGAGCGCTCCAGGAGCTGCGGGTATACCTTATCCTGTTGACGTTATTTCATTTTTTATTTCCAAGATCTTTTAAGACGAGCAGACGGATCACCTGACAGTAAGCGATTGCCGCCGCCCATGGACACTCGCGACTAGTGGAGTCATAAGTGCGCTGCCAATTTTAAACTCCCATTTCCCCCGGATTGGGCCTCCGGTACCCTCGCTCACGCAGCGAAACACGGCACAGTGCTGTTTCATGCCCCTTTTCTGTGAGGCCGGGGAATCACTCCGGTCGAGCCGGCCCATTCATGCCGAAGCGTGGCTCTTCCACGATAAGGTGCAGCAAGAAGTTTTTCTTAAAAATAGAGTAGAAAGGTGCCTAGTGCATTGGTCTTTTTTTTTCATATACCTACAGAAAAAATGCGTGAAGCTGCGATTGCGCGGTGTTTCGTTAAATGTCGTGAGGGTTTCAATGGGTAAAGGGAGTTAAAACGATGGCAGAGCATTTGTCTCTCGACAATAACGGCCTAATTTGAATAAATAATGTCTTTCGGCAATCGTTTACCATCAGGACCCCAATTCTCGTGCTCGTGATATTTATTTTCATACTACATATGAAAAAAAAACATAGTTTTTTTGTATGTTTTTCAGGTGATATCCGCCATGTTTTCAAAATATAACGAGCCCGAGAATTGGGCTCCAGGTGATCCGTCTGCCCTGTTGCCACCTATATATCGCATGAAAATAAAACTAATGAAGTACTATACAAATTTACTAAACTTGAGTTTACTTTTTTGCCGCCCGGGGCGCCAAAACGGTGGTGCCACCCGATTTACGGCACTCGGTTCATGCTTTGAACTTAGGCGACGGGTAGCCCTAACTACCAACACTAATCGATTTAAATCATTAGCTACCAACCGGATCAATTTTAAACGATTTCGGAGTTTCTGAATAAACATTTATACTATTTATTTCATAATTGTACACTATTTTTAGATTTGTTTTTGCACTCGAAATTTAGATTAACGCCATAAGTGGCCGTTTTGGGTGGTAATTCAAATTTCAAGTACAAAAGCAGATGCAAAAGTTAAGTATAAATATTAAATAAATGGTATGTATTGTCAGAGAGGGTCATCATCATCATCATCATCATCAGCAACCCACACTCGTCCACTGCTGGACATAGGTCTCCCGTAATGCACGCCACTGCTCCCGATTTTCGGCCACTCTCATCCAGCCCACACCAGCTAGCCTTCGAATTTCATCATCCCAGCTTGTCGTCAGAGAGGGTGCATTTTCGAAATTGTTAAAAAGATATCCGGTTTAGTTGCTAACAATTAACATCAATTGGCCCGTCGCCTTAAGTTAAACGTTAGATAGGCATAGGCAGTACTCACAAACATGTCGAGCGTGACGTTGTGGCTCTGGATGCGGTGGCTCTCGTCGAGGTTGAGGTCGGGGCAGATGAGGTCGAGGCCGGCGCCGCGCTGCACGAACTCGCCGTCGCCGCCGCGCACCACGCACACGCCGCCCTCCGCGCGCACCGCGCCCACGAACGGCGCCAGCCACGCGTAGCACGCGGAGATGCCCTCCCAGCTGTACCCTGCAACCCATACCACTCCGTTTGCATCGAAATGTGCTGTCCGAATCAATCCACACGGAGATGCCCTCCCAGCTGTACCCTGCAACCCATACCACTCCGTTTGCATCGAAATGTGCTGTCCGAATCAATCCACACGGAGATGCCCTCCCAGCTGTACCCTGCAACCCATACCACTCCGTTTGCATCGAAATGTGCTGTCCGAATCAATCCACACGGAGATGCCCTCCCAGCTGTACCCTGCAACCCATACCACTCCGTTTGCATCGAAATGTGCTGTCATAATCAATCCACGTGGAGATGCCCTCCTAGCTGTACCCTGCAACCCATACCACTCCGTTTGCATCGAAATGTGCTGTCATAATCAATCCACGTGGAGATGCCCTCCTAGCTGTACCCTGCAACCCAATACCACTCCGTTTGCATCGAAATGTGCTGTCATAATCAATCCACGTGGAGATGCCCTCCTAGCTGTACCCTGCAACCCATACCACTCCGTTTGCATCGAAATGTGCTGTCATAATCAATCCACGTGGAGATGCCCTCCTAGCTGTACCCTGCAACCCATACCACTCCGTTTGCATCGAAATGTGCTGTCATAATCAATCCCCGTGGAGATGCCCTCCTAGCTGTACCCTGCAACCCATACCACTCCGTTTGCATCGAAATGTGCTGTCATAATCAATCCCCGTGGAGATGCCCTCCTAGCTGTACCCTGCAACCCATACCACTCCGTTTGCATCGAAATGTGCTGTCATAATCAATCCACGTGGAGATGCCCTCCTAGCTGTACCCTGCAACCCATACCACTCCTTAGTCTCGTGGAACTAGTAAGCAGGTCGGAAACGTTTGCATCGAAAAGTACTGTCCGAATCAATCCACACGGAGATGCCCTCCCAGCTGTACCCTGCAACCCATACAACTCCTTAGTCTCGTGGAACTAGTAAGCAGGTCGGAAACGTTTGCATCGAAATGTACTGTCCGAATCAATCCACACGGAGATGCCCTCCCAGCTGTACCCTGCAACCCATACCACTCCTTAGTCTCGTGGAACCACTAGGCAGGTCGGAAACGTTTGCATCGAAATGTACTGTCCGAATCAATCCACACGGAGATGCCCTCCCAGCTGTACCCTGCAACCCATACCACTCCTTAATCTCGTGGAACCACTAGGCAGGTCGGAAACGTTTGCATCGAAATGTGCTGTCCGAATCAATCCACACGGAGATGCCCTCCCAGCTGTACCCTGCAACCCATACCACTCCTTAGTCTCGTGGAACCAGTAGGCAGGTCGGAAAAGTTTGCATCGAAATGTAGTGTCCGAATCAATCCACACGGAGATGCCCTCCCAGCTGTACCCTGCAACCCATACCACTCCTTAGTCTCGTGGAACCACTAGGCAGGTCGGAAACGTTTGTATCGAAATGTGCTGTCCGAATCAATCCACACGGAGATGCCCTCCCAGCTGTACCCTGCAACCCATACCACTCCTAGTCTCGTGGAACCAGTAGGCAGGTCGGAAACGTTTCATGTGCTGTCCGAATCAATCCACACGGAGATGCCCTCCCAGCTGTACCCTGCAACCCATACCACTCCAGTCTCGTGGAACCAGTAGGCAGGTCGGAAACGTTTCCATCTAAATGTGCTGCCCAAATCAATCCATACAGTGAGGCACTTACTATCCCACTCTCCACTCTTACAACCCGTTCCCACTTGTCAGGTGACAGATATTAAAAATTTTAAAAAACCCCCGTCGGCGGCCATCTTGCATTTGAAATTTGTCACAATAAATATATTCTGCTACTCGAGCCCTTTTATATGATACCCACATTGTGGGTGTTGTGTTAAAACATACAATCCATATCTTTGTGACGGCGGCCATTTTGGATCGATTTTTATCCAACATAGCTAAGAACACTCACCCCTTATTCATCTTTCAAACAAAAAAAAAACAAAATCAAAATCTGTTCACTTGTTCGGAAGCTACGACGCCATAGACAGACACACAGACACGTCAAACTTATAACACCCCGTCGTTTTTGCGTCGGGGGTTGAAAAAATAAATATTTCACAACATCACATACATTGATCTGACTCCGAAATATTTAGCAAAAGCACCTGTGTTACGGATGTCAGAATCAACAGTGGGATAACAAATATATACATATGATACATTTCTTTTGTAAATACATACTTATAATACATAGAAAACACCTAGACCAATACAAACAGACATGTTTGTACTGTGCGGGAATCGAACCCGCAACCCTTGCACCAGAGGCAGCGTTAACTACCACTGATTCAAACGGGTCTAAAATCCAGAGGTTCCAGTGGCAGAGCACGTTACATGAAACTAATCACAAATGTCGGAAACCGACAATATTATCGTCAGATTAATCATCATCATCATCATCAGCCCATTTAAGTCCCCACTGCTGGGGCACGGGCCTCCCTCAATTACATGAGATTAATATACGGATCCAAAACCTGACAAGTGGGAACGGGCTCTTACTTGAAGCTGAATTTATGTTCACTTCAAAACTACTCTGTATGTCTGTTTATTTATCTACTATAGGGCCGCCCGGCGACTCGTTTAAAAGTCTGTGAAACAATAAATTTTAGTGGTTTAAATACTATTTGATGACAATTTTAGTACATTTAACAATCGACTATGTCTCTAGTAAATTATTTATACTAAATTATCAATTAAAGGCTATATTTACTATTTTGCGTGAAAATTAATAAGCAGAAGCTTCCTATTGAATGCATATCAAATTTAGCAAACAAAACACACAGCAGAGTTATATTACATCTTATAATATAAGATAACTAGTGTCTGAGATCTGTTTTTGACCGCGCATTGGTACTACGACCTCCGTAATTAGTGGTACATATTTTCTGACGGAATAATCTATAATTAGAAGCTTGTTAAGAGTACCATAAATAAATAGTTTACTGTCCGAGAAGCTGTAGCTTCGAAATTGTTAAAAATATATCCGGTTTAGTAGCTAACAATTTAAATCAATTGATGTTGCTAGTGTGCCCTGCCCGTCACCTTAAGTTAAACCACATTTCATGTGACTATTTCTTTCTTTTATCAATTTTACTATTAATCTAAGTTACACTTGACAAATAAGTTTTAAAATATAACATTGAACTTACCAGACACCCTGATAGCTAAATCCTTATTGAACGAATGCGCTATCGCGGCAGCAGCGACGACACTATACGAGAACAGGTTAACGTCCACGTGCAACACTGCCAAGTCTATCAACTGTCCACATATCACGAACTCGAGCGACGAGTACTGCGGGAACACGAACGTGTAGCCTCGGAGTGCGTTCGCGCCGATGTCGCTCTCGCTGAGAAGCCGGCGCTTGGCGCTGCGGCCCTCGCTGACGAGCTGCATGTACACGTTCAGCCAGCTGTTGATGGTGATGGGCGTGATGCTCCACGACAGGATCCGCAGGATGAGCAGCTCCTCCGCCAGGATCTCCTCCGACGTGCACGCGCCGTCGGTCACGTACGCGAACTCGCCGATTTTCGGTGGGTATACTTCTTCTACTTTCGCAGCTATGAATAGGCAGGTTATACCTGAAATGGAATAATAATAATAATTCTCACAACATCTCATACATTGACCTGATTCCGTACTAAGTAGCTTAAGCACTTGTATTACAGATATCAGACAACAGAGGAACACAAATATATACTTAAAATACATATATTACACCCAGACACTGAACAAACACAAGTGGAATGGAGGTTCCTTCCTATAATAATTGAAGGAGTTTTTTTCCTAATGGCCGCTATCCTCCAAAGCGGAGCGGAGATGTGTGAATTAAATGCAGCCAATAGGGAAATCTGATGACAAACTTTTGTAACTTACTTAGGTACCTCGATACTTAAATAAAACATAAAGATTCATGATTTATATGAATAAGATAGAACATTAAAAAATATTTTGGTCATTAACATTTTTGGGAGGTCTTTAACAAGACTTGCATGCATACTGTTTGTCTAAACTTTCAATAGGAATTCATGATTCACGATAGCGTTAATACACCAATGTCAGTTTGCGGTTTACTTATAAATATCCTATGAATACAATCTCACAGAGGTACAGAATCTAATAAAATGCTAGCACATGAGTTCATCCTGAAAATAAAATAAGTCATTACTAAGTTGTAAATCAACTTAGTACCATTTGACGCGTGGCATGTTGCCCAACTTTCTTTTTGTGGCTATGCGGAACTTTTGTCAATGCTGTCTGTCAGTCTTTCTACAAATCGCATCAAGCAAGCAACGCGCGTGTTGCCCGTCAAATATTGCTTGGTGGATAGTAAGCTTAATTTGTTGGTTATCATCACTTACCTATAAGCTGCAACCGGCATTTTTGAACGTCTTCCGTATTTGATAAATACCGGTCTACGTAATCCACCGTCAGGTGGAATGTCTCTCTGTGTAGTTTGTAAACCTCGCATACCTGGGGATAGGGATAAAAGCTGACGTCAGTACTTGCATCATCGTAAAGATATTCCAGTCGAAAATTAAAAAAGAAAATTAATTTAATCAATTTATTACTTCAAAGGGGTGTATAGAAGGTAGACTTAATTTTTAGTTATTTTTATTTAAACTCCGCTTATTACAAATCGCGAACTAAGGATAGTCGCGGAACAATTTCGTGCCAGCCCCTTTTAACATTGCGTTTTGGAACGGGATGACATGAACTTTAGTACGGTAATATCTTTAGCTCGTAGGTTTTTATTTGGTCTATAGGCTAACGCTTGACCACAATCGCACCTGATGAAAAGTGACAAAAATCTATTCAATCTATTTAAAGACAAGGAACGTCGTCAAGTTGACGTCAATATTTTCGTTACAATAAGGCACAACATAAATGTACGTAAATCAAAGACGAACCGAAAATGGGCGATGAGCTCTCTCTCTTAATAGAGTCCCACTGATATTAGATCAAAATAGTTAGGTACTATCGTACTATCAACTGGGCTAACGATCTCCGCAACTTCAATTACTATTCTAGCGAACACCAAGACAGAGTTGGAAGTCAATGTACAAAACAAAGACAATGCTTTGTGGGTTAGTTCCGTATCACACATCACCGGCGAATATGAGATGCCTTGTCACAATAATGTTGAATGCCTTTTTGTGACAATAGAAGCGTCTTACTCCGCCCTCTACAAAAAACGTTGATCTTTTAAAACTGTTTTATAACAAACTGTGCTGTAGGTTAGGTTTACTTAGGGGTTGTATTTAACGTTCCTTCAAAATTAATAAATTGCTATTTCTTGCACAGCAAAAAATACTAATTGCACATCAAAATCATGCTTTGATGTGCAATTATTATTTTTGCTGTGTAAATACGTAATTTTTAGTGTTGGTTTAATATATTCCTTTACTTACTGCCGCACTCAGAGTCGTTGATTAACTTAGTCGACTACTAAAGAAAAATATTGACACTTATTTTGATACGCATAAAGACTACCGATACTAAAGTTAGTGAACATTAGCTTAAATGGCTGTCAGTCTGCAGTGCAGGTCTTATAAGTATATGGAGATGGGACTTGAAATGAATGAGGATCATAGTGATAATTAACGGCTCTCTTCCTTCTGGTAACGGGTACCATGTTATCTTATCTTACATAAACCACTTTTGTAAGATAGAAGGCTAAGATACTCCGTCGATATAACGAAGGAATATTGAAATAGTTTCTCGCAAATCACGGTAATCGGTCATAAGCATAACTGCAAATTTTCTTGTGATATATTATAAAACCATCGAGACTAAAATCATAAATATTTCCTATTAATAATATCCTATAACCAATTTCGGCTAAGGCGGTGCTCAAGTGTGTGCGCAAACACAAATACACTCTCTATTCTTTTGCCCTCATAATCCGATGGGACACTAGTGTGACATGAACGGAGAATGATCGGGCGCAGGACCAATGGCTTAACGCGCTTTCCGAGGCACGGGGGTACAAGTCCGCGAACGTCCAGACTCCGGGCTGATACTGAGAATTTCTAAACAGAAAATCTCAGGTAAAAATGTTGACCCCACTCGGGGTCGAAACCGGGACCCCAAACGCAGACGTCGTTTTAAGGTGCTGCGACGCACTACCCACTGCGCGAACGAGGCATTTCCTATTATCAATACTGGGGCGGGTACGATTCTCCTACGTGTTGCGGGATGCATAGTTACGTCAGAGCGTGCAGCGCAAACGTCACGTGCACTTGCACTCCACAGCACATGAATAAATAAGAGTATAAAATCCTTTACTTATTCATGTGCTCCACAGTCCCGCAATACTAGGTGCTATAATATTTTACTGAGAACACACTGCCTTGGTAACGTAGCGGCTAAAATCGCACTTTCCGGACGGCTGCTTTCGGAGCTTCATTGGCTTTAGTACCTTAGTGCCCGGGTACGATTCCCGGAACAAGCAAAAAATTATACCTGAGATTTACTGTAAAGTAATTCGTAGTGTCGGCCAGGAGCCTGTAAGTTGATGGGTACCTGAGATTTTCTGTAAGGAAATGCTCAGTGATTGCATGACAGCCAGGAGCTTGGAATTGAAGGTTGTACAACCTTAGGCCTCGCGATTCGCTGAAAGAACTGTTTAAGAATATCGATATTTTAACTGTAGCTTCCCAATACATTTTGGCCTGTATTTTGTACGTGCGAAAGAACATTGATATTTTTTCCAAAAAAATCTGATTGTCATGGTTTTAACACTAGAAATAAACACAAGCTCGCGATTCCAAATCTGAAGCTCCAAAAGATTAATAGTTGCCACAAAATGTACAATAAGTTGCCACAAAATGTTATTGAGTTACCAACGCATAAATTTAAATCCCACGTGAAAACCTGTTTAATGAGTACTATAAAATTGTAGATTACTTAAATGATAAGGATTCATGGACATAATGACCTCCGTGCCTGCACACATGTAGTAATTTTATAAATATTTACTGGAATCATTATTATTATATAATTAATCCATTTTAATAAATTAGGCTTAGCAGCATTTATTATTGTATACAAATTGATTAGTATTGATTAATTAATCAATTGACAAGATGCTAACCACCTACTATTGTACACCTCGTCCTGCAGTTTATTAGTATTGGATTAAGTACTCTGTGACCTATGAGATGAACCTAAGTAGTCATGCTCACTCAAATGTCTCTGAGGTGGTGCCGCTATGTGGCGGGTCATTACATTCCCTCTAATATGGTTGAGTGAAATGATGGCTGACACATACGTCATACTTGTGAACAGGTGCCACCTTTGGGGACTGGTCCGCTTCGGTTTACCTCATATTTAGCTTTTAATTTGCTTCATTCTATTTTGTGTTGCATTAGACTGTATGACTTGGTATGAGGATAATAAACCATTGTAAAAAAGTTGGCGATTAAAAAGAGTAACTGGCGAGTTTCTTGCCGGATCTTCTCGACCAGAAACAACTTTCCGAGCCGGTGGTAGAATCGCATTATGTTTATTTACTTTTTTTAGTATATTTTATGTATCAACATATATATGTATTAACATGTAAATTATTACATAAGTACTTATAAATAGTTTTAAATCATTCAAATGTATGACGATTTGTAAGTGCTGTACAAGCCTATGCAAATAAAGAATTATTTGATTGATTGAGAGAATGCACTATGCTGTATAAGCTCTATCACTAATAGAGCGCTATAATGCCATGCGTTCTTGACTGATCGTTGAAATTGGCCGCAATACCCAGAAAATCGGTAAAAGGAGATTATAATTACATAGTTATAGTATCGAAAACAAAGTTGCACGAGTTTGGCAGACACTATCTCTAAGTAGGTTCTGCATCTTATATTGCTGCAAAAGCAAACGAATTGAATTTCGTTTTTCGATACTAAACGAAGGTTCGCCATAGTGCATGCACTTTGGTTCCGCCCGTATCGTAAGCCGGTATGTAACTGATAAATTGTTTTATATTTGTTCATCTTTGTAACAGTATAACGGTTCATTTAGGCTCTTTGCTTTTTAATCGGTTGATTTTTGTCTCTCATAAGTTTTTAACGCTTAAGATAAGTTACAATGTCGCTGTTAATTGCTATGTGCAGTTAGTTTATTTATAAATTAATGTGACGGGTAGGGCACACTAGCGACGCCAATCGATTTTAATTTTTAGCTACTAAGTGGATCTACTTTAAACGATTTCTGGGTTACAACCTCTCGGCAAACACTTATACTATTTATTAAATAACCATGCACAAATGTTGGGTCCGTTTTTGTACGCGAAAAATTGATTCACGCCAAAAGCGGCCACTTTTGGCGGTAATTCAAACGAATTTTGGTCGTTTGCAAAAGCAGACCATACAGTTAACTATAATATTTTAGCCTGAAACACAGGGTATCCTAGTTCAGGCAAAATGTCAAATATTAGCAGTAATATATAAGATTAAGATCATAAGTTTGTACTAGATATAAGTTATTTGCAATAAACATTTTATTTATATATTAGTATTAAATGAATACTAGTATAGGTGTTTGCCGAGACATTGCAACCCCGAAATTGTTTAAAATAGATCCGGTTTAGTAGCTACAAATTTAAATGGATTGGCGTCGCTAGTGTGCCCTAGGCAACACAACAACTAGGGCCTCCAAGTGATTTATATTGATTGTGTTAAATCACTTTTTATTGATTTTGGAGTTCTGCCGCCATACAGTATCAGCCTATATACTGTCCCACTGCAGGGCAAAGACCTCCATCATAGAAACCAAGTCATCGCTACTATGATGGGAATAGGCTAAATCACCACGCTTATGCCGCCTTAAATAATGGGAATTATTCTATAGATATTTTTTTTACTAAAACCGAGGCGTCCAGCCATCTAAAAAATATTTATCCTACACAGCTGAACATAATCCAGTTGGTCTAGTTCTCCTGTTTGTGAAGATCAGACGTCGCTTCATTGTAATGACCAGACTTAAGAATCCTGGTGGCTTAATTTAAACCCTGTATTGAACGAGAATATAGGTACCTGTCGCATCCAAACAAAGGAGACACACAGCGCGTGTGAAAGAGAGAGAAACTCCGATTCGTATTTAAATTAGGCCCTCTGATTAGACTTCGAAGCGACAGGTTTGAACGCAACTATACTCCTTTCGCTTTAGCATGATATGTGTGACAGATGTCAAAATCTATACATTTTTCACGTTTAGTCTCTTTCTAACGTATGACTTACGTATAGCTCTGTCCTGCTGTCACCGATATTATGATAAAGCGAAAGGACTATAGAAATTACACGCTAAGATTAGGAGGAATATTTTTTTAAAATCGGTTCAGCAGTTCTTTGTTTATTCGTTCTTCTTTTTCAACCAAAGCCGTTAAATTTTCAGTTAGTACTTAAAATGAATGAATTCAGATTCAAAATAAGTCTTATAGTTTGTCAAGTTTTTTCCCGCTGATAACATAACTACCAAGTATTTAGAGAACTATTCAATGAATTCGCAAAAAAATGGTTTTAGCTTCAGCATAAACACAGTTCTGTTTATTACCCGACTACGGCAAAGCAAAAGGAGGGTTATGATTTTGACAGGCTATGTATGTATGTATGTATGTATGTATGTATGTATGTTCATCTGTTTCCACGTAACTTCTTAACTACTTATCAGAATTCGACAAATGACATATCATTATAAGCGTCTTGATCGTCCGCTGGTTATAGGCTATATGAAGTTTCACAAAATCTAATGTGGCGCCCTCTAGCGGACAAAACATACAGAGTAAAAAAATAAAGTTATGATAAATATGCCGTGTTTGGTATCATTTGAAAGCGCTTGACTTGTACATTTTGAATATATATATATATTACTAGCACTTGGACACCAAAATAGTACAAATAAAATAAAAGTAAAAAAACTAAAACCCAACTACGACAAAAAACGTCGCTGAAAAAGTATAAAACAAGCCTTCGTTGTCAATTTATGCAATATTCACTATGTAGAGATAAAATTTCATGTTTGGAAAGGCGTAGTCACACGTTAAATATACTACCCTTTGACAACGTGTGACTGCGGATTTCCAAACATGAAATTTTATCTCTACATAGTGAATATTGCATAAATTGACAACGAAGGCTTGTTTTATACTTTTTCAGCGACGTTTTTTGTCGTAGTTGGGTTTTAGTTTTTTTACTTTTAGTCAGATTTCGACAATACGAACAAGTCGGTTATCGAACTACAAACCACTGAATTTGAAGACGATGTGCTTTCAACTTTTTGTTCCTTAATAAAAACGTAACACAGAGTTACTAATTCCATTATTACTTGCAAAAAATTAAGAGCATGGTATTCCGGTACCATTTCTTTACAGCTTGTAAGTAATAGAATGAGGAAAATAATCACTTATAGTACACACGGCATCACGTCGATTAACACAAGTGTTATTTTTGCACTGCGGGGAGTCGTAACTTAACCTGACGAAGTCTGTACTTTGCAATCATAAGCAAGATATTTGGAAGAGGACATTCTTTTTGAGCTTACAGCTTAATCCTATTTCTATACGGTGAACGCTTGGACTATGAGACTATGATCCAGGATTTGGCAAGACTGGTATTACAATAATTGCCATCTAACTTACGGAACCATTAGCTAGGGGCACGTTAAAAATCATTATCTTAGGCAATAGATCATTATCTTTAAGACAACAGTGAACAGGCATCTTTTAGGCAAACGTATCATCCTAGACCTTATCGTCACTTTCCATCAGGTGCGATTGTGATTCAAGATATTTATTTGCATAAAACACGGTTTATATACATGGTGGAAATTACATTATTAGATCTCGTGTCTTGCTAGTTACATAGCATACAAATATTATAAATTAATAACAAAATAGAGTGAAGAATGAAAACTAAAAATTGTATTACATGATGTCAAAAATTAAATGTCAATATTTATATTATTAAATGTCAATATCACTTTTTAAAGAATTCTTTTATACTATAGAATTTTTTTTCAGTCAGCCATTTGTGTAGTTTCTTTTTGAATATGAATTTGTTTAACGATTTAAATTCAGTTGGAATATTATTGAAAATTCGCACACACATAGCAAGACAACTCTTCCCGTACTTGTCCGACTTCGGTATGTTATTCAAAACTAGTCTGAACGGATCTCTTCGCGAACGTGAATTTTGCACCTCACATGCCTTTTTGAATAAGTGCATGTTGCTGTAAACAAAAATGCAGACTTCATATATGTAAAGAGATGGGAACGGCAGTAGACCAAATTCCTTGAATATTGGTTTACACGATTCATCTGATCGAATACCTGCGATGGCTCGTATACATTTTTTTTGCGCAATAAATACTCTCTCCCAATCCGTACCATTACCCCATATTATTAGGCCATATCTCAGCATGGATTCTACATAGGCATGATAAGTTATTACAGCGGTTTTCTTATTAATAATCATCTTAACCTGACGAAGAGCGTAAGACAATTTATTAATTCGTTGGCATATATTTTCGATATGTCTGTCCCAGCCAAGGTTTTGGGTAATATTGACACCCAAGAACTTAATCTGAGATTCTCTTCTTATTTTGTCCACTTTCAATTCAAAATGGACAACATTTCAAATTTTTAACATGTCCATATTGTTTTTTTATATGAAAGTAGACATAAAATGAACAGACCCATATTTTTTCTTTTTTCAAAATTTGTCCATTTTCATGCATAAAATAATTATTGAAATTCTTTTTATTCTAAATAGACGTAAGCGCCAAATGACGTCATCGGACGGCTGAATACAGCGATATTCCTTTGCTTATCATTGTTTTAATAAAAAAAAGGTACTACTGTCAAAGGTAAATAATACTAGTGTCAACATTGTCAACGTCATTCATACATTCAACGTTGACAAGTTGTCTTTTTTTTTGACAGTTACATGTCATGAGTTTGGCATTACGTAAATTTAAAACTATAATGTGCTAAGCAAAGAAATATTTTACATTCTGCCGTCCGATGACGTCATCTTACGTTTTTTAGTTTTTAATTTTTTTCTCAGTAAATAAGCAATATAAAAAATTAATAAATATATATTCGAGCAGCGGAAAAGTAAACAAAGAATTGGTATTTTTTGTTTCAGAGCTTAGCAATTTTGAAATGTTGTCCATTATGTTTGTTGTGTTTCGAATGATTAAATTGTATGAATATTGACTTATCTAAGCGTTAACCTATAGAAAAATAAAATAAACTTAATAATCATTATGTCCACTATTTTTAACGCCGCGTTGAACCTTTGGTTTAAGTAGCGGGCCGTGATCTCGGGGTCCTGGGTTCGACTCCCGGGTCGAGCAAAAATAATGTTTCGAATTTTTCGAACATAGCTCGGGTTTGTGATCACCGGATTGGTGCATTTAGCAAGCGTGGTGATTAATTCTATTCCCAAAGTTGTGACGACTTGATTTCTATGATGGAGGTTTTTGCCCTGCAGTGGGATGGTGTATATATAGTCCTAGCCGTATTCGGCGAAGGCGACCCCTACTAATTACGAGCATACGACTTGCGAGTCCAAACTTAGTCTTAAAAACCCGGTCGCAAGCTTGGCAGTAGAGCTGATCGGCGCTGTAGGTGTACGTGTAAGAGGGCTTGGAGCGCGCTTTGCGCATCTGACGTTGACCTGGGGATTGGAGAGATGCCACTATCTGCAAGCCCTACAAAGGGAGTGTATATAGGCTGATACTAACTAACTAACCACTATTTTTACAAAGCTAGAGGCGACATGGAGCAAACGGGTCGCCTGAACGTTAGTAATACCGCCGTCCATGACCGGAGAGGGAGAACAACGAACTTCTCTTAAAGAAATTTTGAGAAATTGTCAACATATTTCTTAAACAAGGTATATTCTCGAGACGACAACGTAATTAAACTGTTCAAATATAACATAAACAAGGGTTATTCTCGAGATAAAGTGTCGAGCTTCTTAAATTATGAAAAATCACTATTGTATTGCTGTGTATTTTTAACCCCCGACGCAAAAACGACGGGGTGTTATAAGTTTGACGTGTCTGTGTGTGTGTGTGTGTGTGTCTGTCTACGGCATCGTAGCTCCCGAACAAATGAACCGATTTTGTTTTTTTTGTTTGAAAGATGAATAAGGAGGGAGTGTTCTCAGCTATGTTGGATAAAAATCGATCCAAGATGGCCGCCCTCACAAAGATTTGGACTTTATGTTTTAACACAACTCCCACAATATGGGTATCATATAAAAGAGCTTGAGTAGCAGAATATATTAATTGTGAATAATTTCAAATCCAAGATGGCCGCCGTCAGAAAATGACGAATAACTTATTTGGCCTCAATATAGGTATCAAATGAAAGAGCTTTAGTTGTGTCGGGGTTTTTTTAAATTTTCAATTTGATTATGAGGTGCCTATAATTTTTCTCTATACATATTTCAGTTCATAGTATAGACAGAGTGAGCGATGGTTCAGCGGATTAGAACTCGCTTCCCATGTGGGGGCGTAGATCGAATCCGAGCATGTACCTCTGGATTGTTCAAATCTATGTGCGTATTACTACCATTAGCTCGGCAGTGAGGGAAAACATCATTTTGGACTCATTTCTGACATGTTTAACCATATTCAGTTAGTCCGGTTCCCCTGTTAAGGATTGCAAAAGACAGACTGCAGTCGCTTTATTGTAATCACTAGACTCCCCATACCCTGGGCTCCAAAGTGACAGCTTTGGATGCAACCGGGAATTAAGTACACGCTAAGATGAGGAAGACATAATACAGCTCATGTAAACAAAGCCGTGTGGTCCCCGGCAGAGTAGAATAGGCCACCCTCACTCTTACCGAGGTGTCGTAAAAGGCGACTAAGGTAAAGCTGCTGGTATGATCATCAGCACCCAGAGAAGGAAAATTCTGCATTTATATCAAAACCCTCGCCAACCCGTCTATCAGGCGTGGTGAGTATGGAAACTACCCCCCATGTGATTGAGGGAGGCCCGTGCCCCAGCAGTGGGGACTTAAATGGGCTGACGATGATGAAACAAAGCCAGAGGACAAGCCTAACGGTAGGGATTCGGCGGGTAGGGCTAAAACAAGCCGCGTGGGCTGATGCAATTCAAAGGTTATGAATAATAAATACAATATTAATAAATATTTATAATAAATACTTATTTCACAACATCACATACATTGATCTGACTCTGAGATAGGTAGCTCAGGCACCTGTGTTACCGATATCAGAATCAACAGTGGGATTACAAATACATACATATAATACTTTTCTTTTGTAAATACATACTTATAATATATAGGATACACCCAGACCAATACAAACAGACATGTTCATGCACACAAATGTTTGTACTGTGCGGGGATCGAACCCGCAACCCTTGGACCAAAGGCAGAGTTCACTACCACTGTTCCAAACAGCTCGTTACTGTCAATTGGTTTTTCGTGTACAAATTTGGTGTTTATTTGTGCAGTGAAGTGCCGAAAAGTGGTCCTAATAATAAGAATCGCTGGATTGTATTGTTGAGTTGTCTCAACTTGGACCTAATAGTCTTAAAACCCGCGATTTTTTTAGAGTGATATCCGCTGAATCCGTAGGTCGATAAAACGTAAAAACACCGGCGTTTTATTGAGTGACTGTGACTGACTTCGACTGTTGACTACCTATTTATTCTCAATAAGTTACTTGACATTGGCAAATTATCTAGCCATCTATCTAGGGTAGAGCCATATATATGTATATATAAAAAAAGCCTAACGGTACATAATAAACTGGCATATGATCTACTTATTATAATAATAGAGACCTCTAGCTGTTTGACCCAGCTACTTAAATGATGACCTGTCTGGAAATTACCTTCAGTAAACAGGCCTAATGTCACTGATTTATGTATAAAATGGAATTGAGGTGAAATGATCTGCTGAAGTTTAATATAGCCATTTGTTGCATAGGGAATATCATTTGAATTATAAAACCACTATCTAAGAAGGACAGTCTAAAACAAAATTAACGTATCTTAATTCAAATAAAAATAATTGCGATAGACAGACACATTCACAAAATAGATCATACCCTGTCTAATGAGGTGCAGATGTTGATTTGGAACCGGAAGACAACGGAAAAATTAATATAGAAATATACATTTAGTACTCGCAACTGGATTCTTTACACGCAATGGCACGAGCGCCTGAAATTTAAGAGTGCTTGGCCCTTGGCGTATACATGCGTTGGTTAACTTTGAACTTGTGCCAATACCGAAATCTTATCTAGAGTTTGACAGTTTGACCATAACTTTTAACTGATTTTGTTCCGATTTTAAACGCGTGATTTATTAGATTTGAAGATGCAGTTGTTTTATATTGAATTCACGTTGAGAAAGCCACCAATTTCTACGATCGATATAAGTTTCCGCGTAGCAGGAAAAGTGTTTAATTATAAGAGTAGAAATAGTCGGAGAGCCAGAATACATAGACGACTTCTGGTTACTTGAGAAAATTCTTTCTCACAGAAAATAGAGGAAAAACGCACCCTTATTTTTGGTAACCCAGGAGAAATGAGTTACGCATACGAGTTAGAGACTCGCATCTGGCGACGGCTTCTCCTAGCGAGACTAAACTCCTCGAACTATCCCTCATCGTCCGCGAAAAAACGCACCCTTCACTAACCCATGCCGATGAAGCTGCTGGTAACAGCTAGTGTTATTAATGAACATTATGTAAATAAATATGGTACCTTAATTCAGTTATGTTTATTAGGTAGCACGAGTCGTGTCTCTTTGTCTTGTCGCTTGTCTGTTTAATTTTTTTAATGGCTTCGACGTGTAACGTTACGAACCCAAACTTCGGCAGACGGAACCCCAAACCGATGCAGGATTTAAAACAGCAGACATTACGCAGTCGGTCGGGGTCGCAGCCACTCGTGAATAGTTATCACGTAGGTATTCAAATCAATAAAGCACTGAGGCCCGCCGGGGTACACCGCCATGGAGGCGTGGGTAAAAACTTCTCACCACTAATGATGTCCTAAAAATAACGGCTGAGCCATCACGACGCGGCTATCCTAGGCTAGCGCCCAAGTCTAACTTTTAACTAGTTCGAATTGATCGTAAACGCATTTTTGATGAGTTGCGAAACGTAAAAAATAAATAAAATAAAATTTCCGAAAAAAAAATCCACATAAAAGGATTCGACCCAAAATAAGAATCAAAATCGGATCCTTAGTGCATTTTGAAAACCCATAAAAATTAAACTGTAGTCTTGCAGTACCAATATATCGATGCATAGTATAAATTTGCATAGGATATAAAAGATCAGCACACAATACTTTAACAACAATTCATAATTTCGCTTAAAAAACGGATAAAATTGGAAAATGAAATAATGATTTGGTCACAGATAAAGGATATTAACCATAACAACATTAGGTAGGTTGGTGCAGAATCAGAACGCGTTGGTTCTGGGGGTCATTGAACATAGTAAAAAAGAGGTCAATGAACTTAATATTACATCACTTTCCAACATGTAAAATCAGTTGACTGTGAAAAAAAAAATGCTTAAACTGCTAATGTCGTACCTAAGAATGTAGATAAGAATGGATTCAGTTTAATTACTTACCTGTGTATGGCCTTTACAGGTGCAGCATGTAAATAATTTTGCTCATATAAATGTTAGGTCATATTTTTTTATGTTACCTATATAAAGACACAACTTAATCATAATCCCAGACCTCTCACTTATTATTGTTGTAGTTAATAAAAGAATAAATAAAAAAAGTCTTCATTTTGGAGCACAGCAGACTGATATGATAAGTTACATATTACCCTAAGTGTTAGTTGATAAAGTACCTATTATCAGTTTAAGGTCAAAATACAAAGGTTTTTTTTGTGTGAAAGGAGGCAGAACAGCATATAGATCACCTGTTGGTAAGCAATTACTGCCACCCAAGGCGGGTGGCCTTGGGCGGCAACACGAAAGAGTCACAAGTGCACTGCTGGCCTCTTTAAACATGCAGACACTGTTTTCTTTAAGGTCATAAGGAAGTTAAACTTACCTCATTAAGCCAGTCCAGTAGTATAGCCCTCATGCGTGGCTGCAAGTTAGGGTGCCTGTCAAACATGTTGGGGTTCTTTTTGGTCTTGGACCGGGCATCACACTCGCACATGCTGTTCCACACATCCATGGGGTCTGCCCAGGAGAGTCCGGGCAGAGGACACTTGCGTTTGGGCAGCAGGGGACATTCTGATTTGTTTGTACTGGAAGGAATGGGTGGCTGGTTATACTTGCCTAGGATTGGCCTCACTACATATCAAACTGGCTGCCCCAGTTAAGGACTCCATTGTATCTCTAATCAAGGAGAGTCCTATAAATGAGGGAATAATGTTATGTTCTTCATGTAGAGGGAGACACTTTTCAGAGGGAATGGTCACATCAATATAACCTTGTCATTTAAGTAGCTATAACATTATGTAGTGAAAGATTTGTTTAACTTATTAAACATTTAATTAGTCTTAGATCTGTCTTCAGTAAGAAAATCAGACATTCATCCTGTATTCACATTTGTATTGAATTGACTTGTAATAGCTGAATAAATAGTCTGTTTTCACAGGGGGATGACTTGCAATATTTATATTTTATAATGCATGCTGCAACTGAAACTTAAGTCATTGGTATAAAATGCCCCTATTAGTGTCTGGGAATTATCCTGGTCAGAGCTGACATTAGTTATAAATATAATAGACAGTGTACTCTCGGTTACAAAATTAAAAGTTGTATAGGTACTTACCTAGGTCTTTTATTGGAGTGGGGAGTAGACTCTCCTCTGGCAACATTTTCTAATGGACTCAGCACACAATTAGGTAATTCAGGTATACTTTGTGGGCTTAGGAAACTATCTGGATTATAATCTAAGTCAGTGCAAACTCCCTCATCATCACTAGAGCAGGATGATGACTCCACAACCACATTGTGTGCTGGTTGGTCATATAATTCTTCTTCTAATCTCGGTGTAATTTTCACCGGGGGCATGTTTTCAACCTAGAATAAGAAAATCCTGGTTAGTGATGTTACAAAACAGCTGAGCAAGTGTATTCTAAGGAGAAAAACAGACCTCATCGTCACAAGAACTTCTTTTCCGTTTCAAGTTCATACGTCTTTCATTGTCTTCACTGGAAGCACTGCAAACAAATGATAATAGCACTATGTAAATAAAAGATGACCAAGGTCGTGGAGAACTACTGAGCTATCAGCTGGTTGGTGACTTACCCAGTTGTTGCCATTGTAGGTGGTACTAAGTCGCCGACACACTACCTCCAGTGCCTAAAATGGAATGCAGATTAAGGATATGTCTACATTTTTACAATAAATTACTCTAAATTATGGATTATTGACCTAAAATTACCGCATGTCATGTTCAATTCGCAAATAGGGTTATGTCACTTGACAACCGTGTTGAAGGCATTTATCCAAATTTATTTAAATAGTTTAGGATTGTAACGTAAAAAGCGATCATAAATACACGATTTAATGCCAAATCACAAGAGATTTTCCATAAGATAATGCCCTGGCAAAAGCGTAAACCTTCGCGTGCCCCCTGCTGATTGGCGGGCGATTTTTTTCCTGGGCAGTTTTAAGCACGATAATAGAATAAAATAGGATGATTACGACGTTTAATGGTCACTAGGATAGTGTAAGACACCTTTGCTTGCCGTTAAAATGCACAAATAAGCTAATCAGCTGTCGAAAAAAATGCCACGAATCCGTCACAATCGCGCGCGAAATCCTCTGCCAGCGCCATTAGACACGTCGATAGCTTGGGTTTCTCGCCCCATCCACTTTTGGATATTGATAAAAATAGCACATAGGTCACACGACACATTCACAATATCGATTTATAATAGAAATAGAGCACTTAGGAACGATATTACAGCCACTATAAGAACATAACCATTGACAGTTTAATTGGCTTGGCTTATCGCCCCCCTAAGCTTTATAACCTAAATTTCAAGTAAAGAATAAAATTTAGATTCCCAAATGAATTCGCAAAAGATGCTTCATATCCTTAATGTCTGAAATGAGGTAATTAAGCATACCTGGTCATTCAAAAATGATATCAAATTCCACGAAGCAAAATTCCCTTGGGCACTAGATATGAGATAGCTACTTTGATCACAAATACAGCGTATTTTTATAATTTTTTGACACTCACGACTGCAGATACACAAAATATAAGTAAACAGGTTACACTTTGGGTAATTATTTTAAATTAAACACCACTTTTCAGCTTTTCACGGCTCGATAACGCCCGGCTTTACGCGCGAAAATGTCGCGGTAAAACTTCGGTACTCAGCAAGAGAACTAATGCCTAACTTCAGTGTTATTTTCCACTGAAACATAATGTCACTTTTCAGAACGTTCCTCACCATGCATATTGCGTTAAAGAATAAGTTTAAAATTTAATTATGAAATAAGGCTAATCAACACTTTCTAAATAAAAATAATTAAAAAATAATACAAAATATGTCCATATTCAATATAAACGTGAACTACTTTTTGAAATTTTAACCAACCGTTTAATGGATTTTGCTTGTTTTAGACAACTGAATACAAATCCAGTCTAAAAACTAATTGAAATATATTAGTTTAGGTATTTTAATTTAGAATAACTTTTTAAATGAAATAATTCTATTATTTTGATATTATTTCAACCGTAAACCGAAACGTTCATCGCATTTTAATGCACATCTCTGATTGGTCCATTTTTAACGGCAGCGCCATATTTGATGGCGTTGGTAGTGGAAGTTGTTTTTTTTATTGTTGGCTGCTCTGAAAAAAGCTAACTTCATTGAGTACTACAGCTGGGCGCCAGCTGATAGAAAATTGAGCGAGAAAAGTCAATAAAGGTGGTACGCTATTTTCTACATTGATAACGTGGCGGCACAGTGATATAGTAATGTTATGTTACATTCGTAACAGGTGGATTTGACCTCTTTTTTGAGAATAGAGATGGCTGCCCAAAATATTGCAGTTAAATTGTGCGGTGTGCTTCAGGCGCAAGTCGGAGGACGGTATGTTTTGTACTATTTTGTTGTTATTTTCATTTATTGACCTTATCTTTACAAACTCTTGTTGTTTCTATTTTTAAAACATTTGTTTACAGAGGTAACAGCTCAAGAAGTGGCGCTTGATAGGCCAGGAGCAGGATGGATCTCAAATGCTGACTTGGATCTCAAAAGATAGCACAGACAAAGAAGTGTTTAACATTGGCGTGTATACGAATAAGTCTAAGACATTGTCTACATTACACACTTTTGACGAGAAACTGAACATAATACAGGGTTCAGTAAATGCTACTCATAGTCTCTTGGTGTACATTGTGAAGGAGTTGCCTGATGATGGGAATGATCTCAAAGAGCCTCTGTACTGTCCTTATCTTATTGAACTGCTGAGCGAGAAGGACAGAGTGCCGGTGGAAGTGGAGGAGAAATCTACTAAGCAAATAATGGTGCAGTATGTGTATGGGAAGAGTAATAAATACAGCCCAGGCATTCGGAATGATAGATTCTTGCTCTTTAAGCATTTGGAATGTGAGTACCATTTTTATGGATTTTTTATATGCACTTACCTATATTTTTTATTTATTTTTTTATTAATAACCACAACTACGAATGCAATTTAAAGTACTTGCAACACAATTACAAGCCAAGTTTCATATCAAAACTGTATCCCTATAAAGATTGCGCACAGCATTTACTTTTATATAAATCTAAATGAAAAAAAATACTCAAACATGCACACATAAGTGCTGTGTTACAATTATATTTTATTTGCCATTCCAATCCAATTATGATTGATCACATTGCACTGTGGCTTATAGCATTACAACAGAAGGTTTGATTTCTGCACCACCACTTTCTGTTCATGCAATGTCTTCTTGGTACCTTCTTTTATCTGGATTTTATAGGTCATCATTCACATTTTTTTTTTATGTGATAGGTGGCAGACCAACAGACGGATCGCCTGATGGTAAGCGATTGCCGCCGCCCATAGACACCCGCGACACCAGTGATGTCTCAAGTATACTGCCTACCATTAAACCCCCTTTTCCCCCGGATTGGGCCTCCTATACCCTCACTCACGCAGCGAAACAGCACAGTGCTGCTATTCTGTGTGGCCGTGGTATCACTCCATTCAAGCCATCCCCTTTCATACCGAAGCGTGGCTCTCCCACGGTCCTTCTTAGTATGGGTTAATAAATAATAGGTAATAATGACTTGAAGAACTAAATTTGAACGTCCCTCCATTGAGTAAAAATGTTTGAAAACATAGCACACAAGAAAAATGTTACATAAAACTTAGAACAAACTTGCAACTAGTACTAGTAGTATGAATGTAAGATCTATGTGTTTATTTTCATGAAACTTATAGATTACCTATTGGATTGAAAACCTATGATTGAAATTCAAATGAATATGGTTAGGTGCTAGTATAGAAGCATATTTAAGTTTTAAACACACCCTCCTTTTTCAGGTATCAAAATTTATAGAACACCAATGTTCCTAAATGAATATGATGATGGGACTGATAAGTGGGGATTCGATGGCATCTATCCTGAGCCTGAGACCATTGTGAAAGTCTTCTCGTGGGCTCAATGGGATTGTGTTAATCAGGTAAGCTTATAAACTGTCCCACTGCAGGGCAAAGGCCTCCATCATAGAATTCAAGTTATCGCTACTATGATTGGATTAGGCATAATCACCACTCTTGCCAAATGCGGATTGGTGATCACAAACCCGAGCTATGTTCAAAAAATTCGCAACATACTTTTCGCTCGACAAATGAATTGAACCCAGGACCCCGAGATTACGGTCCGGTACTTAAACCACTAGGCCAATAGGGCGTTAATCTCTTACCTATTATTACTTTATGTCAGCCTGATACTGACCTACAAAATTTTGTGAAATTGTTAGCTAATGTCAATATCATGCCTGAAGTATTTGAAACAAATCTGTAGTCAAACCGACATGTTTGTTGCTAAAAATATAAAAAAAATCTTTATTCAAGTTAGGTCCATACTTCAAAATAGGTACACTATAAATCTAATCTACCACTGGTTCAGAATGTCGTTGATTTGATGAAAAAGATTTAGAAATTTGTGTTGGGTCTGGGTGTTTGTGGTATATTTTTTGTTTCTAGTTTCCATAGTGGAGCCAGGGTAATTGCCCTGCAGGAATTGCAATCTACATTGCATGTGATATTATATTTTTTTATGTTAATAAATGCATCCCATAATGCACACCAGTTATCTAATTTCACACTATGGCATTCCCTGTGATAAACATCACTATCATCATGCATCATAATTTTCCAAGTACTTACCTATTAAAATAAAAACAATACAACTTTGTATGGTTTTGACAGGTTTTATACTACATTCACTACCGACAACCATCGCAGAGCTTTGCTGAGGGTGAGGAAGTGAAGTCGCCCTCGGAAATGACGCCAACCCTGTCAGCGTTGCAGTTCCACGCTGACTTGCCTCACGAGACCGTGGTAAGAATTCACTACCAATCTGTTATGTTATCCGAAACATTTGGTAGTGACCCTGCTCCTTGCGCCAAAGGTTAACAACGTCATCGTTACGTCCAGCAGGGGATGGATTTTTCATTGACTGTTTCAGATAACATTCGGTCGGTGCGGATGCAGCCACCTTCCACATACTTAGCTAAAATTCATTACTAAAAATCACCTCTTTTTTTTACGGTAGACAAACGAGCAGACGGCCACTTGATTCTAAGTGATTACCGCCGCCCATGGACATCTGTGACACACAAGGCATCACAGATACGTTGCCGGCTCTTAAGGGAGGAATAAGCTCTTTTCTTGAAGCTTGGTAGCTGATTCCATAGTTTTACTACGCGGTGTAGGAAGTGGCGTGAGAAGCGCACTGTGGTGGAATGTAATGTAATGTAATGTAATGTGGACTCCCTTTTCCGCACTTAGACTCTCTTTCGGTCCATTGTACGTGATGGGTCGACTGACTAATGAAGCCAGCCCAGCTCCGCCCAGAAGCGCAGAAGTTTCCTGGGAGCTTCACAGGCTTCGCGGAGCGACCTCACCTGGTCCGAGGATTTGTTCGCGTTGGGTGGTCACAGCATCGCATTCCAGGATTACGTGTGTAACTGATTCCTCCGCGTTGAAACACCCTCTGCATAGAGGGCTGTCTGTCACGCCTATTGTGAACAAGTGTTTGTTTAAGGGGCAGTGGCCCGTGATTGACCCTATCATTATTTTAAGATTGTTTCTTGTGAGGTTTTAAGGCGTTTTGCGAGTCGCGGGTTTATTGCTGGCAACGCTATTTTTGACTGCCTACAGCCTGCGTTTTGCGACCATCTCTGGTTTTGTTGTGCTGTGGATCTTTGGCGAATCCAGGTACGTAGCTGCGAGAAGGGTAGGGGTAGGAGTGGCTCCGGGCCCTCCACTTCCATCTCTGACCCTCTTCTAGCGAGCGCGTCTGCAGCGTCATTGCCTAGTGATCCACTATGTCCTTTGATCCATTGCAGTATAATTTTATTTGTGTTGCATATCTGTTTCAGGGCCCGGTGGCATTCCAGCACTAGTTTTGAATTGGTATGTTTGTTTTTCAAGGCCGTTAGGACTGATGCGCTGTCCGATATAATTTTTATGTGGTAATTTTCCAGACGGCGCCGGTGTACGGCTTTAGCTGCTTCTGTTATGGCCACACATTCACATTGGAATATTGAACTGTGTAGGCCTAGAGTTATGTGGGTGTTTATATTGAGGTCGAGGGAGTGTACACCTGCTCCAGAGCCTATTTTTGTTTTAGACCCATCCGTGTAAATGCGCACTTCCTTTACCGTCGATTGGTCCCTCTCCTCCTCTCTTAGTTCAACCTCGTAGTTTTTTTCGAAAATGTATTGGATCGGTGTTCGATCACATGGTGCTACTATGAGCGGTTGGTGGATTATTGCTTTATTTAGTATTGTGGTGTGTGGACTGTTGTGGTTTTTACCCCAAAGACCTAGGTGCAACAGTCTGACGGCTGCCATGGTCGCCTCCTGCTGTATGAATAGATCCAGCGGTGTTATTTGCAAGGCTAATTCCACTGCGGCCGTGGGTGCCGTTTTCATGCATCCACTTGCAGATGAGCACGCTAACCTCTGAAAACGTTCCAGTCTGGTGATGGCCGACCGCAGCTCCGTTCTGGGCCACCAGACCAGCGCGCCGTAGGTCAGCATTGGTCTACTTACGGCCGTGTACAGCCAAAGAGTTATTTTTGGTGATATTCCCCATTTGCTTCCTAGCATTTTCTTGCATTGGTAGAAGGCAATGGTTGATTTTTCTATTTTGTTGTCTAGGTGCTTGTTCCATAGTAACTTACTGTCGAGGATTACCCCTAGGTATTTTACTTGATCGTTTAGTTTTAGTTCGGTGTTGAAGAGTTTCGGAAGTTTGTGTGGTCCCAGTACTCTTTTGTTTGTAAACATGACCAGTTCGGTCTTTTTGGGGTTTACAGAGAGCTCGTGTTGTAGGCACCAGTTCTCCACGATATTCAAGGCTTTCCTCATGAGGTCACATAAGGTGCCTTCAAAATTCCCGGTGATTAGTATTGTTATGTCGTCTGCATACCCCACCGTGTAGAAGTTGTTGTTGTTGAGCTCCGTTATGAGCTCGTTGACGACCAAATTCCACAGCAGTGGTGACAGGACACCTCCTTGTGGGCAGCCTCTGTTCACTATGCCCCTTGTGGTGGTGTTTACAGTAATTTGTATGGCTCGTTGTCTTAGCATGTTGTTTATCCATTCTATGATAGTTGGGGCAACTCCACCCTCGGTCAGAGATTCACTGTGGTGGAATAAAATCCTTCCAAGTGATGTGGGTGAAATTTGGAGTTCTGGCGTAATGTACGTTGGTGAGAATTTGTAATTTGTTGTTAGTACCTCATGTAAAGAAGTAAAGAGTAATTAACCAGGTTTGCCTTCCACAGCTGAATATTCCGCTGAGCCTTCCGCACATGCCCAGCACGAGCGAGGGCGCGGCGTGCGGCGCGTACGAGGACGACCCCGTGCCTCTGCGCGTGCACGACTGCAGCCTCGACCTGCAGATACTTTGCGACCAGCGCGGCGTGCTCTGCATATGCCACCACTACCTGTACAAAGTGAGCTGTGTAGGCATTTTACCAACATTAATTAGGCTTACCACACAAATAAGCTGACAATCTGATGGATTTGTCATGTTGTCAATTAGCTTTATTGTTGTGGCACTCAAAGAGATAGTTTATTTATATATTAGAAAAGTAGCGATTTGACCCTTCAGGCCGGTGGCCTTGTATGAATATTGTCCAAATGACAGGTCAAATTATGTCGCAAATGCATGCTAATGGCTAGCTAGATAGCTTTTCTTTTGAAATAAGCGCCCCATGGCGCATTTACATTCATTAAGTCGAAGTGGTTAAGTGTAATTTATCTCTATAACAGTAATAATTAGAGCTGCAAGCATAGAAAAGACATAAGTAGGTACCTAGCTTAAAGTGTGTCTAAATATGATCATGTAATGTTTTTATGAAGGGATTGTAATGCTGGTAAGAAGGTGACGCCAATATCAACAAATTAATGTTATAAAAGAAGCAACTCGACCAGCTGTAAATTCTCTAATTATTATGTATTGATAAATTGCCTATTAAAATCAACAGCACATACTTATACAAGCTGTGGCTATACAAACTGATGTCATCAGTCGACCATATTTCCCTACATGATTGGACTTTTCTATTGAAATTGAGCTTATAGTGTCTCACAAGAATCTCAATCGTCTATAAAAGTACAGGTGGCTTACAATGAACCTGACGTTACGTTTAAATCGGAGTTCCCCTCCCTTTCACACGCGCTGTGTGCTCGGTCTGTCTGGATAAGACAGGTATATTCTCGTTAGTTACGGGACAGTTTCATTGTCAACCGTGAATCAATTTTTCGCGTACGCGTTGGACCCAACATTTGTGCATGGTTATTTAATAAATAGTACAAGTGTTTGCCGAGAGGTTTTAACCTCGGAATTGTTTAAAATATATCCGGTTTAGTAGTTAACAATTTAAATCGATTCTATCGTTGGCTAGTGTGCCCTACCCGTCACCTTAAGGCACATTTCAATCATCGTCTTTATGTACTATGGCGACATTCAGACCCTAAAATGTGATCAGGGGTAACCGCCAAAGTACCTGGTTAGTACTCTATTCCATTCGTTTCTCGCAGCCTCTAGACGACTCGACGACATCCCTGGTGCTGGAAGAAAGCGACCTCAAGGACTCCGGCGTGAACTTCGCGTACTCCATCACGCTGCTGCAGCACGGCTGCGTGGTGCACAGCGTGGTGCCCGACCTGCCGTGGGCTAGAGCCAAGTCTCTGCGGCCTTCGTACACGCTCTATGCCGGTAACTGCCCTATTCCGTCACAGAACTACACGCGCCGGACAACGCTGTTACCGCTTCACGGACTAAAAAATTTAGCAGTTATTATTTTCTGCCTTGACATCGCTTCCGTTATAATTGCAATTTGAGCTCTTCTCTTGCTACATATACTGTGCCACTATAAAAAAAAAACTTGCTTGGCTACCTAGACCACTCGTCGTCTCTATCGCTGGAGACAGCGTGAACTTCACATAACATATGGAATCTATATTTTTTATGGGATAGATGGCAGATGGTAAGCGATTGCCACCGCCAATTGCCATCCGCGACACCATGAAGTGTGCCGCCAACCTTTAAATCCCCCTTTCTCCCGGATTGGGCCTCCGGTACCCTCACTCTCGCAGCGAAACACAGCACAGTACTGTTTCACGCCGGTTTTCTGTGAGGCAGTGGTATCATTCCGATAGAGCCGGCCCATTCATGCCGAAGCGTGGCTCTCCCACAGTCAGTATGTATTTCACTAATCCATAAAAATGTTTCTGAAGTCCTCAAATTATTATTTTTCAAATGTAATCGAAAACATTTCGCATCGGTCAATGATGAAGTTACGACATATAGCTATTTGACGTTAAATTACGTCACGGCCTTGTAAGCAACGCCATATTGCTTGCCGTGTTTTTATTTGTTTTTTTTAAAGGAAATGGAATTGTCAGTTTATATTTATTTACAGACAACCATCTTCTAGTCAACATCCCCATGTTATTCACGCATCTCATCGACATAAGTCTCTATCATGAGCCGTGCTGCCATATCGTGTTGCCTCTGGAAGAGAGTGAGAGCGGGCCCAGTCTAGCCCCTTTACTGGGCTGGGGTCCCCACGCAATGGTTGATCTCAAGACCTTGGACGTAGTAGCGATGGCTGTGCAGGAGAAGGACCTAGCCAGCACGTTCAAGAGTGGGACAGTGATTGAGAATAAGTTGGCGATCATGCATTATCTGATTTTGCATGAAGGGAATTTAGAGCTGGCTGAAGAGGTATGTGTTTTTTTACTATTAAGAATTACATATCGGGCCGGAACTTGTCGGCAAAGCCGTCGGGGGTGGTAAAACCAAATATACCTACATCGATTTTTGGCTCTTTTCTACCATTTACAAGCCTCATTGTGACCTATCAGATCTTTCTTGTTAGCTTGGAAATACTCTTAGCTAAAGAATTCGTCACATCATCCCTTTCTGGGCCTACCCCATAGTCAACTCAGCGACCGCCGCTGTAATGATGTTTATCTATCTTTCGGGGCCCATTACGACCATGTGACCCCATTTTAGTTAATCAGCTTTTTAAGTTAATAATGCAATGTCTAATTCTAGACCTTTCACTGACTGGATGAATGATAATATACCTACTGAAGACATTAGCAACGAATCATTAACTATTATCGGCTCACGGCGAAGAGAGCTGTCTACTTTTGTTTTTTTTAAGATATAGGTGGCAGACGAACCGACGGATCCGACGACGGATAGTAAGCGATTACCGCCGTTCATGGACACCTGCAACACCAGTGGTGTCACAAGTGCGCTGCTTACTTTTAACCCCCTTTACCCTGGATTGGGCCTCCGGTACCCTCACTCACGCAGCGAAACACAGCCCATGTACTGCTTCAGTGCCATTCTAATGTCCATTTCGTTATATTTTTATTTTTTTTGTGTATGTTTGGCGCTGAATTAAATTATTTTATTCTTATTCTTCATGCCGGTTTTCTGTGAGTGGTCGTTTATCCGATATCTGCGATTTTAATATTCCAGCATGTTTCAGCTCATATCGTGGATGTGCGTGAACCAGCGCGACGGGTTCAGCTCGTTCGAGCGGATCATGCAGGAGTACCTGGTGGCGAGCACGTACGCGCTCACGCGCCGCTCGCTGCCGACGTCCGCCGTGCCGCTGATGCGGATGCTGCCGTTCACTCTTCATTCCAAATTTGCTGACGTCAAGGTGAGTTGTTTCGGTCCGCATGAATCCTCTCGAAAATAGGGTAGTCTTTACTTATAAGGGAGCCGAAGAAACCCTATTTATACGTCTGAGTAGCTTCTACTCCGACGCATAAATAGGGAAAGAACGAAGAAAATCAATATCATCATATTGCAGTCGCGGCATTCACCTTGCGAAATAAAAAAGGAAGTAAGTATGATTGATTTTGGCGCTCTAGGGTATACAATCGGGCTTCCTCGGGTTTGCTTTCAAATCTGTCTTCGTAAGGTGAAATTTTAACAATAATATCGCGCGATTGTACAATGCGACAAAAAATATATTAGCATTTTTATACGCTTTTAGAACAAAGAGAAAAGCTAGACTAATTAATCTAATATATAAAATTCTCGTGTCACAGTTTTCGTTGCCATACTCCTCCGAAACGGCTTGACCGATTTTGATGAAATTTTTTGTGCTTATCCGGTATCTATGAGAATCGGCCAACATCTATTTTTCATCCCCCTAAATGTTAAGGGTAGTCCACCCCTAAATTTTTATTTTTATTTTTTAGACAAAATTTTTAATTTCTCTTTTTTAATGATACAACATACAAAAATACATACAATCCTCAATTTTCACGCTTCTACGATCAACCCTTTTATTTATATGGCAAAACAACGTTTGCCGGGTCAGCTAGTTATAATATAATATTCTCAAAATTGTAAAATGTATCTATTGTATTTTTGTGCCACATAAACTAAATAAATAAAATTTGTAAAGCTAGCGTAGTAAATCTGAATTGTTAATATATTAAGGAGGAAGAGCGAGGCTTTCCCAACACAAGTATCATCTGATTACTTTCTGGGAGGTCTCGGAGATTTAATAGGCTATTGACAAAATTCTGAAAACGATCTTAGGGTATTCATTTGTTTATAAGGAGCCCTAAAAAAATACTTTTCTTTTTTTATTTTAGATATTTTAATAATATAACGAAAAAGAAAATGCAATATTTAAATATGCCGCAAAAACGCGTCTTTTAGCAATATGGCGGCCAGTGACGTAGATTGTCCATTGAGCTTGTTGGTGTTGGTACGATTAACCAGACTTTTTTTTATTTCTTCCTTTGAAGGAAAGGCAATCAAGCGATTGATTTTTTTGTGTATGTTTGTTACAAATAAGCTGTTGAGTTTCTTTCTATTAAAATATAAAAAAAAAACATAGTCAGTAGACTTACGCGAAATCTACGTCACGGGCCTTTTTAGTCACGTGACCCCTGTTTAAAAAATAATAATTTTAGAAGACGAATTTTGATGAAATAATGCAATATTTTACAAATCGCTCCACAAAAAATATGTGTCGCAAAACATATAATATCGCTCTACAAATGTTATAAAAGAAATGTATATTTTTATCAGTGTCAAATAGCCTATTGTTAATGATTTACTGAAATAAAGTTTATTTTATTTTTTTATTTTTTATAATTTAAGACCCATATTTTTTTAGTTATCATGAAATGTGTGTTTTATTTTAAATTATCAATTACCTAATATGCCGCAAGTGACGTAGTCCTGAGGCTCAACGTATTTGCGAGCAAAAGCGTTATTAATTTGTCATGTGTTTGTATTGTTATTATAATAATTGTCAATAAGTGTGTCTTTATATTAATAGCTTTACAGCGGTTTGTAGCGACAAAGTCGACCTTCTCATGGTCCGCGCGACGCGGGGGGAGCAGAGTGCTTGATCAATCGAAGATCGACTTTGTAGCGGTAAAACTATAGTACCTATAAATGAATGTGTGAATGATAGGTAGGGAGCACGATCGTGGGCGTGAGCCAGGAGAAGCTGTGGAGCGGCGCGGCGGTGGTGCTGGCGCCGCGACAGCGCGTGCTGCAGTTCGCGGAGGACGTGTGGACGCGCGTGTGGGCCGCGCTGCACGCCGCGCCGCCGCCGCGCCTGCAGCCCGCGCAGGTGCTCGACAAGCTGCGCCTCACGAGGAACTGCTACCAGGTCAGTGGTCTCCACGGCGAATGTGGGCTTGCTTAGGTAGAGAGCACGCTGGTGGGCGATGATGTTTGCCCAAAATAATGTGATTTTAAAGTTGTGATATCTCAGGTAGTTTAAATGAGAATCAAGTAATTCTATCAACGATGTTTCTATCATTGAGAGGTCGTTTGATTACAAAAATAAATAAAAAAATAGTCAAATACACTGCACTGTAAAATATGTATATGTATATATGTAAATTGGCACGGTTCTTTTCTTATTGATATAAGTTTAGTGTATAGCTGTTAGTCTTCCAAAAAAAATACCGTATTGAGTACAGTCAATTTGGGTAACTTTGAATTACCTTGTAACTTTGAATAAAACTGGTTTAAAGATTTTTTATTTTATTCATTGGAATTCCTATACAATTTAAAACGGTATCAACGTTGAATGGATCGACCTTTAGATACCGTTTTAAATTGTATAAGATTTTCAAGAAATAAAATAAAAAATCTTTCATCATCGTCATCGTCAGCCCATTTAAGTCCCCACTGCTGGGGCACGGGCCTCCCTCAATCACATGAGGGGTAATTGCCATACTCACCACGCTTGGCAGACGGGTTGGCGAGGGTTTAGATATAAATGCAGAGTTTTCCTTCTGATGCTGATGATCATGCCAGCAGCTTTACCTTAGTCGCCTTTTACGACACCTCGGTAAGAGTGAGGGTGGCCTTATTCTACTCTGCCGGGAACCACAAGGCCTCAAAAAATCTTTAAACCAGTTTAATTCAAAGTTACCCAAATACGGTATTTGACTATTTTTTTTCATTCGTGTAATCGAAAGACCTCTCAATGAAAAAAACATCGTTGAAAGAATTACTTGATTCTCATTTAAACTACCTGAGATATCACAACTATAAAATCACATTATTTTGGGCAAACCCAAAACGCTCCATACAAATGGCTACAGAGATGTGACGTCACACGACAGTATTTTGTATGCATTTCATTTGAATTTTGTATGGTGGCTATATCAAATGTTTCGTTTATGTCAATGATTCCATTATAATAGTTGGTGTAAATTATTTAAGTTATTCAATGGTATAATTATTTTTAAAAAATTTCATACTTTTAAAATGGACTTGCCCATGCATCTTTGAATGACCATAAAACCGGCTAGACGTTATATTTTTAATTGAGAATTGTTGCTATTCGCACATATTTACCTATATTTTGATAAAATATTTATATTTTGTAAAATCTCGAGCTTAGTCAAATACCCTATTGAGTGTATGCAAAGTATTGAGTATTGTCGCAGCCGGAAGCCGTGTCGCGCTGCAGCACGCCGCTGTCGCCGAGCGGCGGCGCGGGCGCGGGGGGCGCGGGGGGCGTGGGGGGGCGTGGCGGCGCGGCGCTGGGGCCGGCGCGACGCGCGTCCCTGGGCGCGGGCCCGGACCTGCTGCCGTTCTTCGAGCTGGACGTCTGCACGGCTAGCAAGCAGGAACACGTCATTGCTGCGGTGAGTTAGCTATTTGTGTGTAATGGTAGTGATACCATTACCAAACCAAAGACAAAAGGCAGCGTTCACTCCAGACGACCCGTTTGGAACAGTGGTAGTGAACGCCGCCTTTGGTCCAAAGGTTGCGCGTTCGATCCCCGCACAGTACAAACACTTGTGTGCATAAACATATCTGTTTGTATTGGCCTAGGTGTTTTCTAAGTATTATAAATAAGTATTTACCGTTTAACAGTGGGAGAGCCACGCTTCGGCATGAATGGGCCGGCTCGACCGGAGTAATACCACGTCCTCACAGAAAACCGGCGTGAAGCAGTGCATGCGCTGTGTTTCGCTGCGTGAGTGAGGTACCGGAGGCCCAATCCAGGGGAAGGGGGGTTAAAAGGTAAGCAGCGCACTTGTGACACCACTGGTGTTGCAGGCGTCCATGGGCGGCGGTAATCGCTTACCATCAGGTGATCCGTCTGCTCGTCTGCCACCTATATCATAAAAAAAAACCATTACCAAACCAAAGACAAAAGGCAGCGTTCACTCCTGACGACACGTTTGGAATAGTGGTAGTGAACGCTGCCTTAGGTCCAAAGGTTGCGGGTTCGATCCCCGCACAGTACAAACATGAACATGTCTGTTTGTTTTAGCCTAGGGGTTTTCTAAGTATTATAAATAAGTATTTACATAATAAAAGTATCATTGTATATATTTGTTATCCCACTGTTGATTCTGATATCCGTAACACAGGTGCTTGAGCTACCTATCTCGGAGTCAGATCAAAGTATGTGATGTTGTGAAATATTTATTTAATTCATTTATTTTATTATTTGTTATCTTAATTTTTAACTATGTAAATAAGCTAAGGGCGGAAAGGTCTTCGAGTGGAGGCCACGTACAGGAAGTCGCAGCCGTGACAGGCCCCCCATAAGGTGGACCGACGATCTGGTGAAGGTCGTGGGAAATCATTGAATGCGGGCGGCACAGGACATTGGGGGAGGCCTATTTCCAGCAGTGGGCGTCTTGGCTGAAATGATGATGATGAAATAAGCTAATTCTTAAAAATAACAAAAATACAACATTTTCAGTCCTGCTGGGTCGTGGTCCACTTGCTTAGTTCACCTGGTGAACCTCGGGCACCTTTTCTTGCCAGTAGGTTCACTCAAATGTCAATCAACAATACTTACTTTATTAATTATCATAAAAGTTTCACCGAAAACTAAAAATAGTGAGAAATTCTAACCAATCTTGAGCCAATAATATTAATATTCCAATTACTGTAGCCAATTGGGGCTATCGCTTGCGTAATATCCGCTAGATGGCGTGCCTGTGAACCGAGGTCGAACTTCAACATCATTGGCTGATTTATTTGTAAAATGACAATTTGACATATCACGTCTAAAAATACCCAATCACCTTGTAGGTGCATCACCGCCGGGGTGCTGACGCGGTTAGGGACAAGCTTGCAAACAAAACATAAAATATCCACATACCCCAAAACCCCCGTCTGAGGCCCATACTACATAAAAACCAACCCCCTACCCCCAAAGACAAAAAAAAACCCCCACTTATAATTACAATACATTCAAATTCAACCTACTTACTAACAATAACCATGCATGACTGCCTAAACTTAAGCTATAGTAAGTAATTTAATTTAATTTTCATTTTATCACAGATAAATTTTTTAAATCTTGTAATCCTTAAAAAAAATAAACACAAAAAAGGCACGGAACCCGTGTCCGTGGAATGTGTTGTATATTAAAAAAAACAACTTATAGATGGGATAGTACGCCATCTTGCGGATTTTTCGCACGCGATAGCCCCCACTGCCAATTTCACCAGTACCTAAGTAAGCTTTTCCTGAACCGGGGGCACTAATTTATCCACTTTCGAATTTAAGACAAAGCAGCTATTAGTGGTTAACTTTATCATATACTTAGAACTTGCGCGAGGTGAGCGTGCACCTGATGCGGTCGGGCTCCAGCGGGAGCGGAGGCGCGGGCGGGGGCGGAGGCGTGGAGAGCGGCGTGCACGCGGTGGCCACGCGCTGGGCGGCCGCGCAGCTGGACGCGTCCCGCGCGCTCTGCCGCGCGTTGTCCCGCGCGGTGGCCGCGGTGCCGCACTCCAACCAGCAGAGAGGATTCACCTTCATGTATACTATTGGAGAATTTGTGTTGTCTGCTTTGTTTTTTGTTTTAGCTGGTCTTGGTAGATAGATGTTTGGTTGCTGTTTTCATATTTTTTAGTAATTTAATTGGTGTTTTATTTGCAGTGGTTGTGTTATGTGTGGTCTCATTTTGGTTTCGCTTTGTCGTTTTGTCCTCGATTTGGGTGATTTTTTCATTTAATACACACAGCTACCTTTCTTCTAAAGTACCTATGTGACTATGATCACAAGCACTATCATACCAGAGCACAGGGGAATTGCACAATTTATTATAAAATTACCTACTTAAGTGTCATTTTCTTATCTCAGTTTGTTGTCTATTTTTTTCAAATTCTGTAAATAATATCATACTATTTGTAAGTTCATTACTTAATCCTCCACATACTACTTAGTTTGGAGTTCATCAAGGGATGGTTGGTGACACTGTCTTGAATGTTTAAAAAAACTAAGTATCACTACTACTTACTAGTATTACTAATATTATTTCTACTACCTTTTTTTTTTTTTGGTAGACCCTGTACCTGTTTTTTGGTAGTACTGTGGGACTCACCCTCCGGGCCGCTTCTTCTAACGAGAAGCGACCTGAGGGCATACCCATTAAAACTCCCGGGGCTCAACCACCCGTGGGTATAGAATGGGGTCACGGGAACTGCACGAGGCTATTCCCCGCAACCCCACTCCCCCACAGGCCCCTACCCGGGTGTAGCGGCCGCCCTCGTGGGGGAGTGGGGTGGAGGAGGGGGGTTGGGAACAGCCGGAAGAGCTGAGCCGTCCCCAACGAGCGGTGGAGGTGACAATGACAGTGCTGGCACAAGGACCCCCGTCCCTGTTGCCGGCTGACCACCTCCACGGAGAGGACGAAGAGTTCTCCGCCGAACTCGTCCTCTCCTTGCTCGGAGCGGGCCTGCGAGGGGGTTAGTCTCGCGCTCCCGCTCCGCCGCCTCCTTCTGTGCCACCACTTCGTCGCAGAAGTGGGCGAAGGCCGACCAGGCCCTCTCATTATCCAGCATAGCTGTAACTATGCTGGGCAAAGAGAGGTCAGATGGTCCGCGACCAGTGCGGACCGCTGTTGGTCGAAGGACGGGCACACCATCAACGTGTGGTGCGCCGAGTCCTCCGCAGCGCCGCACTGGTGGCACGAAGGAGTGTCCTCGCGCTGAATACGGTGCAGGTAGTTACCGAAGCAACCATGCCCGGTAAGTACCTGCACCATCCGGAAGGACAAAACACCCATGGGGGCGCTCGAGGCCCCGGTCCAATACCAGGGGCGAGCGCCGCGAGCGTGAGGACGGCCGTACCTCTCCACCTGGAGAGAGGCCGTCCATGTCTCCACCATTTGCTGGCGATCCTCCTTCCTTAGCGCCTCCCTTTCTCGGGGGCAGAGGGGATCGCCAGCCGCTCGCTTGGCCGCCGTCTTCTCGTAGACGGCGGAGAGTGCGCAGGCCGCGGAATTATTTCTACTACCTAGATCTAATTTGTCAAACATACTTAACTTAAGCTAAGAGCCCCGAAGAGGATCTCCAAAAATATAAGTTTATTTATAATTTTCTGCTAGACTCTTATTTTTCATTTCTATTACATTTCGGTGTTCTACTAATTGAATGTGTTTAAAAGTAGAAGTTCGCCAGAAATTAACCTAATAAAAAGTATCAGCCTAACTGTCCCACTGCAGAGCAAAGGCCTCCGTCATAGAAATCAAGTTATTGCTACTATGATGGGATTAGGCTAAATCACCACGCTTGCCAAATGAGGATTGGCGATCACAAACCCGAGTTATGTTCGAAAAATTCGAATAATACTTTTCGCTCGACTAATGAATTGAACCCAGGACCCCGAGATCACGGCCCGGTACTTAAACCACTAGACCAATGGGGCGTTATATTAGTACTTAAAAATATTAGTTTATTTTATAATATAAGATTTAACGAACTTACCTAAGTGAAGTTCGATCTTTATAATCTGAGATAATTTTCTGCGAGACTCATATTTTTAATTGCTATACATTTCGTTTAAAAGTAAAGTTCTCCAGAAATTAACCTTTTTTTTACGTGATAGGTGGTAGACGAGCAGATGGATCACCTGATGGTAAGCGACTGCCGTCGCCGCCCATGGACACCCGCGACACCAGTGGAGTCACAAGTGCGCTCCAAGCCTTTAAACCCCCTTTCCAGGGGGAAATGCGGGGATTGGCCCTCACTCACGCAGCGAAACACAGCACAATGCTGCTTCACGCCGGTTTTCTGTGAGGTAACCTAATGTATTTTTGATAATTTCCTAATATTTTCCAGTGACGAAATGGAGCCAGCCCACGCGTTCATAGTGTTCAAAGTGTTCGAGCAGTACTACCTGGCGGCGGAGAGCGTCGCGTTCCCGCTGCCGCAGGGCTTCAGCTCCTTCTTCACGTACCTCGGCTACCGCACGCTGCCCTTCCACGCGTTCGTGCTGTACGTGCACCGGAACGTGTTCGAGCTGCAGATCGACGTCATGAAGGCGATCGTCGCTTGTGAGTAGCTGTTTCGTCCTTTCTTCATTTTCTGTATCTGTGTTAGTATCGCAGCGGATAGTGAAGCTCTGGACAAATTTAAATTTTAAGCCTGAACAAAAATCCATTTCTTTATTCTTTGTCTTTATTTTATATTCTTTTATCTTATTTACATAAAACAAAAACAAGATGTGTAGGACAGATTAATATTCCATTATATTTAAATTTACGAAATGCAAACCCATGACTTGCCTGCAAAAAAAACAATTGTACTTTGAATGAAATTAGTTGAGGTGTAATTATTTTTGAAGTATCCTTTTTTTATAAGAAATGATAGCAAAGGAAATCGCTGTATTCAGGCGAGACGTCATTTGCGCTTACGTCTATTTAGAATATAAAGAATTTTAATAATTATTTTATGCATGAAAATGGACAAATTTTGAAAAAAAGAAAAAAATAGGGTCCGTTCATTTTATGTCTATTTTCATATAAAAAAACAATATCGACATGTTAAAAATATGAAATGTTGTCCATTGTTCTCCACTGTGATATATCCATGGCTTCTCGCATCCAGCTCTTGCCAGCCATCCTGCGCAGATCGTCCCCCCACCTAGCTAGAGGGCGCCCTACATTACGTTTGCCAAGACGCGGTCTCCACTCCAATTAGCAAGTTAGCTCCGGATTAGCAAGTGGCAGTGGGCTGGCCATATTAGCCGCAGAACCGACAACCGATGGGGTAAACGAGTTCTGGAGTATTCTGTTTGTCCCTTTAATAATTTAATGTAAAAGTGTAACAATTTTCATATTCTTTAATTTTTGTACTGTACCTACTTTCCGTGGTGTTATTTATTAATTTGATATGAAGTTGACATTCATTGCCATTGATTATATTGTATTGTAATAATCGGAATATTTTGAAATTTGCACGTCCATTATGACGGAATATGTTCGCACTATGTATACGTTAAGACCACTTTAAAACCATGTTCTATCGCAATAAATAAATGATTGATTGATTGATTCGTAAAACGTGGTCATGTTTTTTTTATGTAATAGGTGGCAGAACGAGCAGAAACGGATCTCTTGATTGTAAGCGATTACCGCCGCCACCCATAGACACCGCGACACCTATTTATTCTTTTAGTTTACAATTTTAAGCTTAAGGTGACGGGTAAGGGCACACTAGCGACGTCCATCGATTTAATGTTTAGCTACTAAATCGATCTTTTTTTAAAAATTGATTCAAGCCAAAAGAGGCCGCTTTTGCGATAATCAATTTTTCGCGTACAAACGGACTCCAACATTTATGCATGGCTATTTACTAATCGTTAATGTTTGCCGAGAGGTTGTAACCTCCAAATTGTTTAAAATAGATCCGGTTTAGTAGCTAACAATAAAAGCGAATGGTGTCGCTAGTTAGCGCTACCCGTCGTCTTAAGAATAAATTGCAAAAGATTGATATAAAAATATCAACTATTATTTGTATTCTCTTCTGTATGCATGTAAAAGCATTTTTTTTTTCTGATGGTTATTCGTGAAAACTGTTTAAGGCATATTTGTTCTAAAGTACCTCAATCTCAATTATTGTAATTTAAATGCTGTTTGTTTTCCATTAAGAAATAAATAAATAAATATTTTCATTGAAAATACAAGAAAAAATACGTATAAATACGAAATAAGCGGACTTTAAATTAGGGGCCACTAGAAGTAGGTATTATTAAAACATCAAAATAGAAAACTTTGTAGATCTTCGGACTTTAATAAAGTTTTGGTTCAAATATGAAATGTAGATAAGGATTAAGTCCATAAAAAAGAAAGTATTTTTTCGGCCGTGTTGATTTTCTATTTGCACCAAAAACAGTGTCCTTAATTAATTCAATAGCGCAGAAATCAATCTTACAAGTAATTTCAGAGCTACTTTTTTGGTAAACTTCGAGTATGCTAGTGCCAGTTTACGGCCAGCCAAGGAAGTCTTATGTTTTTATTTTTTAACGTATTGCTTTGTACTTGTATAATTAGTTTAACTAGTGTTTATATAGTAACGGTTAAACTATAAAACCTTTGTTTATGATAAATATGCTGAGTGAGACGTGCGAAGTTAGTGTGTTTTCTTTGGCTGCACCGTGAGACGCCCATCTTCTCTCGCCGCCTTACCATAATTTCACAAAATTCGAGTTCGTTATTTAGATCAACTACATGTATGTTTTCGGCTGTTCCTCCCAGCTAAAGACGACGACAACAAGACGACAGTGAACAACAAGCTGCGCCTGATCCAGCTGGTGGGCGAGGGCCGCGCGCGCCGCGCGCTCGCCGCCTGGCCCCAGCGCGCCGCGCTCGTGCTGCGCGCGCGCCACCACGCGCACACGCTGCTCAGCGGCACCGCCGCCGTGCTGGGCGCGCGCAAACGGCACACGCTGCTCAGCGGCACCGCCGCCCGCCCCGCCTCGCCCCGACCACTGCCGGCCACCGCCCCGTGGCGGGACACCGGTCAGTGCGCACATCAGCAGTCCTGTCTAGCGCCGCGCTCGTGCCTGCGCGCGCGCCCACCCACGCGCAACACGCTGCTCAGCGGCACCGCCGCCGCCGCCCGCCCGACCACTGCACGCCACCGCCCCGTGCGGGACACGGTCAGTGCGCACATTCAGCATTCTGGCTAGCGCCGCGCTCGTGCTGCGCGCGCGCCACCACGCGCACACGCTGCTCAGCGGCACCGCCGCCGCCGCCCGCCCCGACCACTGCCGCCACCGCCCCGTGCGGGACACCGGTCAGTGCGCACATCAGCATTCTGTCTAGCGCCGCGCTCGTGCTGCGCGCGCGCCACCACGCGCACACGCTGCTCAGCGGCACCGCCGCCGCCGCCCGCCCCGACCACTGCCGCCACCGCCCCGTGCGGGACACCGGTCAGTGCGCACATCAGCATTCTGTCTAGCGCCGCGCTCGTGCTGCGCGCGCGCCACCACGCGCACACGCTGCTCAGCGGCACCGCCGCCGCCGCCCGCCCCGACCACTGCCGCCACCGCCCCGTGCGGGACACCGGTCAGTGCGCACATCAGCATTCTGTCTAGCGCCGCGCTCGTGCTGCGCGCGCGCCACCACGCGCACACGCTGCTCAGCGGCACCGCCGCCGCCGCCCGCCCCGACCACTGCCGCCACCGCCCCGTGCGGGACACCGGTCAGTGCGCACATCAGCATTCTGTCTAGCGCCGCGCTCGTGCTGCGCGCGCGCCACCACGCGCACACGCTGCTCAGCGGCACCGCCGCCGCCGCCCGCCCCGACCACTGCCGCCACCGCCCCGTGCGGGACACCGGTCAGTGCGCACATCAGCATTCTGTCTAGCGCCGCGCTCGTGCTGCGCGCGCGCCACCACGCGCACACGCTGCCTCAGCGGCACCGCCGCCGCCGCCCGCCCCGACCACTGCCGCCACCGCCCCGTGCGGGACACCGGTCAGTGCGCACATCAGCATTCTGTCTAGCGCCGCGCTCGTGCTGCGCGCGCGCCACCACGCGCACACGCTGCTCAGCGGCACCGCCGCCGCGTCCGGGTCACCGATCAGTGCGCTCCAAAAAGAATATAATCGCTACGTTTTAAGAGTCGCCACTTCCATACAACCCTGTCTGTCAGTGATGTTAAAAATATTGAGTGTCGAAGTTTTTAACCAACATCCTTAAAACCAATTCAACATCAGCAGAACAGAATGAACATTTGAGTTGTTAATGTTTAAATATTTCACTAGATGACTTTATTTATTTATTTATTTATTTATTAGGAATACTTACAACTTTACATACAAACGTTTACATAGTAGCACATAACAATTAGGGATATATATGTAAGCATTTACAAGTATTCACAACATTCTTATAGAAAAGTTAGCAACATAGTGGAAATTGAAATTTCTGTTACTGAATTCTATTCACCTAAAAAACGAAATAAAAGTTGATAATAACTATAGCACACTCGGGTTTGAACTATCAACCTTCTGATTCCAGACATCGTTACCTTAGCCACTCTGTCAGATGTTCTCATGATAGGTACAGTGCGACTGTGATCATAAGACACTTCAATAACATTGACAGGTGGGCTTTTTCTATGGGAAAGCAAAAGCACTGACACTAGTAAAGGAAACAGCACTGGTTCCGACTTTTGCCGAGTGCCAAATAACTTAGGGCGACTATTGGCGAAATTTTAGCATTCGTTCTCTCAATAACGTATTATAAGCATTTACATTTCTTTGGAGTGTCGACGGACTGGTGCGCACATCGTCATATTAAACGCAGCCCGTTCCTTCTTGCATACGAGAACTCTGCCGCCAAACTGTGCAACAGTTTGGCAAATGTTGATTTGTTATTGAGAGTCAGTGCCACCAATAAAGTCTCGTAAAAGCGCGCTTCAGTCACCATTAAAACTCAAATTTGAGCTTTTATGTCTGTACGGTCTACTACCGCACATTTGGCCGTGGCGCCATTAATGGGGTCACGCGTCAGCATTTTACTTACGTTTGTTTTGTTTACTTATTAATTACTTTACTCATAGAGATCGTTATTAACTGCAATCGAGGAAAGACGTCTTATAAACTTAACCTTGTAACTTAACTTAACTTCAATAAATCTGGGAAAGTAACAAACTCTCTTCCTCCGTTTACAATCATCAGCTGATCTAACTGCCTGTACCTGCCACCGTCAACTACGTATCAGGACACAACTAACTACAAACAACTCCATGTATGGTGTAGCGGTCAACTAAGCGCACCATACATTTTGGTCCTTCGAGCAACGACTTGGTGAGCCTTATTGTCCTTGATCACGTTAGCGAATCGGTCCAGTATAAACACAAGGAATCCAAAAATTTTAGTTGCGTGCTTTGCCGCAGCACTTTCGTGGCGCGGACTCTACAACATCACTTCCAGCCGCAGCCAGGGTACTTTATTTCAAACGAGAACTCTGTGGACAATCTTGTGTTACAGTTTTTTTTTGTGTGAAATCTCCTAAATATAAGTTAGCTATACCTCACATGACGACTTCCAGATAGACCGGTTGAGCTGCTTCCGGGAACCTATGTCGGGTTGCTAGTCAATGGGAGACATCTTCCGCTGCGTCTTTTTTATAAGTAGTAGCAAAGAGTAGTATTATATAGTAGTAGACAAACAGACGGGTCACCTTATGGTAAACGATCGCCGCTGCCTCTGGCTGGACACACGCAACACCAGTGCAGTCACAAGTTCGCTGCTTTTTAACTCCCCTTTCAAAAGCACATATTGGTTTTAAACCTGTATATCAATAAATGGTAGTCTCTTACTTAATTCTTTCCCTTATTAAAAATGCAATTTATCTATATTTTACAGGAATAGCAGCATTACCATCCGGCGAACGGCTATCGCCACTTGATACATTCCTGGATCTCCTGACAGCTAAGGCGAGCCTCAACGAGCTGGACTTCAACCTCATAATCGAGGCGACGCTGGCCTCAGTGCAACAGGATACCGCGACATAAACATTTCAGGAACTTTCATCCCATAACATTCCAATCTAAGAAACTGGTACATACAATATCAGTACGGTAAATATTTACATCCCTTTATCCACCTCTTCCATCAACCATTCTGAATAACATTTGTTATGTGACTTTTAGAAATTCACAAAAAAAAAAATTCATACCAAGTTAGAATTTTCTATGACTTTCTAAAAGACATCGAAATAGTGAAGACTCAGAAGCATATATCAAGATATATAAGTTATGATTAAAGGGATGTAACTGTTTACTGGTACACCTGTGTAAACCTAAGGAAAGTATGTGTCATTTGCCACCACTGGTAACAATTGGGAATATTTTTCCCATTTATCCTCAGTGGTGACAAAGCCAGTGGTGATGACTGGGAATACACGTAATTCCGTGGTGTAGAAAAATAGGGTAGTAATCATAATTTTATTAGAGGTCCTATGTATCTCCACTTTTGCCATATCTTGCGAAATATTCATAGTACAACATTATCACCACCTTTAGGATTCATACCTAACCTATGTAATAAGGAATTAGTGCAATCTTACTGTGGTACAAAATCCTGTACTTAATTAGATTTTAGTGAAATTAGGACTTTATTATTTATTTTTGTTGTGTAAAACTTCACGGTTACTTTATTTATTTTGTTACCAATTTGAGTGATGATCTTGTTTTGAAACCAAAGAAAGCACAAATTATTGTTTTTCCTATTGGCTATGTTATTTTTGTGCAATACCTGGTTAAGAGTACAATCATTGTTTGTGATTATATTTTTTTGTGAATTAATAAATAAAGATGACAATTTACTTAAAACTATTTTATTATTCAGAAATTACAGAGAATTTTTCACTAACATTAACTACACATAAATTAATTGTAAAATGGGTTATATGTAACCCAGTGAGCCCTCTTCTGTTCCTGGTCAGTCTTAGTGTGATGTGAATAAAGATTTGTATACTTCAGAAGATTGTGGGTCCTTAGCTATACTGTAATTCTTCTTAGTCTTTTTATATGATGGATCTTCGATTAATTCATTTGGGTGTGCCCTCTTGCTGGATCCAAAGTGACCCCTGCCTTGTTTGTTAGGGTTGAATTTGGGTAATGACAATGGTATTGTGTCAATTTCCTTTTTAGTGGCCTGGCTTGGACCAGCCTCAGGTTCTTCCTTGATGTCCTTCTCAGCTTTGATTTCTGTGCCTGAGGTGGATGTAGATGCAACATCTTTAGATGTTGATGGTTCAGCTTTTACTTCCACATTTTCTGTTTTGGTTGCTTTGGTCTTCTTGCTGCTTTTGCGGTTTGCAGTTCGAATGGTCATCTTTTCTTTGTGTTTTTCCATATCCTCATCAGTTCCATTGAGCACAACAATGTCATTATCAGTGAAAGGTTGTTGACACTAGAAAGAATAAAGGTCAATTATATTTATCTACAGAATGAATAAAAAAGTAGTTGAAAATTATCAAACACTTATTTTCAGTAAGTATGTACTTCATAATATTCAATTGTTTTTGCATATCTAAGACTTAGTAAAAACAAAAAAAAATAAATATGTAGTTGAGCAATATCAAGCCTGTTCATTCTAAAAAAATACCAACTCACCATGTGGCAAATGTTCTGTTTGACCTCTTTCAAAGCCCTCTCCGCCAGCACACAGCCACAGCCCCACAAGAACACAAAGCGGAACTTGCCAGTCATCTCCAGGCCACTGATGGGACAGATGTAAGGGGCACTGCCTTCACCAACCGCTCCGTCACTGTGGTCTGTTGCCATATAAGCTGGGTTCTTCACTAGCTGCAGATCTTTGATGTCCTAGGGATACTGTTTTATTAGCTATGTTCATAGTTATAAAGATATATTAGTTAGTAGATACATTTCTAGTAAGTCACACCCCAAAGCTAAAGTTTCATTATTAAGAGTCAACAAGTTCCTTTACTACGAGATACTAAGTTTTCATTGAGAGATTATTTACAAGGATCATGACAATATTAACAGTATTGTCTAGTGAAAGTTCTTACGAGCTATAACACGAAATGATTTTAGATCTACCTTAAGGTTTTTGATGTGATTAATAGATTCAGGTTTCCTCTCCTTGTCCAATAACGCTTCAAGGACTGAGCTCTTACTGTACAGTCTCCCAAGCCCGCAAGCAACTACAGGCTCTTGCAGTGGTTGCTGAGACAACGCGCAATTACGCCATTTGAAAGAACGCTCCGCATCCTTATCTTTCTGTAAAAATAACACAGAGGAGATTAAATAGGTGAATCAGTGACTAAAATATTCGCTATATGATTTATAACATATAACTTAACAATCAATTATACCTGTTCCGGCTTTTTCTTCAATCTTACGAGTTCGTCACGTCGAGGAATAGTACCCCCATCACAACCCATTTTGTTTAACGCTCAATTTCTGGATTATTTCAACAAAATTTGTTAAAAATTACAAAAACAAGACTTGAGTAAATATGCCACATATACATGTGACATATGACCACAGACCAAGAAAAAAAAGACATGACATTTTGCTTTTTTTATATCAATAACAAACAAGACAAATTAATTCATGCATTGGCATACCGGTTAATGGCTTAAAAAATACAGTAACAAATGCTCATAGACCTAAAGTGTGATTGTCTCATAATATATTGTCACTGTCAAACTCATGTGTTTAGTTGATTCTGAAAATGTTTTGAGTTTTTTTTGTTGAATTTGTAATAAATAGGAGTGATTCCGTTTTTCCAAAGGTTTAACATTAATATGCCAACTCTAGAAATGGAGAGGGTCCCTGAAAACGGCAACGATTGTGATACTAGGGATAGTAATTTAGTCTCCGGAAATGTGGTTACAAAAAAGATTAAAAAGCGAGGTATTATCTATTTATCAACAATTCCTCCCTATATGAATGTTGCAAAGGTTCGCGAGATATTCGGAAAATTTGGAGAGGTGGGAAGGATTTATCTTCAGCCAAGTGGAAGTAAGTATTTTAGGTTATGTTTTGATCTCTTACCTTTTGACTAACATATGAAAATGTCATGATCAGAAAAAACCAACGTAATGGAACGGCGGACCCCGGGCTCCGAAGCGACAGCTTTGAAACAAAGTATTGGAATAAAAATTGGTTGCTAAATTGATGTATTTTTTTTATAGAGCCAGGAGAGAAAAGGAAACGTGTGCCGAAGCAATTCACAGAAGGGTGGGTGGAGTTCCAGAAAAAGAAAGTAGCTAAAGAAGTAGCTCTAAAATTAAATAACACAAAAATTGGCACCAGAAAAAAGTCCCGCTACTATGATATGATATGGAACATCAAGTACATTCCCAGATTCAAATGGGTACACTTGAGTGAAAGACTGGCCTATGAGAGGGCTGCATACAAACAGCGATTGAGAGCTGAAATCTCTCAGGCTAAGAAGGAAGCACACTACTTACAGACTAATGTTGAAAAGAGCAAAAAGATGAAAAAGAGAAAAGCTGCAGAGGAATAGGATTAATTTTATATTCTTTAGTAATATTATAAATAAATTGTTTACACAAATGTGACCGATTTCTTTGATTTACCCATCTAGAATTATCATGACATTCAAAATTAAACAGTTGTTAGAATGTGAAACTATCAAAGTTGTAAATAGAGAATAAAACATGCAGGTACATTGTTCTTTAGATTTTTTGTTTTTTGATCTATGTACTCTTTATAACTGATGCTTAAATGGAAAAATGTATGTAGATATTTTTAACATGAATCATTATTATTTGTCATTGAAGTTCACCCTCCCACTTATAATTTCCTCCACCCTCATTCGTTCATGGGAATTCATGGGGTCCGGCGTCAACTTCTGTATGTATCGCCTTGAAGGTATCTTATGAGAAAGTATTCCTTGCGAAAACTCTCGATGTACTCTGACGCCGTCTAAAGCGTTTGCTTGTAGCCTCTCAAAGGTGTGCAGTTCACTCATGAACTGTTTGCGTTGCGCTACACTTGCCCAGTGGTAACGGTGTCGACAAACCACACGGCTGGAATTAGATCAAAACAGTTAAATATACCTATAATCTACGATTTACCAAGCTCAGACTTTTATACTAAAATTTACAAATTGGCCCTTACTACATGCTATAAGCCTTATAAATGCAAGTTATTGATTAGCATTTGGCAGGCAAGGCAACCAAAGCTTGTTTTATGTGAAACAGGTAATGTATTTTTATAAAGTATTAATTATATTATAAAGTATATTGAGGTAAATTCCTTATAATAATGAGGTTGATCTACTGAACCATTATGTAACAAATCACTTACTATGCAAGTGCAAGTTTGGAATATGATGGGTAGATGCTAACGTCAGATCTTGCTAGTTCAGGGAAGCCTGGGTACAAAGGCACTCTTCTCTTTTTGCCCTCTTCTTCAGGTGGTGGGGGTTTTTGTTGGAAAGCCATTATTTACAAATTATAATACATTTCTGATTATCAAACAGATTAGGTAATACTACTCTTTGGATTAGGTTGCTATGGAGATGACACTATTATTAGACCACAGAGTAGGATTAGCACAGAGTACATACCATTAAAAAACAAAGGAGTAGGTTGCTAACAAATCCTAAAAATGTAAAACCACTAATATTCACTATCTCATCATAAATTTACATTATCTCAAACAGATATTATGTAATCGTTTTGATAAAACATTATTACCATTAGGAAATAAATACTTCATAAATGCATGTTAAACCTTTGCTAACAAAAACAGTAATAAAGCAGTTTTAATTCTTTTTTGGAAACTTTTGTATGAAAATAATTTGTTTCAAACATCAAAACTGCTCTACATCACCATTTTAGTAAACAAAGGTTTATTGAAAATAAAAACCGTGACTTAAATTAACAGTTTATTCATACAGCATTAATATATTAAATCTACATCCAGAGCCATCACAAAAATTCCAATGATAATATTGCAAAGAGGTTTCATCAATATTTACACAACCCATGGGCTCAAGAGGAGGCCTGAGACGGCCGCGACGCGGCTCTTGCAGACACAGTCATTGAACTCATTCACTAGCACTGAACATGAGAGGGACTTGTTGGGGTTCGTACTGTAGCACTCGAGTACCTGGAATAACACAAATACCTATTCAGAAGCACCTGCTTTTGCATGTTGCAATATTACATATTTGGACAAAATTTATCTCAGTACTCAATTAGGTACTTTATATGCCTTTACACATACAGTACAAACTTTATTAGCATATTATGCCAGTATATGAGAGATTCCAATCAAACTAATTCCTAACTAGACAAAAAGATTTCTCTTATTTAAAGAAATTATTATGTATTTATTCACCAATCTCTTTCAAGATGGTGATCAAGGTGCAACCTTGGAAAAATACACACACTTTCAAATGTGCTTTATCTTTTGTGACCTTGATGAATACATCAATTTTACAAATTTAAAAAAAATTATAAGCTTTAGGCTATTTTAAACATGGTTCTCAGCATTAATGGCTCTTATTCAGATAACTTTTACATCAGCAATAGTTATTCCTATAGTAATTTCTAAGACTAGTAAAAATTATTCAATGCTTACTGCCACACTCGTTGATTAACTTAGTTGGCTACTTAAGAAAAAATATTGACCCTTATTTTGATATGCATAAAGACTACCAATACTTAAGTTAATGAACATTAGTTTAAATGACGACTCTGAGTGCAGCCGTTAATTTTTTTATGATTTCTGGATGACAGCAAGCTAATGATAAATTACCCCTGTACTATTATCAATCATGCTTATTATCACAACAAAGTACCTACTTCTTGTTATTTAATTTAATTTGAGAAGTGGGTACTAAGAAACACACAAAACAGAAACAGGTAGGTAGGAACAGAAAATCATGATAAAAAATATCTATTATCAAATAACATTACGAATCTTCCCTGGGTCAGTTTTAACTTCACACATTAAAGCCCCAAGGGATCAGCATCCTAAGAATTTGTTTTGAGTTCTTTCTAATATTAACAATGAGTTAGTAGAAAATAATATTTTACATACAATACATACCTTTGCTTTCTCATCCTGGCATGGGGGCAGTTTAGTAGCTACCTTATCGGCCTTAGAGAGTTCAAAAAGCTCATTGGCCTCCTTCAATGTCTTTTGGTACTCTAGGAGCATACTAGAGTTGATTTTTTCATGTGCCCGTTTTAGATCTTCAATGCGTCTGGCCCAGTATGCCTCCTCTGCAGCATTTTGTACTTGAGGTCTGCGGTCATAGGTTGGAGGAGACGTGTACTCAGGAGGTGGAGGCGGTTGATCAGCTTGCTGCCAATAAGTAAACATTTTGTGTTATTTCTCTGGTGAATGCATGTTATAAATTGGTAGAAAGTATCTTCTTCATTAATATTTATAATTTCTGGGCATTCTACGCGATGACTGTGCCAAAGAAATAACCCAAGGACTTCGTTTTCGTCACTTCACAAGTATGATTACTACAAAACCTATAGAAACTAACCTAAAAATCGTTGAATTTACAACCTTAACAAGCTATGCAATAGGCTTATGAATTAAGTTTGTAAGCTTCAGAATAAAACAAGCTATAATCTAAATGTTGTTCTTAAGTGTAAGTTTTTATTTACTGTTTAGTTACAAGAGTTGACATTGATCTAAATTATGTAATGTAACATCATATTTACTCTTGCGGACAATTGGGCATTTATCCGATCTAGCGCTTCTTGAGACACTTGTATGGCATTCTCGTTATCGACAGTAACTTTGCGAGTGCTTTGAGAACCTCCCATGTTTCTTAAAATTGTAAAATCAAATAATATTATCGGCAAAGCACCTCACAAATTCATTTTTTGACATGTCCATCTACCAAAGCCAATATAGAGTAGCGTGTCACTTCTAATTTTCTTTTTCACTATTTGCTCTACGGGTTATGAGATTGCCGAGAATACCAGTCTTTCAGAGACAATAATGATTGGTCCTCTCATCGCTAGATGGCGCTATAACGTATAAAACTGATGGTGCTCTAGCATAGAATATATATACGTGCTCTAGAGTCTGAGCTACCAAAGAAGTCCTTTATAAGCGCATTTCAGTCGACATCAACGTTCAAATTTGTGCTTTATAGTCTTACACAAGGAATTTAAAATTCAAGCTTCGTGTTTTGACACGGGACGTCGCGGGAATTGTGGCGCTACTATTTAAATATAAATATTTCACAACATCACATACATTGATCTGACTCCGAAATAGGTAGCTCAAGCACCTGTGTTACGGATATCAGGATCAACAGTGGGATTACAAATATATACATATAATACTTTTATTTTGTAAATACATACTTAACATTAAAGGTATCATTAGAGCTCAAACGACCACACTCAGAGACGTCATTTAAGCTAATGTTCAATAACTTTAGTATCGGTAGTCTTTATGCGTATCAAAATAAACTAAGTGTTAATATTTTTTCTTAAGTAGCCAACTAAGTTAATCAACGACTCTGAGTGTGGCAATAAGGTCTTGCTCAATGCTGCGCCCTTTAGACTCAATTCATAGATTAAGGTAATACTCTGGTTGTGTATATTGTGTTCTATGCTGAGGGTCTACGACCGAATCGAAGTTTCCTTCTCTTTCACACGCGCTGTGTATCCCCTTTGTTTGGATGCGACAGGTATATTCTCGTTCGTTACGGGACGCCTTTAAATTAAGCCACCAGGTTACTGTGCCCTTCAAAGACATGCACATCTTGTAGTTCCATGATGCCCTTAGGTACAGGGTGTCACGTGATCAATGTTATTTTATCGATTATAAAGCTTAATAAATATTTTTCCCTAAAGAACCCTCCACACAGTATCTACTTATATACGAGTGAATAGTACCTAAATAATTTTCATAGCAGATATCTAAAGTAAAATGAGATAAATTTATACATTTTTAAATACCTATATTTTACACGAGTTAAACGCTTCAGTGAGTGCCCAACATTACCTACCTTTAAAAATATTTTTCGAAGACATAAAATATGCCCTAAATCACTTGGGGCATGTATACTTCCCGGCATCGGACTGCAATTATACTAAACTCGTTTATTGGATTACCACTCTTATAACGTTGGGAATAGGAGTGGTGCAGATGCCTTGGACCATGCGCTCGCGCCGTGAGGCTCGGTAGGACTTCGTAAAGGAATTTGAGCTGTATGTATGTAGATTTAAGGATGGTTTTTGATGGGGTATGGAGTGGTGTACAAAAAGTGACCACAATTGGGTTTATAACCGGTCGGGGCGGTCGCTCGCCGCCGCTATCATCCCGCGCTCGCCGCACTTTCTTCTGTCTGATCGGGCAGCGATCCGGCTCTACAGTTGCAATCGAATAAATTTATTTTTTAACCGACGAAATTTTAATATAGTGGAGGGCGGTTCTCATTAGGTATTATACTAGTCCACCACTTCGTTTGGGGACGTTAGTTCTAATTTATACCTATGTATGTATGATGGCGCTAGGTGTCGATTACATCGCGCAAGCGAATTTGCTATATGTATAAACTACCTTTTGCTCGCGGCGTTGCTCGCACAATTTTTGGCTTGTCACATTAAAATCTACTTGATAAATATTATTTAGTACTTATTTGCTTATAGGTAGGGCTATGGTATATATGTACTAAACAATCCAAAACTATGTACATATAACATGGACCAAAAACTTTAAAATATTGAGTTTAAAAAAATAATTTCTTTCATATCAAATATTTTGTATCGTGAAAAATCACTTCAGTAACAGTTACATTACAAAAATTATAAAAGGTAGCAAAATGTTCAGGTTGAATGAAACAAAAGTTTCATTCATCTCCTTAAGTTGACTGGTAGGGCAAACTAGCGACGCCAATCAATTTTAATTTTTAGCTACTAAACCGGATTTATTTTAAACAATTTTGGGTTTAAAGCCTCTCCGCAAACACTTATACTATTTATTAAATAACCATGCACAAATGTTAGTAGTGGCTAAAAATTTAAATTGATTGGCGTCGCTAGTGTGTCCTACCCGTCACCTTAATCCGGTGAGTGGCAACTCTCGATCTCTTTTAACCCCCTTTGCCTTCAATTTGAGTGACTCAATCCGGTGATTGGCAAACCTTTTTTTGACCTAAAATCTGTATTTCTAAAAAATTAACTTAATCTGGCTATGTATCTAACTTTAGCCAGCAGTTAAAATTTAAAGACTGTTCCAAGTTTCCGTTGAAGCGAAAGCCGGATCGCTGCGCCCAGCGTCCGCCGAGCCCAGCGTCCTACTCTGGCAACTTTTACGATACACCTACGAGTCGACACGACACGACTCGTTATCGCTCGATACTCGATACAGCCATGCCGGTTTAATTAATGAATATTTACTAGATCACTTTACGACGCTGCGATACAAATAAAAATAACCGTTGTTGCTACTTCACTGCGAGTTTGGGACCTTGTTTCAAAGTTATCATGTCTTTTTGTTTTTTATTTTCTAATAGGTTTGCAAAAGTGCTTGCTGAGATTAGAGCTCATTATAATCATCATTATTAGTCGTTTAGTTGATAGATAAATGGCAGACAAGCAGACGGATAACCTGATGGTGAGCATTGCTGTCGTCCTGAGATATACGTGGAGTGTGGGATCAGAGGGATTGGCGGCCACCGATATACTTTCACATTTTATTCGATTTTAAAAATAAAGCCCCGAAAACGATATCCAACATAACGTTTCAATATCACATGAGTAGATAAGTATACAGAGAAGAAATAGCAGTAGTTAAGGGTGCCTCGTTCAGCAGAGAACGTAGACGCTTGATTGATTACGAGATGTACTAATCAAATCATCTTATTGGATGCAGTGTAAGCGAACCATCTCTCGTAATTACTTACATCCCCGTAATATAATTAATATCGGTAAATATCTACGAATAGGTACTTATATTGTACCACCTACGCCTCCTCTACTATCAAATGTCGTTTGCCTGTCGGTTGTCTGGTGCGATAGAGCGATAAGACCGCCGAAATCATACATTTAAGCACGCACATGGACCAAGGAGTCTTAAGTGCGTAAACAGGAGTCCACTTTATATTACATTATTGTACATTTAAGTTTCTGTAACGCTTAGTTTTTTTTAAGTTGTGTATTTTGTGCAATAAAGTATATCTATCTATCTATCTATTTATAACAGCTCGTGGTCGCTTCCCGAAGAGTCGTTTGCGCTGGTGTGACAAGTGGAGCGTAATTGCGATTTATGCAGCGCATGCGCAGGCCTGACGCCCATGGACGTTTTGAGAGTGTAGCATGGCGTGCAACTTCGCAAATTTAGTAGTGCGTGATTTTAATCTATAAGTATGGAAACTAGGTATCAATAAATATAATTTAGTTTAAGGATAGCCTTTATCTAGCCAGCCACATTTATACCTTGACGAAACTACTAGATATAAGCACAGCTTACTATTGAAGCTGTTTTACTTATTATTTGACTCGTCAATATCGAATATATCCTGAATCAAACATTCACGGTTCATAATTTAATGCATTGATCTCATTGTGAGACGGACTGACACCAAATAACAATCGATTTCTACCTGAACCCCAGGCAGTGGCCGAAGCTTCTCACCCTCTGTTTAAAAGAACTCATTTTTGAAAACACTCCTAATACATTTTTCAAAGCCTCGGTTCTGTGAAACAGAACTTAAGGCGCAGTATCCAAAATCACGACGCAAATAGTTAGTTTTATTTGTACAGAAATAACCAGTCATCGAAGTCATCGGGACGGCTTTTAGGCACAGGTGCTCTGTTAATAAAAAAGGAGCAAAAGAAACGTTGGGTCTCGTCAATTAATGGATTATGTGGACAATAAGATGTGCGATGGTGCCGTAAAGGTTGTATCGTGGTATCACCTCGACGTATAGTAATAGGGCATGGTTTGTGGTCTTTACAATTTTTTTTGCTTTGGTCGTTGATCTTTGACTGAATGTTTTTTGATGGTTGATACATGTTGCGTTAAAGAGCTTTTGGGAACGTCGGTTATATAAGGCTGACCGTTATTTTTAAAGCATGTAAATAAATTTATGTCAATATATTAAACTTTTAAGTCTATCAACTTTTAAGAAAAGTACGGTCTCATAACTCATTAAACTTTTAAAAAAAGTACGGTCTTAGAAAGACTAGGTACTGTTGAAACAAGTTGTGATAGCATATAAAATTATTACAAATATTACATTGGTACTTAAATTCTTCTTGCTCCTAAATTCTTCAAGCTTCTCAGCAGAAGTACGAAATTGAGCTTATATAAGACAGTAATACGACCTATGATGATGTTCGGCTGTGAGGCTTGGACGCTAACTTTAAAAGAAGAGCAAAAACTACTCGTTGCGGAAAGAAAGGTACTCCGCAAAATTCTGGGCCCAGTAAAAGTACAAGACGATGGCTGGATGATACGCACAAATGTCGAAATAGAGAAGATTGTAGACATGCCTAACATCATCGGCGAGACCAAGGCGCATCGTCTTCGCTGGCTTGGTCACCTCGAGAGACTGGACGAGCATCGTCTCGTGAAGAAAGTATACCAGAGCCGACCGATGGGCCGACGCCCGGTAGGCCGGCCTGGGTATCGCTGGAAGGACGTCGTCGAGAATGATCTGCGAGAACTTCAGGCCGGTGACTGGCGACAAGTAGTGCAGAATCGATCAAAGTGGCGCTCTCTTGTTTCGGAGGCCAAGACTCGCTTCGGGTCGCTGAGCCAGTGGAGTAAGTAAGTAAGTACTTAAATTAAATCGTAGTAGCGCGAACCGCAGCTTTACCGTCTTGATATACGGATCGCGAAACTGAAACTTTTACGAATTGTTAATGTTCAAGAAACTTTAGAGTAAGTATGTTTTCTTTGCCTATTTTTACAATCCATTTCATTCATTTATTTCACCTTGCATTTCACCTATTTACCAACTTTGTAAACTTTGTAGTTTCATTTATGTTTCTTCTAGCTTTCATTCTCTCCGGATAAGCTCACTAAAAGCTAGAATTTCCCCTGCGGATTTATTAGAAGGCTGGTATAAATTAGAGGCGGCTGGGAACGGTGTCGGGCGACATTCGCGGCAGTCACGACGCAATCCGGGGCATCGCGCACACGTGCAAAGGACCAGAAACTAGCTGAACAGGGTTTCAACTTAAGGGATTACTCCATGAATGTTTAGTTTATATACGTATGGGGAAGCAGTGCAGTAAAACTCGGAACGTCTTTTAATTTCTATTTTGGAGATGGTGTAAAACGCTTAAAAAGCGGAGAGTTTAATCTCTGCACTTTTTAAGCGTTTTACACCGTATTCGTCTAGAGAATACTCATTCACCGGTCACCTCATCACGCCTCACTCACAACCTCACGTACATGCATCTTGACATACTCAATACGTTTATTGTTAATCATATGAGGTAAGATGTTACCGAGGCCGTGTTGTTATTGGATGTTACCGAGGAAGAGAGGCCGTGTGGTCCCCGGCAGAGTAGAATAGGCCACCCTCACTCTTACGAGGTGTCGTAAAAGGCGACTAAGGTAAAGCTGCTGCATGATCACAGCACCCAGAGAAGAAACTCTCCATTTTATATCAAAAACCCTCGCCACCCGTCTGCAAAGCGTGGTGAGTATGGCAACTTACCCCTCATTTGATTGAGGGAGGCCCGTGCCCCAGCAGTGGGGATTTAAATGGGCTGATGATGAAGATGTTACATATAAGGTACTGGGTACATATGAACCCTAATGGGTTTAACAATTTAGAACGACACGACAAAGCAGAATTCTATTCTGAAATTTAATAAAAAGTAGTTAAACATAATTTTTATCTATTTAACTGTTCATCAAACTAACCCTACTCACCAAAAATACTAATAGGTCACCTTCATTTAGATGCAAATGCTATTCTTTGGAGTAAAAATGGAATTTTCAATACTCAATACTCAATACTTTTTTTGTAATATTACTCTAAAAATTACATCAGAATCTTAAAAGATTCTGAATAAATAAAAAACCTCTTTTATAAAAATGTTAATTTATACGTGTATTTTAAAATTCTGATGTCAATTTCGGAGTAATAATATATTTGAGCACGGCCATGAAAGTCACATCTCGAAGAATGACACAGGTACATAGAAAACTGTCAAATTTCTTCCCTATTTTGACCCGTTTGGAACAGTGGTAGTGAACGCTGCCTTTGGTCCAAGGGTTGCGGGTTCGATCCCCGCACAGTGCAAACATTTGTGTGCATGGACATGTCTGTTTGTATTGGTCTGGGTGTTCCCTATGTATTATAAGTATGTATTTACAAAAGAAAAGTATTATACGTATATACTTGAGCTACCTATCTCGGAGTCAGATCAATGTATGTGATGTTGTGAAATATTTATTAATTTGACATTTTAATCATTAACTATTCTAACTCAATAAAATTAAATATGAAATAATGTGCGTTAGTCTGCAATATGGCAGCTCAGGTCGAGTGGCGCACGCGCAGCGCTCGTTGATGTCTATTGTATGGGCGCACGGCACAGACTACACTTACCAAAATACACGGAAGAAAATGAAACAGATTACTACACAGAACCCGACACAATGTGTCTAAAATTAAGAACAATGTTATTTGCCAAAAAACTAAAGTCGTCGACATTTTTACACGCAGGATCCGGGGATCAACGAAGCCGTTTCGTAATGAACATGCATTTTTTGCCTCCAAACAAAAGAGACGCTCAGCGCGTGTGAAAAGGACGGGAACAAAGATTCGGTCGTGAATACGTTAAGTCGTAGGCGCTCAGTACGCTGAAGTGTAGTAAGATGGGCCCGACTAATTCTCTAGGCGAACTAATGTACGGTCAGCATCAAAAGTAGCTTAACACTTTAATACCATGTTAAAGTAACTGTTTTGCCTATTATAATTAGTTTCCAAGGGGTTCGTAAAAATGTTACTTCGACATACTACTAAGTGTTCAGCTACTTTTGATGCTGACCGTACCTACGTACAGCTTCCCATCGAAGTATAGAACACTGTCTTTCATAAGTCAATTTTCACCTTAATGTCAGACACGTTCGGTTCAATATCGATTGAGGAATTTTAATAGATTGTAGTAATCTGATGTGTGGTTGTCTGTACCCACGTACGATGGAGTTGACACGTATTAGCGCATTATAATTAGAGTGGAGAGTTCGCCATGTTGGGAAACTGCCCTGTGGCACGAATTACTGATGTTTGTTCGATGCAGAGTGCACTATTGCGCATGTCATATCTCAGCTTTAGCCGAATTGCGTACGCGCAGCGCTGGTTAATGTCTATTTTATGGGCACTGCGCATAGACTATGAGTACTCTACCTAACAGTCTTTTAGTTTAAGATAATTTTTGATTCGTAATAATAAGTGTTAGTAATAACGACCCAGTTTGTATCAGTGGTAGTGAACGCTGCCTCTGGTGAAAGGGTTGCGGCTTCGATCCCCGCACATTACAAACATTTATGTGCATGAACATGTTTGGGTGTTTTCTATGTACTATAAGTATGTATTTACAAAAGAAAAATATTATACGTATATAAATAATAAACAAACAATAAATATTTCACATCATCACATACATTGATCTGACTCCGAGATAGGTAGCTCAAACACCTGTGTTGCGGATATCATCTTTTGTAAATACATACTTATAATACATAGAAAACATATTTGGGTCGTTCTTCTTTTTTATCGACAATGAGCCCGTCCTCGGTAACTTATGAAGAAATTTATTATATAAAAAAAATATACGTTACATCATCAATATATTCCTAATTTACCATGAAATAATGACATTGTTTTATCACCTCGTAAGTACTTTTCATGATTAAACTATGTAAAAAAATATATAAAGCGTGACAGAGGTGTAAATGGCACTAATTTCGGGGGACGTGACGGAGGTGTTCATTTAATTAAAAAGTATTATTTATCAATTAAATTTAATTTGAAGTTGTGAAAAATTATTATTATAATATTATAACTAGTATATTCTTAGTTTTTTTTATATCTTAGGTGGCAGACGGATCGCATGATGGTAAGCGATTGCCGCCGCCCATGGACACTCGCGACACCAGTGGAGTCACAAGTGTGCTGCCAACCTTTAAACCCCCTTTCCCCCGGATTGGGCCTCCGGTACCCTCACTCACGCAGCGAAACACAGCACAGTGCTGCTTCACGCCGGTTTCTGTGAGGCCGTGGTATCACTCCGGTCGAGCCGGCCCATTCATGCCGAAGTGTGAATTCTTTTTCTTTCCGATTCAGACCTCTACAACACAGCTGTTATCGATTAATTATTAATTACGTAGATCTATTTCTCCGAATAGACTCAACAATATTAATTAAAGGTTCCTTTCTAGTTTAATATTCCTTATTGTAGGTGTGATTGAGTTTTGATTGAAATTAAAATGGGAATATTTGGACGATTTGAGGGCAATTTAGGGATTTTCGCTGGAAATTTACCGACCTAAACAATTGGTAACTTTAACCGACTTAAAAAAAGGAGGTTCTCAATTCGACAAGTATATATTTTTTAGGGTTAGTACATAACGTATTATTAGCATTACGAGGGATGATAGCTCAATAGATAAGAACGTGTTTTCCATACCAGGGAACGTGGTTCAATTCCAAGCATAGACCCTCTGGATTTATCAAATCTGTTTGCCTATGGCTACCATGAGCATTTTTTTATAGTGATACAATATATTGGCTTTCTTTAGCCTGATGGTAAGCATGAGGACACACCACGATGCAATTACAACGGAGGCGATGTCAAGGCATCACCTCCGTTGGCTCGGTGAGGGAAAACATCGTGAGGAAACCTGCACGTCTCGGATAGTTTCTCAAACTTGTGGATACCTACAATATTGGAGATAAATATCTTAAATAAATAAATATTTCACAACATCACATACATTTTTTTTTACATTATGGCAGACAAACGTGCTGACGGCTCACCTGATGGTAAGAGTTCAAGCACCTGTGTTACGGATATCAGAATCAACAGTGGGATTACAAATATATACATATAATACTTTTCTTTTGTAAATACATACTTATAATACATAGAAACACCCAGACCAAAACAAACAAACATGTTCATGCACACAAAATGTTTGTACTGTGCTGGGATCGAACCCGCAACCTTTGTATCAGAGGCAGCGTTCACTACCACTGTTCCAATCGGGTCGTCTAATCTTGATCAGCTAACCGTGATCCAGTTGGTCCAGTTCCCCTGTTTAGGGGTTGCAAAGGTCAGATGGCAGTCACTTCATTATACTTACCAGACTCCCAATCCGATTCTAACCTGGATCGTGGTCGAAGCGCACCTCGGGCTCAGAAGCGATACTTTTGGAGGCAACTTATAATTACACGCTAAAATGAGCAGTAAAAGTAAAGTGAAGAATCAGAACTGTCCCACTGCAGGGCAAAGGCCTTTATGATAGAAATCAAGTTATCGCTACTATGATGGAATTAGGCTCAATCTCCACGCTTGCCAAATATCCTAAAAATTCGAAACATACTTTTTCACTCGACCCGGGACTGGATTCGATTCCCGGATCCCGAGATCACGGCCCGGTACTTAAACCACTAGACCAACTAGGGCGATTGTAAGTTGAGGAGTACAATACATATTATATTAGACAACTTTAAGCGCCATTTTGACGTAATCTCGTCCACAGGTCATGGGGTGAACGTTTCTTTTATTGAATAACTTCTGATCCATCTCGAGTGGGCGAGTGTGGCAAATTGCAGAGTCGTGGAGGCAGGCCAATGACCCCAGGTACGCTAGATCTCAACCATTCTTATGCTTTATGTCTGAGCCTCGGTGACGTCATGCAAACTAGTTACTGAATTATAAATCTTGCAATCTAAGAACGCAACACAACAGACAAAGACAAGTTATATTCAGAATTATTCCATTATTTAATTCATTACTTATATTCAGAATACTTTAGTCGTTTATGAGGGGAATTTCAAAGTGTGAATCATCATGGTGCACTGAGTTTTCAAGTGATATCTGATGTAAAAAGGTACCCTCGAGATCCAAGCATTGACATGGTAGAATAAAACCCCAGTTTTGTCTGAGTCACGGAACTGAGTACATTTGGCCTGACTCACTGATGTTTATTTTTGTGCTATAACTACGGTGTAGCAAATATACTGGGTAGATAAAGCTTTAATACTCAAATCAGACTTTACAATAACATCTCTTTTTTTGTACGAACATGTACATAGCTACATAATAGGTTACAACAATCTGTTAAAGCTTATACGATTTTAACCTTCAGCTATTTTTTCTTTTTTTTATGTTAGAGGCGGACAAACGAACAAGCGAGTCACCTGATGGAAATGTAATCAACGCCGCCCATAAACATCCGCGAATTCAGAGAGATGGATAATGTGTTGCCGGCCTTTTTAATAAAGAGTACGCTCTTCTCTTGAAGGTCCCTAAGTCGTAACCGTCCGGAAACACTCCTTGCAGCCAAACCGTTTCACAGAACTGAGGTACGTGGTAGAAAGTTCCGCGAGAAACGCACAGATTTACATGCGAAATTTCGCAATAAGGTGGAAATCGGGTGAGGACAAGAGAAGGCCGATAGCACTAACCCAACGTGTGGCTGACTGTACAAAAGTAAACATTATAGCCAGCAGAGTCCAGGCACAGTTCGAACGGGCCAAGGTTGCAGACGGCTCGAGTCGAGGGCCCTCGACAGCACAAATACGGCCTGACTTATGCCTCGACGATGACACACATCGTCCTTCAAGGGACCATTGTGTAAAGTTGCTAGTGAAAGAACTTACTTTTATTCTTATTTTGTAAGTCACCAAGTTGTATAAATACTACCAGATGACACACATTATCGCCGGCTTCAAATCATGTGGACGTATAAGCAATAATAGGGTTTATTTTTTCTACAGTGTATCTCATGCGATGTAAAAGTAAAGTACAGTCAGGTCACGGTTATTTGGTACCTGGCAAAAGTCGAAACTAACGCTATTTCCTTTACAAACGTCACCTTTGACATTTTTGATAAAAACTATTGTACAGCGCCCCCATGTCCATGAAGTGCCTTCTGATTTTGGCCGGTCTCTAAGTAGTTTGAGCACGTTGTAAGGCGTTAAGCAGCACACTGCTGTGAGGACCGGAGGCCGAATCCGATGGGATTAAGGGTAGGCAGCGCACTTTTGACTGCACTGGCACTGGTGTTGCAGGTGTCCACCATTTACCATCGCGTAATCCGTCTGCTCATCTGCCATCTATCTCATAAAAAAGCTCTTTCTTTTTTTACATTATGGCAGACAAACGAGCAGACGGCTCACCTGATGGTTAGTGAATTACCGCCGCCCATGGGCATTTGCGACACACAGGGCATCACAGATGCGTTCCGGCTCTTAAGGGAGGAATAAGCTCTTTTCTTGAAGATCGTATTTGTTCGGAAACACCATCGTTACACACGACACGTTATCTTATAGTCCAATCATGGTTATTTGGCAGGCGGTAAAAGCCTGATCATGTCAATGTCACTGATGTGCCTTCTGATCTTAGTTCTCTATGGCAATTTGAATAGAAATCTTATTATTAGTTACTCAAGTAATTTGACGTTTAGTTTTCTAGACCTATTTGCAATTCAAACCCTCTTCCAGCTTATTATAAATCGCGATCATAAGTTATTACCGTACTAAAGCTCATGTCATTTCTATCCAACACGCAACGTTAAAAGCAGCTGACACGAATTTTGTTGCAGAACTATCCTTATTTCGCGATTAGTAATAAGGGGGTTTAGGACTTGGCAATTCGCAAGGCCCTGCCAGATAAGCTGTATATAACATAATGTTACCTATCAAGGAAGTACAATAGCGTACACAGCGGTAAACCCGCCATTCAGTGTTTCATCATCAGGGCTGTATTTATCGGAACTTAATGTCTTTCCAATTTACTCGAGGCCATAACTCGGAGTGCACCGCTTTCGTCCGTGAGATCTCATTACAGCTCGTGACTAGAAGGGTATTGGTACTAATACTGTACTAATGCGTATTATTTACGGCCATACTTTACGATGCTCTGAGGAATTCTAGCGTTAGTTAGAAAATAAATCTACTCTCAGAAGTTTTAACACAGAGATGAAGGTGCCTATAGCATATTTTACTCATATTACGGTTTCATTAATAAAGAAGTAAGAAAGAAAAGAAAACATTTATTATTATAGGCATCACAACACAGAACATACAGCAGTTGTAAACAGAACCTAATTTAGCACAAACAGAAAACAAAACAGAAAACAATTAAAAATACATATAAATAAAAACAAAAGGAAATAAAAAACAAAAATATATTCAATCATATCCAGATAGTGCCAAATGAATATTATAGTAAAACATTTTATAGCCCTTATATTTTTGACTTATTGCAAGAACTTTTTAAAAAAGATCATAAAGTATACCGGCGTGAAGCAGCACTGTGCTGTGTTTCGCTGCGTGAGTGAAGGTACCGGAGGCCCTATTCGGGGGAAAGGGGGGTTTAAAGGTCGGCAGCGCACTTGTGACTCCACTGATGTCACGGGTGTCTATAAGCGGCGGCAATAGTAGGTAAGCTATTGCCGCCATGGTAAGCAATCAAGTGATCCGTCAGCTCGTCAACCACCTTAATGTCAAAATCAATCAAAATATTGCCAGTGTCTAATCAGACACTGGCAATATTTTGACACTGATTTGAATTTAATGTATGTACTTTGTTTATAACTATATATCATGTTTAACTGTCTCCATGTAACCAAGATACCGTGTATACTTAAACCTATTAAATACAACTAGGTAATTATTTGGATAGTCTAGCGGCTATTATTCCGGCTTTTTTCCACTGCGTCCTTCCTCTGCATCAGAACACCTATAACATAAAAAAGACAATTATTTATATTCATGATTTAATACCTAATTGATTTTTCTACATTTTATACGGGTCACTCAATGTGTGTGACGATAAAACGGCTCATAGGTATATACTTCGAAAGGTACTTGTTAGCCCGAAGATATGAACATGTTTTAATCGAGCATGGAAACTTATTTGTCCAAAAAATAGAAAAGCTCCTTACCTAGCTTTATTAATTAGTATTATTGACCTTGTTATTAATTTCATAAAGTGAGAACGTGTTTCACGACTCGCTTTTAATTTCGTTCTTTCATTATAAAACGGCTGCAAATCGGCTTAGCAAAATTAATCCTCGAGGAACTCTTGCATAAGCCTTAAGTCAATATCAATCTTTCATGTTTTAAGCCATTTATAATATTTATATTTATTCTTAACCCAAAGGAATCCCAAACTTTAATTATAGATGAGCGCTGCATTCATCTGTGTAAATAATTTTAATGATATATATATTTTTTAAAACTTCGGTTTTTTTAGGATCTTTTTTTATAATGTTGGTAGCGCAATTGTGACTCCACTAGTGTTGCAGGTGTCCATGGGCGGTGGCTATCGCACCATCGATAGGTGACCCGTCTGTTCGTCTGCAACCTCTTTATCTCGTCATCTTAGCGTGTAATTTCCTGTTGCGTCCAAAACTGTCCCTTCAGAGCCAGGAGTACGCTTGGACCATGACCTAAGATTCGGGAAGTCTGGTAATCACTCATGAACGAGTGCCAACTCACATAAAAAAAACTAGAATTGAGACTATTTAATGTATGTTTATGCCGTGTGGTCCCCGGCAGAGTAGAATAGGCCACCCTCACTCTTACCGAGGTGTCGTAAAAGGCGGCTAAGGTAAAGCTGCTGGCATGATCATCAGCACCCAGGAAAGGAAAACTCCGCATTTATATCAAAACCCTCGCCAACCCGTCTGCCAAGCGTGGTGAGTATGGCAATTACCCCTCATGTGATTGAGGGAGGCCCGTGCCCCAGCAGTGGGGACTTAAATGGGCTGATGATGATGATGAATGTATGTATATTGTAGAAAATTAACACCGGTCCCGGTCTATTTGATGAAGGTCAGACGGCAGTGGCTTCATTGTTATTACTAGACTCCCTAAATCTTGAATCATGGTCTAACAGTATTTTGGGCTCCAGAGCGACAGCTTTGGACGCAACCGAGAATAACATTCTAGAATGAGATGTTCAGTTTCCTAATGCTCTTGTAGATTAAGCGGCTTCGATTAAGCGCTACTCATTACTGGTCATTTTTTAATTACTGATTGCCTACTTGGATAAAGTGGTTTTGGTATTTGCGGAGTAGGTCGCTGTCGGTCTTCTTTAAGGTTGTTTAAGGTAATGTTTGAGTGGAACCTGATTTAAACAGTTCTAAATGTACAGATGTTGGGTAACTACAATATTATAATGTAATTTTTTTTCAATTGATATTGGACCGCTTGTGTGTATGTTACCTATAAGGAAGAATCGGATGAAGAAATTTAATATGTTGTGGTTGTCCTAACCTAATCATCATGTATAAAGAAAATTGCCTTTTTTACGCCTAACAAAGTCATCATCGTCATCGTCATCGTCAGCCCATTTAAGTCCCCACTGCTGGGGCACGGGCCTCCCTCAATCACATGAGGGGTAGTTGCCATACTCACCACGCTTGGCAGACGGGTTGGCGAGGGTTTTGATATAAATGCAGAGTTTTCCTTCTCTGGGTGCTGATGATCATGCCAGCAGCTTTACCTTAGTCGCCTTTTACGACACCTCGGTAAGAGTGAGGGTTGCCTATTCTACTCTGCCGGGGACCACACGGCACCCACAAACCCTTGTTGGGTTGTGTGCTATGTTAATTGTTAAATTGTTATATCAGCACACTACCTTATAAAAAAAGTAGCCCATGTCTTAGTTGCTTCATCTTTTCAACTATCTTTTCAATCCGTCGTTTTAATTGGAGCGAAAGAAGGACAAACAGACAGCCAGACACGCAAACTCTCATTGTATAATATTAGTATGTGATATAATATCCTCCAACCGATTACGGCTACAGCGGCCAAAATCAACGATCAGCCACGTACGCAGGATATACAGCGTGTGTATTTTATACGGGCGAATAATTAATCCAGCTATAATATCTGATCCTACGAATCGTATAAGATAATCATTTCATTAAATTTTGTGGTTAATTAGGTGTAATGATTTTTCTAAAGTGCAACCCAGCAGCAATGTATGCCGTCCAACTTTGTTTGACATGACAAGTGACATGAGTGTCATGACACTCGTATGACGTTTAGATACTTATGTCTACGTTAATTGATGTTATTAACGTTAACTACCAGTGGATGCAATACATTGCGTGCTCAATTATTTTGTATGAAAAAAAAAGTACCTTAATTTCCTAAAGAAATGTATGTAAACAGGTTCCCTAGGTCCGATAGTAATCGCCATTAAAATATTCGCCCGTATCAAATAACCACGCTGTATACAGTGCTCAAAGTGTGTGCGCAGACACAAGTGCACTCTCTATTCCCTTACCCTCATATTTTGATGGGACACCAGGCTGATACGACCGGAGAGGGATTGGGCGTAGGAGCAATGGCTTAACATGCATTCCGAGGCACGGGGGTACAAGACCGCCAACTTCCAGACTCCGGGTTGACACTAAGAATAAGGTACAAATTTTTACCCCGACCCGGGGATCGAACCTGGGACCTCTTGCGCATGGATAATTTAACAAGTGGACAAACAAACATCATCATTCGTCTCATATACATGTATGTAAGTTCGTAAAATTATCCCGCGTCGATGCTGTCAACTTTTAAACTCAATATGACAACCGCATAAGCCCAATGTGACCACAGGGAACAGTCGTTTCTTTTCATATTTAAATTAAAAAATAATAATAATCACAGAGACATTGCGTAAGCGAATCCGTCGTAACCATTAAACCAGACGATATTTGTACCGACATTTTCACATAACACTTTATTTGCTTCAAATTAATCCTTTCCGTGGTTTCGCCGCGGCTAAAAAAACGACTCTGATCGGGCATACCCGCAACTCTACCACTGCTGTTGTAAAACAGAAATAGTGCTCAACTTTGAGTCTTATTTTTAACAAGGGAAAGGTGTTCGAAGTGATGCTTTAGTGATCTGGTCTGGTGGCGTTTATAGTAACATGTAGCGGGCGAGAGGTGCGCGGAGGGGGGAGGGCACCGGAATGCGGTCTTCTGAGATACCCCATAGGCTATACTCGGGTATTGATATCTGTATAAGCTTTTATATCGTGTAGGTGCTGGTCGGCTGCATAAACTTCGAAAGTAGATTTGTTTCATTTATATGTTCGACGGTTAATTCAGCATCGTACTCAGTAGCTTAAGAAAACCTTAATGTACAGCGTAATAGTGTCGACTTACGTGATATTCACCTAGGTATCTTATAGCCTTTTTGCTTTTCCACAGAAACATTTTCGTCGTAGATGTCGTCATCATGTCTGTTCGTCACATAAATATATAAAAGAAGGTATTTTAAATCATAAAATATTTTACATTAAATTATGTATTATTAATGTTACTGCTATAGATAGATAGATAGATAGATATTCTTTATTGCACAAAAATAAAATACAAACATGATACAACAGCAACAGACAGTACATTAAGGCGGTCTTATCGCTTGTAGCGATTTCTTCCAGACAACCTTTGGGTAGAGGAAAGAAATATCGTATTCGTAATAAGGGAAGGCAGTGCCAAGTAATTTAACAAATAATAATAATAATAATACTTTATTTCTCACCATAATCTTACACAATTCTAGCCTTATTGTAATTCTTACATAGTACAAAATATGGTAACTTAGGTAAATTTAATATCAATAGTTATTTACTTACATTACTATTACTATTTTACTACACTATGGCATTACTATAAGATTATGGCGGACCGAAATGAAATTGAGAATGGCAGAAATATATATTATTTTATATATTAATATTATTACATGTGCTTGAACAACCTATCTCGGAATTAGATCAACGTATGTGATCTTACAATAAAATAAATACCCCCGGTAACCTAAAGCAAACATGAATATTAAAAAGTGCTTAATATTATTACATTACATAAATAATAATAAACAATACATACATACCCAATAATATGCTATGTAATTTTTCAATAGAATAAACAAGGACAGCACTAAACTTGATGAAGAATAACTTTAATTACGCTTTCTCCAACCCGCAGAAAATCACAATGTGATAAGTCTGAACATTTTTTTTTTGGATAAAAAGATATGTCGCTTCAAGTCCAGAGCATAGCTGGTCGCCCGAGCCCCATAAGAGCGTAAGAGCGCTCGGCCCGACTTACCACCACTGGTTTTTTGGCCACCGGGGTCAACGACCCGCGACGACTTAAACAATCGAGACTTAAGCGTTCGCGATTCATTATATCACTTATTATTACTAACAATAAACATGGATGACAGGGTCGTGAATGACCGAACCTTCTTAGGTTAGTAGTATTGACTGCAAAGATACGTTTTCATTTAACTTTTTGTAATACCTAACCAAAAAATTGGTTAGGACCAGATATTGACACCAATATTTTTTTATATTATTAATAATTTTATTAATTTCCTTTTATTTATTTTCATACATTTATATGTTAAGATGCAATTAACAAAAATATTTTTTTATAATCAGCCTATAAACTGTCCCACTGCAGGGCAAAGGCCTCCATCATAGAAATAAAGTTATCGCTACTACGATGGGATTAGGCTTAATCACCACGCTTGCCAAATGCGGATTGGTGATCACAAACCCGAGCTATGTCCGAAAAATTCGAAACATACTTTTTTCGCTCAATCCGGGAATCGAACCCAGGACCCTGAGATCACGGCCCGGTACTTAAACCACTAGACCAACAGGGCGTTAAACAAAAATAAAATATATAAAAAATAAAAATATAAATACTTAATGAATGCTTGATATATACAATAATTTGATGATTGTAAACATGTTTTGTGGTAAAATAAAGGCTATTTTTATTTTTATTTTATTTATAAATCATACATAAATATTTCCCAACATCACATACGTTGATCTAATTCCGAGATAGGTTGCTCAAGCACCTGTATTACGGATATCAGAACCAACAGCGGAATTACAAATATGTTACATTTAATACTTTTCTTTTGTAAATACATACTTATAATATATAGAAAACACCCAGACCAATACAAATAGATATGTTCATGCACACAAATGTTTGTACTGTGCGGGGATCGAACCCGCAACCCTTGCACTAGAGGCAGCGTTTACTACCATTGGTCCAAACGGGTCCATATTGTAACCAAATGAAAAAAAAATACCTCGAAAACTATTAGAATCGGCGATTAATAGTGTTCTCAAACAAAAGAACTAATACATAATTTATTGTACAGCTATCCTCTAATTGATCTTTTATTAGCTGGATTTTCTATCTCTCAGTTTTATCGATCATTGTATTTACTATTGCACAGACTTAACTAATATATTTTTACCCGACTACGGTAAAGCCAAAAAGGAAGGCTTATGATTTTAGCAGTCTATGTATGTAAGTAAATAAGTTTATAAAAAATAATAATATAATAATATTTCACAACATCACTTACATTGATCTGACTCCGAGATAGGTAGCTCAAGCAGCTGTGTTACGGATATGAGAATCAACAGCGGGATTACAAATATATACATATTATACTTTTATTTTGTAAATACATACTTGTTTTACATACAAATACCCAGACCAATAAAAAAAAAGTTTGAATGTTCTAAGTTCTGCCTAAACTACTCAGCCGATTTTGATGAGTGAGGTATCAATCGATTCCTTACTACTGTCCAGGTGATCTAGGTTTATTTTTTTTACATTATAACGAGCAAACACGTAGTCGCTACACTTGATGCATAATTAAACTCAAATATTCATAACAAAACATTAATTTATTATAAGTATCTACTCGTAATGGACAGAAAAACCTAGTTATACGTGTAGAACTTAGATAAGTAAGTTTCAAATTGAAGGATTTCCCGTTTGTTTTTGTTAAATCTCGAATTAATTTTGATCTTCCATCATAACTTTTAATAAGTTGTCCATAACCAAGTTAGCTGTCAGTTCTAAAACGGACTCAACTTATTTGACTTCCCTTGTTCGTGGGAATCCGATACGACACGCCTATTACGGGCACAATTGTGCTCCTAATAGGCCTTGGTTTCGCGGCAGTCTTCAATCCGATTACATTCGTAACGCAGTCGGTACAGTTTTCGGATAGAGATGAGCCAACTCGGGAAACATGACTCGAGTGAAATAACTCGAGTTAGTGGTATTATAAAAAATGGCTGTCCGTAGATGACGTGCTTAGGATACAAATGATATTTACGTGATAAAGTTATAAGAAAACATTGATGGAAATTAGACGTGTGTAACTCTTTATTGAAACCACTCAGTGATCCGACTCAGCCAAATGATACACTGTTCCGAATCTCTTATGTTCGCTCCGAATGTATCATTCGACTCAGATAGATCTCGCGTTCAAGTGAACCGAATGATCCGAATGAGCTGAATGGTCCAATGAGCTGAATGATCCGATAAGCAGAATGATCCGAATGAGCTGACCGATCCGAGTGAGCCGAATGATCCCAATGAGCGGAATGTCCGATCAGCCAAATGATGTCCCGTGTGAGCCGAATGAGCGGAATGAATCACGGATCTATCTGAGAGTCGATTGCCAAATGCCATTACCAGATGAAGCGTTTCACTGTTCCGCATCTCTTCACTGCGTTTTTAAGACATTTTTTTACGTCAAAAGTTTCAATGACTATTTTTTTTCGTCAAATCTTAAAAACCTACTTACTCTCATTTTACTGGCCTGATGACGCGTTTAGTAATGACCACGCCTCATGTGCCAAAGGACCTCAGAATTTATTAGTACCGCGGTAGGTTAGTATTCTGGCAGGATCTATAACAAAGCCGTCCGTACCGAACGAAAACAATAATATATCTGTCGTCAAACAATAGATGCACGTGTGAAAGGGACGGGGATACAGATTTGTTCGGTAATTCTGTTCTGTTCTAGGCCCTGTTCTGTTGTTTACTCTGTTGCTTGCCTGAGACGTCACAATAAATGTGTAATATATATAATACATTATAGTAACACATTAGGTAGATCCTATCTACAAGTAATTGAATTTATGTATGTATAAATGAAATGTTAATAGCCTTTTAATTTCCATAGCGGGATGTGTTGAGACAGGCGGAAGTCGCTGTCCATACGATTGTGACGGTGGCAGGTTCTGTTTTTACGAGGCCCGTGATGCTATGCGAACGTACTGGTACATAATTAAATGCAAGGTGTAAAAATATTCTGTTCTCATTGCGTAATTTTTAGAAGCAAAATTTATTTAACTTCTATAAGTCATGGTACTTGTCTTTGACGTGAAGTATTTTTTACCTAGGTTTTGGCTACGGTACAGCAACTACGGTCACACACGGACTGGGGCGGATGGACCGCCACCAGCATTTCCTGGGCTGTTGCCGCTGGCATTTATTCATTTATTATATCACTAGTGGCTCGCCCTCACTTAGTTTCGGGAAATTAGCTGTTACTTTTCATACTAATAGATGGCGCTAGGTTTTGATGACATCGGGCAAGGGTTTCGTGTTTTCGGATCAGCTAAAAGGGTCGCCGCTCTCTGTAGGATCTACCCCTGTATAAATAGTATAGATATAGATACAATGTCAACAGTACATTCATATAGGTATAACATTATGGTACAGAGTTCGTGACACCCTGCAAGGGCGTAGGAACATGAGAGCATTGTAGCAGGCTGGTAATAAAAACTATATTTTTTTAGAAAGATAAGTGGAAACCTGCACGTTTCGGATAGTTTCTGAAATGTGTAGCCATGATTCAGTTTGCCTGGTTCCCCTGTTAAAGGGTTGCGAAGTAATGTGAAGGTCAGATGGCAGTCGCTCCATTGTACTTAAAAAGTAGTCCAAGCGAGCGACAGCTTTGGACGCAACCGGGAATATCAGGCTACGATGATGATGTTTTTTTAAAAAAGATAGATCGACGCATCCAATAGAGGAAATTTATTAATTAATGTTTCTTCCAAGCGTGTTATCTACTTGTAAATACCTACACTTAAAGACCAACTGTAAGTATTTTATTGTATTTTGATTGGTTTTATTGTGGAACCAGCTAAGCTTAAGAGATGAGAAATATATGATCGTGTTAATTGAGAACCGATGTAAAATTAAAAGCTATTACTGGTCATTGAGCAGAAAAGTAAGAATTTTAATTAAGTTTTATCAATTAAAAGAATTAAAATGAATCGGTTCTTAATTATGAAAGTACCATGGATTGACATATCTATTTTACACAACACAACATCGGTATTTAAATTGGGATAGAAAGTTGATGTAAATTAATTAGTTAATTCCAACTCTATCATGCGATATTTTCTAGTTACGGTACCAAAGTTTAATAAAGATCAGATGAATGGTGTGGTGGTTCCCTCTGACTAAGGGTTGCGAAGGTGAGACGCTTAATTGTATCTATTTACATGACTTACCCAATGAAAGTCATCCAGAGAGCAATGGAGAGGGCTATTCTCGGAGTCTTCTTACGTGATATAACCAATAGGATTGCATGCCTCAAGTGGCAATGGGCAGCGAGGAGAACATACGGCCGTTGGGGCGGAAAAGTCCTCGCGTAGAGGCCACGTACAGGAAGTTTATTTATTTATTGGATTACCAACATAAGATACATCGTTGAGTACAATATTTTTTTTTATCGTTGAGTACAATAAAATTTAAGTCCCCACTGCTGGGGCACAGGCCTCCCTCAATCACATGAGGGGTAATTGCCATACTCATTGCCACAATAAAATTTACAACATAAAAATATAACTAACTGTTCTTAGGCCGTGTGGTACCCGGCAGAGTAGAATAGGCCACCCTCACTCTTACCGGGGTGTCGTAAAAGGCGACTAAGGTAAAGCTGCTGGCATGATCATCAGCACCCAGAGAAGGAAAACTCTGCATTTATATCAAAACCCTCGCCAACCCGTCTGCCAAGCGTGGTGAGTATGGCAATTACCCCTCATGTGATTGAGGGAGGCCCGTGCCCCAGCAGTGGGGACTTAAATGGACTGACGATGATGATGATGAACTGATCTTATACTTATAGGAAGTCGCAGAAGTGGCAGGCCTCCTACAATGTGGACCGACGATTTGGTGAAGGTCGCGGGAATCCTTTGCATGCGGGCGGTACAGGACCGATATGTGTGGAGATCATTGAGTGAGGCCTATGTCTAGCAGTGGATGTCTATTGGCTGAAATGATTACGTGACTGACTACTGGGCTCAACGCAATAGACGTAAATAGTGTGCGAGCGACGCAAATAGTGTGCGAGCGAGAAGTGTATAGATGCGCCGCCATTTCTGATTCGCCATTCTTTATCCGCACAGGTTGTATATACTCGTACTTTAGAAAAATAGATATTAGCAATTATTAAGATACTTGGATAAGATAAAAATTTAAATGTGTGTAAGATGGCTGAAGTTGTATATTAATGAAACATTGGTGATGTCGACTGATAATATCGCCCACGAAGACATTTCACTTCACTTACTAGGGTTGCCGCATGTGATAACTTGGATTTATAAAAAAAAAATATTTTAGAGACGACCAGCTTTGGCACCGCACCGCTTGAAACCAACAATCTGGTTTACCGTCATGCGAATTTAGATCCGTGTGCGGACTAGTCACAAGTGCGCTGACATTCTTTAATCCCAATAAATTTTGACCGTGAAAGAGTCACGCTTCGGCATGAATGGGCCGGCTCAACTGGAGTAATACCACCCACAGCCTCATAGAAAACCAGCATGAAGCAGCACTGTGCTATGTTTCGCTGCGCTGAGTGAGAGTACCGGAGGCTCAATCGCTCGTGTCCATGGGCGACGGCAATCGGCTTACTATCAAGGTTATCCGTCTCCTCGTCTGCCACCTATAACATAAAAAAATATCCCCTTCTCCCGGATCAGGCCTCCCGGTACGCTTATTTCCTCGGCGAAACACAGCGCAGGCGATGTTTCACACCGGTTCTGCGAGAGCCGTGGTATCACTTCAGTCGAGCCGGCAAATTCTTGCTTAAGCGTCGTTCTCCTATGGATAAACCATATTGGTTTATTGGTTCTATTGCAGACCCTACCGTCACATCCCACACGCAAAGTTTGTGTAGACGGTTCACACTCACTAGTTTGCCCAAGTCTAACATCCATAGCCAACATAACTCACGCCCTTATCCCTTAGCAATACGGGTGGTTATCCCGGGACAGATATGTGTATCGAAATTAAACTATGTTTGGTGCAATGATGGGGCATTTCGTGGCACTGTAGGAAGGCAAACGAAGAAAAACGAAAGTCACGTTTTTGTTGACACGGCGTCGCTGCGCCTTATTATGCACATATCGTAATTGGTAGTGAGGTGTGAATCAAAAAGCATACTGTGTTTGATTGAATAAGCCCTACAACAAACACACATCATTGTCTTAATAATAAGTAGTGAGATATTCGAATGGATCCGGAAAGATGGACCTGAATTATCTCTCAATGTCAACCCGTCGTACTCGGATAAAGGGGTAGGCCGAAAATGGTGCGATGATCTGAATAACTTTGCCAAAGAAGGGCAATGAATGTGACATTTGTCTGAGTGTTTAACAACACTGATGTGTTTTATGACCGTGGGTGAGCCACGCTTTGGCATGAATGGGCCAGCTCGACCGAAGTGATATAACGGCCTCACAGAAAACCGTCGTGAAGCAGCACTGTGTTGTGTAAAGGTTGATAGCGCATTTGTGACTCCACTGGTGTCGCGAGTGTCTATGGGCGGCGGTAATCGCTTACCATCAGGCGATCTGTATCCTCGTCTACCATGATTGGTTGATGATTTTACTAGTTCTGAATTAAACTTTAAAGGATGTTTACGAATATTATAAAGTGGTAATATTCGTAAACATCCTTTTGCTGCAATCTCTCTCATATTAACGTGCTATTCTTGATTGCATCCTAAGCTATCGTGTTGGAGCTCAAGGTATGCTTAGAGCATCATCCAGGATTCGAGAAGACTGGTAATTACAGTTAAATCTACTGCTCCGCTGTCCGCACTTTGCTACTCTTTAACAGTGGAACCAGGCCAACTAAATCATGAGCCACTGCTGTCCGCACTTCGCAAGCCTTTAACAGTGGAACCAGACCAACTGAATCATGAGCTACTGCTGTTCGCACTTCGCAAGTCTTTAACAGTGGAACCAGACCAACTGAATCATGAGCTACTGCTGTCCGCACTTCGCTACTCATTAACAGTGGAACCAGACCAACTGAATCATGAGCTACTGCTGTTCGCACTTCGCTACTCTGTAACAGTGGAACCGGACCAACTGAATCATGAGCTACTGCTGTCCGCACTTCGCTACTCATTAACAGTGGAACCAGACCAACTGAATCATGAGCTACTGCTGTTCGCACTTCGCTACTCTGTAACAGTGGAACCGGACCAACTGAATCATGAGCTACTGCTGTCCGCACTTCGCTACTCATTAACAGTGGAACCAGACCAACTGAATCATGAGCTACTGCTGTTCGCACTTCGCTACTCTGTAACAGTGGAACCGGACCAACTGAATCATGAGCTACTGCTGTCCGCACTTCGCTACTCATTAACAGTGGAACCAGACCAACTGAATCATGAGCTACTGCTGTTCGCACTTCGCTACTCTGTAACAGTGGAACCGGACCAACTGAATCATGAGCTACTGCTGTCCGCACTTCGCTACTCATTAACAGTGGAACCAGACCAACTGAATCATGAGCTACTGCTGTTCGCACTTCGCTACTCTGTAACAGTGGAACCGGACCAACTGAATCATGAGCTACTGCTGTCCGCACTTCGCTACTCATTAACAGTGGAACCAGACCAACTGAATCATGAGCTACTGCTGTTCGCACTTCGCTACTCATTAACAGTGGAACCAGACCAACTGAATCATGAGCTACTGCTGTTCGCACTTCGCTACTCTGTAACAGTGGAACCGGACCAACTGAATCATGAGCTACTGCTGTCCGCACTTCGCTACTCATTAACAGTGGAACCAGACCAACTGAATCATGAGCTACTGCTGTTCGCACTTCGCTACTCTGTAACAGTGGAACCGGACCAACTGAATCATGAGCTACTGCTGTCCGCACTTCGCTACTCATTAACAGTGGAACCAGACCAACTGAATCATGAGCTACTGCTGTTCGCACTTCGCTACTCTGTAACAGTGGAACCGGACCAACTGAATCATGAGCTACTGCTGTCCGCACTTCGCTACTCTTTAACAGTGGAACCAGACCAATTGAATCACGAGCTACTGCTGTCCGCACTTTGCAAGTCTTTAACAGTGGAACCAAACCAACTGAATATATTTTCCCTGACTGAATAGGTATTATCCCCGACTGTTTTTTTTTTCAGATCAGACTGCCTTTTTAAAGAAAGCCATATTTGAAAAACTGCACGAAGCCATTAGTACTGGGGTGACGTGCTGGGCCACGTACTTTCTCTATCGCACCCGTATAGAATCTGCGTCAGGGCTAGTTGATCTCTTTCACACTCTTTGACGTTTTTTCAGAAATGGCACATTCCGTTGACTTCTTGGATTCCATGATGATTAGCACAGTATATTTGAATTATTGTTTGTTGGTCGTCTGCTATAAGCAGGTACAATAAGTTTTAAAATAAATAAAGCTTGCACTACGACACTACTAAAATAAAGGGCCTATTTTATAACTCACTTTCAATTCCTACAATATAAAGCATAATAGCCGCAGCACGAACAAGGCATCTTAAGCACAGGCAGTAACAACAGATCAAAAGCCTCGCCCCACGTATGTAGTTTCTTTGCATGTATTGTTGCGCGGGCGCATGCAAACCTGACAGGCCGGCCGTTTGTATAAACATCCCCGTGTACCGCCAGAGTTACTCTAACGATCTCTGCACATTCTCTGCGTTTAATTTATAGTACACTAGCTTTTGCTTGCGGCTTCGCTCGCGTTAGAAAGAGACGAAAATTACCCTATGTCACTCTCCATACCTCCAACTATCTCCGCTTAAGGTGACGGATAGGGACACACTATCGCCGCCCATCGATTTTAATTTTTAGCTACTAAACCGGATTTATTTTAAACAATTTTGGGATTACAATCTCTTGGCAAACACCTATACTATTTATTTAATACTTATAGTTAACTGTTTGGTCTGCATGTTCACTAGAATTTTGGATTACCGCCAAAAGTGACCGCTTTTGGCGTGAAATAATTTTTCGCGTACAAAAACGGACGTAAAATTTGTGCATGGTTATTTAAAAAATAGTATAAGTGTTTGCCGAGTGATTGTAACCCCGACATTGTTTAAAATAGATCCGGTTTAGTAGCTATAAATTAAAATTGATTGGCGTCGCTAGTGTGCCCTACCAGTCTCCTTAAATCGCGTCAATCCATCGCTCCGTTCTGCCGTGAAAGATGGACAAGCCAACAGACAGACACAAACTTTCTCATTTGTAGTATTATGGATGGATGGATTGCCGTAAAAGACGGACAAACAGACAGACACACACATATTCACATTTATAATATTAGTATTATGGATAATATTAGTATAACGCCCTGTTGGTCTAGTTGTTTAAGTACTGGGCCGTGGTCTAGGGGTCTTGGGTTCGATTCCCGGTCGAGCGAAATAAGTATGTTTCGAATTTTTCGAACATAGCTCGGGGTTTGTGATTAGCAATCCGCATTTGGCATGCGTGGTGATTAAGCCTAATCCCATCATTGTCATGCCGTGTGGTCCCCGGCAGAGTAGAATAGGCCACCCTCACTCTTACCGAGGTGTCGTAAAAGGCGACTAAGGTAAAGCTGCTGGCATAATCATCAGCACCCAGAGAAGGAAAACTCTGCATTTATATCTAAATCCTCGCCAACCCGTCTGCCAAGCGTGGTGAGTATGGCAATTACCCCTCATGTGATTGAGGGAGGCCCGTGCCCCAGCAGTGGGGACTTAAATGGGTTGATGGAGGCTTTTGCCCTGCAGTGGAATAGTTAATAGGCTGATACATTACTGTGTTTTATGGATTGTGTCGATGTCCGAGGACATAGACAAGATCCATAATATTAATAAAGGAAGACGTCGATGATCTTTTTTATGTGGTAAGTGGCAAACGAGCAGACGGATCACCTGATAGTAGGCGATTGCTGCCGCCTATGGACACGCGCAACAACCTGTGGAGTCATTAGTGCACTGACATCCTTTTAACCCCTTCTTCGCTATCTTTTACGTTAGAAACCAATAAAAACATTAGTGAAAATAGTTACTTTCCTTCCATATCTTTTTTTTATACTTCGCCTGATGGTAAGCGGCCGTGTAATCCAAATGTGATATCTGATAAGTCTTGAGGCATATATTGAGTTAACACATCACATTACATCTCAAGGACAGCGCCAAGTAAGAAATGTCCGTAATTGACTGAAGCTGACGATCTTTCCAAAGTGACAAATTATATAGAATACCTTGAAATTCGATAGCGAAAGGTAATAAATTGCAATTTCTCGGTTGTTAATGGTTTGCAGTAAATGTTAGCCGATAGCGAGGCGTCGGCGCAGACGCTGTCTTGCTCGTAGAGAACATTACTCTTTAACGCAATCGCGAATAACATATCGTTTTGAGCCATAATCCACTTAAGCCCAATCAACGAAGACTTTTAGTTCGTTCACTGGGCTACTTCTCAAACTGTAAAGATGTTACCACATTGCAGATTAGTAATTTTAAATATTATATATTTTTAAATTTGGATTGAACGAGGAGTAGCAAGAAAGTGGACACCGGGCTATGAAGCATTAGCTTAGAAATCAAATGGCAAAGAACGCTCCCCAAGGTCCCAATGAAGGCTCCTAAGAGATCCTCAAACTACCCATCCATCTTACAGCGGACATAAGAGACGTCGCTCACTGGTTAGTTGAGGCGTGGTCGAGGCGGCACCGGCGCGGAGTCGAGTCTCTACGTAAAGTCGAGACGCAGGTAGCTATTCTTTCTTCTAATTTTAATTCATTCATACGCAAGAAACGAAATGACAAAATGGCGGCAGAGTCGGACTCGGACTCGTCCCTGCCGCGCCTGTGCCTCGACTCCGCCCCGCCTTTATCACGCCTGTGCTGCGACTCCAGTATGTAAGCGCAAGCCGCTTCATCGTCAGCCCATTTAAGTCCCCACTGCTGGGGCCATACTCACCACGCTTGGCAGACGGATTGGCGAGGGTTTTGATATAAATGCAGAGTTTTCCTTCTCTGGGTGCTGATGATCATGCCAGCAGCTTTACCTTAGTCGCCTTTTACGACACCTCGGTAAGAGTGAGGCTGGCCTATTCTACTCTGCCGTGGACCGCACGCCACTTATTTGTGAAGAATCCTTAGGTACGGGGCACCGCTTATGCCGCTACTTCTCGACTGTCGTGTGGGCGAGCGCCTTAGAATCCGTCAAAACAGATATGTACTGCAACCATAGAATTAAAGCGGCCATTGTAAGTCATTGACTGCAGCTGTGATGTGGCAGCGCCTTTACTGCACTGACGTCAGACGATGTTTGATATAACGTGTTGGAATGAGAGCACAAGGAAAGCTAGCCTTATCGCCTTAAGGGCCGAGAGAAACTCCTCATAAATGCAGGTAATACATATCTACGTGCAGTGATAAACTAGTACACCCTTCGTAATAACCTGGCTAGACGCTTTATCTCTCCCTGTGTCGTAAAAAAAACATAGGCACAGAAGTATCTACATTATAACTGATTATTTAGTAAAATTATCTGTGCTATATACATATACAGCAAGCATAATATAACTCTAAAATCATTTGTAATCAGTGCAAATCTATTTATGTGAAACATCGTAATAATAACTTATCTACCATATTTTTAAATCCTAGATAATGTTTTAAGTGTAGAAACCCAGAGCTCTGAACTTGAATGGCTTTGGAAGCAACCGGGAATGATACTCTATGATGATGATTTTAACCTGTGGGAGATCCACGCTTTGGCATAACTGGGCCGGTTCGACCGGAGTGATACCACGGACACACAGAAAATCGGCGTGAAGCAGCACTGTGCTGTATTTCGCTGCGTGAGAGAGGGTTACCGGAGGCCCAATCTAGGGGAAAGTGGGGTTTAAAGGTTGGCAGCGCACTTGTGACTCCTTGTGGGGATTTCATTATTTCTGATACAATCACGCAAGGAGATTTCAAGCATAGCCCTCTCCATTGATTGTCCTAATGGGTTACTTTAGGGAAGCGAGTAAAGTAAAGTTTGTATATCTACTACACATATATATATACTACAAATGTAGGACACAATTTGCCTTGGCAAACCTAGAAGTCCGTGAACCGATCACGAACCCAGGTCGTCATCTGTGGGGACAAACTGAGTAAATGGGGATATACGGATGCATCCAGCAATATTTGCGAGTGCGGCGCCGCGGGTCTGAGGGGCGACCATGGCCCATCTCCTGGCATGCCAATTGTGCCCAGACAACTGTTTTGCAGGCTACTGACAGAGCAGTTCGCGTGACGGAATATTGGGCTGGGAAAATATAAAATGATCGCCATTGACTCGATAAGAGGAAAAAGAAGAAGTATATCTACTCACTTCATGTACTATACTACTACTACCTTATTATAAATCGCAGTCTAAAGTTATTACCGTACTAAAGCTCATATCATCCCGTTCCAACACGCAATGTTAAAAGGGGCGGGCACGAATTTTTTTCCGGGACTATCCTTAGTTCGCTATTTGTAATAAGGGGGCTAGTTACTTAGTTGCTATCTAGACGTACGTATTTGAACCTAGAACTGGGCGATGAGACCCTCATTGCGCTTACACTGAAGATAACATTTTCATTTTGCAGTATGGTGGTATTCTAATTATCTGTTTACATTATAGGTTGAAAGCGTACCATTACGATAATATCAGCTGTAATCTATACCTAGTATAAGTCCTAGCGGTCGTTGCGTAAACTGTGGTGGATATATGAAGCCATACTTATAAATAGCCGCGTTAATACTGTTGCGCGCGCGCAATTGCATCGTTAAGGAGAGGCGACACCTTGATTTGTGACGTCAAATAAAATATTCATCATCATCATTTCAGCCAATAGACGTCCACTGCTGGACATAAGCCCCCCCAATGTTCTCCACACAGATCGGTCATGTGCCGCCCGCATCCAATGGATTCCCACGATCTTCACCAGATCGTCGGTACACCTTGTAGGAGGCCTGACACGGCTGCGACTTCCTGTACGTGGCCTCCTCTCGAGGACCTTTGCGCCCCAACGTGGCGGAAAGGTCCTCGGACGGTCCGTTCTCCTCGCTATGTGACCTGCCCATTGCCACTTGAGGCATGTAATAAAATATTATTCATAAATAACTGACTGACAGGATGGCGCAATTGGTAGTGACTTTGCCTCTTACGCCAAAGGTCGTGGGTTCGATCCCCACCCTGGACAAACATTCCTGCGATGAACACTTGTGTTTGTTCGGTGTCTGGGTGTAATATATGTATTTAAGTATATATTTGTGTTCCTCTGTTGTCTGATATCTGTAACACAAGTGCTTAAGCTACTTAGTACGGAATCAGGTCAACGTATGAGATGTTGTGAGAATTATTATTATTATTATTAAATAAATGCATACAAAATTCCATACATTGTCCTGATTAAGTACAAAGAAGCTTAAGCTTACGGACATCAGGCAATTCTTGATATGGATATATTACAATCCTTGATGACTCAAATCAAAAGGTCGAAAATAAGCCATGGCGTCGACATTGTATATTTTTGTCGAAGTTTTAAAAAGGAGACAAACAACTAAATTTAGTGGTTCGCTTTATGGTTGATCTGATCACCGTCGCCCATGCATGCATGGGGTACACCAAATCTGCGTCCTTACGAATAGTGTTAGAGATATTCGCGGCTAAAGAATTAATTTTTGTTTTGTGTGTTTCTTCGTAACTATAAAAGCTATTGTTTTGAAACTTTTACTAAGTGACAGATGACACAATGTTCAATTTTATGTGGTATATTATATATATACATACGTTTATATACACACTAAAAACCCAATAATGTGTTAACCATTAGGACATATGAATTGTTTTGATATAGCATTCCTAATCAAAACTGTAATAACTACACTATTTATTGCAGTATTTGTTAATAAACAGATATATTATTTTAAGTAACATTGCAAAATATTAAAGCTATGCTTGTCATAAATGCAGATATTTCGGTTATGATTAGCTACTTATAAATAGTAATATTAGATATTGCAGTTATGATAACCAACAGAACTGAAACTATTGTAGATTCAAAAAAGATGTCTAAGTCGAATAAATAGAGCTCATTTTCCTGATTCCGGATAAGTTCTTAAGTCAATTTGTCCAAAAACTCGACTTATTGCACTGTTCGCTAGGAAGGCAGAAATGGATTGCAAAGAGAAAGAAGAAACAAACCAAATGCAAGCTGCGGTTGACATTAATAAGGATTTTCAAAAGATGAATGTTTTAAAAATAGTACTTATTGTAAAATGATATTTTTATTACATGGGTTATTAGGGCTTGAGCCATCAAAAAGGCAGGAAGAAAATAGTAACGACGATCGCCATGATTGAGACTTTTATTTATGTTATGGATGGAAACCGAGCAGACGGATACTAGAACCACAACACTGGAGTCAAAAGTGCGCTGCCAACCTTCCCTTCCAGATGCCCAATCCGGGGCTTCTGGTACACCCACTCAGTCGGTAAAACACAGCGCAGACGTTGCTTTACCGGTTTTCTGTGAGGCGGTGGTATTACTCCGGTCGAGATAGCCCATTCGTGCCAAAGCGTGGCTCTCCCATGGTTTTAAAAACGTGGCTGATAAAGTTGTAACTATTAACCTTGCCTAGTATTTATAGATAATTCATGTTTTTACGACCTGACGACCCGTTTGGATCAGTGGTAGTGGATGCTGCCTCAAGGATTGCGGGTTCGATGTCCGCTCAGTACAAACAGTCTGTTTGTATTGGTCTGGTGTTCCTATGTATTATAAGTATGTATTTACATACTTATAATACATAGGAACACCAGACCAATACAAACAGACATGTTCATGCACACAAATGTTTGTACTTACAAAATAAATGTATTTACAAAATAAAAGTATTAAATGTATATATTTGTAATTCCGCTGTTGGTTCCGATATCCGTAACACAGGTGCTTGAGCTACATATCTCGGAGTCAAATCACATGAGGGCATTGCCATACTCACCACGCCTTGGCAGACGGGTTGGCGAGGGTTGTGATCATAATGCAGAGTTTTTCCTTCTCTGGGTGCCTGTTGATGCATGCCAGCATCTTTACCTTAGTCCGCCTTTTACGACACCTTGGTAAGAGTGAGGGTGGCCTATTCTACTCTGCCGGGGACCACACGGCGTGGCGTGACACAATGTATGTGATGTTGTGAATTTTTTTTAACGATGAAAAAGCCTTCGCCTTAAAAGATGTGGTTGAACAGATGGGCACTAGTTAGTACGTACATACTAAGTAAGTAAGTATTAATACCTACGTAGATCGGTCTGGGTGATAACGTCCAAGATTTATTGTTTATCACGTTCCTAGATAAAGACCTAAACGATGGTCACTAAATGGTCATGTTTGTAGAGAAAGTTGCGAATATTAATTTCTCCTTATCTAGCATCTGTACAGTCTACCTGTCCTCCTAAAGGCGATTTAATAGATATCAGCTCCATAGTTTAAGTCTAAAATAATAGGTAGAGTCCTGGAGTTTTTTGGTCACATAGCCCGGAAAGATGGACATAATCTGGAACAGCTGATGGTCACCGGTAAGATGGATGGAAGGAGACCAAATACGGTCGACGCTGGACACAATGGAGATCTATCATAAAGAGCAAATTGACCGCTCACTGGAGGAACCCTCAGTAATGAAGAAAACGATTAGAAAAAGGAGGAATAGGTATAGTCTGCGCTACCATAGAAGTCCCGCGAAAATCGCGCTTGAGTCACCATCAAAATTCAGATTTGAACTTTGTGCTCATAAAATAAAATAATAAAATAAAAAAATCTTTATTCAATTTAGGTCCACACAGAACACTTATGAATGTCAAAATAGGTACATAATATCTACCGCTGGTTCGGAATGTCGATTTCTACTGAGAAGACACCAGCAAGAAACTCAGTAGTTACTCTTTTCAAATATTGATGTTGTTACAGAGTTTCAATTGAGAAGAGAAAAAAATACAATTATGAAGGTTAATAGACTACTATGAATAACAACTCAAAATATTAATCAATTAACATGACCAAGAATCCTTATCATTTAAATAGTCTTGTACACTATAGTAACCTTTCTTCATTAGGCAGGTTTTGATATGAGACTTAAACTTATCCAGTGATAGGTTAATGACATTTTGTGGTATCTTATTAAATATCTTAATACTTAAGCCAACAAATGAATTACCGATTTTATGTAGTCTGAGAACCGGGACGGCAAGCCTATGTTTATTTCTAGTGTTAAGACTATGACTATCGGACTTTTTTGGAAAAGTGTGCAAGTTATTACGTACATACATAATGCAGTCGAGGATAAATTGGGAAGCCACGGTTAAAATATTAATTTCTTTAAATATTTCTCTAAGTGAGTTACGTGATCTAAGGCTGTATATAGCGCGGATGGCCCTTTTCTGTAATACAAAAATAGTTTGTATGTCAGCAGCAGACCCCCACAACAATAGACCATATGACATCACACTGTGGAAATAGCTGAAATATACCAGCCTTGCCGTCTCGATATCAGTCAGACGCCTAATTTTTCTTACTGCATATGCAGCGGAACTTAGTCTTCCTGCCAAGGCAGCAATATGGGGACTCCACTGCAATTTCGCATCTATAGTTATACCGAGAAAAACTGTGGAATTAATGATTTGAATAGATTCATTGTTCATCTTAATACTAGTATCGACCTGCCTTACATTTGGCATGGGGAATTTTACACATTTAGTTTTCTTTGAGTTAAGCAGTAAATTGTTAGTCGTAAACCAGTGCAATACCTGCGAGAGAGTATCATTTACGTCGTCAATTGATTCTTTATATCTATCAACCTTAAAAATCAAGGAAGTGTCATCAGCAAATAACACTATCTCACATAGATCTTTCGTAAAGTATGGAAGGTCATTTACGTATATTAAGAACAACAAAGGCCCCAATATTGAGCCTTGGGGCACACCCATTAATAGAGGAGCGCCAGAAGAGTCGATTCCATTAACGATTACCCTTTGAATTCTATCAGACAAATAAGATTGAATCATATCAAGTGCGTTATTCAATACACCGTAATGCCGTAACTTCATCAATAGTGTTTCATGATTAACGCAATCAAATGCTTTCGACAATTCACAGAAAACACCTATTGCATCCTGCTTTTTCTCCCACGCATCAAAAACATGTTTGATAAGAGCCACTCCTGCATCAGTAGTGGATTTTCCTTTAGTAAATCCAAACTGTTTTTCATGCAGTAATTTATTAATATTAAAATGACACAAAAGTTGAGTAAATATAATTTTTTCGAATATTTTACTGAGTGCTGGCAATATGGATATTGGCCTAAAGTTAGACGGGTCACTCCTTTCTCCAGATTTGAATAAAGGTATGATTTTACTAATTTCATCTTATTTGGAAATTGAGCCTCGTCAACACATTTGTTAAATATTATAGCTAAGTGGGGTGCGATAGAGTGTATTATATTTTTTATTATATCTATCGAAATTCCCCATGCGTCTTCAGTCTTTTTAATATTTAAATCTTTAAATGTTTAAGAATAATCTCTGAGTTTACATGACTAAATCTAAAAGATGTGGTGCACTCATCTACATGCGACTTGATGAGAGAAGCAGCGAGATGCGGACTCGAATTTAATGTTTTAGTGGTAGTGACTGGGATGTTTGAAAGAATGACTCAAATGTGTTTGCCACTTCCGAGTCTGTATCAATAGATTTGCCATCAATTTTAAGAGAGACCTTGCTGTGTTGTGTTTTGTTTTGCAAGTCTCTTTATTTATAATTTTCCATGTAACTTTACTTTTATTACTAGCTTTCATTATCTTATTTTTAAAGTAATTTGATTTGGCCTCTGCGCATACTTTTTTAAATATCTTTGAATATTTCTTAACATATTCTAATGTCGTTGGGTCATTAGAGGTGGCCTTAATATCATACAATTCAAATAACCTCTTTCTACTTTTATAAATACCTGTAGTGGCTCAGTCACTGAATTTGGTTTTAGAGGTATTTGTTTTAATGGTTCTTTTGGTAAAGATACCATTAAATTCTTTTTCAACGACATTAAATAATTTATCATAATGTTGGTTTACATTTCCTTCATTATAGGACAATGTAGACAACTTTTGTGAGATAGTTTCTTTAAATTTATTTATACGGTTTTCAGTGATTGGTCTACATACAAAACTATACGAAGAAGGGGCATGACGGTGCTCAAACACAGTCATTTGACCACTATGGTCAGAATTGATAAAATTTATTATGGACTTGTCCATAACTTCACAGTTACAAAATATGTTATCTAAACAAGTAGCTGAGGTGGGTGTGACTCGCGTTGGTTCGTTGAAAAGATGATGCAAATTAAATGATTTAAAGAGATTCAGAAACCTAACAGAGTTCTGTGAGTTATCTAAAATGTTGATATTAAAATCTCATAGGCATAGAGACTCTCAAATTTTAGTTCCGTGTTTTTCCGTGGGGCTTCTTTCGTGGTGCGGACTGTACTAAAGCAGTTCGAGATCTAAATTAGAGGGTAATAATAATATCCTCCTACTGATACGGCTACGGCGAGTGATTTCAATGACCAGTGCACAAGTGTATGCGCAAACACCAGTACACTCTATAACTATTCCCATACCTCATATTTTTTTATGTGATTACTATCTACTGCCTACTGGCAGACGACCACCTAATGGAAGCGCATGGACACCTGTGGAGTCACAATTGCGCTGTCAACTTTTAAACCCCCTTTCCTTCGGATTGGGCCTCCACATCTTCAGTACCCTCACTCACCCTCGCTCACGGATTACAGCACAGTGCTGCTTCACACCTGTTTTCTGTGAGGCTGTGGCTCTGCTCAAGCCGGCCCATTAATGCCGAGGCGTGGCTCTCCCACGGTCAAAATTGGCCCAAACAGAATATAAACTTTTTGGATTGGTCGAGTGCACTCCACGTCCCGCGTCCCGCGAACCATGGGAAGGTCAATTTTGTGGCGGTAGAGCTTAGTCCATGTGCGTCTATATTCATTTGAACAAGGTACAAGGTACCGTACTGGTTAGACTCAACAAGTCGATAAGAGGCGCGGGTGAGTCGTGATAGCGTCTAATCTATTCGTTTCTCAAGCTTTGTACCAATTGCGTCAATAGCTGAGTATTATACCTATAATATGTGACTTAACTCCCTGTCACATATTAGGGCTGTGTGAGTGTATCTCCTAAACGAGATGGGTAACATTCGTGGTTTTCACGCCATAATAAAGCACAAAAGTGCACTGGTCGATGTTAATACATTTTGACCAGGTACAAGGTACCGCACTGGTTTGACTCAACAAGTCAGTCCAGGGCGGGGGGGAGTTGTGATAGCGTCTAATCTATCCGCTTCTCAAGCTTTGTAACAATTGCGTCGATAGCTGAGTTCCCTGTCGCATATTAGGGCTGTGCCTATGAAACAAAATTGATAATTTAATAATTCGTTTTTTTATTTTATTGGTGGCGGAAGAGCAAACGATCACCTGATGGTAAGCGAACAGCCACCTATAGATACAAAGTTCGCATGGTAATCGAACAGCCATAGACACCAAGTCCGCTCTACGACGCTCCACCAAATATAACCTCAAGTTTTAAAACAAACCTTTTAAGCCTCCTTTCGCCCTATTGGGTCTCCGGTGTCCTCAGTCACTCGACGGAACACAGCGCTGGGTTTTTATTTGAAGTCGATGTATCACTCCGAGCCGGCCCATTCATGCCGAAGCGTGTTTCTCCGGTCCACGATCAAAGTAATATACTAGCTTGTTTGTATAGTATTTTAATAATGTTAGAAATATAACCATCATGAGGGTTGTACATTGATATTTAAGCATTTTTTCTTTTTTTTTCTTATTCGTATCTTCGTATCCATTATAAAAAAGAAAGAATTAAAATTATAATGTACTTACCTATAATTTTTGTTAAGTTTACCCTTTAAGAACATTACTGTAACCTCTAAAATATCATGATGTGCATGTCTGTAATTGATTTAAACACTAGAATAGTCCCTTGTCTTGTTTATGTAAGATGCTTGTGTTTATATTGTCGATGTGCCAAATAAATAAATAAAAATAAAATAGATATCCACCATGACTGATGAAGAGATGATCGTAGTTGGTGGTCGTCTTTCGAGCGCCATATGATTGCAATCCATTGCGTATCATATGAAATTTGTGGAAAGGGTTAAGGTTTGTTCATCATGCTGACGATTGAACACATGATCTTTTTGCCTTTTGATACGTATATCAAATGTTTGGGTAGGTCAATATTCAAGGTGTTGTTTAATTTATTAATTTTTTCGTTTTTATTTTATATAAAATATCGGCAAAGGCAGCCCTAGCCGTAGTTAGTCGTTGGTTGTTGCTCACCCGCTGTTGGTCGTTAGTTTTCATTTTGTTTGTAGATTACAGGGCAACAGCAACAGCCTTTGTGTCTGGGAACTTTGTTTGCCTAGAATACTTTACTTACAGAATTAGTTGCAAACAGAAGTCTGTGTAGGAATGGTAGGGATACGAGTACCATCGTTTCATTTATTTATTTATTCAGGTTTACCAGCGTTTGTATACACTAAAACTAACAATAACAATATTACTATCTATAACTAACTAAGCGCAACAATCTTTTATGGTAAACACCGCATGCAAAAGAAAGAAACATTATAACTAAAGGTTCATCATTTTTGATTAGCATTGACGTATAGTTAGAATTTTGATATATGACATGATTTACAGGGTTTTTTTTTATTTTTATGTGATAGGTGACGGATCACCTGATGGTAAACGATTGCAGCCACCTATAGACACCCTTTTTATTTTCCCGATTTGTCCAAGAAATTAGACAAGTTAATCTGTATTTTAGCTACACATATCGTTATTTGGAAATAGGAGACTGATTTAGCTCCACATAAAGTTATATGGCAATACGAGATTGATGGAATTTTGTGGGCAAAGTGAAGTGATACCTGGGTTTATTTAAACATGAGCATAATTCAATTCAATAATTTTTTTTATTGCTGACAACATACATAGGTCCAAGGTTTAGTACAATAAAAAATATATTACAAAAAAAAACTTAATATGTAATAGGGTTAGTAAATAGGTAGGGGGTTTTTATTTTATTTATTTATTTAAGCCACTTATTGTACCATGTACCTTAGGGGCACTCGTTGCGAACTCGACCCGGCGGATGTGCCCATTGAAATTTCAGTCATGGCTCGCACGTGCCTTACCACAGGTGCATGCGGATCATCTGCCACTACCCTCAGCAATAATGCAAGTCATCAAAAATATTTTAATAAAACAAATTTATAAGATGATAGATGCACTGTCTCTGGCACCAGTGTATTTTAACGAGATAAAATAATACTGTGTTACTACGCACTACCGTATTTACTACTATATTTACTAACATAACAATTATTATTGACTGACCGAATGGCACAATTGGTAGTGACCCTGCCTCTTACGCCAAAGGTCGTAGGTTCGATCTCCACCCTGGACAAACACTCGTGCGATGAATACTTGTGTTTGTTCGGTGTCTGGGTGTAATATATGTATTTAAGTATATATTTGTGTTCCTCTGTTGTCTGATATCTGTAACACAAGTGCTTAAGCTACTTAGTGCGGAATCAGGTCAACGTATGAGATGTGAGAATTGTGAGAATTATTAAAACTTAAATTTTAAGTCACTTTATCATATTAAGAACTCACGGTTACCTCCGTTTTGACGTTCCAATATAGCTTTAATGGATTAAATATAAATGGTGCAGCAATTCCAAAGCAGGAAGGCCTAATAAAGCCCGAAGTCATTTGCTCCTGGCTGGTAGCTACCAGGCAGCTCTTCGACAAACACCCCGCTGTTTACGGCGACAGGAAAAGTGGATCCGAAACAAACGACCCTTATAGACGTAAACTATGACTATTATTTAGCACCGAGCGATCGTTTGAGCTTAGTGATGTGTCTGCCAACGTTTACGTGGGACATATAGTCCGTAAAATGACAGCCATTGGTGTCACAGGAGAATGTTCTTTAAGTTCATACGAGGGCGGGATGAAAAGTACTTAGCCTAAGAATGAAAAAAAAAAATTCTCGACACCAAATATTTTTTATTTTTCTACAAAGTCTCCTAGAAGCTATATGCATTTATTCCATCGATGCTCTAAAGCCTTTATCCCATCCTTAAAATGATTTTCTTCGAGGTCTGAAAAATAGCTGTTTACAGCAGATTTAACCTCGTCGTCAGTCTCAAATTTTTGTCCTCCTAGATAAGTTTTGAGCTTAGGGAATAGGTGAAAGTCTGACGGGGCTAAATCTGGCGAATAAGGCGGATGTGGAAGCAAATCATAATGAAATTCGTTAAATTTCGCCATAGCAGTGACGCACGTGTGAACGCGAGCATTGTCTTGATGAAAGATGATTTTTTTCTGGCCAAGCCTGGCATTTTTTCAAGAATACACCCTTGTAATTTGTCCAGTAGGTTAACGTAATAATCACTAGTAATGGTTTTGCCCTTTGGAAGGTAATCGATCATCAAAATTTCCTTCGCGTCCCAAAAGACTGATGCAATCACTTTTCCAGCAGATTTTACTGTCTTTGCCTTCTTTGGAGCTGAAGTTCTTGCTTCAGTCCACTGCTTTAACTGATTTTTTGTTTCGGGTGTATAATGGTAGACCCATGTCTCATCGGTAGTTATAAATCGCCGCATAAAATCGGTCTTATCCCTCTTAAAACGATCCAAACATTCTTGCGATATTTGCATGCGAATTCTTTTCTGATCAACCGTGAGCAATCGCGGCACCCACCTTGCCGATAATTTTTTCATCCCTAATTCTTCGCTCAAGATGTGATGTGTCCTTTCTTTTGAAATGCCTAGGATGACAGCTATTTCGGATAATTTTAATCTCCGGTCTGATATAACCATATCATGCACTTTTGTGATCATTTCCGATGTTGTGACACTTTTTGGGCGACCAGAGCGATGTTCATCTTGAATGCTAGTACGGTCTATTTTATATTCTGGTACCCAGTTCTTTACCGTTGCATATGATGGAGCACTATCTCCTAAAACGTTCTGCATTTCTTTAAAAATCTCAGAACTCTTCAATCCTTTAATATACAGAAACTTAATCACTGGTCTTTGTTCGATTTTATCCATTTTCAACAAAACCCGTATTATCACTTTTTAAAAATGCCGCCAACATCATAGTAAACGCGTAATTGACATTATTTTTTTTAATTACGGTATTAGAAAACCAATCTATGATTTGACATATTTTTATTAAAAATTGGTAAATTAAAAGTGGGGTAGGCTAACTACTTATCAACCCGCCCTCGTAGTAATAAAAATCTATAGAATGAAGCTGTACCTTATAAACCTTATGCTTATTAAAATAAAGGTCAAGTGACATCTGTCATTCTAATCAAATTAGTAAAATAGCGCATTTGCTCAAATTAATTGGACACAATCTCATTACGATAACAATTGCCCATTCTGCGTTTGTGATAAAGCGCTGATTGTGTTCCAATGGGACATGACTGATACAATCACATCCCTAGCCAAATTAAGTTTCCTGTTTCGGACAAACATATTTACTCCCAGTAGTAAAGACCTCGGCTCGACCGGAGTGATACCACGGCCTCACAGAAAACCGGCGTAAAGCAGCACTGTGCTATGTTTCGCTCCGTAAGTGAGGGTACTGGAGGTCCAATCCTGATTAAAGGGGGGTTTAAGGGTTGGCAGCGCACTTGTGACTCCAATGGTGTCGCGGGTGTCCATAGGCGGCAATCGCATACCATCAGGTGGTCCGTCTGCTCATCTGCCACCTATGACTCTTAGTGATGTGTCTGCCAACGTTTACGTGGGACATATAGTCCGTAAAATGACAGCCATTGGTGTCACAGGAGAATGGTCTTTAAGTTCATAGTAATAAAAATCTATAGAATGTACCTTATAAACCTTATGCTTATTAAAATAAAGGTCAAGTGATATCTGTCATTCTAATCAAGCTATATTTTATGTACTATAAGTAAAATTGACAGTTAATGAGTAATAAGTATGGAATGAACTATCGCCTGCGGTATTTCCGGACAGATACGAGCTGCAAACCTTCAAGAAAAGAGCGTATTCCTTTTTAAAAGGTCGGCAGCGCACTTGTGACTCCTCTGGTGTTGCAGGTGTTCATGGGCGTCGGTAATCGCTTACCATCAGGTGATCCGTCTGCTCGTCTGCCCCCAATCCCATAAAAAAAAGTAAAATAAAATTCTTAACGGGAAAGTTTAAATCTGATTCTAATGCATACTGGGTTTTTGAAATGTCAAATGATAGATAGACCATGGTCCAAGCGTACCCCTGGTTCCGAAGGAGAATAGCTTTGGAAGCAACTGGGAGTGACTTCCTGGGATGTGGATGTTGAAGTAAAATTGTCTCAGCGCTAAATTAAAAAGCAATTGTCAAGTCAAAGAACTAATTTATTTATATACATGTACAAGCTGTTCATGTGTTAGCACTAGTGAAATTTAGAACGAAATTGTCCCAAGTAGGTATTATAAAAAAATATATATTTTTATGGTCTCTAAATAAAAGATCGTCCTTTCGTTGATGTAGGTAAATAAAGCAACTTTTACCAATTCAGTAGTCATTTAAATAGTAGACTATTTATAATATTATTCTTTTTATAAAAAGTTAACAAGCAGGCGGTTCGTCGTTGTTTCGGTAGATGGCGCTATGCACTATTGCATCGCGCTAGCAAAGCGTGTCACCGGGACAATGAGCCCAGGCTGCCTGCCTAGGTTAGTCAATTCAAAAATAAAACGAAAACTTTAAAGACGGAACTGGTCTCTTATTTCTACCGTCTCCCTGTCTGAGCTCCGAGGGTGCTTAACACGTTTATAACTTAATTAGTTTGTTTTTAACTGGGTCATCATTATCAGTCTATAAGGCCGAAGCAATTAGAACACATTTCTGTTGAACCGCGTTATTCTAGTAATTACTAAAGTGACAGAACAAGCGCAGCGCCTTCCAGGCATAAAGTACGATAATTTTATGGGGCTAATTGTACGGACGCTTTCACACGGCCCAGTGATGTCACTCGACAAGGTTTACGCGTGTTTCAAGTAAAACAGGATTCGCACGTTGGTAACTTACAGCCCTCGATCACTTATGCGGACTTATTATACGAGTATAGTTTCACTAAGAAATGTGTTTATTATAATATTTTCCTGTCGTGGAGACTGAGGACTTGGCATATGTAAGGAATAAAATTTCGAAAATATGAATGCCGAGGGAGCCTCGGATGTTCACTTATCACTAGGTAACCCATTTGTATCATACCATTGTATGTTCCACTAGCCGTGTTTCATTGATTAACACAGACGCATCACTGGATGTACAAATAAGCGCATTAGCTCAAATTAATTGGACACAATCTCATTACGATAACAATTGCCCATTCTGCATTTGTAATAAAGCGCTGATTGTGTTCCAATGGGACATGACTGCCTTTTCACCTTGCTTTGCGTGCTTAAACTACTTAGTACGGAATCAGGTCAACGTATGAGATGTTGTGAGGATTATTGTTATTATTATTATTTATGTGAAAGGACACTATTTTGAAAAGATATAATAAAAGTAACAACTTGCTAAATTGTTCAGTTTTTGATTTACTAAGAACTTTCAGTGTCGCCCTCGTACATCACTGGGCGAAGCTATTTCCTAGTACGGCAGTGATATGCTCGTCAAAAGTGGACATTAATCTCATAGCGATGGCCGCTGCACATCTTGCGCTACAGTCTGCGCCTTTTTCGGTCTCCACTATTCGAATATTGACCGTGGCCTTAGGGGATAGGTAGATACTCTTAATTGCACAAAATTTTACAGAACTTAATGCTATGGTCACTGGTAAATACAATCTCAGCGGTCTTATCGCTAGTAGCGATCTCTTCCAGGTAACCGTAGGTTAAAGGAAAGTATAGCGAGTTGAAACGAGGTAAGGTGCAAATCTGTTATTACTAGACATATATATAGACTATAATTTTATATTCTTACTTCAAAATAAAATAAAACTATATTAATAAATATATTTACTAGTTACCATATAACATAATTACATAAGTAATCAAAAATATTTCAGAAATCGTGACTTGGCCAAAGCAATTTCGCTTTTATGGACAGCGTTTTTGCTTCTATAATCGTAAGGACACAATCTCATTTACGATTGCCGCTGTACATCTTTCGCTGCATTCTACGCCTTTTTCGATCTCCACTATTCGAATATTGAACGTGGTCTTATGGGACATGGATGACACAGCTACAACACTAGCCGAAGCAATTTTCCTATAACGGACAAGCGTATTTGCTCTCAGTAGTGAGGACACAATCTCATTACGATTGCCGCTGTACATCTTTCGCTGCAGTCTGCGCCTTTTTCAGTCTCCACTATTCGAATATTCATCATCAGCCCATTGAAGTCCCCACTGTTGGGGCACGGGCTTCCCTCAATCACATGAGGGGTAATTGCCATACTCACCACGCTTGGCAGACGGGTTGGTGAGGGTTTTGATATAAATGCAGAGTTTTCCTTTTCTGGGTGCTGATGATCATGCCCGCAGCTTTACCTTAGTCGCCTTTTACGACACCTCGGTAAGAGTGAGGGTGGCCTATTCTACTCTGCCGGGACCACACGGCTAATTCGAATATTGAACGTGGCCTTATCGAACATGGCTGACACAGCTACAACACTGGCCGAAGCAATTTCCCTATTACGGACAAGCGTATTCGCTCCCAGTAGTGAGGACACAATCTCATTACGATTGCCGCTGTACATCTTTCGCTGCATTCTACGCCTTTTTCGATCTCCACTATTCGAATATTGAACGTGGCCTTATGGGACATGGCTGACACAGCTACAACACTGGCCGAAGCAATTTCCCTATTACGGACAAGCGTATTCGCTCCCAGTAGTGAGGACACAATCTCATTACGATTGCCGCTGTACATCTTTCGCTGCATTCTACACCTTTTTCTATCTCCACTATTCGAATATTGAACGTGGCCTTATGGGACATGGCTGACACAGCTACAACACTGGCCGAAGCAATTTCCCTATTACGGACAAGCGTATTTGCTCCCATTAGTGAGGACACAATCTCATTACGATTGCCGCTGTACATCTTTCGCTGCATTCTACGCCTTTTTCGATCTCCACTATTCGAATATTCAATATTCGAATAGTGGAGATAGTAATAGACGTGGCCTTATGGGACATGGCTAACACAGCTACAACACTGGCCGAAGCAATTTCCCTATTACGGACAAGCGTATTTGCTCTCAGTAGTGAGGACACAATCTCATAACGATTGCCGCTGTACATCTTTCGCTGCATTCTACGCCTTTTTCGGTCTCCGCTATTCGAATATTGAAAATGGTCTTATGGGACATGGCTGACACAGCTACAACACTGGCCGAAGCAATTTCCCTATAACGGACAAGCGTATTTGCTCCCAGTAGTGAGGACACAATCTCATTACGATTGCCGCTGTACATCTTTCGCTGCATTCTACGCCTTTTTCGATCTCCACTATTCGAATATTCAATATTCGAATAGTGGAGATAGTAATAGACGTGGCCTTATGGGACATGGCTAACACAGCTACAACACTGGCCGAAGCAATTTCCCTATTACGGACAAGCGTATTTGCTCTCAGTAGTGAGGACACAATCTCATTACGATGGCCGTAGCACATCCTGCTACGCTCTCAGTCTTTGTGCTTTGAACGTTGCAGCAAGGCACTGGTGATGTAACATCAGAAAGCTGTTAATTATTAACTTCGAGAATATTCGAGCATTTCCTAATTGCATTAACTAATCGACCGATATTTATTGAGCGTGGGAGAGCCACGCTTCGGCATGACTGTATCCGCTTCACCGGAGTGATACCATGACCTCACAGAAAACCGGCGTGAAGCAGCACTGTGCTGTGTTTCGCCGCGTGAGTGAGGATACCGGAGACCCAATCTGGGTGAAAGGGGAGTTCAAACGTTGGCAGCGCACTTGTGACACTGGTGTCGTGGGTGTCCATGGGCGGCGGCAATCGCTTACCATCAGGTGATCCGTCTGCTCGTCAGCCACCTATCACATAAAAAAATAAGAAGATAATCTGGGTTACGGCAACAGTGAAGTTGAAACTTGGTTATTCACTAGTACATACATAAAAAAAAGTATGCGATCACTCCATACAAAGTACCTGTTTTCGTAGAGGGATCATTATCATATTATCTTGAACAATATTTTTTTAAAATGATGCCTTTTAACTTGGCTTTGTGGCTTTAGAGATTTCAAGACTTTTATAGAGAAATGAGCAGCTTCACCGAGACTTAAATAGTTTTTTAAGATATGTTTTTGGTGGGATTTGCATGGACAGAGACAAAGCTTACAAGTAATCCGAAAAGGCAAAACACTTGCGCGATGCAATCGACATTCAGCGACATCTATTAGTTCTGGTCTAAATTAAGTCTCGAAACGAAGTGAGGGCGGGATGCTAGTAGGTCTAGATTTTCGGTCAAAGCTACAAAAGGTTTTGGAAATAACCACTGACTGTGAGTGTTTATGTTTGCCTAGTTATTCGAAGCGTTATTTACTTCGTTATCTTCTTCTTAGGGTTCCTCTTCAGTTTTGAAGGTTGGCCGCTAGTTTCTTGAACTTCTCTTTATCTTTTGCGAGACGGAAAAAATCTTGCCGGTAATCCCGGTACACTCCCGCATAAAAAATCGTGGTTTCGAAACGTATGTTTTGCACGATTTTTTCCTACGTTCCGACGCCTCTTCCCGTCAAAATTGCCTATCATTTTAAATTGGCGAAGACTGTACCTATCGTGTCTCACCTTTTTTTTTTATATGAGAGGTGGCAGACGAGCAGACGGATCACCTGATGGTAAGCAATTCCGCCGCCCATGGTCACCCGCAACACCAGTGGAGTCTCAAGTGCGCTGCCAGCCTTTTCCCCTTCGCCCCCATTGGGCCTCCGGTAACCTCACTCACACGGCGAAACACAGCGCTGGCGCTGCTTCACGCCGGTCTTCTGTGAGGCAGTGGTATCACTCCTGTCGAGCCGGCCCATTCATGCCTAAGCGTGGTTCTCCCACATTAACACGTGGACGACGTATTCAATCTTCCCCGTTGTAGGGCTCCTAATCGCGTAACTATTCAATTAATCTCGTTCTTCTGTTTTCGGGTTACGAAGGTCGGCAAGAATTACCAAACTGACCCATGGTCTGTTTGGTAATTCTTCACTTTGGTCATTGGTTCATGGTCTCAGCGTTCGGCTCAGAAGCAACATCTTTGGACGCAACCGGGTAAACGCATTGAGATTACAAAGCTCTATGCTATCTTCTGCTATATGATTATAGCAGAAGTCGAATCGAATGTTGTCATCGTAATTTACGACTGTGATTATAATAAATAATGAGTTCATTAGGCGCGGCCGCAATCTCCATAATTCAATCATTCGTCGCTGGATCGATCTGTATAATTGAATTCATACAGATGGAAGCAAATTAGATTTATTCACAAACCAAGGAAGGTGAGGGCACAGTATTCGTAGATTATCCAGAGGAAGACCTAATGTTTCTCTTCGTGGTCTTTCACGTCGTGGGGAGTGAGTTCGTGCGGTTTCCACTAAAGCGGAGCGGGTCGGAGTGCGGAGTAAAGTGGTGAGTGTTTCCACTGGAGCGGAACAGAGTGGAGCTGAGAGGAGTAGAGCGTTCTTTGGTTTGGCCACCCGCAGTAGCTGTATATACTGTGACTATAAACAATTTTCCGACTATAAATAATTCATACAAATCTATTGGCGGCGCTAGTTTAGACGATACGTCACCTTAAATATCAAGCAACATAGCAAACTGCTAAATCTACTTAGTCTAGAGATAGGAAGTCATTAGCTTAATTTATTTTACTTCATATTTAATTGAAAATACTGAGCTGAGACTGATGCGAGAACTTTAGGTTCTAACGTGACTGGCAAGAAATAGTGCAAGATTGAATAAAGTGGCGATCTCTTGTTTCAGAGGCCAAGACTCGCTTCGGGTCGTTGAGCCAGCACAACAAGTAAGTCAGTACCTATTGACTTCGAAAGCTTCTTTATATAAGGTCATAGCTAGAATAGCACAGAAGACCACGAACTGTTTTGAACCATTCATTCAATTCCACTTGTGACTCCACTGGTGTCGCGGGTGTCCATAGGCGGTGGCAATCGCTAACCATCAGGTGCTCCGTCTGCTCGTCTGCCACCTATCACATAAAAAAAACATGCAGGTGGTTGCCTTGTCACTTGTGAAGTAGATTATGTATTGTGTCGGATTTGGGTGTTTATGGTACCTTCCTTGTTTCTGGTTTAAATATTACAGCCATATGACTGACCGGATGGCGCAATTGGTAGTGACCCTGCCTCTGACGCCAAAGTTCGTGGGTTCGATCCCCACCCTGGACAAACATTCGTGCGATGAACACTTGTGTTTGTTCAGTGTCTGGGTGTAATATATGTATTTAAGTATATATTTGTGTTCCTCTGTTGTCTGATATCTGTAACACAAGTGCTTAAGCTACTTAGTACGGAATCAGGTCAATGTATGAGATGTTGTGAGAATTAAAAAATATTAGAATATATAATTAAATATGTTAATATTTATATTCCCAGATTATTAAGAGTTGTGGATTTTAAGCGCTACTAATACTACAAACCGGCATTATAGACGTAGGCGAAAAAACCGCAAAGCTTAAATGAAACTAGGCTGGCCATACAGTGAGAATGCACCCAGAGAGATGGATCCATGTTGTCACGAAATGGCAGCCTGTAGATGGCCGTTGTCCAAGATACAGGCCGAAAAAGAGATCGCGTGACGACCTAGACAAATACTACACTACAATACAATACAAAAAAAAAAAAACTATAAACGCGACTTTGTGAGGATGTAGGTATGTATATGAGTATGTTTGTAGCTCTTTCACGCAAATACAAGTGAATGAATGTTGATGAAACTTGACAATAATATAGCTTACATATCAGATTAACACATAGACTACAATTAATTAGGATTTATTGTATATTAGCCGTGTGGTGCCCGGCAGAGTAGAATAGGCCATCCTCACTCTTACCGAGGTGTCGTAAAAGGCGCTAAGGTAACGCAGCTGGCATGATCATCAGCACCCAGAGAAGGAAAACTCTGCATTTATATCAAAACCCTCGCCAACCCGTCTGCCAAGCGTGGTGAGTATGGCAATTACCCCTCATGTGATTGAGGGAGGCCCGTGCCCCAGCAGTGGGGACTTAAATGGGCTGACGATGTATATTATGCAAAATACAACTATAATTATACTGCGGGGTGAAGCTAGTAAACCACAAATAAATATAAAATAAATTGAGAGCGCAATACTACCTCCCTAGTGGCTTATCATAGCCATAGCAATCAGATCATTATGCCACGCGGATGACGTGTGTTGGCGCGTAACGACGCCATAAGCTACAGAGTTGCCAACGCACTTATAAAAATGACGAAACGATTTTAGGATTTTCTTTATGTGATAGTCGAGCCGGATCATTCGAAGGCGAGCGACTGTCGCCGCTCATAGCCACTTGAGGGGTCATAAACGCGCTGCCAACCCTTACCTCCCGATTGGGCTAACGTTACTGTCACTAACTTGGTAAAACAGCACAGGCGCTGCTTCACGCCGGTTTTTGTAACGCCGTATAGGTAAGCAACTATGCATTATCTAATTTATCTTGCTAAAGGCCGGAAATTATACTCGATATTATAATTATGCCATCTCGAACGGTGAGCTGACATTCCAATGGTCGTCGATTCTGCAGCAAAGGCACATAAGATGGAAACATTAAGTATTTTGATTTGTTTATTTATTCATTCAACATAAAATAACGCTAGAATAGTTATTTACGGGATTGCTACCATGTCGTACCTTATAAAACAATATATAAAATAACGCAATTTATAAATTGCCATAAATATTGTAGTGCCCTAACAGGGCCCATGTCAACACTGAAAGCACTTTAAGACCTAGATTTGAATAAGTTGACGAAGTAGAAAGAGGTCATGCATAGTCATCAGCAGTGAGGGAATAGCCTGAAAGGAGAGATACGACGCTACGACTTAAAACCTTCAATTAGTTGCTTACGAAATCTATGGACACTATGCCGGGAACCGTAAGATATAGTTGTAGGCCACCAGTCCGCCGGAAGGCAGCTGGTGGCCCGGAAGAAATGATGCACCAAGTCTTGTATACGTAACTGGTTTATTATTGATAATGCAAATGGCAAGATGTGAGAACATCTTCAAGGCTTATATACTAGAGATGACTAACGTCATCTCGTATCACATACGTGTTTAGATCTGCTGACATAGCGTACGTGACAGAGATAACAGTAGGTCTTGGAGATAATCCTTATCGTGCGTACCGAACTGCTACTAATCCAATATTGCGTCGAGGTACTTATAATGATATTTGTAGTTCCTGATATTAAATAAATATAATGAAGCTGGCAACACCGATCAGGTAACCTCATTCGTCGCCCGCGCAGCGCGTCGCGGCGTGATGATACGTAGGCGCGTTTACGAAACTCGAAAAACTTTAACGGTTTCGCTGAATTTAAAAATCGAAGTCCAATTTGCATTGGACGTTACATTCCGTATAACTCGACCACTTCAATTTTGCCTCTCGCCAGAATTTTGGTTTAAATCTTATATTTTTCTGCAGATTTCATAGTAGACTAATATTTATTCCTATATAAAATAATATCTAAAAATTATGTCTTTCATAAAATTGTCATAATTCTGGACATAAACTGGTAGAACGATCACATTTTTATCAGTTTATTATGACGCCCGGATTATGGCTGCTGAAAGTATCTCGTCTTATCTGGTAGGGACCATTTCTATGGAGCACCATCCTGTGGGATCTTTTATACCTCCCCCATCCTTTACACGCGTATCATGCTTTATTTTATTTTTTTATACTGAGAGAAATTTTACTGACAAGGATAAAAGGAAATTATAGAAATTAACACAATCTATTACTTCCTATCGGTTGTTTGTAAGTGTTATAGGTTTTTTTCTAAGTTCGAAGTTATTACCTGAGATAGCAATATTGCAATGACAATCGCGAAAAATGCCACTAAAAACAAAACACTAAAGCAAGCACGTGACATTAAGTAGAGATGCCATGTCTCATAGGGTCGACGGATGTTGTATGAATTTTTGTATAATATCTTTCCTTTAAGTGAATGGTGTCGCGTTTGCAGTGGTCGGGGTACACCAGCGGCAGTTCGGCGGGACCGGTCGGCGGACTGGCCGGTTTTTTCGCAACCCGCTCCTTCCTGGCGCGGCGCGTTCTCACAGGGTTTTCGATACTGCACCATATACCTACCCGATGTATAGCGAGAGTAAGTACAGTGGGTAAGTGAAGTTGTGAACCACGAATGACCAATTTGGTATCACAAATTAATTAAGGTGTCGTGTAGGGCACACTAGCGACGCCAAGCGAATTTAATTTTTAGATACTAAACCTAATCTATTTTAAACAATTTCGCCAAAAGTGGCCGCTTTTGGCGTGAATCATTTTTTTACGTACGCGTTGGACCCAACATTTGTGCATGGTTATTTAATAAATAGTACAAGTCTTTGCCTAGAGGTTGAACCCCGAAAGTTTTTAAAATAGATCCGGTTTAGTAGCTAAAAATTAAAATAGATTGGCGTCGCTAGTGTGCCCTACCCGTCACCTTAAGTTACTACTTATAATCATGTTTATGATTTTATTTCGGTTTTATTTCGGTTATTTCGGTTTTATTCTTAACTAACTGAGCAACCATTGCTCTTCCGTGTGTATTTCAGATCATCAATATCCCCAGGAAGATATTGACGTTTCTATACAGGGTGTATCTGTGAACATTAACATCCCTTTAACCACGTGTTCTACCATTACCATTACCATTATGAACCACATTTGTTCTATCACTTTTGGAAATTCGCATGAAAAATTTAATTTACTTTCATATTAGAATCAGCTGTACTACTAGAATTGAGAGGAAACTCAAAGAAGAGACGAGAAAAATTAAATGATTCTAACCCTGTACAATAATTGAGTTATTTACGTATGTTTCTCGATAATTGGACACTGAGGCAATATGGCCGAATCTGCGGAGCGTTGACTCCCGGTTGAGCATTTAGCCGATAGTATTATACGTACCGGCGCACGCGCACTTATGTACAAACGAGTTCTGACCGTGTTTCCGTTGCGTTTGCAACTCTGCGAGCACCTACTCAGTCACTATGTGCTTTTTGTATATAATATACAATAAATTCCACGGACACTCATTCCGTGCCTTTTTTTTTGCTTATTTATAAGGGTAACAAAATTTTAAAATTTTCTCTGCGATAAAATTAAAATTAAATTAAATTACATTAGCTTAAGTTTAGGCAGTCATGCGTGGTTAGGTATTGTTAGTAGGTTAAATTTGAATTTAGTGTAATTGTATCTGGGTTTTTTGTCTTTGGGGGTAGGGAGTTGGTTTTTATGCAGTTTATGGGCCTCGGAAGGGGGGGGGGGGGGGTTCTGGGGTATGTGGATATTTTATGTTTTGTTTGTAAGCTTGTCCCTAATCGCGTCATCACCCCGGCGGATCGCCTTTTGTACATAGGCACATACATATTTTTTATGTGATAGGTGGCAGAAGAGCAGACGGATCCCCTGATGGCAAGCGATTGCCGCCGCCCGTTGACAGCTAACACTAGTAAAGTCACAAATACGCTGTCAACCTTTGAACGAACTTTCCTCTGACTGGGCCTTCTGTCAATCAATTTATATGATCAATGGACACAGTTTTGTTTGAGGCTGGTGGATCACTCAGGTCGAGCCAGCCCATCCATGCCGACGCATAGTTATCCCCCGGTTATTTTTATGTCTCTGTTATGTCTCTGCTGCAACTTTTTATGTATCTGTACCGAATGTATTGTTTTATTGCTAAAATTAATTTGTTAATTTAAGTCCTTTTTTCTCTTCGTTTCTGCCTAAGATACAGGAAATTCCTAGTTTAGGCAGTAAACTTAAAATTGTTCCCTAAGTTTAAGTAGATTATAAGTCTTTTATGTTCTAAAGATTTTTCAATAAAATTTTATTTATTATTATTTATATCTGTGATGTATTTACACAAGAAAAGTGTTAGTTGGTTCTGATATCCGTAGCACAGGTGCTTGAGCTACCTATTTCGGAGTCAGATCGATGTTTTTTGTATATGCTAGAGGCGACAAACCGATGGCGAGTCACCTGATGGACGCCGTCCATGAACATCCGCGAAATCTGAGATGGAGAAAATCTTGGATGTCTACTCGAGCTCCGAAGCGACGGCTTTGGATGCAACCGGGAATGATACGCTGAGATATGATAATCTATGCTTCTCGAGGTTGAAATACGACCGAATCATAGTAAGACTCTATGAGCCTAAGAGAAAACCGTCCCGTAATGAACGAGAGAATATAGGTAGCTGTCCAAACAAAGTGCGCGCGAAAGGAACAGGGATTAAGATACGGTCGTGGTTTCGGTTTCGTTATTAGACCTATGCTTTGGGGCCAACATCGGGTCTCAAAAAGCGCAGGAAAATTCCCGCGAATAATAACCGCCATTAGCCGAGAGCGAGATGCGCTGGGGCACACGCGCGCCGCGCCACGCCCCACACGCGCACGAGTTGTGGCCAGGGTTGGTGCGAAGGAAAATCTTAACAACAAAAAAAATTTTTTTTTGGCTTCTTCTTTTTGTACTTCTTCAGCTGAGCATGTGATTCTCGGTTGCGTACAAAGCTGTCTGCCTAGGGTACGCTTTTAGACAGTTATTTAGGATTTGGGGAGTCTGGTAATCTTGAAGTGCTGGTTCCTCATCTCAGCGTGTAATTCTCTGTTGTGTACAAAGCTAGCTGCCCAAGGTACGCTTTTAGACAGTGATTCGGGATTTGGGGAGTCTGGTAATCTTGAAGTGTCGGTTCCTCATATTAGCGTGTAATTTCCGATTGCGTACAAAGCTAGCTGCCCAAGGTACGCTTGTAGACAGTGATTCGGGATTTGGGGAGTCTGGTAATCTTGAAGTGCCGGTTCCTCATCTTAGCGTGTAATATCCAGTTGCTATCAAAGCTACCTAGGGTACGCTTTTAGAAAGTTATTCAGAGTTTGGGGAGTCTGGTAATCTTGAAGTGCCGGTCCCTCATCTTAGCGTGTAATTCCCGGTTGCGTATAAATCTAGCTGCCCAAGATACGCTTTAAGACAATGTTTCAGGATTTGGGAAGTCTGATAATCTTGAACCTCATCTTAGCGTGTAATTCCTGGTTGCGTCCAGAGCTAGCTGCTTAGGGTACGCTTTTAGGCAGAGATTCGGGATTTGTGGAGTCTGGTTATTACAATGAAGCGACTGCCGTCTGACCTTCGCAACTATTTAACAGGGTAACCAGACCAACTAGTTCCACTACACGTTTCAGAAACCTTCACTCAGCTGACTGCTAAGGCCTACCTTCTGCTAGAACCGGCAAACGAGGGATGTTACTCCGTCAGTGTATGTCAAGCTTTGTCCCTCAATTAATTGCTGAGCAAGAGGACTGAATGAAGAAATTCAATTCAATTTGTGTCTTACTCGTATTATAAGAAAGTCTGGGTTAGAAATATATGGCGCAGCAGAAGCAGAAGACCTTTATGCACGAGCGCACGGACACAGGTTTTTATGTGATAACTACATAGAGTACTGGGTAGCAGACGAACAGAAAGATGGTGGGAGAAAAGGGATATATGTCCTTTATGGATTAAAACTCCAGTGGACTGTAAATTTGTTGAATTCGACCAGAATTAGAAGAATTGTACAAATCGCGCCCGACAGTGATTCCGTAAGATGGTTGATGTGACGTGCGTGGAAGCAAGATGCGTAGTTAGAGCCAACGGCGCCCGCCGTCAGTGCAATGCCGTCGTGCGGCTGTAGCCCGGCTGTCGTTGTTCTTCGGCGATGGTGTACTGGTGGGAACAGGACAGAGCGCCCCGGCAATGGCGTCGTCTTGACCAGACAGATCACCTGATGGTAAGCGATTGCCGGCACTCATGGATTTTTTCATCCCGTTTGGGCTTCCTGACCGATTCTGAAGTAATAACTTTGGTTGAGCTAGCCCATTTATGCCGAAGCATGGTTCTCCCACACATACAGCTTTATCTGGTCAAACATCTTCCGTTTGAATTAGAAATAGTACTACAATGCAGCCTGGTTAGCAACCCTATTTAAGTCACGAACACAGCCGAGATTATACGAAGATTGTCTTCTCTTGTCTAGCCTGGCTCCAGCCTATGTAGTACATAGTCTATGTGCCTATTGTTCGACTGGTATACACCGCGCAAGGCATCCGAGGACCGTTGACTTAGGTATCGGAACGCAAAAAGAGCTAAACAATTAAGAACGGCCGGACGGCTTGGGGCTTACTCGTGCGGTGTCTATTAATCAAAGAATTGTCTGTGCGTATTGTGAATGGTTATTCTTGTGCGTTTTTTATGTGGTCGGCGAAATGAAAAAATGAAACTGTGTATGACTCTCGAGTCTGCGCCACGAAAGAAGTCCCGCTTATAAAACGGAACTAAAATTGTAGGTTATTTGTGTCTATTTTTTTATAGTGACACAGTATATTGGCCCTATCTCTCCGAGAGAGTCTCCCTGCGTGATCGTATCAGAAATGATGAGATCCGCAGGAGAACTAAGGTCACAGATATAGCTCAAAGGATTGCATACCTCAAGTGGCAATGGGCAGGGCTCATAGCGAGGCGGAAAGGTCCTCGAGAGGAGGCCACGTACAGGAAGCCGCAGCGTTGGCAAGCCCCCCACAATCTGTGTGGAGAACATTGGGGGAGGCCTATGGCCAGCAGTGGACGTCTATTGGCTGAAATGATGATATTGGCCCTCCTCAGTCTAATGGTAAGGAAGAGAAGAGCCCACGTTGCAATTACAACGGAAGCGATCTCAAGGCATCACCTACGTTAGGACATACTTTCCCGCGAGATGCTAACAAATATTCAACAATTTTATAACAAAAATCAAATTTGAATCTTGACGGCTCGACTGGAGTGGTACCACGGCCTCACAGAAAACGGTTGAGTGAGTGCTACTTCGACACCTCCACTTCGCACGGTATTGTGCATCCATTGTGGTAAATTTATTGGCACGCATGTCATCCTAAAAGATATCAAGCTACACCTTTCTGCTGGGACCCGGCGGTGGTGGACAGTTTCGCAGGACATGACCGTACCAACGTAGGTGACTCTCCAGCAGTTTGTCTGCTACATCACGACCATGAACAGTTAACATAAGATTACCTTATACTTAGTACGGCAAGTGAATAAGATGGATTTATTCCCATTCATGGAACATCTCTTTGTTTGGACAGACCAGTATTCCATACAAGGCGTATAAGTCAGTCACCCCAACTAGATCGATCTAAAGTAGCTCGGCAAATGCTAAACGGCGCACTAAATTATGTTTCTCTTGCGATGCGTAAAAAATAATTAATTTCCTTACATTGCTCTATAAAAAAACTTGTATTTTTCTTTTGCATACGGCTTAGGAATGTCGGCTTGTTAGGTACCGTAATTTTATGCAGGGTTCAGTATGTATTCTCTTTGGCAGTAAAATTTCGACTAGCATATGGAGTACCTATGATCTATTACATCCCTCCACCCCTCCTCATCTTAGCGTGCAATTCCGTCCAAAGCTATTACTTTGGAATTCTATTTTGTGTTGCATTAGACTGTATGACTTGGTATGATGATAATAAACCATTGCCTAAAAAGATGGCGATTAAAAAGAGTAACTGGCGAGTTTTTTGCCGGATCTTCTCGACCAGAAACAACATTCCGAGCCGGTGGTAGAATCGCATTATGTTTATTTACTTTTTTTAGTATATTTTATGTATCAACATATATATGTATTAACATGTAAATTATTACATAAGTACTTATAAGTAGTCTTAAATCATTCAAATGTATGACGATTTGTAAGTGCTGTGTACAAGCCTATGCAAATAAAGAATTATTTGATTGATTGATTGAATCTGGAGTACGCCTGGACCATGATCCAGGATTCGGAAAGCCTGGTAATTACAATTAAACGACTGCTACCCGACCAGGACCTCTCTAAGAAAGACTGGTTCTTATCCACTGAGCCATCACCACTCTCTCTTCTTCTTCTTTTCTATCGTTTTGCTCTTGACAGAGCGGTCGTGGTTATTTTGAGCCTACAAATGACCCTAATATCAGAGGCGGACCCCTATCCCTCCACACATACTCATTTAAGACTACTTAAGGATATTTGGCCTGGAGTACTGAACCCTTCACATCGGGAAGCGGAGGACAAGCGACAGGACGTCATTCAGCCGCGCGTGTAATTGGAAGTAATTGTGTTAACCAAGCGCGTACGCAGATACTACAACCACCACATGATGTGCTTCAAAGTTAGGACGTGTCTGAGTACTGAAGTTGGAATAGGAACGGGCTGGTTGGCGCTTTTTGGCACGTTTAGCATAAAGTGGAAATAATTGATTTCAAAAAGTATGTGAGCGCGATGCGCCTTTGGACTTTCGGACACCGTACCTCTAAATAATACCATACGGCAGTATGGCCTTTTTTATGGTCAACTCTGATTCGGCGTCTCCGTTGAGGACAAATGGAGTTGAAGATCGACATTTGCTAGAGCCGGTTTTATTAAAAAAAAAGCATTACACCAGACAAATGAACTGACGGCTCACCTGATGGTTAGGGACTACCGTCGGCTATGGACATCTGCAACACATGAGGGATCAAAGATGCGTTGACGACTTTTAAGGAAGGAATAAGCTCATTTCTTCAGCTTCATTTCTTGAAGATCACCTGGTCGTATTTGCTCGGAAAACTGATTTGCAGCTGATTCCACAGTTTTACTGGCGCTGCAAGAAGTGGCGTGAGAAACGCACTGTGGCGGAATAAAATAAATCCAAGTGATGTGTGTGGAATTTTGAGTTCTAATCGGGTATTAGCGACGCGCCTCGGCTTTTTGTAATATAAATATAGCGAAAAAATTATGCTATTTAGGCGGGTTTGAGTGGCAAACAGCAAGCACTATTGCAGGTACACAGACAGCTAAATACAAAATCAAAATCTGTATGCAAGAGCTACATAAACTTTAGAAGCTTCAAGGAATTCATATCAAAAATACTCCTCATCTTAGCCTGTAATTCCCGGTTGCCTAATCAGGAGCCCGGGGTACGCTTAGGCCATGATTCAGGATTTGGGGAGTCTGGTAATTTCAAAAATATTAAAAATACTGTCCTTCCAAAATCGATAGCATCGTGGTCACCCTATCAATACACATAAGAGCCGTTTAGAAAAAAGTAATTGCACTGTAGAGTTTACTTAGCGTCAGGAATGTGGGAATGGCGACGATGGCCACTGCAAGAATTCGCTCGAGGTCTTTTGCCTAGGATTCTTCAGAAAGAGAAAATAAGTATTTTTGGCACATACACACGTGACTTCTTGAATACCCGAGAAACTCCTCAAGGGTATTATACAAATGCAAACAAACATTTTTGACCGTGGAAGAGCCACGCTTCAGCATAAATGGGCCGGTTTGACCGGAGAGATACCACGGCCTCGCAGAAAACAGGCGTGAAGCAGCACTGTGCTGTGTTTCGCTGCGTGTGTGAGGGTACCGGAGGCAAAAAGACCTTTTTAAGTGCCGCATTGAGAAATATGTTGCTTTGTAATTTTTATTTTTGGTACTTAAATAAATAATTTCAATTCAATTCAATTCAAAAAAAGAAATCCGGGGGAAAGGTGGGTTCAATGGTTGGCAGCGCACTTGTGACTCCACTCTGGTGTCGCGGATGTCTATCGGCGGCGGCTATCGTTTACGAATATCAGGTGATCCGTCTGCTCGTCTGCCACCTATCACATAAAAAAAAATATCCCCACAAAAGTAATGGTCACATCTCAAAAAAAATCTCGTGTATTCAAAAATCACGGTGTACCTATATTGGTATCGTGTTGAAAGCCACAACGCTCCATACGAATAGAAGTGTCATGCATGCAGATATTTGGCACAGTAGATGACATAAGACGAAAGTATTTAATGCGTGTGTGTTGCCAGTGATGACATACGGAACCGAAACGTGGCCGCATACAATGTGCCGATTAAGGAGGCTCAAAGTCACCTAGAGAGCCATGGAGAAGGCTATGCTCGGAGTCTCCCTGCGTGATCGTATCACGGTAAGATCCGCAGGAGAACAAATGTCACATACATAGCCCAAAGGATTGCATGCCTTAAGGCAATGGGCAGGGCACATAGCGAGGAGAAGAAATGTCACATACATAGCCCAAAGGATTGCATGCCTCAAGGCAATGGGCAGGGCACATAGCGAGGAGAACAAATGTCACATACATAGCCCAAAGGATTGCATGCCTCAAGGCAATGGGCAGGGCACATAGCGAGGAGAAGAAATGTCACATACATAGCCCAAAGGATTGCATGCCTCAAGGCAATGGGCAGGGCACATAGCGAGGAGAACAAATGTCACATACATAGCCCAAAGGATTGCATGCCTCAAGGCAATGGGCAGGGCACATAGCGAGGAGAACAAATGTCACATACATAGCCCAAAGGATTGCATGCCTCAAGGCAATGGGCAGGGCACATAGCGAGGAGAACAAACGGCCCGTTGGGGCGGAAAGTTCCTCGAGTGGAGGCCACGTACAGGAAGTCGCAGCCGTGGCAGGCCCCCCACAAGGTGGACCGACGATCCACCGACGATTATTGAAGCAGGGTTCCTATTTTATCTTATATTACTATAGCTGTCATCCGTGGTGTTTCCGAACAGATACGACTTGGTGACCTTCAAGAAAAGGGTGTACTCCTTTCTTAAGAGCCGGCAACGCATATGTGGTCTCAGGTGTTGCAGATGTCCATGGGCGGCGGTGATCACTTTCCGTCAGGTGTGCCGTCTGCTCGTTTGCCCGCTATAATGTAAAAAAAATAATAAAAAAAATTGGTTATTGAAATCCAGTATTCTATCTTGGTGCTTCTGGAGGTCTTGAATAAGGAAACTGATGCCATATTTTATTATAATATTACATATAAATTGGTTAGTTTTATAGGCGACGAGAAAGTTTATAGTTAAACCGTAACGCGAAACACTTGCCACCTTATTACAAATCGCAATCTAAAGTTATTCCCTTACTAAAATTCATGTCTTTCCGTTCCAACACGCAATGTTAAAAGGAGCTGGAACGAGTTTTCTTTCGGGACTATCCCAAATTCGCGATTTGTAACAAGGGGGTGGTAATCGACACCCATCGCCATCTATTGGTATAGGTTGAAAACAATGCAGAAAAGGATCCGGGTTTTGCGAAATTACTTTACTGCTTAAGTCATTTTGTATTTATTTATTTTTCACTTATTTTATATGACATTATCGTCATATAATCATTTATGTATTTATTTATTTTAATTTTTATGTATTCTTTTTATTTTTACGTATTTTATTATTTTCAGATTAGTTTATCGTCTTCTTTGTGCATTAATATTGTGACTTATGTCTCGACGTCTCTTTGTTGAAATTTTTATTTTTTTAGAAACATAAGGAAAGTCCGAGCTATAAGATTAGTATTTAAGAGATTTTGTATAATATAAATAAGAGCTGTGGATTTTTGTAACAAATAAAAATAAAATACATTTTAAGAGGGTTAAATTAATATTCGGTCCTGCTGCGTCATCATTTAAATTATTAGTAGACTGACTTAATGGCGCATTTGATATTGACCCTGCCCGTTCGCAGCAATTACTTTTCACGGTTGTCATTTTTTATTATAGGTAATCACTTACAACCTGTGCGGATAAAGAATGGGATCAGAAATGGCGGCGCATCTATTCACTTCTCGCTCGCACACTATTTGCGTCTATACTCGCACCCCACGAGTGCGAGTACAGACGCAAATAGTGTGCGAGCGAGAAGTGAATAGATGCGCCGCCATTTCTGATCCCATTCTTTATCCGCACAGGTAGTACATAAAATATAAGCTGAATACGACATCTCCGTAATAATATGTATAAAAGTAAAAGGAGATATTATTATCAGAACTGTAGAACAAATGATGATTTGATGTTAATTTAATACAAACCTTAACAGAACTAGTTTTGTAGCTTTCGCAACCATAAAGTTGAACAAAATTAAATTAATTTCGCTCTTAACTTCCCGCCCTTTTCTACTTGTCCTACATTAGTTCAATTTATAAATGGCTTTTCACTAGTGATGATATTATTATCTTTTAGCATGTCGCAGACAAGCAGTACATAAGACTGAGGCAAGAACAACTTGGCAGCGAAACCTGCTGCAAATTTATTCTGATATAAATGCGATTTTACTTGCGCTGGCGCACGCTAGAGACGCGACTTCTTCGTGTCGTAGAGAATACCAGTGGAGTACCTAACTAGTGCGCTGGCACCTTCTCCCTGGATTGGGACATCCGATACCCTCACACATTCGGCGTTGCTTCACGATTGTTTACTTTGATACCGTAGTATTACTCCGGTCAAGCCGGCCTATTCATGCAGAAGCAGATTCTCTGACGATCAAAAAGTCTGATTAAATTCGAAATGTTTTTCCTGTGTAGTAGTAGCCTGGTTTCTTTCGTGTCCAGATTTGGCTAAGTATTATTATTATTATTTTTTTATATGAGTGGTGGCAGACGACCAGACGGATCACCTGATGTTAAGCAATTCCACCGCCATTGGATACCCGCAACACCAGTGGAGTCACAAGTGCGCTGCCAACCTTTTCCCCTTCCCCCCCATTCGGCCTCCAGTGACCTCACTCACACGGCGAAACACAGCGCAGGCGCTGCTTCATGCTGGTCTTCTGTGAGGAAGTGGTATCACTCCGGTCTAGCCGGCCCATTCATGCCCAAGCGTGGCTCTCCCACATTTATTACATATATCATTGACTTAACATCGAGTCTTCCTCATCCCTTTCCCGATTTGGTCGACTCTCCTAATTTTTGCGGTGCCAGCACAATGGACATCATTTCATATTTTTAACATGTCCATATTGTTTTTAATATGAAATAGACATAAAATTAACAGACCCATATTTTTTCTTTTTTCATAATTTGTCCATTTTCATGCATAAAATAATTATTGAAATTCTTTATATTCTAAATAGACGTAAGCGCCAGCCAACCTTTGCTTAAGATTGTTGTAATAAAAAAAAGGTACTACTGTCAAAGGTAAATAATACATGTCAACATTGTCAACGTCATTCATTCATTCAACGTTGACAAGTTGTCTTTTTTTTTGACAGTGCATGTCATGGGTTTGGCATTTCGTAAATTTAAAACTATAATGTGCTAAGCAAAGAAATATTTTACATTCTGCCGTCCGATGACGGCACGACGTTTTTTAGTTTTTAATTTTTTTCTCAGTAAATAAGCAATATGAAAATTGAATAAATATATATTCGAGCAGCGGAAAAGTAAATAAAGAATTGGTATTTTTTGTTTCAGAGCTTAGCAATTTTGAAATGTTGTCCATTGGTCCTGGGTTGTAAGGGTCGGGTAGTTGTTTTTCCCTCATAAGCTTTGTCATATTGGCCCGATATGCAATGGGCAGACGTCTGCACCAATGGTCGGCGACGCCTCGTGCACACCCGACCGCTGGGAGACGGCTAGGTAGTGTGGGAAGCTACCAGGGGCTTATCAACTAAATTAAAAACCACTAAAATCGAGTTGAGTCGCTTCTCTACTGCAGACGCGTAGAAAGTTCCCTTGCCCGGTAAAACGTCTCAGAGTTTACGACACAAGGGCATATTTTCCGAGTACCGTACCGCTATTTCTGATATTATTAACTTGAGTTTTGTTTTAATTTTATGGATCTCTAAACTACGCTGAGCCAAAGACATTTAAATTTAATGCAATGACAAACTAATGGAACTGACTCTCTATTTACTTTACATCTTGCCTGTATTGGGTAGGATTTACATATGCAGCGAGATGAAGATGCGAAAATGGGCTGCAGGTGTAACTCGATAAAGTACGAAAAGTATTCATCAGATGAAGTTGCAGAATATCTCATAGAAATCCGCCTGCGATGGTTCCGTCATGTCTGTGAGACCCCCTGGATTACCATGTCGTGCAACAAGCCCTATCATTGCCAAATTATAAAAGAAATTGAGGATTCAGAACTGTAGCTAGAGTCAAATTGACGGTATTTTTACCGTGTGAGAGCCACGCTTCGGAATGAATGGGCTGGCTCGACCAGGGTGATACTACGGCCTCACAGAAAACTACCTCACAGAACAGTGCTGTGATTCGCTGCGTGATTGAGGGTACCGGAAGCCCAATCCGGGGGAAAGGGGGTTTAAAGGTTAGCAGGGCACTTGTGACTCCACTGGTGTCGCGGGTGTCCATGAGCCACGGCAATGGCTTACCATCAGGTGATCCGTCTGCTCGTCTGCCACCTGTCACATAAAAAAAAACAGGGCAGCATTGGTTAAGGGTAGGGCTGGCAGCGTTAACACCCCACCATAGGATGTGTGGGTCTTTCACAATGCCCCCCCCCTAGCTGCGGCCCTGACTCCACTAGTTGGTGGACCCTGGTAGCCAAGGCCAAGCAAATAGCATTTTTTTATCAGCGCTTGCGCTTATTGAGTACGAAAGGGAAAAGATGTGCAGCGCACTTGTGAGTTAACTGGTGCTGGGGGTGTCTATGGTCACATACCATCAGGTGTTCCATCTTCTCGTAGGCCACCTATCTCATAAAAAATAAATAATAATAAATAAATATTTTTGTTGACGATTATATTATCTAGAAATAATTCCAGCTTAATAGATTGTAATAGACAGGTAGTATCAGCTTGATTTCAGCATCGGTTTAATCGATAATATCGATCGTACAATCGATTATTGGATTATTAAGGGTAAAAATCATCAATGTATCGATTGTCGATTATTCAGCAACATTACTTTGGTCTCTAACGTCACTTGTTTTAAAAAAAGCCAAACAATTCAACGGATCTAAAACAAAGATCGTTAAGGCCACAAAAAAGAAATGATGGGCACCATCGATCATAGAGCGAGATCGTCCGATCGACTGGCTCGTGACCCTTCCGCCGCGGAATGTACATGATGCTTGTTTTTCATGCTAAAGGCAAACTAGCAAGTGGGTCTCCTGAAGATAGGTTCAGAATGGATTTAAATTGAGTTAAGTTGTAAAACTTAAGTTGTAGTTGACCGCGGGAGAGCCACGCTTCGGCATGAATGGGCCCGGCTCGACTGGAGTGATATCACCTCACAGAAAACCGGCGTGAAGTAGCAGTATGCTGTGTTTGCTGCGTGAGTGAGGATACCGGAGGCCCAATCCGCGGAATAGGGGGGTTTATAGGTTGGCAGCGCACTTGTGACTCCACTGGTGTCTATCGGCGGCGGCAGTCACTTAAAACCGGGCGATCCGTCTGTTCATCTGCCAGCTATCACATAAAAAAGTAATCGAAAGAATTCAAATCAGACGTTACAAACGAAGTACCACTCAAACCCCCTTGTTTAGGATCGCAAACTAACGATAGTCCCGGAACAAAATTTGGGCCACCCCCTTTTAACATTGCGTGTTGGAACAGGATGACATGAGCTTTAGTATGGTACATAATTACTTTAGATGGCGATTTACAATAAGGTGGTATGAGTATCAAAGCTACCACTTAACAAATAGATAAACAGATATAGGTAAAGTCATTTATTTCAGGATACCATAATTGTCACAATTTTTATTTTGACTTAATGTTAGAAAAACAAAATACATTATTAATTTAATGTTAATAAACTAACCACGATCCCTACGCTTTGCGTGTGGTGCCAAACCCCCAGGGACTGCAAAAAAAAAACGGAGCATCTGATTATTTTTCTGATTATTTTGGATACTGTAACTCTGTTAATTAATAAGTTACTGGTTACCCAAGATACAGGCTGAGCCTAGTTTGGGATCCCCTGCTCATTTCAACAAATGTATTAGACAATTTATAATATATAATATCTTTGTTAGTCTAAGTAACTCGGTAAGCAATAAAGCATTTTTATTTATTTAATGCCAGGGTTCTATCTATACCATCGTGTTACATGGACATTACACTCAGGGGGAAGGAGGCAGATTTTAACATGTTGATTTCTGATCATAGATCATAGTTTTTGGTATTTTATGCCGGAATTCCATTTTAATGTTGGCAGCACTGCGCTCAGTGTCACTCGCAATGTCAACAATTATTACCTATTCCCCTGATAAAACCCCTCCAATAGGATTCGGCGGGTAGGGATATAACAAGCCGCATGGGCCGATGCAATTCAAAGGTTTTAAATTAGTGTCTAGTGGTTTATAGTGTACAAATTTGGTGTTTATTTGTGCAGTGAAGTGCCGCGACGTGATCCTAATAATAAGAATCGTTGGATTGTATCGTTTTTAACACTGCTATTGTGTGTCGAGTGCGGTGTCTCGTGACAACTTGCTTGGATCTTAAAACTTTCGATTGCTTTTAGAGTGATATCCGCTGAATCCGTAGGTCGATAAAACGTAAAACACCGGTGTTTTATTGAGTGACTGACTTCGATTGTTGACTACCTACTTATTCTCAATAAGTTACTTGACATTGGCGAATTATCTTCGGGTAGAGCCATAATAATAAAAAAAACCCCTCCAAAAGCCTACGAACCTTAGACCTAGCGCCCAGTCAATTAGACTTGATTGACTCATCTCGCCCGCGTGGTCTAGCAGCGCCCATTAATTGACAGTTGCATCAGTACTGGAGTTAATCCGCCGCTGAATTATTTATGGGCAAGTGGTCGGGGGAGGAACAGGTCCGCATTGTGTCGGGATGCAGGGCCAGGGCTGGCCAGGGCTGGCAGGGCCGGCAAATTGACTGGCTAACATTTGTTTCTCTCGGACACTATTGGGCGCTCTCTTGTTCATGAGAAAATAAGCATAATGATACATCCTCTCCACCGTCCACTGGTGTTGAGGGTGTCCATGGACTACGGCAACCGTTTGCCATAAGGTGATTCGTCTGCTCGTCTGCAATCTATCAGATAAAAAAATATATATACCTAATACGAATACGCCTTTTTCGTGAAGGTTTTCCCTTGTTTATTTATGTTTACGATGTTTTGGAAACACCACATACACTTGAAAAATACAGAGCTGATCGATTCGAACCTTTGACCTAACATGTTCTCAAACTGCCGTGTGGTCCCCGGCAGAGTAGAATAGGCCACCCTCACTCTTACCGAGGTGTCGTAAAAGGCGACTAAGGTAAAGCTGCTGGCATGACCATCAGCACCCAGAGAAGGAAAACTCTGCATTTATATCAAAACCCTCGCCAACCCGTCTGCCAAGCGTGGTGAGTATGGCAATTACCCCTCATGTGATTGAGGGAGGCCCGTGCCCCAGCAGTGGGGACTTAAATGGGCTGATGATGTTCTCAAACTCCGAGCTACGATTGCTCTACTTTTCTCGATTTTCCTTATTTCCATTATGTTCAAAACCAATATGAATGGACCGGTTCGAACTGAGTGACACACGGACTCACGAGGTGAAGTAGCGCCTAAGTAACACATTCGACGATTCAGTGAGGGTACCGGAGGTCCAATCTATGCTAGTATAGATGATGATAGATATGCCTTCAGTTAATTCGTCTGCTCGTATGCCACCACCTCCTTATCTTATCGTGTAATTCTGAGTTGCGTCTAAAGCTTTCGCTTCGGAGCCCGGGGTACGCTTGGACAATGATCTAGGATTCGGAAAGTCTGGTTCTTTCAATGAAGCGACTACCGACAGACCATGTCTGCCACATATATCACAGAAAAAAAATCAAACCGCACCTGAGCTTCATTAATAATTGTATTTACCAGATTGCATCCTGGCACCCCTACGCATCGGCGCGGGGCGCGGGGCGGGGGTGCGGCAGGAATGCAGCCTCTTGTTCGTTTTGGGGAGCGTCCGCGCAGGTAGGCGCGCCGCAGCCTCCCTCCCCTCGCGTCCGCCTGTTGCTAAGGCTATACTCGACTTGCGAGTTACTTGTGACGTGAGATTCGTTTTTGTTGTACTTTACAAGCATATGAAAATCTCTTTCTCTGAAAAATATTACAATTTGAAAATATTAACTAATGAGTTTCTTTTAAACTTTCATGGTCAACAATAATTCCCGCCAGCCGTACTAACTTTGCATGCAACCGTTTTATTTCTAGAGCTCTTAAGTCCTACAATGGTAGGTATTGCCACATAGATTTTTTTGTCTTGAACCAGCTAAATTTAAGAAAGTATTGAGAGCGACTAATTGATAAACCTTATATTTTGATTATTTTAGCGAAACATATGTCCACTGATTTGAATAGTATGGTGAACATACCTACTTATTAAGTATACGGTATTGCTACCATGTTATTCAGTATCCGATATTTCGGCGCTGTTGCAAACTAAACTTTCATGCGGGTATTATATAGTAGAAACTCAGTAAAATAGTTTTTACGCGATTGCTACCATGATGGTAGCAATCGCATAAAAACTATTCTAATGAGTTTTCTTCCTGGGCTTCGCAGTAAATATCCACTTGCTTGCGTACTTATTTTGGTATTCAATAATGTTCTGGATGAACCTTTTTCATAATAATTGGCAGCCACATTAGGGGATTTAAACGCTGCGTAAACTATGAAGCAAAATATACCCACCACGTAAACCTAAATACCCATTACTAAAACGCTATTTCTCACTAAATAAAAAGTAAAAGTTCTCTATACTTAAAGTTAAAGGACAATGTGGTAATAGGATGTTATGTTCAAACATACTTAATTTACTCTTGCTTTAATGACTAGACTTCGAGTTATTGATGACATATTTGGTAATGTCCCTGCCTCATACGTTTAAGGTCGTGGGTTCGATCCTCACCTTTGATAAACATTCGTGTGATGGACATTTGTGTTTGTTCAATAATGAATATATTTTATCCGTAACGCAAGTGATGATGCATGAATTTGTTTATTTATTTTAAAGCATCTAGGTAGTTAGTTTATTTTAATCTTAAACCTGCCGGTCATCAGTATGCTTTCAGTCATTTAAACATTACGAAACGCGTCTCAGGTCGACAGTCGGGTATACCCAACAAGGCCCTTCAATGTTTTTTACTCGTGCGCCGCTCTGAGGTCAGCCGAGTAGTAAAAGTAAAGTATTGAGTCAAAATAAAAAGCGACCACGTATGGGAGCCGAATCCAGGTCATAAACGGGGTGACCACTTAAACAACCAGGTAAATTCGTTTTTTTACTTTATTATAAGCCATTTATTAGGCTGGCTCGACTGTCTTGCCGCAGTGGCTTGTGGGTCGCACTTTAAAGCGACGGCTACCCTTAAGTTCCGGGCCCGATTGCCATCGGGAGGAGTCATGGGCTCACGGAACGAACCTTAGTTCCATAACTTCCCCCGGGCGGTGCCCGCCTTGGGCCAATAATATACCCACCAGAGATTTTCTGTTAAGAAATTCTCTGTGCCAGCCCGAAGTCTGGAAGTGAGCGGTCTTGTACCCCCGTACCTAGAAAAGTTCAAAGCACGTTAGTCTGTTTGGTCCTGCGCCTTTTTTTTTATGTGTTAGGTGGCAGACGAGCTGACGGGTCACCTGATGGTAAGGAATTACCGCCGCCCATGGACAACCGCGACACCAGTGGAGTCACAAGTGCGCTGCCAACCTTTTAACCCCCCTTTCCCCCGAATTGGGGCTTCGGTACCCTCACTCACGCAGCGAAACACACCACCGTGCTGCTTCACGCTGGTTTTCTGTGAGGCCGTGGTATCACTCTGGTCGAGCCGGCCCATTCATGCCGAAGCGTGGCTCTCCCACGGCATTAATCCCCCTACGGTCGTGCGAGTTACTATGGTGTTCCACCGAAATATGAAAATGTGTTTGGGCGAACATATGAGTACTATAGTATTTCCTGCGTACGTGGCTGATGTTTGAGATTGGCCGCCATAGCCGAATCAGTTGGAGGATATTACTATTAGGTTTGAAGACTTCGATCGCACAGTGGCTAAACGGGTATTGTGCCCATATTTGTGATTTCCCAGGTTCTATTTTAGAAACCTGTTGGGTCAATTTTGGAACCGATTATTTAAATTCATCGGATACACAAACAACTGGAGTCACTAAGCTGTGCTACAAACTCCCTTTCCCCCCGGAAAGGGCCTTTGGTAACCGCATTCACTCGGCAAAACATAGCGCAGGCTCTGCTTCACGCCTTTCTGTGAGGCCGCGTTATCACTCCGGTCGAGTCGACTCACTCACGCCGAAGCTCTCTCACGGTAGAAAAGACTCAGAAAATCTTAATTAAATTTTTAATAAGAAGGTAAAATATATAATCTTGGTTAATGAGACAGGTACTGTTAACATGATAGCAACTTAAATAGTTATAAAACACTTTAGTATTATATCCACAAATTATACATTTTACTGGCGCCTGGTGTTATTAAGTTTTAATGAGAAGCATAATTATTAATAATAGAGTATATCAAGGTAAATAAATAAGTACCTACTTAAGTATATTTCTCTATTACGGTCTCCTTTTGATACCCCATAACTAAGGGTAGTAAAATATATGCACATTTTTCTCTGAGAAATATTAGATGAAATATGAAAATAAAAATTCGAGTTTCCATACAAATTGCATCATCCGCTGATCACTTTTATATGAGAAAACATTTTTATTTTTCAATATTCACCGTATGTCGACATCGATACGACAGTCGCGGCGGCGGCGGTGCACAGTCGTGGCGCGGTTTATTTCCTTAGAGACCTTCGCCCAGACCAGGCTACCAACGCCGGCTTTGCAAGGCTCCTCCTGGTACGGCTCGGCGGCTCGGCGCTCCCGGCTATTCTTATTGCTTCCCCCCGCTTGACTTAGAGAAGCATTGTCGAGCCCGCAGTGTCAGGGTCTTCCGCTAGGAAGCTAGGACGAAGTAAGATTTCTCGACCCGGTACTCGCGTCCTCCCCACTCTGTCGATAAGGGAGAGTTGGTGTTTAGTCAGTCTCGGTTTGCCTTCGCCCGCCACATCGGAGGAGAGCCCGACATAAGCCGCCTGCCCTCTGGCATGAGGATCCCTCATCTTTGCCTTCACCTTATTGTACTGTCCGTTGCTGTTGTTGTATCATGCTTGTATTTCATTTTTGTGCAATAAATAATATCTATCAATCTATCTATCTTGGCGTGTAGTTTCTGGTTGTGTCCAAAGCTGTCACTCTAGGGCCCAAAGTACGCGTACGCTTAGACCATGATTCAAGATTTGAGGAGTCTGGTAATTACAATGAAGCGAGTGCCTTCTGACCTTCGCAACCTTTGACAGGGGAACCAGACCAACTGCATCATGGTGACACGTCTCAGAATCGATCCGAAACTTGTAGGTTTCCTCCTTCTTAGACGATTTCCCTCACGCTAATGGTAGAAATGAACACATAGATTTTAAAAATTCATATCCATCGAAAGCACGTTCTTATCTACTGGACGGGGGATACCTATGCATTATATATGTCGATAAGGAAGGGTGGCTTTCCCCAAATTCCCTGTGTCATCAAAAAAATAAGTGTTAGAACCCAAAGGACTATCGATTCTGTAAATAAAAAATTAAAAATTAATCATCATTTTTGCTTACTCCATTTCCTTTTCTTCAATTTCAAAATATATGTAGTTTTTGGCCAAGTCCGCAGCGTAGTGGGCGGCACCGCAGTCAATGAGGTAAATCCGATCAAACGTTATTAGGAACTGGCCCTTTGCGGAGATGGCGTGTGTTTGGGATTCCACTTATTTGTTTTTGCTTTGTGAAATGACGAGAAACCTTGCCCGGCGCGCCCTAATAAGCAATAAAGGAGTTTATCCTGGAAGAGTTAGGTAAAAGTTCAGATTCTATACGAATAGCTATCTATCTTTATAGTTTCGTGCAAAGATCGCTTCTCCCCTACCATTTCTAAAACTTCCACATTCGTTTTCTTTTCTATCCAGCTGATGCCTTTCATTCTTCCCCAACACCGCACCTCAAAATCCTCCAATCTCTCTCTTCAACACCGTCTCACAACCGTATAGAGCAATGCTCCATACGTATACTATTATATCCATCCATCTACTATATACTATATCCAGATGTATGTACTATAGATATCAGGAGGGGAAATATAATGGGGCACCTGGTGCGGAAGAAAAAGTGGAAGGAAAGAGAGGAAGAGGAAGACCAAGAAGAAATTACGTCCAACAACTTAAGGAAAAAGCAAATGTCATGTCGTACAAAAGGAATTGTGTGTCCCTGTGTCGGTGGTACCCGGCAGAGTAGAATAGGCCACCCTCACTCTTACCGAGGTGTCGTAAAAGGCGACTAAGGTAAAGCTGCTAGCATGATCATCAGCACCCAGAGAAGGAAAACTCTGCATTTATATCTAAACCCTCGCCAACCCGTCTGCAAAGCGTGGTGAGTATGACAATTACCCCTCATGTGATTGAGGGAGGCCCGTGCCCCGGCAGTGGGGACTTAAATGGGTTGACGATGACGATGACAAGGAATTGAAGGTGCCAGCAACTTCAATTCCTCAGACTCAGAGTCTTAAATCAGAGAGAGAGAGAGATCTATCTTTAATAATGTCATGGTATATCTTAGATGGGGTTAAATCTCACTGATATCATAAAGGCGAAAGTTCGTTAGTACGTTTGTTACTTTTTTATGCGCAAACTTAACAATTTTCATGAAATTTGTTATACCGAAAGCTCACACCCTGGATTAATTCACACATAGGCTATTTAAATCCAGTAAAGATCGGTTCACGAAAGATGACCACAATTGGCCAACGTCTACGCATGTAATCTTATGAAGAAAAGACTTAAGACAAAAAACAGTTTTAATTAAAATAGAATGTGTTTAGTCTAAGTTCTTTTAATGTGTCAAATTGGGAATGAGCCATTTCTTCATGAGATTACATGATTAAACTATCTAGTCACAAAGTAGGTTTCCTGAAGGAATAGTTATAATAATTCTCACAACATCTCATACGTTGACCTGATTTCGTACTAAGTAGCTTAAGCACTTGTGTTACAGATATCAGACAACAGAGGAACACAAATATATACTTAAATACATATATTACACCCAGACACTGAACAAACACAAGTGTTCACCGCACGAATGTTTGTCCAGGGATCGAACCCACGACCTTTGACGTAAGGGGCAGGGTCACTACCAATTGCGCCATCCGGTCAGACAAACGGTTATTACCGTACTAAGGCTCATGCCATCCCGTTCCATCACGCAATGTTATGAACAAACGCAAGTGTTCATCGCACGAATGTTTGTCCAGGGTGGGGATCGAACCGAAGTTGAAAAAGCTGGGGGCGTCACCCAGCCTAGCACATCCAGCTGTAGGTAGATAGGTAATACTGATTGAATCCTTACTTTTTCTATGTGATAGGTGGCAGACGAGCAGACGGATCACCTGGTGGTAAGCGATTGCCGCCGCCCATGGACACCCGCGACATCAGTGGAGTCACAAATGCACTGCCAACCTTTAAACCCCCCTTTCGGCTGAATTGGGCGTCCGGTACCCTTACTCACGCAACGAAACACCACAGTGCTACTTCACGCTGGTTTTCTCTGAGGCCGTGGTATCATTACGGTTGAGCCGGCCAATTCATGCCGAAACGCGGCTCTCCCACGGTTGGCAATCCTAACCAAAATGTAAAATATATTGATTATAAATGGATCCGATAGGTTGCCCACCTATAAATAAATAAATAAATAAATATTTCACAACATCACATACATTGATCTGACTCCGAGATAGGTAGCTCAAGCACCTGTGTTACGGATATCAGAATCAACAGTGGGATTACAAATATATACATATAATACTTTTCTTTTTGTAAATACACACTTATAATACATAGCAAACACCCAGACCAATACAAACAAACATGTTAATGCACACAATTGTTTGTACTGTGCGGGGATCGAACCCGCAACCTCATCAAACCTATCGGATCGGATTTAGTATTTATTTGTATGTATTGTATGACTTGGCTATCTTTACATACAATTATATACACTGAAATCGTGTTGGTCACTGGGATTTAGGTAAACCGAAAACACGAAACGTTTTCGCTGCCGTAAGCCGTTAAGCCTGAGGGTGTAATTTACTTTGAAAAAGCTTTTAGTGGCAAACTGACTCCCTAGCGAGCGGAGCTGCAGGCGTCCACTAGTTATCAACTAACATACACTCTAATCTGGTAAACTAGGTTGATTTGTCAGCACAAGCGATGGTCACTGTCCGCCATGAGCTGCTACATCAGGCCTCCCGTTTGGTACAGTGGTAGTGAACGCTGCCTTTGGTCCAAAGGTTGCGAGTTCGATCCCCGCACAGTACAAACATTTGTGTGCATGAACATGTCTGTTTGTATTGGTCTGGGTGTTTCTATGTATTATAAGTATGAATTTACAAAAGAAAAATATTACATGTATATATTTGTAATCCCACTGTTGATTCTGATATCAGTAACACAGGTGCTTGAGCTACCTATCTCGGAGTCAGATCAATGTACGTGATGTTGTGAAATATTTATTATTATTATTTATTATTATCAGGAGGAATACAGAAATGCTGAGCAGAAGGTTAAGTACGTATCATTAAGCTGCTTTTACACAAGCTCATTTTTAGCATGCTCTTTAAGCATACCTTACATGAGTATGCTTAACGAACTGTCCACATTTGCTACCAATAAGCATGCTTAAAAATAAGCATACCTATTTACACACGCTAAAGCACTCCGCCACACTTCCCCATTCACCACCCGCACTACAGGTAGCATGCTTAAAGATCAACCGGCGCGCCGTGCGATTTTTAATTATGCTCAAAATTAGCATGCTTATTTGTAGCACGTCCGTCCACACATGCTACTAAGTAGTCAGTCAGAAGTAGCATGCTTTAATGATCTAACTTAACACGATGAAAAGGTGAAGGTACAGGCTATATATCCTATTCTGACCAATGAGGGTTTTCGCGTGTGAAAAATCCGCTAGATGGCGTACTGTTGGACTGAGGTCCAACATTAACCGCATTGTTTGTTTAGTTTCAGTTACTGAGTTTCTTCCTGGTGTCATCTCAGCAGTAATCGACATTCCGAACCAGCGGTAGATATTATGTACCTATTTTGACATTCATAAGTGTTCTGTGTGGACCTAAATTGAATAAAGATTTTTTTATCTTAATCTTTAGTTTGTCAAACTGACATTTTGTCAGATCACATTGTATATGGACCTCACTCCTTTCGTACACCATCTAGCGGATTTTTCACACGCGAAAACCCTCATTGACATTAATGTCGAATTTAGAGATTTCATACATTATGTCCATACTAATCTTAAACTCGACATCAAAGTCGAGTGCGCGAGAATAGGTCACATGTCTCTTTTAATCATCTATAGATAAAATAATTCCATAAATGGAACCGACGACCTGTTTGGAACAGTGGTAGTGAACGCTGCCTCTGGTGCAAAGGGGTTCGATCCCCGCACAGTACAAACATTTGTGTGCATGAACATATCTGTTTGTATTGGTCTGGGCGTTATCTATGTATTATAAGTATGTATTTACAAAAGAAAAGTATTATAATGTATATATTTGTAATCCCACTGTTGATTCTGATATCCGTAACACAGGTGCTTGAGCTACCTATCTCGGAGTCAGATCAATGTATGTGATGTTGTGAAATATTTATTTATTTTATTTATTATTATTATTTATAAATTGAATGCGTTTGATCAATGACCGAACATTACGGAGGGCTATTTTGACATAGATTTCATAGAGATCATGGTCTTCGATGTCTCAAATAAAACCCCATGTCTTCGAAAAGACAAAGGCTTCCATTATCGAGATCTTGTTACAAAAGACCCCTTTAGGTCAAAGTGTTGTGCCCACTTAAATCTCAAATAGGGTATGGGGCTGAGATTTGAATCGATTTGGGGTAGATGGGGTTAAATGGACCCCTTTTAAGGTGTTAGCTGTGGTTAGTTTATAACGAGGTAGGGAGGATTTTCTCTCACCACCCTCACTCTTACCGAGGTGTCGTAAAAGGCGACTAAGGTAAAGCTGCTGGCATGATCATCAGCACCCAGAGAAGGAAAACATTTATATCAAAACCCTCGCCAACCCGTCTGCCAAGCGTGGTGAGTATGGCAATTACCCCTCATGTGATGAGGGAGGCCCGTGCCCCAGCAGTGGGGACTTAAATGGGCTGACGACGACGAGAGAGGATTTTCATATATTAAAAGGTAAAGGTAATGGCCGCCCACTCAAGCGATGGATTGACGACATCAAGGAACACGCGAGCGTAATATGAATGACCTAGTCGTCTAACCGCTACGCATGGAACAAGATGCGAGAGGCCTATATCCAAAAGCGGATCAGTAATGCCTGAAGTTGATGATGAAAAGGTAAAGAGAAAGATGACTGGCCCGTCGGTGTATTTCATAGTGACCCTGTCTCATATGCCAAAGGAAGTGGGTTCGATTCTCACTCTGGACAAACATTTGTGTAATGAACGCATGTGGTTGTTAAGTTTCTAAGTGTAATGTATGTATTTAAGAATTATAACTTGTAATTCCGCTGTTGTCACAAAAACTCGTGGCAGACAGTTTTTCATTAATCAATTTCATGAATGAAATATGTCCTTTACCTGAAGGTTGTCTGGTAGAAATCGCTTCCAGCGATAAGACCACCGAAATTGTACATTTAAGTTTCTTTAATGCCTAGTTTTTTTTATTGTGTTTTTTGTGCAATAAAGTATATCGATCTATATAACCGACTACCACAACTCTTTGGCATGAGTCTAATTACTTTTCTTTGAATCTACTGAACATTTTTTACAACGTACATACTGTCAGATATCATACTACATATTATTATTGATTGAAATATGCTAACGTCTGCTGCGAGTCTTTGGGTTGAGTCTAGTATATACACAAGTGCCTAAGCTACGTTGTAATATAGGTAGTACGAAGTCAGGTCTATGTACTAGATATTGTACAAAAAAAGTAAATTATATTTAAACGAAGAGCAGCAACAGCCGTCTAAAAGATCAGATTAATGTACTAGTTACAAATAATCTGGGGCTGACCTTTGCGATTCGCTTCGTGATCCATCTCTTAGTCTAATTTACAATACTGATTCTAATAAGCTATTAAATAAAATAAACATTTCTAAATGAGCAACCCATCTAGGTCCTGGGTTCGATTCCCGGGTCAAGTAAAGGTATGTTTCGAATTTTTCGAAAATAGCTCGGGATTGCGGTCACCAATCCGCATTAGGCGAGCCACCACCCTTAAACCTAATCCCATCATATGTAGTAGCGATCACTTGATATCTATGATGGACGCCTTTGTCCTGTAGTGGGACAGTATTTAGGTTAATAAAAAAAGTCATACAGACAAAATCGTCATTATTGTTCCGGGTTTTTCCGATGATCCGAGACTTCTGAATGTTATTCGAGAGTCATCGTTCAGAATGACCATCGAAATCAACTTAACATTTTGAGGACTTAAAGAACGTCAATGAGTGCAACGACCGCATTCCAAAAATATGATCGTAAAATGTCATGACATTTTTTCTTCGAATAACAAATGATGATGTTTTTGAATCGTTTTCATACAAATGTCCTATATTTTAAACAAGTGGACGCGAGCATTCTGAGTTGACTAATTGTAATATAGTTCTGTTCTGTTTGAATAAATTTATAAAAAGACTTGCAATGGTGCGGGGTGGAGGATCGACGACCTGAGACACAGGACTAGTCCTAGTTCAGGTGTCGGTCCGCCATAATCTTATAGTAATGCCATAGTGTAGTAAAATAGTAATGTAAGTAAATAACTATAGGTATTCAATGTACCTAAGTTAGCATATTTTGTACTATGTAAGAATTACAATAAGCCTAGAATTGTGTAAGATTATGGTGAGAAATCAAGTATTATTATGTTCTTTATATGCTGAGCATCACAGCTATTTGCTGGCTTTTCAGAAATGTACGGGCCTAGGCCAAGTACAGTTCCTACACTACGGATCTGATTGTGATGTGGTGGGGGTAATGAGTCTTGATTGTGATGATCTGTGTGGTTGTGTGATTGGGCGTGTTTGTGGGACGTAAGGCGGTGAATGAGAGAATATGTGTGCCTGATTAACACCTCGTGAATTTGATGGGGTATCATCATCTATTTGGAGGAAATTCCTTACAATCCTACACGTATATAAAATAGCAGCTTTCTGTAACAGGATATATGTATACTGTGGTAGGTTAAGTGTATTGATTGAGTGATGTAGTTGGTGTGGCATAACTCCAGTTGTGGATAACACTATGGGGACTATTTTAACATTCTGTAATTTCCACATTCTCTTCATTATTATTATTATTATTATGTTCTTTATATGCTGAGCATCACAGCTATTTGCTGGCTTTTTAGAAATGTACGGGCCTAGGCCTTATTATTATTATTATGTTCTTTATATGCTGAGCATCACAGCTATTTGCTGGCTTTTCAGAAATGTACGGGCCTAGGCCAAGTACAGTTCCTACACTACGGATCATTATTCTTTCTCGAAACATTGTTATTATTATCCTTGCGAACATCGGTTTGCCACTACAAGATTTTTTCGAAATAATGAACATCCTGTAATATTTTGTCGCCCAGGATTCAGGATTTACAGCTACACAATAAGAAAACACTCAAACCCATTCAGTAATTGCTGAGATTAGTGTTAATAAACGATAAAAATTTTAAAAAGTCAATAATTCGTGTTTTTTGCCGTTTTTTGTCAGCCTAAAGCTGCTTTTAGGTAAATATTATATTCGATTTTTAAGTACATTTATTATTTGCCTAAAAGTACAGACACAATGTTTTAACAGGTTCAATATTATGTTAAGATGAATATTTATCTAAGTAAAGGAAATTGCCAGCAATAGGGTCACGGTGGGTAATGGAAACTGGGTTCGCAAATGGCCGCAGTGACTTCCAATTAGGTGAGTAAATTAAACTCTAAAACATTCTGTACATTAGTTGTCCTTTACAACTCTAACAAAGTAATTATGTGATCCCGTTGCATTAATGGTTTGAGTGAAATTAGAATAATTTCCACAACTATTTGCATTTTACTTACGGTGCCGAGACGTGGGGACTCACGGCTGGACTAGTCCACCGTTTCAAAGTCGCTCAAAGAGCTATGGAAGGGCCATGCTCGGAGTATCTCTGAAGGATCGCATCAGAAATGATGTAATCCGACAGAGAACCAGAGTCACCGACATAGCCCACCGAATTAGCAAACTGAAGTGGCAGTGGGCTGGTCATATTAGCCGCAGAACTGACAGCCGTTGGAGCCGTAAAGTCCTTGAGTGGAGACCGCGACTCGGTAAGCGTAGTGTAGGACGCCCTGCGACAAGATGGGATGATGACACTCGAAGGCTGGCTGGTGTGGGCTGGATGAGAGTGGCCGAAAATCGGGAGCAGTGGCGTGCATTAGGGGGGACCTATGTCCAGCAGTGGACGAGTGTGGGTTGCTGATGATGATGATTTGCATTTTACCCTTATTCAAATATAATATTGGACTTTTACCAAACCATAGCTTTCTAAGCTGTGAAATCAGCTACCAACAATTGTGTTTCCGAACAGATACGACATGGTGATCTTCAAGAAAACAGCTTATTTCGTCCTTAAGGGACGGCAACGCATCTGTGATGTCTCATGTGTTGCAGATGTCCATGGGCGGCGGTAATTACTTACCATCAGGTGAGCCGTCTGCTCGTTTGTCCACTACAATATTTAAAAAAAAAATCTGTCCTTTATTATGTTATCTTTTCGCTTGCAACCTTGCTTGGGTGGACTAAATAAAGTTTTTTTTAATTAAAATTGGGAGGTTAAATAAAAGTATTATATGTATATATTTGTGATTCCACAGCTGTTTCTGTTGTCCGTAACACAGGTGCTTGAGCTACCTATCTCGGAGTCAGATGAATGTATGGGATGTTGTGATATGATTTTTTTTTCTGTAATATGACGCCCAATTTTTCCGGATCAACTGACCTTTCTTATGATGAGTATCGGTTCAGGAGTATTTGGTTTGTTCATTGTCACAAGACACCTACCGACCGTGATCGTGGCAGCTTCGGCATGAATGGGCCGGCTCGACAGGAGTGATACCACGGCCTTTCAGAAAACCGGCGTGAAGCAGCACTGTGCTGTGTTTCGCCGCGGGAGTGAGGGTACCGGAGGCCCAATCCTGGGGAAAGGGGAGCTTAAAGGTTTGCAGCACACTTGTGACTCCACTGGTGTCGCGGACGAACCTTCTTTATAATATTAGAATAGATCTATTGAAAACAAAGTTTACTTTTGACTTAGAGAGACTAACTAAAATCGGTTCCTAATAAAAACGTGTTTTTATTGTCAATTTATTTCCGATGTAAAAAAGTTATTAACTTACATTTTATTACAGATACAAAGTATAAAATCCGCGTCTTATAAATAGAGACTTCCTACCATATCGTTTGAATTAAATCCTATATCGTTTTTTGTTTGTGGCAACGGAAATGTTGGTTTCATTTGAAATTCTAATTTCTTCTTCTGTAATCCGACTTTGTTTCGGCTCCTTTGAAAAAATACTTTTTTTTTTGGAATGAGACGGTCTTCGATTAATTGAATGCTTTATAAGAAAGCTTCTTATTAATAAGTAGTCCCAAATGAATTATCCCTTTTAGAACAGATACTTAAATCTAGAATAAGGTTTTTACAAAAATATTAAACCATGCTTTAATAGGGGTGAGAATAGTCTAGCTTCCAAGTTTAAACACTTTGATGTTGAAATAAAAACTGAAAGTAACTGGCAGTAAATATATTCTATCTAGTCTTTAAAATGCATGAATCATATTTAAATTTATTCAATTTATAATAAGTCAAAGACATTTTCTGATTGATTTATATATTTGACTTATCATTTTAAGAAAGTAGGTTTTGTCATAAATACAGATCAAACAAATAAGGGAGGTGCCAGCCCATATCTTAATATGGGTTAGTTCGGGCGAACGTATCTAGGAGACCTATTTTTGATTTACTCGTATGACTTAGCGTCGTGACGAGCGCACGATTTCTACTGATTTTCCTTCGTCTACAACACATATCACTATATATGTAGCAAGATAGTCAACAACGAGTGTCACGACGCTAAGTCATAGAGTGAATCAAAAATAGAGCTCTTGGAGACCTATTTTTGATTTACTCGTATGACTTAGCGTCGTGACGAGCGCATGATTTCTACTGATTTTCCTTCGACATACGAATTTCCGCATTTTGGAATCATTCGTCTGCAACGAGTGACCCTACCCACTCGTTGGTCGAGTGACTTAAAGCGAGCGGTAGAAGCAACGTCAAAATAGTTGTCAATAGCAACAAGCATAAACAAAATATTATAAATTTCAAAACTTTGATTTGACTGATTTTGACAGGTGACATTCATAGTTTTTGTGACAAAAAAGCAAAGATTTTCATATTCAGCCAATAATCTATGGTTTTTGCGTTCCGTTTGCAATGCGGAAGTTACCGGTTTTTATAAAATTCTGCATGGAAGGGTTAGAATGTCAATTTACCGTATTATATTGGCAACATCGAAATCGAATGATTCAAAAATAGGGAAAATCTGCTTTCTGCGTCTTAGAAGGCGAATGTGACTTACGTCGCATGCGACGACGCGTAAGTCATACGAGTGAATCAAAAATAGAGCTCCTGGCCTTTGAAAATGCTGACTTGTTCGTTCAGTGGTTGTTTGCAAAAATTCAAGCGGAAAAGTTAACTACGCTAAAATAGCGTCTTTATCACATTTAGGTTTTAGGTACACTGCACCTTAGTAGTGGATACAAATAGTTTTTATAACCCGTCATATTTCTCTTGGTAAAGGTAGAGACAATTAACAGCTTCTTTTCGACCGCCCCGTGGACATGACATAAATGTTTGAAATATTTTCGCTGTCCACCCCTGCTCGGTACAAAGAAGGGATGGATATGGACAGCGAACATTTTAAGGTCCTACTCGGAAACTGTTTCATCCAACTTTGTCCAATGTTAAAGAAACTATTCTTATTCCAGATAGTCTCGTCTGTTCTCCATATAATTGGCTATTTTTACAACCGCACGTATAAAAATAGAGGCCAAACAAAAACTAATCATAAAAGGCCCGTAACTGGTTGATAATGTAGTCCTGGATAAAAATAGCCGGACGGGTATGCGAGCCGCTGGTAATGCTATTTCAAAGCGTTTGTATCGGATTGTATCCTATCCTACACATTATTCTCTTTTGTAGTATGGGACAAAGTATCTTTATTTATATATGAAAAACTTCAGCGGTGAATAGCTATTGAATTAACGACTAAAACCTAATTTAAAGTAAATAATTTAAGATAATGTTAAAAAGTGGCAGTGCCCCCAAAATGCAATAGATGGCGATAAAAATTCGCCGGAAGAAGGATCTCCCGTTTTTAGGGTTCTATAAGATAAAACATCTAAAAAGAGGCGGATCTCAATAAAATAAAGCATTACTCGTAAGTGAGTCCTGAAATATTTAAGCGACTATTAAGAAAATCACTATTTTGGTTCATTCTTTAGAATAGTCGCATTAAGATTAGACAAAATCTGTATTGTGTTTGTAAACATACCTATTTTTTAAAAATATTTAAGAAGTTTTTTTTATTTTTTTTTTATATTAAATGGGTTTGCACTTGACCTCATTTCACCTGATGGAAAGTGACAATAAGGTCTAAGATGTAGCGTGCTTACCCAGAAGAAGCCTATTCACTCTCGACTTAAAGACACCCAAATTGTAGCAAATTGTACCAAATTGTAGTGAGGGAAGTGAAATTATAAATCATAATAAGTATATAAATATATTCTTCCTTATCGTAAAATATTAGGTCTCATTTCAATCCACTTGACAAAGTGTGATTAGCTCATCCCGAGAATTTTCTACTCTACGAACTAGAGAAAATATTCCCTAGAATTTTTCATTCCTAATTTATGTTTCCTCGGGGAGAAATAAAACAAAACTATGAAGTGTAACTTTCGCGAAGCACCTGGAGTAATAAAAATAATTTCATTACATTAGAGAGCTGGCTTTTAGCGTGAAAATGATTGCCTTTCAGAAATGCTATCGTCTCATTGCTCAAATGTTGTAGGCGGATTTATAATCTGTTCAAAAATGATCGAAAAGAAACATAGGACAGAATAGCTAAGTAATGTAGGCTTATTGGATAAGGAGAGAATAAGATATTGCCAATCTTAATTAAGTCCACTTTGCCGTACCTAATTCACACGCTTTTCCCATCCTCATTTCCAAATACAGTATAGTAGCAAGATTGCCTCGGTGGCGCAATAAAAGCGACGGTTGCGCTTGGGGTCCCAGGTTCGATCCCCGGGTCGGGCTAAAATTTGTACCTGAGTTTTTCTGTTAAGAAATTTTCAGTGTTAACCCGGAGTCTGGAAGTTGGCGGTCTTGTACCCCCGTGCCTCGGAAAGCACGTTAAGCCGTTGGTCCTGCGCCTTAATTCCTCTTCAGTCGTGTCACACTATTGTCCCATCGAAATAAGAGGGAACGGGAATAGAGAGTGCACTTGTGTCTGCGCAAATACTTGTGCACTATAATATGTCCTGCGTCGATGGCTGATCGCTGAGATTGCCCGCCATGACCGAAATATCGGTTTGGAGGACATTATTAGTATTAGTAGCAAGATTTAATTTTCCTTGAGCAGAGTCCTAAGTCTGCTGAAACAGTTCGTTTAATATTAGGATTCCATAGGTAGGCTAACATCCTAATGACACTCTGTTTTGTTGAGTAAACTACTAAAAACTGTTGAAAATAAAGCGAATTTTATTGGTCCCACTACACATTTGCGGTCAGGCGTCACCCCTTAGTAGGTAACAACCGGCGAATCACCCCTCCCTAGCTACGTAATGCTGACAATCATTCAATTTTGTCACTTTATTTGATCAGATAAATGTTTAAATTATCCCTTTTAAATAATCAATTCAACCATATATGACCAAACTTGATAAAATGGCCTATAGAATTAAGTAGGTAGTTGCTAAACCAATAAATAAGCATGCTGTACAGATGGAATCCGATTGAAAACATGAAGTCTGCATTTGTACCACGATAAGTCAATGCATTAATGGCCTTTGGAGGCAGAGCCAACGATCGCAATAGATCACGGAGATATCTCCAACAGACAAAAATATCTCGAAAGGTCACAGATCTCCCATGGCCTGGTGAGACGGATGGCCGCGGTTTAGGCTGTGTGTTACTAAGATACTAGTTTTGATAGCGAGGTATGACAGATTATTAGAATCGCTTTGAAAACTATAGCTAAAGTTTGCTACTGAGTATTTCCGATTGCAATGTACAACTTTAACATTTGGCTGAAATGGCAAAACTACATCATGTTTAGTCTCCTAATTGATTTAGGTGTTGAAATTATTACAAATGCGCTGGACATTTCATATTGATCAGATATTTTCAAATTAGAGTAGGTACTCATGGCACTACGAGTACTTACTGACAAATGCCGAAAGCGCGATTCGAATTTAGAAAACTCTATTTCCGATATCGACCGATTCCGATATCGGGATTTTAACCCAGAAACTTCTGCACTTCGGTTTCACGGTAATTAAAACTGTACCACGCAGGGTGCGTGGCGCAGTGCAACAGAAGTGCTTAAGTCGTTGGTTTATCGGAGAAGTTAAATAATAAAATCAAGTGTAGGGCGGAACGATAAAAATAATATTGGTGTAATAAATTTTATTGAAATACGCTCTGCCCGGTTGTTCAGCCCAAGGTGATGCTGCAGTAGGTGCGACTGCAGGACGAGAAAAACAAGATTCTTTTATCTGGACATGACTCAACATAAAGAAGATAAATAAACATATATTTTTAAAACTACACATCGACCTCATCCCAAAGTAAGTAGCTTAAGCACTTATGTCGTTTTTTTGTGTTTGTGTCAAAAGTACTAGTGCTTATATATAACTGTTGTGATGTCCAAAATAATATAAATATACTCAGACGCTCAGCAAAAACAAGTAGTCACCATACTTGTCCAAAGTGAGAATCAAATCCTACACCAGTAAAAGAACGACTGACCGGTTGGCGCAATTGATGACCCTGCCTCTGACGCCAAAGGTCGTGGGTTCGATCCCCACCCTGGACAAACATTCATGCTATGAACACTTGTGTTTGTTCAGAGTCTGGGTGTAATATATGTATTTAAGTATATATTTGTGTTCCTCTGTTGTTTGATATCTGTAACACAAGTGCTTAAGCTGCTTAGGACGGAATCAGGTCAACGTTTAAACAGTTGCGGAAATTATAAAAAAAAAAGAATGCAGGTTCTCTACTATTTGGGCAATCGGGCTAGTTAAAATACATAGTAAAGGGTTCTTTCGTCAAACATAAGAACATGTTCTATGCAGCTGCAATTTCATGCTTAACTTGTAATTGTAAAAAAGTATTTAGATGGAAATACTTAACTACTTGATATTCTAGGCTCTATCCTGGAAAACATATTTCTAGTATTAAAGATAGTAATACGTCTAAGAGCGGTTCAAGACTAAATGATCCACCGTTTTCACCTATGACTACAAAGTAACATAAAAAAAATGAAAATTCGCGAGAAGAGAACGACTATTACTGACTAATGAGTCTTTTTCTAGGTACAGTGGGGATCAAAATTTAATAGCCCTCCGATGTCTGATAGTACCTCCACCAGGATGGCATCTACGCCTTTGCTACAATCTCCATTCAAATCAGATCTACAAGCAAGATAGCGAGACAATCCGCACACACACATCGGACTCAATAGTCAGTATCGCCGAGTCGCGAAAAGGTAACCTTGGTTAAAAATATGTGAGTACGATCAACTTCGATGATATTGCGTGCTTGCGTTCCATTTTGATCTTTATGCCCTTGTAATAAGTGCTTAGTGGTGTGATGGAGTGCCGCTGCGACCACAGGCGGGGTCTGCTTTTTATTAGTGTTTTTTGTCTTATTTTTTCACCGGCTCGCCCTGACAGAAACGGCCGTTGAGATGTCGAAGGCGTAGTAGAAGAAAAGCGGTTGAGTAACTTGTTTTCAAATGAAGTCGACCCCATCTTATTAGGACTAAGAGCTGCGCCTAATGTATTTGAAATATATTATGCCTAATAAGGTCTGTAAGACATCGTTCCATTTGAGTTTATAAGATCTTGTTCAAAATTTAGATAGTACTTTTCAAATTTTATTTCGACTTTATACTTAGGTTCTAATGTAAGGTTCTGTGTGGAGAATATTGGGGGAGACCTGTGTCCAGCAGTGGACGTCTATTAGCTGAAATGATGATGATAATGATGACTTAGGTTCTATTCTATACATCATGATTTCTTTAAATTTCTCAAGAACATACACTAAAGCAAACAAACATTTTTCCCTGAGGAACATAGGGTCAAATATAAAAAAAAACCTTCCCATGCGATAGTGATCAGCTGATTGATGCAATTAATATGGGAAGTAGACGTGTGTAACTCTTTACTGAAACGACTTAGTGATCCGACTCAGCCAAATGATACACTGTTCCGAATCTCTAATGTTCCCTCCGAATGTATCAATTGGACGACTCAAATGGATCTCGAGTTCGAGTGAACCGAATGGTCCGAATGAGCTGAATGATCAGATGAACCGATTGAGCTGTATGATCTGAGTGAGCCAAATAATTCGAATGAGTTGAATGATCCGATAAGCCGAATGATCCGAATGAGCGGAATGAATCACGGATATATCTGAGAATCGATGTTTCTAATGAAGCGTTTCACTGTTCCGCATCTCTGCACTGATCCAGATGCAAATGTTCCAATCTTTTGAAAGATACGTTTTTCCAGGTCTAATTGGAAGACGAATTTGACGATTAGACCCTATGTTCTTTGGGGAAAGCTGGTATCCAAAAACATAGTGATTATCGAACGGAAAGGTCTTGACAGACAGAATGAATTATCATCGCTAAAATGATAAACATAAATTATAGTTAATATAGTCTATGAGAGTGAAGGAAACTTCAATCTTACAGTTAATTAACTGCCGTAAGCTAAGTGTTGCATTTAGAACCAGCCATGATATAGCTCACTCAATTATTAAAGGATTTAGTACAGTTAAGACCAGAAGGCAGTTCTGAGGTGTTTTGACAGTTAGATTATCTTCCTGAGGCCATATGCTTAGTCCGAAGAAAATAGCTTGTTTATTAAGTTATGCTTTGGACTATAAATACCAAACGATTGAGCGATGGTACCTCAGTAGATACCAACGTGCGAAGTTTGAATTCGCATGCTCGGATTCAACAGGCAAGTTTCCGCATGTCACCATTTATAAAAATAACTTTTAATTCAAATAATATTCCGTACATAAGATCCGAAATATATAAACTTCAACAAATATAAATAAGGGATTGCTGTAAAAATCAACTATAAATCGAAATTTTAACTTTTTTTCTCTTGATTGAAAAGCACCGTCCGCAATGGTTCTTCGTTACCATTATTGTAAACAAAACGTCAAAAGCCAGTTTCAGGTTATTCGTCTTTCATTTAAACGATAAAAAGGTTATGACAGTCATGATAGTCACACGTATTGCTTACAATAACAGTGACGTCACGGCACAGATAATTAATAGTCCATCATGCCGGACGGCTTTTATGGCTGTATAGCAAAAATATTATTTAAAATTCAAAATATATTAGGAAAGTTGATTTTAAAAAAAACATTTTTTTATGGCGCAATATAATCGTAATGAACCGTTCTATCAAATAATAAAAATAGTGGCAACCAGCCTACTGTAGATTTTTTAAAAACCTATGTAGCTATGTGTGTATTTTTACTTTCAGCGAAACCATTAGTTTTCAGTGAAATAACTTCTACTTTTACCGTAGTCCAGTTTTTCAGCCCTTTCGCAGGTCAAAATTCCACATTCGGGCAATTTCTTTGCTCTGGCGAACTTTTTCAGGTATTTGATGATCTAACGACCTGGTGATCTGATTACATTCTGATCAAGAAAAGAGCTTATTCCTCCCTTAAGAGCCGGCAACGCATCTGTGATACCTCATGTGTTACAGATGTCCATAGGCGGCGGTAGTCACTTGCTGTCAGGTGAGCCGTCTACTCGTTTGTCCGACATGATGTAAAAAATTAAAATAATTTCTGCGGTGAGGCAAAACATTGGTTTGGTTCCCCTGTTGTATTTCCAAAATGTGATAATCTTGTATTCCGTAATTTCTGGATCATGGTCAAGCGTACCCCGGGCTTTTAAGCGACACGTTTGGCCGCCACCGGGAATAGCACGCTGAGTTGAAAACGCAACATAAAAAAATACATTGGAACGACCAATAATTCTGAGTTACTGTTTACGATCCAGTTGTACTGTGTCGGAGACCATTATTGATAGATTGTAGTTACAAAATAAAGAGTTCTCTTAGCGAGAACAAAAACTTTGAAGAAGAAATAGTAATGGTATTGTTTATGTGGATATCTTTTTTCAATCAGTACCTGTCTGTATGAAGTCAGTTTTCTCCAGGTGAAAAGGCAAGGCACCTAGCTTGTTAACCGACTCCGGCAAACCCAAAAAGGAAGGCTTATGATTTTAGCCTTCTATCTATCTATCTATCATCATCATCATCATCAGCCCATTTAAGTCCCCACTGCTGGGGCACGGGCCTCCCTCAATCACATGAGGGGTAATTGCCAATATACTCACCACGCTTGGCAGACGGGTTGGCGAGGGTTTTGATATAAATGCAGAGTTTTCCTTCTCTGGGTGCTGATGATCATGCCAGAAGCTTTACCTTAGTCGTCTTTTACGACACCTCGGTAAGAGTGAGGGTGGCCTATTCTACTCTGCCAGGGACCACACGGCTCTATCTATGTAAGTATGTAAATATGTTCCAAGATTCAACATAAAGTACCCAGCTGATTTTGATGAATGAGGTATTTTATGCTTGAGTCCACTGATAGCAAGCTGATGGTAACGAACATTTATTTATTGACTTTGACTGTGGGAGAGTCATATTTCGGGTGTGATTGGGCCTATTCGACCGGGATGATACCACAGCCTCACAGAAAGACGGCGTGAAGTCTGTGAAGTGAATTGCGTCGGTGGTGTTTCGTTGCGTGTGGGAGAGAGGGGTTTAAAGGCAACGCACGAGGCAGCCTTAAAATGTTGTATTAAAATATAAATTTTACTTTGTAGTGGTACCCCAGTGCTAATCACCTAAACACGTGAAGGCATTTGGTTACAAATGATGCTAGGCTTGTTCTTCGCTGTTTTAGCATCATCATTCATCACTTCTTGTACTGCGACAAAAAAACCCGGTCAAGCTAGCTCGCCCTGGTCATGTAGGGACCTGAGCCAGGGCCGTATTTAGTATTTTAAAGTAAAATAAGTGCTTGGACAACAAAGATGCATTTTTAGAAAGAAAATATATTAGAAAACCTGTATTTAAATTTTTATGTAAGTAATTACTAACAGGACTGGTTTGTTAATTTGCATCAATAGAGTGTCTAGTGATAGGTCTTCGACCAGTGGTGGTGAGACAATATGATTCATTTTATCGCCAAATCCACTGTAATAAATTACATTACATGCATTTTATCATATTTCAGATTGTTGTCGGGGCAGACATTAGAGACTTGACGCACTGTACTCGTAATTTCTAAAAGTGCACAATCTAAGAAGTGTAGACGTCCTTCCATTCCTTAGACTGCTGACTTTAGGAATAATAAATAAATAAATAAATAAATAAATAAATATTTCACAACATCACATACATTGATCTAACTCCGAGATAGGTAGCTCAAGCACCTGTATTACGGATATCAGAATCAACAGTGGGATTACAAATATATACCTACACATAATACTTTTTCTTTTGTAAATACATACTTATAATACATATGAAACACCCAGACCAATACTAACAAACATGTTCATGCACACAAATGTTTGTACTGTGCGGGGATCGAACCCGCAACCCTTGGACCAAGGGTAGCGTTCACTACCACTGTTCCAAACGGGTCGTCAATCGTCACGGGTCGTCAATGTCGTCGGAAAGCACGTCGGAATACAGCAAGGAAGTCGATTAAGAATACTGCAAGAAAATGACGCGTATTCCTCACCCTAGGTCCATCCCTGGCCAAGTTCCCTAGAACGTAGGTGTAATTACGACGTCAGGTGTGTACTCGTAGCTCAATGAAATTAATTAGTTTTGTTGATTGGCTGAATGGTTGAGGACCAAGATAATCTGACCCAAAGAATGTATGCCACTGCCCTCTTCCCATGTGTCTAATTATTTTTGTCAGCTAAGTACTGTTCCTAAGCGCTATCATGATACTAATTTGGCATGGGATCGGTCGTTCAGCTGTGTGATTACTAACTTTTTTACCTTTAGCGTGTAGTAGTGTAAGTGGTTAACAAATGGTTGAAGTTCTTCTCGTTTGAAACGAGCAATGATTTATCTATCTACAATTTTATAAAGAGGAATTATGTATGTATTAACGAATGAACTCAAAAAGTAGTAGACCGCCCAAAAATTCTTTTGCTGCATTATATTTAAGTTCAAATAGTTAAATGGGCGATGCGAGTAGGAAGCTTCTCGTAGTTCCATATGCTACCAACTGCCTACGGTGACGCAGTGGTTAGTGGGTAGCACTTTAAAGCGACGGCTACGCAAGAGACCCCGAGTTCGATCCCCGGGTCAGGCCAAAATTTGTTTGCTAAGTTTTCGGTAAGAAATTCTTAGTGGCAGCCCGGCGTCTGGAAGTTGGCGGTCTTGTACCCCCGTGCCTCAGAAAACACGTTAAGCTGTTGGTCCTGCACCCGATTACTTTCCGGTCGTGTCACAGTAGTGTCCCATTGGAATATGGAGGTAAGGGAATAGAGAGTGCACTTGTGCGCACACACTTGAGCACTATAATATATCCGTAGGTGGCTAAGAGATTGGCCGCTGTAGCCGTAATCGGTTGGAGGATATTATGCTATCAAACCAACATACATAGACCTCCCATACCAACATCACATACATTGATCTGACTCCGAGATAGGTAGCTCAAGCACCTGTGTTACGGATATCAGAATCAACACGGGGATTACAAATATATACATATAATACTTTTCTTTTTAATATAATAGTAATGTCAAGTATGTATTTATAAATAAATATATTAATAATGTCCAATAAAATTTTAATTAATCCTTATGTCATTTCTAAAATTTTATTAGTCTCGCCAGTTTAAGTATTCGTTTAGACTATGAAAACATTTCTCCAGGAGCCAACATGTAAGTTTTTGTTTAAACGTTTCTCCTTGAAGCCCTTTCAGTTTATCCGGGAGCGAGTTATACACTATAATCGTCATATTGTACACATTACGCTTATAAATATCTTTGCGACAGGGAGGTTGATGCATTAATATGGAACCGGTGATTTTTTCCGGTTATGTCTTTGATTGAACTTTTTCATAGGACTTTAAAAGGACGGTATATAAGTGGAGTGTTGCTACTGACAAGTCACTTGAGGTCACTGCAGATTTTGACCAGAACATTGACGAGAAACAAATCTTTTGCAACGAATATATTCTTTGACTCTTGGAACAAAAGTGTTGCCATTATGTTGTTAGTTAGATTTTATACTTGTCAGTTTTAACGTTATCTAATTTCAGGGTGCAGGCAGGTTAGTGTCAAGATTAGAAAACACGGGGCAGAGGTGTATCGCCTGGTAATTAGCATTGAAAATGGTTACTAATTTCAGAGAAACTCTCGAGAATTCCGTGGCCTGTCTCTCAAACACTAGACCTTATACACGACTATCGTGAACCCGAAATTTAATTGCGAAGGGTTCTTGGTATTATTAGACTTAATTTACATACAACATTCACAGAGGGAGAGCCACACTTCGGCATGAATAGACCGGCTCGAGCAGCTTGAAGTATCGCCTGTACTCTAATTCGCCAAGTGAGTTAGGGTACCGGAGGTCAAATCTGGGATAGGGGAGTTTAGAGGTTGGAAGCGCACTTGCGGTTCGACTGATGTGAATGGGCGGCGGCCATCGCTTACCATCATCCACGCGTGATCCACGCACAATAAAACTGTGGAATTAGCTACCAACAATGGTGTATACGAACGGAAGAGACCTGATGATCTTCAAGAATTGTTTATTCCTTCCGTAAAAGTCGGTAACGCTTTGTGATGCCTCATTTGTTACAGATGTCCATGGGCGGCGGTAGTCACTTGGCGTCGGGTGAGCCGTCTGCTCGTTTGTCTGCCATTATGTAAAAATTTAAAATAATTTCTGCGGTGAGGGAAAACATCGTGAGGACAAAACATCATATTTATGAGTACTATCAAGTGAGCCGTCTATTCGTGTATGCCTTGTCTGCCACCTAGGTACCATATAAAAAAAACATTGAGCCGATTTATTTGCCGACTCTTTCGAAATTTGTCAGATCATTGAGCAAATGGCAAAACTGAGAACAGTGATCTACAAAAAGTGTGACGTACGAGGACGTGTATCATCTCAAAACGTTCTAGATTCTAAGCGTCATTATGCGCCGAGTCCATTGACAGGACGGAAATGAGCGAGCAGCCTTACAAGCTAATCTTAGCCATAATATCGTCTAACATACAATTTGAGATCAAATAAGATCAATTTGTTGACCCCAAAATACCCGTCCAATTTTAATCGAAATCGTTATGCCTAAATCGTTCGTGTTAAAAAATGAGACCGAATTCCGGTTTTTAATGGCACATTTATTTTAGGCCATGATTGAAAATAATAAGCCAACATTCGGACAGGCGCAATCCGGGAAAAGACAAATGAAGATAACTTATCGGTAAGAAAAATCCTTGCAGAAAAATTACGAAGCCACAAGACACGAAAAGTAGCTTTTATTTTTATTACACTCAGGCATTATGCTTAAAACGCAGCTTAGTGATTTTGAATTCAATCATTCAGATAGCTAGCTTGTGTGATTGTGCGTATTTCAAGAAATGACAAAACTGTAGATTGAACTATCGCCTTGACAGGAGAACCAAACCAGCTGGCTACTCAGTGCAGGTTTCCTCACGGTATTTTCCCTCACTGCGCCTATTTGTGAAAAGTTGACCTATTGGTAGAAATTTGTAAACCTTTACAAATAGGCTTGAAATATCCAGAGGATGATAGATGCAAAGATAAGATAAGAAAGATAAAGATAAAAAAATCTTTATTCAATTTAGGTCCACACAGAACACCTATGAATGTCAAAATAGGTACATAATATTATCATCTACCGCTGGTTCGGAATGTCGAAGACACCATCAAAAATCTCAGTAGTTATTATTTTCAAATATTGATGATGTTACAGAATTTCAATTGAAAATAGAAAAAAAAATACAATTATGAATTATTACTATTCAGAATTACAACTCCAGAGACTAATCGATTAACATGACCCAGAATCCTTATCATTTAAATAGTCTTGTACACAATAGTAACCAGGAAGGAAGAAAACAGATTTTAATATAAGACTTAAACTTATCCAGTGATAGGTTAATGACATTTTGTGGTAACTTATTAAATATCTTAATACTTAGACCAACAAATGAATTACCGACTTTATGAAGTTGTTCTTATCCATTCCTATTTTTTTTATATTCTTGCTACAATGTGGTTATGTAACGATCGTCAGAATGCGACAGGGATCGATAGCTTAACGAGGCTGAACTGTCTCGGACAAGCAGTTTACTCAAGTAGCGTCCTGATTAAACAACCCAACTCACACCAACTCGTAACTCTTTGACACTTCGATGCTGTCTTGAGAGAAAGGCTTTGTCATTCGACAACTCAAATGGCTCCAGCTAATTTACATCCACCCAATTCGCTTTTTAATAACTGCGCAAAAGGGTAGAATAAGAAAGCAGGGCAAACACGGAGATGAAATATGCGGGGAAATCGCGGCCCAGTCTTAAAGGTCATATCACAGTGTATAAAATGCCCAGTAGTAGAGCACTGGTAGAAATCGTGGGTTCGAATCTAAACAAGCTTCTTTGGATTTCTCAAATCAATATGTATATGCGAAATCTTCATGTTTAACCTCGTCTTGGCAAATAGCGGACACAATAGAAAACTCTATTATTTTGGCTATAAATAGAACATTCTTTTATGTGATAGGCGGGAGACGAGCAGACGCCAATGATCCAACTAATTTCAGCTAAGGCGGCCAATCTTAATAATCAGCCACTTACGCAGGATATATTATAGTGCTGAAGTGTGTGCGTAAACACAAGTGCACTCTCTATTCCCCTGCCTTCATAATCCGATAGGACACCAGTGTGACACGACTGAAGAGGGATTGGGCGCAGGACCAACGGCTTAACGTGCTTTCCAAGGTATGGGAGTACAGTCACGAGCTTTAATTTAGGACCTACCCAAGGTTGAATGTCGTGTAGCAAACTTTCGTTATTAAGATCTAATATTTTAACGTGTCAAAGTCATAATATTTACCATCGACAACTTTACTTTTCCAGGGGCAACCGTGCAAAAACGTCAACTTGAACATGGATCATTACCGATGTATTCTGAGTACTTGTTACGTGGGTAATAACTTTTTGGCCCTGTGTTGGCGCAAATAAAGAAAGAACAATATTCAATTGTCAATTGATGTCAGCTCGCCAACTGAACCGCCAAATGTAACAAAAAACTATTTTCTTGACTGACACTGACACGAGTGACACAACATATGTTTGTAATTAGAAAACCGTAATGATAGCTTTTTGCAAAGAGGTTATGGTTTCAAGGGCCGATTAGATAAGACAATTTATGTGTTAACTTGACATTCAACACTATGGCACCAAAGTTTCGACATCGATTCGATGAATATTGCATTATGAATATTCTAACGACATTTAACGAAAATGGGTCCCAAATTAAAGCTCGTGACTGTACAAGACCGCCAACTTCCAGACTCCGGGCTGACACTAAGAAGTTCTTACAAAAATACTCTGGTTACACTGTGGTTATATGTTCTTCCGTAGCCATTCGATTTAGAGTACATTCTGGTACTTCAGATTTTTCCAGGTAAATTATTCTGATGTTGAGCTTTATTTAAAAGCACTCCAGGGTTTATTTTAATTAACATCTAGTGTCTGGTGGTCTTAGGCTTACACGTGGTCTCTTTGTCGGTGTGAAGCGGCACAAATCGCTAATGATACCACGAGACAATATACTATCATTTCACAATGACCCCGTGAATCTTAAAATGAGGGTAATAAAGTCCATTTTGCATCTCCGAGATGAATTCCTTGATAGACGATTGTATTACAGGTCAAGAAAGCGTTATTTAAATTTTGACAGCTCTAGAAAGTACAATGACCTTTAGTAATGTTGTTTTTTGTTATCGCATTTATTGTGTTCTCTGCAGCGGATCATTATGCTACTAGGTATTGGAATTTGTTAGAGGTTTTTGTTTTGTATAATGAGGTCATGATGATGTGGTCATCGCGGTTGGTTGGATGATAGGTCTATATAGTAACTAAGGTACTTCATTTTTATCTGACTACGGTAAAGCGAAAAAGGATTGGTTATGAATGATTTCCTAGTAGCTACCAACATGTTTGTCAGTATGTATTTCGATATTTTTTATTTATAGTGATACAGTATATTGGCTCTCCTCAGCGTGATGGTTGCTTACCATGTTACACAGAGAAAAGCACACGCTGCAATTACAACGGAAGCGATGTCAGGTATCACCTCCGTTGGGACTGCCATACTGGCCCGCGAGGTGCTTCTTCACGCTTCGTTTGAAGGAATCCATATTGTAAGAAGGAGGAATTACATGCGCCGGCAAAGAGTTCCATTTCTTGATGGTGCGGAAAAAATAGGATTTGCTGTTTTTTTTAGTCCGTGATGGATTGTTTTCCACTGTGAAGCGGTGACAGCGTTGTCCTTCGCGTGTAGTTGTGTGTTAAGCCAAAACTTCTTGATTGAATGAATGAATGAATGAATGAATATACTTTTATTGCACTCAAAATAAAGTATGAAAACTTAAAACTAGATATTACAAGATATGTACAACGAAGGCGGCCTTATCACTATGGGCGATCTCTTCCAGGCAACCTTGATTTTGATAGATGCAACAATTATTACGTGGCAGGCTCCCCACAAGGTAGACCAACGATCTGGTGAAGGTCGCGGGAGTCCATTGGATGCGGACGGCACAGGATCGGTCTGTGTGGAGAACATTGGGGGAGGCCTATTTCCAGCAGTGAACGTCTATTACTGTACATGGTTGGTATGTTGTGTATCTACAAATCCTATTATCTTGTACTTTTAAGGGTGCATCTAGTTTGGCATAATCATATGGCAGCGGCGATCGCTTACCATTAGGAGATAAGTCTGCAGGTCCCTTCTTCTCTTCTTCTCCTCCATCATTCTTTTGCACACCATTGGGTATATGCCTCTCCGAAGCACCTCCACTCAGCGCGGCGATTGGTTTTTCTGGTCCATAGGATGCTTTCGTGACTTCTTAGATTATCTGCCCATCTGGCTGGTGGTCTGCCTACGATTTTCCTACCCATATGTGGCCTCCAGGCTAAAACAAATTTACCCCATCTTTCGTCGTGTCGGTGGCATAAGTGGCCAGTGCATGCTCACTTTAATTTCGACTGACCGGAGTGCGCAATTGGTAGTGACCCTGCCTCTTACGCCAAAGGTTGTGGGTTCGATCCCCACCCTGGACAAACATTCGTGCGATGAACACTTGTGTTTGTTCGGTGTCTGGGTGTAATATATGTATTTAAGTATATATTTGTGTTCCTCTGTTGTCTGATATCTGTAACACAAGTGCGTAAGCTACTTAGTACGGAATCAGGTCAACGTATGAGATGTTGTGAGAATTATTATTATAATTAAGCGGCGCGATAGCGTCTGCTCGCTATCACTTGGAAAAATCATTGGTCCTTTTCGAGCCAGATAGATTGTGCTTACAATTTTGATAATTTATTATAGTCTTTACTAATCTAGAGCGGGATCTAAGACTTATACATTTGCAATAGACTATTTAGACTGAACAATAACAAAAGCGATAGCGCTTTTGTATTCAGTTCGAGTTTATATAGTCATTATTTGATATGAGTTCCCACAGTCGCAAGATATATCCTGGTGATTCCATTTACAGTTTGTAGATATCAGGCGCAGATAGGGCTCCTCGATCCATCTTGATAGGTTCCTGTAGTTCGTGGGAAATTCTGTGCTCGAATGTCGATTATTGACACTAACTTAGTTTATTTTACTGCTAATGTCCTGAACAAAAGCTAGTTAATTATTAAAAATAAGGGTTTTATTCTAAAAACTCCAGATAAAATCTGGTGTTCAATATTGTAAAGAATAAATTGGGACGCCAAGCACTTTTGTCTGAACTTTTGTATTTCTTTATGTAATTGCATGTAATGCATTCTCAGATAATTAAAAAGAGAGATGATTAATTTCTTAATTTTTAATTTTGTACCTGTTCTTCGTAATGTTTTTATAAAGACCAATATCGCAATACTGAAATCACGAGCAATTACGAGATGTGTTCCTTGAACGATATTATCTGGACATATTCAAGAAAAGAATTAATGTGAACAGATGTGATCCATCCTCGGCCACGTCATCACTTACCATCAGCTGAGATTGTGGCTAAATGACCGGCTATTCTTATGAAAAAAAAAGTTTTTAATAGGCTTTGTTACAAATAGCCTATTATGTAGTAAAGTTGAACGATCTCTCGCATCTCAGCCTAAGTTATCCACACATTGCGCATGCGCATTCAGCTCAAACAAAAGCGGATAAACCTCACGACAGATGTTAACAAGCGGCGACGAGCGTTTAGTGCTTATATGGGGCTCCGCACAATTACGAGCCTTCAAACCCGAAGACACACGACTCTAGTCTGTTCCTAAGCCTTCACCCAGATACCTTTGTGAGTGTCGACGGACAATCTTCAATTTGACCAGATTGTGAAGTGTCAGGGTTGACAACAGCTTGGCTTGATTTCGCCGTAATACATATTTCTTCACAGATACACCCATTTTTTTTCTCCCAGGGGAAACTATCATGGCCGTCATCTTGTAACGTGTAGGGACCTTGTTCCCCAATTACGAGCCTTCAAACCCGAAGACACACGACTCTAGCCTGTTCCTAAGTCTTCACCATGATACCTTTGTGAGTGTCGACGGACAATCTTCAATTTGACCAGATTGTGATGTGTTAGGGTTGACAACAGCTGGATGATTTCGCCATAATACATATTTTTTCACAGATACACCCATTTTTAACTATCATGGCCGTCATCTTGTAACGTGTAGGGAACAAGGTGTTGTGTGGGACTCTAACCTTAACCAAAACCCCTGGGGTATCCATCTCTTCGCAATAGCGGTCGGAAACCCCACTAGGCGGGACTAGGTCGCACCGCTGATCGCGCTCGCCGCTACACCCCTACCTGGTGCAATGCAGCCCTTCATTGCTGTACGATCTACCAGGATAACCCGGTAACGTTGTCCCCCGCGGAATCGTATGATGAGCTAACCACTCCTCAGCAGTGGGTACGCTCACGTACTCCGAAGGCCCGTTTAGTTGCCTCTTACGACAGGCCGGGAACACCTTGGCAGTATTCTTAAATGCCCCTAGCCACAGGGCAATCACAGATACACCCTGGTGTATCTTTAAAAATCAACATCCCTTAAACCACTTGTTCTAGCAACCATTCTGCACAAAATTGGTTCTATGATTTTTGGGAATTTGTATAAAAAAAAGAAATTTTCATACAAAGTCGGTCACGTGACTGGGTCATATTCCATGGGTAGCCGAAAAAAAATGCGACGCCTTTCGAAAAGTTGTAGAACAAAATTTGTTATTCAGAATGGTTGGTACAACATGTGGTTCAATGGATGTAAATGTTCATAGATACACTCTCTATAAAGTAATCTCAGTTAGGTTTGAGCGGAAACTTATAAAAATTGACCAATCGTATTACTCAAAATAGATGGGATGTGTATTTTGAGTAATGTCATTGGTCAATTTTTATAATCTCCGCTGAACTCCGCGCAGCTACACTTTTGTGGAAACGCTGCCTAATGACTAACGGACTCTTCATATCAAGGTCAGCTGGAGCTGACTTTCTGTCTAAACTTATTTAGTGTCGATACGATACCTTTTTGTGAAAAAAAATTAACATCTATGTTATGTCAGAGTATTTTATGACACGCCACTACTTGAAGATTTGGCTATACTCGTATAGGATAGGATAGAACAATCCATCGGGCCCTGGAAGGAAACTATCTTAAATATTTAAAGAAATCATGTCATTGTGAAATAAAAATACTTGGACAAACCTTATGTTTCCAAGAGTCCGATGAAGCTGGGTCGTGTCGTGATAAAATAACGAGTGCGCTATTATGGATCGCACGACTTGCACCAAACGGGGCTTATTCACGACTCCGTCGCACGCACTCGAGTCGAGACAGTCACAGAGGGAATGTAGAACAATATTTTTAGTGTTGCGGGACAAGATAATTTTAATAGATTGCGTATTTATTTTGAACGAGCAATGCTCGGCGTCTCTCTCCGAGATCGAATCCGAAATGAGGTGATCCGGCAGAGTACCAAAGTTATCGACAACCGATGGGGTAAACGAGTTCTGGAGTGGAGACCGCGTCTTGGCAAACGTAATGTAGGGCGCCCTCTGGCTAAGTGGGGGGACGATCTGCGCAGGATGGCTGGCAAAAGCTGGATGCGAGAAGCCATGGATAGATCACAGTGGCGAACAATTGGAGAGGCCTACGTCCAGCAGTGGACTGCGATAGGCTGATGATGATGATGATGCGTATTTATTTATGTCACATCACATTTAGTTTTACGTTAGCATTACGTTTAGTTTGTTCTGTCTAAAGAGAATATAATTAATTACATAAAAATTACTACATGTTGTGTCTGTTTAAACAATGGTACAGATCGGTGATAAAATGCGGTTGGCAGTCAAGTGACCGTTGGGTTTGCCGAAAAGCTTTGTGATCGTAATTCTTATTGTATAATTGATCTATGTTGATTGATTGATATTTTTTTATCTCACCACTCAAAAATTACCTTAAGCGGGATTTTTTACAGGTTTCCCAACGACCACGGAAAACATGCTTAGAAAACTACCTTCTAATTAACGTGGGAGAGCCACGCTCGACCGGAATGATACCACGGCTTTACAGATAAACGGCATGAAGCAGCATTGTGCTGTGTTTCGCTGCGTGAGTGAGGGTACCGGAGGCCCAATCCGGGGGGACGGCAGCACACTTGTAACTCCACTGGTGTCGTGGGTGTCTATGGGTATGGCTTACCATCAGGTGATCCGTCTGCTCGTCTGCTACCTATCACATGAAAAAAAGATTAATATAGGTACTAAAATATTACGTAATGGAATAAAAAATACTAATAATAATCATATCATTCATCAGTGATACCACTAGAAAGTCTACCATTCCAGCCATTGAGGTCTTATCTTTCTATAAGACTTTATTGTGAGTGCTACATCTGTGTGTGACATTTTGAAGTAAATTACGCAGTGCGAATCCACGTTCTAATTGCAAAAGTTACCGGCGTCACACGATATTTTATCGCACGAGCAGCGAATAACACATCTTTATCTCGTTATCTTATAATCGGAGTTTTGTCCTACGAACTGTAGACTTTAAAGTCGATATCTAGCGTATGTCCCAAGCAATTTTCTTCTTTATCGGGCTTATTTTAAAGACGTGGTGGAGTAATATGGACACAAGTCGGAGACTATAATCTTGACGCGTATTGTCCAATGGACTTGAGTTACGGCGGCGTATAGTTGTGCCGCCGTAAATTGGCACTTCGGTTTATTTTACGATTGGCCTTTATCGGAGCTGTCTAGTAAGATGCTGAACCAACTGCCGGCATAGAGTAGCAGATGGTCTAGTTCTATTACATGGTCAACACATATCTGACATACATTCATTGACGACCAGTTTGGAACAGTGGTAGTGTGTGTACGCTGCCTTTGGTCCAAGGTTTGCGGGTTCGATCCCCGCACAGTACAAACATTTGTGAACATGTCTGTTTGTATTGGTCTGGGTGTTATGTAGTTATGTGTTGCGTCACATTACCCATAGTAACTGCATCGCATTAGTTATGGTTACTAATAAATAACTTTTGTGACGTGCCCTTAAAATGAGAAAAACATAAATTTAAGATTATTTTAATTTTCCATGAGATCGTAAAACTAGGAATTTCTAATCTTCAACTTTGTTGTCGCGCCCTGCCGTATCTATATAAGCACCTTCCAAGCCAGGGGAGCCGCATTCTACCATCGCCCTCCCGACTTGGTTGTAGACTAGTAATTAGCTACTAACTTACACTAAGTTCATTCATCATTTCATTTGTATTTTTACAAGTTTCAATTAAATTCATCTTTAACACCGAAGACTGTTTTCTTGTATAGGCCTACCCTCGCCAGCTCTCTTGACCAGTCAGCACGGGCTCGATAGTTAACTGGCGCAGCCGGCAGGATCGCGTCGTTACTTGTCCGCGTACAAGTTTTTCGTATTAACGAATAAAATACGATCGCGACCCTGCATCAAATAAATAAGAAATCGTCGTACAAGAGAGATGAGAAACGCTTCTACCCAACCTGAAGAAGCCGGGGTCTACGAAGACAGCCAGCAGCGCAGCATCAACCCTCAACGGCATCGGGTCAAGTCGCACTCAACGACGACGGGTGAGCAAAGAGAGGACGCAGAGCCGCCACAGTCCACAGTCACGGTACATCAGCATCAACTTCCTTTACATCGGGTCGGTAGAATCGGTCGTGTACTATAGATGAACTAGAGTCCTCGTACCAGACCTTAAACTATTCCACTATTCCTTATTTCTCAAGGCTATATAGAAGTCTAATGCCAAGACAGAATAATCCATTGAGGAGCCGTAGCGACCTGTACATCTGGTTACAAGCAATATTAACTTTAATTGAGAATCTACTCAAAAATCTGTCTGATTTGTATCAATCATACGTGCGAGTATTATTGCAAATTGAAAGTCAACGGCGACGCGAACAATAATGAATTGATTATTTTATTTCATCTGTAATTATCTTATTAATTTTTGTAAAATGGCTTTGAACGCTATACCTCAGGGATTAATTAAAATTATACCCATATTCGATGGAGACTACAGGCATTTGAATCTTTATTTAAAGAAATGTGAATTCGTTTTATCTTATTATGATGGGGATGATCAGGCGGAATATAATTTACATGTCGTAACTAGCCGCCTGGCGGGAAAAGCTGCCGCCTTAGTGAGTGAAAGGGACGACATTCATAATTTTGATCAACTAAAAGTCCTTCTGACTGAACATTTTGGTGACCCTCGTTCTGAGGCACACATTGCGATTAAATTGGAGTCATTGCAAATTATTCCTAAAGAAAAATTTATTGATTTTTGTCATATAATCTAAAGTGTAAGGAGTAACCTATTTTCGAAGCTTTCATTAATTGAAAACCAAGCTTTAAAGGAGAATAAAATTCAAATTTATAATAATATGGCAATGAATGTATTTTTATTCAACTTACCAGAAGATTTAGTGAGGATAGTTCGACTTAAGGCACCAGTTGAATTTGAGGTCGTATAGCACGATTAAAATTATTAGGTCTTTGAAATAACTTATTTGGTTTATTACTCATGAATTTATTTTCATTTTTATGGCTCAATTTGTATTGCTGATGAAAATTTTCTTCATCTAACACGATCTCAAGTACTTGCTCTAAAGTAGTGGGTGCCTTAAGTCGGACTCTCCTCACTAATTCTTCTGGTAAGTTGAATAAAAATACATTAATTGCCATATTATTATAAATTTGAGTTTTATTCTCCTTTAAAGCTTGGTTTTCAATTAATGAAAGCTTCAAAAATAGGTTACTCCTTACACTTTGAATTCGATGACAAAAATCAATAAATTTTTCTTTAGGATTAATTTGCAATGACTCCAATTTAATCGCAATGTGTGCCTCAGAACGAGGGTCATCAAAATGTTCAGTCAGAAGGGCTTTTAGTTGATCAAAATTATGAATGTCGTCCCTTTCACTCACTAAGGCGGCAGCTTTTCCCGCCAGGCGGCTAGTTACGACATGTAAATTATATTCCGCCTGATCATCCCCATCATAATAAGATAAAACGAATTCACATTTCTTTAAATAAAGATTCAAATGCCTGTAGTCTCCATTGAATATGGGTATAATTTTAATTAATTCGTAAGGTATAACGTTCAAAGCCATTTTACAAAAATTAATAAGATAATTACAGATCAAATACAATAATCAATTAATTATTGTTCGCGTCGCCGTTGACCTTCAATTTGCAATAATACTCGCACGTATGATTGATACAAATCAGACAGATTTTTGAGTAGATTCTCAATTAAAGTTAATATTGCTTGTAACCAGATGTACAGGTAGCTACGGCTCCTCAATGGATTATTCTGTCTTGGCATTAGACTTCTATATAGCCTTGAGAAATAAGGAATAGTTTAAGGTCTGGTACGAGGACTCTAGTTCCTCTATAGTACACGACCGTTCTACCGACCCGATGTAAAGGAAGTTGATGCTGATGTACCGTGACTGTGGACTGTGGCGGCTCTGCGTCCTCTCTTTGCTCACCCGTCGTCGTTGAGTGCGACTTGACCCGATGCCGTTGAGGGTTGATGCTGCGCTGCTGGCTGGCTTCGTAGACCCCGGCTTCTTCAGGTTGGGTAGAAGCGTTTCTCTTCTCTCTTGTACGACGATTTCTTATTTATTTGATGCAGGGTCGCGATCGTATTTTATTCGTTAATACGAAACACTTGTACGCGGACAAGTAACGACGCGATCCTACCGGCTGCGCCAGTTAACCATCGAGCCCGTGCTGACTGGTCAAGAGAGCTGGCGAGGGTAGGCCTATACAAGAAAACAGTCTTCGGTGTTCAAGATGAATTTAATTTAAACTTGTAAAAATACAAATGAAATGATGAATGAACTTAGTGTAAGTTAGTAGCTAATTACTAGTCTACAACCAAGTCGGGAGGGCGATGGTAGAATGCGGCTCCCCTGGCTTGGAAGGTGCTTATATACTCATCTAAGACCGAGATTCCCACGTGTGACTCGAACAAAGAGTTTGCTATCTGAAGACGTAAAACTTATCGGAAACGTTTAGCTTAACGCGCATGATTTTCTAACCCATAGAATATATGAGATACGGCAGGGCGCGACAAAAAAAGTTTATAACAACAAAGTTGAAGATTAGGAATTCCTTTACGATCTCATAGAAAATTAAAATAATCTTAAATTTATGTTTTTTTTAGGGCACGTCACAAAAGTAATTTGTTACTAACCATAACTAATGCGATGCAGTTACTATGGATAATGTGACGCAACACATAACTATATATAACAAGTAGTAGAACCAGTAGAACAAGAATTCCCTTCCCAACAATAAGGGCCAGTAATAAATGCTGATCCTCAATTGAATCAACAAGGATCAACTAATCAAAATGAGTCTCCTATCAATCCAATTACTGACGCAGTAGGTCAAATTGGCACGGCTGGACTAGTCCACCGGTTCAAAGTCGCTCAAAGAGCTATGGAAAGGGCTATGCTCGGAGTATCTCTGAAGGACCGCATCAGAAATGATGTAATCCGACAGAGAACCAGAGTCACCGACATAGCCCACCGAATTAGCAAACTGAAGTGGCAGTGGGCTGGTCATATTAGCCGCAGAACTGACAGCCGTTGGAGCCGTAAAGTCATTGAGTGGAGACCGCGACTCGGTAAGCGTAGTGTAGGACGCCCTGCGACAAGATGGGATGATGTCATTCGAAGGCTGGCTGGTGTGGGCTGGATGAGGGTGGCCGAAAATCGGGAGCAGTAGCGTGCATTAGGGGAGACCTATGTCCAGCAGTGGACGAGTGTGGGTTGCTGATGATGATGATGATGATATCAAAGTCCATTCTAATTTCATTTCATTCTATTACTTATTTGAAACACTATCAGAATTGTTTTAAATATTACAAAAGTGTAATTAAAATTGTATTGTTATGAAATATTTTATGTATTGGAATGATTGTAATAAATTAAATTGAATTATTGTCAAGATTAATTTGACATATTGTATGAGCGTTAAAATAAACCTTTGTGTAAAAGAAATTATTATTTTATAATTGTGTGAGCCTAACTAATGGAACATAATTTAACTATTGTATTAGTTATTGATGTATTGTCCATGATGACAAGTTGAACAATCACTGCCAAAAGAGCATATTGAATGTAAAAGCCTATAGGAGGCATATGAATTATAAAAGTCTTTTATGACAAATTGTATTATTGAGCCTAAAAATGGCATATGAATTGTAAAAGTCTTATACGACATATTGTATTATAAAAGCCTATAAATGGCATATTATTGAATTGTTTGAATAATAAAAGCCTATAAATGGCATATTGAATGTAGACGTCTAATATGACGTATTGAATTATATAACTTTGATTAATTAATGGTTTATGGAATAAAAGCCTAATAGGGCATATTTTATGTAAAAGCCATGTGTAAGTCGTTACATGAAGCTTTAACTTATATGGTTAACTATGTAGGTAGTGTATTTACAAAAAAATGTAGTATATGTATATATTTGTAATCTTTGCAGAAGCTTGCAAATAAAACATAAATTATTAAAATACCCCAAAACCCCCCCTCTGAGGTCCTTAACTACATAAAATCACCGAACCCTCGACCCCAAAAAAAAATGACAGTACATTTAATGCATCTTACTAACATTCACCATGCATGACTGCCTAAACTTAATATTATTATTGAAATTTTGTTATAAATTATCAATGTATATATTATTGGGTATGTATGTATTGTTTATTATTATTTATGTAATGTAATAATAATAATATATAAAATAATGTATATTTCTGAATTCTCAATTTCGTTTGTACACGATTTTGCACTGCCTTCCCTTATACGAATACGATATTTCTTTCCTCTACCCAAAAGTTGTCTGGGAAGGAATCGCTACAAGCGATAAGACCGCCTTATTGTACTGTCTGTTGCTGTTGTATCATGCTTGTATTTTATTTTTGTGCAATAAAGAATATCTATCGATCTATCTATTGTTATTGTAATTTTATTTAGTTTAATTTTATCGCGGAGCAAATTTCATAATTATTTTGTAACACTTAAAAAACGAGCACAAAAAAGGCACGGAACCAGTGTCCGTGGAATATGATTAGAATTAAAAAAAAATGTAATCCCACTGTTGATTCTGATATCCGTAACACAGGTGCTTGAGCTACCAATCTCGGAGTCAGATGTATGTGATGTTGTGAGATATTTGTTTATTTATTATTTATTTATTCATTATTAGGTTACAGTTTTTTTACTTTCTACCGAAATTATACATTAAAGTAGATTGGGCAACTGCCAACACAGTTCAACAGTTCAACTGAACTACAAAGTGAGCGGGATTCTGTGGAGAACCTAGAACGAATTGTCCTTTTGCTATGTAGTCGTATGAGTACTTCTGTTATCTTGTATCAACATTTACAGTAGGCTGAGCTTTAGGAATTTCTAGATTGCAAGTAGGTATAATTATCTAGCTACATTTGTCCAGAGTGGATATAGAAGCCACGGCCTTTAGCGTATGAGACAGGGTCACCACCACATGCGCCATCGGGCCCGTCAAATCTTATTGAACCGTCTGTATTTTCTTATTTTATGACGGTTTTTCTCTATTTACCTGAAGTATTTATGAGCAAATCATGGCTATTGGACACCCAGCTAAGCGAATGTTAGATTTTAGTATTTGAATGCCGATCTTAAGCCTCATGGTTTTTTTTTATTCAAACAAACTTAAGTCTAATATAGTGGCTTGACTATTTTGTTTCTACATTATCGCGTACGCTTTTGTAATTAGAACAAAGAATCTGTGAGCTAGGCTGCGGACACACGGACGGGCATGACGCATAATAAGGTTTCTCATAAATAGTCGCACACGAATCTGGGATGCAGTGACCAGTGAACGCAAAAAAATACTGGGATTGGCGAGGTCACTTCCGCGAAGGCCTTGCCTTGTAAAGTTCCCAGAAAGCTACTGCACTTCTGGGCGGAGTTACACTGGCTATTTTAGCCAGGACTCAACATGCACAATAGACCAAGTAGGAGCCTAAGTACGAAAACAGGAATCCACTTCAGATTTTCGCGTTGCATTAACACTTTAATTAGGACGATTAAAACGAGATTTATTATGTGATACAACATTATGTACTCACATATTTTGCTTGACGTTTCGGCTACGTTACAGCAGCCGTGGTCAAAGGCGGACTCATGTCATACGGAGTGTGAATACATATTGTTTTATCACTTAGTAAATCTCATGTTAATCCCTGTCTTAATTAATTATAGTAATCCACTTCACATTAGATAAACTACAAGGATTCTTCGTGGACTACGGAACCCTAAAAAGGGAGTAATGAAAATAAAACAAAGGTAATTTCAACAAAAGGTCAAACTAAAATATGAAAGGTCCAATCATAAGCAATTTCTCAAGTTAAAAGTAGAAAAATACGGGCTGACGTTTGTTTGACGCAGTGTTGTTGACTTTGGGCCTCGAGCGGCGCCGGCAAACATTATTAGTGTCGAATAATATTTGGATAGGGCCGATATGAGGAAATACCGGGTAATCAGGTGTGTAGTTTTATTGTTTATTTTGCAGAAACAATTTAATGTGCACAGACGTCGTCTGGTCGAGTAGCCCCCCGCAGTGCAAAAATAGCACTTGTGTCTCAGACATAAGGACTGTTCAAAGTCCAACAAGAGTAAAACCATTGGACGCTGTGATACGATTCGAGTGAAAAATCATGAGATTTTTAGTTAGTTACACGATGTTTTGGTTCTATTAATTTGCCTACTGTCGTGATATGGGATTCTCGGTTTAAAGAGTTTCATCAGGTAAATAGTTAGGTATTAAATCGTCGTACATTGTTTTATTTGACCTCTTTGTATGAGATAGGGGGCAGATGAGGACCTGACAGATCACCTTATGGTTAGCAATTATCGCCCCCCATGGAAATTTGCAACAACAGAGGAGCCATAGGTGTGTCACCGACCTTATTTCTACTCATATAGTAAGAAAAAGAAGTAACTATAAGCAAATGCAGACTAGACATGAGGATTAGTGTTGCTTATCGATAGTCCACTATCGATAGACTAATAGTAGAAGTAAAATCAATAGTATTAATAGTCTATCGATAGTATTACTGGCGGTCAATAGTATCGATACTATAGATAGTAAAATTAGATCTATACTATTGATAACGCTAATACTATCGATAGTATCGGACACTTTTAATCAGGTAGCAATACTATCGAAACATAACTGACTATCGATAGTATAATTCCATCGATGCTATCGATAGTTTTGGATTAATTCTGTTAGGAAATACAATACTATCGATAGTATCGGGTAATTAACAATCGATAGTATCGATAGTATTGGCGTTATCAATAGTATTGATCAAATTTTAGTAGAAATACTATCATATGATAGCACTATGCTATGATTTTCGGAGGTTAACTACCGATATGGAAACTATCGATAGTTCCGCAACACTAATGAGGATATTTTGTAACAGTTTATCTAGGTAAAAACCTAGGTAACAAAAGAAATATTAAAATTAGTTAAGGCGATGACACTAATTCTACCCATCACTCCATAGAATGAATCAAATCGATGGGCGTGGCTATCAGATTTTCCGCGGCCGGTCCGCCCCTCATGTCGCATTTCATCCGTTTGGCTCTACACTTACAATTAAACGATTATCGAGAATTCGCGAGGTCAATGAACCTCCGGGCCCCGTGTGACTCAGGCGAGAGTCCGGTTGTGGTAAGTCTTGCGATTAAATAGAATACCAGTGATTCAGATTGTCTTGAGAAATTGGTTTATGAGTTGCTCAAGTAACGCACTCTCGGGATTGCTTCATTTATCTAGTCTATGTCTGCATTGTTTGAGCAAATCAATAGTTGAAACAAAGGAAATTATCATTTAATGATCCTCATTTGCTGATAGAATACTTAATAGACAATCTAAATTAATCCACCCACATTTGGTTACCTACTCGTGACACATAAAGGTAAAGTAAAGGATGTTGTAAAAAATATTCCATCATTTCATTTTGTATTCAATTGTTTGTATGTACAAAGTAATATTAGCGATAGGAAATTTTAAATCAGCGCATTCTGTTGATTTTCATGTTAAGTTTGGTATAATTGTAGGTGATAAATAATTAAACGAAATGAAATAGAAAATCATGAATGGTTATCAAAAAATAATAAACATCAGTCATGTGTTTCACTGGGTGAGTGAGGGTACCGGAAGCCCAATCCGGGGAAAAGCGGGGTTTAGGTTTGGCAGCGCACTTTTGACTCCACTGCTGTCGCGTCCATGGGTGGCTGCAATCGCTTACCATCAGCTCGTCTGCCATCTATCACATAAAAAAAACACTTAGTTACATCAACCTCACCGCAAAGAAAGTTGCTTAAGCACTTGCTTCAGAAACAACAAAGTTAACAAAAGGACATACTTGGTAGATATAATAATACCCAGATAATAAACAAGCATGACACTAATGTTTGTCCAGAGTGGAAATGAAACCCTCACCTCCTCTGGAGCGTGAAGGAAATCTCTACCAAATGTGCTATCGAGTCAATCAAGAATGTAAAGGAATTCTTATTACTCATAAGATAAGTAGTTCTGGGCTGGAGTGGATGGCTCTGCGCCCACGTGCTCATGTAACAGCCGGTTACAAAAAAAGCGGGCAAGGCGATCCTTACTTATTTGAATATTAATTTTACACCGATTTAACGATAAAAATACAAGCAGGAAACTAATGTATGTAGATTATAATCTACATATTTCTTATGTTGTTAGCAGCTCGTAATATTCCAGTGGTCATTCTTCGCCTTAAATTAATTCATCACTATATTAATATTGGAAAGCCGTTTTTAAATTACTAAAAAACAAAAAAGTTGGTGAAAGTCTTACGAGGGATCAGAAGGGTTAGCACGAACATTCAAAGAATTCGTAACGTTAAAGTATCATGCCCACGCTACAATACGCTATGAAGCACCTTCAGCGACGATAGTAACCGAAACCAAACGTCAAAAGGTATTGGATACGTCATCGTAAACAGGCCCTAGCGCCACGCTACTATCCTGTCAGACGTTGGTGCTGTCAATTTTAGTTTAGTTTTTACGTACGATAGAGGGCGCTCTTGAAATTTTCATACAAATTGCTTACAATTCGCATTCGCTATACGAATCTTTTGAAAAGTTCATGCTAACCCTTCAGAGTGAGAGTGTTCATCAAACATTTCTAAGAATGCATTTTCCTCGCCTTCTATAGGTACTCCTTTCGCTTTAGCATGAGGGTGACAGATGTCAAAATCTATACATTTTTCATGTAAGTCTCTTTCTAACATGTGACTCACGTATAACTCTGTCTCCCTGTCCCCGATATCATGAAAAAGCCAAAAGGAGTATTATAGTAGCCTCGTATGCTGAGGGTGGTGATCATCTCCATAGTAACTCAGTTTTCGGCTTTCGGGTTATGGTCTTTGAATTTTTTAATGTGATAGGTGACAGTCTAGCAGAGGGATCTGATGGTAAGCGACAAGTTTTTCAAATGTTCTTCGAATCTTACAGCTATTCAAATAAACATCTAGATGATGGGATACTGGGTGGCGATGCTCGCGCTTTCGTTGAGACGTTTTTCCGTGGTGGAATTATCAAAAATTAAATAATCAGTTTTTACCAGAAGAGAAATATCGATGTTAATCAAGTGCGTGCTTTGTAATTGAAGAGCAATTTAAGAACAATATTTTTATTTTGCTGTTTATTTTTGGTGTGGTACAATGTGAGAATCGCGTGCCCAGATAACACGGAGGGAGACTGGAATTTTGTCCTACAAAGAATACCTTCTGACGTTATAAGACTTCTTCCATTGAATTACTTCAACCGCGTAAATACCTACTGTTAGTCAGACCAAATTGGCTGAGACATTCTTAGTCGCTACACACATCTCTAGTGCAGATGCACTGTCATGATCTGAGCTACATGACAGATGTCATGTAGCTCAGATCATGACATTAGAGTCCACGCCACCAAAGAAGTCCGGTAAAAAGCCCGCTTCAATAGAATAGCTATTTTCGGAATTTCTACCAAGTACCTTATTTTTGAGTTTCCGATATTTCGGCATTGTTGCAAGCGCCATAGTTACGGAATAACTAAGTTTTTGCGCGTAAGTTGTTACTGGCAGACAAATCGGTCTACCCTCCTTTTCGCAGTCTTTTACTACGCGCACTTGCGGTACCACTCACTAACTCACTATTTTTTCGCACCAGTTTCGACCCGCAACACTCCCAGTATCTAGACGCGGAACATTTGTTTAGTTTTCCGGTTATTAAATTTTTATTTAGGTACATGGTAAAATTCCGTAAATAACTATTCTAACGTTATGAAAGTTTAATAAAGCCCGCTTCAGTCACCATCAACATTAAAATTTGAGCTATGTCCGTAGTCACAAGAAATCTAAAATTTTAATGCCGTGTTTTGCCGCGGGATTTCTTTCGTAGTGCTGACTCTAGACTCCACCGCGATCTAATTACTATACTGTGGAACCAGCTGTCATCCGTGGTGTTTCCGAACAGATACGACTTGGTGACCTTCAAGAAAAGGGTGTACTCCTTTCTTAAGAGCCGGCAACGCATATGTGATACCTCAGGTGTTGCAGATGTCCATGGGCGGCGGTGATCACTTTCCATCAGGTGTGCCGTCTGCTCGTTTGTCCGCTATAATGTAAAAAAAAAAAAAATTGTCTAATTCACGATTAAACCTTATTGTTAATGTATAAAAACTCGTTTTATTTTGAAGTATGTAGGCTAGTAGCCGATGTTGTAGTTATAGAATCAAATACTCGGAGGGCGTTAGGCAGTTCCAGATTTTGCAGACTGGATCCAAGATTGTTTCTCATTACGCTCAGAGTTCGTAGCGACAGTATAATGTGATGAGATCTATACCAATTAACGGTCAACGGCCGATCTATCTTGATCCAGCCTCGATGTGTATCGTCATTATTTGTGTCGACTGATCTAAGCGGGGTCGATGACTTCCAGACCTGTTTGGCAGGCGACCTGTTTGGCAGGCGGCTTGCCAGTTGGCACACTTACATGAATTGTACAGGAAAAGCACTTACAATTAAACTGTGTATCGTCTCATACATCAATCTTAGGCTCCCTACGGAGCAGTAATTAAAACTTGCTGAATTTTCTAACAGGATTCTTTGGCGTTCATTTATGTTGTAGCATGAGCATAGCAATTTCTGTTTTATAATTATGGTGTGTAAGGCTATTTATCATTGTATTATATCGGTAACTCCAGAAAGTTCTAAATTTAATTACTGTTTAGGAAAATATTTACTTTATTTGTAACAACTTTTATTCGTTTCGTTTGGTCCTCGTCGTTACGTCATCGTTCATTTGATCGTTTTAAAATCTAATTATTACATATTGCGAACATGAAACTTGATGTTTTGTTAGCAGTGCAACATTTTATCAAGCAAGCGCGGGGTTTGCATGTAGGTTCGAACAAAAAGTGTACGCAAGGTAAAAAAACATTTTACAGATGTATTCGTATATTCCATTGAATACAGCGACGATCATTCGCAGAACGTTAGGTCTATCTATACTATACCTACAAGGGTACATCCCTTGTATGATGGGAGGGCATAATGTTAACATAGACCGCAAGTTTAGATTGTGGTCACATTTCCAGACTTATTCAAAGTTACTGCGATACGCGGTTAAAGAAATTCTGTAGGTTGGGAATACCGCAAAACCTATCCGAGTTTTACCAACTTTAGTATTAGATATTTAAAAGTAGGTGAAAATTACTATTGAAGCTTTTTTTATCTTTTTATTGTCTTTAAAAAAGCATAACCGTGGTAGATTTACTGTGGTAGAGCCACGCAGCGGTTTCTTGTCGTTGCATGAATGGGCCGGCTCGACCGATGAAATACCACAACCTTACAGAAAACCAGTGTGAAGTAGTTTTTACTGCGTTTCGCTGCGTGAGTGAGGTACTCGGAGGCCCAATCCCCCCCCCACCCCACCCAAACCATGATAGAGCAATTTAAAATTAGTCTACCCCAGGGGGGTACCAGATGCGTTAGCGCTGGGCAATCCCCCGCTCAACAGCTTCGTCCGTCACCAGCCGGAGGGAGGTGTTCAGGCTGCCCCTCGTATTCTGGGGAGGGCACAAGGGTGTACTCCTTTCTTAAGAGCCGGCAACGCATATGTGATACCTCAGGTGTTGCAGATGTCCACGGCGGTGATCACTTTCCATCAGGTGTGCCGTCTGCTCGTTTGTCCGCTATAATGTAAAAAAAAAAAAAACAATTTTCGGAAACGTTAATTTATAAAAACTTCGTTAATTGGGAAACAGACTTATTAAACAAACACTTCACATATTCTAAATGTTAATTAGAGAATAATTTTTTTCTCATGTGCTGAAGCTCGAAATTAGCTCCATGGTAGTTTTTTTTCCATAAACAAATTAATGGATCCATGAGATGGAACTCTAATACTCAAATCCTTTATCTTTTTGAATGGCTCAAGCCACAAACTAAGTAGAAGATACTGCCCAATCATCATGTTGTCACTTTTAAGAAAATAAACTCTAAAAGTTTCTTTAAAATATTCTCGTTTTTTTTTTAGGGGTGACAGCAATCTAAAGTGAAGTCACCTTGGGGATTGTAGAATTTCTGTAAGTGACCTGAGTACCTCAAAACAATGATTTTATTTCCTCCAAAGAAAAGAAAACTCTGTCGTTTCGATTTTCTTTTATTAGAACATTGTTCGGAAGTGCCGAGACGAAGTGTAAAGAAAATTGCTACGAAAATATTTCCTTTGTAATTCGAGAAAGAAAAAATATATTACCTTCAAAAATTTGAGGATTCTCGTTGTAAGGATTTTATTTAGAATATTTTTATTTATGAAATTTTGAATAAACATAATATTTACGGAATTTTTGTAATGATGTAACTGTATGAAAAACATACAGTTAACAATCAGGGGCCCAATTTCTCGTGACGTGGTATTTTGTCATCATACGATATATATCGTAAAAACATCGTTATTTTTGTATAGTTTTCATGCGACTTCTGCCATGTTTTTTCATATCCTAAATTCCAAGAATTTGACTCCTGGAGAGTATGGAAACCTATGTCCCGATTGGTACATTACGAACTCACAATAATAAATACCTAACGTAAGTACAGTCATCATCAAAAGTATTATACGTTTTTGACAGATCGTAGTTTTTATGGTAAACTAAAAAATCAAAGGTGGCCAAGATGTATGGTAAAGTCAGTAGAAAAATCTACTTCTAAGGAAGACAACTTTTTGTGGACAATGCTGGTTTTCTGTACTATAGTAGCCCTATACTACGGCCTAACAGAAAACCAGCGTGAAGCAGCACTGTGCTGTGTTTCACTGCGTGAGTGAGCACGGAGGCCCAATCCAGGGAAAAGCCAACCTTTGAACGTCTTAAAGGTTGGCAGCGCACTTGTGACTCCACTGGTGTCGCGAGTGTCCATGGGCGGCGGCAATCGCTTACCATCAGGTGATCCGTCTGCTCGTCTGCCACCTATCACATAAAAAAATTGAGCTCTTATTACTAAACTATTGGACAACAGGGAAACAACATAAAACGTGTTTAAATTTTAGAGGATTTAATAAATTTGTTATTTAACATACTATAGAGGTATCAAGTGAAAAAATAGAAATAAATGCGCCAAACAACCCACGCTGATAATATATTAGAGCATTCCCCGCACCACAAAATATACATATATAAACTTAACGCCGGCTGCCTACATTGCGTGCTAAATAAGCTACGCACATATACATAATTACGTGTGTTCAATGATCTCGTCGTGAGACAGAGTCAGACTATACGGAATGTGTGGGAGGGATACCATACGGTATACTGTCTAGCGAGTAGGTCAACAACATCTTCGTAATAATCATAAATGTCAGCTTGAGCCGAACATTTGCAAAAGGTTTCTACGAGTGCTTGAAGATTAAAGGCGTTCCTTCGCCACTTGAGTCCCATCGGGAATCGAACAAAAGACCTTCTATCAAAGTCGCCACGAAATACGACGGGACATTACTATTAATTCTGTCATATTTATGCTTCTGTTTCTGTTAATCTATATCAGAATCCACATTAATGGGACGCTTTTAGATCATAACTTGTAGAACAAAGGAGAAAAAAGCAACGCCGCGGGGCGAGTCAGTGTACCGCCGTGAAATATAGCCGGGGCCGACGCCTACATCCCTCTAATAGAACTACTATTGTATAAAACCGGATTTGACGGCCAGTCCCTGTACTATGATAGTATAGGAGAAATCGCAGTGAAGAGACGGCTGCATACAGAGTTCTTCTTATTTTTAACCCCCGACACAAAAACGACGGGGTGTTATAAGTTTGACGTGTCTGTGTGTCTGTCTATGGCATCGTAGCTCCCGAACAAATGAACCGATAATGATTTGTTTTTTTTTGTTTGAAAGATGAATAAGGAGGGAGTGTTCTTAGCTATGTTGAATAAAAATCGATCCAAGATGGTCGCCGTCACAAAGATTTGGATTTTATGTTTTAACACAACTCCCACAATATGGGTATCATATAAAAGGGCTTGAGTAGCAGAATATATTAATTGTGAAAAATTTCTAATCCAAGATGGCCGCCGTCAGAAAATGACGAATAACCTATTTGTTGTTCCAACTGCCTCAATATAGGTATCAAATGAAAGAGCTTTAGTTGTGCCGAGGGTTTTTAAAATTTTCAATTTTATATACATACTTTTTTATAATTATGTGGCAATCCACTGCGCTTTGACAGAGCTGTCGTGACCGAGTATTACTACTGCAATTGTTGCACGGGTAGATAGACAGAAAAGATAGAAAATATTGATTCAGCAAACAAAAACTTATGAATAATTACATTTTAATCTTACATAACTAGTAAAAAAATTATTCTTGAAAAACTGGAAAAGCGTTTCTACGGATTAACATTGCAGGATGTTAGGAAATTAGACTTTCACCTAGCTGGACTCAACAATATAAAACACATTTTTTCGTATGCAAATTTTTATAAATCTTTATTAAACTAATATAATTTGGATGTTTTATTTCAAGTAGGCCACTTTACCCGTTTATGAATTTGTATATGCCATTATACCCGACCAGGATAGGTAAAGTAGCCAATTTCCCATTATGACTTCAATCCTAAATTATGCTAAAATTATCATAATATTGGTCTGTGAACAATAAAATATTGAAACTCAATAAGTATATGGATAATAATAAACTAAAGAACTGTAAAAGGTTAAAATTTATTCAGTTGGTGTGGGTTCAAAGCTTAGGGTGGCCACTTTACCCTTCCTTCCCCTAATTACTGTTTTTTTAACTTGTTTAAATTTGAATTAATTGTTTCAAAATAATTTGATTGACACCAACCAATAGTATTCGTATTTAGGTTCATAGAAAATAAAGTACTTTACTGCATTATTAGAAATTATTAAAAGTAAGTTTGCGTACCCAAAACCCATCATTGCAGTAGGAATAGTCTCTACATTGATAATATGGTCTCGGTGTGATATATGCAAATAAGTTTATATTTGTAATTACTCTGTTGTCTAATATCCGTAACACACTTGTCCTGTACCTGATTTCGTACTAAGTAGCTTAAGCAAGTGCTTAAGGAATCAGGATTATGTATGAGATCTTGTAGTAAGAACTGTAGCGTAGATAACTTGCTGATGTTCATTTCACTGTGGTTTTACCATCAATATTTTATATCGTATGTATAGTAGGATTTAAATACGGATATTATCAAACGACTTAATTATTATAGTTTCAAAAGTTTTATAGTTACATGTTTTGGTAGTCAACATTTAGAGAGGAAAAAATAGAACGTGTAATTTTTTATTGCTACAAATAAAAAGGTGAAGGTTTTATCTCCAGATCTTGACAGTGTTTGATCCAATGAAGATCGATTCTTTTATTTCGATTTATGTTCAATGATCCATTTTGTTTATGAATGTGAAGTCGTCTCCGGTATGAGATTTTACCATATGATTATAGTGCTGTTAAAATATATCATCATTACAATATCATAACTTACAATTTACAACATATATGTATATATATATATATATATATATATATATATATATATATATATATATATATATATTTATACAATTTAAAGAAATGTATCTTAGAATATTTAAAAAAATGTAGAATAAGTCGTATTAGTTTTTAATTTTCTTTTTTTTTTATTGTTTTTTTTTTAATATAGCAATGTTGTGCTCACCTTTAATTTAAGTACATAATAAGAAAAGTTTTAGTATTTGAAAATTATTTTAATATATATTGCCTGTATGTACTTAGTTCATCATCATTATTTCAGCCAATAGACGTGCACTGCTGGACATAGGCCTCCCCCAATGACCTCCACACAGATCTGTCCTGCGCCGCCCGCATCCAATGGATTCCCGCGATCTTCACCAGATCGTCGGTCCACCTTGTGGGGGGCCTGCCACGGCTACGACTTCCTGTGCGTGGCCTCCACTCGAGGACCTCTCCCCCCAACGGCCGTCTGTTCTCCTCGCTATGTGCCCTGCCCATTGCCACTTGAGACATGCAATCCTTTGGGCTATGTCTGTGACCTAGTTAGTTCTCCTGCGGATCTCACGCAAGCAGACTCCGAGCATAGCCCTCTCCATTGCTCTCTGTGTGACTTTGAGCCTCCTTAATCTAACTTAATTTAACTTAAATCACTGCTTACATATGTCCAGACATCATGTAGTACTTCCGTTAGATCAGAACTGGTAAATATTGAAGGAACTCTGCATATTGAAAAATAAGCGAAACCTAAACAAGATATCTACTAACTAAGCAGTTGCATCTTAAATGGTGGTTAAATATTTGTAACAATATTTGTACTAGACATTGTATACCACCTCGACATAAAGAGTTTTGAAGATGATCGTCTCGTGAAGAAAAGAGGGTTGGCCGACTCAGCTATCGCTGGAAAGATGTCGTCAAGGCTAATCTTATTTTCTTTTTTTATGTAGGTGGCAGATGAGCAAAAGGGTCATCTGATAGTAAGCATATCTAAACTGCAAACTATATCTCTTTTCTTCTTCGGATCTCGTCAATATTACCTTTCATTCCATGAAGATTCATAAATTCCAATACTTTGCTCTCACACCTTCATAACAAGATTGTATTGGTCTTAGTCCAAAAATGGCTATGGAAACCGAGTGCACCAAATATGGTAGATATTATCGCTGGTAGGTACTGGTGCAGATTAGTCGTTTATATCAAGCTTTCTACGATTACGTCAGGCAGAAAGGCGCCGCCTACGTCGGGAGCCGGCTATCTAGGTGTTGCTAGGGCGCCTAACTCGAAAGCTGCGTTCGTTTCTAAAAAATGGTTTTGTTATGTGATATGTCGCAGAGGAGCAGATGAATCATCTGATGGTAAGCATTTGTCGCCCGTGACAAAGGAGTCACAAGTGCGCAATCCACTTACTATCTTACTTTATGCAGTCAACCTTTTAGCCCCTGTTCTTCCCGGTACTTTGTTTTTTTTTTTACTTTCATTTTGTCGATGAATCAATGATAGCAATTAATGACTGCCTCGGTGGCGCAGTGGTGAGTGGGTCGCACTTTAAGGTGACGGGTAGGGCACACTAGCGACGCCAATCGATTTTAATTTTTAGCTATTAAACCGGATCTATTTTAAACAATTTCGGGGTTACAACCTCTCAGCAAACACTTATACTATTTTTTAAATCACCGTGCACAAATGCGGATCCAACATTTGTACGTTAAAAGTGGCCGCTTTTGGCGGTAATAATTTTTTTACGTACAAAATGGACCCAAACTTCGTGCATGGTTATTTAATAAATAGTATAAGAGTTTGCCGAAATTGTTTAAAATAGATCTGGTTTAGTAGCTAACAATTAAAAACGAATGGGGCCAATCAGTGGGGGGAAGGTGGTTAAAGGGTTCTCCACTGGTATTGCAGGTGGAGGCAATCGCTTGCCATAAGGTGATCCGCTTGCCATCACATTTAAAAACGAAGTCAACACAGATTACTCGTACAATAGTCAAATAACACATAGACACTGAACAAACATAATACCAACATACTGCGCACAACTAGGTACCTACAACAGGCTAGCAACCACCTGGTTTAGGTCAAGCCTAGATTCCCATATCCTATTGAGTCACGACTCCTACGCCGGGCTATTGTATGCGCAAGCGCAGTTTATTTCGAGAAAGCGCCTGGGATGAATGCTAAGCCATTGTCTAGCGAACCTTTGACGTCGATTGGAATATTTAGCTGCATTTCCATGTGGAAGGCGTGGGTGGTGTTCACTGAGATTTACTACTTTAACAGCATAGTGAATAGGTTTTTATGGGAAAGGTAGGGAAATGAGCAGGTAAGTGATCACTTATCATATCAATGACTAATCCCCGGTTGCATCCAAAGCTGTTCGTATCGTCGATACCACAGTGCCTAAAGACAAAAGTCTTCAATCAGTGCGTCCTACCCGTCATGACATACGGAGCCGAAACGTGGACACTTACGGTACGGCTGGTCCACAAGTTAAAGGTCGCTCAGCGGGCTATGGAACTCCGAGATCGAATCCGAAACGAGGTGATCCGGCAGAGAACCAAAGTCATCGACATTGCTCACCGGATTAGCAAGCTTAAGTGGCAGTGGGCTGGCCATATTAGCCGCAGAACCAACAACCGATGGCGTAAACGAGTTCTAGAGTGGAGACCGCGTTTTGGCAAACGTAATGTAGGGCGCCCTCTGGCTAGGTGGGGGGACGCTCTGCGCAGGATGGCTGGCAAGAGCTGGATGCGAGAAGCCATGGATAGATCATAGTGGCGATCAATTGGAGAGGCCTACGTCCAGCAGTGGACTGCGATAGGCTGATGATGATGATCCAAAGCTGTTCCTTCGGAGCCTGGGGTCAAGACGAGTGAAAATTACCTAAAAGTCGTACCACCTTATTACAATTAATCGCGATTTAATGTTATTAATAATAATAATAATATGCAAGTCATATGAACCCAATAACAGAAGCTGCGGCTCACTTGGCCTAGGTCCGTGAGTCCAGTATGAACACCAAAATGTTTTTAACAACCATTTTGAGACAAAAAAATGTTTACTAAAATATAATATTATTAATTCTCACAACATCTCATTCATTGATCTGATTCCGTACTAAGTAGCTTAAGCACTTGTGTTACAGATATCAGACAACAGAGGAACACAAATATATACTTAAATACATATATTACATCCAGACACTGAACAAACACAAGTGTTCACCGCACGAATGTTTGTTCAGGGTGGGGATCGAACCCACGACCTTTGGCGTAAGAGACAGGGTCACTACCAATTGCGTATCCGGTCAGACAAACGGTTATTACCGTACTAAAGCTCATGCCATCCCGTTCCATCACGCAATGTTAAAAGGGGCTGGCACGAAGTTTGTTCCAGGACTATCCTTAGTTCGTAATTTGTAATAAGGGGGGATATCGTTTACCTTTTTTAGCCAGTCCGGCAACACATTAACTATCTCTCTCACCCCTCCTCTACTATTGAATGTCCTTTTCCCGAAGGTTGTCTTGGCGGTCACAAAATTACTGTAATGCCTAATACTTATGTTGTGTATTTTGTGCAATAAAGTATCTATCTGATTTTGCGGATGTTCATGGGCGGCGTTAATTACTTTCCATCAGGTGACCCGCTTGCTCGTTTATCGCCTCTTGCATAAAAAATTTAAATCTCCAAAGATGGGGACTATTTTGACTCCAAAATTGGGTCTTTGTTAAGCCCTTTTTTACTTCCAATTACCTAAAAAATGGCCACCACTCATAATTTCAAAAAGCGGGATTGGGCCTGACTCGCGCAGGACATCTAATTTTTCTCCTCAAAAAGCGGCACTTTCTTTCGTCTGGCAACACCTACCAGACAGAAGCGTAACCAGTAACTAAACTTTACCCTCCACAATCGCTATATGTCATGCGCCTGGGCAATATCTCAGGCGGTTGACGGCATCAATATATCGCGTATTACTCTCGTTTAGGATTTCATCGATGTAGCCGTATCTGATATCAGCTAGGGCATACTAAGTGAGGTCACTTGACCGCAGTTTAGGCGCGGCGGACCATTCATCACTTAAACCATTTACGATGAAATCTACAACAGAGTAGTAAATAAATACATGACATTGGAAACCAATAATCTACTCTCAAGCTTCATTCATTATATCAACTTTTACTTTAAGGATTGGAGAGCATACGAGTATAACTTTTGACCATGGGACAGCCATGGTATGGCATGAATGGGTTGGCTTGATGGCAGTGATACCACAGCTCCACGGAAAACCGGCGTGAAACAGGGCCTATGGGATGTTTCGCCGGAAGAGTGAGGATGCCGAATACCCAATCGAGGGGAGCATCAAACTTGTGACTTGGTGTTGCGAGTGTCTATGGGCGGCGGCGAACATTTAGCATCACGTGATTCATCCTCTCGTCTGTGACAAATCAAACAAAAAAAAAAGATTATGGAAAATGTTGTCCATTTGTTACAGTCGGTTCAAACGCGCATTCTAAGCATTTGAATTTCTCCAGATCCTTATACAGGAACAACCTCCAGCTATTGAGTACCTATCTAGTGCCGTTACAACCGTTATTAAAATAATAAATGTTAATTTGCTATTGAGTTCCAATCGAATGTTTGATATTTCACCTTAGATTAGCGATGGCATTGAACAAGGGTCGCCAGTCAATATAAATGGATGCATGGAACTAAGGTTAGCTTTTGACCCTGGGCTCTACGCTACTAGGATGCTTTACTAATCGAGCTGCAACCCACCTACCCCCGTTAAAACTTAATGGAAAATTTGAAAAAAAAAGCAGTATGGATGAATGAATAATAACTTTATTTGGATCAATACAAAACAAGGAAACTTAATAAGAAACATAACCTAGACATAACGAAAACTAGGACAACAGTATCCCTGTATGTGGCAAACAGGCGGCCGCTCAGCAATAGTCGGAGCTGATCCATGAGACCAACCTCGACGCTGGTTTTCAGGGATTACCATTACATTATTGATATATTTCATTATTTCAGTAGATGATAGATAGATAGATACACTTTATTGCATAAAGTTTACAGATCTTAGTCTATGGTATTATACTAGTAAATACAAAGCGGTTTCCAGACATGAAAAAAATAATTAAAATAGTTTATTTAATTTAGGTCCTTAGAGAACACTTATGAATGTCAACATGTTTAACGCTGGTTTGGAATGAAGTTTTCTGCGAAGAAGACACCAGCAAGAAACTCAGCAGTTACAACCTCGGGTGGGAGGAGGAGGGGTGCAGTACACATTATTATATCAAGTAACAATGTCATTCAATGTTCAGCAATAAAGACATTATTTTCTATTCCATTATATTATATTCTATTCTATAACATTTTTACTTTAGAAGGCCACTGTACCAAGTTAGACGAAACTTTCTGTCTTTCTACTGATATACTTTACACTGGAATACCAGTGTAAGAAACCTCTCCGGATATCTCCGATCTTCCTTAGCTTGACAATACCTGAAGAGTTGGATATCTTTGCTTTGCTATTGCCTAGTCTAGTATCTGATAATGGCGCCTTAAAACTCTTGAAAGATAGCAATAATATGGAAATTGTTCATAGTATAGATTTTTAACTAGGACTTCAATTTATTTTACAGAGTACGATAAAGTATAATTACTCAACAAGTGATAGCCAGTCTACAAAATAAGCCTTCATGCTCATGCTTATTTAGTAGGCTGGCTTTTTTAATATGATAGGTGTCAGACGAGCAGAAGGATTACCTGACGGTAAGCGGTTGCCAATCGCCCATTGACACTTGTTATTTTTTTATAACTCGGAGAAAATTCCGGCAGCTCAGAAGGAGCTGACATCAACGCACACCCGGCCGTTGGAAGTCTACCGGGTAGTGTGGGCTCTCCCTCGGGGTGATACCATTGCCCGAAAAATTCCGAACGGAACACATGGCCTATTGCCTCGAGGGAACCGGTCAGGGCAAGGAGGCACGCCAGCACAGCCTCTCGCCAGCACTCCAGTCCAGAGTACCCAGGGCCACTTCCAATTCCAGATGTGCATGTCCGGAATCGAAATACGAACCCCCGTATGAAAGAAAAAAACAAAAAAAATATTTACGACCGCACTCAGAGACGTCATTTAAGCTAATGTTCATTAACTTTAGTATCGGTAGTCTTTATGCGTATCAAAATAAGTGTCAATATTTTTTTCTTAAGTAGCCAACTAAGTTAATCAACGACTCTGAGTGTGGCTGTCAGTGACACAAATAATGTAACAAAATTACAAAACATTATTACATCTATAAAAAAAAAATTAAAGTTAGGTACAATTAAAAAGATAAAGGCGAAAAAAATGTGTCACCAAAAAGGTTTGCACTCAGCATATGCCGAAGGACGCTTCGACGCTGGTCTTCCGTGCAAGCCTCGTGAGGTAGGGAAACTAGGTACGTTTTATGTAGAATATGTGTTGCAGTGGTTTGTTATGTTTTTTACAGCGTAGTATGGTATATAGTTAGCCGTGTGGTCCCCGGCAGAGTAGAATAGGCCACCCTCACTCTTACCGAGGTGTCGTAAAAGGCGACTAAGGTAAAGCTGCTGGCATGATTCATCAGCACCCAGAGAAGGAAAACTCTGCATTTATATCAAAACCCTCGCCAACCCGTCTGCCAAGCGTGGTGAGTATGGCAATTACACCTCATGTGATTAAGGGAGGCCCGTGCTCCAGCAGTGGGGACTTAAAATGGGCTGACGATGACGATGATGGGTAGTATGGAAGGCGCGTTCTACTGTTATACCATCGCTCTTCGAGCTACACGCTTGATAGACATAAGTAGGTCCACTATTTCCGCCATTGTTTCCGAAGGGAAACGACACGGCATTGACCGAAGCCTCCATGCAAAGAGACCGCGTAATCTAATACAAAATTTCACGTTCCGGCGGGTTGGTAGATTGTTGGCGCTCATTAGGCAGTCTCCCACGAGCGTCGGTTGCTGGCTCGGATTTCGGCGCATTGTATTAGGGTACCGCGGGTACGTGCCCAATTGACGTTTCAACAACAGTCAGGGCTGCCTACATAAAAAAGAAATAAAGGTCATGAAACTTGGCTTATACTTCTCGTAGGTAGTTATGTATTATACTAAACGCAGAGACTTGCGGCAGACGATACAGTACTTCACTCATTCATTATGAATGGAATTTGACACCGAATGCCACGAGTCTTTGGCTGGAGAATAACAGTTACTTCCTTTTAAACCTACTGACCATTTCGGACTACTTAACTCTAATATATTATTCATATTTAATGAATGAAATACTCTACTGTCTGTCACGTATCTATGCGTTTAGTATAGAAGCAAACAACACAAACAATTTAAGAGCCGATAAACAACACTATACTCGAAACTGGAATTCAAGACAAAAAAAACTACGACAGATACGTCACTGTTTTGACAGTGACGTATCTGTCGTAGTTTTCTTCAACGTCACTTATGTCATTTTCAAATCAAGTTATCAGGTTTTGCCAACCTTTTTGTTATATGCTTATTTTCTTTGTATAGGCTGGCCCAATTCTGATATAGATTTTGTCAAAAAAAATAGAAACTTAATTACAACTTTATTTTCAACTCAACTTACATCGACAAAATTGTATTGTAAAGATCTTAAACAAATTGAATTAACCATGAACACCTACGAAAGTAAGGCAGGGTAAGTTAATTATTAAGACAGTATGGAAAAGTTAAATAAAATATTTTTTAATTAATTGTCTGTATAGTCTTCATCTTCACCATCACTAATGTCAGAATCTCTGACTACGAAATCTGAGTCGGTCAATTGTATATAAAATGTCCACCACTCTAGTAATTAATTCGTCCATTTTTGCACATGTTTTAGATTTTAGGCGTTATAAAGCTAAATAACTGGCAAGGAATATTGTCAAGTAATATTTTGACAAAGTGGGTACAGTCAAAGTCAGTCAAAGTGTCAGTCACTAAATAAAACGGGAACGTTTAGCGTTTTATCGGCCTACGGATTCTGCCGAGAGTATTTTTACTCTCAGAGTTGTATTGTTTTGATAAAGTGGATTATACTTTTAATAAAGCGTAAAATGGGAAAATAAGTCAAAACAATTACTTCTTCAAATTATAGAATTAAAATTACCAATAAATAAATTATGTCAGCGTATGTTTTTAGAAAATAGGTACATCCGATCATTTTATTGCAGTGGCAACATTGTAGAAGCTTTTTGATCTTGAATTCCAGTTTCGGGTATAGATGTAATCTCATGCATGGCGTGACTACAGTCGTTACAGTAAAGAGTTACACACTATTATATTTTTGTTATAGCAATTAATGAAATCCATTGATAAGTGCGTTATTTACCTAAAAATTACACACGTCTACTGTGGGCGACAACTAGTTGTAAATAAGACTGAAAATTTCTGACTTGTAGTGACAACCCTAGCGCGAGGTCGTGCGTAATGCGATGCGTTTTGGATTTCGAGTAAGTGTAAGCGTCGTATTTGAGCCGATTAGCGACTTGTTTTGTGGAACTTTTCTTTATTTATTTCGAGTGCTTGAAGGTTTTTAAGCTGCATTTGATAGACTCACTCATAGTATGATGTCATCATGTTGGGTCTTTGAATACAATGTATCGCTGGCATTGTTACAGCTGATTTAGAAGCGTAGTTACTGCCCGAGTGCTTGAGTCCAATTCTCGGGATTTCCAATATGAAAAAACATGGCGAATGTCGCATGAAATCCATACAAAAAGACTATGTTTTTGCGATATATATCGGTATGATACAAAATAACACGTCACGAGAATTGGGCTCCAGTTGTAATATCTATATTACCTTAATCGTGATAGTGGTATATTTAATTTAACTGTTTAATTTTTTAGTTATAACTTAGTACTTAAACTAATACTTAGTAAAGGCACGTGAAGTTTGCCTAAAGTCGATTATTATTCTTTTTAACTAAAAAATACATTTTAACGAGTAAATTCGCAAAAATCGTAGATTCAGACTCAAACTCGTTTTTTCCTAAAAGACCTTTTCAACTTTAACCAGTTTCTACGAAAAATAAAGCAAAATTCCAGTGGATTCTAAATATAAAATACAATGATAATTTATATTACGTCAGGTTTTTGATTCATAATTTTTGCGTGTAAAATATAAACTTAGCTAGATGTTCTTGGAATCTAATAAATGGATTTTGTATAAATTGAGCAATTTGTCTTTGGAAAATGAAATGTATTTCAGCATTTACATAAATATCATCGCTTAGATAAAATCTAGATTAGTTTTTATGAGTTATGTTTATTTGATAATGTTGTATCTAATGAAGAAATACATCAGTTTTTTTTTATTGTATCTAATGTACGTAATATACCTGTATCTTACATAGTTTATCTGATTCTCCAATCTAACTGGATCTGGCTGGTTTATTGTTCAATGCGTACCGTGGGTTTCATAGCGAGGACATTGAGCGCAAATGGGGAAGAATACGCTGGGATATATCTAGCTTTGATTCCACTATGGCTGAAATAGACAGTGTCTTAGAGCAGAGGTCTTTATTACGTATGTGTAGGTTCTAGGCTTCCGTAGCCAAATGGCAAAAAATGGAATCCTTATAGATTCGTCATGTCTGTCCGTCTCTGTGTGTCCGTCCGTATGTTACAGCCGCTTTTCTCCGAAACTATAAGAACTATACTATTGAAACTTGGTAAATAGATGTATTTTGTTAACCGCATTACGATTTTTACATAAAAATTTGAAAAAATAAAAAGTCTCCATAGTTGAAACTGAAACTCCAAATTTTTTTTTTTCATCAGATCTATACGTGTAGTGTATCTATGGATAGGTCTTTAAAAATGATGTTGAGGAGGTTTTTAACATCTTTTTTTTCTAAAAGTGTCCCCCCCCCCCTAACTTCTATACTAATAAACGTTATAAACCGTAAACCGCAATTTACCTTCCATATATCTTACTTGCTGCTACGGAACCCTTCATGGGCGAGTCCGACTCGAACTTGGCCGGTTTTTTATGTGATTGATGGCAGACGAGCAGACGGATCACCTGATGGTAAGCGATTGCCACCGCCCATAGATACCCGCGACACCAGTGAGACATCCTGCCACTTGTTGGACTTCTGACCTTAGAGTACTGTTGACGCGCTTTACTAGACACGGACGTACAAGCCCGCCAAATTCCAGTTACCGGGCTGATACTGAGAATCACTTAACGGAAAAACTCAGGTACAGATTTTGGGATCAAACCCGGGACTCCAAGCTCAGCTGTCGCTTTAATGTGCAACGCACTACGCCAACGAGGCGGAGCCTGATACCTCATCGTCAGCCTCATCGTCAGCCCATTTAAGTCCCCTCTGCTGGGGCACGGGCCTCCCTCAATGACATGAGGGGTAATTGCCATACTCACCACGCTTGGCAGACGGGTTGGCGAGGGTTTTGATATAAATGCAGAGTTTTCCTTCTCTGGGTGCTGATGATCATGCCAGCAGCTTTACCTTAGTCGCCTTTTACGACACCTCGGGAAGAGTGAGGGTGGCCTATTCTACTCTGCCGGGGACCACACGGCTAGGCCTAATACCTATGGAACTGAAACGTAGCCGTTCATTATGGGAATCACAAGAAAGCTTAAGGTTGCTCTGCTTGGTGTTTCATTGCGAGATCGAATGAGAACTGAGGAGAACTGAAAACAAACAAAATTTACCGACATAACAGCCCGACGGAAATGAGGAGACGAACCAAATTCACCAACAGCCTAAGGATTAGCGGGCTGAAGTGGCAGTGGGCGGGGCACATAGCTCGTAGAACTGACTGCTAATTGGGCAGCAAAGGTTCTAGAACAGATGTCAGGAAACAGCAAGCGTAGCAAAGGACGTAGAAGATCTGATAAAGATTCAGGAATTAGCCGGTACCTATTTTCAACAGTGGACGCTCTATGGCTGTTATGCATCTACATTTAGCAGTGGGCAGGTACAGCCTGTTCATTGATAAGTAGATAAGTAGCTATGTACATTGTAACTCAATATAATAATGATTACTAAAGCACTATTTCCTACTTCTGAATATTAAATTGAATAATCCAACAGCACTGGAACGTATAGGCTTCCTTGTACCCCGTAGGCACATGGGAGGATCTAGAGGTAGCGTAGGCCCACGCCGAAGAATGCGCCTGATCACAACCACAAATAATGTGCGCACACGCCGCGCCGCCAACGCACCCACGGCTCGGGCACTCTCACTGCTCAACGACTTGCTAACGCATTTTCCTGACATAGACGTCCATAATGACAATTTAGGATTATTTCTTAAACGTGTTGTAACTTTTTTAAGTAAAAATTATAGTAATTTTATTGTATCTAGCTTGTGTATACTTTGGTGTAATAGCACTGTCAAATACCAAGTATTATTTTTCTTAAATAAATAAATATACTCTTTATTGCAAAGAAACAAAATACAGCTGTGGTACATACATCAAAACAGTCAGTACAATGCGGCGGTCTTATCGCTTGATGTAATAGAAATTTCAACGTCAAGTAACCGGGACTCACTAGACCATTTACTACACTACTTATCCTGTGGTAATACATTGTTAATGTAAATCACGTGTAATAAAAGTAGTTTTGTCTTCACAAACGTCACCCTGCGGAACGGGTTCATTACGGGCTAGATCAAAAGATGCTATTAATATTTGGTGAAGCCAACGGAACCCGCCCTACGATTACGTTGCGCGGGAGTACTGGAGGTAAATATACAGAGTCAGAGGTAGGTACAATACTTTGCGATAGGTACAGACAGTCACACATCAATGTATAGTATCCACCAACCGAAGCGGCTACGGCAGCCGATCTCAACGATCAGCCACGTATACAGGATATATTATAGTGCTGAAGTGTGTGCGCAAATACAAGTGCACTTTCTATTCCCTTACTCTCATATTTTGATGGGACATCAAAGTAACACAACCATTACCACCGCAATGTCAAACACATTTTCCTTAGGCAGTCACAGCCGCAGGCGGACTTATCAACTTCAGGAATGGATTGAACAGGGATAAACATTACATACATTTAGCTTTTCGTAATTAGTTGGTAATACACCAGCTAAACTGGTAACTTCTATATAAGTACTGACTGTACAACTATTCTATATAAATAAAGCTTTGAATATTGCGGTGACCGCTACAGTATGTGCCTATACTTTTACAAGAGAACCATACTAAACATACGAATTTGGCCTCTCGCTTGTCTTGTCCCTAATGCATTGCGTTGTTCCTACCTATCATTCTGTGCATTGTTACTCATTTGACGGGAGTCCATGGCAAGTGTAGCGAGACACGCGCCTCCCGTGACGGTGAGAACTCAGATGGATCACTCAACACATGTAACTGCTTTTGAGAGTTCAGGAAAGAGAGTCATTTTGAAGAATTTTCGAATGTCGGTTTTAAGCAAGTTCAAAAATACTATTTATATAATTTGATGACCAATTAAACCATTCTGTATCCTTTAGCAGCGGCGAGCAAATAACTACACCCTTTAGAAACATACCACATACCTACAATCGAAAAACAAAATAAACCTTTTGATCCAAACTTGGAAAAAAAACCGCAGGAGTCTATGGATAAAATCAGTAGTGAGACAGACTTCCCTTGACGGTTCTATTTAGAAAAGGTTCAAATGGTTATGCAACATTAGGCTTTACAATAGCACGACAATAGAAAGGTTACTTAAACGTTATACATATAACATATTCTAGCATACAACCTACGACTATCGGGGTTTGAGGCAGTGACACTACTAAAGAGCCAGCGATTAATAAGCCATGATTTATGTCAGTGAATTTAATGTGCTCTACGATCGAATTTACTAAGCATTCCAAACTTACTGGTACATGTAGGTATGACAACCACCTGAACCCACAAAAGATCCCAAACCTATCTTTGCCCAGTCATGCCTAGCTCACCACTGATCCAGTAAAAAAGCTCTCGAAGTATCCGAATGGTTTCACGTGATTCGGCCCTGATCGGTCACGGCCGCGCAAGGCCACCGCGGCCGTTACACAAAGCCGCCGCGTGCGCATAAAAACAGCGCTAACGCTAAATGCCTAGGCGTCTGCGTCTAGCCGTTCGCGGAAACGCAAGCAAGGGAACAAGGGCGTTTACATATTGGTGCGCGCGTGTAAGAATTTGTTGTCTGATGACATGTCTGTGAGCTTCAGAATACTTACTGCCAGTGGCTTAGATACATACTTATTTATTCTTAAACGTTAAAGTTGAGATTTTTTTGTGATAGGTGGCAGACGAGCAGACGGATCACCTATGATGGTAAGCGATTGCCGCCGCCCAGGCATTCATTCATGCATTCAGTGATACCAAATAACATTGTAACATCACATTATGAACCTGAAATTATGCAAATTCTGATTCTGATTCTCAGGGACACCCGCGACACCATTGCAGTCACAAGTGCGCTGCCAACCTTTAAACCTCCCTATCCCCCTTATTGGGCCTCTTGTACCACTCACGCAGCGAAACACAGCACAATGCTACTTCACGCCGGTTTTCAGTTAGGCCGTGGTATCACTCCGGTCGAGCCGGCACATTCATGAAGAAGCGTGGCTCGTAACGTTTCTTACTTGCTATCTTTATTCTAGGATAAAGTAACGTGGATGTTGGAACCGATCCCAAAATAAAATAAAAATAATGGGTCAAGATACAAGCTTATTGCATGGTTAAGTTCAATGTTTCCTATATTAAAAAAATAAAATTCAAAAAACCCCCGACGGCGGCCATCTTGGATTTAAAATGTGTCACAATAAATATATTCTGCTACTGAAGCCCTTTTATATGATACCCATATTGTAGGAGTTGTGTTAAAACACACAATCCAAATCTTTGTGACGGCAGCCATCTTGGATCTATTTTTATCCAACATAGCAAAGGACACTCCTCCTTATTCATCTTTCAAACAAAAAAAACAAAATCTAAATCGGATCATTTGTTCGGGAGCTACGATTCCATAGACAGATACACACACACACACACACACACACACGTCAAACTTATAACACCCCGTCGTTTTTGCGTCGGGTGTTAAAAAGTACTCTGTGGTTCAATGCAAATTGGCTCATATCATCACATTATGATCAGATTTTGTGCAAACAAATTAAAGCGAAGGTTACAAGACCAATAAGCATTGCAAAAACACCCAGTGTGTAAGCGCACTACTGCGGTGTACATTTCGGGAAACAGTAAAATATCTTTGGTCCGAGAAACTATAAAACGTACAGCGTGGAAATTAAATTCAGTGACACATCGACCACACGGAGTGGTGCAGTCGCCAACGTGTAGAATTTTTGCGACCCCGGAATGCTTTGTGTAGTAGTTACACTAACAAACAAACTCGAGTTTGTGTCCAAAGCGTCCTTTTTTATATTATAGGTGGCCGTAGGGTATGACTCTCGCGGCGTCTTCTACGAAAGCGTCGGCTCATTTCCCCATTATGCGCGGATAATGCAGACGGTTTGTGCGTAGGCGATGGAAACGGGTTCGTTTGTCGTTTTGCCGTAGTGATGCCACCCGAGGACAATAAAGATAGTTAGGTACTTACTGTAGTTTTATTCTCGGAGGATTTGCCCTTAATCGCCACGCTCTGGCTTCAAGAGCTGGATGCGAAAACCATGGATAGATCACAGTGGCGAACAATTGGAGAGGCCTACGTCCAGCAGTGGACTGCGATAGGCTGATGATGATGATGAGGTACTTACTTACTTACTCGCTGGTTCCTCCTCCTTGTGTCGTGACCCCGACGTAACCCTTTTCCAGGATTTTCTTTCGCCAGCTTGACCTGTCTTCAACGGCGTGAATGTCATCGCACACTGAGGTAATTAGCGTGGCACTGATCTGGGCTGACCATCGCGTTGGGCTTTTTCCTCTCGGTCATTTTCCGAGAATCAGTTTCTTCAGGTTGTCCCCTTTTTTCCTAGCGATGTGTCCGAAAATCTCGAGACACTTTCTCAAGCATATGGTTGCATTGGTCCGGTGCTCTGTCCAGTGGATCCTAAGCATACTAGCTGGTTCAGTGACCCGAAAGAGAGTTTTTTAATGTGATGTGGCAGACAAGCAGATGAATCGTCTGATGGCAGCCAATTGCCGAAGACCATTGTCTTACGGTTATGGGTGTCCATGGACACCCATAACATCTGTGAAGTCATACATGCGCTTGTGACTCCATTGGTGTCGCAACTGTCCATGGCCGGCAGCCATTGCTTACCATCAGGTGATCCGTGTGCTGGTCTGCCACCTATCATAAAAAAATCCTATTATAGGGTCAGGTCGATCTCTGTCCGATAGTAATACTAAGCCCTGATTCGACCAATCTTTATCCGTAGATAAATCTATGGTATAGCGCTGTCATTCTATACAAATCTTTCGTTATACCATAGATTTATTAATTCAGCCTTAGCCTTACAAAGTGTATTTATTGGGTTACTGTAATCGAAACAATAAAGTTTAGTAGTCCAGCAATAATGCCTTTCTCGACCTACGACAGCAAAAAACGTAGACAAAAGTTCTATGTCTTTGTTTTATGTATATGACATCTGTTTGCGAAAATTAAACTGATTCTACGATCGTATTTACACTTGCCAGTTGCCATCTACCGTGCGTGACCATATTCGCGAACCACTTTGAAACAATAACAACAAAGCAAATGCAGTGACTTTTGTTATTAACAGACTTCAAAAAAAGGACGAGGTTAAAGTAGGAGGAGGTGCCTAAAAGTGAGACACCAAAAAGCATGAATTAAATTTTACTGCAAAAAAAAAAACCGCCTTCAAAAACAACGAACTAAAATGTAAAATAATATATTTAACACTTCAAATAACATTTTTAACAGTACACTTGAGAAAAGGTTTAGGTTTTACCGAAGTCGGAAGGCGCCTAATCCCTGTTGAATAATTGAATGTTGCACTAAATTACAAGATAGTGTTGGACACCGACTTCGGTAACACCTTTTCTCTAGTGTACTGTTATAAAATGTTATTTGAAGTGTATAAAGTGTTAAAATTTTTTACACATTTTTGTTCGTGGTTCTTGAAGGCGGTTTTTTTTTGTAGAAAAATGTTTTTCAAGCTTTTTGGTGTCTCATTTCTTCCTTCTTCCACCCCCCCGTCAAATAACTAACAAACTTATGGTGAGTAAAAAAGCGGAATACAGCCCAGTGCTTAACGCCGGTTTTCTTTGAGGCTGTGGTATCACTCCGGTCGAGCCGGCCCATTCATGCTGAAACGTGGGTCTCCCACGGACATTCGATTGAATAAAAAACAAACTTTAGTCTATTATTCACGAGAGTTTCTCATCCATTATCCACGATGTCTTCCAACAATGTGTATCTGCCCGAGGCGAGAAACATTTCGGGCAGAGATTTGATAAAGTGGCCGTATGAAGTTCAAACAACGGGACAGCTGACCTTAGCACTAAACATGGGCGGTCGCGCCTAGGGATGCGACACTTACATCGTAATTTAATGCTCGATAAAACTTTTAAACCTAGTCAGTCCGATAGTTTTTCATCCACCATGATCTTTGATAAATTGGCAGAGCAAGCCGTAAACCATAGCACTTACCAACATGAAAGATTTGGCGGCTAGACGTACAAGATATCATATATTGTACAACGTGTATAATACTTTACCCTATTACGAATACTATATTAATTTCCTCTATCCAAATGTTGTTTGAAAGAAATCGCTACAAGTGATAAGACTGCCTTACTGTATTGTCTGTTGTTGTTGTATCATACTTGTATTTTGTTTTAGTGCAATAAAGAATGTCTATTTATCTACTTATATTCACAATTAAATTTTCTCATTAGAAAAAAGGTTCTGGACTTCTTAAGGCGGAGATGGAAGTCTATGGCATTTGTTAATCGATTTCAATCAAAGTATATACTGTCCCACTACAGGGCAAAGGCCTCCATCATGGAAATCAAGTTATCCCTACAATGATGGAATAAAGCTTTATCACCAAGCTTGCCTAATGCGGATTGGTGATCACAAACCCGAGTTATGTTCGAAAACCTCGAAAAATACTTTTCGCTCGACCCAGAAATCGAACCCAGGACCCCGAGAACACGCCCGGTACTAGACCAAGAGACTGTCGATTCCAATTACGACCATGGAATGAATTATTCCATACGTTTCGTTGACTTCGCTCTTAGGTTGGGCTGATAGTATATGAAATAGCAGGTTTTATTTACTATTTTATTTATGATCCCATAGCATAGTGTAACCCGGCATTTTGTAAAATCTCGGATATTTGTTTAAGTTATTATTTTGGTATGATTTAGGTGATAATTTGTCAAATAAAGTCATCTGTTGGATATCGATAGATTCGTTTTGCTAATTAAAAAATGAATCGATTAGGTACTTCTTCTAGTAAACGCTAGAGGGCGCTGAGGGGCAGCTTTGGATAGATATTAATGAATAAAGGAGACCATTTTCCAAATATGTTTTTATTATTTACTATTGTTTAATTACATAGGATTCGGTTCACATTTCCTTATTTTGAAAATAAAATAAGTTAGACATTGTGAATCGTCTGATCGCAAATTGGTTAAGCCTATCAGCCACATTGGTTTGCCGTCTCTTTTCTTCCTCCCAGGATACCGCTCCTGTTTTTGTCTCGTTCTCACAGGATGTTTTGACAGTTGCCATTTTGAAAGATTCTTGTTCTTTTTGGTTACGCGCGTGCTGGACGCACGCAGCGTTTGAAAATGTTTCGAGTAGAAACTGGTGTTGACGATGGGAGCCACCTGCCTCATGATGATGAGGAGGATCTTTTCAGTTAATTAGAAGAAGCCGCCGGTATGTATCTTGTTGAGAGTGAGCACATGTATAGAGAGAAGTGTCTTGACGTGGTGTCTTATTGGAGTTTCTTCGTTTCAGCACACACCATCATGTTAGTACCCTAAGGGAGAGAGGAGGGGATCAAACCCATACATGAAATGGATTTAATCAAGGTAACATACACCAGGACCTCATGTCCACCCATGTGATCAGATAACCTCACTTAGGTTCTCCTATGAAGTATATTCCTAACCTAAAGTCTTTGTTTCAGGGAACATAACAAGAACAACAACAAACAAACAAAACAAACTAAATTCTTATCTTTTCTGTGTTATTCATATTGTTTCATCGTGGCCGAGGGATAATGTCCACCGTTTGATCATTCTCCGGGAAAGGATGTGACCGCATGGTTTGCAGGCCATAACTTTGATGCTTCACCACTGCCAGGAAAAACCTAGCAGACAGTCCTGGAGGTATAGTGCCTAACTAGGGATCCTCAGGTTAGAACGTTAATATATATTTTCTTAATAATCTTTGATGCCAGGGATACCTCGCTGCTTCTGTATGACAGCCGCTAAGCCGGATTAGCATTTAAAAATGAGTAACTAATTAGTCTTTATTTGTGGTTTTGTTGGGAATGCGTTAAGGTCTGACGAACGTAACTGCGACCCTGAATGTATATGTTTTAAGAAGTCTCATGTGTCTACCACTTATTTATTAGAGGTTTATCAAACCTAAATTAGGCTAAAAAGTACTAATATTGAAGTAAATGTAATTATATTAATAAATAAATAAATAGCATGTAAATTTATATATCTAGTTTCCTTTATTATAGGTACTTTCTGTACATCCATCTGGCAGAAAGTATGTATAACAAACCCTTATTTGTAGTAAATAACAGCTTCCTAAATTTTCTGTAGGCTAACTTAGGCTTTTGGTTGAGACCTAGGAATCCAGCCTTCCTGTGACACCCTGGTATTATTACAATTCTTTCTGTAAGAAGAAATAATTCTTACAATAGGAAACGTCGTTCACAGTTATTATGATTTAAAACATTATATTAGAATTTGGCAGGTGACAAAAAAGCTTACCTGAGTATCGATATTTTTTGTCAAATATCTTACTCTCGGCCGCACTGTTCGCCTTCCTCGCAACAAAAGCGAAGCCAACGCAACCTTTTACAGCAATCTTGATTAGAACATGCGCCTGAGCACGTCATTAGTTAAACTTTAATTAGCAGTCTTCGTGAACGGAGGCAAATGTACTCACTAGGAGGGAATTACGTGAGCTTAACTCTTTACTGAGGATACGTAAGCAAAAACTTATTTTGATTTTAAAAATGAAAATGTGTTTAAGGTACATAGTCACGCTAATAATATATAGCCAATCTTATTATTTAGTTTTTTTATTTAGTACATAAATGGTAACATCAGTACAAATTAAGTACAAGTTTTTTTTATATATTAGAATAGCCAGACATTTGGCCACAAGCTCACCTAATGATAACTGATGATGTGGCCGAGGATGGATCATGTCTGTCAGAGAGTTCCATTCCTTAGCCGTACCTAAGCAACAAGAATGTATATTTAAACTGTTTGGTACGAATTACCGGTATTTCTACGACATAAGGGTGGCCCCTTCTCTGTCTTGTGTCCCGATGTTGAAAGGGGGCCGGTGGAATTAGATCATGTAATCCCTTCGCACACTCTCCAAAATGCAACCTGTAAAAGACCGAAAAGACTCGCTTCTTTACGACTGTATTCAACTTAAGGTGAATGTATTTAAGCAGGGCTCACAAAATTGAAGAATACTCCTACGGTCAAGCGATAGATGCTCCAGGACACCCACAATTTTTAAACTTCTCCCTCATCCCTCACTCACCTCCGGTATCCTCATCATATTCAGCGAAACATCTACTATTCACTGTGGAGAGAATGAAATTTTCTATGATACAGACGTCCTTATTCTACACTAGAACAATAAGTAAGAGCTTTGTGACGTCAGCAAAGTTCAAAGGCGTCATAAACGGCTTATAAGGCAGGCAAGGCATATCTCAGCGGTCTGTCGTGAGACCCGGCTATTGTACTTACAACTATTCTAACGAATTTTTCAATGACGCAAAGACCTTCACATCCTGCTGTAAATCCATAACGTAATAAGTAAGTAATTCGCCCAGGGGTTGCGACATAGTAGTGAGCGACTTTAGCAAAGTTCAAAGCCGCTATAAACGTTTTATGAAGCGAGGTCACTGCGGACCTGGAGCCCAATTCTCGTGCTCGTGACATTTATCATCACAAATATCACGAGCACGAGAATTGGGTTCTGGCTCCTTAGCGCGAACCGGCCGTTATGAACGAATCGGAGTTCCCCTTTCACACGAGCTGTCCTTCTCCTTTGTCTGAAAGCGAGAGGTATATTTTCGTTCGTTCGCTAAGGTCCCTGTCGAATAACACCATTTTTTGTCGTTTGTCAGTGCTGTTAATCTTTATGTAACCAAAGCATGTACAAGTGTACATGCTTTGGTTTTGTATAGACTCACCGGGTTTCTAAAGATTAGGTGGCTCACACCCTACACAGACGGCTCACACCCTAGCGCGTGACGCCAGAGAGTCTACGACGAAACGGAATTTACGACCGACTTATCCCCATCCTTTTCTCACGCGCAGAGTCCCTCTTTTGTTTGGATGCGATAGGTATACTTCTCTTCGTTACGGGACAGTTTTCGTTATAAAGTAAATTAAAATAAAAAAATATTGTAAATATTTTTATTGCTTTAAAATTACAAATATCTTTAGAAAGGCTCGTCTTATAAACCTTTAATTTACTTAACAATGCGGAACTTGAATACGACTTATAATTAGGACGACTCCTGCGGATAATCTTGACGCTTAGAAAACAAATTTTTTTATTGCTTCGTATTTTCCTACGGAGGACATTATTTGTCTCCCGTTCCTCTGATGACGATTGTCACAAGCTTCTTCTACAATCTTATATTTTATCTTCGATTTTGGGGGGCTTCGTGTATACTCATAACCACTCATAACGAAAGTTTACCTTTGTGTTAACTATAGAGCTTCGTTTTCCGTTTGCTATAGAGCTTGTATATCATTTATGATTATGTCTTGTATTAGCATTACTCTTATATGTGTTATTTAATGTTCCTTGTACATTTTTATCTGTAAATAAATTTAAAGTTATTGTTGTAAATATTTAGATTGTCTATCTGACATTGTCCGACAGCTGACGTTGTCTAACTGTTTTTATTTTTCTATCGAATTGTCTATTCAAATTTAACTATGGAGTTTAGCTATGTTTCGAGAATATTCTATATTGTATGAATTTTAAAATTTAAATGTTGTAGAATAGAATGCGCATGGGCAATATAAAAGGACGCACATGGGCAGGACGACCAGTCTACCACCAGCTCTGAAGAAGCTCAGAACCTCAAGCTATAACAGTGCCAGCATACGTTTACCCGTAGAGTAACGGTGCCGGGGCACGAAGGGTGTTGCCTCCCTGCACCTACGCGCGTCTACCTTCCTTCGTGCGCGTATCCGCGTCGCGCCTACCCGCGGCCGGCTTGCGGCGTGCGCGTATCTGCGTCGCGCGCCCCATTTGCCGCCTCCTGCGCTCGGCGGAGCCCTACCGCCCGCCTCTTGCGACACTGGATCCTACCGGCGCGCTGCCTGTGCTCACCCTGTGCTACCGCCCTACCACGGTTGCCCATTTTGAACTTTTACCTTGTATATATATTTAGTGTAGTGTACCGGTGTAAATAGCTAGTTTTAAGTCAGTTTTAAGTTAGATTTAAGATTATTTGGACGAGCCATCATTGTACATACCTCTTATAATTATAGCCCTCTTCCCTCTAATCTTATCTTTTCTTCTTCCCCCTACCTTTTAGCTCCGTGACCCTCCGTTACGCGACAGTTTGGCGCCCAACTCTATAGAATCCCTCCCTGTTCTCAAAATTCTAAAATAAACTTGCACAAGTTTCTGTATATAACATACCTTTTGGCTCCCTATTAGACGTCTCTTACTTCTTAGATATTTCTTTCCCTATTCTTCCTCTATTTTTCTCACTAAAATAAAGTAAATAAAATAAAAACTATTGTAAATATTTTATTGCTTTAAAATTACAAATATCTTAGAAATGGCTCGTCTTATAAACTTTAATTTACTTAACAAGGCGGAACTTGAATACGAACTTATAATTAGGAACGAAACTCCTGCGGATAATCTTGTATCGCTTAGAAAACAAATTGTTTTATTGCTTCGTAATTTTCCTACGGAGGACATTATTGATTCTCCCGTTCCTCTGAGTGACGATTTGTCACAAGCTTCTTCTACAATCTTATATTTATCTTCGATGTTGGGGGGCTTCGTTATACTACATAACTACTCATAAAGAAAGTTACCTTTGGTGTTAACTATAGAGCTTCGTTTTCCGTTTGCTATAGAGCTTGTATATCATTTTATGATTATGTCTTGTATTAGCATTACTCTTATATGTGTTATTTTAATGTTCCTTGTACATTTTTATCTGTAAATAGATTTAAAGTTATTGTTGTAAATATTTAGATTGTCTATCTGACATTGTCCGACAGCTGACGTTGTCTAACTGTTTTTATTTTTCTATCGAATTGTCTATTCAAATTTAACTATGGAGTTTAGCTATGTTTCGAGAATATTCTATATTGTATGAATTTTAAAATTTAAATGTTGTAGAATAGAATGCGCATGGGCAATATAAAAGGACGCACATGGGCAGGACGACCAGTCTACCACCAGCTCTGAAGAAGCTCAGAACCTCAAGCTATAACAGTGCCAGCATACGTTTACCCGTAGAGTAACGGTGCCGGGGCACGAAGGGTGTTGCCTCCCTGCACCTACGCGCGTCTACCTTCCTTCGTGCGCGTATCCGCGTCGCGCCTACCCGCGGCCGGCTTGCGGCGTGCGCGTATCTGCGTCGCGCGCCCCATTTGCCGCCTCCTGCGCTCGGCGGAGCCCTACCGCCCGCCTCTTGCGACACTGGATCCTACCGGCGCGCTGCCTGTGCTCACCCTGTGCTACCGCCCTACCACGGTTGCCCATTTTGAACTTTTACCTTGTATATATATTTAGTGTAGTGTACCGGTGTAAATAGCTAGTTTTAAGTCAGTTTTAAGTTAGATTTAAGATTATTTGGACGAGCCATCATTGTACATACCTCTTATAATTATAGCCCTCTTCCCTCTAATCTTATCTTTTCTTCTTCCCCCTACCTTTTAGCTCCGTGACCCTCCGTTACGCGACAACTCGCTTCTTTACGACTGTATTCAACTTAAGGTGAATGTATTTAAGCAGGGCTCACAAAATTGAAGAATACTCCTACGGTCAAGCGATAGATGCTCCAGGACACCCACAATTTTTAAACTTCTCCCTCATCCCTCACTCACCTCCGGTATCCTCATCATATTCAGCGAAACATCTACTATTCACTGTGGAGAGAATGAAATTTTCTATGATACAGACGTCCTTATTCTACACTAGAACAATATGTAAGAGCCTTTGTGACGTCAGCAAAGTTCAAAGGCGTCATAAACGGCTTATAAGGCAGGCAAGGCATATCTCAGCGGGGTCTGTCGTGAGACCCGGCTATTGTACTTACAACTATTCTAACGAATTTTTCAATGACGCAAAGACCTTCACATCCTGCTGTAAATCCATAACATAATAAGTAAGTAATTCGCCCAGGGGTTGCGACATAGTAGTGAGCGAGCTTTATCAAAGTTCAAAGCCGCTATAAACGTTTTATGAAGCGAGGTCACTGCGGACCTGGATCCCAATTCTCACAAATATCACGAGCACGAGAATTGGGCTCCTGGCTCCTTAGCGCGAACCGGCCGTTATGATCGAATCAGAGTTCCCCTTTCACACGCGCTGTGTTTCTCCTTTGTTTGAGTCCCTGTCGAATAACACCTTTTTTTGTCGTTTGTCGGTGCTGTTAATCTACTTGTACATGCTTTGGTTTTGAACAGAGTCACCAGGTTTCTGATGAGTAAGCGGCTCACACCCTACACAGACGGCTCACACCCTAGCGCGTGACCCCAGAGAGTCTACGACGAAACGGAATTTACGACCGACTTATCCCCATCCTTTTCTCACGCGCAGAGCCCCTCTTTTGTTTGGATGCGATAGGTATATTTCTCTTTCGTTACGGGACAGTTTCGTTATAAGCTCTCACAGTCATCATGTGTTTAAGTTATGACTAAATTCAGTTTGTTTCTTAAGAGTACTAGATACTGCCCCATTTACGAGAACATAGAACTGAAATGCCATTCTCGCTGCCGCTGCCACTGACGGCAATAATGCCGGCATTACTGATGCAACGGCCGAAGTCCAATGCCGAAACGTGGCACTCCCACAAGCTAGAAAAAAATATATACCAAAGTAACCTTTACATGTAAATAAAAGGGTATCTCCCGTTCTCATGCAAACCCAACCTCCTGGAAACTTAGAGCAGCGTCGATGAACACCATTATACCTAATGGTCTATGAGAACGTGATGTCATAGACTAGATGCTGTTCGAAAGAAGTTGACCGTGGGAGAGCCACGCTTCGGCATGAATGGGCCGGCTCGACCGGAGTGATACAACGGCCTCATAGAAAACCGTCGTGAAGCAGCACTGTTCTGTGTTTCTCGGTGTGAGTGAGGTTAAAGGTTGGAAGCGCACTTGTGTCTCTACTGTTTACCATCAGGTGACTCGTCTGCTCGTCTGCCACCTATCACATAAAAAAAGTATTGCTAGCAGCTAGACGTGTGTAACTATTTACTGCAACGAATTAGTGATCCGACTCAGTCAAATGATACACTGTTCCGAGTCTAATGTTCACTCCGAATGTATCATTCGACTCAAATGGATCTCGATTTCCAGTGAACCGAATGATCCGAATGAGCTGAATGATCCGATGTGCCAAATGACCCGAATGATCCGAATGAGCTGAATGATCCAAGTGAGCCGAATGATCCGAATGAGCGGAATGAATCACGGATCTATCTGAGAGTCAATGTTCCAAATGAAGCGTTTCACTGTTCCGTATCTGTCCACTGATCCAGATGCTCTTCTCTTGAAGGTCCTACGCCGTCTGGAAATCGCAGCCTAACCGTTCCACAGAAATGAGGCATTTGGTTGTTACACTGCTTAGTTGCATTTCGCCGAATGAGTGAGTTTAAAAGTTTGGCAGTCCACTTGTGACTCCACTGATTTTCAGGGTCTAACCACATTGGCTTTGCCAATTGATTACCATCAGGTGATCCATCTGCTTGTCTACCATATAGTAAAAAAAAAGGTTGACCATATCACTGCCACTGCACCACCGAGGTGTCAGTTCCTCTGTCCTGTAATATGGACTCCTTTGAAGCATGAAGAAGCATCTCGCGGACCAGTATGGCAGTACCAATTGAAGTGATTCCCTGCATTGGCGTCCGTTGTAATTGTCACGTGGGCTCTCCTTTTGCTTATCATCCGGATAAGGTGAGCCAATATACTGTTCTAATGTAAAAAAGAGGGTAGAAACAGTTCAGAATGGCCCGTCTGCGCCAGCGTGCGCTGTGCGGCGGCGTGTGCGCATGCTAATGCACTGCACTGAGAGTCTTATCGCGCGCGCGATTTCTCCTTGTAATTGTTAGGCTCTAGCTAGACAGATATCCAAAGTGATCCATATAAACCTTTGATTATTTTTTTGCAAAAGTTCATGTTACCGAAATACTTGAAATAAATTTGAAAAGTGAGATTAATATTGAATTGATTATTTTTTATTATTGTTGCGTGCGAGAGCGAGATTCAAATCATCTAATATTTTTTTTCTTTAATAAAATGTGCTCATCACATTTATATTTATTACAGCCACACACCGAAGTATACCAAACTGTCCAATTTCTTCTGTTGATTCTAACCTTCAATGTCAAATGTGTTCGGTTTAAAATCATTTAAACATAGAAAACCGGCGTGAAGCAGCACTGTGCTGTGTTTCGCTGCGTGAGCGAGGGTACCGAAGCCCCAATCCGGTGGTCCTTTAAATCTCTCTTTTAAAGGTTGGCAGCACACTTGTGACTCCACTGGTGTCGTGAGTGTCCATGGGCGGCGGCAATCGCTTACCATCAGGTGATCTGTCTGCTCGTCTGCCACCGATCACATAAAAAAAATAATTAAGAAATTTTGACTGAGTGTAGTAGCAGCGTGATGTGTGGCTGTCTGTATATTATTTTGGACTTCATAATATCCTATCGTATTCCGAGAACGAATCTATCATCCAAAGATGTAGCTTTGGAATAAAAGAGTTCACTGAGGTCTACACAATAACAATAATCTTTCAAGTGATATACGAAACAAAAGGTTGCGGACCTCTTCCTAGCTACACAGATATGCCGGCCTCCAACGGCTTAGGATTCCTTTGTATTTCTATCGCCAGCTTTTGTATTGCTCACTTCATATATTCCATAGGTCTGGCTTGTGCGCTGGTATCTGACGCGAAGTGAATAGCCCTTAGTAAAGGTACGCTTTGTTTAGCTAACAATAAATTTGCTAGATACAAATACAACACGTTTTGAGATAGGCTAGTTACCAGGTTAATGGGTCTATAAAGTATCAGCCTATTTATTGTCTGACTATTATTGTGCAGGGTATAGGCCTCCATCATAGAAATCAAGTCATCGCTACCATGATAGGATAGAGTATAGACGTTCGCAAATCTGAGTTATCTTTAATTGTATACACGGGACAAAACGCGGTTATTTTTGTATCTGTGAGTAGATGCTACTAAGAGTATATACTTACATATATCGCTTCCAGCGATAAGACCGCTGAAATTGTACATTTAAGTTTCTGTAATTCTTAGCTTTTTAAGTTGTTGTGCAACAAAGTATATCTATCTATCTACATAACCGCGTTTTGTCCTGTGTACATTAATTATTTTTATAATGCAACTTGACAGTTTAAAATCATCTTGCTCAACGCGGGAATCGAAACCAGGACCCAGGGATCAGAGCCCTGTATTTGAACCACTAAACCTACTTGGTTTAGTGGTTTAGTAATATGTTGGTGAGCATCGACATTCGGTCGACCAGAAAGAATGCAGTTGCGTAGGCGGCATTAAACGTTGCAATATCGTATTCATCATCATCATCAGCCCGGTAGTACCCACTGCTGACTATATCATCGACCCATCATGACACTGGACGACCCTGGATTTCGTCTGCCAGTTTTAGGATACCATTCAGTCAGGATTTTACTCCACCTGCCATCACCGCGCCTAGCCAAGTGTCCTGCCCAATTCCACTTAAGTTCCATCACTCTTGATCCGACGTCTTGTCGACGACGTCGACGTCAGTATCGTATTAAGTATGGATAATCATTTCTACCGACACCAATGTGCACAAGCCCTTACATTAATAGGGTGCGTGCACATACTCTCGGCCGCGAGACCCAGCCCGGTTGTGTATCAGCCGCGTAAGGAATGGCATTCTCGCGCTTATCTCGCAAAAGTACCGGGTATATTTTATTTTATTTGCCCGCTTTTGTCTCCGTTATCTCAGGAACTTGGACACCCAATACTTTAAAGAATTGCGACGTTTTTCTCTTATTCCTACGAGTACGCAGAGGTATTTTAGTAACTCAATTTCTTGCTAGTTGGATACTTCTTTGAGACTATGGCGCCTGGTACAAGATGATCTATAGATGACATGCGCAAAGACAATATTAAAGATAAGTTAAAAGATAAAAATAAAAAAATATTTATTCTATTTAGGTCCATACTGAATACTTATGAATGTCAAAATAGGTTTTTTTTATGTGATAGGTGGCAGACGAACAGACGGTTCACCTGATGGTAAGCGATGGCGGCCGACCATAGACACCCGCGACACCAGTACACAATTATCATCTACCGCTGGTTCGGAATGTCGATTTCCACTGAGAAGACACCAGAATAAAATTTATAATATAATAATAATAAATATTTCACAACATCACATACATTGATCTGACTCCAAGATAAGTAGCTCAAGACACCAGTACACAATTATCATCTACCGCTGGTTCGGAATGTCGATTTCCACTGAGAAGACACCAGAATAAAATTTATAATATAATAATAATAAATATTTCACAACATCACATACATTGATCTGACTCCAAGATAAGTAGCTCAAGCACCTGTGTTACGGATATCAGAATCAACAGTGGGATTACAAATATATACATATAATACTTTTCTTTTGTAAATACATACTTACAATACATAGCAAACACCCAGACCAATACAAACAAACACGTTCGTGCACACAAATGTTTGTACTGTGCGGGGATCGAACCCGCAACCCTTGTATCAGAGGCAGCGTTCACTACCACTGTTCCAAACGGGTCGTTAAAACTGTTCCAAAAATTAAGTCAAGTGACAGTTTTTTTACACGTACTACCGTCCGCTAACTAAAAAGTAGCTAAGGCATAAATCGGAGTCGCTGTGACTTACCGACCTTTTAGGTAGCGGACAGCAGCGTAGGTATCCTTCATATATTTATGAGATAGGCAGCAGTTGAGCAGACCGTTCATCTGGTGGTAAGGGATTGATTACCACCGTATGGACGGTCCAATTCATGATGATCATGAATCATGGTCGAAGCGCACTCTGGGCTCCAGCTTTGGACGCAACTAGGGTTGCCACCCGTACTTTATAACAAAATATTGTACGTTATTTCAGGTGATTGTACTCTATACTTTATACAAGAAAAATAAAGTACGCGAAAATACTTTATTTCGCATGGTTGCGTTAGAATTTTGAAAAATGTAGTCGTATTTATTTTCCGTAAATAAAATTGATGATTAAACGATTGGTGATGAACATGTCGCAGAAAGCGCCGCATTACTTATTCTTTCGTTTAATAATTTCTGAACGCAACAAACAGCAAAAAGTAATATAAAATATGTTTTTAAACATAATGATATAAGATAAATAAACTCTACTTTATTTTGATACTATGTGCTTTTTTTTCCTTACTTATAATAACGAAGGTGGCAACCCTAGGTCCGTGAATCACACGCTCAGATGATAGAAGTGCTGAGGAATAGCCCTCTCCAGTCTCAATATTTAGACTAACTTGGAACAGTGGTAGTGAACGCTGCCTTTGGTCTAAGGGTTGCGGGTTCGATTCCCGCACAGTACAAACATTTGTGGGCATGAGCATGTCTGTTTGTATTGATCTGGGTGTTTTCTATGTATTATAAGTATATATTTGTAATCCCACTGTTGATTCTGATATCCGTAACAGATGTTCAGCTACCTATCTCGGATTCAGTTCAATGTAGGTTATGTTTGTGAAATATTTATTTAATGTTAGTGCAGATTGTGGTAGGCTCTATAAAAGATAATTAAAAATGATAATCTCACATAAGAGTTAGGTGCTCTTGCGCACCTCGTGCGTGCTTCGCCGCCTAGCTAAACCGCAGCCACTGGATGCGCACGCGAACCACGCGAGTTGATTTATGATGTCTTGTGGGTTAAAGCTATCGCGGTTTCAGATTAGCGCATTTTTCTGTGCGTATAAGGCAATGTTTAGCATACGCGATTACATCGCACGCAATCTGATATTGGTTCATCTAAAAATCTCTGTCAGACTAGCTGTCATTAAAAATGACATTACAGAAGTTTCCTGAGGCCTTACCATGAGTTTGAAATACTATCATCGCTATCTAAAACTATTGCTCTGTCTCTTTCACATGCACCACTAATAAAAGGGACAAAGCGATAGTTTTCGATAGCGGAACATGTTTTTCAAACTCATGGTAAGGGTACAGGTCCTTTCGCCGACCGACATTATCGAGTCAGCGACAGTTGCTTGATGTGGGCGACAGTTGACTGCTATGGTTGACTACGGTGGGCGATAGTCGTCTACTGTGGGACTGTCACTCGTTTGTAAACTCCATAACGTGCGTACCTATTTTGAAAAGAGGTTGGGTTATCTTTTTCCGATATCATCAGGCAAGAGAGGACATCAGGTATAATTATAGGCGCTACTTTGTAATTTTCAATTCTATAACAGAAGAAGAATTGTGTAAGATTATGTTGAGAAATAAAGTATTAAAAGTATTATAAATAAAGTATTATTATAATTCTGAATTTCGCAATAGTTACCTAATTTTAAATAAATAAATAAATTTTGTTTCTACCTAATAGTTCGGCGGTGAGGGAAACATCGTGAGGAAACCCGCAAGTTTCGGAGGTGACGCATCGACGTAACTAGCTGTCGGTTTGGATTTCCTTGTTTAAGGGTTGCGAAGGTCAGAAATCACTCGATCCAGTGTAGTTATCAGACTTAAGTAGGAACTAATTATGGTCCAAATTTACATAGTCACATTTGTAGCGTACCTACTGGTTTCGAAGCGGAAAGACACGCTGTGATTTTTTTTATGGGATTTATTTATTTATTATTATTTGCATTACATATGACTATATGACTAGGTATGTGGTAGCATGACACAATCAAAACAACATATGCGCCTTGGTAGGCATCGCAAATTGGCATAGAGAGGAGCAGACATTTCTTATTTTATTTACTTGGTATTTGCTTTTGATATGTATTCTACTATGTATCCTGTAAATATTCGTTCACTGAGTAGTAGCATTTATGAGTAAGTAAATCTTTTACTAAATGAATAAACTTATTGTAATTATTTTCGTTTATTATGTACTTTGGCAATTTATTATATAATTTGATTGATCGACATTGGGTAAGGTCCGGAGTTATGTAATGTTAATTTAGAAGTCATTTGGATGAGATTATTTTTATTGCGAGGAATATGATTATAATATGATGATAGGATAGGGGGCAGACGAGCAGACGGATCACCTGACGGTAAGCGATTACCGCCGCCCATGAACACTTGCAACACCAGAGGAGTTACAAGTGCACTGCCGATCTTTTATAACTTGACCTTGTGATATGATAAGAGGAGTATATCTAACTTGATGATACGGCCAAAAAAATATGAAGATCTTTAACTACAGCAAAATAAATAAATATTTCACAACATCACATAGGTACATTGATCTGACTCCGAGATAGGTAGCTCAAGCACCTGTGTTACGGATATCAGAACCAAGAGCGGAATTATAAATATATACATATAATACTTTTCTTCTGTGGAGCATGCCATCCATTTTGATTATCAGTCCCCAGCTGTGTTGATAGATAGTGTCCTTCGACTTTAAGCAAGTTATTTGTTTATCTTAAACTTTACATTATTGGCCAGCCCTATGATTGATTCCATAGAGGATATGGTCCTATTTGGTTGGCGTCGCCCACATGGCCAGTATCATCCAGAGAGCAGAACCTCAGAGCACACGACGACATGCCCGCCCCGCGGGGGGCTAATCAGAACAAGCCAGTCATGTTCATACAGTCAGCAACGGCAATAGAGAAAATTTGATTAAGGTGGCGGGTAGGGCACACTAGCAACGCCAATTGATTTAAATTCTTTTCAACTACACCGCATAACTTTTTAACAATTTTGAAACTACAGCCTCTCGAAAAACTCGTATACTATTTATTTAATACTTATACTTAACCTTAGAAAGAAAAAAAGAAAAAAATATTATTTTGGACATCGCAATACCATATACGAGTAGGTACCACATCAGTTAAAAAAAGAACAAACAAAAAATAATTAAAAAAATTAAAAACAAAGCATAGGAAGAACAAAATAATAAGGGTACAAATAACCAGGCAGTGCATACCGTGCATTACCGCCAAATTGCAAGTGCAAAAACAGTTGGTAAGCAAGCCTGATGGTAAGCAAGAGAAGAGCCCACGTTGCAATTACAAAGGAAGCTTCGTCAGGCATCACCTCCGTTGGGACTTGCTATACTGGGCCGCGAGATGCTTCTTCACACTTCGTTTGAAGGAATTCATTTAGTAGGATATATGCGCCGGCAACGTTATATGATTTATGCGCGTATATACAAGGAATCTCAAATTATAGTTCAGTGTTGTTCCACGGGACTTTTTTCGTGCCGCGGACTCTACATTTCCTAACGTGACGACTAACTGAGCGTGTGTCATGGATGACCCCGTGTTGTATGCAACCGACGTCAGATGCAGTCGATGGAAATGTGATTGTGAACTAAAAATTAGGCGTAGGTGAGTCGTAATAAACACCCTCACTCTTACCGAGGTGTCGTAAAAGGCGACTAAGGTAAAGCTGCTGGCATGATCATCAGCATCCAGAGAAGGAAAACTCTGCATTTATATCAAAACCCTCGATAAACCCGTCTGCCAAGCGTGGTGAGTATGGTAATTACCCCTCATGTGATTGAGGGAGGCCCGTGCCCCAGCAGTGGGGACTTAAATGGGCTGATGATGAGTCGTAATAAATGGATTGACAACTTTCAAAAGTGTTTAAATTAGTCGTGGAGTTTATCGTACTCGCACAGAAAACTAGTACAGTTTTTGTTGCTAACAGTACTCAAGTGCGTTGTTATTTAAGACATTTTTATAACACACTGGAACGTATAGCAATGTGGTCGAGATTTAATTAAAAACATCATTTGCAACGCAGAAACAATTAACTATACATGCACTAAGAACTGTTTATTTGACGAAATTGAAAAATGTTCTTCTTCAAATGACCGAACGGGATTCATTGACTGATCACTGCAAGGGAACGGAATTTTGTATGAGAAGTCAAAAAGTTCTTGGATTATAATTTGTTCAGTTACAGATAGCATAAACCGCTATACACACACACACACACACACACACGCTCTTTTCTTTCACAAGTATTGACATGTGATAGGACACAGACAAACGGTTCAATGTTACAAAAATAAACATGGCATACTCTGCACGATACGCACGTATAAATAGAATACAATTAATGCTGTAATGAGCCTTTAATGTTAATTTTAAGCATGTATGCATGAAGCGCAATAAAATAATTTAGTAAAAATTAGTATGCGATTCGGTCTTTACTGAAAATCAGCGCTATGGCTCAGGCCATAGCTGAATGCTGAGTAGGGACCGTTTCGGCACTTAGCTTTTAAGATATTTCCTCTGTAAATGTCCATGTTAAGTGTCGAATAAATGATTTCTTATTTCTTATTTCTATACACTGTTGGTACAAATTTGTACATATTTATATCAGCCAGAAAGAAAAATTGAAACGTTAAAAATAAAGAATTTTCCAGTCGAAAAGCTAAAGAAAAGAGTTTACAGTTGCCGACCTACCTAATTAAAAACACTTTGTTCAGTCCCTTATTCCAAGAGTTAACGAAAGCCGAACCATTTTCTAATCACAAAGCACCCGAGTGTAAAAATAGAGTTATTAGCTAACCTTTCCTTTAACAAAGAGTTTTGTTAAACAATTTATTTAATACCCAACTAGACCCAAACAAGTTACAAACAAACCGAAAGTTTCCTCCTCAACAGGTTTTAAACGGCATAGTATAAACATTCCTAGTACTCATGAAGATGTACTCAGAGACACATCTCTAAACACCCTTAGCGTATTTTTCAAACAAACGTACTCCGTAACGTACATTTATGGTTCATTAAATAAAAAAAATTACATTTATTTTTCAATATTTTTTTAGGTCACGTCTAATTTCAATCATCCTCCTTCCTACAATATGGATTCGGTGACGGTGCCGACGGAGGTGATGCCTTGACATCGCTTCCGTTGTAATTGCAACTTGGGCTCTTCTCAGGCTCAGGAGATCGGACTGAGGTGAGCTAATATACTGAGCATCTAAAAAAAAAAACCAAGGTAACCTTCCAATTTGCTCAAGAAATTAAAAAGTAAATCAATCATCTTTCTCCTCACCTTTCTTATCTTAGTTTATGTCCTTTTTCCTCCTACCACCATTACCAGTCGCATCCAAAGCTGACGCTTCCGAGGCCGGGGTACGGTAGGACCATAATCCAGGATTTGAGAAGTCTGGTAATTAAATAAATCAATCTTCTTGTCCTATAACAACGTTGACCGTAGGATAGCCACGCTTTGGCATGAATAGGCCGGCTCAACTGGAGTGATACCACGGCCTGAAACATAACCGACGTGAAGAAGCACTGTGCTGTGTTTCGCTGCGTGAGTGGAGGGAATAAAAGTGGGGCTAAACAGTCAAGTGATAACGCTCACCTGTCTTGAATGCTGATGAAGGATGCAGCTTTCGGTTACGGTAACTGGACAGGGTCCAAGATCTCTCAGTTTCATTCAAACTGACCTTCAAATCCTAGTTACCTGTTACCAGCGTGTTACCGATATGAAGCTAACGCACTTCCCCGAACTGATCAGCCTTTCTTGATTTCCACACACGATAATAGAAGTATTCAAAGCTAAGACGACACGATATTTCGTTTCTTTAACGAAAATTATTCTAAATTACGCGGCAAAGCACGCGTACGACAAAGCGACGAAACGACGAAGAAGGAAGAGACTCTTTTTTTCAACTTTTTTAATTACTAAAATGTTGCCAGGCGAATTAATTCGAAATCCCTAATCCTGAACAGACATTCTATATTACCAGAGCGTTTCAAATACGTATGTTAACGTACTGGAAAACTTTGCACTGTGTAAAAGGAAACAGGGTTTTTGCTGGTAATAGCCTAGCAAGCTATGCTTTTTGTACATGCTTCGTATATGTAGCTAGCATAGTTGTGTGAGGAACCGGCTTGTAAAAACGTTTAGTACCATTTATCTTTCTTGGTCCATTGGCAACCAATGGAATTTTCATTGAGATACAAATGGAAATGTTCCAAGTCGTACATAGGATTGGCCAGGATCGTTCAGTTGTCCAAAAATGGCCTTCGGCACGAATGGCTAGACCACAGTAATACCACGGCCTCACAGAAAACCGGCCTCAAAGAAGCAGCACTGTGCTGAGTTTCGCTGCATGAGGAGGGCAATCCGGGGGAAAAGGGGGGTTGAAGGTTAGCAGCGCACTTGTGACTTCACTGGTGTCTATGGGTGGCGGCAATCACTTACAATCAGGCGATCCGTCTGCCCGTCTTCCACCTAACACATAAAAAATTGCACTTTGTAACTGTCTCATCATCATCATCATTTCAGCCAAAAGACGTCCACTGCAGGACATATACCTCCCCCAATGTTTCCCGCATAGATCGGTCCTGTGCCGTCCGCATCCAAGGGATTCCCGCGACCTTCACCAGATAGTCGGTCCACCTTGCGGGGGGCCTGCCACGGCTGCAACTTCCTGTACGTGGCCTCCATTCGAGGACCTTTCCGCTCCAACGACCGTCTAATTTCTTTATAGTAACTATCTAATTTCTTTATAATAGCTTCGTTTAATGGTGCAAACCGAAATCTTTAAATAAATTTCATACAGAACAGCTTAGTTACATTATACTTTGTTGTCGATAATGCTTGTCTATTGTCCCTGTCTAAGGGTTAAGAAAGACAGACGGGAGTCGTTTGATTCTAATTACTTTTAATTTACACTTTTTTTTCTTTTAGTTGGTTCTGTATGCGTTTTGTTATTCATATATTCACGTACGGCCGCGTGGTCCCCGGCAGAGTAGAATAGGCCACCCTCAATCTTACCGAGGTGTCGTAAAAGGCGACTAAGGTAAAGCTGCTGGCATGATCATCAGCACCCAGAGAAGGAAAACTCTGCATTTATATCAAAACCTTCGCCAACCCGTCTGCCAAGCGTGGTGAGTATGGCAATTACCCCTTATGTGATTGAGGGAGGCCCGTGCCCCAGCAGTGGGGACTTAAATGGGCTGATGATGATAATGATTATATTCACGTATAGATTTACTTTGTATCGTTTCGCTTTCTGTTAATATTAACTGTCAGTTTTTTTTAATGTCTGCATGTTTTATTATGAGGCATCGCTCAAAGGTATAGCCTTAAAATCAGCGCTGCAGCGGCTGCCTAGCGGTTGTTGTAGCTAATTCTGAGGCTGAAACTTGTTGGCCGCAACTTTATAATGTTTTGTCCTTCTTTAGTTTTGTATGTAATCATGTGTTGTGGTCAATAAATGATTTCTTATTCTTATTTTAACTAGACTAATCAAATCTTGGATCATGATTCAAGCGTAGGTACCCTGGGCTTCGAAGCGATGACTTTGGACGTAAACCGGAATGAAATTCTGGGACCGTGATGCGAAACTAGACACGGAATAAAAATCATCACATGAATGTCCAGGTTGGAATGGACAACATTTCATATTTTTAACATGTCCATATTGTTTTTTTATATGAAAGTAGACATAAAATGAACAGACCCATATTTTTTCTTTTTTCAAAATTTGTCCATTTTCATGCATAAAATAATTATTGAAATTCTTTTTATTCTAAATAGACGTAAGCGCCAAATGACGTCATCGGACGGCTGAATACAGCGATATTCATTTGCTTATCATTGTTTTAATAAAAAAAAGGTACTACTGTCAAAGGTAAATAATACTAGTGTCAACATTGTCAACGTCATTCATACATTCAACGTTGACAAGTTGTCTTTTTTTTTGACAGTTACATGTCATGGGTTTGGCATTACGTAAATTTAAAACTATAATGTGCTAAGCAAAGAAATATTTTACATTCTGCCGTCCGATGACGTCATCTTACGTTTTTTAGTTTTTAATTTTTTTCTCAGTAAATAAGCAATATAAAAAACGAATAAATATATATTCGAACAGCGGAAAAGAAAACAAAGAATTGGTATTTTTTGTTTCAGAGCTTAGCAATTTTGAAATGTTGTCCATTCTGTAAGTGTGGGGCAGAATGTCTAACAAGTTCAGGTGATTCTAAATATCAAGAGCCCAATTCTCGGGCTCGTGAAATTTCTTTTCATACGAATTATATCACTAAAACATAGTTTTTTTTGTATGATTTTCAAGTGATATCCGCCATGTTTTTGAAATGTCACAAACCCGAGAATTGGGTTCCAGGTGACTCGCATGTCGCAAGAAAAATTGACGACCCGTTTAGCGCAATAGTTGAGCGTCGGTTGATGAGACTCAGGGGGTTCGATTTTCTGGGATGGGATCTGGGTATCCCACACTAATATCTGTTTCATCAACAAAAATTTGTATTGGTGCGGAAATTGAATCATTATTGTTCCAGTTTTCCATAGTACAAAGGAAAACCTTATTTTGGGATCAGCGTATGTGATATTTTTTTTATGTTACGACAGAAAAGCATTTGATCTCAATCCTAACGTTAAGTGAAGTGTTGCCTCAAATGCGTCACTGTGCTAGTCCAATCAATTTGTTTTTTCTTTTTATATTTAGTATCACATTAAAACCTTACATACATTAATCACAGAAAACCGGCGAGAAGCAGTGCACGCGCTGTGTTTCGCTGTGTGAGTGCGGGTTCCGGAGGCCCAATCCAGGGGAAGGGGGTTAAAAGGCAAGCAGCGCACTTGTGACACCACTTGTGTTGCAGATGTCCATGGGCGGCGGTAATCGCTTACCATCAGGTGCTGCCACCTATATCATAAAAAAAAAGATATTCAACTTAGCACTGCAAATCAATACGGTTTATAATTATAAACTAAGTATTATGTTTATTACCCCGAACCACATTTACGTGAAAGACACATACAAGAATAATTAGCGATAGCTTCCCAAATCTTGGTGAGCTCGAAGCAGTCTATTATGCGTATTTATCTACGGTTTTTGAAGCATAAAAATAATATTAAAGACATTCTGCAAAGCGAATTTCCATGTTAGCAATAAACATTTTGTTTGGATGCTGTTCTATTACAGTCTACAATTTAACTACTTTATTTCCTTTTGAAGATATTCTCAGCATAGTAAAATAAATAACAGTACAAAATCTACACTATATCCCGAGAAGTCTTTCACAGTTCGTGAATCCCACTTGTACATAGTACCGGAAGCTCAATCCGGGGGCAAGGGGAGCAATTTTTTTATGTAATATGTGGCAGACGAGCATACGGATCACCTGATGGTAAGCGATTTCCGCCGCCCATGGACACTCGCGACCATGTTTTATTCCCGCTGTCCACCCTCTGCTAGTCCGTCCCGGGTGGACACCGAAACGAGTACTTGAAAAAATCCCGCTGTCCACCCCTTCCTGGTTGAAAGAGGGGGTGGACAGAGGGAATTTTATAACAATTGTTTCACTGTCCATCCGGGGTGTACTAGCACAGGGTGGACAGCTGGAATAAACTGCGACCAGTAGGAGTCCACCTCTAAAAGGGGGATTTAAAGGACCACCGGATTGAAGCTGCGGTATCCTCGCTCACGCAGTGAAACACAGCACAGTGCTGCTTCAAGCTGGTTTTCTATGTTTAAATGAATAAGAATAAGAATAAAATAATTCAGCGCCAAACATACACAAGATAAAAATTGACATTAGAATAGCACTGAAATGGGCTCACCAGTGGAGTCACAAGTGCGCTTCCGATCTTTAAACTCCCCTTTACCCCGGATTGAGCCTCCGGTACTCACGCAGCGAAACACAGCACAGTTCTGCTTCACGCCGGTTTTCTGTGGTATCACTCTGGTCGAGCCAGCCCATTCATGCCGAAGCTTGGCTCTCCCACGGTTAATCTGTTGTCGGGCACCTTTTGCATTACTACAGGCGTTGGAGCGCAGAGCCCCGCAATGCGTGGGGCCCGTAGCATTTGCTGCTCTTGCTATATGGCTTTCGGCACTAAACTAAATATTAGGGAGGACTTCTGGCCGCAGGGAGTCGTCTTCCGGAAGTTTCGAGGACGGCTACCAGCTGACTCTATACGCCGCACGTAGTAATTTGAAAAAAAAATGGGTATTTTATTTGTTATGTATGTATGTTAGACTGTAAGGTATTTATTTTATGGCCCAATGAAATATTTTTGAATGTATCTTGTTGCCTAAAATAAACGTATTATTATTATTACTAAGGCAGGATCACTAAATGCACCATCAAACCATTCTCCTAAGCCACTTTACTGCTACTGCCTACACTATGCTGCAAGGAAACGAAGTTTTTGCCAGCGATTTCACATGGCGGCGGTGCACGTTGCCGAACTACGGGCGACCTTCTCCGTGGTCGTTATAATCCAAACACAGGTCGACGACCCCGGTGCAGAGATGCGTTGGCCGTTTCACATGTAGCGTTACAACCTCCCACGTGATATGGCCCGAGTGATAAGCGGTAGCGGGCCGAGAGTATTAATTATTAGGGTATTCTCCTACAGTTATTTCAGCTCGGCGGCCAATCTACGAACTGTTATACCCGGGATATGTCACCAAAAGGGCTGACGAGGGAGAACCGCTTAGTCAGCAGCTCTCCCATCATCCGATGGCTCGCGCCACAGCAAGCCAGTCTGTTGCTAGCTTCCATCGCGTACGGCTGCCCAAGGGTCCCTAATTTTCCGTCATAAACATCTATGTGTATATTCTCATTACCAATATATAGTGACTATTTAAAAAAGTGTTTTTTTTAAATAGCCTTCTGATTAGGACCCGATAACAGAACGTTATATATTTTATAGATAGATAGATATTCTTTATTGCACAAAAAGAAAATACAAGCATGATACAATAACAACAGACAGTACAATAAGGCGGTCTTATCGCTTTATAGTGCTCTGTGCGCAGATACAAGTGCACACTCCTGAAACTTCGGGCTAGCAACTAAATGTTTCTTAACAGAAACACTCAGGCCAATAGTGCAATTTCTTAACTTAATGTCCTATGTCCCCTAGGTGTGGCAAAGGGCGTCCACAGTGCTTCGCCATCTCGGACGGTCTTGAGCTTCGTGCTTTACTTCGCATCGAACTCTAGGACTAACGTCCTAGGGTCTTCGCTTCTGCAGTGATAGTGCGCCGCTAGGTTTGTTTAGAGCTGCCACGTTTCCGATTTCCTTAGGGGTTCCAGTCTAGGGCTTGCTTCGGTATTTGGTCCGGTTACCTTCGGAGCATGTGGCCATTCCAGTTCTGGTTTTAGTTAATATATTTATACATTTTTTACACCACACCCATAAATGCGCGTGGTGTTTGAAGACCTCCCCCCTTAAGGCCCGATGTCTCCTATCTCTTTTGTAGAAGTAGGTGCCTAGTTCGGGAATATCATTTTTCCATGAGGCTCGTTCCTTCTCCAGTTCGCCACATTTGTGCTCGCACTGGCGCCATATACGTTTATTCAAACTCCAAAATAGAAGCAGCCCCTGCGGTGCGTTTTGCCGGTGAGTGAGAGTACCGGAGGCCCAAGCCAGGAGAAAGAGGAGTTTAAATGTTGGCAGCGCAATTTTGGTTCTATAGGTGTTACCGAGGCTCCATTGATCTTACAGGTGTCCATGGACGGCGGCAAGCGTTTACCATCAGGTAATCCGTCATCTTCTCCACCATCTAATTAAAAAAAATCTTGTGCGTCTATCTTGGGCCAAACAAGTTTGTAAGAAGTCCGCCTACACAATGAGTTTTCGAACTAAATCCGAGGCGATTTGAGAACTTTTTGTTGGCATTTAAATTGGGTGCCTCGTTATAAGCAGTTTGCGCGTCGTACTAAGGCGAGGGGCTTCCATTATGTATGAGCACTCTCAGTACTAGTTTCATTTAAATAGGCTATTCTGTTAATCTGCCGTTGCAATAAGGTTTAATTTTTTTCTTCTTGAAGCTGCGGCTCGTTCCTTACCTGGTGCTGGTCAGAGTGGCCCACCACCAAGTGACAGCTGCACTGATCTATATATTTGTTTGTAGCGAGGATGTGTTCGCTTATTTGTGCCTGGGCTGAGTTGTAATTGGCGGTCATATGTTCCAAAGACCGGTGTAGCCACGAGATTTCCGCCTGTAGCTCCTGTGTTTCAGTTTCGTACCTACTACTCTCATCTAACTTTTTACTGTACACTTCTAGGCTATCAACTAAATCTGTACGCTGTTTTTATAATTGTAGATTCTTTTGAAGGCATTTTTTTCTTCTAATTAATTTTTCTGTCTTCTTTATGTAATTGTTTATTTTAACATATTTTTTTAATTTAGTTTTACTTTTTATTTCTACCATATCATTTCTCAAAATTAAGCTGCGAAAGCTTTTATTGGTTGAACTTTCGAAATTGCGCGACAGTAAAATACTTTATTGTTTTCTATTCTTTAAATACTTTGTGTTATCTATCTAAATGTAATTTTATATTTGCATGCTACAGGATAGCGAAACTTGTTCGCACATATATATATTCTTTAAATGTAACACCTTACCATGTACACCATGTTTCTTGTGAATAAATATGATTATGATTATGATAATCATCACTGTTATTATCATTGTCAGCTAATTTGACGACCACTGATGGACATATGTCTCAAGTTCCTGCACACAGAACGGTATTGTGAGGGCGGCATAGAATTCCCGAATCCTACCTAATCTATCTATGTACCTAAACAGAGGCAGCTCTTGCCCATGTAGCGCCCGGGTGCAATTAATGTTTAGCGCCCTCTTGTATCGAAATGCGCGAACAAAATGAAGTAGTTTAGTGCTTAAAACACGCAGTAAGCTGCGTAGTACGCACCCACCACGTTTACACAGGGTGTTACATTTAGGGTTTCAAGCCGAAGGCCATGGATAAATGTCAAAACTACATTAAATCGTAGGATATACATGGGAGTGTTTTTGGTATCCCAAAGGGTACTCTATGCATGGCCTTCGGCTTACCATTCTAAATGAAACATAGACGCTCGCTCCTTGCGAAGCGTTATGGAGGCTCTTGTCACGAGTGACTCTCGGCGCCCCCTAACACCCGGCGCCCGGGTGCACCGCACCCCCTGCAATATAGGTAAAGACGCTCCTGTACCTAAATCTATACCGTATAATTTTTCATAACAGTGTGTTTGCCTTTCATTCTCTTTCATCTTTCATCTTCCCTCATGGTACCTATTTGATGAAAAGATCCCAGATCTGAGTTTTAATAATAAAGAATCAATTTTATCGACATAACTAAAGGTACTCGTATCTGAATAATATCGTGGTGCTAGTAATACCACTCTTAATTAAGAACGACTGGCTCAATTTTAATAGTATTGATTTTTTCCTTATTACACACGGAATGGGCCAGGGGTCACTAGTTTAAAAATATAAAATAGGTAAAATTGTTGTTTTATTATTTAATTAAGGCAACAATATATATTTGTAATCCTGATATTTTTGCTCAACAATTTCTATAAAAAAGCGATTATAAATAAAGTATAAAGGTACACAAGCAAAGTCAACCCTCTCTATAATACCAAATCCTCAAATTGGTCGAGATTTGTGAAAATGTAATTATCCTTGAAGTGACAAGATAAAGGTCGCTTGACGAAGGTACAACAGCCATTGTTGACAAACAGAAGATTATCGGGTCTATGGCAGAAAATGTCCGTACACTGCCTTTGGCTAGTTTACCTAATTTAAGTTATAATATAATATAACTATAATATGGTTTATTTTTTATATTTATTTATTATATTCTTTGTGACCTATGGATAGGAACCTAAGTAGTCAATGCTCACTCAAATGTTTTCAGAGACATCTGGGGATTTATTGGTGGCGCTTTGTGGGTTTGATGTTGTATTTATTGCATTCCCTCTAATATGGTTGAGTGAAATGATAGCTGACACCAACGTCGTACTTGTGAACAGGTGCCACCTTTGGGGACTGGTCTGTTTCGGTTTACCTCATAATATTTTTTTTATTATTATTTCCTTTATTGTATTTTGTGTTACAATTAAATTGCATGGCTTGGTATGATGATGACACAAAATTGTATGAAAGTTTGGCAATTAAAAAGAATAACTGGCGAGTTTCTTGCCCGATCTTCTCGACCAGAAAGAATTTTCCGAGCCGGTGGTAGAATCGCATTATGTTTATTTTTTTAGCATATTTTATGTACAAATACAAATTCATTTATTCGTCATCACAGGTGGTACAAAGTTGACAGAGGTAATGTATGTTGTAACTCCATGATGCGCCTACAATGGCATACGAAATCATTAGATGCGAGAAAAAAAAAACTTGTCATCATACACAATATTATTAGATGAAAATAATAGGCAAATATTTAAAAACATAGGTATTCATTAGTTAGTGTTAGTACAAAAAACATTACAAATTAGTATGGTAATAGAATTAAATTATTATGGTGATTTGATAGAGTGACATCAACATATATATGTTTAACATGTAAATTATACATAACTATTTATAGTTTTAAGTCATACAAATGTATGACGATTTGTTAGTGCTGTGTACAAACCTATGCAAATAAAGAATTATTTGAGTTTGAGTTTATAATTATTATCTTCCTAGACTATTTATCAAGTTGTCAGGAATATTCTGACCGAAAGAAGTTGGCCGGGAGCGGTTGGTCTGTGAACAAGATTGCTTTTATTTTAAACGTGGGTTCTGAATAAGGATGTACCAAGTTTAGAGTACAAATTCTTCGAAATTGTGTCGGAACTAGGTGTAACGCCTCATCTAGTATTATACAATTTACAATTAATATAAAAGAGTTCGTCGCAACTTAGATAACATCCTTGAGTTCGCGCCACTAAAGAAGGCCCTTGAAAAGCGCACTTGCGTCGCTGTTACAGTCGGATTGTATCATCCGCCGTATTACGATACGGCTAGCTGTTATCAAAAACAGGGCCGTTCTGAAATGCGGCGGTTTAACGATATTCATTATTACACAAATAAATAAATTGAAAATTGAAAGTTCCCTCCCGCAGTTCGAAAATAGCACTTGTGTTTCAGACATATGTACTATCCAAAGTATAACAAACGTAACTTCATGTGACGTCGTGTGTACATATAATATCCATGTTAATGTTGATGTAAAGAAAGCATTTCGTCGTACTGTCAATATATATGTTTCAGTAAGATAATACTTCGGGTAGGGGGAAACTCGCTTTTTTAAACTCGTCCCAGAATTTTAGGTTTTTTTGCTGGTCACTGTTCCAACCTAACCTAACCAATATTTTTGTGGCAGTAATACATACTGAACTCTACACAACCAAAAATATTGGTTAGGTTAAGTTAGAAAAGTGGCCAGCAAAAAAGTCCCAAAATTGTGGTACGAGTTTTAATAGGGTGAATTTCCCCCTAACCCATTATACTTAGGCTTGTGTTGAAGCAATTTCTTCTTAATCATTTGCTGTTTAAGCTATAGTAACATAATATACAATTACATAATGAAAACAAATTAAAATACACTTGAGGTTGATCAACCTTACAATGCGCGGCAATCGTTCACACAAGACAAGACAAGAATGGACAAGCTCTAAACAATTAATTTGATAGACAGTCGATTTATAACCTCCGAACCCATTCCAATTGTTGAGCTAACACAAGAAAGGATGGAAACGGACGCAACTCGTGACCGCTCGAATGGGTCACAGCAGCAGTCATATGTCTGAGCCACAGGGGAGTGAACATCAGTGACATAAGCTAAGACAGAACATGGAGACACACCGTTTTGGAGCCACGCTTCGGCATGAGTGGGCCGGCTCGACCACGAGTGATACCAGGGCCTCACAGAAAACCGGCGTGAAGCAGCATTGTGCTGCGTTTCGCTGCGTGAGTGAGGGTACCGGGGGCCCAATCCGGGGAAAAGGGGGTTTAAAGGTTGGCAGCGCACTAGGTAAGTGGTGTATCTAAGGAGCGTTCTTTCTATTTTAGTCGAAATTTACTTTTGTCTGCTGTAATTTACGAGTTACGATCACAATTACATTTTGGGGGTTCGGAGATGGAGATTGGTATGAGGGGGAATGTGGGACCTCACTATGCCTTGGCTTGACCAATACCTTAACGTGGTTTCCAAGTAACGAAACAAAACGTTATGAAAAGTATGTCTAATTTTATGTAACTTTGTGTAGCTTTTTACAACTTGAGGAATCATTTAGTGTACCTTTCTGTACGAATATTGTATGCTAATAGGTATTATGCTTATTTCTTAAGAAATACCATTAGTTCTAATTTAACACGCACTAGGTAATCCTTGTTGCACCTAAGACCCCGCGATCACGGCCCGGTACTTGAACCAGTAGTCCCAAGGTAAGAATAACTATACATTTATACTATTGGACATTATTTTTTTAACATTAATTTACATTCACCATTTACAATCACTAACATATTAATTATATCAATTTAATATTATCTGAATCACTATTAATAAATACATTCCACCCATTAACGACATTTTGAATTACTTTGCAAATTTTTAAATTGTTTGTATCACACTGTGGTTTCCTTTTTTACACCTTTTGTCACAAAAATTACAATTAATTTTTATCGAAATTTGTAGCACCTCGCCTGGCGCGGACAAACTCTGAGGCCGCCGTCTGAAAATCAGCGTCATGGCTTTGCTGTGGCATAGGCTGAGACGGGGACCATTCTTGCTGCAACATTGTTCACTAATTATTATTTTTAGGGTTCCGTACCTCAAAAGGAAAAAACGGAAGCTTTATAGGATCACTTTGTTGTCCGTCCGTCCGTCCGTCTGTCAAGACCCTTATTCTCAGGAACGCGTGGAGGTATGAAGCTGAAATTTATATCAATTACTCAGTTCTACTGTCCCTTGAAGCTGTGAAAAAATCAAACTTCTAAGCCAACGCAATCAAAAGATACAGCCGTTTATGCCGCAAATTTTCGACACTTGCAAGGGAATCAAAACCTACAGGGTGCTTCCCGTGAACTCAGAATCTTGAAATTTGGTACGAAGCAACGTCTTATAGCATAGATAAAGGAAAAATTACGAAAACCATAAATTTTTGGTTACATCACATAGTATATATTTTTTTAATAATTTTAAACTTACTACCTATTTCCTCATAAACGCGTAGAGGTATTAAATTGAAATTTATACCAAATACTCAGGTCTATAATACCTTTAAGCTGTAACAAAATCAAACTTCTATGTCAACGTAATCAAAAGAAACAGCAATTCAAGCTGCATATTTTGAAACTCGCAAGTACTCGCAAGGGAATCAAAACCTAAAGGGTACTTCTAGTCGACCTAGAATCTTGAAATTTGGCATGAATCAACGTTTTATAGCACACATAAAGGGAAAATTCCGAAAACCTTAAATTTTTAGTTACATTACAAAATATATATTTTTGAATAAATATAAACTTATTACTTTTTTCCTCATGAACGCGTAGAGCTATCAAGTTGAAATTCATATCAAATACTTAGATCTAATTGCCTTTAACCCGTGAAAAATAAAATTCTAAGTCAACGCAAAAACGCAAAACGCAAAAGTACAACCATTGATACCGCTTATTTTGAAACTCGCAACTACACGCAAGGGAATTAAAACCTAAAGACCACTTCCCGTTGACATAGAATCTCGAAATTTGGTAAGAAGCAATAGCTTACAGCACAGGTAACAGAAAAATTCCGAAAAGCTTAAAATTTTAAGTAGTTATACCACCAAAAATATTGTGATTGTAAACATAATTGTAGTTACAGCAATGACCGCGAGTTATTATACTATGTATGGGGAGGGCAACATTTAAAGAAGGCGAAATAGCCTTCTTCTTTATATTTCGACGTTCTTTTATCGAAATGATATGTGTTAATATAAAATAAAGGATTACTTAAACGATAAAGAGATCTTTGTCTTAAATTTATGCTCCTCCATCTTTCCCCATTGTAATGTTATGAATTTCATTTTGCAATAAAAATACCATAGTTATGACTCGATTGTCGTAATGAACGAACTTTGTAAGCCTTGCAGGTTTGTACGGAACCCTCGGTGCGCGAGTCCGACTCGCACTTGGTCGGTTTTATATTTTGTATTTCATTAATTGCTTCTACCTATCAGACTCTATGACTATTATTAGTGTTTACAACTTGATTATGTAACTGTATAATTTTTAAGCAGAAGAATAAACGTATTATCTATCTATCTATCTAATAACATTTTATAAAAATAAGAGGACAACACTATACGGTAGGTAGTGTCGATACTGCTTTAGCGTATTTATCTACTGTGTCTCAGTGGCATAATCAAACACAAAGCATGGACACACGTAGTTTGTGACGGAAGCCCCATTGGGTCACACCAGCCATATGTCTCACGAAGCCATGCCACAAAAGAGTGAACGTCACTGATATGACTCAAGCTTTGTACTAATATATAATACGAGGGATCGATTTTTATTATATGTTAACACAAAGCTTGAGACATGTAGCCCTTGATAAAAACCGAATGGATTACACCGACCATGAGTCTCGCCAAGCCGCCAACAGAAGAGGAACGTCAGTGACATAAGCTAACATAAAGGATGTAGACATGCCGTCCATGATCGAAACTCCAATGGATTACATGTTCTTATGTGTCATGCGAAGCCGTGCCTTAGAAGAGTGAACGTCAGTGACATGAGAAAACTCTCCCTCTATCAAAGAGAGAGAGAGAGAGAGAGAGAGAGAGAGAGAGAGAGAGAGAGAGAGAGAGAGAGAGAGCAGTATAAAAGAAACAAATCGTCAAAAGTGAACAATTGACACTATCTCTATTTTTTAAGCGAAACAATTTCGCTACCAATTTCTGAATATGTGCTACACATTACTTTACTGTTATTGACTGTATCTGCGGTCATGCTGCTAAATGCACGACGTGCGGTCACGACTCGCAGTCTGCCATTACAAGCTGCAGCCCCAGGATTCTACAGCCGTTGTAAGATCAACATTAAAATGATTGCGATTTCTTTGAATAAACTTGGTCTAAAGTGAACACTTAAAAATTTCATCTCGTGTTCAGGCGGGCCTCGAACCCACAACTTCCATCATCCGGGTGAATTTTCTACCAATTAGACCACTGAACGCGTCACTAAGCCGACGAAATTTGTAAGTGCTTAATTCTACATGAGCTGTCGATAGTCTCATCAATATTGTAGGTATGTTTACAATATCGTTATTAAGCGTTATTGGTAGAACATTCACCCGGATTGTGGAAGGTGTGGGTTCGAGTCCCGCCTGAACCCGAGATGAGATTTTTAAGTGTGTTATTTACTTAAGAATAAATTGCAAAAGATTGCTATAAAAAATATCAACTATTGATTTAGCAGTCTTATCTTAACTGGTGGTCAAATATTTGTAAAAATATTTCCACTGGATATTGTAAATATACCAACAATATTGATGAGACTATCGACAGCTCATGTCGAATCAAGCACTTACAAATTTCGACGGCGTAGTAACGCGTTCAGTGGTCTGATTGATAGAACATTCACCCGGATTGTGGAAGGTGCGGGTTCGAGTCCGGCCTGATCACGAGATGAAATTTTTAAGTGTTATTTACTTAAGAATAAATTACAAAAGATTGCTATAAAAGTATCAACTATTGGTCTAAAGTGTTCTTATAACAAGGCTAAAGAGGTGTAGTTGATTCGACTTAAGGTGACGGGTAGGGCACACTAGCGACGCCAATCGATCTTAATTATTAGCTAGTAAACCGAATCTATTTTAAACAATTGCGGGGTTACAACCTCTCCGAAAACACTTGTACTATTTCTTAAATAACCATGCAAAAATGTTGGGTCCAACGCGTACGCGAAAAATTGATTCACGCCAAAAGTTTTGGCGTGAATCAATTTTTCGCGTACAAAAACGGACCCAACATTTGTGCATGGTTATTCAATAAATAGTAATAAGTGTTTGCCGAGAGGTGTTAACCCCGAAATTGTTTAAAATAGATCCGGTTTAGTAGCTAAAAATTAAAATCGATTGGCGTCGCTGGTGTGCCCTGCCCGTTACCCTAAGCGCGACGTGCGTGCAGAAGAGCAATATGCGGCTACGTTTATAACTTGCATGAATTTACGTAGTCATTTCTATCGACCGACGAGAAAGATTTACTTTTAATCACATTTAATCTAGTCACTCTGAGAGACCGAAGTCGAAGAAGTGGCAAAGTCATCGGCCCTAGAGTACTCAGTGTCAGCTCAAATTCAGGAAGTTAAAAAACAAATATTTCACAACATCACATATCTACATTGATCTGACTCCGAGATAGGTAGCTCAAGCACCTGTGTTACGGATATCAGACCCATCAGCGGAATTACAAATATATACATGTATTACTTACTTTAGTAAATACATACTTATAATACATAGAAAACACCCTGACTAATACAAACACACATGCTCATGCACACAAATGTTGGTGCTGTGCGGGGATCGAACCCGCCACCCTTGCACCGGGCGCAGGATTCACTACCACTGATCTAAGCGGGTCGTACTAAAACTTAAAAGAAAAAGGGATGGTCATACATCTGGATCATGGTTACACGTTCATCCATACATCTGGATCATGGTTACACGTTCAGATAATTTCCGAAACATATAGGATTCTTCACGATGTTTTCTTACTTACCGATATAATTTTATTATGAGGCGACCCAGAGAATAAAAATTTACTTACATACTTCATAAGAGATAAGTCTACCGTATGATAATTTCTTTATAACTTAGCTGTGATTGAGAGGTTCAGCTTAGTATTAAAGCTTTTAATAGATTTTAATGGGGCTTAAGGCAGATAAGCAGAATAGAACAAGTTATGACGGCACAGTCCCATGGGCACGCCAGCAACGTCACATGCGGTCAGTGAGACGCAGCGCGGTCACGCGGTCATGACAAGACATCTAAAATGATTTCCTATTCATATGTTCTGCGGTTTAGTACGGAACTGAAATTAAATTTCAACCATTTTATTTTGAATTTCGAAAAGTGTGTTACTGTCATGTTTTGTGCGCTGAAGTTTGTCATTCGCGCGAAAGGTGTACAATGTTTAAGGTTCCGTAGCCAAATGGCTAAAAACGTAACCCTTTTAGATTCGTCATGTCTATCCTGTGTGTCTATCTGTCTGTCCGTCTGTCCGCGTATCCGTCGTCCGTCCGTATGTTACAGCCACTTTTTTCCGAAACTATTAGAACTATACTATTGAAACTTCGTAAAAAGATGTTTTGTCAACCGCATTACGATTTTTACACAAAAATATGTTTTTTTGTGTAAATGGGGCCCCCTAATACTTAGGACAAAATTAAAATTTTTTTTCATCAAAATTGTTTTTTTTTTATTTTTTTCTTCAAATTCATACCATCGTGTGGGCTATTTATGGATAGGCTGATAAAAATGATGTTGAGGTTTCTAATATATATATTTTCTAAACTTAATACTTTGCGCAAGAGACGCTCCCAAAGTGATAATATGTCCCTCCCCCCCTCCCCTCTAACTTCTATAAAAAAAGAATTATGAAACTAAAAAAATATATGATATACATTACCATAAAAACAAACAACGAAAATTGGTTTGAACTACATCTAGTAAGTAGTTTTTTTAATACGTTATAAACCATAAACCGCAATGCTGCTACGGAACCTTTCATGGGGAGCCTGACTCGCACTTGGCCGGTATTTTCATAGGAGACATAGGTAATGTAACTTATAGCAAAACCAAAATTAAATTGGTTTGAGGTTTAGGTACTTGTGGTCTTTTTAGTGTAGGAACAAAATACAAGACCGGTTCAATGTTCTTACACTAAGAAACCTGACAGTTAACGATTGATTAAAATAGATATACACTTGACATTGGCGGAATCACACGTGCGGCCAGTAACCGTACCTACGCGGGATAATACCATAAAAAAATAGATTTAGTGTCCATCGTGTTTCACAACGATCAAAAAACAATATCTGAGAAATGTTGTAACTCAATTCTCTGTTTGTGATTCAGCTGTCTGATATACTTCTTAGTTTGGAAGGCTACATAGAGGAGGCAGGTAATTCTATCAACTCGCACTTAGTTAATGTATCTGACAAATAATGTGACGTGTAACGCGACCAGAATGGAGGCAGGCACGCCCACACGCGATGTACGCCGGCTTTATATTATAAGAGTTTTACTAGATAAGTTATACAGTAGAAATAATAGGAAAAACCTACACCCACAAAGCAATAATAATAGCTAATCTCAAGTGACGGTGGGCAGGGCACATTACGAGGACGACTAACGACCGATGGGGCGGAAAGGTCATTGAGAGGCCGGGTACCAGGAGTTGCAGTCATCGTAGGGCCTCCACATGTTGGACCGATAGCCTGGTGAAAGTCGTGGGAATCCCTTGTATGTAGGCAGCTCAGGGCTGATCAGTTTGGCGACCTGTCCTGTGACGCTATATAGCGTTGTGGGTATCAGAATGAACGAAGATAACAAACATGTTATATGGTTCATCGTCATCGTCATCGTCAGCCCCTTTAAGTCCCCACTGCTGGGGCACGGGCCTTCCTCAATCGCATGAGGGGTGATTGCCATACTCACCATGCTTGGCAGACGGGTTGGCGAGGGTTTTGATATGAATGCAGAGTTTTTCTTCTCTGGGTGCTGATGATCATGCCAGCTTTACCTTAGTCGCCTTTTAGGACACCTCGGTAAGAGCGAGGGTGGCCTATTCTACTCTGCCGGGCAACACAAACCTTATTTAATAGATACGTAACACTGCAAACACTAAACAGGTATTCATCATAGTAGTGTAGTTTTGCCCAGAATTGGAATGGGACTCACAACCTCTAGAGCGTACAACAGAGTCACTAGCAAAAGCTCAGTTTTAGAGTATCGTATACATATTCTTGCACTTGCATATTTTATTCCACACTATTTAGATGGTTAGGCACAAGTAACAAAAATAACAATAATTAACTTTAAAAAAAAATCGACTCCAAATTGCGAGAACACAAAAAAAACCTAAAAATTAAAAAATAGTTCTTCAAATTCACATGGGACCTCCATTGTGATTATTTACGCAACAAAAAAAGAATCGTTCAAATTCGGTTCATAATCGGCGAAGATTTCGCAGAGAAAAGAGTACCCCCCTAAAGATCTACCCTTGGGGGTGAAATATTTTCTTCAAATTCACATGAAACCACCCTTTTGATAATACCTATTCAACAAAAAAATAATCGTTCAAATTGGTTCATAATCGGCGGAGAATATATTGCGTATAAAAAGTTCATCCCCAATTTTCCACCCTTGGGGGTGAAATATTTTCTTCAAATTCGCATGAAACCACCCTTTTGACAATACCTATTCAACAAAAAAATAATCGTTCAAATTGGTTCATAATCGGCGGAGAGAGAGATATAAAAAAGTTCATCCCCAATTTTCCACCCTTGGGGGTTGTTATTTTATTATTAAATTTAAATGAGACCATCCTTGAGGTATTACCTATACGCCGAAAAAAGATTTGTGCAAATCGGTTCATAATTGGCGGAATTATCGCGTAACAAACATAGAAAAAAAACATACGGGTCGAATTGAGAACCTCCTCCTTGAAGTCGGTTGAAAAATACGTTATAGTTCCCATAAGAAGCTCATCTGTATATTCACACCACGTCGGCGAAGTCAGACGCAAAACTCGGCGGAATTATAAAGCGAACTCCCTGTTCATATGAACACCGAGCACTCGGTAATAATTCTCCTGACATTTTCTTGGCATGCAAAAAGGTTTTAGTTGGAAAAATGATTCACGCCTAAACACGGGGCTATCGGTGGCAGAAACTTTGCGTTCCTAAGAGAACACGAATGTGTAATGACAAGTTTGTTTGTTGATACGAGTTTTTTTTTTAATCGGCCTATAAACTGTCCCACTGCAGGGCAAAGGCCTCTATCATAGAAATCAAGTTATCGCTACTATGATGGGATTAGGCTTAATCACCACGCTTGCCAAACGCGGATTGGTGATCACAAACCCGAGCTATGTCCAAAAAAAAATTTTATTTGTTTTTTTATATGAGAGGTGGCAGACGAGCAGACGGATAACCTTATGGTGAGCATTCCGCCACCTATGGACACCCGCAACACCAGTGGAGTCACAAGTGCGCTGCCAACCTTTTCCCCTTCCCCCCATAGGGCCTCCGGTAACCTCACTCACACGGCGAAACACAGCGCAGAACATCGAAACATACTTTTCGCTCGACCCGGGAATCGAACCCAGGACCCTGAGATCACGGCCCGGTACTAAAACCACTAGACCAACAGGGCGTTGATACGAGTACGTGCAGTTAAATAAGGAACTGGATGCGCTGATTTTATTTAACAATTTAGTAGTAGATGTCTTGACTTGACTTAAAGTTCTGTATCCCCTAAATGGGGCAGAGGGCGTCCGCAGTACCTAGCTACGTCACCATCTACCTCCCTTCGCTTCAAGTCAGTGCTACCGTCTTTGCATGTGTCGTCGTAGCCGCCAGGTTTACTTTGGGCTGCTACATTTTTGGAAGAAATGGTAGTACTTAAATTAATGCGAAGGTGATAGGTAATTGACGCAAGCTGTTTAGAGTTGGCCATAGTGGAATTTTATGGAGATACTTATACTATTACTGATGATTATAGCAACCTAGAGAAAAATATCAATTTTATGTACCCTTCAACTCTTCATATTTTGTTATTCCAATAACAATCTAGTCAGTTCCATATAGGTACTTGTTTAGATTTTCGCGTTGCATTGTAACTATGTTTTGAACTATAACTAAAATTACGCCACTTTAATTCCCTTGATTTTTTTTATGTGATATGTGGCAGACGAGCAGACGGATCGCCTGATGGTAAACGACTGCCCCCACCCATAGACACCCGCGATACCAGTGGAGTCACAAGTGTGCTGTCAACCTTTAAACCCTCCTTTCCCCCGGTGTAACCATAGTCAGTGTGGCAAACCGACCTTTTTAAGTTTAAGTAATCATTTTATTTTCGTTTTTATATTGTCATTGATTTGGTTTGGTACAAAACGGTATTTTATTTCTATATTTTTATTGTTTTCTTGCTGTTTTACCCATCTCCCTTACTCGCTAATGGTCAGTTCCAAATCCAACACTTATCAGAGATCCCTGGTTTCATAGCCCTAAGTGCTTTCCCAGATTGCCTCAGTGTATCATAGTACTCTAGTATCATCATGATCACGTGGAGACATCATAGGACACATTTTTGTGTCGCTAAGTCAATTGGTCACTATAGCACCAATTGGTCGGTCGGCGCTCTCACCAGGATAAAGATTTTTTTTTTCGTTTAGAGAAATGTAGATGATATGAATTTATTATCTACATTTAAACTTTCTTATACCCGACCCAAGACCCAAAACTTTCTGGGTCTATGTTCTTCGGGCAAAATGTTTGTTTTCATTAGTTAGTACAGAAGTTTTTCGAGTATTCAAAAAATAACACTAAGATTACGAACATGAAAAGTCACAATCAATAATTTGAGAACGAATCAATTCAAAAACGAAATAAAGAGCAATAGTAGAATACCCGTAATAAAGTAACGTTTATAAATATTATTTAACACCATTCGGCATAACTAGGACTACTGCTCGTGTATGCTGATACCGTTATGGATTTTGCCAATCACGCGTTGGTGGGGGCCATTGACCTCTGCCTCGTTGCCTGAGAATATTATCTGCTAACTGTTTGAATTATCTTCAATAACAAGAAATACTTAAATATGGAAATATGATTAGGCCGGGCCGTGGGGAAAAACTAACTCTGCTCTAATTTAGAAATTTGCCCTAGGGCCCATGGTGTTACAGACAATGTATGATACAAATCGACTCGACATAATCTTCTTACATACCTTAATGTCAAACACATACACGTGTATCAGTTCACTACAATCTTTTTAGTTTCGTCAATTGAAACTCAACCAAAACGTGTTTTACATTAAGTTGAGAATCGATTAAAGAAATTTGACATATTTGTAATATGTCACCAGAAAATAGTTGATCATTTTCCTAAGTAGTTAATTAACTTTCAGAATAATGAGCTGCAGTTAAAATGTATTAAACAGTGTTCGGAAAGTTTACCATTTTCCAATATTAACTTACTACTTCAGCTATTACCCGGTGTCATATAGGTATATGGATGTGTGTCTGTCTGTACATCGTGCAAGCTTCTCTCGGTAAAAAGATATCGAAAAATAAATTTCCCCCGGTTGCAGTCGGGCAGGCGAATCTGCGCTAGCCTCGAGCGATCGTCGAGATCCTAAACCGGTTGCCGCAGACGCCATCGCCACAGTCGAAGCGATGAGAGTGATGACGCACAGTCATAAACAAGTACTTAGATCACCAGTGTAATATTATATATACTATCAATTTACCTGCTGCGAAGGCGAGAGAAAGGTTTGTTTCTGCATAAGACTTCACAGCCATGAGTGCAGCTGCAAGGTCACATCGTAAGATGACGCTTTAATCGTGTCACAGAAGAAAAGGCCTTAATATGTATATATCGCACACCCAGATCAACACTGCATTATTTCAAAATAAGACATTTTGCACAATTGACGAAAAACCGTTATTTCAAGCTACGTTACAGTTATTATTAATGTATAGCACATTGCATATGAAAAATACCATAGCTACATACACTTTATACTTTAGTCGATTCTGGATTCCCATTCAAATTTATAAAAAAGACGACCTTGGGTTATTCCAAAATAATACAGTATTGTTCTAGATGTGCGATATGTACTCATGCTCTAATATAGCATGCTAAAAATATACATGGTATGGCCACGCTTATGAACTGTTGTACATTTGCTATGAATAAACATGCTAGTTTTTTTTATGTGATACTTTTAAGTATGCACCTAGTTGTTCAGGTTCGGTTCACCAAGGTTCGTCTTATAAGATGCTTAATATTTCCTATCTTCCTTTATGGAGCTGAAACTTGGACAATTAACCAAAAATTTCGTTAAAAGAGTCAGCTCAGAGTGAAGTGGACCGCTGACCGCACATTCGTTTCTATCCTGAAGGAGTTTGGAATCAAACAAAGACTTTCGTCAATTGTGCAAGTGCAAATACTCACCATATGTTTGGACACATCATCCGAAACGAGAGTTCCTTGGAACGTTTAATGGTACAGGAAAGAGTGGAACTTGTGACTCAGCGGGTGTTGCGAGTATCTTTGGGCAGTGGATTACCACTGTTTACCATCATGTGATCCTCCTACGCTTGTGGAACCTAACACACAAAAAATAATAATCCACATATGAACTTGCTGACTATGTTCTATATAGTGTGGCTGAGACGCCATTGCAAAATTTCGGCCATGTTTGTCTCGTGCAAAAACACCACACGGCGGTGGCTGCTATCTCGGGCTATTTCGACCACGCGATGAAGAAGCAGCCGTTTTAATTGGGAAGGAGATGATATAATCAGGGAAATTGGATGCAAGTGGAAAACCGGGATCCGGTAGGAGGTTGTCATGGAAATGTCGGGAAATTTGTAGAAAGGAAACCAACACGTAGATTAATATTTTGGCGTTTGTAATTTCTTATATTGACATCCATTGAGGTCAAGAGTATGGCAGAAGTAAAATTATGGACACAATAGAGTAAATACAAGTATATCTTCCAGTCTACCCAGTCTACTGAGACTACGTAGAGAGATGAGAGTAGTAGGTACGAATACATATATCGTTGGTGAGTATGTAGGTAGGTACGGCGAAACGATACGATGCTCACACCGAATGTTCGCGGCGAACGAGTTACTAGTTAGACGCTGCTTCAGAACAGCGGCTTCAGGGTTTATTCCTATTGATTTTGAGGCTTTTGTGTAGGTAAAGTACATCCAGGGGCTAGGTAAGTATAGGATTTGGCATGTAAATGTGAGCAGCGGACCTCAAGTTGTTTCTTTCTATTGGGTAGCAAAGTATAACACCACATTTAAGGCCAATAAATAAGCATTCCCTCGATATGGGGCAGCAGCCGAACTAGTACTGGTGGATAGCTGAGGAATATTTTTTTCCAAGGCACTCAGACTGAACAGCAATGTAGGTACATAGTCCGAACACTGTACTGCGGCGTAGAAAGCAAGTAGAGTATAGAAAGATGAATAATACTTAAGAGAAATATGGCTCTTGTCACCGGGATTTCATCATGTAACATGCCGTGGCGATCTGAGTTGAAAGGTGCATCGTTCGTCATCATGCGATATCCTTGCAAAATAAGTGGTGCTCCTCCGATAAGAGCGAAGCTCTAAAATAAGAAGAGATCTGACTAGCTGTAACTTGACCTAACTTTTGGATATTCTTAAATTTGTGTATGAATATTCGTTTAGGACTGCATTCGGTGCCCACGGCAGTAGTAACAGCCTATTCACTCTTTTCTTGAATACGTTCAAATCATATCGTTCAGGGAACACATCTTCCGGCAGAGAGTTGCCGTACGCAACATGAATGTACATTTGAACCATTTGGTACGAATTGCCAGTATTTCTACGACATAAGGGTGGTAACCCCTTCTCCTATCTATCTAATTGATCTAACTCTTTAATATTCCTACATTCGAAATGCTCGTTCAGGTCAGCATTCGGTGCCCTCGACGGTACGGTGTGGGTGATATCTTATGCGGCAAACAGGCTGTTGGTTTCTATTCTATGGTAGATATCAGACTAGCTCAAACTTGACCTAACTCTTTAATACTCCTAAATTCGTGTACGAATTGCGTTCAGGTCAGCATTCGGCGCCCGCGCTGGTGGGGTGTGGGTGACGTCAGCCGGCCAATGGGTGCGCTGTGCGCGCGGGGCGGCGGATGCTTGCGCGTCCAGTCGCGCGCCGCCGCCGCCCCGCGCCGCCCGTGCGCCCACACCTCGCACGCGCAGCGCGCCGGCCGGCCGCCCTCGGGGCAGCACCAGTGACTGTGTGTGCCTTAATTGGAGCGCTCGTGAGGAGGCCCTAACACCATCTTCAAGTCACCGCAACCTAAGGTAAGCGTAAACCCACCACCCGATTTCCGAACCAGATTTGAATTTCGTATTTCTTAACCTCTTTTTTTGATGCGTGAGATAGGAAAATTAAAGTGACTGTGGTGTGTTAAGGTTTAAAAACAATAATTGAAAGGCAAACCTAAATTACTCATTCAAATTGTCTTCAACTTTTCCCACGGTTTCTTAAGATGCTTCTGATAGTTGGTCTCCGAGCAAATGTTAGGTGTGCTTGTACGGTACATGGTCAGATACCTACGTTTTCACATCCGGGTTCGTTGTCTAGAGCCGCGGCCGCCCACCAGAGGCCTTGACCGGCGCGAACTCGGTCTCGCGACTCTTGCGCACCGCCGACGCCGCGCCCGCGCAGCCGAGATGATTCAATAATTTGAGGACTCACAGCAAATCAGAAGATTTTCCTTGAATCACTTTCTCAACGTTAGAGTTATCAGTTTTAAAAGTCTTAATGACAATTGTGTCTTGGCGAGATGGGACGTGTTTAAAGGATTGTAGTTAATGTATGTAAAGAAATTCTTTACCTGCCCTTGTACACCGGACGCAAATGTTACTGGCATGGCGATACGGGAGGTCCCTTCAGGTCTATTATCCTAAAGTATTCTCGAAGTAATTCAATCTAAATAATTTAGCATCTCAACGACATTTTAAATACAAGACCTAAAAGTAAAGACAAAGGGTTTATACTACTAAATTCTAAAAATATCTTGAATCGATTTTGAAACTTAAATATATTTTAATAATATTAACATAGTTAAGAGAATTTCGCACGGGATTTTCAAGGATCCATGTCTAAATATAGGATAACTGTTGTTTCTTTTTAATTTTAATAATAATAATACACATTAAGGCGACGGGTAGGGTACACTAGCGACGCCAATTGTTAGCTACCAAAACAAATATATTTTAAATAATTATGGGACTTCAGTCTCTCGGCAAACACTTATACTATTTATTTAATAACCATGTCCAAATGTTAGGTCTGTTTTTGTACTAAAAAAAATTATTCACGCCAAAGGTGGCCGCTTTTGGCGCTAATTCAAAATTCGAGTGCAAAACCAGATCAAGTAGCTGGCTAAAATGATTAAATAAATAGTATAGGTGTTTACCGAGAGACTGAAGCCCTCAAGTTGTTTAAAATAGATCTGGATGAGTAGATAACAACTAAAATCAATTGGCGTTGCTGGTGGGTATACCCTTCACCTTAATGATGGTAATTCCGTGTACATACATATCCATACACTTTGGGTATGGAGTGACGCGTTGATGTCTTTTGGTCGGGGAGGGGCGGGCACAGCTACGGGTTCCATTTTTATGACCATATATTACATTATATTTTCTATATATCATACCATTTAAACATGGCAGTATACTGTACCATAGTATCTTATTATTCTGTGATATTACCATTTTATTAACAGCATTAATTTTAGTTGCGATGATTTGTGGAAATGTTTTTTTTTGTCATAAATATGCATCAAGATATATTTTGAATCTTTACGTTAGAAAACCTTATTTGCCAAAAATATTCAAGGAATTCTAATAAATTATTCATACAAAATGTTACCATTTTATGATAAAATAATTTTGAGAAGAAAGCAGCGACCAGTCAAAAGTACTTACATAGATAAAATAGAATATTGAAAGAAAATACTAGTACGTAGTTTCCGAATGATTACTTAATATTCTATGAACATGTGGAAACCAGTAGGCGCTTGAAGATATTATTGACTAAGAACTAATATCGTAATAGAATTCGTCGGTAACTCATAATAGCCGGTGACTTGCCTCCCTCGCAGTATGTCGGACGTGATAATATGTATTTCCTCCAAACGTTTTTATTAAACGCACCCTGGAATACGTTTTCGGGAAACTATCCCAGTATTGTCCCTAAGTCTTTACCGCAATTGACGCATCAATAGACTCGAGATTTCATATTAGCTCCCTCGGTTTGTTTAATCATTTCCTATTCAAATTTATGAACGATCAAATAAAGTGTTAAATTTAGACGACCCGTTTGGAACAGACGACCCGTTTTGAACAGTGGTAGTGAACGCTGCCTCTGGTGCAAGGGTTGCGGGTTCGATCCCCGCACAGTACAAACATTTGTGTGCATGAACACTACTGTTTGTATTGGTCTGGGTGTTATCTATGTATTAATAGTATATATTTACAAAAGAAAAGTATTATATGTATATATTTGTTATCCCACTGTTGATTCTGATATCCGTAACACAGGTGCTTGAGCTACCTATCTCTAAGTCAGATCAATGTATGTGATGTTGTGAAATATTAAAAAAAAATCCTGTATACAATTGTAATTGTCTTACTGTGTTGTCAAACCGCGGGAAATACGAAAGGAAATACACATTTTTGGTGTCATTTTAAAACCCCAAAACCAACTGATGATTAAATTGCCGCAACAAAGAGATTTTTAACCACATTATTAAGTTTATCTTCTAATATCTGTATCAAGATACACTCACATTCGTTTTTACTCTGTTTCTATGTGAGAAACCGTCTCGCAGACAGTAAATCATACTGACAGTTAAAAACTTATTATATTGCAGGCATATTGGTTCGCGTTACGAAAGAGCCGGTAGAACAGGCTTGTGTCTTAATGCGAATTTGATGATGTGGACACTAATGCCGGCCTATGGCGGAATAGAGCGAGTGTCAGCAAAAAGCGCACTTACTATATTAGCAAATGTATTATTGTAACGCAAACACGTTTCTAGTTTTTGTCTAAATATTGACACACTAGTCCGCTCTCACTTCGCTTCGGGGCTTAATTTTGCGATACCCGGACCATGTTCTGTTCTCAAGTATGAGTTCCTAATTGTACCAAAAGATGGTACTGGGTGTCGACCGGTGACGTTAACTATAAAATTTTCCTCTCAATGATTGGTATATACCTATATGGATTCATTAGAAGCAACATCATTATCATCTTTGTGAATTCCCGATTGCATCTCAAGCTGACGCTTCGAAGTCTGGTTTCCTGATACATCTCCTCCAGTCCTCACGCTTTTGCATCTAACCATGGTGGGGTTATTAGCACGCATGCCATTCTTTACGTCCTCAAGTCAGTGGAATGTCTCATAACATAGAATATGACAAAATTCCATAGGATAGTTATATTTTATTGTATTTACTCACATATTAACATTAAAAAAAAAAAACACCTTGCTAAAGTGTGGCTAGTCTCATAATTGATAATACATAAAAAGAAGAACAGGCATCTTTTAGGCAAACACGTATCACCCTCATCACTTCCCATCAGGTGCGATTATGATCTAGCGTTAGCCTATAGAACCAAAAAAATCATTGAATAAAATTAATCATGTCCCTTCGAAATGATATCTTAGAGATAATGAGTAAAGTCCACTACTGAAACATACTTAGTTCTATAAATATTCATAGGCATATGAATTCTAAATAGTTTCATGAGCATCAGTTAGATCTTCAATACTGTCGAGTATAGTCAATAGTGTTAAGTTCAGCTTAACATTTTAAAAGAAAAAAACTTGTTCAGTCAGGTAACGGCGTTTACTTGATTTAATTAAACTACGTCGTGTAGGCGGTCTTTCGAAACTTTAAGTACCCTTACAACATAATATCAGAAATGGAACCTTTCTGAGTTCTTTCGTCAGCGGTTTTCTTGCTGTCCACGGTTTCGCCACGACATATTATCGGCGCACAAATAAGCATTTCAGCCCGCTATCGGTTAGGTAATTTAATAACTTAAAGTGGAAACTTGGTCCAGGAGTTGCGAGTCTCACTTTTGTACCTAATTGTTAATGTTAGTTGTGAAGAGCAATGGTAGCTCAGTACAAAACCTGCACCTTCCCGTCGTGTGTTCGTAGGTTCGTAACCGAGCAAAAACTTCTGTTTCAAAGTCTATGTGCGTATTTCTAATATTAGCCTGGCTGTAAGGGGAAAACCAACGGCCTCACAGAAAACCAGCGTAAAGCAGCACTGCGTTGTGTTTCGCTGCGTGAGTGAGGGTACCGAAACCTCGATCCGGTTAAAAGGGGGGTTTGAAGGTTGGCAGCGCACTTGTGACTCCTCTGGTGTCGCGGGTGTCCATGGGCGGCGTCTGCTCGTTTGCTTGCTGCTCGCCACCTTTCACGTATAAAAACAAAATAATAATGTGCGTTTCGGAATGTTTCTAAAACTGTGTGGACATACATAATTTCGTTGAAATCATGATCATGGGATTCAGTTGAATCTCAGTAAGAAATAATATTCAAATAAAGTTGTTAGTCTGGTTAGTTGTACCAAGTCTCATAACCAAAAACTTAAGCTAGAGAGGTTCTTACCTACGACCATTGTAATTTATCATCATTATTTCAGCCAATAGACTTCCACTGCCGGACATAGGCCTCCCCAATGTTCTCCACACAGATCAGTCTTGTGCTGCCCGCATCCAATGGATTCCTTGTGGGGGACCTGCCACGGCTGCGACTTTCTGTACGTGGCCTCCACTTGAGGACCTTTCCTCCCCAACGACCGTCTGTTCTCCTCACTATGTGCCCTGTCCATTGCCACTTGAGACATGCAACCCTTTGGGCTATTTCGGTGACCTTAGTTCTGCTGCGGATCTCATCATTTCTGATACGATCACGCAGAGAGACTCCGAACATAGCCTTCTTTCTGGGTGACTTTGAGCCTCCTCAATCGACATATTGTAAGCGAATACGTATCGGTTCCGTATGTCATCACTGGCAACACACACGGATTAAAGACATTTGTCTTGAGACACTGCGGAAGATGGGCCGACAATAGGCTGCGTAGCTTCCCGAACGCTGCCCAGCTGAGTTGGATTCGTCGATCGACCTCTTTCTGGAAGTTGGATATACCTACCAAGCTGTACTTTTTGTCTGAGGTAGATGTACTCGTCCCAGACTTCCAGTGTAGAGCTTCCAACCTGTACAAGAGTGGGTAGGACATGAGAGTTCGACATAATTTTCGTCTTGTCCATGTTCATTTTCAGACCCACTTGGTGGGTGTAATTAAGACTTATTAATTAATTCAAATTAGGTCCAATTAAGGGGAGGGTAGTCCCCCTGTACGTGAGGGGCAAGCTATTTACATAGGCAGTGACCGTGAACGAATGTGTGGAAGCGTGTGAATCCCGCCGAAGAATGCGTCCGGAAAAATCTAACAATCCGTGTAAGGTGACTATACTTTAAGGATGTTTTATAAGGACATTCGTTTTTAAAATGTCTAAATCTACATTTGTTTCTTTTCGGTACGGCTATTTTCGATAAAACATTTGCAAACGAAATTATCTACTAATTATGAATATATTTGCAGGCCTCAATAGTTTTTGAATAGTGGATAAAAGTCGAATTCCATTTCATACATTTTTTTAATGCAGCATAGTCAGTCGATTTTGAGCGTGAGAGTTTGTCTATTATTGTTATTTTAACCCGATTTTCTCAACCATAAAGATAAATTTAATTACCATACATAGAGTCTCTTTACTTTGATTACTGTTTTTTATTCTCAAATAAAACTCCGTAAGATCTCATTATTTGAAGAGACGAACTACTGAGATTTCTTTCTTTCTTATTTTGTAATTCTAAAGTATATCGAACAAATAGTTTCCTATTTCTAGTGTTGAATGAGGAAAAATCTCTTTGTTATAAAATTGGTTGGTATACCTTTGTGATTAATATTAACTATGTAGAAGTATGTAGTAAAATGCTATAAAAATACTGTAGATAATCATATTATTTAAGGCTTTGTACACGTAGTCCGAGCAAACTAGACAATATAATTCAATTACCGGAGACGCGTTCCTAGCTTTTATGATCAGCGCCAAGTGTACATTGTCGTATTTCCTTAAATTTATGACTATATCCGCTAACTATGTGGCATTCATCACAAATCACTCCCTTTGTTCTGCTAACTGTTTTCGTCTAACTCTCGAGAATTAGTCATTGGTGCGTTTTCCATTTACATAGGCAGCGACCGTGAATTTCTCGTGTGAACCGCGCCGGCGAAGCGTGCAGCGCCTCCTCGACAATCAAATTGAATTAGAAACAGTAAGATTGTTGTGGGTGTCGAATTTTGTACGTTTCGTGGTTTCCGACAAATTAGCGAGGGTGTTTCTTCAAACGGTGGCCTATTTTGGTCACCCCAGTGGAACGTTCATTTTCGTGTTGATGGTTTCATTTTTTGATTTGCTGGCAACTAAAGTTTATAACAAAAATAGTAAATTGGTGTATCATTTGCAAAACAAGTTAAATTATGTCAAACATTTTTTAATCTCAGTTTATTTATTCCAAAGAATCATTCAGGAATGAATCAACCAGATTTATTTACTTGTACATTTTAATATTTAGTTCTAGTTAGTAACGCATGTATTAAAATGCAAGTATTCCATTATTACATATAACTCAGTTTCAACATATTATTCATATTATATTTTATTCTGTAGTGGTTTGAATGATTGCTAATTTAAGCGAAGTAAATAAAATAGATTATCATCTGGATTATGTATTGTTTCTTGAATAATGACGGTTAATTCTATTAAAAATAGCCATATGTCTTTATTGAATTCCCTCTGATTACGTATGCAAGTGCAATTAACTCCCAACGATTGATATTTAAATAATGCCTTTTGATTCATAACGCCATTTCATTCACTATTATTAATCACAAAATGAGCTAGCATAGAAAATAAATTAATCATTTGGAATAATACGAATTTCTAGATAGGAGTAATTCAGACGTATCTTGCTTGATTATAATTACTACTTAAATATATGTATACTATTTTTAATAGGCTTGGGTTATGCATTTCATCAGCTACACGCAAAAAAGAGATCCTGTATCATCTTTTATCTAAAGTGCCGTCGGATTGGTCGACTGAAGGTGGACGCATCGCATATATTAGAAAAAGCTCTAATTCTACTAATAAATCTAAGGGCTAAATTAGTTTTGTATTATCTTTCAACAAGGCGTAGTCCTATCAGTGTTTACGGAAAGAAGTACCATCACACTCGTCGACTGACGGTGGGCGCATAGGTTAAAAAAGCACTGATTCTAATAACAAATCTAAGCTCATGCTAGCTAATCATCATCAGCCCATTTAAGTCTCCACTGCTGGGGCACGGGCCTCCCTCAATCACATGAGGGGTAATTGCCATACTCACCACGCTTGGCAGACGGGTTGGCAAGGGTTTTGATGTAAATGCAGAGTTTTCCTTCTCTGGGTGCTGATGATCATGCCAGCAGCTTTACCTTAGTCGCCTTTTACGACACCTCGGTAAGAGTGAGGGCCTGGCCTATTCTACTCTGCCGGGACCACACGGCGTCTGCCGGGACCACACTAGCTCATCATAGGGGGATCATGCTAGCTAAATTAGTCCTGTATTATCCTTCAAAATTGTAAAGGGTGGAGAGCTAGCCCTATCAGTGCAATAGAAATGCCGTCACTATAGTCGACGGATTGCCAGCGCATACCTACGTTAAAAAAACGAATAACTAATCTATGGTTAAATAAGTCCTGTATTATCCTTTAAAACTCTAAAGGCTGGAAGGCGTAGTTCTATCAGTGCGTTAGAAGTGCCGTCACGCTCGTCGACGGTCGGCGGGCGCATACGCTGTATCGGCGCCGCCATCGCCGCCATGCCCGCCATCGTTCGGTCACACGCCCCGATCTATATCTCAACTCAGTTTAAAGTAACTTTTTTTAAGTTTCTTCCACATTCTATACTCAATTTTGTTTAGAAGGTGAAATAGCTAATACTAACGAGAGAATAGGATGTATCGTTGTGTGTGTTGTGTCATAAAAAAATCTTTAACGCAATGTTCCACGTTATTTTCTCAGTAATATTAGATTTTTTTAATTGATCTCAACTGCGCTGCTTTTCGACGACTTAGACTAGACCAAAATTATTCTAATTTTTTATGTGTAGTATTTGTGTGAAATTGAACCATGGATCATACTAAACATATTATGCATTATTAATTATTCACTAGAAGTATATTACTTACTTTTTGTCTATTTTATCAATGCGTTGGCCCTGAGTTATTTGAAAGACATTTTGACAGCATTTCTAACACACATGTTCGTATATTTGTAAGAAAAGCGTTTTATCTGACATAAAGGACACTTGAACCTGCCCACACACGTCTAAATTCCGCGTAACATCTGTGTATCGTCCCATATTTGGACAATCTCAAATCTTAACTGTCAAAAGTTATAAAATTCGCAAAACAACACCATGTTTTCCTTCTTGAAATTTGTTGGGATGAAAACTGATGGTAAAACTAGCGTCATTCCAAATATTCGGTAAACTGTGGAATTTTCAAAATGGCGCTTTTATGCGACAAAGTAGACGGATGAAACACCAAATTTGTGTCGAACAGTTTTGTTATTCTGGTTATTTTATATGCGGTTTACAACGTGGTCCTTTTGATATCCCATAACATTAAGGGTAATACATAAATATGACTAATTTTACCTAAGAAACATACAATGTAATAGTTAAAACACTTAAACAAATATTTGTAAAAAAAACACTACATTGACTATTTATCAAGTTGTTTAAGTGTAAGTCAAAAGGTATCATTCAAAAATACATAACTTTTATCGGTCATTGTAACAAAGGATATGGCTACAAATAATGACCGTTAAATTCTACGAACCGGCTTACCTGCGTCAAACCTCTCGTGTTCATTGTCTAAGTTTTATTTTAAAACGACTGGTTTAAACCGACTGTACAGGTTCTCAACAGTTCAAACACAAAGGATTCAATTGAAGTTTTTGAGTGAGCATTAAAAATAAATTATTGTGCGTTTTAGAGAAGTGAAAATAAAGTTATGGCTTAGGATAATGAAGGGAGAACAAAAGGTTATTAAGAGTCAAGTGTAAAACCCCTGACGCAAATTTTGAACAATATCAAGAGACCCTAAAACTTCACAGATAGGTACTTATTATTTTAAAACGTACTTTCCACAGTCACAGTGATTTTAAATTACGATATAAACTTTGTTTATTCTGTGCTCACAAAGACGACAAAATACTTTTACTTTTTTATAGTTTTAAAAATTATGAACAAGTCTTGCCAGTTTTTTTTACGATACCGATACTTAGATTAATTTACATAAATAATGTATGCAAATAAGAACATACATTTTAAACCTCTTATCTAGTTAGCCTTGATTTGCTTTTTTTAGATTGCTTTAGGCAAATCTGTTACCAAAACTTCAAAATCGTATGTGTAAAAAAATATCGTAGTTGCGTAGCGCCGTAGTCGCTCGTAGCTTTATCGTAGCCGTAGCTAGGTTTTTCGTAGCGGGAGCGTTACGAAGAGGAATTCCTAGTTTCGTAAATTTGATACTTTCTATTATTCTGTTTTTTTATTTAATTATGTTACTTTTCTCTTGAGATAGTGCTCAAGCAGGTACAAAGGTCTGGTTATGTCACTGTGGTAGATTGGACTTTACATAGGCTGGTTTATTGCTAATAAAATGTGATTGAACTTGGTCAGCGCAGTGAAAATAGCACACATGAAACATAGACAAATCAAAACAAAAACATAGCAAAACAGCATAAGAATAACGTATAAAGGATAGACAATATAAAAAAGGGTAAGTCCAATTAAGGTATTTAATTTTCGTATTTTTAATAACTTAAATTTTTATTTTGTTATTTTTTTTCCTTTCATAAACCCTTCAGTTCAGTTGTCGTTGCCCCGATCTTATAAAAAACACACAGAATATAAAGAAAAGAAAAATATTTATTTTCTTTTTTTTAATTTATTTGTAATTTTTTTTAGTTATTACAATAAAGATATTCTATTCCATTATATTTTATTATATTCTTTAGCCAGCGTTGATCCTTGAGAGTAAACTGTCGAGCCGCTTGTTACACTGTGTTACTCTAACTAAAGAGGACGTAGAGCATTTCATAAGCGAAGTCGGCACTCCGTGACTATCTTTCATCTCAGTAACAAAGAGGAATTTTAAAATACCTTGATTTTCTGAACTCCCCTGTAGTTAATATACTCGCTTTTCGTATTATTATTTGTGGCCTGACCTCATGGGATGGATTCCTTTCTGTATTAGATTCAATATCAATAGATGGCGCTAGGTGTCGATTCGATCGAAACGCCCTGTTGGTCTAGTGGCTTAAGCACCGGGCCGTGAACTCGGGGTCCTGGGTTAAATTCCCGGGTCGAGCAAAAAGTGTGTTTCGAATTTTTCGAACATAGCTCGAGTTTGTAATCACCAATCCGCATTTGGCAAGCGTGGTGATAAAACCTAATCCCATCATAGTAGCGATAACTTGATTTCTATGATGGAGGCCTTTGCCCTGCAGTGGGACAGTATATAGGCAGATACTGTAGGTGTCGATCACAACCTCCAATTGTTTTGCGTTTTACTTTTTTTTATGTAATAGGTGGCAGACAAGCAGACGAATCGCCTGATGGTAAGCGATTACCGTCGCCTGTAGACATACTCGACAACAGTGGAATCACAAGTGCGCTGCCAACTTTTAAACCAAGGGGGGTCCCCCGGATTAGGCCTGCGGTACCCTCACTCACGCAGCAAAACAGCACAGTGCTGCTTCACGCCGGATTCCTGTGAGGTCGTGGTATCACTTTAGTCGAGCTGGCCCATTCATGCCAAAGCGTGGCCCTCCCACGGTCACAATTAACGCGTAAGCAAGTACCATCAGGAAGCCGCAGCCAGGCTTGTTTACCACCGGGTACAGTGTCGGGCCCGCAGTGTAAGTGGGCCCTCCGCCTGGGGAGGGACGTGAAGTAAGGTTCTTTAACCCGTACTCATGTCCCCTCCACACTCTGGCGCTGGGGTTTAGTCGGTATATTTTTTTTTACAACATCACATACATTGATCTGACTCCGAGATAGGTAGCTCAAGCACCTGTGTTACGGATATCAGAATCAAAAGCGGAATTACAAATATATACATATAATACTTTTCTTTTGTAAATACATACTTATAATACATAGAAACACCCAGACCAATACAAACAGACATGTCCATCGAACCCGCAACCCTTGCACCAGAGGCAACATTCACTACCACTGATCCAAATGGGACGTCATCGTTATGGGTACGCCTCTGGCCGGCTTCTCGCTAGGAGAAGCCCCCGCCAGAGGCTACCCCGACATAACCCGCCTGCGCCCTGGCAGGAGGGTATGCATAAGAAGACAATTCCCGAGCGTCAAAAAAAGCTTATTTACCACCTACGAGGTGTAAAAGAACTATCAGCCTTGTCATTGTTTTAAGAAATAACTTCTTTGTAAATAGTAAAAATAATAAATAGAATCCACGAATTTGTTTTCGTGTTTTGATAGCTTATACAAAGGTACACAAGTACCAGAGTATCCTTACTGTAGGTAAGGTAAAGTTATTTTGTAAGCGTAAAATTACATTACTTTAGGCAATGATTGTCTTTTGTAACAATAAAATACTTTTATGAATCTTTTTCTGCTTGAACTACATTTTTTATCTAGGATGAGAACTATTTCACGACGGATAAAACTTACACGCACATATTTGTAATATGCGTGACGGAAACTGCCTGAAAACATTAAAACAACAGTTGTTTCTATTGTTTACATTCGGTCTGAATGAACTTATACGGTTGATGACCTGATCAATGGCACAGAAGAGTATTGTTCGGTTAATTAGATGCGGTGAGGAGACTGAGATATTAGCCATCTTATTATAAATCGTAATTTGTTATCGTACTAAAGCTCCTGTCATCATGTTCTAACACGTAATGTTAAGGCGACGCCGGGTAGGGCACACTAACGACGCCAGTCGATTTTAATTTTTAGCTACTAAACCGGATCTATTTTAAACCATTAACTATGCACAAATGTTGGGTCCAACGCGTACGCGAAAAATTGATTCACGCCAAAAGCGGCCACTTTTGGCGTGAATCAATTTTCAGCGTGCAAAAACGGACCCAACATTTGTGCATGGTTATTTAATAAATAGTATAAGTGTTTGCCGAGAGGCTGTAATCCCGAAATTGTTTAAAAAAGATCTGGTTTAGTAGCTAAACATTTAAATTAAATGGGTTCCAGGCAGTCAATAAAAATTCTTTATTCAAAAAGTGTCCATACAGTGTTCTGTATCACAAGATTGTCAAAAGTATACATTTTACTCTACCGCTCGCACTGCGCGCTGGTTCGGAATGTCGATTTCTACTGGATCATGCTCGGCATCATTATCTAAACAATTGTGAGTATCCAGAGTTTGAGAAAGTATCCGAAACGTTCAGGGTACGTATTTGATACCAAGTTCATAAAGTCACTTCCAAGCAAAACCAATTTGGTTAGTTACGTCAACACATTCGTTTTTGCTCCCGTCCCCACGTGTCGCTCGCTCGATCAAATATTTTTTATCAGAGAATTTTCTCGACGTATTGTTTGCATTTTTTGTCGATAAATTCATTGGACGTATCGTCAAGCAGGTGTGTAGATTTTTTTTAAATTGATAAGATCGTCCACGAGAGCAACTGTCCTAAGCCCTATTATTTTGCAATCTACATACTCGTGACATGTTCACTATTTTTAATTAGATAATCTTATTTTGGCATATAAGTGATAGTACAATAGAAAACGCCCTGTTGGTCTAGTGGTTTAAGTACGAAAAGTATGTATCGAATTTTTCGAACAAAACTCGAGTTTGTGATCACCAATCCGCATTTGGCAAGCGTGGTGATTAAGCCTAATCCCATCATAGTAGCGATGACTTGATTGCTATGATGGAGGCCTTTGCCCTGCAGTGGGACAGTTTATAGGCTGATACTTTACTTTTTACAATAGAAAAGGCAAGGCAACGTCATGTTTAAATATGATTTAGTATGAGAGTGTTACTTTATCTGATTGTATACATATAGTTTAGATGTTGAAGTTATACTTAAATACAATTTTATTCTACTTCAAGTACTATCCTACTTTCAAGTATTACTCTCAATTTTTTATTTGTCAGTAACTAACTGCGGTGAAAAACCGGAAAAGCGGAAAAATACCAAGATGATACTGCGTCACAGAATACTGGCGAAAAAGAGCCTGCACTGTGATACACCGAGTGAAATGAGGGTACCGGAGGAACGATCCGAAGGAAAATGGGCTTAAAGGTTGACAGCGCACTTCTGACTCTACTATTATTGCGGATGTCCATAGGAAGTAATCGCCTACCAAGTGATCTGCCTGCTCGTCTGTCACATGACATCTCTACTGGTATTGCGGATGTCCATAGGCGGTGATCGCCTACCAGGTGATCCGTCTGCTCGTCTGCCACATCGCATCTCTACTGGTATTGCGGATGTCCATAGGCGGTAATCGCCTACCAGGTGATCCGTCTGCTCGTCTGTCACATCACATAAAAAAACCATTACACTTTTAGATTAGACAGTCACAGACAGAGTAGACACTCTATCTATCTTCCGCGACGTATTTCTCAACGCAAATGAGTTCGTCTCGAAACGGCCAATTTCACTGTTTAATGAACGTAATGGTTCGTAAAAGCCAAGTATGGGTCTACAAGTTTAAGAACTCGTAGGCTGACTGATTGCTTTAACCATGGGAATGGTCAATTTTAAATAATGACGCTATATAGGCATCCGAAAATGTTAGGAATGACTCAGACACTTGATGTACGGTTTAGGCGATGGCTGTTTTATGGATGGGTGTATGAGTAAAACTGTGTAGGTATATGTAGCGTAAAAAATAGTTAGTTATTTTATTTGTGGTTTTTCCCTTTGTTTCTTGCGTTGTTATACTATATGTGTACTTACATATACGGTACATTAATGTAACAAGTGCCTAGTGTTTTATACAGGCAGCATTAAAATGGTCTTATTATGATCGAGCCATGGTAGCTCAATGGATACGAACGCGGCTTCCACGTAAGTGGTCGAGGTTCGAATCCAAGCATGCAAATCTATGTGGGTATTCCTACCATTACCATCTGCTCGGCGGTGAGGGAAAACATCGTGAGGAAACCTGCACGTTTCGGAAAAGTTTCTGAAAGGTATAACCATGATTCAGTTGGTCTGGTGCCCCTGTTAAAGAGTTGCGGATTGTAATTACCAGACCTCCCCAATCCTGAATCATGGTCTAGGCGTACCCTGGGCTCCAAAGCGACTGCTTTGTACGCAATCGGGACGCGCTAAGAGGAAGAAGAAGCATTAAAATCATCTTAGCACAGAAACCGACCATAAATCTGAACTTTGACAAAAATCACTCTTAGCATACTTTTTTTAATTAATATTACAGTTTTTATTCGTTATTTTCATTTGGTACGATCTATCTTCGTTAGGTTCCTAATTAGGGTTGGCCAAGTATCATAAGGTCATTCTATAACACTTGGTCATCAATGTGATTTAAAAAATAATAGACTACTTAAGTTAGGCAGTCTGTTGATTGAAAATAAGCAGCGTAGGTCTGTAGTTTCTTCTAAATACATAAAATATAGGTATATCGCCAATAACAATCCTACATCTTCATTAATAACACACAGTTCCTTAACCTATGCAAATGGGTGCTTTAATTTAGAGATTTAGAACCCTTCAACGTTTCGAGCAATTAATTCGGCGCTCGGACCGGATCGCAGGTACCCTCGCAGGTAAGCGATGCGTACGCGCCACCTGTCACTCGCCGGCATAACATGAGCCTCGCGCCGCAGACGCTTCCCCCTCGCGCGCCCGAGCCCGCGCCGGGGCGGGGGGCGCGGCGGGCTCCATTCCCCGGTCAGTCTTGTGCAGCCACCTGTGAGGTTAACACGGCTCTTTTTAGTGTACCGACTGTTGATAAAGTGCTTTATTGTGTCGAGAGAAACGGCCGTTCGCAGGTAAAATTTTCTGCGTTTTTTTTGTTATCATTTGGTGCAGAAGGCGATGTTCATAGTTAAAGTACCTAAAATTCATATATAACTATTTAGTTTTACATAAAATAATATACAGGGTGTACCTGAGAACATTTACATCCCTTTAACCACGTGTTCTGCTAACCATTATGAATAAAATTTGTTCTATCTCTATTGGAAATTAGCATGAAAAAATTTCAACTTTCATACAAAGTCGGTCACGTGACTTGATCATTTTGTATGGGAATTTCGGAAAGTCGTTGAATAAATGTTGTTCAGAATGGTTGGTAGACACGTGGTTAAAGGTATGTGAATGTCCACAGATACACTCTGTAGGTAGGTAAATGAATCTTCATATGTGATTTTTGACATTCATCATGAACTCCTCGTACCAAAAGATATTGTAAAGTTGTATCAAGCCCGACTAGTAACCGTATACGTCAGTTACTTACTTACTTACTGTAACAGACTTTCTTAGACTATAGGTGGTTTGTCATTTGTATCTAAGAAGTAGGTAAGCTGTTTCACAGATGTAAATGTACTGTCGTACAAAATGGCATAAATTAACGCAAAACATTATGCTTACCTTGTCCTTGCTCACAAATGTACATTTGTAAGGGTCATTATGAATTACTCAGGGTTCATTATTCGTCCGTCTTTGCACGTGTGATTTCATTCACCTGCCCCTTTTCGCTCCAACGCATTTGTAGGAAGCACCTGTGTCCATTATTCCTCTGTCAAAGCCTTCTTTAAGAGAACACAGCGCCTTTCAAACTTGAATAAAACCGTCAAATTACAGCCCGATCCATCTCCGGAGACGCGAACAAAAACCAGTATTATCATAATTCAGAAATTCTAATTACCTCCCATGGCAATTATGTTGTTCAAAGACCGCGCGGCCAGTAATAATAACGTTGCAATACTGCCTGTTAATGAATGAATCGATTATAATGCCGACAATGAATGGGCGATCGCGAGTGAAACAATCGATTAAATTACGAGCTACAACCTACTTGCATAATGGTTTGCCTTTTGTGAAATTTTGACTCGACTATCACCATAGACATGCGTGTCCAAAATACAGTATTTGTCACGCGGGCCAGTCACGATTATGTACTTGTTCAAAAGTCTCTTTTTGCCAGTGATAAAGTCACGTCACGAAATAGTGACTTGTGTGAACCGGTCTAAGGTACTATTTACAAGTAGTTTGATTTGATTTTAGAATTACATCACGTGCTTTACCGTGAACGCGGCGGTCCAGCATACAAATTCGTTACGTTCGTATTCGAAATTTAAAATATCGGCGCGACGGAGCGTCGAATTTCAAATCCGCAGGTGCATTGTTTTGTTGAACAACGGAGAGATTTCAATACAGTCTGCGTCATTTCTCTGTTTAGTCTGTGGCATGCAATTTAGAAGAAACAACACGTGCGTAACTGTATGCAGCCAGTATTTTATGGATTTAAATGTTTGAAAGCTTTTTAAAATTGTTTCCACAAACTAATTGCCGAAATATAATGTTTCACTTGTGTTTATAGTTGAATGAACTCTTTATCCGTAATATTTTGTAACATTTCAATATTAAAGTCTGCCATTTTAGTGAAGATCGTCATTTATTACTAAGCCAGTCCATTACAAATTGGCTTTATTTTATTTACCCCAATCTACGTTGAACCCAATGCGCTTTATAAAGAACAATGAGTCAAAAGTGCCAGCCCAGTAATCACTCTGTGATAGTTACAATTCCCTTAAGACCGCGGATGTCGGATAGTCTCTGACAGACCCTTAACGCCTGATTTCAGAATCAAGACAAGCAGTCCCTTCGATACTTGATTTCGCTTTAGATTCAACTTATTCGCCCTTATATCGCCTCGAGTACAATTCAAGTAATTTTGGTGCAGGTATTGAGTGAAAATTAGATATTTTGTTCGGTTTATCTTGAAAAACAAGACACTAGACAAGCATCCGTGGCACTCACTCAGCTGGTCTCACTGAAAACCAGCGTCATGGTCTTTGTCTGGCTCGTGACTTATGCTGAGTGAGGGCCATTTATACTAGACATCATTATACAATATTCATTTGGCACTGCCTGGACATGATTGAATATATTTTCGATTTTTTTTGTTTTTATTCATATGTATTTTGTTTTCTCTTAGTGCTAATTTGTGTTTAGAACTGCTGTATACCCTGTGTTGTGATGTCTAAAATAATAAATGTTTTTCTTACTTTCTTTCTAATTCCAAAGATCAATAAAAAACAAACGCAATGGAAAGCAGTGGAAGAAAATACCAACTTTAACCAGTGTGAACCGCCCACAGTTGCGAAAAGCGACGTGTCAAATTATTTCTTACCGCAATACATAAAGCGGCGACTATTCGATCGTTTTTTAGCCGAGACTCCCAGTTAGGCGAGGCCTGGACTGGTCTGTCGATTGAATAAGCCATTACAAGAGTTTCCACCGCAATTACGATGCCCGTACATGGCTGGTCTGGTCGCAGTCGCAGGCCGTGTTCACAGCTGCGTCGTGGTAATATAGCAAGATACATACCTTGCTATGTGAAGACATCTTCACGACTGCTTTTGTCTACGCAAAGATAGACTTTTTTTAGGAAAAAAAATTCTTCATTTAAATATATTAAGAAAGGAATTTTCTATCACTATCTCGGCGGTGAGGGAAAAAATGGTGAGGACACCTGCAAGTTTCGGATAGTGTCTGAAACGTGTAACCAAAATTCAGTTGATCTGTTTCCCCTGTAGTGTCGCAAAGGTCCCTCGCTTTATTGTAATTAACAGCCTGCCCAAACCCTGAATCATGATCGAAGCGTACTGTTAGTGTCCTAACGATCGGGGGATGTTAAAATAAAAGCAGACTGTAAATTTAAAGGTCCTGTAATTCTGCCGGTTTTGTTACAAAATGTATGGTAAGACACGAAGGGCTAGTGTCAATGGTGGGGGTCTCGGGCAGAGTGATGCTTCGTCGCGGGGGTCAACCGCGGCGGCCGCCGTGACGTCACAGGTGCACTGCCTCCCGCACCGCTCCTCCTGCGCGTACGACGACGATATTGTCCCAACACGAACCACGCGGCTCCAGAGCGACAGAATGACGCGTTAATATGAAGAAGAAAAGAATGGAATTGTTGACATAGGAGTGTTATCTGTTATTGCTGGCAACATTACCTCTTAGCATTGCCAACCCTAAGCGTTGAACGAGGTATGGTGTCGGTTCATTGCACCTCAGGCCGGCGGCATTTTACCTGAGTCACCAAAAATACTGTCCATGATTAAAACGATTTTTTTTATTTATATAACTATACATTTTTATCATCATGGAATATTCATAAATTAAGACATCATTTGAACACAAGCGCTTGTATATCTCCTAGACTGTCTCTATATAGCCTAGAACTTGCTAGTGCCCGCTATGGAAATCCATGTTGTAAGAAATACTTGTTCCTTACTGTTATTCTATTACGTTACTTATTTTGTTCTATTTATTCTCTATCTATTCACTGGTTTTAATAGAGTCATTTCATTATGTCAGGATAAAGGCTGGCTATCTTTTTGATGAAATGAGCGTTTTCTAAAGTTCAAATTGTGCTATTTAAAAACTGTCTTACGAACTCACTTAATGAAGATCATCAAAAACTTAAGGCATAGATTTAACATTAATAATTTGTGTCGAATGCAAAAATCAATCAGAAATTAAATCATCAGTCAGTTATCTGTGATGCTCAGCAACGTCAATACAACTAATTTGAAGCGATTTTGAGCGTTTTATAAATATAAATTTGTCGTTTCTCATGGTTTCGTAGCTGCGTTGCGCCATTTATAATATACTATAGGTCATCATCATCATCATCAGCCTATCGCAGTCCACTGCTGGACGTAGGCCTCTCCAATTGTTCGCCACTGTGATCTATCCATGGCTTCTCGCATCCAGCTCTTGCCAGCCATCCTGCGCAGATCGTCCCCCCACCTAGCCTGAGGGCGCCCTACATTACGTTTTCCAAGACGCGGTCTCCACTCCAGAACCCGTTTACCCCATCGGTTATCGGTTCTGCGGCTAATATGGCCAGCCCACTGCCACTTAAGCTTGCTAATCCGGTGAGCAATGTCGATAACTTTGGTTCTCTGCCGGATCACTTCATTTCGGATTCGATCTCGGAGAGAGACGCCGAGCATTGCTCGTTCCATAGCCCGCTGAGCGACCTTTAACTTGTGGACCAGCCGTACCGTAAGTGTCCACGTTTCGGCTCCGTATGTCATGACGGGTAGGACGCACTGATTGAAGACTTTCGTCTTTAGGCACTGTGGTATCGACGATACGAAGACACGACGTAGTTTTCCAAATGCTGCCCAACCTAACTGGATTCTCCTATTCACCTCATCCTCGAAGTTGTTTTTACCCAATTGCAAAGTCTGCCCGAGGTATACGTATTTTTGAACAACTTCGAGGACGGCACCGTGAATTGCAATCGGTTCCGGTAGAACATGTTCATTGAACATGACCTTGGTTTTGTCCAAGTTCATCCGTAGGCCGATGCATTTAGAAGAGTCAGCCAGGTCATTCAGCATCTGTATCAGGTCCTGCAGCGTTTCTGCCATTATGACGATGTCGTCAGCAAATCGCAGGTGAGAGATGTATTCGCCATTGATGTTGATGCCACGTCTCTTCCAGTTCAGCGTCTTGAACATATCCTCCATTGCATTTGTGAACAATTTCGGGGAGATGACGTCCCCTTGTCTCACTCCTCGATGCAATGGTATAGGACTTGTTTGCTGGTTCTGTACTTGGACGGACATAGTAGCGGCATCATAGAGACATCTTATCACCTGGATATATCGCCAATCGACTTGGCATCGCTGCAGGGACTCCAGAACAGACCAGATTTCAACCGAGTCAAAGGCTTTCTCATAATCCACAAATGCTAGACACAGGGGCTGATTATACTCTTCTGTCTTCTGTATAATCTGCCGCACTGTGTGGATGTGGTCTATGGTGCCGTATCCGCTCCGAAACCCTATAGTATAGGTAATTCCATGCATTAGATAACTAAGTCTCATATGTGTTTTTTTGGGTCGTCGTCAGCCCATTTAAGTCCCCACTGCTGGGGCACGGGCCTCCCTCAATCACATGAGGGGTAATTGCCATACTCACCACGCTTGGCAGACGAATTTGTTTGGATATAGTAATTTTTTCGCAATTTATTCTTAAATAAATAATGCACTTAAAATTTTTTCGACAGTCGAGTCGAAATTTTGTTCGACAGTCGGGAATGGGACCCGAGATTCCCACCCGAAGACTGTCGAAAAATTATTAAGTGCATTATTCACTTATGAACTGTATTTTTTTAAAGTTCTTATGAGAATAAATTCTTTAAACCTATCAATGGAAAATTGAACTCCGAGTATTTGTATCTTACATTGAAACCAAATGTAGAAGGTTATCAATTCGACTGTACTGACATTATTGCCACCAAGTAAGGATCTGATGATTGAATCTCAGGGAAGCTCTCATATATTTTATAGGCACGTAGAATGTGATTTAGGTACTTTCTAGTACTAATAATATGCTTACGTTGTCCCGGGTCAGAATGTTCGTTGGCAGGACGTCACGCCGCCGATCGGTCCACTCGTCCTTCGGCAGGCGTGTGCCACATACAAAAGATAGCCATTTCAATTCGATCCCTTGCATTAGTATTCAAAAGTAAGTGGCACGTTTGAATAAGGTGTTTTTGTCGTATCTAGTCGGAATTGCGAACGTGATGTGAACGAACCGCGGGTTGAATCGTAACTTGTTTCAGACTTGGCGTATAAAACAATCGAGTAGAAGGTTCGGCTTTGTTTCGGTAGATGTCACTGTGCCTTTTTACATCGCACAAGCAAAGTTACCGAAACAATTAACTCAAGCCGCCTGCCTAGCTACAAAAACATGACGCAAGATATACATACGGTGTTTTTTTCGACTGTCTGTATAGCTTGCCTTGATCTGCAAGTTACTCAGTGCACAAAAGTAATTTTACCTTTACTAAGTAAGTCTGTGTAAACTAAAGAGTTTTATTAAGATTACCAAACCGATGAGACGAGCCTATCTTCGGTATAGCGAATGTCCATGAGTGATTACTTACCACCAGGTGACACGCCTGCTCGTTTGACCATTTTTCTAAGAAAAAAAAATATTTGACTGGACAGTTACTTATCTAATAGCATACTAGTCTCAGTCCATTGCTTCCAGATTTGTTAGGAGTAATTGAAGCAGATAAAAAGAGTTAAATAGTTACAAACGAGGCGCTAAGTAAAAAAGTTAAGCGCTAATTTGTTCTATCTCACTGAGTGGCGTATCATCGGATTTCATTAAAATGTTTCAGCTTTGTAGTGGCATGATTGGCGGATTGTTGCCAACAATCGCTATTCACTATTGGACTGTATTGTTTTGGTTTCACTGGGGAACTCTAATTAAAATAAGTGGTGTTCCTATTTTTTGTTTGGTTGGATTTTATTTGGTTATTGTTCATTGTTATTTTTTCGGGTAAGTATTTGTTGGTTTTTCTCCTGTGGAAATGTGAATATCTTCTAATATTTTACACAAATTCTTTTTCCTAAGTAACTAACCAAATCCGGTAGTATAAATTCAGCAATATCTATACCTACTAAATGTAGACTTATAGGTAAACGAAAAAGACAAAACACATGCGCGATGCTATTGACACCCAGTGCCATCTCTTGGTACTAATTTGAAACTATTTGCAGTCATAGTTTAAACTCTAGTCAAAGTATCAAAGTATAAAATTATGAAGTTTACCTTCTTAACAGCTGGCTATTGAACCCGGAGCCAACGTTTATCATATTATAATGTGTCTGGCCCTTCGTTAATCTAACCAGAGATTCTAGTCAGGTGCACACTCAGGTGTGTATGTTCGTCTATGGATGTTTCAACGTGCGAGCGGCGCCGCGGACATTCCTATACCAAAGTAGAAAGTTGAATGCTCAGTGGAAACGAATTCTGTAGCCATGATCCTTGGTCAGGTTCCACTACCTATCGATTGCAAAGGCAACTCCTTGATCATAGTCAAATAAATTTCCCTTACAGAAACGGAAAATAGGTGGTATAAAGTTTCCTAAATCGTGTCCATTCATCCGGCTGTACCAAAGGCATTGCCAATAATTTGCCGAGGTTGCATCTTTATCTCCTTGCTTAGATTAAAGTTATTGACAAATCCAGCGACTTTTTTTGGTCATTTACGATACTCAAATCTTAACAAAATGTAAAGTTTCGGAACCTTGCCTATAATACTCGGAAGGATTTGAAACCCTTCCCCCCTTATTACAAATCGCGAACTAAGGATAGTCCCAGAACAAAATTTGTGCCAGCCCTTTTTAACATCGCGTGTTGGAGCGAGATGACATGAGCTTTAGTGCGGTAATAACTTTAGATTGCGATTCATAATAAGATAGTTTGCGCCGATTATTGATATTGAAAGCCGTGTGGTCCCCGGAAGAGTAGAATAGGCCACCCTCACTCTTACCGAGGTGTCGTAAAAGGCGACTAAGGTAAAGCTGCTGGCATGATCATCAGCACCCAGAGAAGGAAAACTCTGCATTTATATCAAAACCCTCGCCAACCCGTTTGCCAAGCGTGGTGAGTATGGCAATTACCCCTCATGTGATTGAGGAAGGCCCAGCAGTGGGGACTTAAATGGGCTGATGATGATGATGATGATCGATATTGAATCCTATTTCAATATTCCTGAGTTCATATTTGATTAATACAATACACACGTGCGTAACAGTGCGGTGTGTGTTTAAATTATACCTACCTATCTAATATGTTAGACAAATAATGAGCTATTCTGGTGTATGATTTGTTTATACTCGTACATACAAAGAAAGCCAACTTATACTCTAGGTAACTATTCACATTTATCAATCACAGGTCCGTCAATGAATAAGGACACATTTTCCAAAGCCTGACTACAAAAAAACAAAAAACTACGAAAATAAATGGAAGGTCATAGGACCGAAACCAATAAAAATGAAAAATCTTTCAGATTCAGCGCGCCGCAGTATTTTTGATATTCATAAGTGTTTTGTACGGACATTTCATTTTATCTCTTTATTGCTTCCAAAAAGAGCAAATAATAGCTTCGGATTCTGGAATCTCCTTATAAGTGTAACCAATAAGTTTTAAGTAGAAAAAAAAAGTAAAGAAAGAATAAACGAACTTCGAACATTATCCTATTTTTCTTGCCTTATCATCCTATCGATATAGAAAAATATGGAAATCGTTCAACCCGTATTGATTGCCTTGGAGGCCAGCCTCGTCCGGCGGTCATCGTCGAAATGCCCGTCAACAATGGCAAGCCCATTGCGGCGCGAAATATAAATAGGTTTGCTATTGTTGGTATGTAAACGCACGCCTCATAACGACATGTTCAAACAAGCAACAAAGAGGTCTAAGACAGGATTCTTGGCAAGGCCGCCATTGGTCGTTGCTCCGTGTCGCGGGTAAACACCAGTGAGGCAGTAGTGTCGAACTATTTTTTTTTTAAATATAGTGAAAAAAGAAACGACAGATAACGCTAGATCTTTGTTGAACCAGATTGGTTGATGGAACTTTAATGTATTAAATGTTATTAAAAAATCTAAAATATATTTTTTATATTATATTATCATTTGTCTCTAACACAAAATGGTAAAAGACAGTCGCCTATTTTTAATGTGCTATCGATCTGAAAAATTTTGTTCTTTGGTAAACGCACTCTAAAGTACCTATGTTCTTTGTTAGCCTCATTTTAATAAAAGCGGATTTCATAAATTGAATTTTGATGTTCCTTTGATGTTGGTTACTTTGGTAGGACATTTTTGAAAAATTAATGTGTGATGAAAAGAAGTCAAGGTTCTTATATCTAACACTTTTGTAATAGTTAAAGCAGTATTGAGGTGGGTATTGTTATGAACATATCCAGTGCATGCCGGAACATTAAAAACTAAACATGCGGTATCTTCGGCAAAACAATAGTTCGAATCGACGATAAAAATCACCAAGGAAAAACTAGCATCCTCATTTTGTAGGGCGCTATTTCCTCTACCGACGTCGTTTCTGTCATGGTCGTGCGTTTGACCTGTCCATTCAGACGAGACCCGCCAAAGCCTACTGTGAATCCCCATTTGCTAGCGTCTTTAACAAGAGACTAGGATCTGAGGGGCCAGCGTATAGTGGCCAGTGTTTACTCAACAGTACGCGTATATTAGCCTAACCAAACAGTTCCGCGAACTAGCCGCTGACGAATATTCTTTGCACAATCCATTCGCACTTGAGTGACCAAGGCGGTGGACTCACAAGACCCTTTTTTGCTCGGTAACATAACATGACGTTTTGCTTTTTTCCTTTGTTTTTTATACTTAAATATTTTTAAGCAGCTGTATCGATGACCAGGTTTTTTGCAATAAATGAGGTTGTACATAATATTTATACTTATTTGTTTGCTTATGGCTGTTTTCTAGCAAGGTCACGGATTAGTAGGTACTCACTCGTCCTAAAATATTCTGTAGGTACTTGGTTTTTGTTCTTTTGTTTCCAAAAAATTTCGTATGTTTATAAATTACCTACTGCAATCTATTTACGACAAACAAAAATTCGTCTCACATCCGATAGTACCTACAACGTGTATAACCAGCTTTTAAAGTAAAAAGTCAATATTGTGTATTCACCTACATGAATGGGTTTGCTAACAATCGAACGATATAATTATGTACGAATATTCGTACATTGAAGATATTTTTTAATCTTAAAATTTGTTTTTGATCACTATCCTTGCAGTATAAAATGGTATCTAGTAAGGGAAGGATCCTTAATTATGTAATTTCTGAGCCTTCTTTTGACGTTCTCTTTGCGTAGGGTCCCCAAGTACTTGACAAAGTAATATCTTTGCGTGAAAAGTCCCTTGTGAGTTAAGCCTAAGCTTTTTAAAAAGGTTTCAAGATTCTTGTATTTTATTTTCTTTTTCTTTCTTGTTTCAAGTCAGATTGCTCGCTTGCACATGTTAATTTATATTTTGGATTACACGTACTCATAGGTAGGTAGGTTAAGTACTTACCCACTTAACAATTAGGAATATATTATTTTTTAAAAATCAAACATAAAATCTAAAAATATTAACGAGTGCTGCCGGTACCGATGATTTTCATTCAAAAAAGGCACTCCTATCCTATATAGGACTATCGATAGTAAAGAAAAATCGGTTCAAAAGAAATGTTTCATGTGTAAATTATTGTAATAAGAGATCATTGAGAACATATAATAACATAAGAATTATGTCACGTTCCAGGGCATCAGATCCTGAGACTGCAGATCTCCGATCACCAGATGAAACTACAGGCTCGTGTTCTACAGGGTGACCCTCAGCGTTAACCTTTGAGAGTACAGACAGGCACTCGTCAAGTTATTACAAATCAAACGATAATGAATCATACGTGTTGGACATTAAGGTGAGAAACGATTGAAGAAATTTAGTTTTGATTCGTTGAGTTGAGTTGAATGATTTCGTTACATTGATGTGTGGTCCGTGCAAACGACGAGCCAATGTCAATACAACTGTGGTATTTTAGTTAGTACCTACCTACACTTCTACATTTTGACAAGTGCACGCTTAGTTTCGAAGTCGGTGACTGATTTAGGCCGTGTGGTCCCCGGCAGAGTAGAATAGGCCACCCTCACTTTTACCGAGGTGTCGTAAAAGGCGACTAAGGTAAAGCTGCTGGCATGATCATTGGCACCCAGAGAAGGAAAACTCTGCATTTATATCAAAACCCTCGCCAACCCGTCTGTCAAGCGTGGTGAGTATAGCAATTACCCCTCATGTGATTGAGGGAGGCCTGTGCCCCAGCAGTGGGGACTTAAATGGGCTGATGATGATGATGATTATGACTGATTTATTGTACGTATGTTAGTAAGACTATAATTTCAATAAATTACGCTTTATTATATTTAAGATGTGTACTAGGTACTAATATGAAGCAATAAAGATGACAGTGTTAGAAAAACAAAATTAACGTGCCAAGTAGGGTACTCCATTGTTTTTCTTAAATACCTTCTAGACAAAATTGTATTTTTCTTGTAGAAAGTTCAATGCAACCATAACTTATGTTTTCTACACGAAATATTTCTGTAAAAAGATAATAAATTATTGTACATGAATGTAAGTAGAGTCAGCGTCAAACCAGCTTCTGAAACTTTAAGATCTTATGTTTTGTAAAGTAAGGTCCACAATAATATATAACTAGTTACTTCTGACGGTTGTACAAAATGGTGTGTCAAAATGTTGCTTGCCATTCTCAGATGTACGAATGCGAAACTTTCTTTTATGCATTTGCACCATGTTACCAAAGTTCAATTTTAAATGAAATGAGAAAAGGTTTACTATTGCTTCTATAAATTTTCTATTCATAGATGAAATAGAAAACATTTTCTTTTCTCGAGAAAAATGTAAACACTCCACTGGACGTCTAGCAATATTCCTATTGGATAAAACAAGATCGATTTTGTGAATATATTGTTTGTGTGTTAAAATTATGCTGTAAAACTATTTGAATTTAAGTGGAAATAATGTTTATTACTTTTTCATAATATTCCCAGAATACCGAAAAGATTTTGCTATCAATTTTTAAGTTTACTTTATGACAGTGTTTGAGCATAAAAGTTTAACACCTTCAGTATTCGGGCATTAGTTCTATAGATTGAAATACAAATCGGGCCAAGAAAACCGGAAAGTCAAGTCAAATTAGAAGAAAAGAAAATGGAAGCAAATCGGGATTGCGTTGGTACAGGGACAACAGCACATCAGACTATACAGATCTGTCAAATTTCTTTAATGGATTTTCAACTTAATATCTAGCGGTTATGGTTCAATATCAATCGAAGAATTTTGACAGTTTGTGGTACTCTGATGAGCTGTTCACTGTACAAAGAAGAAGATATTTCCTCCAATTCAAGAACATTCAAGAACAGAATTTTGAAGAAGAGCTGTAGATTGGTTAATTATCTTTGGTTATCTAGCTGTATGAGTATAATAGACATCATAAAGCTAGGTTACCGGAGTTAAGTGCCATCTACGACGACGGGGCCAGAGAATTCCAAGAAAGCCGCAGTTTAAGAAAAGGAACCATATGAAGATATTTCCATAGGATAAACATTTAATTTAGAGAGAAAATGTTTGGAAAAGAAAAGCAATTACCGAAAACTAAAAACTAAACTAAAAGTATGTTTAAATAAGTTAAATCAAAGTAGGCCCCTGTGGGTGGCGGTGTCCCCAAATGTTAGTAGCATAGTTTATACACCGGTATTTTTATCGTTTACATCATTACATACATAAAATTGAATTTCCACACGGCGATAATGTGTGGAAGCTGATTTCTTTCGCTTGTTTTGTTGATCTAACATGCTAACTAGTTTTTATTCACGAATATAATATATTATGTGTTTTTTTTTCATTTATTTTGGTTATCAAATAACAGCACAATGTATTTATGCTATGGGTATATTAAATAATAAAGTAGGTTTATGATGTCAATTGCAATAACCACAGATTACTTTTTTTTTTAAATTGAAGAACAGCTATGCTATACTTCGCAAAACACAGACCGACCAGAATGGCCGCCGTTACTCCGAACATGCTTAATCGTTTTTATTCACGATACCTATTATCTATGTTTTCGGGATGTAAACGATAAAAAAATAACGCTGTAGATAAAATGTAGAATATCTTGTCATTCAGTATTATCGTTTATTTAATGTGATTAAGGTTATGGGTAATGAAATTCAACTTAATTGTAATAAGAGTGGCCCAATGGTGAATTTGGTATAGACCCTTCCACATACTCCAAAAGCCGGCGCCTTCTAGGGGAGTTAGAGTAAGGGTAAAAAAAAAATGTTTGACGGTACCGTGTGGGGTATCTAATGAAAGAGCATTTAAAATAAGTATGTTATTTTATTTACATAAGTAAAAATATGTTAAATAAAAATAAAGTTTAAAAACTAAAAAGTATGAAAGAAGAAAATTGTCTCTGCTGAAATTATTATGCCGTATTGCCGTGGTCGTATGCCACCTACTGTAGCAAAACAGATTCATTATAATAATAAAATAAAATCAATGTGGCATACGACCACGGCGATACGGCATACAAATTTCAACAGAGATAATTTTCTTGTTTCATACTTTTTAGTGCGTGTTATATTGGTAGGCGGGTTTTAGTTTTTTTTATATTATAGCATTCATTATTATTGGTTGTCAGGAGTCTTGGGGTAGAGTATAGTACTTCAGACGAGTAGGTAACTTACCTAAGCATTACTCAATTAAGGCGTAATTGTCCCTCACCACAGACATATTGTATTAGTAATAAGTATCAAACAACAGTACCTACGAAGATGAATGCAATTTATATCTGTTCTGAACAGTTTTCGTTTCATGTCACGTACAGTCTCGTGTGCGAGTGAATAAGTAACTCTGACTAAGTTAACTATGCTCAAATTGGAGGATTCTCTAGACTGCTAAATTCGGTTTGGGAATTAACGGACAATTTAACGTTTAATGCTTTTGACCTCTGATGGTGATAAGCACAAGATAAGTCAACATTTTTGAACTCCATATAAGTGTATCGTATCGCATATATAATGAAACCGTAGCTATTTAGAATCTTTAGTTTTTAGTTTGGGTTTTTGTTCATAAGTTAAAATCTACTGTTAAAAATAAGCAAATCGAAAAAGGATTTTTAATGGAGAGCAGTGCACCCTGACACAGGCTATTATTATGCTTAAAAATGGAGACTGATGTACTATACCTAGTTTAATACTGCTTCGCTGTTAAAGTCAATATTTTTTGCTATATTTTTCTCTAGTGTGCCTTATCCGTCACCTTAAATTTTTTAGAAGTACTCTCTCAAATATAAAATTAATATAATTATAATGGGATTGGGCAGGTGGCCCAGAGAGATGGCGGAAGAAAATATGGCGTGACGATTTGGATCAATACTGTAATTTATGAATGTATTGCTGTAACTTGTGTTGATAATCCAATAAATAATATAAATAAATACTCCTTGGACTGGGAAACGGTGGCGGTAAATATAAAGCAGACCTTAGGGGAGGCCTTTGCCTAGGAGTGGGATCTAGCAGGCTAAATGTATAGAAAGTTTATATAATAGATTTAATATCAAATTATCTTCTACTGTCAAATAAATAACCAAAAGACAAAAAAGTAAATCCTTTTCATAGTCCATTAGCCAACAGGAAACTCACTTTTACGCCAAAAGTATTTTTATTTCACTAACTAATGGCGATAATAGACAAGTACCTACAGCCCTTAATCCCTTCAAAGGCTCGGATTGACTCTAGTGATGTGATTTGATTTAAACTCAAGTGACAAGAGTCATCAGTACATAAGGGACATCTTGTCCGCACCAAGCAACTCGCTCTATTTTTCTGACCACTATAATATGGCTGAATATCTTGAAGGCAAAAGTGTTTTTTTTACGATATAGGGGCCAGACGAGCAGACGTATCACCTGATGGTAAGCGATTACCACCGCCCACGGACACCTGTCACATCAAAGGAGTCACAGGTGCATAGACATCTTCTAGGAAAACGCGTATCTTTCTAGACTTCATCGTCACTTTCCATCAGGTGCGATTGCAGTCACGCTTAAATATATTTTTACAAATTAGTTATATGGAATAATTAATCATACGTTTAATATGGAATTTAGTTCTCATTTAAGGTCTTGATAGGATCATAAATGTAAAATGAGAACCAAATACTAATTTACTTTTATTGACTTTAATTTGTCTGTATACCTTAAATAAAAAATAAGGTCATTGTCTACTTTTTGTACAAAATAAAGATAAATATTTCACAACATCACATACATTGATCTAATTCCGAGATAGGTAGCGTAAGCATCTGTGTTACGAATATTAGAACCAATAGCGGAATTACAAATTTATATACATTTGATAATTTTCTTATACATAGAAAACACCCAGACCAATACAAACAGATATATTAATTCACACAAATGTTTGTACTGTATAGGGATCGAACCCGCAACCCTTGCACTAGAAGCAGCGTTCCCTACCACCGATCCAAACGGGTCGTCAGTTTTTTTTCATATTATCGTCTTGCATTGTTTTCAATAAACATTCTAAATTTTTATGCAGTTTCTTATTTATTAATTTAATTTTTATTTAGATCTGTCTCTTTTTATCGTTTAGGCTAGCCTAGTTAGTGTACAGTGTCAAGATATTAATGTTACAAAACACTTTAAGGTCCTCTGACGTAGTTTGATAATGACTAACATTATGTAATCTCCGAAGCAAGACTAATTTTTGACAGGAGACATGAACCATATCACTAATGGCGTAAGCGGCAGTAGCGTCATAAATTACTCTCAAGACTTCGTTGACGAATTAAAATCATCTTTCTTTAAAACGCATGGAAATTAAACTTATGTGGGATTGGTTTCTGAACGAGTGATGCATGATTGACAAATAAATGAGCGACGAGTGAGTGTATGATTACTGAACGCAATGAATGAGTGAGATGGTATGATGAGAGAGAGAGAGATAGACGACTAATGGCGCGGAACGACCAACGGACGAATTTGCTCTTCACAAATTTTAAAGTATATTTTTAAATAAAATCGGTTTCCTCAAGAAAGCGTCTTTGATTCCAACCCTCGACCCCACACTTACGTGACATGAAAGAGAAACGAGCTTGTTATATTGTTACTTATCATATTATCGAGTCTGAGTGAACTCGCTACAACTTTTTCCATGTCACTCAACTAAGGGATCACAAGTCGCATCCCTAGTCCCTAATTCACGATTGACACCAACTTATTTTGGTAACTTTATGACGACAGAAAACTTTTCTGGGCCCATTAAATGTTTTGTGAGTCTATTTGCTACGCAGGGTTGCCGGCAGCGCTTGCGGGATTATTATAAATAATTCATAGCGTTAGAAAAGTGGAGTTGAAATAGAAAATTTGGTTTTATGCCGATCGGATATTAAATTAAATATTTATGTAGGTTATTATGATAGACTAATATCTGTAAACTGTGCAATAAAGTGTATCTATCTATCTATGATGTGATTTATACGATCAATAAAGAGGTAAATCTTATTAGACAGCGGCAACGCTGATAATAATCGACACTTAGCGCCATCTTTTGGTACAAAGTGAAAGTAAAGTCCCGAAATGAAGTGAGGACGGGTCACTAGTTATTTAATAAATTCACGATCGTCATCGTCAGCTCATTGAGGTCCCCACTGCTGGGGCACGGGCCTTCCTCAATCACATGAGTAGTAATTGCCATACTGAATACGTAATTGAATTATATGCTAAAAATATTATTTTTTTCTGAATTGTGTTGCGTAGTGTAGCCGCTTTCGACACTAAAATTTTATAGATTCCAGTAACAGAATATAACAAGAGCTTTCATTTGCCACCAATGTAGTTTCCAGTTTACCACGCGGGTCTGAAAGTAGAAACCTAAATTGGATATTAATTTAATATGTATTACCTTCCTAGCACTAGTGGGAAATATCAGTGCCTATTAGGAGTCCAAGAAGTAATTTTCTACAGGTACATTAGGATTTTAGACTTTCGTTTCGTTCTTCAATGTACGTACCCAGCTAAAACAAGGTAACAAATAGTGCATGTGTTACATTCCCCAAACACTGATATTTGTCCCGAGTAATATTCGTACGACGTGACATAAGGGGGTTGAATCGGTAAATGTGCTCATCAATATTAATAAAATGTTTTGTGCTGGGACCAATTTGACATTACGGAAAAGAAATCAGAATTTTTGTATAAAATTACGACTTTGGGGTTCATGTAATTTGCTTGCGAGGAGATTTTTACATACCTACATGTCTACTTACATATCTTCTTTTGATGGTGCCGTTTCTTTTTTTTATACTACGTTAGTGGCAAAGAAGCGTGCGGCTCGCATAATGGTAAGCGATTACCACAACCTATGGACGTCTGCAACCTATATATCACTCCTTTTTTGAAAAACCTAAACACTCCTTGAGTTTGCGGGAAAACCTCTGATGGCTACTCATATACCCCAGGGGAGGACGCTGCTGACCAGGCGCATGGGTGTTCCTCTGGATCCTATTGAGTGAGACCTTATGGCGCGGACACGACTCTGACGACGGCGGGTCGGTTATATATTCTTCCAGATTGTGTGGTAAATACTCAATATTTCAAGGTTGGCAATATTTAAGGGCTATTGCAATCTAGACAACCCCACTCGGAAGAGTGATCTAGTAGGTACTTTTGCCGTACCATTCACGCAGATTTCGATTTCGGTTGAATATCCAAATTTTTTATTCTATTGACACCGCGTACCTTATATATTATAGTTAAGTAAAAACGAAACGCTAGCGCGACGTACTATGGCAGCGCCATCTCTTGGAACACTGATAAACTAAACTACACTAACATTTTTATATTGACTTGAACAGTGATAATAAATAAAAAAAAAATGACAATGCTGGGAGTCGTGGCCCCCGACGTAACACTTTTTCCAGAAGAAACATTAATTTACGACATGCGTCTAATATGTATTATGTTTGTATTATAATTAGTTATTTATAATTGTATCTATAATAAACCAGTTAAGTATTATCGGCAAAATTAAAAGAAATGTTAAAATTAAGTAAACAAGTTTTTCATATCATCGTACATCGTACAGAAATGTGTTTGTATAATCATCTAGTTTTAATGTCATCATCATCATCAGCCCATTTCTGTCCCCACTGCTGGGGCATGGGCCTCCCTCAATCACATGAGGGGTAATTACCATACTCACCACGCTTGGCAGACGGGTTGGCGAGGGTTTTGATATAGATGCAGAGTTTTCCTTCTCTGGGTGCTGATGATCATGCCAGCAGCTTTACCTTAGTCGCTTTTTACGACACCTCGGTAAGAGTGAGGGTGGCCTATTCTACTCTGCCGGGGATCACACGGCCAGTTTTAATGTGTTTTGCCATAAATAATCAATCTACTTACAGTTGTCACATTATTTTCCTTGTCCTGAACAAATTCCCTTATCTTAAAAGCGATAGATCTGTCAAGAATATAATTTTAATTGCTCTACTTTGGGCCTCCAAGACTCCATTAGTGAATTGGATCTTATTTATTAGCTACTTCCGTTAATGGAGCTGTGACTCAAATAAATGGGCGAGTAAATGCTGTGAAAATATTTTTGAACACTACGAGTAGTTTGCGTTAATTTTCGCTTCATAATTAGACCAAATTGATATGTTTTTAATGCGAAAGGGTGACCAACGAATCAAGAATTTCAGGAGACGGTGCCCATTTACTAAAATACAACCTACAGGTCTAGTGGTTTAAGTACCGGGTCGTAATCTCGTGGTGCAGGGTTCCATTCTCGGATCGAGCGATAAGTTTTAAGCGATGTTTCGATTTTTTCGAAAATTAATCGGGTTTGTGATCGATCACCAAACTGCATTATCGAGGTATCTAGGGGACGTCTCTGGCTTTTATATTATAGTGAGTCTAAGAAGAAAATTATTAATTAGGTATTTATCTAGCGCCAACTGTTTTCCATTCTAATACGGATAATCACATAACTAGTTAGTTATGTGATTATCCGTATTTATTTATTATCCGTATTTATTTATTATCGCTGCGCCAATCTAGTTAGATTGGCGCAGCGACCCCTATGGGTCACTAGTCTTAACCAAGACTCACTAGTCTTGGCCTTTTATAATAAGAGCCTCCATCTCGGTCGGTCTTGCGCCACATCTTGCCAGTCTTCCACCAAGGTTTGTGGTGTCTAGGCTTCTTAAGCAAATGCTTGATATTTTTTAAGAGCAATCTTTTGCAATTTATTCTTAGTAAATAACACACTTAAAAATTTCATCGACAGCTCATGTCGAATCAAGCACTTACAAAATTCGTCGGCTTAGTAACACGCCCGGATTGTGGAAGGTGTGTGTTCGAGTCCACGAGAACAAGAGATGAAATTTTTAAGTGTGTTATTTTCTTAAGGTAGGGCGCACTAGCGACTTCAATAGATTTTAATTTTTAGCTATGAAACAGGATCTATTTTAAACAATTTCGGGATTACAATCTCTCGGCAAACACTTATACTATTTATTAAATAACCATGCACAAATGTTGGGTCCGCTTTTGTACGCGAAAAATTGATTCAAAAGCGGCCAATTTTGGCGGTAATTCAAAATTCGAGTGCAAAAGCAGACCGAACAGTTAACTATGAATGAAATAAATAGTATAGTTGTTCGCCTAGAGATTGTAACCCCGAATTTTTTTTAAATAGATCCGGTTTAGTAGCTAAAAATTAAAATCGATTGGCGTCGCTAGTGTGCCCTCATCATCACATCATCATCAGCCCATTTAAGTCCCCACTGCTGGGGCACGGGCCTCCCTCAACGCAGACGGGTTGGCGAGGGTTTTGCTATAAATGCAGAGTTTTCCTTCTCTGGGTGCTGATGATCATGCCAGCAGCTTTACCTTAGTCGCCTTTTACGACACCTCTTTAAGAGTGAGGGTGGCCTATTCTACTCTGCCGGGGACCACACGGCCCTACCACTCAAGCAAGTGTACCTACAAAAATCTGAATATACTAGACAGTAATACGAAAGCAAAGTGAGACAGTAAAATAGTAATGTATGGCTGTGAGACCGATAAGCCTATGATATAATATATCATGTAGTGATGAAACATTCATGATCAAATATTTGTGTGCATGAACATGTTTGTTTGTATTGGTCTGGGTGTTTGCTATGTATTATAAGTATGTATTTACAAAAGAAAAGTATTAATGTATATATTTGTAATCCCACTATTGATTCTGACATCCGTAACACAGGTGCTTGAGCTACCTATCTTGGAGTCAGATCAATGTATGTGATGTTGTGAAATATTTATTATTATTATTATATTTATTTATCTGCCAAGTACCTTATATACCTTATGTAGTATAGGTAAGTCTGGGGTATAACTACCTCATGTCATGGAATCAAACACTAGTAACACGTAGGTGTTACTAATCTACGATTGCTCATATGTTGTACCTAAGTTAGTAGTAACTTAGGTACAACATATGAGCAATCGTAGATTTTATGTATTTTATTCCGCACTTCTTAATGCATTGGCTTTTACGGGTTTCAAAGCAGGAGAGCAATGGTAGAGATAAATGATAGAGCAATGTTAACTCAGCGGATAAGAACGCGATTTCAATGTGGGGGGGGTCGTGGTTTCATATCTGTGTGCGTATTTCTACCTGATGGTAGGTTTCGAGCTAATGCTCGGCGGCAAAACATCCAAATCCAAATCCAAATTTTCACAACATCTCATACGTTGACCTGATTCCGTACTAAGTAGCTTAAGCACTTGTGTTACAGATATCAGACAACAGAGGAACACAAATATATACTTAAATACATATATTACACCCAGACACCGAACAAACACAAGTGTTCATCGCACGAATGTTTGTCCAGAGTGGGGATCGAACCCACGACCTTTGGCGTAAGAGGCAGGGTCACTACCAATTGCGCCATCCGGTCAGTCATCCTGAGGAAACCTGCACGTTTTGGATAGTTTCTGAAACGTGTAATCATGATTGAGTTGGTCTGGTTCCCCTGTTAATAGGTTTCGAAGGTCAGATGGCAGTCGCTTCATTAATTACCAGACTACAAATCCTGAATCATGGTCTAAACGTACCCCGGGTTTTAGAGCGACAGCTTTGGACGCAACCGGGAATTACATGCTAAAATGACGAGGATGAGGAGATCCGCAACCGGGAAGACATGGAATATTGTCGTGACACTTCATCGAACCAGCATGAATCAGCACTGTGCTGTGTTTAGTTAGGGTACCGGAGGCACAATCCCGGAAAGGGGGGTTGAAAGGTTGGCAGCGCACTTGCGATTCCACTGGTGTCGCGGGTGTCAATGGGCGGCGGCAATTGTTTACCATCAGCTGATCCGTCTGTTCGTCTGCCACCTATCACATAAAAAAACTTAGCTACTAACAGAATGATAACAGTATCCTAATTAAAGAAACGTAAAGACGTTCCTTATAAAAGTATTTACCCGCAAGCGGACGGCGAAAGCCCCCGCTCAAACCATTTGCTCAGCAAACACTCCGCAAATACTCCGCAACTTTGCTTCCTCGTTCTTACAACATTTTTCATTTAGTTTAAGTACTTAAAGCTTTGCGGTTAAACTTGCCCGAACGGAAATAAAAAGACCAAGTTAATGATCTGTTTTCGTCTCATCTTTTCTCGAAAGAAAAATAAAATTACAATGTTATTTTTTAATAGTTCAGAGAAGTGGAAAATATTTTGTTGCAATATCTACCAGTCTTACTTTACTATTTAATAGTTCACCATTCAATACATCATTTAATAGTAATCAAGAACACTATGTTACGATGTCACATTATTTTTTGCGCTGACATTTGGCTACCTTTTCATTGATGAGTTAAATTATTGCTAAGTTGGTAACACTTTTTTAAACTCTTCGTAGCTTGTAGCAGCAAAGTTGCTGTTCGGTCACTTGTTGCTGGCAATTTAAATATAGGCGTTATGCAAACATTATTTTTTGCCATTTTTACCCGACTACGGCAAAGCAAAAGGAGGGTTATGATTTTGACAGGCTATGTATGTATGTATGTATGTATGTATGTTTGTATGTATGTATGTATGTTCATCTGTTTCCACGTAACTTCTTAACTACTTATCAGAATTCGACAAATGACATATCATTTTAAGCGTCTTGATCGTCCGCTGGTTATAGGCTATATGAAGTTTCACAAAATCTAATGTGGCGCCCTCTAGCGGACAAAACATACAGAGTAAAAAAATAAAGTTATGATAAATATGCCGTGTTTGGTATCATTTGAAAGCGCTTGACTTGTACATTTTGAATATATATATATATTACTAGCACTTGGACACCAAAATAGTACAAATAAAATAAAAGTAAAAAAACTAAAACCCAACTACGACAAAAAACGTCGCTGAAAAAGTATAAAACAAGCCTTCGTTGTCAATTTATGCAATATTCACTATGTAGAGATAAAATTTCATGTTTGGAAAGGCGTAGTCACACGTTAAATATACTACCCTTTGACAACGTGTGACTGCGGATTTCCAAACATGAAATTTTATCTCTACATAGTGAATATTGCATAAATTGACAACGAAGGCTTGTTTTATACTTTTTCAGCGACGTTTTTTGTCGTAGTTGGGTTTTAGTTTTTTTATTAGAGTTCGTAGTCCGTAGCATGACTATTCAGAATCAGAATGGTTTATTGCTAATATCTTTTACAAGGTGTTATCGTCCGTCTGAGTCCCGTTTCAATAGATACTAGGAAACTATAGCTAAGTATGTAATTGGAATAAACCGACGAAGGTATATTTAGTCAAATATGTGATTCAATCTCCTTTATAATACCATGAGATGTACCGTGTTTCCAGTAAAAAAAAGATTGTATTACTTATGGTATTATCTATTGCTGACTTTTGTTGCTGCTAAAAATCCCCAGGCGCACCAAGTAATGCGGAGGTAAACGAAGTTCCTTTGTCCAATCAACCTCTATTGTAATTACTTTTCTCATTCGTTTACCTTTGAGCGGTGCTTTAAATAACTTAAGTGTTTAAGTGGGATGGAGATATTTTAGACAGATTTGTTAGAATTAAATAAATAAAACATCTGACCCGTGAAATGGACGGCCGGGAATTAATTAGGCAAATACCTCAGGACTTAGATACTGCAGGTTGTCTTAATTAAAATGGGTACTTAACTGTCTATTAATAAAGTGGGCAGGCAATACCGTTCTTTCAACCAAGAATTCCTGTCGATATCGAGACATTTTTATGTGAGGTGGCAGAAGAACAGACGGATCACATGATGGTTAGCGATTGCCGCCGCCCATGGACAACCAGAACTCAGTATTTTTTACCCGCAACGCCAATGGAGTCACAAGTGCGCTGCCAACCTTTGAATCCCCCTTCCTCCGGATTGGGTCTGGTACCCTCACTCCAGCAAATCGAGCTGCCGAAGCATTGAAAAAACCGATAACGGAAATAGTACGCAGGTTTCTGCAAAATGCGTACAGTAGATACACTAGTATTTCTATTTTAATTAGCAGTTTTATTTAACTTATTGACTTTCTTTGTAATTTAATTTAATTTGTGATGTAATTCAATTTTATGTTTTAATTTCAACTGTAATTTCACTATTGTTTTACCGAATTAGCCCACTTTAGTGCATAGTTGTGTTATTGAACTTGTAAGCTCCTAGACATACATAATTTAGGACTACAATCTTGATATCGTCGTTGAAATTCTAACACCACGTAACTCATTTTAATCAACTTTTCAGGAAAGCCAAAAAACAGATCGTGGAGGCTTACGCGCTATTTCCATTAGAATTCAATTGTTGATTTCCGTTCTGTTACCTTTTCAACATTTAAAAGGTTTTTGATGGCCGCAACTGAATTCAAATTAATAAAACGATACGTTTTCCAAGTCTCTAACGAATGGCATGAAAATGTCATAACTGCCACAAATGCAAATGAATAAAAAACTAAATTGTGACTTACGTGGTCATCTCAAAGCTTAGGTCATCTCAAAGTTTAGTTACTTTTTCGTAATTTTAAAGGTATTTTTTGGTCGTATTTGGTTCTGATTGGGCGAAATGACGCGTTTATCAATTCTCTAGCGAATGGCATCAAAATGTCAAAATCGCCAATAGAACTTCATATCTACAATATTTTCAGTCCATAAACAATGGTTTTCTTCGATTGTACCTAATCTGTTTTGTGTGCTACAATAAATAAATAAGTATTGAAATAAGAACGTTGCTTGTGCTTGAACTGAGTGTTCAAACTGGAAAATTTCCCACTACCTAATCACCTGGTAAAATTGATGCTGTCGATATATAAATCTAAGGCCCAATTCAACCAGTCTGTGGATAAATGATTCTGCAGTACATACAAATCCAGATAATCAACTAATATAAATATACTAGGGAAAATAGTTGCTTTTCCAGACTCCATCGGGACTGCAGCCAGCGAACTGCAAAGAGCATCTGACGTTAATCAGAATTCCACCTGGCTCCCCAGTCGATTTGTAAGTGAAATATACCTAGGGTCAGGGATGTTACGAATAGGCAATGCCTACGGATATTGGAATAATAATGATTAAGAGTAAGAAAGAAAGAAAGAAAAATATTAATTCAGTCTACCTATTAAAAGATATATTTTATTAATTTATAGAATTATCATTATAATAATATGTGTGTTCATGGATGTCTATGTTTGTGTGTGAGTGGTAGTCGTTTATTGAGGAATTAAGGAAAATACAAATGAATAAGTAGGAAGGCAATAAAAAGTTAACAATCAAAGGTTGACAGAGCACTTGTGACTCCACCGGTGATGGCGGCGGCAAGCAACCAGCTAGAATGCCACCTATCATTTAAAAAAAAAACAATTAAAAAAACACGAGTTGCTGAAGCGCCAATATTACATTAAATAAATATTTCACAACATCAACATCGCACATGTACATTGCCCTGACCCCTGACCCAGGAGCTTAAAGTACTTGCGTTATAAGGTGGGTATGACAAAGAAAAATACTGAAAATTGGGAAATATTTAGAGGGGGCTGGAGGGGGGGACGCGGAAACTCTAGGGCGGGGCCTCTTGAGGCCATACATTTGGGGTACTAAGGAACAATCCTGCACCAAAATTAGCATTGGGTTTTTTTTGTGGTTCCTCTTATAACGTCACCTAACTTTCCCGGGCTATTTTATTTGGAAATGGCGTTGTATAAACCCGTATAATCATTCAATAATAATTTGTAGAAAAACTTGTAAAGGAGATGGTTGATTTTCTATTCACAAAGACATACATTTATAATTCGCACGTGCCAAAATTTCCACGTGCCAAATTGTTTTTCTGTTAAGAAATTCTCAGTGTTAGCCCGGAGTCTGGAAGTTGGCGGTCTTGTACCCCCGTGCTTAGGAAAGCACGTTAAGCCGTTGGTTCTGCACATAATCCCTCTTCTGTCGTGTCACACTAGTGTCCCATCGAAATAAGAGGATACGGGAATAGAGATTGCACTTGTGTCTGCGCAAATACTTGTGCACTATAATATGTCCTGCGTCGATGGCTGATCGCTGAGATTGGCCGCCATGACCGAAATATCGGTATGGAGGACATTATTCGCACGTGGCTTGGGGTAGTTTACAACATTTGTTGCATCTTTAAAATTATTGAATACGTATTGACCTCTGCAATTTTTTCTACAATAAATGAAATCTAAGTCCCTATAGATTCATATTCCGTGTTCTTCCAATAAAGTCCCCATCAATCTTAGCCTGACTTGTCGCGGTTGCTTCGCATTATTCGGAAGCAATCTATCAACTCCTGTACCATTAGGTCAAAAGTGATGATTCATTTCAGAGCAGCAGCGTAATGCCAGTATGTGACGTGTAGTTGTTCCAATTTCATATGACAAAGCCTCCCCTCTTCCTGGTTGCGTCCAAAGCTCTCGCTCTAGAGCCCGGAGTACGCTTAGCCCATAATAATTTTGATTGGGAAGTCTGGTAATTACCTTCGCAACCTTTTATAGGGGAACCAGACCAAATGAATCATAGTCTATTAACTTTAATAATTGTATTTTTTTTCTCTTCTCAATTGAAACTCTGTAACATCATCAATATTTGAAAAGAGTAACTATCTACTGAGTTTCTTGCTGGTGTCTTCTCAGTAGAAATCGACATTCCGAACCAGCTATTATGTAGATATTATGTACCTATTTTGACATTCATAAGTGTTCTGTGTGGACCTAAATTTAATAAAGAAAGAAAAAAAAATAGTAATACGTTTCAGATACTCTCCGAAACAAAGCATGTTTGTTGAAAATCATCTTGTAGCATATAAGGAATTCAAGGCTCTGATCCTAACCAAAACTCTTGGGGTATCAGACGCGGCCGCAGCCTGAATTCATGGTGGGGCTCACTCTATTTACTATATTTAAATCTCTGGGCTCACTAAGCCGCAACTGCAACTTGGGGGTGCGGTGTTCGTTGTGTAAAAAAGGGAACCCCATACTCCTTCCATGGGTCAACCTCTGACCTCCTCGTTGTTCTTCCTGTTCCAATATCATCATTGCATCGCGCCTAGGATACTATGCCCGAACACATCAGAACTCCAGCACATCTCTAGGTGTTGTTCTAAAACTAGAACGTTCAGTAACGTCGTCCTCCTCAGAGACAAATAAGCGAACTACTCGGTAATGGTGGACTCGCTTATATACTCCGAAATATGCAGGTTTCCTTACGATACTTTACCCTCTCCACCAAACAAGTGGTAAACATTACCAAGTCACGGTAACCCTTAAGGTGATGGGTAGGGCACCTGTTTATGTACGCGAAAAATTGATTCACGCTAAAAATGGCCGCTTTTGACGGTAATAAATTTTTCCCGTACGCGTTGTACCCAACTTTTTTGCATGATTATTTAATAAATAGTACAAGTGTTTGCCGAGAGGTTGTAACCCCAAAATTGTTAAAAATAGATTCGGTTTATTAGCTAAAAATTCAAATCGATTAGCGTCGCTAGTGTGCCCTACCCGTCACCTTAAGCAACGCCGTCTCAACATTTTCCTTGCCTCTGGCTTCTATCAAATAAAATGCCAAGTGTTTCGGTAAACCTGGGCGAAATTGCATTTTCCCCGGTGGCCTCGCGCCGACAGCCCAAGCCTTGCACAATAACAGGCACTTTGCACGGAAATTCACTTGTATTTTTCAACACTTACTGTGAATATGGCCGACGCGTTCGTTATATGTGAAAATAACTAAACAAGGCTGCGGAGTGGGTAGCCCAATGCTTTTGACTATGTGGTAAATGTGCGAAGAATAATGCGCAGCAATGATGATGCGATGTGTGGTCCCCGGCAGAGTAAAATAGGCCACCCTCACTTTACCGAGGTAAAGCTAAAAGGAAAGCTGCTGGCATGATCATCAACACACAGAGAAGGAAAACCCTGCATTATATCAAAACCCTCCCCAACCCGTCTGCAAGCGTGGTGAGTATGGCAATTACCCCTCATGTAATTGTGGAGAGGCCCGTGTCCCAGCAGTGGGGACTTCAATGGGCTGACGATGATGATGCGATGGTTGCTCAGTGGTTCAGAATCCGAGAATGCACCTCTGAATTTTCTTGATGCAACTGAAATCTATGCATATATGTTTTTATATGATAGGTGGCAGACGAGCAGACGGATCATCTGATGGTAAGCAATGGCCTGCATGGGCACCGTGGACACAGTGGAGTCACAAGTGCGCTGCCAACCTTTGAATCCCCTTCCTCCGGATTGGGTCTGGGTAACCTCACTCCAGCAAATCGAGCTGCCGAAGCATTGAAAAAACCGATAACGGAAATAGTACGCAGGTTTCTGCAAAATGCGTACAGTAGATACACTAGTATTTCTATTTTAATTAGCAGTTTTATTTAACTTATTGACTTTCTTTGTAATTTAATTTAATTTGTGATGTAATTCAATTTTATGTTTTAATTTCAACTGTAATTTCACTATTGTTTTACCGAATTAGCCCACTTTAGTGCATAGTTGTGTTATTGAACTTGTAAGCTCCTAGACATACATAATTTAGGACTACAATCTTGATATCGTCGTTGAAATTCTAACACCACGTAACTCATTTTAATCAACTTTTCAGGAAAGCCAAAAAACAGATCGTGGAGGCTTACGCGCTATTTCCATTAGAATTCAATTGTTGATTTCCGTTCTGTTACCTTTTCAACATTTAAAAGGTTTTTGATGGCCGCAACTGAATTCAAATTAATAAAACGATACGTTTTCCAAGTCTCTAACGAATGGCATGAAAATGTCATAACTGCCACAAATGCAAATGAATAAAAAACTAAATTGTGACTTACGTGGTCATCTCAAAGCTTAGGTCATCTCAAAGTTTAGTTACTTTTTCGTAATTTTAAAGGTATTTTTTGGTCGTATTTGGTTCTGATTGGGCGAAATGACGCGTTTATCAATTCTCTAGCGAATGGCATCAAAATGTCAAAATCGCCAATAGAACTTCATATCTACAATATTTTCAGTCCATAAACAATGGTTTTCTTCGATTGTACCTAATCTGTTTTGTGTGCTACAATAAATAAATAAGTATTGAAATAAGAACGTTGCTTGTGCTTGAACTGAGTGTTCAAACTGGAAAATTTCCCACTACCTAATCACCTGGTAAAATTGATGCTGTCGATATATAAATCTAAGGCCCAATTCAACCAGTCTGTGGATAAATGATTCTGCAGTACATACAAATCCAGATAATCAACTAATATAAATATACTAGGGAAAATAGTTGCTTTTCCAGACTCCATCGGGACTGCAGCCAGCGAACTGCAAAGAGCATCTGACGTTAATCAGAATTCCACCTGGCTCCCCAGTCGATTTGTAAGTGAAATATACCTAGGGTCAGGGATGTTACGAATAGGCAATGCCTACGGATATTGGAATAATAATGATTAAGAGTAAGAAAGAAAGAAAGAAAAATATTAATTCAGTCTACCTATTAAAAGATATATTTTATTAATTTATAGAATTATCATTATAATAATATGTGTGTTCATGGATGTCTATGTTTGTGTGTGAGTGGTAGTCGTTTATTGAGGAATTAAGGAAAATACAAATGAATAAGTAGGAAGGCAATAAAAAGTTAACAATCAAAGGTTGACAGAGCACTTGTGACTCCACCGGTGATGGCGGCGGCAAGCAACCAGCTAGAATGCCACCTATCATTTAAAAAAAAAACAATTAAAAAAACACGAGTTGCTGAAGCGCCAATATTACATTAAATAAATATTTCACAACATCAACATCGCACATGTACATTGCCCTGACCCCTGACCCAGGAGCTTAAAGTACTTGCGTTATAAGGTGGGTATGACAAAGAAAAATACTGAAAATTGGGAAATATTTAGAGGGGGCTGGAGGGGGGGACGCGGAAACTCTAGGGCGGGGCCTCTTGAGGCCATACATTTGGGGTACTAAGGAACAATCCTGCACCAAAATTAGCATTGGGTTTTTTTTTGTGGTTCCTCTTATAACGTCACCTAACTTTCCCGGGCTATTTTATTTGGAAATGGCGTTGTATAAACCCGTATAATCATTCAATAATAATTTGTAGAAAAACTTGTAAAGGAGATGGTTGATTTTCTATTCACAAAGACATACATTTATAATTCGCACGTGCCAAAATTTCCACGTGCCAAATTGTTTTTCTGTTAAGAAATTCTCAGTGTTAGCCCGGAGTCTGGAAGTTGGCGGTCTTGTACCCCCGTGCTTAGGAAAGCACGTTAAGCCGTTGGTTCTGCACATAATCCCTCTTCTGTCGTGTCACACTAGTGTCCCATCGAAATAAGAGGATACGGGAATAGAGATTGCACTTGTGTCTGCGCAAATACTTGTGCACTATAATATGTCCTGCGTCGATGGCTGATCGCTGAGATTGGCCGCCATGACCGAAATATCGGTATGGAGGACATTATTCGCACGTGGCTTGGGGTAGTTTACAACATTTGTTGCATCTTTAAAATTATTGAATACGTATTGACCTCTGCAATTTTTTCTACAATAAATGAAATCTAAGTCCCTATAGATTCATATTCCGTGTTCTTCCAATAAAGTCCCCATCAATCTTAGCCTGACTTGTCGCGGTTGCTTCGCATTATTCGGAAGCAATCTATCAACTCCTGTACCATTAGGTCAAAAGTGATGATTCATTTCAGAGCAGCAGCGTAATGCCAGTATGTGACGTGTAGTTGTTCCAATTTCATATGACAAAGCCTCCCCTCTTCCTGGTTGCGTCCAAAGCTCTCGCTCTAGAGCCCGGAGTACGCTTAGCCCATAATAATTTTGATTGGGAAGTCTGGTAATTACCTTCGCAACCTTTTATAGGGGAACCAGACCAAATGAATCATAGTCTATTAACTTTAATAATTGTATTTTTTTTCTCTTCTCAATTGAAACTCTGTAACATCATCAATATTTGAAAAGAGTAACTATCTACTGAGTTTCTTGCTGGTGTCTTCTCAGTAGAAATCGACATTCCGAACCAGCTATTATGTAGATATTATGTACCTATTTTGACATTCATAAGTGTTCTGTGTGGACCTAAATTTAATAAAGAAAGAAAAAAAAATAGTAATACGTTTCAGATACTCTCCGAAACAAAGCATGTTTGTTGAAAATCATCTTGTAGCATATAAGGAATTCAAGGCTCTGATCCTAACCAAAACTCTTGGGGTATCAGACGCGGCCGCAGCCTGAATTCATGGTGGGGCTCACTCTATTTACTATATTTAAATCTCTGGGCTCACTAAGCCGCAACTGCAACTTGGGGGTGCGGTGTTCGTTGTGTAAAAAAGGGAACCCCATACTCCTTCCATGGGTCAACCTCTGACCTCCTCGTTGTTCTTCCTGTTCCAATATCATCATTGCATCGCGCCTAGGATACTATGCCCGAACACATCAGAACTCCAGCACATCTCTAGGTGTTGTTCTAAAACTAGAACGTTCAGTAACGTCGTCCTCCTCAGAGACAAATAAGCGAACTACTCGGTAATGGTGGACTCGCTTATATACTCCGAAATATGCAGGTTTCCTTACGATACTTTACCCTCTCCACCAAACAAGTGGTAAACATTACCAAGTCACGGTAACCCTTAAGGTGATGGGTAGGGCACCTGTTTATGTACGCGAAAAATTGATTCACGCTAAAAATGGCCGCTTTTGACGGTAATAAATTTTTCCCGTACGCGTTGTACCCAACTTTTTTGCATGATTATTTAATAAATAGTACAAGTGTTTGCCGAGAGGTTGTAACCCCAAAATTGTTAAAATAGATTCGGTTTATTAGCTAAAAATTCTAATCGATTAGCGTCGCTAGTGTGCCCTACCCGTCACCTTAAGCAACGCCGTCTCAACATTTTCCTTGCCTCTGGCTTCTATCAAATAAAATGCCAAGTGTTTCGGTAAACCTGGGCGAAATTGCATTTTCCCCGGTGGCCTCGCGCCGACAGCCCAAGCCTTGCACAATAACAGGCACTTTGCACGGAAATTCACTTGTATTTTTCAACACTTACTGTGAATATGGCCGACGCGTTCGTTATATGTGAAAATAACTAAACAAGGCTGCGGAGTGGGTAGCCCAATGCTTTTGACTATGTGGTAAATGTGCGAAGAATAATGCGCAGCAATGATGATGCGATGTGTGGTCCCCGGCAGAGTAAAATAGGCCACCCTCACTTTACCGAGGTAAAGCTAAAAGGTAAAGCTGCTGGCATGATCATCAACACACAGAGAAGGAAAACCCTGCATTTATATCAAAACCCTCCCCAACCCGTCTGCCAAGCGTGGTGAGTATGGCAATTACCCCTCATGTAATTGTGGGAGGCCCGTGTCCCAGCAGTGGGGACTTCAATGGGCTGACGATGATGATGCGATGGTTGCTCAGTGGTTCAGAATCCGAGAATGCACCTCTGAATTTTCTTGATGCAACTGAAATCTATGCATATATGTTTTTATATGATAGGTGGCAGACGAGCAGACGGATCATCTGATGGTAAGCAATGGCCGCTGGACACCCGTGACACCAGTGGAGTCACAAGTGCGCTGCTAACCTTTAGACCCCCCTTTCCCCCGGATTTGGCCTTCGGTACTCTCACTCACGCAACGGAACACAGCACAGTGCTGCTTCAAGCTGGTTTTCTGTGAGGCCGTGGTATCACTCCGGTCGAGCCGTTCCATTCATGCCGAAGCGTGACTCTCCCACAGTCAATTTATACCATTAGCTCGGCAGTGAGGGAAAACATCGTGAAGGTGCTATGGGCTGACAACACTAGAATAAGTCCCGTGCTTCAGGCGTCGAGTAAAACGAAATTGGGAAGGAAAACTCTATAAAGTCTAATTAAGTTTGAAGCGAATGCACAAATGTAAGGGAAATACAAAAATGTCTATAAGAAAACGTACTTTTATAAAAAAATGAGGTGACTTTAAGTTACTTACTGTCACTGTCATCGTTATGTCTTGTCATTTTGTGATCAGAGATCTTAGTTTTTTTTTTGCTTTAATCATCGTCAGCAAAAGCGTTATGAATTTGTTGTGACCCAGTGATGACGTCACGGAGGAAGATTTTTACATTTTATTTTTTTTATCCTTTAGTATCTGTCCAAAAAATCTGAATTTATTTTACTTAAATTTCTATTAATTTTATCTAGAAATGGTATTTTTATTTCGGAAAATGTTTTTTTGTCGTATTGTCCATTGGTTTGTAGGATTTTGAGCATTAGACTGTTTAATAAGTTACCTCAAAAAATTAATGATTTTCCGGTAGGTACATAATTTAAAGTTACATCTAAAAACTGCCTAATGCAGAAAGGCTACATATAAAGCAGATGATTATTTAAATGATTAGGATTCCTGGACATTTTGATCTCATCGCCTGTCCTCTAATGTATAATTTCATCGTATCGTTTAGAAACGATACTGATTATAACTGAGTTTCTTTCTGATTCTTCTCGGTAAAAATTGACATTCCGAATCAGCGGTAGATTACATAATATTTGACAGTCATAAATAAACGTTCTCTTTGGATTTAAATTATATAAAGATATTTTAGACAAGGAGACGGATCACCTGATGATTAGCGACTGCTGCCGTTCATAGACACCTGCAACACCAATAAAGAACCTGCCTAGGTCTGTTTTCCCTGATCACTATAATCTGGACATCTTTATGGCAAGAGATAACAGTCATCTTTTAGGCAAACGCGCATCATCCTAGACCTCGTCGTCGCTTCCCATCAGGTGCGATTGTGGTCAAGCGTTAGCCTATTGACCAAAAAAAGAAGAAATAAACTCATTTCACTCACTCCCGTAGCAAGAGAATGAACAATGCAATTCAGAAAACATCAAAAATCTACATTCTGATCCTAAGCGTTATTTGCAAGAAAAATGACTTCAGTGCCCTTATTTGAGTCACATTTCTGTTAAAATTCGACCTTAAAGCAAGTTTGAGGAAAAACTATCACTTTACAAAGTAACTAGCATTCGCTTTTTCAGTTGGTGCCATTAAAATTTTAATGGCAGTAAGTATTTGCAGATGAGTAACCGACTTCTCGGAGTGAACGTGACTTAATTTTTAAGTGGAGTTGTTTGTTTCATTCCTCTGAACTGTAATGGAAAGGTAGTAAATTTCAGTTTTATTGTTAAGAATTATTTATCACAATCGTTTCTGACAGTTTCAAATCGATAGTTCTGACTGTGCAGTAGGTACATAACAGTTATAGTTCTGTATTATCGAATTTTTTTATGTAATAGTTAGCTGACGAGCAGACCTGTTCAACTACAATCACTCATGCACTAGGTCCTGCTTCAATGGCTGATCGCTGAAATTGGCCGCCATAACTGAAATATCGGTTTGGAGGACATTATTTAGTTGGGTAACATTGATAATAAATAAACAGTTAAGAAACGAGCATTGTGCTATAAGATAGGTCGCCGATGAGCAGACGGGTTGCCTGATCTTAATCGATTGCCGCCACCCAATGGAGTCAACAGTGTAGTGTCTTTGTAACAGGCTTGTGTCCTATTTTGTTCTCTTGTTGGTAATATATTTCATTTCACCTCAAAAGTGAAAACATCGGTGAAAGAATGGATTTGTTAGCTTGAAAACACTTCGAGATAGGAAAATTGAAAATCACTTAAAATAGACTTGCCCAAAACGCTCTATACGAACAGTGACGCAAGGCGTGACGTCAGCCCTCATGATGGCTTTGTTCGAGGGCTATATGAAATAGTGTGTTTATGAAAATTGTTTCTTAAAAAAAGTTGCTATAAATTGAATAAGATATCGACTGTTATATAAATATTTCGTAAATTGAAGACTTAAAATTTACTTGCCTATCTTTGCCTTTGAGGGCTCCTAACAAAAATATTACATAAGGTTTGAAGCTGAAATTCTGTACATAGCTCCTTTTGACCGTTATTTCTCAAAGCTATTTAAAAAAAATGCCAATTCTCGTGATCGTGATATTTTGAAAACATGGCGGATATCACCTGAAAACCATACAAAAAAACTATGTTTTAGTGATATATGTCGCATGAAAATAAATGTCACGAGCCCGAGAATTGGGCTCCTAGTACGCATGCCTATTATCATCGCTAATACAGTAATAGTATACTAGTAACGTAGGACAACATAACGTATTATTGACATTTTATTGAGATGAAGATATCTGCATAATATTATACTATGTCCATTTCTATGACATTGAGCAAAACAGAGCCCAGATTCAAGCAAGGAAAAACTTTGACTAATTTAATCGTTCAGTTTTATGGTGGTGACGAGCGCAATCCCGATTTTATAGAACATCAACAGTATCCTCGACTAGTGTTGTCGATTGATAGTCGACTATCGATAGTATTGATAGCAGAACCAGGCAATATTAGCGACACTATCGATAATATTCGTAAACATACAGGGTGTATCTGTGAACATACCTTTAACCACGTGTTCTTCCAACCATTTTGAACAAAATTTGTTCTATCACTTTCTAAAAATTTCTACTTTTCATACTTAGTCGGTCACGTGACTTGGTCATTTTGTATGGGGAGTCGAAAATTTTTGCGACGAAATCGAAAAGTCGTTGAACCAATGTTGTTGAGAATGGGTGGTAGAACACGTGGTTAAAGGGATGTAAATGTTCATAGATACTCCCTATATAACTAACTATCAATACTATCAACAGTATCGATGGTATTAGACCGTACAAGGGTATACCAATTGTTTGGTTTGGTTTGCGAAAGGAAAAAATAATAATTTTGGTTTAGCATTTCATTTCATTTCATTTCATTTCATTTCATTTCATTTCATTTCATTTCATTTCTATCGATAGTACGGATAGTATTGCTTTTTTTGACAGTGTTGCCTTGATATCGATACTATCTATGGTATTTTCTTGTTTGAAAATAAATCAAGGCAATATTATCGATAGAATATTGCCTTGATTTATTATCGATAGGTATCATAAGTATTTCGCAACACTATATTTGACCTACAGTAGGACAATAAAGCACACTCGTTGTTTGTCGCCGTACGTCGGTCATTTGCTGCATGGCGCAGTTGCCTCCAAATTGCAGGCGCCGATGCATCTTGTATGAGATATGCAGTTATATCTCACGCAATTTTATACTTCGGCTTGTCAATTAAGGTTATACCATATTATGGCCAATTGCTCGATATTATGTACCCTGGGTCAAATCTGCACTGGTGTATTAAGAAGTACATGTAGCTATCTTATACAGGGTGTATCTGTGAACATTTACATCCCTTTAACCACCTGTTTAACCAACCATTCTGAACAACATTTGTTCAACGACTTTTCGAAATTCATCGAAAAATTTTTCGACTCCCCATACAAAATGACTAAGTCACGTGACCGACTTTGTATGAAAAGTTAAAATTTTTTCATGAGAATTTCCAAAAGTGATAGAACAAATTTTGTTCATAATGGTTAGTAGAACACGTGGTTAAAGGGATGTAAATGTTCACAAATACACCCTTTATTATGTTAGGAGCCATATCTAGATTTTTTTATGACATAGATGGCAGACGAGCAAACGGATCACCTGATGGTAAGCGATTGCCGCCGCCCAATGGACACCCGCAACACTAGTGGAGGCACAAGTGAGCTGCCGACCTTGAAACTCCCCTCCCTCTCCCCGGATTGGGCCTCCGGTACCCTCACTCACGCAGCGAAATACAGCAAAGTGCTGCCGGTTTTCAGTGATATCTAAATATACCTAAAGATGTACCTAGATATACCAAAGCTGTAACATGCTTATTCCCTCTTCAAAATAAACTACTTACACAGAATCTTATTTGTCACCCATTTGGCGAATTGTTGAGTCCATTGGCGCGAATGTGTAGTAGCTGCTAGCTCCCAAATTGTATTACAGTGGAGTGGCGCCTATGCATCATGCATGAGATTCTCCAATTGGATTTAAGCACACACTTTGTAATGGACTACTACTAGCTCTACGGTGAAGGAAAATGTTGTGAGGTAGGTATTTACTAGAGATGCACCGAATAGCGAAATTTGACCGTGGGAGAGCCACGCTTCGGCATGATTGGGCCGGCTCAACCGGAGTGATACCACGGCCTCACAGAAAACTCGCGTGAATAAGCATTGTTCTGTGTTTCGCTGCGTGAGTGAGGGTACCGGAGGCCCAATCCGGGGGAAAGGGGGGTTTAATGGTTGGCAGCGCACTTGTGACTACATTGGTTTCGCGCGGCAATCGCTTACCATCAGGTGATCTGTCTGCTTGTCTGCCGCCTATCATATAAAAAAAAAGAATAGGGGTTTCTCCGAATGACCGAATACCGAATAATATTCGGTTTAACTTTTACCGAAACGAGTATAGGTACGGCCGAATTATTCGGTTCACGATTTTATTCAATTTTCCGCACTAACAGTTATAGGTAATGTTAGGATAATGCGGTTATAATGACAGAATAGAATTTAATTTCGATCCATTTTATTACAAAAAGTGGGTTAAGTAGGTAAATGTTGAACAAAGGTTTCAAATAAATGTTGAATATACCTTACTAACTAATAGACAGCTTAAAAAATAAAGATGCTGACCAAAGGATTCAAAATAAAAGTTGATTTGAAGTCTATTTGCTGCATTTTATTAAGTACCTTTATTCAAAAAATTAGTTTCTTTAAGTTCTACATATAAAACATACAATCATACAGATTAACATTTGTCTTTTAGATCTATTCGAAGTCATGTAGCAAAGAAAATAAAAATACTCAAACCGAATTATTCGGCCATAATAACGAATAATTCGGCCGAATACGAATAGTGGAAATTATGCCGAATCATCATCATCATCAGCAACCCACACTCGTCCACTGCTGGACATAGGTCTCCCCTAATGCACGCCACTTCTCCCGATTTTCGGCCACTCTCATCCAGCCCACACCAGCCAGCCTTCGAATGTCATCATGCCATCTTGTCGCAGGGCGTCCTACACTACGCTTACCGAGTCGCGGTCTCCACTCAAGGACTTTACGGCCCCAACGGCTGTCAGTTCTGCGGCTAATATGACCAGCCCACTGCCACTTCAGTTTGCTAATTCGGTGGGCTACGTCGGTGACTCTGGTTCTCTGTCGGATTACATCATTTCGGATGCGGTCCTTCAGAGATACTCCGAGCATAGCCCTTTCCATAGCTCTTTGAGCGACTTTGAACCGGTGGACTAGTCCAGCCGTGAGTGTCCACGTCAATATGAACCGAATATTCAGCGCATCTCTAGCATTTACGGTGACTAGGAAATTCGCAATAAAAAAAAGTCCATCCTTCGAAACCCGTGGTACGATTGGACCTCGGTACAGGATATGGTGATTCTGGTAATTATAATGAAGTGACTGGCTGCCTGACCTGCGCAACCGTTTCAGACCAACTGAGTCAGGGTAAGAAGTTCAGAATCATTATTTCAATCAGTTCCAGATACTGTCCGGAACGTGGAGAAGGCACGTTGTTCTAGAGCACCCGATTAAAGTCGAATTTAGAGATTTCTTACATTCGTCCATAAAAATCTCCAACTCTATCTACCACACTCTACTTCAATGTTGAGTGTTCGAGAATAGGTCCTCAGGTTTCCTTTCGATGTTTTGAATAGAATCAAAAAGTCGAGTGCATGTGGACGTCTTGTAATGTCAGATTTGAACCTTATTTATAACCACATTTCCTTATCCACTGAGTCTTATTTATCATGCCGAACGCAATTATACTCACATCATATACCTACTAGGCGTGTGGTCCCCGGCAGAGTAGAATAGGCCACCCTCACTCTTACCGAGGGACACCTCGACACGACAGTAAAAGGCGACTAAGGTAAAGATTGCTGGCATGATCATCAGCACCCAGAGAAGGAAAACTCTGCATTTATATCAAAACCCTCGCCATCCCGTCTGTCAAGCGTGGTGAGTATGGCAATTACCCCTCATGTGATTGAGGTAGGCCCGTGCCCCAGCAGTGGGGACTATAATGGGCTGACGATGACAAATACCTACTCACAGTTATCACATAGGTACTTCCCTCCAAATATTCGCTCAAATTGCGTTACTATAACTTTATAGTATGCCCAATTGCCCAAGTGGGCATCATGCATGCGTTCCACATAGGCTCGCCAACCACATAACTAATAATTCCATTTTGATGGGTAAAATAGAGAGGAGGCGACGCGTTGGAAGAAGGAAAAAGTCGCCGTCGTAGAGTGGATGGCATCGCATCTGTGGAACAGATCTTACGTCTCGCAATGAACAGAGAGGATTTTTGAAAGTTGACGGGCAACCTTCAGAACTGAAGAGGCACTCAAAGAAGATATTTGTTTTCGCCTTTCAGCTCCGCTCGCAGGAAGGAATCCGAGTCCCAATGGACACACAGATTCTAAAGCTAAGATTATTAAGACTATGACTATCAGACTATGTGAGTCTGGTTTCTTAACTTGGGTATAATAGGGTGGTCGATCATTGGAACCCGGTCCGACGAAATTCCCCCGTGAAACTAAAAAAAAGAAGGATGGCACTGCAATTGAAACTTATTGTATGAAAAACTCTATTTAGACGTTTCACTCGAAACAACAGAAACTGTTATCTTTATTTCGTACAAAGAAACTTTGAAAATGTTATACAGTGTTCATTTTACTTTGCGCTCGAGCTCTGGCGACGTGCTGCGCTAAATTACATTTTGTACCTGCCTCAATTTGGGATATATTACTTAAGCAAGTACTAAAGCAGCTTTACACTTTGTGATGTTAAGCAGGTGAATTGAGGAACGAACGAAGATACCTACTCTAGAGGATCTGCATCATACAACCTGGGGAGGCAAGGTGCGGGAATGTGTTGCTAGGAGTGAGAGTGTGGCGGCGTGCGCAACTATGAGGTTTGATCCTTGTGAGCTATTAGGAATGGACTGTATGAATTAAAGAATGATTCAAATAAGTAAATAAAAATATAAAAGAAAATGATCAAACCAAAACCAAACCACCGCTGTGAACAGACAATGAAACAGAGACAAAACATATATAGCTAGCCTGTAGTCGACAATTCCATATAACAAGTACGACCTCTGAAGTTCTTTTCACGTAACTTGAACGCGAACTATGTATACTACAGCTTTTGGCTGCTGCTACGCTCGCGTTAGAAAGAGACAAAAAGTAGCCCTTGTCAGTCCTTTCAACTATCTCAACTTAAAAATCACGTCAATCCATCCCTCCTTTTTGCCGTGACCGACGGATAAACAGACTGACAGACGTGTGTCTGTCAGTCGGTTTGTCCGTCACATTTACAATGTGATTTATGTAATAATTCACTTGATTGCACTTTGGTACAATAGCGATTATTCTTGTATCAAGCAAAGTACCCTCGCTAATGCGCTCGCGCCGGCGCGTCAAAGTGAAAGTGTTTGCTACAATTACTCCACCTCAAGTTACGACACTTGGACCAAAGCAGTGCCGGTATTCGCGTCTGTTCTCACCAGCCCCGGTAGCCGTGATCGTCTAGTGGTTAGGACCCTACGTTGTGGCCGTAGTAACCCAGGTTCGAATCCTGGTCACGGCAGTGAAAACTGTCACGGCGGGGCTATATTTTTTTTTCTTTAAAGGTGGTTAAGCAATGGCAACTGAGAATAATTAAAAAGTGACTAGTCATCTGTCAAAGTCATAGTTATTTAATAAAACGCCGGTGTCTAACTATTCATCGATCAATGAATTCTGTCAATGTGAAATCGCAGGTTATAAGTCATAAATACTATCTTTTGTAACTCTTTAATCGCTCGACATTGGCAGAGTTATATAAGTGTTCGCCGTGGGCAACACAGTTGCTACTGTCATTGCCATAATTAAAATTAAAAAAAATCTTTTGTAACAAAACATTAGATTAGCTCCATTCTTAACTGTAATTTTCAGTCCTTGTTTAACATTTTTATGATTAAAATAACTGAAAATGATTAAGTGTACCTCAATGAACGATAATAGCAAATTTATCGAGCCAAAAGCCAAAGACGGATAGATTGATGGATGTAGATTGATGAAGATGGGGTGGGTCTATTTAAAAGATGCCCAAATTGGTTGGATTGACTCAAAAAAAATTTAACAAACAAGAGACCGACAGAAGGTTCACATTCCGCTGTTGGTTCTGATATCCGTAACACAAGTGCTTGAGCTACCTATCTCCGAGTCAGATCAATATATGTGATGTTGTGAAATATTTGAATTATAAATTGGTTTTTATCACTTTGGATTAATATTTTATAGATGACCTCTTATGGCGAAAAAGTGTCAATAGAGCTTTTAGCTTTACATGAAGACTAAATCCCACACACGCCGTCAAAGTGTACTTAAGTGAACCTGCTTTTTGCGGATAGTTTCTGAAACGTATATCTGCCTAGCCATGATTCATTTTTTTATGTGATAGGTGGCAGACGAGCAGACGGATCATCTAATGGTAATTTGATTAATTGATGATGGTGATTAACGCCGCCTAATGTACGCGACACCAGTAGATTCACAAGAGCGCTACCTACCTTTAAACCCCCCTTTCCCCCGGATTGGGCCTCTGGTACCCTCACTCATTCAGCGAAACACAGCACAGTGCTACTCTATGGCCCATTCATGCCGAAGTGTGGCTCTCCCACTCTCAAAGTTGGTCTGGTTCCCCTGTTAAAATGCTGCGAAGGTCAGACGGCAGTCTCTTCTTTGTAATTGCCAGACTCCTTAAATTCTGAATCATGGTCTAAGTGTAAGAAAGCAACAGCTCTGGATGCAACTGGAAATGGCCTGCTGAGATGAGAGTAAGTGAGACATAATTTTCTACTTCGACATTTTTTTTTTCATATTGTGGCTCTACCCGAAGATATCTTACCATTGTCAAGTAATTTATTCAGAATAAGTGGGTAGTCATGCAGTAGTAGTTATGCCGCGTGGTCCCCGGCAGAGTAGAATAGGCCACCCTCACTCTTACCGAGGTGTCGTAAAAGGCGACTAAGGTAAAGCTGCTGGCATGATCATCAGCACCTAGAGCAGCAAAACTCTGCATTTATATCAAAATCCTCGCCAACCCGTCTGACAAGCGTGGTGAGTATGGCAATTACCCCTCATGTGATTGAGGAAGGCCCGTGCCCCAGCAGTGGGGACTAAAATGGGCTGATGATGATGAAGTGGGTAGTCAATAGTCGAAGTCAGTCAATAAAGCGCCGGTGTTTTACGTTTTATCGACCTACGGATTTTGCCGATACCACTCTAAACATTGCGGGTTGGCCCAAGGTCCAAGCAAGTTGTCCGTGACAACTCACTCGACACACAATAGCGGTGTTAAAAACGATATAATTCAACGATTCTTATTATCAGGATGACTTGCGGCACTTCACTGCACAAATAAACAACAAATTTGTTCACTAAAAACTACTAGATACTAATTTGAAACCTTTGAATTGCATTAGCCCACGCGGAGTGTTCGGCTCCTACCGCCAGAATCTTCTTTAGATGACTAACACACATTTACTTGGTTGAGAACCTTTGTTAGATAGATAGATAGATATACTTTATTGCACAAAAATAACACAACTTTAAAAGGCATTACAGAAACTTAATTGTACAATTTCGGCGGTCTTATCGCTGGAAGCGATTTCTACCAGACAACCTTTAGGCAAAGGACATTTGATAGTAGAGGAGGGGTAGGTGGCGCAATATTGAAAAAGGGAAATAAGAGTGAACTGTATGTATTGAACTGTTTGTTCTCTTGTTCTAGTTTACCTTCCATTTAAATTAATTTATATTTTAAATAATCAATCACCAATCTTGCGCGTAGGTGAGTTTCGTTTCGGGTGGTAATGTATTCGTTTCCTTATTTTTTTTTTATTCTCCTTCCTGTTTGTCTGCTGAGCAAATCGTACTATTCCCATTCTGTGTGTAACATTCTATAAATCAGCTCTATGAATCAAAACGTAGTAATGTAGGCGGTATTTTTTTTGGCGCATGAATTATTTATGTATGTGATTCATCTTCTTTCCAATACAAACGAATTTTCCTCCCTGAAAAGCGTCGTTAAAATAACCTCTCAACTGTGACGCGGCCAAATTTTGGTCGTAGGTATTTAAACGTCCTTATCTGTGAATTCTCCGTGCCGTGTGGCCGTGTGGTCCCCGGCAGAGTAGAATAGGCCACCCTCACTCTTACCGAGGTGTCGTAAAAGGCAACTAAGGTAAAGCTGCTGGCATGATCATTAGCACCCAGAGAAGGAAAACTCTGCAAAACCCTCGGCAACCCGTCCGCCAAGCGTGGTGAGTATGGCAATTACCCCCTCATGTGATTGAGGGAGGCCCGTGCCCCAGCAGTGGGGACTTAAATGGGCTGACGATGATCTGCGACTGCTAGGGAACTGAAATCGACTGATTTATATTCTATTTGCTATGGGATTACTATGAGATTTGAGAAATAGAAACCCGGAAATATAAAAAAACCTGAAATCGATGGCCATTATATGCAATGTTTTCCTAATTTTTATAAATAAAGGGGTTACTATGTCATTTATTGATAAAAGAAGAAAATCTTGAGAATGGAAAAACAATAAGTGTAAACAAAGGTATAAAGTAAAGCTAAACTAAACAAAGTAAGTCCCTGGATCGCGATGAAAGTTTGCTGGGCAAAGTAGCTGCCAACCTGTGGGTCTCCCGTGGCTTCAACAAAACGCTTAGCTAAATCACTGTAGAAAGAGAGAGCGTCGGTACCCCAGGGATCCCCCTACTTTACATAAAAGATTATGAACGTATTCGAAAACCTAAATTAATGATCAGATTTCCTTAAATATATCCCTAAGAATGAAGGAATCACTATATACCGGTATGACTCAACAAATAAGGAAAACAATCGTGTAATCAGTATGTAGACGTAAACATGATATTTATCAGTTTCCACAGCGAAGTTGTTTTGTTCGGGCACTTTGTTTACCGCAAATAAAACGTACCTACGATGAAGTTAATACCAGTGAGCGGTATCCGTTGTGATAGGTATGTAAAAGAGGAAAATAGTACGTATAAGTTGATATTTTTTATAGCAATCTTTTGAAATTTATTCTTAAGTAAATAACACACTTAAAAATTTCATCTCGTGTTCAGGCGGGACTCGAACCCACACCTTCCACAATTCGGGCGAATGTTCTACCAATTAGACCACTGAACCTACAATATCGATGAGACTATCGACAACTCATGTCGAATCAAGCACTTACAAATTTCGTCGGCTTACTAACGCGTTCTGTGGTCTAATTGGTAGAACATTCACCCGGATTGTAGGTGTGGGTTCGAGTCCCGCCTGAACACGAGATAAAATTTTTAAGTGTGTTATTTACTTAAAAATAAATTGCTATGAAAATATCAACTATTGATTTAGCAGTCTCATCTTAACTCGTAGTCAAATATTTTTAGTGGTATTTCCACTGGATATTGTATATATACCTACAATATTGATGAGACTATCGACAGCTCATGTCGAATCAAGCACTTACAAATTTCGTCGGCTTACTAACGTGTTCAGTGGTCTGATTGGTAGAACATTCACCCGGACTGTGGAAGGTGTGGGTTCGAGTCCCGCCTGAACACGAGATGAAATTTTTAAGTGTGTTATTTACTTAATAGTAGGTATTGTTTAATTTAGCAAAATCTTCCAAAACATAACTACCTAAGATAAAATGTTTCGAAAACGCCTGTCTAAGAAGAAAAATATTTGAGCAAGTACCTTCTCAGTTTATCGGTAAACATTTTACATCCCTTTAACCACATGTTCTACCAACCATTTCGAATAACATTTAAATAATAAGAAGCTACTTTGTACGGAATCGGGTAAACGTATGAGATGTTGTATGATTTTATTATTATTGTATCACTTTACTGTGCCGCTGTCCTATTTAGTTAGGTACTTTTTGAGCAAATATCTCGTTACACGATGGGTGGCATGGAAATTACGTCACAACGATGAGATAGGTAGGTATAGCATCTCATGAATAATGGTTTACCTTCCCGTTTCGACCAGTCCGTTTAATTTTATTCCATTACCTTTAAGTAATTTATCAAAACTTTTCACAACTTTAAACTTATCATAACTTATCATTCATTTATGAGTAGGTACTTTAGTAAATTGAGCAATGATTGCTCAAGTGGACAAGAACGAACGCCTGCAGCGAGATGTCGTAGGCTCGAATCCGAGTAAACAAATCGGGACTTTTTAAATCTACGTGCAAACCTATTATTACCCCCCCGACGAAAAATCGACGGGGTGTTATAAGTTTCACGTGTGTATGTGTGCGTGTACGTGTGCGTGTGCGTGTGCGTGTGCGTGTGCGTGTGCGTGTGCGTGTGCGTGTTTGTGTGTGTGTGCCTGTCTGTGGCATCGTAGCTCCCGAATGGATGAATTGATTTTGATTTTGTTTTTCTTATCTATGTCAAATGAAAATTGATCCACGATGGCCGCCGCCACATAATATCGGTACAGCAAATTGTATGCCAATCCTCCTCGATAAAGGTATCAAATAAAAAGTTTGAGTAGTAGAATACAATACACCTGAGACAGTGTTAAATTGTAATTTGTATTAATTTGTAATTGTAAATTGATGCAATACACAGTGAAAAGTTTGAAATCCAAAATGGCCGCCCCCATAAAATGGCGAAATAATTAATTATAATATACTACTTGAGTGGGGTGCCTATTGAAAGCGGGAACTAATTTGTACTAAAGTAAAATAAAAAATCGAGAGTCTCTAAATATTCGAGAGGCCCGGCGGAATTCCCCCAAAGCAAAAAAAAAGGGTAAGGATGGTCCCGCCACGTGACAATATTTAATCAAAAATTTTCACACGTAGGACAGTCAACAGCAGTTTCCATTTATTTTAAACTTTTCAAAATTTTTGCTCGGAATTATCAATTTTTTTTTAACCGGGCGGATTTGGTAGTGGCCCTGCTTCATACGCCAAAGGTTGTGGGTTCAATCCCCACCCTGGAAAAACATTCGTGTGATGAACAATTGTGTTTGTTCAATGTCTAGGTGGAATATACATATCTATAATTTAACATATTATATGTTTGTAATTCCTCTATCCGTAACTTGTGTTATGACAACAGGTGTGATTGTGGTAAAGCGTAGTCTAACATAAAAACCAGAAACATTGGACAAGTTAAAGAATGTGCTCCCTTTATAATTATTTGGCAGAATAAAATACACGGTGTAACGGTGCTTATGCAATGTCAACGTTTGGCAGCGGTGAAAGTGCTCTTAATTCAGCGCTGAGACGAAATTTCGATCAAATCGGTGGCGATATTTGCCACAGCTCTCACTAGCCCCGGTAGCCGTGATCGTCTAGTGGTTAGGACCCTACGTTGTGGCCGTAGTAACCCAGGTTCGAATCCTGGTCACGGCAGTGAAAACTGTCACGGCGGGGCTATCGTTTTACAATTTTTGCCTATGCACAACGAAATATTTTCAAAACCTAGGTACCAAAATGTTTGCTTCATATAGTTTCTTTTCAAAGGATATGGCCCATCTTACAAAGATATCAGTATTTGATTATTTGTACAGCAATAAAACGTATGCCAATTTTTATCCAAAAATAACATACTTACTTGAGTTTGAGTCTTGATAATCCTGTTTATTTCAAGATATACCTACCTATATTATTACTTGCACAAAGAAGGTCCCGTTTTATGGTTTTTTGTTTACGTCTCGAAAACGGTGCTTCGTACGCAATTTTGTTGTACTATATAATAAAAGCCAATTAAATTCTCTACAACTTGCACTTTGTATCGATCGCCTAACATTGCCAAGCTATGAGCTTCTAAAAATGGTCGATTTTCAAAAATGTGTTCTACACTCTTTTCTGGCATACATATTTTCTCAACTGCGACCGTAGATTTCAAAAATACTTTTAGAAGCTCATGGCTTGGCAGTGATAGAAGATAGATACAAAATGCAAAAGACAAAGTTGTAGAGAATTTCATTGGCTTTTATTATGTAGTACAACAAAATTTCTTACGAAGCATTGTTTTTGAGAAGTATGCAAAAATCCAAAAAACGAGACCTTCTTTGTGCGGCCCCCGTCGGGCTCACCTCAGAGGGGTAAGGACTTTCAGTATGTTTATCTCCTAACTAGTTCAAACAAAGCTCCTAAGTCAAAGTTTCTGCTTTCGACTTTTCCATCCACACTTCACTTATGAGCATTCATTGACCAAACTAATAAGGAATTGAGTATTGAAGACGTCTTAATAATAATATTCCAAATAACCCTGTACCCATACATGAAATATAGGTATACTCTGAACTCATCTCGCGCGATACCTATAGGTGTATATGTCACCGGAAAATAACAAGATCCGTAAGTTTATCAATTTACTAGGAAGTTTATAAACTTTCGTAGGATTCTAAACGGGAGATCAATTGTATTATTTTACGTCCACACTTTCGTAAATTTATCAATTTCCGACGTCACATGTCAAATTTATAAGCTAACGGATATCTATTCATAAAATTTTATATGGTTCGACCAATCACAGAAACTCTTTTAAATATACAAATCTTTGAAATACGTATAATAACACACTGCTCTCTGATTGGTCAATGTTCATAGTGGCAATGCCAATCACATCACGCGTAGCGTTTGGATATTGCTTACTTATTATTTTACGAGTGAGTTCAGTAAGTTTATCAATGTACGAAAATATGAACGTAAAATAAACAATTTATCTCCCGTTTAGAATCCTATGAAAATTTATTGATTTCCTAGTAAATTGATAAACTTACGGATCTTGTTATTTTCCGGTGACATATATACTAGGTAACTGTGACTGTCTGTGACAAAGTGAAATCCGCGCAAACCCCGCGTGAACGGAAACCAAACAAACAATCTATAAATTAACTATTAACCCCAACACAGAGATGTAACTTTACAACAACAAGCGTTGTCATGCAAATATTAAATTTAATCTAATATCCGTTGTTTATAGCGCAACCGCGACATCTAACGTGGGATTTGAAAATGTCTGCATAATTAACAGCTCATCAGTATGGATTACGTAGAATCGTTAATAACTGATATTAACGAAATATTGCGGCTGTTAGCCTGAATTTATTATGCGTGTTGCATTTATGTTGAAAATTTTCTGGGATAATATTTTTATCACTTTATACACTTCAAATAACATTTTATAACATTACACTCGAGAAAAGGTGTTACCGAAGTCGGCGCCCAATACTTTGTAATTTAATACAACAATTAATTATTCAACAGAGATTAGGCGCCGACTTCGGCGCGATATAAAGTGATAAAAATATTATTTTTAACTCCTTACCGTTGAGGAGTTGACCTTCCATCATCAGCAGAGCCACAGAATTAATACAATCAGTCGTAAACACTGGTGCAGTTTTGAAAAAAGATACAAAAACATTTTGTGTGCCTTTAAAATTTGTAGGTTCTCATTTTTTGGCAGCAACGCCAGTTGTAGTTAGTAGAATTTCTTCTTTTTTAATAATACTGACAGACCCCGTACACTGACCGTGGGAGAGGCACGCTTCGGCATGAATGGGCCGGCTCGACCGGAGTGATACCACATCCTCACAGAAAACCGGCGTGAAGCAGCACTGTGCTGTGTTTCACTGCGTGAGTGAGGGAAGAGGGAAGGGAGGTTTAAAGGTTGGCAGCGCACTTGTGACTCCACAGGTATCGAAGGTGTCCATGGGCGGTGGCAATTGCTTACCATCAGGAGATCCGTCTGCTCGTCTATCACCTATCACATAAAATTAATGTGCGCTGTTAGCAACCGTAGGTTGATAACAGGCGGTGCGAATAACATGTACGGGGAACGAACGACGAGTTATCTAATTGCACGTCTTATTAACCAGCTACCTCTCAGCTTGCGTGATAAGATTAATGATAAAAATATCAAACAGAAACTTAAGATGCACTTTCTCGATAATGTTGAATGAGATGCACTTACTTAAATCTTAATAGAATAAAGTATGTAGGTAAGAACTGTGTATTGTTCGTTATGCACTTTGCTTAACTTTAACGTCGACTCAGGTCGCGCCATCACAAACCGTAGTGGTTTATGTGCGTGATTATCTTAAGTTAATTTGAAATGTATTTTTATATGATAAATAAATTTAAAAAAGAAATCAAAAGGGATATCACCCTCACATACACCCTAAATAGTCTCGCACGGTACTATTCCAGAGGAATTTTCTCATACGCCATCATTTGAAATTAAATTTACCGTAACGATCCTGTCACGTATTTTGCCAGGTAGTCAAGGAAGGCTTATACGCAACATCGGAAATTGTGTTGGGGTGTCATACGCGGTTCAGCAGATGTAATATCAATTCGTTAGTCTCTATCCTTCTCGGGGTAGCATGAGCAATTTGCCGCCTCAGTGACTACGATACGAGTAACTTATCCAGAATTCGTATTAACATGGCAGATTTAACCATGTGTATATGTCGCAGTTGGATTGTATAATCCGCCGTATTACATTACGGCTAGCTCAAAAACAAGGCCGTTTTGTAAAATACAGCAGTTCAACGACTAGCCGGATTGAATGCGGCTGAATAAAAAACAATGAAATGTATTCAGCGTAATGCGTTATTCAACACGGCCAGTTGTAAGTTGTTGTAAGCGGCAGATTAGCCGCTACTTTGACAATTTTTAGTTCCAATTCTTAACACTCGTGACGCTGTTTGACATAAAAACAAAAAAGGCTTTCGATACAGAAAATGTGTTGCTAAATTGCGAAGTCATGAGTGAATCAAACAAGAAAACGTATCAAATATGTCGACGTTTTTGAACAATTTTCAGGTGCAATTAAAGAATTTATATTCCTTTCAATGTGGAATAGTAAAATAACTATCTACATAGAGAGGTTTTTGAGTTAGTAATACGATGCGGTTAAAGGTAGGCCACCTTATTGAAGAATGACAAACCGGCTAATCGTTGCGCTGCCGCATTTTAAAACGGCACTGTTTTTTATAACAGCTAGGCGTAATGTAACACGGCGGATTATACAATCCGACTGCGACATATTATATAGAACGATAAAACGATAAGGTCCTGTTCCTGATACTTGAACTAGCAAACAAAAGCAAGGACCCAAAGTCTGTGGAATGTAATTTGCGGTACCTAAGTGGGATTATCCATTAACTATCATCTAAAATATATGTATAGATAGGTATAATGCGCGTTTTAACCAACACTAGGTAAACCAGTATTATCAACACTAAAGCTAACATAATACTGTACCAATTATTGAAGACCTTACCCAAAACTTATGTTCAAATGTATTTCCAGATCTTTATTAGATACGGTTTCTTTATATTCTCGTTCTTTTTGTTTATCTTTTGGTTGTCCTTTGTTATTATGTCACATTTAAATTAATTTCGTCACTCAAGGTCCCAACTGAAAACCAGCGCGGCAGTGGCTCCAAACCGCTGCAGCACATGCTGAGCTTGGACCGTGTTGACCACTTCACTTTGTTCCTTTTTTTTCTTCGTCACTAGTTTATGTATTAACTTATGTTTTTTTATTAGACAATTTCTTTCCAATTCACCTAACATTTAATAGATACTGCACAGTAATACTGTGCAGTATCTATTAAATGTTAGGTGAATCCCTGTAAATCTTGTATGTGGTCAGCAAATGTTTACATCAAAAAATGGGTGTGTACCTTCCTTCTAAAAACATCACCAGGGCTTTATAGTCCATACAAAAAAAACAACAACAGCAGTAACATACCTAGGCAATAACGAACATACTATCGGCTCAATACTGAACATTAATTAGCGGAGACCGGGTATGTTATGGTACCAGGGTTGACCCTCTTTGAACCTAGACTCTTCCCCACTTAAGGGCGATGAGGAAAAAGCGCTGTAGCTTATTTGCTAGAGGTGAGGCCGACATAAACCTCCCGTTTCCCAGCAGGAATGCATAAGGCGCCGCCGAAAGGCGACTTCGGCCTATTGCACTCCGGGCCGGCGACAATCGCCAGCGACACAAAAATACCTACTTACTTATGATCGTGGACTCGGATCGTGGTCCAACTCTAGCAGCTTATTGTTGAAGTTGGTTATCCCGTCCATTTTCAGGCGCGTGGCTAAAGCGACGCGGGTCAGGTCGGCGACGAACGCAATTTTCACAGGTAATTGAAAGCAAATCCTTCGATAATCTTGCCTTTCCCCGGGAATAGTCGCACTAAACCGTTCACTCGAGTGAAAAGATCAGGGGTGATTTGATGGAACTGTACGCTCATTTAATTCAGGAGCAGTTAGTTTAATTGTGACATATCACTCTTTGATTATGAATGGAAAAGAGAGTTAGTAGAGATTTTTTTTTTGTTGCTTGAAATTTTGTTATTTACAATTATTTTGTTACTTCTTTGTAAATAAAGCCGTTTTAATTTAGTTCACTTTAACTGTAGGATATTTTTTCATTGATTAATATTAGGTATTAAACAAACAATATTCAATAAATACTAAACTGGATATGTTAAATAATATATTTTGTTTACGATCGGGCCACTAGCAAGTGACTCACCTGATAGTTTGTTATTACTTTTTACTTTATTTTATTAAAATATCAATTATTTATTCTCTCACTTGAGACAATTGCTTAATCAAAGGAACTAAATTAACATACACCTCTTAGGACAAAAGAACGGAGTGAGCTATACTGACTACTGACTGAGGTAAAGTGAATTAGTTCAATTGAGCTCGTTCATTCCCACAGTTCTTACCGGGACATCTGCCCCGATTCACCCCATTCCAGACTCTGTATACCCAACAATAGGCTCGATTTTTTAAAGAACGTAAGGGTGGAGAACGGTAGAGATTGTTCGTGATATAAAGTAAATACGATTGAAATGTCTATCACAGATATTAGAATGTTTACAGAGCATCAATCATGGGGTGAGCGTGTTAAATATACTGTCTCGTGAAAAGTTGCTAAAGGGGTTAAATAATAACAAAGGCCCTTCTACTGTTGTTGTAGCTATGACGCCTAATCTCCGACATAACCTAAGAGAATAGGACATTATGTATGTGGCACAAGTGAGTGCGCAGACACCAGTAGAGTGTACTTTACACTAATCTAACTAATGAGTTAGTTTTAATTTCTTCTTCCGTTCTGTGTAGTAATCTATCTCACATTAGTAGGTATTTATTTATTTATGGTTATTCATTAGCACGGTCGTCACTCACAAAGGGTACTTGCCAGAATACCAGCGCTGCCGCGGCATTTCTGTCGTGGCAGCACCATGCTGAGGACAGGACCTGATTGACCTAACACTTCACACACGTTTATTTAGAATATTTTATAACATAACTGTGTATTTATGTCTGTTCTCGTACTCACCTTCAACTGTAGTTTTAATGTGAGAATGTAACCTATGTTTTCTAATGAGTGTTCATTGTTAAATTATTTTTTTATTGTGATGGTTAATAAAAGGTTGCTTTCTTTCTTTCTTTCTAATCATTATATTTCAGCGCATCACAATAAAAGAAACTATAAAGTACATGTTATAATTATCATTTATTATTGTATACGACACTATTCATTATTCTGTGGTACCAGTATCAATCAGCCTATAAACTGTCCCACTGCAGAATCACAGAATTCAATCAATCATAGAATTCAAGTCTTCGCTACTATGATAGGATTAGGACTCAATCACCACGCTTGCCTAATGCGGATTGGTGATCACAAACCCGAGCTATGTTCGAAAAACTCGAAAAATAGTTTTTGCTATACCCGGGAATCGAACCCAGGATCCGAGATCATGATCACTAGACCAGCAGGGCGTAAGGGTGGTACCAGTAGTAATTTGTCAATGATTAAATTGAGCAATAGTTACAATACGACGCTTGCGCAGACCGTAACGTCATTGCAGTGAAAGCAAAAATAAGAATTACTTGCGAATTTTTGAGCAACCAATCACCAGCCCCGGTAGCCGTGATCGTCTAGTGGTTAGGACCCTACGTTGTGGCCGTAGTAACCCAGGTTCGAATCCTGGTCACGGCAGTGAAAACTGTCACGGCGGGGCTATTTTTGTTTAATGTTAGATTGGATTGGAAATGAGAACTCTACATTTTCACGAGCCGTTGTTTGAGGGCCAGTTCACGTAAGGGTAATAAAATGATTTTTGATGAAACAGACACATATGGCGACCTCCTCCAGGTTACCGCCAGTTCAATCCGAGTGGCGAAGTATTGGGCTGAAAAAATCGAATTTGTCGCCATCAACACGATAAGAAGAAGATGAAACAGACATGTGTTGGATCTACGGTGCTCATGGTTACCATAGTAAAAGTAACATTAACTATGTTACATACATGGTACGTGATGTTGTTTCAATTATTTATATATTTTAATAATGGAACAAATACTTAAAGAATAAATGTATGCTATATTATAATCTGAGATTTGCCGTTACTTACGGCTTTCGTTATTATCGAAGATGTTAGTTTATAATCTAACTTTGTCAGTTTGTTAATTAAATGCTAATGTATTCTGTGCTTAACTTCTTGTTCATAATTATAACTTGGTTATCCCAAACTTACGTAGAAATCAATTTCTGCCCTCCACAAGCTATAGGTAATCGTGTAGTGTGTATCCGATAGACATGGAACTATGGCGAGTGACTTCACCCGATAGTGCTACGCGTGAAAAATATTTTCTAAATAATTTTATTTATTTATTTATTTAAAACATACCTAAATACTATCATTACAGGTTTTAACCTAATTCAATAGCCTGGTCCGTTGTTACTGTTGGTAATTTATTTTTTGTTGTTTTTGTTTGTTGTTGTGGTTGGTATTGTTACTTAATGTATGTAGTAACAAGTCAATGTTACTACATAGATTTACATTAAATTATGAATTAATTACATTATTAATTGATTAGATTACATTATTAATTGATTACATTACATTATTAATTGATAACATTTTATTATTATTTTTATCATTCTTTATTTTTACGTAGGTACTAATTTAGTCGAATCGAATTCGTCATTTTTAACTAATCTAAATAACACAATGTAAATAAGACGACTTTTATGAATTCACTCATTGCACAAGTAAATAAATCAAGTTTAGTATGTACTTGATTAATAGTTCGAATCGCCCGGGTCATAGGGGCTTTGCCCAATAGGTTGGTCCTGGCCTGGTCCTGTCCATAAAGAAGGAAGGGTTGTGCTTTTCGAGCTTATGTAAGACTTCTCATACGTAAACCTGATTCCGTTCTAGCTCATGCACTTGTTGATTTGATATCAGACAACAGAAGAATTAGAAATATAAATATGAAATACCAGACTTAACCAGACTTTTTATGTGATAGGTGGTAGACGAGCAGACGAATCGCCGGATGGTAAGCGATTGCTTCCTTCTATAGACACCCGCGACACCAGTGGAGTCACAAGTGCGCATCCTCCTTTCCCCCGGATTATGGCTTCCGGTACCCTTAGTAATAATAATAATAATGTCCTCCATAACGATATTTCTTTCATAACGGCCAATCTCAGCGATCAGCAATCGACGCAGGACATATTATAGTGCACAAGTATTTGCGCAGACACAAGTGCACTCTCTATTCCTGTACCCACTTATTTCGATGGGATACTAGTGTGACCCGACCGGATAGGGATTAGGCGCAGGACCAACGGCTCAACGTGCTTTCCGAGGCACGGGGGTACAAGACCGCCAACTTTCAGACTCCGGGCTAACACTGAGAATTTTTTAACAGAAAAACTCAGGTACATAATAAATTTCGGCCCCGAACCCGGGACCCCAAGCGCAACCGTCGCTTTAAAGTGCGACCCACTAACCATTGCGCCACCGAGGCGCGGTTTTCTGTGAAGCCGTGTTATCACTCCGGTCGAGCCGACCCATTCATGCCGAAGCGTGGCTCTCCCACGGTCAGACTTGGTCCAGGATGGGGATAAAACCGACGATCTTTGGCGTTGAGGCAAGGTCACTACCAAATTATCCCTTGCTCATCCTGAGCCTGAGGAGAGACGCCAAGACTTTAGTCGGCTTGTGTCCGCTCTAGCTTAGACGGGAGCACCCCTGTGGTTTTGAGATGGTAGGACCCCGGCGACACGGGGGGAGTCCGACATAGCCCGTCTACCCCCCGGCAAATGAATATGCGTAAGGTATTTCCATAGGGTGACCAAAAAAAGGGCCACAACCGCAGCCTCGTATTAAATGACAATAAGACCTATCTGTTTATATTTTTGTGAGTAGGTATACAGCAAGTGATTGCTTGGTCGCTTGCGCATACCGTATCGAATCTCTTGTGAAAGTGTCGCGCCGCGCAGAATGAGATCAAAAGATTTGTCACCACAGTCACCAGCCCCGGTAGCCGTGATCGTCTAGTGGTTAGGACCCTACGTTGTGGCCGTAGTAACCCAGGTTCGAATCCTGGTCACGGCAGTGAATAACTGTCACGGCGGGGCTATATTTTTTAATTTTTGGACCGCCCAAAAATTATGAAAACATCTGAACTACAGAACTGAGTACCTACCAGATATTTTTTTATGCTAGAAGCGGACACACGAGCAAGCGAGTCACCTGATGGAAAGTAATCAACGCCGCCCATGAACATCCGCGTAATCAGAGAGATCGCTAATGTGTTGTCGGCCTTTAAATATAATAATAATTAAGATAATTTGTATAAATTGTTGATAATATTTTCTGAGCATCGTATTATTTTTTAGATGAAAGACATATCCCGGAAGACTAATTAGTTACAAAAAAATCAGTAATTTCATGACAAACATCAACATATTCATACATTTATAAATTGATGTTTGAATATCAAGGGGACAAGCTCTAACAAAATACAGCATTTTTTTCTTTAACCGGTGCTTTCATATTTGGACCAAAAAATAATTATTTAAATGCGAGATATATCGTAACACAAAGTTAAATAAGTACAATAATACATAATACGATTGTGGTAATAAACAATGTCGTTGTATAATTAATTTTTGAAGTCTTTTTTTATGCTAAAGGCGGGCAAACGAGCAAGACAGTCACCTGATGAAAAGTAATCAATGCCGCCCATGAATATCCGCGAAATCAGAATGTGTTGCCGGCCTTTTTAAAAAAGAGTACGCGCTTTTCTTGAAGGTCCCTAAGTCGTAGCCGTCCGGAAATATTCCTGCAGCCAAACCGTTCCACAGAACTGAGTTACGTGGTAGAAGCTATCCATCGAGATGATGAGGATGGAATGACAATCGCTTGCGAGTGGTTCGATGTAAGAATTCAGCTGCAGGGAGTAAATTTGCCATTTGTGTAAATTTAAAACCACTTCGTTCCGTTTGGCGAGGAAACCATGGGATTGTGGGGGCCTGAGACCCACAATTTTTTTTGTGAGTTGTCTGCCCAGCTACTCGATATTCAGGCGACCGTAATGTTGGCTCCTCGGTTGGCTATTCAAAGAGGTAACGCTTCCAGCATTTCAGCGAAAATAAAATATACTTTCCTTTGCCGCAAATAAAGCATCGCGTTCCTTTAACACGTTCTCGGATGAGACTTGCGGTAGAGAGAGACAATTCGCAACTTGTTTACCATACAAGTAATTGTACCCACCCTCTTGTCTAGAATTTTTATGTATACAGATGTAATTCAATTATTTATCTCAATAAACCGATATATTATTATTATTACACACAGACATTACAAAAGTATGGACTACTTATCATATTGGCTCTCTCTGATACATCATCTTTCATGCACAACACATTCACACACACACACACACACACACACACACACACACACACACACACACGCACACATACACACACGCGCGCGCACACACACACGCACACACACACACACACACACACACACACACACACACACACACACACACACACACACACACACACACACACACACACACACACACACACACATACACACACACACACACATACACACACACACACACACACACACACACACACACACACACACACGTTGTTGTTGTGCGACAGACAACACTCTTTTGTGAATTCATCTCATCCATCATCTTTTGTAAATAAAATTTCTTTCTTTTTGTCTATTTTAGGCTTTTCTATGATAGGCACTTTAAATTATTGTGTTGTTATATTCCTAAAGGTATAAAATGATTTTCACATATAAAAGTCAGTTGATCGATCGATAAAATTACTTTCAAAGCGAAATCTTTTTGTGATCTACTACACTACTAAAGACTCCATCATTATCATCATCTAAGCGAGTTATTATAGGGTAGGCTTGAACCAGGATCCGGGATTAGGGGAGTCTGGTAATTGCAATGAAATTACTGCCGTCTGACCTTTGCAACCTTAAAACAGGGGCACCAGACAGCCGACGCGCTCCGAAGAGCGAGGAGGGGTCGGAGACGCCGACAATATGCGCGTCTCCTTCCTCTCCTTGGAGGTGGCCAGTCGGCGCACGGTACTGGGGTACCCGCGCTGGCATTGCACCGGTCACCTCCAGTGCTCGTTAGGGACGGCTGCTCACCCTCGGCTGTGCCTAACGCCCCCCCCCAGCCCACCCGGGGGGGGCAGCGTCCTGCCCGCCGTGTAGGCGGGCTCCGTCCGGGGGGTCGTGCACATGGCTTCGTGCCCGTCACCACGACCCCCCACTATGGACGACGAGAGGGTGCCCAGGGGTTTTAGTCGGTAGACCCCCGCCATCATGCGGGGGGAGTCCGACATAACCCGTCCGCCCCCAGGCGGACGGGTATGCGTAACGCATTTCCCCTGGGAGAACAAAAAAAAAAAAAAAAAAAAAGGGGCACCAGACAATATGAGTAATGACCATATGGGTTATCTATCACCACCGAAGCGAATATTAGAAATATCCTCTTAGATTTGAAAATATCAAATGGAAAGGTCACATTCGAACCTACGACTACGCGACGCTTTTATCCACTGAGCTCCCACGGCGATATATTGTTTTGAAGCGTTTTTTTGTGGGTATGGGATGGGTGGCAGACGAGCAGACGGAACACCTGATGGTAAGCGATTGCCGCCGCCCATGGACACCCGTAAAACCAGTGGAATCATAAGTGTTCTGCCTACCTTTAAACCCACCCTTACCCCGTATTGGGCCTCCGGTACCCTTACTCACGCAGCCAAACTCAGCACAGTGCTGCTTCACGCCGGTTTTTTGTGAGGCCGTGGTAAGCCGGCCTATTCATGCCGACGCGTGGGTCTCCCACAGTTCGGGTAGCTACGAGTACAAACGAATCTTATATTTTAAAACGTAACATTGTTGCGTTCTTAAATCGAATTTTGTTAGCTTTAAACCTGAGGTTTTTATTGCAGGCGATAAAATGTATCCTTCCCTCCTGATTAAGTAATTTCAGATACAAAAGTTCACTTTTTACGAGCACCCTCAAAATATTATGAAACAAACTGGTAACCTAAATTTCTTAATGTATGGAAATTAAATATTTGAACATTTATATAATTTTTGACCCAATTCGTTTTCTAGTACTCACCTACTTATTTCATTGTTTGACTTTATTGCTTTCGTTTCACTTTTTTATCCTCATCAGCATGTTGCAGTCCACTGCTGGACATAGGACTCTGTTAACGTTCGCCACTCCGACCTATCTTTGGCTACTCGCATCCAGTCATAGAGCCACTTAGCCATAAAGTAACTTATATATAGTGAGATAGAGGCATCAATCGGCTAGCCAGTGCGCCATCTAGAGGAAAGCGACCAATACTCAATGGCTATGTTATGTATGTAGTACGGCCACCTTTTTTTTTTTTGATGACCCCATGAAAATGCACCTTATGCACGCTAAGAGGGGCTCTTCTCCGGGTAAGGTCTCTGCTAATCAGATACCGTCCGGAGGCATACCCAATAAAAACAGTGGGGCGTTTCCATCCCTCACCCAGGAAACACTCAAACCGGGATGAAGACTGCTACGGAGGCTTCGTCGCCCGGTTTGAGAATCAGCCAGAAGGCGATTATAAAAAACACCAGAAATAATTTTATTTGCTATACAAAATTCCCAATACCTTCTTAATTTCTGGTTTATTTCCCATATTTTTTTAATATTGCTATTGTGGGCCGGCAGCTTGAGGCCATTGTTTCGGAAACACTCTTTACTAGTGCGATGTAAAAATGCATAGTGACATCTACCGAAACAACGTCGAACCACCTGCTTGATGGCTTTTTAAAACTACGTCTGCTTTTTACAAGCTCCATCTGACGAAAGACGCTGAACTATTCTTCCCATACCAAGGAAAAAGTACTAAGTAAAATGATCCTGCATCCAGCTCAAGCTAGCTATCCTGCGCAATCATCACTCCATCTGACCTGAGGGCACTTTTAGTTTTTTTTTTACTAAAAGTGGTAATACCTACTTACCTACTTGTTTCCCTCGTTTTCCTATAAAAAACTAAGGGGTGGAATTATTTGGTCCTTTCATGCTCAGGTTTAACATTCAACACATACGTGCTAGAAATGTTTAAATCTCAAAGCTGAGTAAGACTCGGGCATTAAAGGTTACGATGAGTATAATCGCAAGGTGCTATTAGAGCGACATCTAGGCCGTAAACCGGTGCCAAAGAGGTGCCCGGAGTAGAATAGTTTAGAGCAGGGGTTCTCAAAATGTTTTTTTTCTCACGGTGTTTTTAAAGGTTCCTTTTTGATCACGAGTATCGCGATTGTCGGTGAAAAATCTGCCAAACTTAAGTGGAACTGGGCGGGTCATGTGTGTAGAATGCATCCGGATAGGTGGACTAAAATCGTCACACAATACCAGCCAGATGGATGACGGTCGAGAGGCAGACCCAGAAAAAGATGGCGGGATGATTTAGACCACCGATGTCAGGATTGGCAAGCGCTGGCTTCAAATATAGGCTTTGCCCAGCAGTGGGACAGTGAAGGCTAGCAAAACAAAAGATCACATTTTTTTAGCCCGACCTCTGGTAGATTACTAAATTCTATTTAAGACGATATTTTAAGGTTTACATTAAATAGAGATCAGATTTTACTGTATTTGTGATGAAAATGACTCATTTTTTACTTAGCAGAATTGATTTTATCAACAATAAGTTTTTAGTTAAAATATTTTTTTTTCTGAATAACTATCCTACATGTTCTTAAGAAATTTGCCATACAAAATGACAATTTCATAGATACATACCTAATATTATGTTTGTAACGCCAGTGCGTCAGATTTTCCATATCGTAATCGACATTCCGAACCAGCGGGAGATGATAATATGTGCCTATTTAGACATTCATAAGTATTCTGTTTACATGAACGCCCTGTGGGTCTAGTGGTTTAAGTACCGGACCGTGATCTCAGGGTGCTGGGTTCGATTCCCAGGTCGAGCGAAAAGTATGTTTCGAATTTTTCGGACATAGCTCGTTTTGTGATCACCAATCCGAATTTGGCAAGCGTGATGATTAAGCCTAATCCCATTATAGTAGCGATGACTCGATTTCTATGATGAAGGCCTTTGCCCTGCAGTGGGACAGTTTATAGGCTGATTAAAAAAAAAGTATTCTGTGTAGACCTAACTTGAATTAAGATTTTTTATATTTTATCTTTAGCAAGAGATCAGTGTGAGATATGTGGAGTGACTGCCAACCTTCACTAGTTATAGAGGCACCAGAAGAAGAAGATTAGTAATTCCCCTCTATAACTACCCTACTTAGTACAGAATCAGGTCAATGTATGATGTTGTATGAATTTATTTATAAAAAGCAAAGTTTGGGAACACTTGGTTCAGCGTGTTTTTACGAGGCTGAGTTAACGGCTACGGACTAAATGGTTACAGCTAGGTAGTGGTAATAGCCGCTATAGGCTATTTGTTCGTATCGATAGCTGTGTCTACAATATACATATATGTATGTATAGAGAGTGCACTTGTGTTTGCGCACACACTTAAGCACTATAATGACGACCCGATTGGAACAGTGGTAGTGAACGCTGCCTCTGATACAAGGGTTGCGGGTTCGATCCCCGCACAGTACAAACATTTGTGTGCATGAACATGTTTGTTTGTATTGGTCTGGGTGTTATCTATGTATTATAAGTATGTATTTACAAAAGAAAAGTATTATATGTATATATTTGTAAACCCACTGTTGATCCTGATATCTGTAACACAGGTGCTTGAGCTACCTATCTCGGTGTCAGATCAATGTATGTGATGTTGTGTAATATTTATTTATTATTATTATTATTAATATATCCTGCGTACGTGGCTGATCGGTGAGATTGGCCGCCGTAGCCATAATCGGTTGGAGGATATTATACATATGTAGAAATCTGTGAAAGGTTTATTGTTCAACGCCAATTCCTTAGGTGCCTTTGTTACCTTTTCTTTAAAACATTTAAATGTCTTATTGATAAATTATTTTTATGTTTATGTCATAGCTGGCAGACGAGCAGACGGATCACCTGATAGTAAGCGATTGCCGCCGCCTATGGGCACCCGCGACATCAGTGGAGTCATAAGTGCCCTGCCGACCTCTAAACTCTCACTCACGCAGCGAAACTTAGCACAGTGCTGCTTCACGCCGGTTTTCTGTGAGGCCGTGGTATCACTCTGGTCGAGCCGGCGCATTCATGCCGAAGCGTGGCTCTCCCATGGTATGAAATATATGTGCTTGTAGCTATTATGCTTGCTAAACCTTTGTTAACTAACACGGTGTTATAAAGCTATTTTCAATCAAATCAAAATTTTGTATGAAAATTATTTGTTCCAACGTTGAAACTGTTCTATAACACCGTTTTAGCTAACAAAGGTTTATTGAACGTTTATGAACGAATCCCTAAATAAACAGACTGACCCGATGCCTTATATACCTACATCAAATTTATATAATCTATGACCAAATGTTAGTTACCCGATTGTCAATGTAGGAGGGTAATGTTTTTCGAGTAAGTATATGTATGCCTGTTTCTTTGTGGCCGCCTGTAGTCTAAACGACCTGGTGGACGTAGATAGTATGAGGTGTCGTTAGATTTTTCTTGATCATGGAGATCTTATATTATACATAGATAGATAAGTACTATTTATTGCATAAAATTTTGAATTTAAAAATCCCCCGGCGACGGCCATCTTGGATTTGAAATTTGTTACATTAAATATATATTCTGCTACTCAAGCCCATTTACCTAGAAGATACCCATATTGTGGGAGTTGTGTTAAAACATACAATCCATATCTTTGTGACGGGGGCCCTCTCGGATCGATTTTTATCCAACTTACCTAATAACATCCCCCCCCCCCCCCCTTATTCATCTTTCAAACAAAACAATACAAAATCAAAATCGGGTCATTTGTTCGGGAGCTACAATACCATAGACAGACACACACACACACAGAGACACTTCACACTTATAACATCCCGTCGTTTTTTCGTCGGGGGTTAAAAATCCGCCTGAGTGAGAATACTATAAAAAGACAATCGACATACTCCAAAACTCTTACAAAACATTTTCTGTGAGCTCGTGGTATCACTCCAGTGCATTCATGTCCAGTGCATTCCAGTGCAGTCCAGTGCATTCATGCCGAAGTGTGGCTCTACTTGATCTCGTCTGTAATTCTCTTTTGCCATCATATGAAATCATTGAGGTAAACACCTCAATGTATGAAATATAGGTCAATCAGATTTTCCTCAACAAGTCTGCATCTTCACACTTTTCCTACACTTCGATATTACTTCTATTTGGTAAATCCTCAAAGCGATTCTATTATTCCGGTATTGAGAGTCTCTGCTCCTATGAATGGTGTTCCCCTTGCGAGTGAATTGCTTTTTCCTTGAATGACAAGTGAATGAAATACAAAAATCCCGATCACTCTTCGATTCTTATGTTGATCATTCGTGCTAGTTAAATGCGCTATTGGGCTAGTCGATTACAAAATCATAATCATTTCAGCCTATATACATCCACTGCTGGACATAGGCCTCCCCAAACGATCTACAAACAGATCGGTCCTGCGCCGCCCGCATCCAAGGGATAAACGCGACCTTCGCTAGATCGTCGGCCCATCTTGTGATCTTCTGTTTCTATACAGGGTGTATCTGTGAACATTCACATATCTTTAACCACGTGTTCTACCAACTATTCTGAACAACATTTATTCAACGACTTTGCGAAATTCATCGAAATTTTTTTCGACTCTCCATACAAAATGACCAAGTCACGTGACCGAATTTTGTTAATAATGGTTAGTAGGACACGTGTTTCAAGGGATGTAAATGTTCACAGATACACCCTCTATTTATGGGTTGAATGTGTTTTTTTTGTTTGATATAGGGGGCAGACGACCAGACGTATCACCTAATGGTAATCGATTACCGATCACCAGCAATGCCTAAGGAGCCACAGGAGGGTTTTGTTAGGATTCTACGGTTTACTACATTCATTATCAATAATATCTCATGAAAATTATGCCCTTCTACATGATGGCCAGTTATTGAAAAAAAAAACCTGTATTTTTCATTGAAAAAGGTATCAAAACGTATAAAAAGGTATTCAGGAGCATAGACTTAGAATGCCACACAATAAATCTCCTGCGGCCCAAAGATAGTGTTCGCGTCGCTAAGCCCGGCTGGGCATGGCTCAGGCTCAGCTCCTTTTTATCTAAGCGCAATAAATAGGGACTATCAGAACGACCGGAGAAACAACTAACTCGCAAAGGCAAGGACCGAAGACGTTCACTACGCCGGAATAATACAATCGCTTTTCTGAATATGAAAGAAAATCGAAGTATAAAGGAAATGTGTGAAATATTACTTTTTACGCGAGCGGGTGAAGAAAAAGACAGATTTTTATATGATGTACGTGCGTGCTGTGTCCATCCAATTTATGCAGTGTTTTTAGTTTATTTAGTCGACACGTTTGGAACAGTGGTAGTGAATGCAGCTTTTGGTCCAAGGGTTGCGGTTCGATCTCCGCACGGCACACACATTTGTGTGCATTAACATGTTGGTTTGTATTGGTCTGGGTGTTTTCTATGTATTTTAAGTATTTATTTACAAAAGAAAAAATTTATATGTAACGGAGGCTGGTCCAAGCTCTCGTTATCAGACGGGTTGTGCAAGATGGGAATATTGAAATTAGAGTTCACAAATCACTTCGGAAGTCTCAAGCGTCTATTGAACAAACTATTAGTATTCAATGCGAAAGTACATAAGTATATAAACAACAAGGATATAAACGGAAACGTGGCAGGTTCGACATAGCGATGGTTATTGTACATTCGTTCACTAAGCGGTCCCACAGTGCGTTCTGATATCAGCACGATCGAACCCCATCACAAAACCAAAGCAAACACCAACATATACTAAGAAAACACACTCCGAATCCTTTGATAAATACAATCAAAAGTATCTTCTACTTAGTTTGTGCAAAGTCCGAATCCATACAGCGGTTTCCGCGTGTCTCCAGTCCAACGTCAAACTGACAGCTCGCTAAAATCAAAATAAATGGCAATGAAAACAGCCAAAACGTATCGCATCATCACTATATCGATTATACCCAAGTAAACCCTTACTTGACATTTCTAAACATGATAGAGGACGTCACTGTGCTGACGCTTCGACATAGTATGTATATACACTTCTGGACACCTCTATAGGCCTACCTTAGAGTTTAGGTTTCGATGGCCCCTACTGAAATATGCCTGCTAGATAGAACAAAAACTACTTATTGATGCAGATTTGAGTCTGATACATTTTATCATCTTTTTCGATCGTATTGTTTTAAATTTGAATTCAGAATACCACACGCCTACGAGCTACGCCTTATAAGTCGGATATGCGCCTTGATAAAGGCAATCCATTTTTAATTAAAAAACATGTTTTATAAAATGAAGGTTTAATTTAATAACGTGTGTTGCCTCTGTGGGCATCTGCCACAGCTCTCATACGATTAGGCATAGAGTTTATTAACCGCTCTATGAATTTTTCAGGGATCATCTTCCATTCTTCTTCTATGGTAGTTTACAATTCCTGCATCGTCTGGGCAACTGGCTGACGAGTCCTAACACGTCTTTTTAGCTCGCCCCACATGTGCTCATCATCAGCCCATTTAAGTCCCCATTGCTGGGGCACGGGCCTCCCTCAATCACATGAGGAGAAATTGCCATACTCACCACGCTTGGCAGACGGGTTGGCGAGGGTTTTGATATAAATGCAGAGTTTTCCTTCTCTGGGTGCTGATGATCATGCCAGCAGCTTTACTTTAGTCGCCTTTAACGACACCTCGGTAAGAATGAGGGTGGCCTATACTACTCTGCCGGGGACCACACGGCCACATGTGCTCAATGGGGTTCATATGTGGGCTTCTGGCTGGCCAGTCCATAACTGTGATGTTTACATCCCAAAAATATTCCCTGATGATGCCGCCATAAAAAGGAAATTTTATGCATGATAATACAAATTTGGGCACACATAATCCGTGTATGGCATCACGTGAGGTTCTAAACACTCACAAATGTACCTTTAAGTATTTAATATTGGCAGCCATGGCCCCGTAACAACCTCGTTTCGCCGCTCGTGGATATACCGCCTCAGACAGTATATGAGCCACCGCCACAACCCTCTCTTCAAAGCAGCATTGTGCGAAACGCTCTCCCTTACGTCGGTAGACCTTCTTCCTTCCATCATTGCCATGTAACACAATTTTAGACGCATCAGAAAAGAGTACACGGCTCCAATGAGTCTGAGTCCAATTTAAATGAGAGCCCGCGAAACGAAGGCGCGCTGTTCGGTGGGCTCGTGTTAGTTTGGGGCCATTAGGTGGCTTGGGTGGTACCATATCGCGTTCTTTTAACCTTCACCGAACAGTTCAAGCGCTCACAGATACTCCTTGGAAGTCGCAAAGTTGGCTTTGTATCTCAATGGAGGTAAGGTGACGATTTCTCAAGCTGGTCGTCATGATGAATGGATCCTGCCATTCAGTTGTAACCCGAAATCGTGGCCCTCCTTCGTAACGAACAAAGCCGCCAGTCTTCTACCTAGGTACCTCCGATAAACATTTCGGACCGTAGATCGACTTAAATTAAGTTGAGTACTCACATTTCTGGCCGTGTCCGGCGTGGATAAGTGCCACAGCTTGATAGAACCTAACCTTAATGTTAAGAATAAGTAATGTTTGTTGCAAAACCAACGAGAAAGATCACACTTTCATGAATTAGATCAAATGTAAACCAATAACATCAAGTTTTCTTAGTATTCATTGTGTGAGATCAACAAATAAGCTCCAAAATGTCTTTTGTTTCTTTAAATCTATGTTCGAAATAAAAAAAAAAGACTATTGAATCAAGTGATGTATGGGCCAGTTCTATATAAAATTTTGCCTAGGACCAAACGAAACTGAAAATGCAAGGTGGGCCAATAGATGTGTCCAGAAGTGTATTTGTAATCCCACTGTTGATTTTGATATCCGTAACACAGGTGCTTGAGCTAACTATCTCGGAGTCAAATCAATGTAGGTGATGTTGTGAAATATTTATTTATTGTTCTATACATAGTTTGTTCGGATGGATGGATGGATGGCTTTCAGTGGTGATCACTTTCAGATCACTGGTTTTAAGTTGTAAGTCCAATGTGAATTGTGTAATAGTGCCAATTTAATTCACGCCAACGTAAATCCTCTCTGGATAATGCCGGTAAAATAGGGTAAAAAAAAACATTTTTTTACCTGTGGAAATAGGCTTTGCGTGCAAAATGCTTTTGAAATCTTCCTTGAAACCAAATTCTATTTCCACGTTTATCATTATTCATTCTGACCACTAAGCCGTTATCATGCGGGTTCGTTGTTAACCTTAGTCTCTACATCCAGACGGTCAAAAGGCTCGCACTTTATCATTATTACAATACGATATAACCAGTAGCTGTTATATATGGAATGCAATACAAGGACTAAAATGGACGATAAAGTTGGATTTTTAATTGTGATAATATCCTCCAACCGATTACGGCTAAGGCGGTCAATTTCAACGATCAGCCACTTACGCGGGATATATTATAGTGATCAAGTGTGTGCGCAAACTGATGGGACACCAGTGTGACACGACCGGAGCGGATCGGGCGCAGGACCAAACGCTTAACGTGATTTCCGAGGCACGGGGATACAAGACCGCCAACATCCAGACTCCGGGCTGACAATGAGAATTTCTTAACAGAAAAACTCAGGTACTTTTGGTCCGACCCGGGGATCGAACCCGGGACCCCAAGCGTAGCCGTCGCTTTAAAGTGCGAAGCACTACTCACTGCGCTGACGAGGCAGTCATTGGATTAATAATTAGAAGCAAAGAAATTTAATAATGTATACTATGATTAGAAGTAAACTAAAAGATGTCAATGTGTCATTCCCATACATTTGCAAAATCTCAATACATATAATGAAAAAAAAAAAAAAATTATATATAATGTATTTGACTTATTTGCATCAGTCAATTTTCTTCGTCTGATTAATAGGTAATCCGACTTTAAAGAAAATTATATTATATTTAAATCGTGAGAGAGCACCGCTTCGTCATTAACAATGGCCTATTCATAGCTCAACCGTAGTTTTCATTCATTTCATTTATTTATTCCTTAGACAATGTGTTAAATTGTCTAAGATACATTCTTAAAAAAATTAAATTGTGTTACAAATAAGTACATCTGAAGGAAAAGGGTCTTTAAAGGTTGACAGCGCATTTGTGACTTCGGGTGTAGCTTCATAATTTCAGCCTATAGACGTCCACTGGACATAGGCCTTCCCCAATGTTCTCCACACACATCGGTCCTGTGCCGCCCGCATCCAATGGATGGACGGGTGTAGCATACCACCAAGTAAACATAAAAAAAAATTAAGCACTGGCTGTACAAAAACTGTTTGACTGCTAAATGAGATTCAGTCTAAAATTCAAAGAGCATTAAAGCTTTCGCTAATGTGGCTTCCCCGAGCACAAGTCATCACTCTTAAGGAAAAATACACAACAACATAATAAAGATACAGAAAAAAACCTTCTTTGCGTGATCGTATTACCAACTAAAATTATAATCTATAGGTGCAATAAAGATATTGGGTATTGAGTATCAGCGGGCGGCACAGGACCGATCTCTGTGGAGAACATTGGGGAGGCCTATGTCCAGCAGTGGACGTCTATTGGCTGAAATGATGATGATGATGATGATGAAAAAACCTTCAGTAGCCAAACATAATGTTTCATGTGTGTACTACTGTACTACTCTTGAAAACAATAATCTATCAAAACCAGTAAAAAAGTATAGAAACAAACAATAAAACAGAGGCTGGTCCAGCCGTCGATTCTGAACAGTAAGGTAGAACAACGAAACAACTACATACAAACACTTAGTACCCAACGCAAATATCTGTTTCATCAATAAAATTAGTGCTGGAATCGAGGAACCGCGACTCTTGCGTCTCAACCGGCATGTAAAGTACTGCGATAAACATGTAATCAGGAATCGCTCGCTGATATAAAGATAAAGAGTTCTTCATTGGCCACAGAACACAAATCAAACATGAGTGACATAAAGTATGACAAATTCTGTAGCCAACAAGGCCCAACCTCAGCATTTGCTGCAGTGGCCGAAACCGCTGCAGCGCTGGTTTTCAGGCAGAGCTGGGCGACGTACGTGCACACATACATAACATACAATACGAAGAAAGAAGAAGGACAAAACAAGGAAAATAATAATAATAAACAAAAAAATCAATATTAGTACATAACAGGAAGAAAATTTAAGGTGCCTAATAAACAATTATCTTATCATAAAATAATAGTTCACAAGTGTGTAAGATAAAAACGAAGCAACACATAGCAATGAAAACAAATAGAAATGTGTAGGTATAATAAACAAAATTAGATAATAATGCTGAAGACATATTATGTTGTACATAAATATAATAAATTGACGTTTAGCACACACAACGTGTGGAAGTGCCGCTCTGCGAACTCGGTAAAATCGGTTGAATCGGCGTGGTTTATCTATGGGTTGAACTCTGCGCGCGAGCCGCGAGACACAAGCGGAATGATATGACATGTGATGGACTGTACTGTGTTGTAGTAAGGGCGTAAACCGTCAATTGATGTAGGTAGCGTGTGTTCGCGTGGAAAATGCCGCCCATGATACCAAATGAGCCGGAAGAATGGCCGGCGGTTCCGCGCCACGTCTGTGCTGTAATTCGATGCATTAGCAATAATTACGCTGCGCAGAGGAATAGGCTATTTGACAGTGATAAAAATATACATTTCTTTTATAACATCAGTGTTAATACGAGTATATTTTTTGTGGAGCGATTTGTAATAACGCGAGATAAAATATTGCATTATTTCATTAAAATTCGTCTTCTAAAACTATTATTTTTTAAACAGGGGTCACGTGGCTAAAAACGGCCCGTGACGTAGATTACGTGTAAGTCTACTGCCTATGGTTATTGCCTTTCCCTCATAGGAAGATGACGTAGCACATTTCAAATAAAACAAGAGAAAATCAAAACTATTTGAAAGAAAAACTGAAACACCAACAAGCTCAATGTTTATTTATGGACAATCTACGTCACTGGCCGCCATATTTAGAAAAGTATTTTTTAGGGCTCTTTATAAACAAATGAATACCTTAAGATAGTTTTCAGAATTTTGTCAAATAGCCTATTGATGCCTCTATAGGCGGGATTGTCTAATTTGCAATTGTTTTCAATGCATGCTTGGTCTATATATTTATTGAACAAAAGAATAAACACTAAGAAAATTAAACTAGACGGATGGCCCATTTGGTAGTGCCCTTGCCACATATACCAAAGGTCGTGGGTTCGATCCCCACCCTAAACAAACATTCTTGTGATGAACACTTGTGTTAGTTTAATGTCGGGGTGTAATATTTGTATTTAAATATATATTTTTAATTTCTCTGCTGTCTCATATTCGTAATACATGGGTACATGTGCTAAGCTTGCGCGATGTAATCGACACCTAGCGCCATCTATTGGTTTAAATTGTAACTAATATACCGAAACGAAGTGAAGGGCCACTAGCTATATTTATGACATAAAAAGTAACTTAAAGCTAAACCCAAAGTCTTACTTAAAATAATTTATACAAAATCAGAGCAGAATCAAAGTTATGAGGGCCTATTCTTGAGCACTCGAAATAGAAGTCGAGAAGAATTTGTATGGACGAATGAACGAAATCTCTAAATGCGACTTCAAAATCGACCCCCTGAAACTTTATTATTAGCTATTCGACAATTGTTTCTGTCCATAATAATTACTTGATTAACTAAAATACCACGCCAAGTAAGCACTCCCTACCAAAATAACGTTAATGTAAGCTCTTCCAAAAACGATGACGTGCTTATTACGCTAATTTAAGGCTGCAATATTTCTCGCTGACTGGCAACTCTGAGGCTTTCGCACATTTCCAAACCATCTCTGCGTATTTCTACAATAAATATGTATAGTTGGAGTTTGCGCCGCGAAAAATCTTAGGTTCCTTGTGTATATAGACATAAAGCTGAAATTTTGATGTTGATGGCAGCTTCAGTCAGTAATGTCTGTAATGTATCTTTTTTTAAAACTGCATCAGTGTTTACGACTGATTGTATTTTATTTGTGGCTCTGCTGATGATGGAAGGTCAACTCCTTAACGGTAAGGAGTTCAAGGATAAATCTTTCAATACTGTACTCACAATTACTTCGTTAGTTATTTGGCGGGGGTGGAAGGGGAAGGGGGGGGGGAGGGGTCTGCTAAAAAAATGAGAACCCTCAAATTATAAAAAGGTCTTTTTAGGGACACTAAAAAGCTTGAAAAAATTCATCTACGAATAATTGATTGTGTTGGGCGCCGACTTCAGATTTTTTGTTTTATGTTACGGGTGGCAGAAGAGCAAACAGCTGAGCAAAGAGCGGTGGCAATCGCTTACCTGATGGTAAGCGATTCACGCCGGTTTTCTGTCAAGGCGTATCACTCCGGTCGATTCGAACCATTCACGCCGAAGCTTGACTCCCACAATCATTCGCTTTTCACGGAACTTCTTTGGTGGCCTGAACTCCAATAAGAGAGACCCATGGCCAAACAACGAAATCGTCCCATAATGAACGACAATATACCTGTTGCATTCAAACCAAAATTTTCTACCAAATAAAACCGCATTCGAAACCCACGAATTAAAAAGTGTAAACAATATTTTTAACACTTTATACATTTCAGATAAGATTTTATAACGGTACACTCGAGAAAAGATGTTACCGAAGTCGGTGCCCAATACTATCTAGATACTAATCTTGTAATACATTCAATTATTCAATAGGGATTAGGCTCAACTTCAGTAACACCATTTTTTTAGTATACTATTACAAAATCTTATAAAAAAAAAGAGACGCACAGCGCTTGTGAAAGGGACGGCGATAAAGATTCGGTCGTGAATTCTGTTTCACTGTAGGTCCTCTGTTTAGCACGCGACGTAGAAAGCTGGCATTCTGTGTTATATTTTGTCGTGTGAGCACTTTCTCCCTTATTACAAACTAGCGGCCGCCCGCGACTCCGTCCGCGTGGAAAAGTAACTTTTTACCCCCCTTTCAACCCCTTACAACCCCCTTTTCGCAATAAAAAGTAGCCTATGTGCTTTCTCAGGGTCTAGATTATCTGTATACCAAATTTCATTTAAATCCGTTGAGTAGTTTTGGCGTGAAAGAGTAGCAGACAGACAGACAGACAGACAGACAGACAGACAGACAGAGTTACTTTCGCATTTATAATATTAGTATGGATGCAAATAAAGTACTTTTGAATTTTTTGAATTTTATCTGTTACAAAATAATTGTGCACTACTTATTGTTAACCGTATTAAGTTTGCCGAATCTCCGAAGGAAATTTGAATCAATTGGCCGCGCTATTGTGTCTCACCCTTCACCGAAATCATCTTGCCACATAAGACATGTAGGCATTGGAAAGTATTTTGCTGTAAGAACGTGTGGGAAATGGTTTTAGAATGCATTTTTAGGTGCGGCGGAAAGGAATGCCTGATCCAATATTTACGTGGAAATATAAAAGTTATGCTAATTTTACTAGTTTCTAAAGCCACTATTTTTAAAAATGTTTGAGGTGAGGAGGTACCGGAGGCCCAATCTGGGGGAAAGGGGGTTAAAAATTTGACTGTGCACTTGTGACTTCACTGGTGTCGCAGGTGTCCATGGGCGGCGGCAATTGCTTACCATCTGGTGATCAGTCTGCTCGTCTGTCACCTATCACATAAAAAAAAATAGTCTAGTAATCCGAGGGCCTTTAGGCGGGGCGTGAAACGGCATCTCAGCAGGCCATCAGGGTGAGGATGGCAGACTCAATGGGTACTTTGTTAGTTCTTTTGTGCCTGTCAACCTCACATTTGGACTTCACGGCCGCTTACCATCAGGCGGAGTGAGGTCATCCTGATTGGCCTTTCTATAAAAAAAAGTACCGTAATACGCCGTGGATAAGCCAGGCTAAATCTGGTACCGAAGGTGAAGAAGATTTGTTTGAAGTCAAGACCGTCAGCAAAACGTAGTACGCCACTCTCTTTGGACCGATGGATGACCTTAAGAGGACTGATGGTAGTTTCTGGCTTTCTTTTTATCCCAGGTTTTAGCCTGGGATAGAATTGTGTGTGCAACGAGCAGAGCGATGGTAGCTCAATGGATACAAACTCGCCTTCCACGCAGGTGGTCGAGGTTCGAATCCGAGCATGCACCAATGGTTTGTTCAAAATCTATGTGCGTATTTCTACCATTACCATCTGCTCGGCGGTGAGGGAAAACATCGTGAGGAAACTTGCACGTTTCGGAAAAAGTTTCCGAAAGGTGTATCCATGATTCAGTTGGTCTAGTTCCCCTGTTAAAGGGTTGCGAAGGTCAGACGGCAGTCGCTTTATTGTAATTATCAGACCCCCCAAATCCTGAATCATGGTCTAAGCGTACCCTGGGCTGGAGCCCAAAGCTGCGGTTGCATCCAAAGCTGTCGCTATGGAAGCGACCGCTTTGGATGCAACCGGGAATTGAACGCTAAGATAAAGAGAATTGTGTGTGCAGCATGAAGAATAATTTTCATCGGTGCTAGAAAGTAAAGTTTGCCATGGTGGAAAAAAGTCTCACCGGGCGATTGTGAACATTCATTTCACGAAAATGAGTGAAAAAATATATCAAAAGCCTTATTTTCATAAAAATGTTGCATATTCGGCGTTATACGGCCAGTAAGCAACTCTTAAGGTGACGGGTAGGGCACACTAGTGACGCCAATCGATATTTATTTTTAGCAACTAAACCGGATCTATTTAAAACAACTACAACCTCTAGGCAAACACTTGCACTATTAATAAATAACCATGCGCAGATGTTGGGTCCGTTTTTGTACGCGAAAAATTGATTCACGCCAAAAGTGGCCGCCTTTGGCGTGAACCAATTTTTCGCGTACAAAAACGGACCCAACATTGGTGAATGGTTATTTAATTAATAGTATAAGTGTTTGCCGAGAGGTTGTGACCCCGAAATTGTTAAAAATAGATCCGGTTTAGCAGCTAAAAATTAAAATCGATTGGCGTCGCTAGTGTGCCCTACCCGTCACCTTAATTCCAAACAACCTATTACGTTTAAAAACTGTTACGTCATCATCACGCTTACGCAATAAAAGTAAGAAGCCATAATTCCCAAAACAGTTCATAAAGTTATTCTCCTTTACTTTGAAAGCTACAGCTTTGAAAGAGCTGGAAGTTTGTGAAATAACTCTTTAGTTTATAACTTTTAAAAATATAATGCTTTATTCTCTAAGAACTTTATAGGGACGCTTATTATTGTATGAGGGAAGTTATGACGTAAGTTACGTCAAAGATTAATGTATGAGTAGGTACTCAATTTAGAAGAAATACAGGTAAGTTCTTTTTATGTCATAGGTGGCAGGCGAGGTCAGCGAGTAAGTATTAAAACAGCTGTAAAAGAAGCGACAGTCGCTTTCAGGTAAGCAACAATGCTAGCTCGCAGTCATAGTTTCCTAAATTTTTAGCTGAAAATTATTTCTCGTACAAAACACCTTGAATTCCTGTAACAGTGTTGTTAGCTTAGCACCTTTGATACTAGATCTACATATTCCCAACAATTTCATAAACCCAACAACAAAATTCTACATTTAGCACTTAGCTTATTTTAGCACTATTTTTTTTATAGAAAGGACAATCAGGATGACCTCACTCCGCCTGATGGTAGGCGGCATTGAAATCCAAATATGAGGTTGACAGGCACAAAAGAACTAACAAAGTACCCATTGAGTCTGCCATCCTCACCCTGATGGCCTGCTGAGATGCCGCTTTGATTTGTATGAAGGAGGAAACACATGAGCTGGGAGGGCATTCCATTTAAGCGTAATGGATATCCCATTGTCAATTTATGACAAAATAAACATAATTCTATTTTGCATTCACTTTCATTCTGTATGATTTCTGTAATGCATTGGCCTTCAAATCCATTTTTCAAAAATTTTCCACATAGCATACAACATATTCGTGAAATCGAGGTGAGCGCATTTGACAATGACCCAGCCTCATACGCCGAAGGTTGATGCCCACCATGAATAAAATAAATGGGATGAGCACTTGTATTTTTAGTGCCTTAAACCAGTACACAAATGCTTAAGCTACTAAAATAAATACACTGCCCCACTATTAAACTTGACTTACTCCTAAAAATAACTATTATGACGTCTGCTTAAACTGCTAGTAAGTTGCTACGAGGCCTTTTGATGGGACTTTCGCCCAAAACAAAAGTTTTAGGTAGCCATTACACCCACTTAGTTTACACCAACGAATGTGATATATCAAACGGAGAGCTCTGCAAACCTCAGTTTAACTAAAGACAGAGAACAAACGGCTCGAAAATGCCAGGTGTAGCCATATTTTATTTGTCATAGTGGGATACGTCCTTATCTTCTTCTTTTTTAGATTGTTTAAACTGTTTTAGTGTAGGTCCTCCGTCAGCATTTTCCATTACTTCCAGTATTGCGCTTTTTGCATCCAGTTTGAGCCAGCCACTCTTTTCACATCGTCCCTCCAGCGCATCTGAGGTCTTCCTTGAGGGCGTTTATTTCCCCACGGCTTCTACTCGAGAAGACGCTTACACCATGATGCCTCATTGCGGGCGATATGTCCTGCCCACCTCCACTTCAAGTGCTTTATTGTAAATGACGTCCTCATAATTGTCTGATATATAACTTTTACATACATTTTATTTATGTAACATGAATGCAATACCACGTGACTAGCAAAACCAAAATCTTCTCCTTCTTTGAGTGCCTCTTCAGTTCTGAAGGTTGGCCGTTAGCTTTCCAAAATCCTCTCTTTTCATTGCGAGACGAAACCCCCGTTCCACAGATGCGATGCCAGTCCACTCCCTTAACGTAACTCTGTAATCGCAGCGACAACTTTTTCCTTCTTATAAGGCGTCGCCTCCCCTTTATTTTACCCATCATAATGAGTTGAAGTAACTTATACCTATCATGCCTAAAAAAATCCGTACCGCACAGTAGTACTTACTTAGTACGGAATCAGGTCAACACAAATGACATGTATAAATTTATTAAATTTGTTGATCGTAATCGAAGTTTAGGGATCTTAATTGTCACTAGAATAGATAACGACTCGTTGTATCAAATTATACATGTATTCTCCCGCTGGTTTTTTCCTGTCAACCACTTCTTCCCAAATACACCATTGATTGGAATAGTACATTCACGCGTATGCTAATAAACACGTATAATTAATTGGGTGGGTGGTGTTTTTTATTTTAAAAACGCTCTGTTTGGAAGGTTTCTTAAAATAAGTAAACATTTATAAGTAAGTGAATAGACTATTACTTACCAAACATGTCCGTTTCACACTTGGCCGATAGTCTTAAAAATATCAGCCAAATGTCTCCCTATTTAAAAACAGTTTCATTACAGCTGCATTATTAGTCTCACTGTGTATATAGAAAGCCTGAAAATGGGACCATCCCGCTTAGTGAAAATCGTATGGTGCTTAGGAAAACCGTTTGTTTACGTTGCGAGCTTCCCCAAGCTTTCCAGGTTCAGTTTACGCCAGGACGCTGTGGGAGACGCACGCCGCCCGCCCAAGTGTACAATCCCGGATAACTTGGCGATTGTCGTGTTGGAGAATGGTAGTGAGTTTTGAAGTGCGGACAGTTTGTGTTACTGATGAGTTTGTGTAGTTTTGAGGATTTTGCATTCGTCTGATGGAGCTGCGGGTTGCGGCCGTCTTTTGTGTTGTTTGCGGTAAGTTTGGGGCGATTATCGTTTAAGGGTAGATTGAAGGGTTTTTTGGAGACCTGTACGTTCGACGTACGGAAGAAATGATGAGCATATACAAAAGGAATTTGGCGTTGCAGATGTCCATGGGCGGCGGTGATCACTCACCATTAGGTGTGCCGTCTGCTCGTTGGTCCGCTATAATGTAAAAAATAAATATAATACATATATGTATTTAAAAAAACTTTTGTTTTTCATTTAGGTTTGTCTGGATTGGAACAAACCTTTGTTCTCTAAGCAAAATAAATTTGGTAAACATCAGTTAAGTTTCAAGACTTAATTTTCAAAAAGACTTAACATTTGTCACTTACATGAAAATAGTAACATAAGTAATATAATCAAAGGAGAATAGTACGTTTAAGCATTAGGTACATGTGATTAATTCATCATCATCATCAGCCTATTTAAGTCCCCACTGCTGGGGCACGGGCCTCCCTCACCAGTAATTGCCATACTCACCACACTTGGCAGACAGGTTGGCGAGGGTTTTATATAAATGCAGAGTTTTCCTTCTCTGGGTGCTGATGATCATGCCAGCAGCTTTACCTTAGTCGCCTTTTACGACACCTTGGTAAGAGTGAGGGTGGCCTATTCTACTCTGCCGGGGCCACACGGCATGTGATTAATTATAAAGTGAGTAGTTTTCAATTATATAGTAAGACAGCCTGGTCTTGAAGCTGTTATACAATTTTATCTTTAATTTTATCTGGTAGATTATTATAAAGTTGTGCTCCCTCAATGGTGATGCTTTTTTTGCAAGGTTTATTCGTATCCTTGGCAAGACAGGTAGACTCGGTCGGCGAAGACTACGTTTGGTAATTTAAGATTTTTCAGTGCAAGTTAGGTTGGTATGAATGGTTTTATCAATAATTTTACGAACCAGAAGACAAGTGTTATTAACGTAGAGTTGCTTTATATGAATTAATTTCTATTAGTTTTTTTATTTAAAGATTTTCATAGTAGATGTTAGGAAGAGGTATCTAAAAAGTATTTTAATTACTCTATTTTACTTCTTTTGTAGTTCCAGCAGCCTTGTCTTACCAACAGTGACCCAAACTTCAATAAGGTAAAGTAGGTGTGATTTAACAAGGGAATTATAAATATTAAAACATCTAACCTAACTCCTGTGTTTATGTACCTTTTTTTATGGGATAGGGGGCAGACGAGCAGACGGATCATTACCGCCGCCCATGAACACCTGCAACACCAGAGGAGTCCACAAGTGCGCTGCTGACCTTTTAAAAAGGAATACGAATTTTTCTTGAAGGGACCTCTTTATACATTTGATTTTGCCTTATAACCTACAGGTCATTTTTAAGAGTAAGTCAAGTTTGAAGGTATTTATTTTAGAAGTGTATTTATTTTAGTAGATTTAGGTGAAGCTTCGACGAAACTAGCCCCGCTAATAGATTTGTAATGATTGTGGGGATAATGAGACATTTTTTGCAGTGGTGAATGCATGGAGGAAAGTATTAAGAATTTTTTGAGACAAAATTATGTCATAATTTCTTTCTTAAAGTACAGGTAATAACGAACAGTCAAATGGACCAAGTTGGAGTCTAATTGCAGAACAGGGTCCACTTTACATTACATGTAAGTAAGTAAGTGTAAGTAAAATACTGAAAACATTAATTCCTAAACTTTATGGAATTACTCGTAGCTATAATCCTGTAAACATTTTCAGCAGCATTTCTTGAATCCAACGCGATATATTTTTAAATTACCTATAAATTTTACACCTGTCGGTTCTTCTGAAAGCATTACATTTTCAATTTAAATCAAATGGCTGGGAATAAAATAAACTTACTGTTATAAATTAGTCAAATGGCGGTTATAAATCATTGTGGTATCTGTTGTTGACTCACCCCTTCCGCACGAACTGATTCGCTTCCACATTTATAATGCAACAGCTAAGGAATAACTTCTTAGGCATTGAGGTATATTTTTCGTGAGCACTATAATCTGAACCACCTTGACTGCCTCGGTGGCGCAGAGGTGAATAAGTTTCACTTTAAAGCAACGGCTGCGCAAGAGGTCCCGGGTTCGATCCCCGGGTCGAGCCAAAAATCTGTACCTAAGTTTTCGGTAAGAAATTCTTAGTGTCAGCCCTGAGTCTGGAAGTTGCCCTGAGTCTTGTACTCCCTAAGTTCTAGGTAACCGTGTAACATCCTATATGGTATCGTTCATAAAGTGAGATTATTGTGACGTGTTAGCGTATTGTTTAAAAAAATTACTAATTGTAAATTTGACTATAGGAATACAAGGCTAAATAAATGGGATAGACTAATGAGCGCGTACACACTTGTGTACTTTTACATATATGCAATTGTCCAAAGCCACGCTTCGGCATGAATGGCCTCACAGAAAACTAGCGTGAAGCAGCACTGTGCTTTGTTTCGCTGCTTGAATGAGGGTACCGGAGGCTCAATCCGGGGGGAATGGGAGTTTAAATGTTTGGCAGCGGACTTGGGACTCCACTGGTGTTGCGAGTGTGCATGGGCGGCTGCAATCGCTTACCATCAGGCGATTCATCTGTTCGTCTGCCACCTATCACTTAATAAAGGTATGTATAACTTTAGCTAGAAAGTGTTCTCTTGGTGATCAATTAATGTAATGGCTTCATAACACTAATTGATCCATTTTTGTCGTCTGTTTAACAGCCATTAGCAATTTAACGAAACGGTAGTCAGTTTACGTAGATATTTAGTCGTTCACACCCTCGTTACATAAACCGTAATATCGTTTGTGCTTTTACCTGATGGTTGACTATAAAAGGAAACTCAACGTTTTTAAAACGTTTCAGAGCATTACATAAAATTATACAGAATAACATAATAACGACTGGAAAATTGGCGCACGTGTGAAAATTTGGACATTTACAAATCGCGCCGAGATCTATTTTTGATTTACTCGTATGACTTTACATCGTGACGAGTGCACTGTTTCTACTGATTTGCATATTGGTGCAAGAAGTTATGGAAACCCTAATCATAGCACATAACATTTGTACCTTCATATTGGTCCAAGAAGTTATGAAAACCCTAATGGTAGCACATAACATTTGTACCTTCATATTGGGCCAAGAAGTTATGGAAACCCTAATGATAGCACATAACATTTGTACCTGCATATTGGGCCAAGAAGTTATGGAAACCCTAATGATAGCACATAAGATTTGTACCTGTATATTGGTCCAAGAAGTTATGGAAACCCTAATGATAGCTACATTACATATTAATGTGAAGAGTTCATGTTTTAGATTTGCTAATACATAATCCAAACCAAGTTATAGGATCAAAATTACGACGAAACGATTCGAGGAAAGATTCACTCTGCAAGATATTTCTCTCTCCACTGTTTGGAAAAAGGCGAATAATATTTCATGTGTTGCTCAAAAATCGTCCTCCTGATAGCTTGGATTCTTGGTTATGAAGTTACGTACACATAAATAGGATTACGGGACGCCCGTTGCGAAGAGAGTACGGGAAAAGATTTCGACACTCAGTGTTTGTCATCAGGGCTCGACAAACCCATTCTCAATGGTTTCCAAACATGGGAGAGCCACGCCTCGGCATCAATGGGCTGGTTTGAAGGAGTGATCCTATGGCCCTACATAAAACTGGCGTGAAGAAGCGCCAACACTGCTTTTAACTGGTGAGTTAAGGTACAGACCTGATTCAGGGGAAAGTGGAATTTTGAGGCTTATGATTCCACTGGTGTAGCCTATTGACACCTGTTACACCAGTGGTGAGTATCTTCACCCTCAATCCTCATCTTAGCATTTAATTACTTTCGCTATAGCTTCGAAGCCCAGGGTACGCTTGGACCATGATTCAGGATCCCGAATCCTGTATCATGTCACATGATCACCCCGAGTCTGGTAATAACATACAATGAAGCGACTGCCGTCTGACCTTCGCAACCCTTAGACAGGGTAATCAGATCAACCGGATCACTTTGACACGTTCAGGATCATTATTTCAAATAGTTTAGGTATCCACAAAGTTCGATAATCCGAGACGTGCAGGTTTGCTCACGATGTTTTCCCGCACTACCGAACTAATGGTAGAAATATGCACATGTAGAGCTGCACGCTTGAATTCGAAGCACGACTCGTATAGAAGGCGCGTTCTTATCCACTAAGCGACAATCGATCTGTTTACCATTCCTCTTCACCCTATCAAGGAAATATTCACACCACACCGCACTAAGCGATTGAGGTCCGCCATAGAGTAATTTCCATATGCATAGTAATTGCTCGATATCCTCGCTTTAATTACACCAGCTGAGGCTTAAATGGCATTGTGCAGGTTGCCGCCTCAATGCTTGATCTAGCCGCAAACTATCTTCAGATTAATTTCTGATGACGTAATACATACATTATATTAGGCACATATCCCCACTGCAGACTTATAGAAAAATAGGAAATGGTGTGTGACATGTAAAACTTTCTTACTTGTTTAAAAAATATGAATAATGGCAAATTATGAAAAAAAAATCGGCTAAGCGCGAGTCCAACTCGCCCATGAAGGGTTCCGTAACAGCAAGTAAAATATTCGAAGGTAAATTGCGGTTTACGGTTTACGGTTTATGACATATTAAAAAAACTACTTACTAGATCTAGTTCAAACCAATTTTTCAAAGCTCATGTCATCCCGTTCCAACAAGCGATGTTAAAATGCGCTGACACTAATTTTGTTCCGGGACTATCCTAAGTTCGGGATTGGTAATAAGGGGGCTTAGGTTGGAAATTCTCTGAGAATTGTGACTATTTTACAGATTTTAAAACCTTTTTCAGGAGTTAAGAATTCAAGTAGGATTTTGCAAACTATATTATCTAGTATCGATATGAGCTTTTATGCCAACTACCTAATTATACCTCATCTCTATGCCAACTACCTAATTATACCTCATCTCTATCAGACTACAATTTATAGGTACGAGTACTAGCGTTGTTGCGTACAATAGTGTCAATCAAAACTAGCAACGTTGGATTTTACGCCGATTTTTCAGCCTCACTGCGAGGTACCGAATGTTCAAGTCAATTGGGCACGAGTGTTCATAAACGCGGACATGTGCGTTTATGAACACCAGTTGTGTCGAGTCAAGTTTAGTCGTTGGCTTCTGTACTTTGACAGAAGGGAAATGCTTTACATGCCAACTCCCTTCCGTGTTGCTCTAAGATGCGGCGGTGGTTTTATCTAATGACTTGTTCTTCATATCCGGCATCAATATCATCATCATCATTTCAGCCACTGCAGTCCACTGCTGGACATAGGCCTTCCCCAATGTCCTCCATACAGTTCGTCCTGCCGGTCGGTGCCGCCCGCATCCAAGGGATTCCCGCGACCTTCACCAGGTCGTCAGTCCATTTTGTGTGTTGCCTGACACGGCTCCTGCCTGCCAGCCTGACACGGCTGACGGCCTCATATACGCGGCCTCCACTCGAGGACCTTTCTGTCCCATCGGCATTCTGATCTTCTCGAACTGTGCTCTGCCCATTGCCACTTGCATGCAATTCTTTGGGCTATGTCTTTGACCTTTGTTCTCCTGCGAATCTCATCATTCCTGATACGATCACTCAATGAGACTCCGAGCCTATATAGCCCTTTCCATTGCTCTCTGCGTGACTTTGAGCCTTTTTAAGCGTCTTTTTATCAAGCATACGGGGCATAAAATAGTTAGCAGACCGCGCATAAACTTAACGAAATCTTCAAGAACGAAATAGCAAATATTCATTGATCAACTACCTACCTTATCGCACTACAGTCCGACCCGGCTTTCTTACATTTGTCATGAATCTCCTTACATCGGAAACGCGCTGAACAGATGGTCCTACGTGACATCCCTTAAAGATGTCCCTCATTAATCAGAGCCTTCGTAGCTACGATGTCGCTTAAGGTTGCTTTTCCACCATAGAATAACTTATATACTGTTTTCCACCAGAGAGAGAATGTGGTGTGAGCAGACGAGCGACAAAATTTGGAACAGTAATAGTGAACGCTGCCTGTGATCCACAGGCGGGTTCGATCCCCGCACAGTACAAACATTTGTGTGCATGAACATGTCTGTTTGTATTGGTCTGGGTGTTTCCTATGTATTATGAGTATGTATTTACAAAAGAAAAGTATTATATGTATATAAATAAAGTGCTGAACTATTAATTCAAGACCTAATAATGTACCATGTGACATGCAAAATAAATAAATAAATATATTTGTTACCCCACTGTTGATTCTGATATATAACACAGGTTCTCGAGCTACCTATCTCGGAGTCAAATCAATGTATGTGATGTTGTAAAATATTTAAATATTTATTTAAAATGCCAGCAACCAGCTCGCGACAACAGTCGTCGACTACATTGTTCCATGTTGGCATCAATCGCCATGCGTCGCCAACCGATGGCGCTGTCTATGCACTATCAGTAAGCTCCATTTCAAGATTTAATCACAAATATGTATAAGGTTTTACTGTCGCGTTGCATTATACAAATAATTTACGTACACGGGACAAAACGGCGGTCATTTTACACGTGTAAGTAGGTACATACTCGTAGTAGCATATAAAAATAACCGTGTTTTGTCTCGTGTACATTAATTCATCGTCAGCCCATTTAAGTCCCCACTGCTGGGGCACGGGCCTCCCTCAATCACATGAGGGCTAGTTGCCATACTCACCACGCTTGGCAGACGGGTTGGCGAGGGTTTTGGTTTAAATGCAGAGTTTTTCTTCTCTGGGTGCTGATGATCATGCCAGCAGCTTTACCTTAGTCGCCTTTTACGACACCTCGGTAAGAGTGAGGGTGGCCTATTCTACTTTGCCGGGGACCACACGGCCACATTAATTATTTGCACAAATATGTAGTTTTCAGATTGTTAATGTATCGGTAGGTATGTAACATGCCAAACATTGTTCTAGGTTTAGGGGCAGTAATTATGAATTTTGATTACCTTGAGAGTGTCGAAATATTTTTTCTGAATCATGTAAACAGACGTCTTGATACGAGAACACACAGGCAGACGGACGACAAAGGTCGTTTTTTTTTATGTGATAGGTAGCAGACGAGCAGATGAATTTTCGATGGTATGCAATTGATTCGTTATGTTTCTTTAGAGCTACGCATAGAGTATGGTAATAATACTCCTTGAGGTACGAAACCCTATGAAGTAGATAAACATAAAAGGTACCAAGTATTAACCACAAAAAGAGTATGCGGTTGCTTAAGGACAGCGTTTCAAGTCATATTTTACGAAGTTCCATTTAAAATTTCAGTTGACATTTCAATTGAATCGTTGGCAAGGGAGAGTTTTCGAAGGATTTTACGTTACGAACTACTCGTGTGTCGTATTCAAACGTGCTATTCAATTTTCAACTGGTATTTTCGCGTGAATGGTGAAATAAAAACTCCAGACATTGCATACGAATAGCCTTTCTTCAATGCCTGCTGTTGAGAGCGCCTTTACAAGTGGATGAGAAAATAACAAACCAGTCAAGCTTTATTGAAAAGTCAAGCCTCTTCAGCGAATTCAGTTAGAGTGTTTCATTCATTGATTATCACTAGGTTTAAAACAAAGTCACTTTCGCTTTCTGTCCCCATACATGCATCTTTAAAACTACGCAACGCATTTTGATGAGGGTTTTTTAAAGATAGAGTAAAAAAAAAAGTAAAAAAGCATTTATTTTCCACTATGTTTACATGGGTATATAATACAATAGAATAAGGATAGCGTGGACTGGAGCCTAAACTAGGGAGACCCTGTATTTCAGGTCTCCAGGTCGCACGCGAATCGTCGAGTAATGTTCATCCCGGTGTAATATTACTGTGTGGATAGACGCACGCGGTAATTGTGTTGGCGTGTGTTTGTGTTTGTATTGTGTGTGTGTGTTTAGTGTGTATGTGTGTGTGCGTGTGTGTGCGTATTTGTGTGTCTTATCTGTGAATTCCATAATATTTAATGTATAATTGTAATAAAAGAGTACGGGTGTTTTACTCTGTCAATGCTGTCGTTTCGAAGCAAGGGGTACGCTTGGACCATGTTGTACCTAAGTATTTCATTTTGTTCGCGCATTTTGAAACAAGAGGGCGCCAGGTTATTGATTGCACCCGGGCGCTTCTTGGGCTAGAGCCGCCCCTGATGTCACCACACCGCTCGATGCTGCTTGAAACATCTGTTATAAATGAAAAGGCCTGTGATGAGGATGATGAATGAATGGAATTCTCTACCGTCTGTAATGAGTCCTCGCTTTATCTATGGCTATAGGGTCGATCCCCATCATTTAGAAGGCTGGTAGTCCACAACTGTGTGTCACAAGTAACTTTCTACTTCGCTCTACAAAATTAGAGTGAACCGAACTATGGGTGAACTTCGCCAGCTGTACTTCCGGACCGGATTTGACCTTCAGACCTTCAATAAAAGAGCATCATCATCATCATCATCAGCCCAATTAAGTCCCCACTGATGGGGCACGGGCCTCCCTCAATCACATGAGGGGTAATTGCCATACTCACCACGCTTGGCAGACGGGTTGGCGAGGGTTTAGATATAAATGCAGAGTTTTCCTTCTCTGGGTGCTGATGATCATGTCAGCAGCTTTACCTTAGTCGCCTTTTACGACACCTCGATAAGAGTGAGGGTGGCCTATTCTACTCTGCCGGGGACCACACGGCGACACACCATTACCATACAAAAAATTAACAATTAATTTTTTATCGAAATTTGTAGCACCTCGCCTGGCGTCGACAAACTCTGAGGCCGCCGTCTGAAAATCAGCGTCATGGCTTTGCTGTGGCATAGGCTGAGACGGGGACCATTCTTGCTGCAACATTGTTCACTAATTATTATTCTTATATTTTGTATTTCATTAATTGCTTCTACCTATCAGACTCTATGACTATTATTAGTGTTTACAACTTGATTATGTAGCTGTATAATTTTGTGCAGCAGAATAAACGTATTATCTATCTATCTACAGTGATCTTGGCATGGTTGGGCATTGAGATAGAGACATGCTATACGGAACGTGTGCGGGAGAGACACGATACGCTATACTGCATAGCGCGTAGATCATTGAACTCTTCGATATCAATGTTAGCTAGACCTAACTTCTGTATTGGCGAGTTTCTTGCTGGATCTTCTCGACCAGAAACAACTTTCCGAGCCGGTGGTAGAATCGCATTATATTTATTTATTTGATTAGTATATTTTATGTATCAACATATAAATGTATTAACATGTAAATTATACATAAGTACTTATAAATAGTTTTAAGTCATTCAAATGTATGACGATTTGTAAGTGCTGTGTACAAGCCTATGCAAATAAAGAATATTTGACTTTCGACTTTTATCTATTTTCTTGTGCAATGTGGTGTCCATTATACCCCCGGAACTCGCGTACTCTCATGCCATTTGTCTGCTTATCTGTCTTTAATATCGTGTTAAAAATTACATGTGTTGAAATCTCTGAAACTAAAACACTTATTAATTAATTTTGACTTAAACTTAAATAAGTTTTTTACCGTGAAAGAGCCACGCTTCGGAACGAATATGCCAGCTCGACCGGAGACAGAAAACCGGCGTGAAGCAGCACTGTGCTGTGTTTCGCTGCGTGAGTGAGGGTACCGGAGGCTCAATCCGGAAAGGGGGGGTCAAAAGCTTGTGATTCGACCGAAGTCGCGAGTGTCTATGGACGATGGTAATCGCTTACCATCAGGCGAACCGTCTGCTCGTCTGTTACCTGTCACATAAAAAAAAGGGACAGTATATATGTAAGTAAATAAAAGCAAACAAAAGCACGGATCAAGAGCCTGTGGAATGTAATTTAACAATAAAAAAAACCATTTTTGTGTTTTTCTTTCTTCTCTTTTTTTATTAAAGTTGGTAATATATTTATATCTGTTATCCTTAACTTAGAAACAACTCCCATCTTGCTATTGAATCTCGGGACCCAACGATTATGAATATTTAGAAAACTTAATTTCTGTGAGGGTAAGGTGATCAAAATCGTAAATTTACATCCCTTGAGGAGCTTATCCGCAACACCATCGAGTCTATTAAATCAATTTTAAAGTAGCAAAGCATCTTAGGAAATAAACTTTTAAATATAAATTTAAACGTCATTTACCTGAGGCCGCATATTCCAGGGCACTCATTAGACAGCTAAAGCAAATTTTAGGTGATAATAAAATATCACCGTATTTATATTCTTTTGCAATTATGAATATTTAATCTTAATATAGTAATGAAGATCCTTGATTACTACGCACTTTCGGTAACGAATCTGCCGTTACCAAACCATTTTTTAAGGATCCGTAAACAAATGATAAAAAACGGAACCCTTATAGATTCGTCATGTCTGTCTGTCTTAGTCTGTCCGTATGTCACAGCCACTTTTTTCCGAAACTATAAGAACTATACTATTGAAACTTGGTAAATAGATGTATTTTGTTAACCGCATTACGATTTTTACTCAAAAATAGAAAAAAAAAACATTTTTGGGGGGTCCCCATACTAAGAACAGAAACTCTATAATGTTTTTTTCATCAAACCCATACGTGTGGGGTATATGGTGTTGGGGTATACTTTAAAAATGATGTTGAGGTTTCTAATATTTGTTGCAACTTAATACTTTGCGCAAGAGACGCTCCCAAAGTGATAAAATGTGTGTCCCCTCCACCCTCTAACTTCTATAATAAAATAATTATAAAACTAAAAAAAATATATGATATACATTACCATGAAAACTAACAACGAAAATTGGTTTAGACTAGATCTAGTACATAAGTAGTTTTTGTTAATACGTTATAAACCGTAAACCGCATATCTACCTTCCATATATCTTAATGATGCTACGGAACTTCCTTCGTGAGTGAGCCCGAGAATTACTTGGCCGGTTTTTTTTTTCATAATGACAATACCAGCTTTTCGAATTGTTTCTTAATCGCAGCTCTTATACTAAAATCTTCATCTCGGGTAATGGTTGTCGCTATTTTCACGAATTACCCATTTTCCACTGGCTAAATGATCGCCATTTCCATTGTGAACGCTATAGATAAGTGAATGGTTATTTTCTAAGAACAGTCTGAAGTCGAAATATGTAACTATATATTTATTTCTGAAAGGACAAAGGGTCGACCAATCTTATTCCCATACTAAATCTCCATAGATTTAGTTATTTATATATTTAGTAGATAAATTTAGCGCTATACCAGTATTGCGCTGTCATTTATTATTTGATAGAAATGGGGTGAGCCCTGCGTCTCATAGCCACTGCGACCAGTAGATGATCTATTGTGACATCCCCGTAACCTATTACAGCACCTCATGTAGCTCCAGTTCCAGGATAAACCCGAGAATGGAGCTGATGGGGGAGCTCTTGATCTCGTCAACTGAGATCATGTGTGCTCCCAGGTGCCGGCTTCTGCAGCGGTGCAGCGCTATGCATTCGCCGAGGACGTGGATAATCGTTTCCTCGTCCTCGCGACAGAACCTGCAGATTTTGGTATCTGAAAGGCAAGCTCCTGCGCTGTCATACTGGCTGTATATAAATCTGAAGTTAAACGATAGGTTTTTTTAACGGGCTTCAAAAAAAGAAGGTTCTCAATTCGACATGTATATGTCGCAGGGATATGATAAAAAAGAGGATCAATTCCCTAAGGGATTTGATCAAATCACGGCGGATGTTAAAATAACAACACGATTTTATCTTTTCCCTAAACAAATCTACTGAATTGATCAAATCCCTAAATTGGTTCAGTGAAATGACAAAAATAATTTTGCCGTGTATTTTAAAGATTTATTTGGTAAGATATTCCCTACATAATTATGATAATCAGATGAGCGTAATTCAAGGAAATATTGATATTAAAAATCACCATTGATTTTATTGAAATATTTTTTTCTTTAAAATAATTAACAAAAACTTTTTGTTAGCATCATGTGGTTTTGCACTCGAAATTTGAATGATCGCCAAAAGCGGCAACTCTTGGCGTGAATAAATTCATAATAAGATTGGCCGAATCGGCTTTAAGGCGACACATATATATGTGTTTGCCAAGATACTGAAGGCCCGTAGCTATTTAAAATATATTTGTTTTGGTAGCTAACAATATAAGCAATTGGCGTCGCTAGTGTGCCCTACCCGTCACCATAAAGCCGATTCGCCCAATCTTATTCTGATATTAGGTATAGCGCTGTCATTCTATACAAATCTGACGTTACATCATAAATTTATCCATGTATAAAGTTTGGTCGGGCCTTAATGTTATTTGTTTTTTTACCAGTGCACAGTACACTAATAATGAAAGTCATATAGTGAAAAATAGTAATAATCCTCCAACCGATTACGGCTACGGCGGCCAATCTTAACGATTAGCCACGTATACAGGATATATTATAGGGCTCAAGTGTGTACGCAAACACAAGTGCACTCTCTATTCCCTTACAGTAATATTCCCATGGGACACTACTGTGACACGCCCGGATTGGGATTGGGCGGAGGACCAACAGCTTAACGTGCTTTCCGAGGCACGGGGGTACAAGGCCGCCAACTTCCAGACTCTGGGCTGCCACTAAGAATTTCTTACCGAAAACTTAGGCACAAATTTTTGGCCCGACCCGGGAATCGAACCTGGGACCTCTTGCGCAGCCGTCACTTTATAGTGAGACGCACTATCCACTACGCCACCGAGGCAGTAAAAAATTGTATTATTTGTATGACACCGCAACTATGACGTAGGTACTTAATAAACATATAGGTACAATATATTATTTTTTGTCGTGTGGTCCCCGGCAGAGTAGAATAGGCTACCCTCACTCTTACCGAGGTGTCGTAAAAGGCGACTAAGGTAAAGCTGCTGGCATGATCATCAGCACCCAGAGAAGGGAAAACTCTGCATTTATATCAAAACCCTCGCCAGCCCGTCTGCCAAGCGTGGTGAGTATGGCAATTACCCCTCATGTGATTAGTATGTAATCACACGTGTCACAGAACTATACACTTTTTTTTAATTGCAATTTGAGTTGTTCTCTTGCTTACCATCGGGCTGAGGAGAGCCAAGATACTATGCCTCTATAAAAAAAACACCTCAGCCTATGAACATCCACGAGATCAGTCAGATGAGTAGCTGATTCTTTGCCGAGTACATTCGTCTCTCCGTCAGTAAATATTGTCGCGGCTAAACCAATCCACAAAACTGGGGAACGGGGTATCAAGTTCAAAGAGAAACTAGATCTTTTCGTGGAAGAACCACCTCCATTTTCCGTCTGTCCAGACAGAATAATAGAGGACTTTTTTGTGATGAAGCAGCAAGAAGAAAATAAAATTCGATATAAGTCGACCTGTACCACTTTTCATAGGACGCACAGAATTACTTGCAAGTCCTGAATATAAACCCCGCAGAAGTACTGCAAATGTTTTCGTAATTAAAGAAATAATTACAAATGTTGCTTACAAATTCAAATTAAAATTAGATAAATTGATAAATGAATTGGGTTCGGCAGGCTGTGTGCAAGTATTCTGGAGTTGCGGCCATGCGGCTGCGGTAATCGCTTAACATCAGGCGAGCTGCACGCTTGTTTGCCACCGACATAGTATGAAAAAACATTAAATTAACTATAGCATTGCAGCAAGATCGCAGTATACTTGCGTATTATAATAAATCATATAGGTAAATGCTTTTGTAGTAAGCTGTAAAAAATGGCAGCCAAACCTATGTAGACGATCAAAGAACTATTTACAATCTAGTGAATCCATCCATCTTTGTTAACCGATAAAAACATTCAGGGGTAAGAAGGGGCCGTCGCGGCTTGATCATAGAGATGCGACATTCTTAGTGAAATATCGAGTATTCACTAGCGATTAATTTAAAAATAATCGATTATTTCACATATTTTTATTAGCTTGTGATTCCTGATTGTATTCAAAACTGTCACTTCGGAGCCCGAGTACGCTTGGACCATGATCCAGGATTCGGGAAGTCTGATAGTTATAATGAAATTAATAATATCAGATAATATATGTATTTAAGTATATATTTGTGTTCCTCTGTTGTCTGATATCTGTAACACGAGTGCTTACGTTACTTAGTACGGAATCAGGTCAACGTATGGGATGTTGTGAGAATTATTATTATTATTATAAAAAAATGAAATTATTTCACATAAAAAAAAACAATTGAATAGATAACCCAAAGTGCTTGCAGATCAGTCTCCACGATGTCTTTACAGCGTTAAACGTTACTACGTTGGTCGGCCACCTGGCCGTCGGCCCACTCCGGTCGGTCCTATGCTTTCTTCACAAAATGGTCTACTTCCAATCTCCCGAGATAGTAAGAATTAGTGCAGGATTGACCATAATTCAGGGGCCAAGACTCTGCTCGGGTAGCTGAGCCAACCGAGTAAATAAGTAAATTCACACTTAAAAGGATCAATCACTATTGAGCTGATTGTTTTGATACTAAAAATTACACCTAAATGAGTTAACGTGTCCGCAGCCTTAGAGATACGTCACATCGTGCTGCCTGTTCGGACATCGGCACATCAGTACATTGGGTGTTTTGATTTACCTACCCACTTTGTTTCGCGCGCGCGTTCCTTACACCAATTTAATTTTAATTTAAAATTGTTATTTTCTTTATAAGTGATTATTGTAATCTTTTAATAAAATAAATATCTTAAACAGTAATTCAAAGGTGACTTTTAAAAATGGCTCTACCCGAAGAAATATTCCAATGTCTAGTGAACTTATCTACCTATATACAAAAAGGAGAACCTGAGTGACTAAGTGATTAAGTGACCAGGAATGCACGCACAGCCGAAACTACTTACCCTAGAATCTTGAAATTTGGAACGGGGATTTCCTTAATAGTGAAAATGAGCACTAAGAAGAGATTTTAGAAAATTCAACCCTTAAAGGGGTAAATAGGGGGTTAAAAGTTTGTATGAAAGTCCGCCATCTTTGATGATAGCAATGCGAAAATTTGTATTGCGACTAATCATTAAAAATGAAAAGTAACCTTATTTTTTTTTGTAAAATCAGCTTTAAAGGGGGTGAAATGCAGTATAGGGGTTTTGCCATTTCAATGTAGAATCTCGAAAATAGCTATTCGTTCTCCTTATATTAAAACAAGAATAAGTTGTTTTAACATTTTTGGAAAATTAATCCTTAAGTGGATGAAAAGGATTTGATGTTTGTATGGAAATCTGTCATCTTTGTTGTTAGGATAGTGAAAATTTGTATTCATACGTATAATTTGAAATAAAACAAAGTTCACTTTAATGTTTTTGTAAAATCACCCTTTTGAGGGGGTAAAATAGGGGTGAATTAGTCGAAACTGTGAGCTTCAAGACCAGGGAGTTGTGAAATAAGAAAAATCTATCGTCTTTGGCAACTGGTTGAGTAGGAAAAATCTCAGTTCTTTTTCGGCAACTGGCTGTAAATATTTTGCCAATGTGGCCGGAGGAGAAATGCAGTATAGCGGTTTGCTAATTAGTAAAGTGAGACTCTAAATTGATATTTGGGCATAGGCTTTTAATAAAACAGGGATTTTTGAACTTTCAACCCCTAAGGGGTAGTTTGGTGGGTTTGAAGTCTGAATGTAGACTTTTGTCATCATCATCATCATCGTCAGCCCATTTAAGTTCCCATTGCTGGGGCACGGGCCTCCCTCAATAACATGAGGGGTAATTGCCATACTCACTACGCTTGGCAGACGGGTTGGCGAGGGTTTTGATATAAATGCAGAGTTTTCCTTCTCTGGGTGCTGATGATCATGCCAGCAGCTTTACCTTAGTCGCCTTTTACGACACCTCGGTAAGAAAGAGGGTGGCCTATTCTACTCTGCCTCTCATGTCGACAATATGACGAAATATGGAGCAAGTGGTTTTTAGCCTGGAGGCCACGTTTGGGCAGGAGAGGTTTCCTACTGATCTACGAAGCCACGCCAGCATCTTATGGACCAGCAAAACTTATGACCGCGCCGAGTGGAGGTGCTTTGGAGAGGCATACATACCCATGGGTGGATGAAGAGATTTATATTTAAAACAAAATTCTTTTAAAATATGAAAATCGATGCACAAAAATCGATTTTGCTTCTTAGATTATTATTTTTTCACATCTCTACGGGACCCTTTAAGGAGCAGTCCTCGTCTATCCTCCATTATAGAGTCAGATGACTAGTGAAATTCTTTCGAAGAAAGCCCAATCCAATTTTAGAAATGCAAATATTTTTTTCTTACATATTTTTCTGAAAGCTTCAAAAAGGATCGAAACATTATCTCGTTGTATTTTTAAATAAAGTACCTACGCGAATGACACCTGTTGTAAATCTCATTCCACCCTGGGAATTTTAGAAGCTATTTTTATTTGTATGTAATTTTACTGGGTGTTTTGATAAATTATGATTTTTTAAATATAACACATGCTACTGTGTAGGTAGTTCAACAGTGGGAGAGCCACGCTTCGGCATGAATGGGCTGGCTCGACCGGAATGATACCACGGCCGCACAGAAAACCGTGAAGCAGCACTGTGCTGTTTCGCTGCGTGAGTGACTTCACTTGTGACTTTACTGGTGTCGCGGGTGTGCATGGGCAGCGGCAATCGTTTACCATCTGGTGGTCCGTCTGCATCGTCTGCCACTTATTACATAAAAAATAATGCTTCTATTTAGGTATCTATGCTATTCTTACAAAATGTAGTTAATTTTAGTATGCAAAAAATTTTAACCCTTGCGACCAAATCCACAATGGCCGCGAAGGGGTTAAAAGGCAGCCAATTAACAATTCGCCAGTGGTCCGGCTTAATTTTGTTAATTACCTTCAATTAATCCATCAAGCAATTAATTGAAATCCGTCTGGCTAAGGAAAATTACTTCAAAGCCGCGGCCACAAGTATTTTTGGGTCAACAGAATTCAAATTCGTAGATTTATTATCTCTCAAAAGATTTATTGGACTTCATTCTTTTCTTTTCGATAACTACCTAATATTCATAATAAGCATATCCTTTTAAGATTGTCTGGTAGAGATCGCTACACTGCAAGCGATAAGACCGCCTAAATTGTACATTGTATCGCTGTATACCACCTAGTTTTTAAGTTTTGTATGTTGTGCAATAAATTTCAACAGTGGGAGAGCCACGCTTCGGCATGAATGGGCCGGCTCGACCGGAGTAATACCACGTCCTCACAGAAAACCGGTGAAGCAGCACTGTGGGGTGTTTCGTTGCGTGAGTGAGGGTAGCGGAGGCCCAATCCAGGGGAAATGGGGGTTTATAGGTTGGCAGCGTACTTGTGACTCCACTGGTGTCGCGGGTGTACATGGGCGGCGGCAATCGCTTACCATCAGGTGATCCGTTTGCTCGTCGGCCACCTATGACATAAAAAATACTACGTTAATTCGTTTTTTACCCACTTTGTTCTAACCATGTAAAATAATTTGTCTGATTAAACAATTCCTCATTTTAGTGTCGAATTCCTAGTTGCGTCCAAAGCTGTCGCTCTGGAGCCCGCTGAGCTAATGGTAGAAATACGCACATATATTTGAAAAATCTACAGGTGCATGCTCGGATTCGAAACCGAACCCCCATATGGAAGACGCGCCACTGAGCTACCATCGCTGTCAAATTAAACAAAATTGACTGACCGGACGCACTTTAAAACGATGACTGCGCAAGAGATCCCGGTTTCGATCCCCGGGTCGGGCCATAAATTTGTACCTAAGTTTTCGTTTTCGGTAAGAAATTCCCGTGCCTTGGAAATCAAGCGCTAAGCCGTTGGTCCTGCGCCCGATCCCTCGCCGATCGTGTCACACTAGTGTCCCATCGGAATGTGAGATTAAGGGAATAGAGAGTGCACTTGTGTTTGCGCACACACTTGTGCACTACAATATATCCTGCGTACGTGGCTGATCGCTGGCCGCCGTAGCCGTAATCATCGTCAGCCCATTTAAGTCCCCACGGGCACGGGCCTCCCTCAATCACATGAGGGGTAATTGCCATACTCACCACGCTTGGCAGACGGGTTGGCGAGGGTTTTGATATAAATGCAGAGTTTTCCTTCCCTGGGTGCTGATGATCATGCCAGCAGCTTTACCTTAATCGCCTTTTACGACACCTCGGTAAGAGTGAGGGTGGCCTATTCTACTCTGCCGGGGACCACACGGCGTAATCGGTTGGAGGATCTTATTAATTAAACAAATAGCGTACTTACCTAAACTCACCGGTAGCTAAGTAATTAAAATTATCATTATGAAGATTGATTGGTACAAATAATGGTACTGTAAATGAAATGACAGAGATTAATGGCCGTAAACGCAAACCTATTTTACATTTTGCAGATTGAATTTTAAGCAAATACTATGTTGCTTTTACATTATCATGTCCATAAAATAGAATATTTACTTTATTGATAAGATGAATGGTAAAGTCACTTTCAGCAAAACTAAACTCGTAAACTTTGTGTCATCATCGTCATCGTCAGCCCATTTAAGTCGCCACTGCTGGGGCACAGGCCTCTCTCAATCACATGAGGGGTAGTTGCCATACTCACCACGCTTGGCAGACGGGTTGGCGAGGGTTTAGATGGGTTTCCTCTGGGTGCTGATGATCATGCCAGCAGCTTACCTTAATCGCCTTTTACGACACCTCGGTAAGAGTGAGGGTGGCCTATTCTACTCTGCCGGGGACCACACGGCGTAATCGGTTGGAGGATCTTATTTATTAAACAAATAGCGTACTTACCTAAACTCGTCGGTAGCTAAGTAATTAAAATTATCATTATGAAGATTGATTGGTACAAATAATGGTACTGTAAATGAAATGACAGAGATTAATGGCCGTAAACGCAAACCTATTTTACATTTTGCAGATTGAATTTTAAGCAAATACTATGTTGCTTTTACATTATCATGTCCATAAAATAGAATATTTACTTTATTGATAAGATGAATGGTAAAGTCACTTTCAGCAAAACTAAACTAGTAAACTTTGTGTCATCATCGTCATCGTCAGCCATTTTAAGTCCCCACTGCTGGGGCACAGGCCTCCCTCAATCACATGAGGGGTAATTGCCATACTCACCACGCTTGGCAGACGGGTTGGCGAGAGTTTAGATATAAATGCAGAGTTTTCCTTCTCTGGGTGCTGATGATCATGCCAGCAGGTTTACCTTAGTCGCCTTTTACGACACCTCGGTAAGAGTGAGGGTGGCCTATTCTACTCTGCCGGGGACCACACGGCAAAAAAACTTTGTGTAATAAAGTGTATCTATCAATATATGTATTTAAGGTGACGGGTAGGGCACACTAGCGATGCCAATCGATTTTAATTTTTAGCTACTAAACCGGCTCTATTTTAAACAATTTCGGGGTTACAACCTCTCGGCAATCACTTACACTATTTATTAAATAACCATGCATAAAAGTTGGGTCCAACACATAAGCGAAAAATTGATTCACGCCAAAAGTGGCCGAATGTATTTTTCGCGTACAAAAACGGACCCAACATTAGTGCATGGTTATTTAATAAATAGTACGAGTATGTGTTTGCCAAGAGGTTGTAACCCCGAAACTGTTTGAAATAGATCCGGTTTAGTAGCTAAAGATTACAAATGGGTGCCCTACCCGTCAGCTTAAGCTACTTGTTACGGAATCAAGTCAATGTATGAGATGTTGTATGAATTTTATAATTTATTTATTAATTTTATATCTTTTAGGCTACAGCTATACATATCATTGATAACCTTCGTTACCGCTTGTAACCGCTTTTCAAATTGCACGAATTTACATTATCCTAAGTATCAGCCACGGTTTAACAAGTACGAGTGTCTATTATCTTTATCAATGTACCTATCCGTAATTCTATACTTACCCTAAATAACAGCTGCTCTTTCCCGTTCTAGACTTGGATTAAAAAGACGATTTTATATTATCCAGCCGCTTTATTACGTAATGAGTGACCCGCCCTCACTTCGTTTCGAACATTAGTTCCATTTTCTACCAACAGATGACGTTAGGCGTCGATTAGATCGCACAAGCATTTCGTGTTTTCGGATTACCTATAGGCGTCGCCGATGTCTGTAGGATTTACCTCTTTAAAATTTAATTTTTCAAGCTTTTTAGTGTCTAATTTTTTGGCGAATCAATCAAATTAAAAAAAATCATCTTAATCGGTTCATAAATGGCAAAGTAAACAAACATTAAAAAAAATACATGTCGAATTGAGAACCTCCTCCTTTTTGTTTAGTCGGTTAATAAAATATTACCATATATCGGTAAAGCAAAACTTTTTGTTGCGTGAATAGCTTCTAATTCTACGGAACTCTTGATAATTTCGACGAGACATTTTCCCGAAAACCCACCCAGTTAATAATAAAGCTATTCAGCAGTACGATACTTGTAATTGTGTTACAAGTAGGATAAATCTGCCGACTCTTGTATGACTCTGGGGTATAGCGAAAATAATAAAATAACCAATCGCCCACCGAGAGTCGAAATAAACCGTTTTTTTTTATCAGAGTTATTGAGTCCTGAACAAACAAGAAGTAAAAGCATAAGTATTTACCTACACTCAATACTCAATAGTTTATTGCCTTTCATAAGGTACAATAAGATAGATAGATTAAATAGACTTTATTGCACAAGGTTTACCTACTACGGACGTATGTGTATGGAGTTGTTTTGGTACAATGCAGGCAGTCTTGTCGATGTAAACCTTCAAGAAAAAATTCAAAATTCAAAAGTACTTTATTTGCATAGGCTTATATACATCTCTTTCAAATCGTCATAAATGAAAAATATAAATCATAACTATGTATATTATACATGTAATTAAACATGTAATGTACTGACCGGATGGCGCAATTGGTAGTGACCCTGCCTCTTACGCCAAAGGTCGTGGGTTCGATCCCCACCCTGGACAAACATTCGTGCGATGAAGACTTGTGTTTGTTCAGTGTCTGGGTGTAACATATGTATTTAAGTATATATTTGTGTTCCTCTGTTGTCTGATATCTGTAACACAAGTGCTTAAGCTACTTAGTACGGAATCAGATCAACGTATGAGATGTTGTGAGAATTATAAAATTACACTCATAATGTCGACAAAAATATACAAAGAAATGAATAAATATAATGGAATTCTACCACCGGAATCGGAAAATTGATTCTTACGAGAAGATTCTGCAAGAAGCTCGGCAGTTACTCTTTATAATCGCTACAATTTTTATAAGTACAGTATCATGGGTGTAGGCGAACAGTTTATTATTACCACAAATTCTTGTCATTTAAGTAATCATTAACTGTATAATAGGCTTTTGCCATTAAATATTTTTTAACATGTGTTGTAAATTTAGGCATTGGTAAATCAACAAGCTTTTGTGGTAACTTATCAAATATTTTAAACTCATTCCTACAAATGAATTACCAATCTTATGAAGTCTGAGATGTGGAACAGCGAGCTTGTGTTTATTTCTAGTATTTAGGTTAGGTCGTAAAAGGCGACTAAGGTAAAGCTGCTGGCATGATCATCAGCACCCAGAGAAGGAAAACTCTTTTAAGAATTTATATCAAAACCCTCGCCAACCCGTCTGCCAAGCGTGGTGAGTATGGCAATTACCCCTCATGTGATTGAGGGAGGCCCGTGCCCCAGCAGTGGGGACTTAAATGGGCTGATGATGATGATGATGATGATTTAGGTTATATATATTGTAAAAGAGCGTCCTGCCTTTTAAAAAGGAGGTACTGCCACATTATGGTCGATATCGTCAGTGAAATTCTAACACCACGTAAGTCATTTTAAGCAACTTTTCAGGAAAGCCATGAGACTAATCGGAGACTTACGTGCTATTTCCATTAGAATTCAATTGTTGACTTCCGTCCTGTTACCTTTTCAACATTAAAAAGGTTTTTGATGGCTGCAACTGAATTCTTATTGATAAAAACGATCCGTCTTCCAAGTATCTAACGAATGGCATCGAAATGTCATAACCGCCACCAGCAAATTAGTAAAGAAATAAAAATATAAATTGTGACTTACGTGGTCATCTCAAAGCGTAGGTAATTTTATGACTTCCGCTCTGTTACTTTTTCGTAATTTTATAGGTTTTTGTTGGTCGTATCTCGATTCTGAGGCGAAATGACGCGTCTATCGATTCTCTAGCGAATGGCATCAAAATGTCAAAACCGCTAAAAAATTACTTACGTTGTGTTAGAACTTCACTTACGATATGCTACTTTTGTCTCTTTCTAAGTGAGCGCAGCCATGGACAGGAGCTAGTTTTATACAGGTTTTAACCTGTATAAAAGCAATGCTTAAATAGGCGTATTGAGAAGGTGCTCATCAAATGCTCGCAAGGAGCGATGAGCTAGGTATCCATTAGGTTGGCTTAGAGGCAAAGGCTTTTCCAACTGGCTGCCCGAGACAGACTTTACAAGGCAGCCTTGTGGTGTAAAGATAGATATGAAAACAAAAACATGTTTTCAGAGAACTCAAACCTCATTTCCCCCGCCTATGAACAACCGCAACATTTGTGAAGTCCTAAGTGCGCTGCCGGCCTTTTAACAAGAAATGTACGTTTTTTTTTCTTGAAAGGCTGAAGGTCACATATATTGTTTAAACTTAAAACAAATAAGTCCTCCAGTAACCGTAGCAAGTCTCTATTCTACACTTTAGTAAATGCATTAGGTAAAACTTAAAAACCTAATACCCGCACATACTCTCTTTTTCTAATACTGACTTAAGGATAATGAAATGAAGACCCATGATGTAAAGACAAAGATTTCACTCAAATTGAGCAAACACCATAAATAATAAAGTAACATAAAAGGGGATGGACGTAAGGAGGAGGATTCGTTTGTACTAGAGAAAGATAAGATGACAGTACCATTGCCACTCGCTACGCCACTGCCTGACAACTAACGGCAAACCTGACCTAATTTACTGGAACACCCACACACCGCCACTTTTACAAACAAACATTTCAATAAAAGCACAGACACAAGTTCGCAGCAGCATTATATTTGCCAACTAGGACGTCCGCTCTCGCACCGCGCCATCCATTAGCCGGCTGACACGGGAAAATAGCAAGCGGAATATCTGAACGGGCGATATCGAAATTGGAGCTGCATGCATTTGGACTCATTCATGAAAAATTGTTAAACTTTCGCTTTGCACTGCAATGAAGCTATTCATGGGTTGTTTATTCACGGGTTGTTGACTGCCTCGGTGGCGCAGTGGTTAGTGGGTCGCACTTTGAAGCGACGGCGGCGCTAGAGGTCCCGGCTTCGATCCCCAGGTCGGGCCAAAAATTTGTACCTATGATTTCGTTAGGAAATTCTTAATGATTTCGTTAGGAAATTCTTAGTCCGGAGTCTGGAAGTTGGCGGTATTGTGTCCACGTGCCTCGAAAAGCACGTTAAGCCCAACGGCTTAACGCGGACCAACGTCCTGCGCCCAACCTCTCTCCGGTCGTGTCACAGTAGTGTCCCATCGGAATATGAGGGTAAGGGAATAGAGAGGGCTCTTGTGTTTGCGCACACACTTGAGCACTATAATATATCTTGCGTACGTGGCTAATCGTTGAGATTGGCCGCCGTAGCCATAATCGTTTGGAGGATTATTAATCCAACGTTTGACAATTTGAATAAGTATTCCATATAAATCCATCCAATTCGATGGTAAGTTGGTAGTGATAGGTCGTGGGTTTGAAAACATGCACCGAGATAGGAAAATTTTAAAATCACTTAAAAGACTTGTCCAAAACGCTCCATACAAACAGCGACGCGAGGCGTGACGTCAAAACTCACTAGTTTGTGCTTATCGCGAGATAGCTTTGTTCGATAGCTATATGAAATAGTGCAATTATGAAAATGGTTTCTTTAAAATAATTGAATAAGATATCGATTCTTATATAAAAATTTCTTAAACTTTAAGACTTAAAATTTACTTGCCTATCTTTGCCTTTAAGGGCTCCTAACAAAAATAATACATAAGGTTTCAAGCTGAAATTTTGTACATAACTCCTTTTGACCGTTATTTCTCAATGCTATTTAAATCTCTGACCTAGTACACACAAACCTATTATTCCAGTGATGGGCTCTGGGCTTTGAATCATACTCTACATTATTGTCAATTAATTTATTACAAACAAAACTGTGACTGGCCCGATGGTGTATTTGGTAGTGGACTCTACTTCATATGTCCCAATTCGTTGGTCAGATTCCCGCATGTCTATTCCTGTGTTGTCTGATATGCGTATATACAAATGCTTAAACTTAAATCATCATCATCATCAGCCCATTTAAGTCCCCACTGCTGGGGTACGGGCCTCCCTCAATCACATGAGGGGTAATTGCCATACTCACCACGCTTGGCAGACAGGTTGGCGAGGGTTTTGATATAAATGCAGAGTTTTCCTTCTCTGGGCGCTGATGATCATGCCAGCAGCTTTACCTTAGTCGCCTTTTACGACACCTCGGTAAGAGTGAGGGTGGCCTATTCTACTCTGCCGGGACCACACGGCTTAAACTTAAATATAAGTGCTTAAACTACTTAGTGCGAAATCAGGATAATGTGTGAGATGTTCTATGAATTTATTTATTTTATTACGTATTCGTAATAATAATATATCTGCATTAGGTACTTCCTGTACGTGGCCTCCACTCGAGGACCTTTCCGCCCCAACGGCCGTCTGTTCTCCTCGCTATGTGCCCTGCCCATTGCCACTTAAGGCATGCAATCCTTTGGGCTACGTCTGTGACCTTAGTTCTCCTGCGGATCTCATCATTTCTGATACGATCACGCAGGGAGACCCCCAGCATAGCCCTCTCCATTGCTCTCTGGGTGACTTTGAGCCTCCTTAATCGGCACATTGTAAGCGGCCACGTTTCGTGGCAGGCCTCCTACAAGATGGACCGACGATCTGGTGAAGATCGCGGGAATCCATTGGATGCGGGAGGCACAGGACCGATCTGTGTGGAGAACATTGGGGGAGGCCTATGTCCAGCAGTGGACGTCCATTGGCTGAAATGATGATGATGATGATGATTAGGTACTTCATACAAAAAATGACGCCTTGTATAAATAAAGTGTTGATTTGTATTATAAATGTATTATTGACATATACCTACGTACATTATATGTAATCTTATTGATTGTATACCGTGAATGGGCCGTCTCGACCGGAGTGATACAGAAAACCGGCGTGAAACTGCATCTCTGCTGTGTTTTGCTGCGTGAGTGAGGGCACCGGAGACCCAATCCGGTTACAAAGGGGGGTTTAAAGGTTGCCACGCACTTGTGACTCCACTGGTTTCGCGGGTGTCCATGGGCGGCGGCTTCGCTTACCATCAGGAGATTCGTCTGCTCGTCTGCCGCCTATCACATATATAAAAATATTGGAACAGTCAGCAGGATTATTAACAGTTAATATCCTAGAGTACAAAATAGAAGTGCTGATTTATAAATGTAATACCGACAAAAGACCCTCTTCGAAAATAAATAGCATGTAAATCCTCTTTGGTTCACTCGCGGTTAGGGACTGACAACCCGGGTGTGGGGAGCTCGGCTTCATTGTACCTTTTTTGAAGTCGATTCATTCATTCACCTCACCATTTTATTTTGTAATCGCTCCTCTTGAAGGGTCAGAGATTAAGGACAATAAATAAATGTATAGCAATCATCCGATGTAATTCTAAGACATTTTTAGATAAGCCAGAAATTACAAATGAAATAGAAAGAGATTGGAAAGAAAACGAATGTAATGGGATCGAAATGGGATTGATAGAAGGATAAGACAAGATTGACTCACAAGTCCACTTTTTTTTAATAAAAAAAAAAATTTACTCAACATCTCATACATTGACCTGTTTCCATACTAAGTAGCGATACGAACATCAGACAATAATAATAATATCCTTTAACCGATTACGGCTACGGCGGACAATCTCAACGATTAGCCACTTAAGAAGGATATATTATAGTGCTCAAGTAGGTATATTATAGTGTGCGCAAACACAAATACACTCTCTATTCCTTTACCCTCATATTCCGATGGGACAGTACTGTGACACGAACGGAGAGGGATTAGGCGCAGGACCAACGGCTTAACGTGCTTTCCGAGGCACGGAGGCTACAAGACCGCCAACTTTCAGACTCCGGGCTGACACTGAGATTTTTTTAAAAGAAAAACTCAGGTACAAATTTTGGCCAGACCCGGGGATCAAACCCTGGACCCCAAGCGCAGCCGTCGCTTTAAAGTGCGACGCACTAACCACTGGGCCACCGTGGCACCGTTTCAGAGGAAAGCAAACTAATATAATGGGATTGAAATGGGATTGATAGTAGGATAAGACAAGGTTGATTCGCAAGTCCACGTTTTTTTTCAAAGTAAAGAAATAAAATCATACAACATCTCATACATTGACCTTATTCCATACTAAGTAGCGCTAAGGACATCAGACAATAGTGGACTTACAAATATGTATAATACTTAAATACATATATACTACTACTACTACTACTGAACCATCACAAGTGTAAATCCCACGATTTTTTATCCAGGGTGGGGATCGAACCCACTACCTCTGGCGTATGAGGCAGACTCACTACCAAATTCGCGAACCGGTCAGTCCACTAACATTAAAGTGAAAGTCACACTAACAACTTTATTTGTTTTAATCATATTTATTTAAATTCTTGTTAAATGTATTAAAATTTAATAAGTATAATAATCGACTAATTGTACCAATTTAATTTATAAAATTAGCGAAATTATATTTTGACTAAGCTGTGTACAGTCAGTGTCAGATCAAGTTAACCCCCTGCAGTGGAAAAATAGCATTTGTGCCCCAGACATAAGGCCGGTCCAAAGGTCAACAAGGGTAACTCGACGTGACGCCGTGGTACATGATATTTCGGATAACTGTCTAGCTTATTTAATTTAATTTTTTTAATATTGTTATTTATTTTATGCTAGAGGCGGACAAACGAGCAAGCGAGTCACCTGATGGAAAGTAATCATCGCCGCCCATGAACATCTGCGAAATCAGAGAGATCGCTAATGTGTTGCCGACCTTTTTTTAAAAAAGAGTACGCTCTTCTCTGGAAGATCCCTAAGTCGTAGCCGTCGGGAAATACTCCTGCAGCCAAACCGTTCCACAGAACTGAGGTACGTGGTAGAAAGTTCCAGGAGAAACGCACAGTATTAGATCCGCCATACCATCGAGATGATGAGGATGGAATAACAATCGCTTGCGAGTGGTTCGATGTAAGAATTCGGCTGCAGGGAGTAGATCAAACAGTTCTTCAGAGCACTCCCCATGATAGATGCGGTATAGAATTCTGAGGGAAGCTATGTCCCGCCGCAATGCTAGAGGATGCTAGAGGACTAGAGAGAGTCAGGTCACCAACAATTTGAGCAGCCCTACGTTGTACCCGGTCAAACGGAAGAAGTTGGTACTGAGGTGCACCAGCCCAGAGATGGGAGCAGTATTCCATATGGGGCCGAACTTGTGCCTTATAGAGTTGTAACCTATGAGCTGGTGTGAAATACCGCCCCGCTCTATTAAGTACACCAAGTTTCTTTGAAGCTATTTTAGCTTTGTCTTCCAGATGACCGCGAAACTGGACATCGCTCGAAATGTCGACACCAAGGATCCCGATAGAATGCTTGACATCAAGGGGGGTGCCCTGAAAACTGATTGGCACTTCAAAGGGACGTCTTTTAGCGATTCTTGTGTCTTAGAGGGATTAAATTAATATTGTTATAATTCCTAAATGCTGGACTTAGGCCTCTCCTAATGTTCCAGCCGCTCCGATCGATCTTCGGCTACTCGCATCCAGCTCCAGCCAGCCATCCTGCGCAACTGCGCATGCGAGTGACGAACTTGTCACTCCATCTAGCCTGAGGGCGCCCTACACCAATTTTACCGAGACGTGGTCTCCACTCCACTGTCGGATTCTATATTTTATTCTATGTAAACAAAACCTTCACTAAATAACCATGTATTACAAGCGAGTACGAAGCCGTGTTTCATTCAGGCTTGTACGTAAAAGGCCTTTACACTGTAATGGTGTATCCTTTAGGAAATAAATTACCGTCACCACTCATTCTTAGGGAGAGAAAATAAACGTGTGCGCGCGTTGAATTTGTAATACAGGAAGGAAGGAATATTATTGCGGTGATAACACTTTCACTTTGTTTGTGGAATGGGTTTTTTTAGGTTTCCGTACTTCAAAATGTAAAATTACTATAGTTGATTAGATAGTTTTAAAATATCAGTCGATATGGAATCCAGTAATTAACAAGTGCAAATCCCGTGCTAGGCCGTTACTAACGCAAACAAACACCGATACTGATAGTGTAGTGTGTCGGAGTAGCTTCACTGACAATTCATCTAGCGAATTAATATCAAAAAATGTGAGGGTGTCCGAAGATTCACAGACCGGCCCCAGCTGACGACGCCGTGCTCCGCCAGTCCGCTCGTGACCACGGCTGCTGTAACGTAGCCGAAACGTCGAGCCAAATATGTGAGTACACAATGTTGTTTCACATAATAAATATCACTATAGTTGATATTTTTTATATAAATCTTTTGCAGTTTATTCATAAGTAAATAACACATTTAAATTTTTTTTGACAGTCTTCGGATGGGACTCGAACCCACGATCTTTTGCTAACCGGGCAACTGCTTTACTGACTAAGCTACCGGAGACCTTAATCGGCTCACGTCGAAGCAAAAAAGCACTTACAAAAGAGAAAGACTTACAAAATTCGTCGACATACCAAGGTCTACGGTAGCTTAGTCGGTAAAGCAGTTGCCCAGTTGGCAAAAGATCGTTGGTTTCAAGTTCCACCCGAAGACTGTCAATTTTTTTTAAGTGCATTATTTACACTTAAAAATGTCATCTCGTGTCGGACCAAGCACTTAAAAACGCGTTCAGTGGTCTAATTGGGAAAAGAGCCACCCAGATTTTAAAAATGTGGGATCGTGTCAAACTTGGACACAAATTGGACTTTTTAAATGCGTTATTTACTTAAAATCACTTCGTTGTCTGTTCGTCTGTCGGTCTGTCTGTGTGTCAAGATCCTTTATTTCGGGAACGCGTGAAGGTATCGAGTTGAAATTTAAACCAACTCAGCTCTTCGGTTTCTTGAAGCCCTATAAGATCTAAACTTCTAAATTTACGTAAAAAAGATATGGCCGCTATTCGCCGGAATCAAATTTTTCGACACTCCCAAGGGAATCAAAACCTACACCCCCTTATACAAATCGCGAACTAAGGATTGTCCCGGAACAAAATTCAAACAAACAGTAGACAAGTATTCTGTAGTCCCGTATATATTTTCTCTAACAAAGCTGCATAAGTACATAAGCACGAACATATAAAAGGCTTGTGCAAATAAGAACATGTTTGTACACTCGTGAATATTTGATAACATAGCACTCCCCGGACATTCAGAGATTGGGAACAAAACGGTCCCATGACGTGTACGATGTATATTTTGTAGCCTACAGATTAATTCGAATTTTGGTAGTATTCCATTGAAAAACACGTAGGTACTACGAATCAAGTTACTTATTAGTGAAAAGAATTCACTCATCAATCATTCGGTCAGAATGTTATGCTTTGTAAAAAAATATATACATGTCGAATTGAGAACCTCCTTTTTTTTAAGTCGGTTAAAATAGATTTAGAGCTCTCTGTTATCTGGAGACCGAACATCGCTCAAATGCATCGTTTTTGAGTTTTGAAGACTATGTCCTTATTTTGTCGAATAACCCCAAAAAATTATGCCTTTGCGTCACATCGTCACCACCATCGTCAAACCCAGTTAAGTCCCCACTGATGTTGCAACTGGCCTCCTCATCACATGAGGGTAATTCCATACTCACCACGCTGGCAGACGGGTTGGCGAAGGGTTTGGATATACGCAAGAATTTTCCTTCACTCTGGGTGCTGATGATCATGCCAGCACTTTACCTTAGTCGCCTTTACGACACCTCGTAATAGTGAGGGTGGCCTATTCTACTCTCTCGTGACACACGCTCATTCCCCAAATTTTTCAAAAAATATCACAAGCACTAGAGTGGGGTCCAGACCAATACAAAAAAGATTGTTTCATAGCACAACAAATGTTTGTACTGTGTTGGGATCGATACCGCAACCCTTGCCCAGAAAATTGTACTCTGAATATATGGAGCCCAATTCTCGGATTGTCGATATGATAAAAACATGGCGGATATCACCCGAAAACCCACCAAAAAACATTGTTTTAGTGATATATGTCATATGAGAATAAATGTCACGAGGACGAGAATTGTTTTTTTTTATATAAATATTTCACAACATCACATACATTGATCTGACTCCGAGATAGGTAGCTCTAGGCACCTGTGTTACGGATATCAGAATCAACAGTGGGATTACAAATATATACATATAATACTTTTCTTTTGTAAATACATACTTATAATACATAGATAATGCCCAGACCAATACAAAAAGATATGTTCATGCCCACAAATGTTTGTACTGTGCGGGGATTGGACCTGGTACTGTACGGGGATTGGACCCGCAACCCTTGCACTAGAGGCAGCGTTCACTACCACTGTTCCAAACGGGTCGTCCCAATTGGGCTCCAGTATTCCTTAGTTCTAAGTGTTGTGCAAATAAAGAGTATTTACATATCTAACTAGGTACCTGTGTAGTATACTCGTCTGTGATGTGTTTACCAAATAAATGTTTTTTTTATCACTAAGGGAGGCAAACGAGCAAGCTAGTCACCTGACGGTAAGCGATCACCGCCGCCCATGGACATCAGCTACACCAGGGGGAGTGGTTATGCGTTGCCGGTCTTTTAGGAACATATAGGCTCGTTTCTTGAAGAATTTCCACTGTTCACGGGGTGTAGCGGGGAGGCCCGCTTTCCGACTAACCACTGATTCATTGGCTAATGTAAATGGCCCCTTAGTGCTCACCCTAGAGAGTGGATATTATTCATAAATGTTTGTTAAACCTTTGTTAACTTAAACTCAGTGGATAAGAACGCGTCTTACATTTACCTAAGAAATTTAATTTTACATAAAATGTATTTGTATATGAAACTAGTTTTTAAAGAAAGAAAGAAATAAAATTTTATTGACCATCACAATAAATAATTTAACAATGAACATTCATTAGAAAACATAGGTAAGGTAACATTGACACATTAAAACTACAGACAAAGGTGAGTACGTGAACAGCCGATAGGTAGGTAAATTCACAGTTATATAGATAGATAGATAGATAGATACTCTTTATTGCACAACATACAAAACTTAAAAGCTAGGTATACAGAGATACAATGTACAATTTAGGCGGTCTTATCGCTGGGAGCGATCTCTACCAGACATCCTTCAGGTAAAAGACATTAGATAGAAGAGGGATTTATAAAATGAAAATATTCTAAATAAGTAGGCGTGTGTGAAGTGTGAGGTCAATCAGGTCCTGGCCTCAGCATGGTGCTGCCACGACAGAAATGCCGCGGCAGCGGTGGTATTCTGGCAGGACCTGTTGTGAGTGACGACCGTGTTAGTGAATAACCATAAATAAATAAATACTAATGTACATAAATAAATGATAATGTGAGATAGAATTACTAGACAGAACGGAAGAAGATAGAATTATAACTAACTAATTTATAAAAGCGACAGTGGCGCCATCGATTGTTTCATATCGTCAATGTTGACACGTTGACGAAATGATTAAAATAACTAAAAACTTTTAAGATTTTAATGTTTTGCTATGCCCTAACAGGGAGCATGTGCTATACTTTTATTATATTTATTATCTGTGTAATACCACATGTAACGCAATACAATGGGAGGTCGTCAAAACTGCTCAGTAACACCATTTTAGCTAACAAAGGTTTATTGAACGTTTATGATTTAGCCCTAGATGTAAGTACGTAAGTCAAGTACACTAAAACTGTAATTTTGGACAAATGGGTTACGTCAGTGTCGCGACGTTATGATGGCTTTTATGGCGATAGCTCAAGTTTGTAACAGGTCCCAAAGGCCGACTAAAATTCGTATAAACCGTGTTTAAATCCACCCTGCAAACGTGCCGAAATATGCAAATCCAGGGATCAGAGCGGAAAAATTTTGAACAGAATTAATTGAGATAACAAACAATTTTAAACTTATGGAATTGCGAGATAAGTCGGAGGTTTGCACCTTTTTACATTTAATCCTACTTTTGTGCATGAAAAAATCCCTTTTTAATGAACATTATCATAAATATAGCCCCAGGGCTATATTCATGATATGTTCATTAAAAAGGAAACCCAGGTTGTGGAATTTTTGTGTTATATTTTTTTATGATCCTTATAGTCTACTTATTTTAAACGTGAAATATGTGTAACGGGTAGCCTAACTAGCGACACCAATCGATTTAAATTGTTACCAATAAGCTACTAAACCGGATCTATTTTAAACAATTTTGGAGCGGGAATCTCTAAGCAAACATTTTTACTGAACTCATAGAATTCTTATATAATAGGTTATGTTATGTTTCTAATTAAGTTTCCTTGTTTTGTATTGTGCCAAATAAAGTTTTCATTTCATAATCATCATCATCATCAGCCCATTTAAGTCCCCACTGCTGGGGCACGGGCCTCCCTCAATCACATGAGGGCTAATTGCCATACTCACCACGCTTGGCAGACGGGTTGGCGAGGGTTTTGATATAAATGCAGAGTTTTCCTTCTCTGGGTGCTGATGATCGCCTTTTATGACACCTCGGTAAGAGTGAGGGTGGCCTATTCTACTCTGCCGGGGACCACACGGCCAAAGTTTTCACGGCCAAAGTTTTCATTTATTCATTCATAATAATTATATAACTGTACTCTAATACAGTTATTTTTTGGAATATGCTCAGATATTTTTTTGGTTTGAACGCCAATACCATTTTGATGCTGACTGTACCTGTGAACAACAAGACGGATTTTCTTCATTAGTCGTAGCTCCCATTTCCTCACTTCATATTTCCTTATCTCTCAAAGGGATCCTTTGACAAAGCTGTTTTATTCCGCGTTTATCAAAGATTCAATGGTCAGCGATTCCTTTGTCACGCGTCTGTCAAAGAACAATAGTTCGGCTTTTGTTACGAAACGTCACGTGGATTGCTCGGACATTGTTTCATTTCAAGGTTTGAGCGTGTCGTCTAAATTGCTCCAGCTATTTGATTGAAAAGTTAATTTCTACACGCTACCAAGAGATGGCGGTGTAGATAGTTTAGATCGCGGTGGTATTTAGTGTTTTATTTTATTTATTGAAACACAAAATCCACAGCTCTTAAAAATTAGTACACTGATCTTATACTCTTAACATACAGCCAATAATGGATTTACTTTTTACTAACAAAACGAATAAAGTTCTAATAAAGAGTTGTTAATTATTTTAACCATTACCGCATGATCGTGCGCGCCGTGTTCGATTGTTTGAGTAGCGGTCAGAATCCCTAGACTAAAGACTAAAGAGGTAGGTACCTCTTGAGTAGATTATTCTATGCGTAGTACACTTGTACTAATTGGATAACTGGTGCTAAATCTATTATTGCAATTACCCATCAAATTCCTAGAATCACGCGGTTACGTCGCGATTGATTGATTGTGCGGTAATAAATGAGTTATTGAGTTATCTCATGCAACGCTAATCCTCAAACTCCTCGGACAATGATTCAGATCATTGTCCGAGGAGTTTGAGGACTAGCGTTCACTATCCGTCCGTGTGGTCCCCGGCAGAGTAGAATAGGCTACCCTCACTCTTACCGAGGTGTCGTAAAAGGCGACTAAGGTAAAGCTGCTGGCATGATCATCAGCACCCAGAGAAGGAAAACTCTGCATTTATATCAAAACCCTCGCCAACCCGTCTGCCAAGCGTGGTGAGTATGGCAATTACCCCTCATGTGATTGAGGTAGGCCCGTGCCCCAGCAGTGGGGACTTGAATGGGCTGATGATGATGATGATGATGATGATGTTCACTATCCTGAGCCGTCGTCATCAGTGACGACGGCTCGGGATAGTGATTGATTTAGTCTTTTTTATTTGATAGGTGGCAGACGAGCAGACGGATAACCTGGTGGTAAGCGATTGTCGCCGCGCATGGACACCCGCGACACCAGTGGAGTCATTACAGAAACTTAATTGTACAATTTCGGCGGTCTTATCACTGGAAGCGATTTCTACCAGACAACCTTCAGGCAAAGAACATTTGATAGTAGGGAAGGGTAGGTGGTGCAATATTGAAAAGGGGAAATTAAAGTGAACTGTATATATATAAATATATATATTAAAATATTTATAATGCTAATACATAAATAAACACAATATTATAAACTAATAAACAAATATGATAAGCTTGGATAAAATAATATAAAGGACTAGATATATATTCATATAAATTAAATTAGGATCTTAGACGGATTAAATACTTAATTAAAAATTGAATATTTTTGACTTAGATTTAGGATATAAATTATTATCAGAACAGTGAAATGTTTATAGCCATAGGCTTCCGAATTCAACACGTTTGTATGAAAAACAGCCGGTGGCTAAGTTTATTTTCTTAGCGTTTTCAAGTAAGTGTATAGCTTTTTACGCATTATGTGTAAAAGAGAAAAATGAGGAGGTAGCAAACAAGAGTCTTCAGGGGAGAGCCTTGGAGTCGGGAAAGGCTTCAGCGCTATTGTCGTCGAGTTCTCGAGCTGCAGGCTTGAGACAATGCCTAGCCTTTATACCTTTTAGCATTCCGCACTCGAATAGCTAAGCCGGACTAATAACTTCTTATGAAGTTTAAGCAGTTCACTTAGAAATTTCAACAGCATTTAATAAAAAATAGATAAGATTCTTCCTGCGTAAGCAAACTGGTGACCTGTAATAATGAGTTACTTGAGGTTGATTCATTGATTGACAGATACCTAAATTAATTAAAATATGTTTACAAATGCTCTAACAATATCTGAGAGAAAATAAACGCCTACTTTTTGAATTTGATTTTTGGATTCATTGAACTTAGCGATCTTGGTAAAAAAAAAATTTTTTTATTCAAGTAACCAGGACTCAATATGCACAATAATAAAACACACACAGTATTATCGTGGGAGAGCCACGCTTCGGCATGAATGGGCCGGCTCGAACGGCGTGATACCACGGCCTCACAGAAAACCGGCGTGAAGAAGCACTGTGCTGTGTTTTGCTACGTGAGTGAGGGTACCGGAGGCGCAATTCGGGGGAAAGATGGGTTTACTGCTGTCGTGGGTGTCCATGGGCGGCAGCAATCGCTTACCATCAGGTAATTCGTCTACTCGTCTTCCACCTATGACATAAAAAAACACAACTTGCAACTCAAAACAAGTATGTAGCTATTCATTGCGTAGGCACCTGAATCACCGCTGCACCACCTGCCAGCCGATGCACAACAGTGATTTACTTAGGTACATACAGACGGTCCAACCTGGCAGCTATCATACACAGGATACTGTTGCCACTGCCTCGAACCCTGCGCACTTAAACTAAATAGTAGTGATGCGCCGAATAGTAGTTTCACCGAATAACCGAATACCGAATAATATTCGGTTTAACTTTTACCGAACCGAATATTCAGCCGAATTATTCGCTTCACGATTTCATTCGGTTCCAACAATGTACGCTACATCGCAGCACTTTTGAAAAAAGCAATCGCAAAGTTAAGAAATATTCCACCACATTATCATAAAAAAAATATTGACAGTATAAAGGCGTTGAAGTTAAATTTCAATCCCTTTTATTACAAAAAAAAATGTTAAAAGTACGTAAATGTTGATTTAGGATTTCAAATAAATGTTGAATATACCTACTAACTATTAGACAGCTTAAGAAATAAATATGCTGACTAAAGGATTCAAAATAAATGTTGATTTGAAGTCTATTTGCTGCATTTTATTAGCTTTGATCAACACATTTGTTTCTTTACGTTCTACATATAAAACATAAATCATTCAGAATAACTGTTGTCTTATAGACCTATTCGAAGTAATGTAGCAAAGAAAATAAAAATATTCCCACCGAATTATTCGGCCATAATACCAGTAAATAGTACATTTATTTATATTTATGAGTATTTATTTATTTTAACCTTCGCTAGCTCAGTCAGGGTTCTTAATGGGGCGAAATGCGTACACCAGTAAAAATCATTGATTCCAGGTTGCAAACTCATTTACTGTCTTATGAAAAATTTTACATACATGAATATATTGACAATCTTGACAACATAACAATAACAATTTATTAACAGTTTAAACACAATGTTAAAACTAAACAAAGTCCATATTGGCTATTTTACATAATCATACGTCAGATCTGTCACTCCCTGTACCGGGCGGGCAATCTAATTGGTCGATGGCGATTCCTAGACTCTGTGTCATTATGACAGGAGTAGGCGGGATCGCGATCGACTCGAGCGCTCGTCGGTGTTGCCACCCGCGCTATATTATTTTATTTGCATTACAATGCGCCTTCGTAGGCATTGCAAATTGCCATAGAGAGGGGCAGACACTTTTTATTTTATTTACCTAATATTAGCTTTTGATATAAATATTCTTCTATGTAATAGTATTATTTGAAATTTGTAATATGTATGATATATTTATAATCCACGTTAATATTGTTCAGAGTATACGCATTTTACGATGATTATTTTGGATCGGAAGAACTTTTGCATATAATTGGAGTACGGAATTACTTTTCCTAATAATTCGGTGGCCTTTTTAATTTTACAATCCCTGATATTCTCCTTCGCAACCTGTACGCAACCTGTAAGTACCGTCTACAAAAAATACTACTAAATCTTTCATTTTTTGTTTCACACATGGATAGAAGAATAGCTAGATAGACTTTATTGCTCAACGTAGAGATACACTATTTGGTATTAGAATCATATCATTAGGTAGAGACAACCACCCTTTGGTTTACTACAATCTGCCATAAAAGTATTTGACATCAAGGTGAGAATATTGACAGAAAGAGAGATAATGAAGTTTGACAGATTCTAATATCTAACTTAGATAACATTATTTTCTGCATAATGTTGACCCACTCGGGTGATGAGGGAAAACCGCTGGTTTTTGGCGGGCTGGGCTTCAGTCGCTATGCCTCTAGCCGGCTTCTCGTTAGGAGAAGCCCCCGCTTGAGGAGAGCCCGATATAACCCTCCTAATCCCTAGCAGGAGGGCATGCATAAAGCGGCGCCGATCGGCGGCGCAACGTCAGCCCATTGCACTTCGGGCTGGCGGCATTACCCAGCGACAAAAAAGGTAATATATGTGAATAATTGCTTTGTGTTTCATTTTATCGTAAATCCCATAAATACTTGTGACTCCACTGGTGTCGCGAGTGTCCATGGGCTGTGGCAATCGCGTACTATACGAGCAGGTGATCCGTCTGCTGAATTTTTATTCGAAATGTTATAATTTTGCAACTTTGTATTTTCAGCGTATGTTTATTCCAGCCAAGTTTATTTTCATTTATCTGCTAGTCGTACAGTGTCCCGCGGCGTACAAGTGCGGTATTTGTCTTACATCCAAAGGGAATAACGCATTTCTTGGTTCAACGTCGATGTTATAAAGCTTATATTCATTCAGATGAAGTAGAATTACGACTGCTTATTGCTGCCTATGACACATAAATGTTTATCTTAAACATTACCTGTTTTTTTTCTCTGTCACATAGTGTACAGATGTCAAAAGTGGTTTAGGTTCCTATTCGGCTAACGTAAGGAGAGGCACCGAAAGCTTTTAGCAGACTTGTCTATCTGACAGACTAACGAACGGTTTAGTTCAATGGTAGTAAACGCTGCCTCTGGTCCGAAGGGTTGTAGGTTCGCCACCCGCATGGTACAAACATTTGTGTGCATGAACATTTGTCTGTCTCATTTATGTGACAAATACCTTAAGTTTGTAACAGGCGCCTGATGTACTTACTTACTCCGCTGGCTCAGCGACCTGAACCGAGTCTTCGCCTCCGAAACCAGATAGCGCCGCCTATCCCGCACAGAGAAGTATCTAGCCAGTCATCATCATCGTCAGCCCATTTAAGGTCCCACTGCTGGGGCACGGGCCTCCCTCAATCACATGAGGGGTAATTGCCATACTCACCACGCTTGGCAGACGGGTTGGCGAGGGTTTTGATATAAATGCAGAGTTTTCCTTCTCCGGGTGCTGATGATTTTGCCAGCAGCTTTACCTTAGTCGCCTTTTACGACACCTCGGTAAGAGTGAGCTAGCCAGTCATTGACCTGGAATTCTCGCAGATCAGTCTCATTAAAATTACAAAACAGTAATAAGACCTATACTGATGTACGTAGCCTAATGTAGGTTTAAGAAGATCTGTATCACGATGCACTTGCTATAATAATAGCTCCTTACATTACCAGATGAAATTGAAGTTAATTCCATTACAGTTGTTTATCGTTCCAAGATTCCCATTAATCTTCCTTTTGTTTTCGGTCGATTGTTAATTAATGAGCTGGTGAGAAGTGATATAATTACTAATGGAATTGGGAATTAGTTAAAGGAACGGAGAAACAGCAAGTTTCGTAACATTTCAAGCTTCATTACCGAGTTGCTTCTTTTCCGTGCCAATTGTAATTGAATTGATATTCAAGAACTTGGCAAATTTTGCCTTATGATAGAGCATGCAAAATAAGAACTTGGACAATTTTATCTTTTAGGTAGATCAGGTAAAATAATAGGTGAGGCGATGAGAATAGAAAAATATCTATTTAAGACAAGAAAATTGAATTTAGTTAACTAAAAATAAAACCTAGACAATTCATATTCTCGTACCTGAAATAATATAGGTAATGCAATTAATTAAAGTACACGGGACAAAACGTCAAGCTGTGAGTATATGCTACTACGAGTATGTACTTACATATAATAATAACCGCGTTTTGTCCCGTGTACATTAATTATTTGTATAATGCAACGCGAAAATTTAAAATCTTAAATATATTGCAATAGTGAAAAGCTGGAACTTTTGTACGTATAGCTATAGGTAAGGTACATATTACTCTTTAGTCTATGCTTTAGATGATTGCCTCGGTGATGCACTGGCTAATGAGTCGCACTTTTAAGCGACCACTGCGGGTTTGATCTCCGGGTCAGGCCTAAATTTGAATCTATGTTTTTTTCTGTTTCTATTTTTTCGATTTTCTGTTTCTATCTTTTCGAATTTCTGTTTCGATTTCCAGCCAGAAAAATGGCCGAAAATCGAGTCATCAAAATTATTACTTGGTCAATGTTCAAATGAGGAGAATAAGTATACAACCTCACTCAAAGATGAACCTTATTGGTCCGCCTTAAGAGTCGAGGTGTTTACATTTCATTGCAGGCGAGGTTTCATTGTAGGTACGTAACACTACACCCGCAAGAAACTAAACCGACTCAAAGTCTAATGAAACTAATAACAGATATAATTAAAACTACACGTAGTTCAACCAAAATAATAGTGATCATTATTATTAAATGAGAGAACAAAGCTAGGGTTACAGAAGTACCACAAACATTAATTAAAACTTGTAACATATATTTTTCATTATTATGAATTTCCTGCGTCTGAACTAACGAGCAACATTTTGAATTGAATTTAGCGAATTCAATTCAGGAATTGTTTCCGTAAGTGTAAATAATAATAATATCCTCCAACTGATTACGGCTAAGGCGGCCGATCTCAACGAACAGCCACGTACGCGGGATATATTATAGTGCTCAAGTGTATGGGCAAACACACGTGCACTCTCAATTCCCGTACCCTCATATTCCGAGGGGACACTATTATGACACGACCGTAGAGGGATCGGGCGCAGAACCAACAGCTTAACGTGCTTTCCGAGGCACGCTACCAACTTCCAGACTCCGGGCTGCCACTAAGAATTTCTAAGCGAAAACTTAGGTACAAATTTTTGACCCGACCCGGGAACCGAACCTGGGACCTCTTGCGCAGCCGTCGTTTTAAAGTGCCGTAGGTGTAATTCCCGGTTGGATCCATAGCTGTCGCTCTGGAGTCCGGGGTACGCTTAGACCATTCATTCAGAACTTGCGGAGTCTGTTAATTACAATGAAGCGCTGGACCTGTTGACCCTTGAATACCTACCTATAGTTAAGTCACAGAAGAAAAGCTCTTTGACCCAGTGTCCCTTATATACAACTAAGTATAAATTGGTAGGAGCTGGTTAGTTTCCTGTATTTTGTAACTTTCCGTTTTTTTTTTGATGAATCTGCCGCCGGCTCCGCAATCCTCCTAGTTACAACAAAACCAAATTCACGAGTGAATATTTATTTTTAAAAATAAAAAATACAAAAAAAAACATTAATAGAAAATATGAATGAAAAAAAATCATTCAAAAAAAATTCAAAATTTTACTTTTTTTTTAAACCCGACGCAAGAAAGAAGGGTGTATTTGTGTGTGTATGTACTCGTGCGAAGCCAGGGCGGGCCGCGAGTACACGATATTTAATCTCGTTTGTTTCGTTGTAAGCTCTCTGAATTATCAATGAGCTCAAAATCGTAAATACATGTTCAAACTGTTTAATGTGTCTTGTTTTAAAGCACAAACTAGCATAGGTACTTAATTAGTTAAGACGGTACAGAGATTAAAGGTTCGTCACCTTAAGGTAAATTTTCGCTTGCATGGCAAGAATCAGTTATACCAACATACCGTATTAAAAAGATCTGCTAACCTTCTTTATAATTTTCTTTACATCAAAAGGAATCAATGTTGCAACAAGTAAATTTGAACTTTCTGATCAAACAGTTAAGCATAATTTTCTGTGCAACAGGTATTACTTTGACAAATTTACGAAAGGTAATCTGTGCTCATAGCATATACTAAATGCATTTCGGCAAAGCGCGAAGCGGTGTGACCACGAGTAATAGAAAGTACTCGTAGTCACAACAGTGTGACAAACTTGGAGTGGACTCGTGTCCACACCAAGTTTGTCACCGTATTGCCAGACTCGTGTCCGTTTTTTAACTGTACCTACTATTATATGCACTTACACCTGTCTGCAGCAATTTTTCTCTAACGCATAAGTACTTAGTATGTAAGAAACTGCTAAATAGGACGATCTAAGATATTAAGTTCCTCGTGAGGTAAAGAGCGAGGGCCTTATCAGCCCTCATCGTAGATAAGACGGCTTTGCGGAGTTGACACTGAGTGATCACTCAGTCGAGTCGAGGAACCTCCCTCCAAGGGTCCTTGACTTCATCTTATTTTCGACTACAGCTTAATTCGAACGTATTCGTAAGGAATTTAGGTCTAAAATGGCTTGACGAGGATAAAAGTATCGTTCATAATTGAATTGAACATCAATTGGATGTACAGACGGCGTCAGGTCAAGTTACCCCACTCACCCAGTTCTAAAATAGCACTTTTGTTTTAGACAAAAGGTTTGGTCAAAGTACAACAATACAACCGGGTCCCCGGCAGAGTAGAATAGGCCACCCTCACTCTTACCGAGGTGTCGTAAAAGGCGACTAAGGTAAAGCTGCTGCATGATCATCAGCACCCAGAGAAGGAAAACTCTGCATTTATATCAAAACCCTCGCCAACCCGTCTGTCAAGCGTGGTGAGTATGGCAATTACCCCTCATGTAATTGAGGGAGGCCCGTGCCCCACCAGTGGGGACTTCAATGGGCTGATGATGAAACAACTTTGCATAAAAATTATTTTTATTTGAAACTGCAACGCATGGCTCTTTCATAACTCTCTGGATTTTCTCTTTTTATGCGATATATGGCAGATGAGCTGACGGATTACCTGATGGTAAGCGGTTGCAAAAAAAAAAGGGTTTTGTAACCGCAACTTTTTGTATTTTAAAGTTTTTGTTTTGTTTTCCACGTTCACGTAATCTCCTTTTGCCGCATCATTATCCTTTCTGTATGACCCAAAGGTTTACTGGTAGATAATGTTTTGGCATTAAGTTCGCCTATTAAATAAACTTTTTGTACAATATAGTTTAAAATAAATAAATGAATAAAACAGAAATGAAGCTTTATAACATATTTTTCTAACGAGCGTTTCTATTTATATTCCAACCAATCTTCCGTCCAATTAAATTTTACTCGGTTTTCTTTTGAACAAAAATCACCATAGAGTTAACAAGCGCATTGCAGTATAATTTTCCATGTCCATTCGCGTCGATTGTTCTTATTTGAATGTCGATTGCTCTCGTGCTTCGATGGCTACGGATGAATGAATGAATCAATGAATATACTTTTATTGCACTCAAAATAAAGTATGAAAACTTAAAACTAGATATTACAGGATATGTACAACGAAGGAAGGAAGGATTTTGATTAATACGCTACTACCCTACGCTGTAAACCTTCACACAATAAAAAAATTGTATCACTCCATGATTTTCACTACCTGCTTTTGTAGAGGGATTATTATAGTGCATCTTGACCAATATTAGAATAGTTATTTACGGGATTTCTACAATGTACTTACCTTATTTTTGAGTTAGTGGTACCGCAGGTGCGCCTTGCAAAGAAGGAGGATAGACTGATTTGTCTGCCAGTAACGACTTACCCGTATGTCATCACTGGCAACACACACGCATTAAAGACTTTTGTCTTAAGACACTGCTAGACGGGCCGAAAATATGCTGCGTAACTTCCCGAACGCTGCCCAGAGTTGGATTCGTCGATCGACCTCTTTCTAGATTTACCAAGCTGAACTTTTTATCCGAGGTAGATGTACTCATCCACAATTTCCAGTGTAAAGCTTCCAACCTGTACAAGAGTGGGTACGACATGAGAATTCGACATAATTTTCAGTGATGACATACGGAACCGAAACGTGGCCGCTAACAATGTGCCGATTAAGGAGGCTCAGAGTCACCCAGAGAGCAATGGAGAGGGCTATGCTCGGAGTCTCTGTCCGTGATCGTATCAGAAATGATGAGATCCGCAGGAGAGCTAAGATTACAGACAGCCCAAAGGATTGCATGTCTCGAGTGGCAATGGGCAGGGCACATAGCGAGGAGAACCGATTGCCGTTAGGGCGTAAAAAATCCCGAGTGGAGGCCACGTACAGGAAGTCGCAGCCGTGGCAGGCCCCCACAAGGTGGACCGACGGTCTGGTGAAGGTTACGGGAATCGATTGTATGCGGGCAGCACAGGACCAAGTGTGGAGAACATTGGGGGAGCCCTATGTCCAGCAGTGGACGTCTATTGGCTGAAATGATGGTGATGACGATGATGAACTTACCCACAAAAACTTCGGTTGATGGAGAGTCACTTTCACAAGCTTCAATTAAACGTTAGCTCAATTATTCCCAGTTCTGTCGCTCTCCGTGGTCGTTGGTATCAGCGACAAAGGGAAAATGGAGGTGTTTATATTGCCGGTTTCGATTGATTGGATTTCCATCCAAAACTTTGTCATTTTAACTTGGACTGACCAAACCTTTCATTTCAGTTCTCATTTACAGTGTTAATTTTCCTCTATTTGATAAACTTGGATTAATTTGATTCTCAGAAGCACTATGTGGGTTTTACATTAATTGGATTTTGCAACAGTATAAATAAATATTTCACAACATCACATACATTGATCTGACTCCGAGATAGGTAGCTCACGCACCTGTGTTACGGATATCAGAACCAACAGCGAAATTACAAATAAATAAATTTAATACTTTTTTTTTGTAAATACATACTTTATAATACATAGAAAACACCCAGACCAATACAAAGACATTTTCATGCATTAAAATGTTTGTACTGTGCGGAATCGGGATCGGGATCGATTCCACATAACAGGAGCTCAATTTTTGATTTACTCGTCTCGAGACGAGCGAATGATTACTGCTGATTTTCCTTCGACATACGATGTTCCGCATTTTAGAATCGTTCGTCTGCAACGAGTGTTTTTTTTATTTATTATGGCTCTACCCGAAGATAATTATTGAGAATAAGTAGGTAGTCAACAGTCGAAGTCAGTCAAAGTCACAGTCACTCAATAAAATGTGTTTACGTTTTATCGACCTACGGATTCAGCGGATATCACTCTAAAAGCAATCGCGGGTTCTAAGACTCTATTAGGTCCAAGCAAGTTGTCACGAGACAACGCACTCGACACACAATAGCAGTGTTAAAAACGAAACATTCCAACGATTTTTATTATCAGGATCACTTTGCGGCACTTAACTGTACAAATAAACACTACACACGAATGATGCCACCCACTCATTGGTCAAGTGACTTAAAGCGGTAGAAGCAACGTCAAAATAGTTTGACTGATTTTGACAGTTGACACAATGTGACATTCATATTTTTTTGTGACAAAAAGCAAAGATTTTCCTATTCAGCCAATAGGCTATAGTTGCGTTCCTTTTGCAATGCGGAAGTTACCGGTTTTTGTCAAATTCAGAATGGAAGGGTCCGAATGTCAATTTACCGTATTATATTGGCAACATCGAAGTCGAATGATTCAAAAATAAGGAAAATCGGCTTCATGCGACTTAGAAGGCGGATCTGACATACGTCTCATGCGAAGATGCTAAGTCATACGAGTAAAAATAGGTCTGGAGACATACGGGAGGATGCGGGGATCGAACCCGCAACCCTTGCACCAGAGATAGCGTTTACTACCACTGATCCAAACGGGCCGTCAGTATAATAATAGTAATATACAATAATTCTAACAACATCTCATACGTTGACCTGATTCCGTACTAAGTAGCTTAAGCACTAGTGTTACAGATATCAGACAACAGAGGAACACAAATATATACTTAAATACATATATTACACCCAGACACCGAACAAACACCCACGACCTTTGGCGTAAGAGTTAGGGTCACTACCAATTACGCCATCCGGTCAGTCTGGATATCTATAAAACACTAAATTAATCAATCACGTACTATCAGGCGATCCGTTTGCTGTCCCTTCGGGTCAAAATTTATGCTCAAAATTAAGAGACAATTCAATTATTAAAATTAATTCAAAATGGGAGCGGGAGCTTTCGCCACCTGAAAAATAATCAATTTGGCAACATAACTTTGGGCCAACGAAGTCTTTTGCATGCTAAGAGGATTGTACTTGTGCGGTCTTATTATGTTACTAAAGGGATATTTATAAAAGAAGAAAACAGCTATTTATTGCCTAAGTGATTTCCGATTTTGTAAGATTTTTGTTATCCTACAATAATAATTATTATTTAAAACTTTATTACACTAATGAACTTAATGCCTGGCATTTTCTACCAGTGAACCTCCTTGACAGTCTTTTAACCGTGGGAGAGCACGCTTCGGCATAAATGGGCCTGCTCGACCGTAGTGACCACGGGCTCACAGAAATCCGGCGTGAAGCAGCATTGTGCTATGTATCGCAGCGTGATTGAGGGCACCGGAGGCCCAATCCGGGGGAGATGGGGTTTTAAAGGTTGGCAGCGCATTTGTGACTCCACTGATGTCGCGGGTGTCCATGGTCGACGGCATTCGCTTACCACGAGGTGATCCGTCTGCTCATCTGCCACTTATGACATTAAAAAAAGTTTAACAATAATAATTCAATAGTAAAATCTTTGCGTTGAAGCTGTCATGCCAAATGCTTGACTCCAGTAAGTAAAAGTAAACTGTAAATGTTGTAAATGTAAGTTAGATATTTTAATTTAATTTTGTTGACATAGTAGGTATTATTCCTGCGCAAATTGTAATATTTCAAATGTATATACACCTGAAAAGGTAAAATTTTGCTGGTTTTTCCGCTAAAGCAAATGCATCTGCTAATTATGTACCTAAATTTATATATACAATAAACTTCATTTCATTTCATTTCAACTAATTAGTAAATTTTACTTTTGAGACTGGGAATATTGTACCTAACGCGTTCGTTCATTGAAACCAAAATAAAAACGTTGAACCTGCCTGGTCACCAACAAACGCCTTGCACATAATCATACATTTCTTTACCATCGGAAACGTGGGCGAAAAGCTATTTTTGTTTTCTAGACATTTTTCCATATGGGCACAATTTACCACTTTGGGAGCGTCTCTTGCGCAAAGTATTGTGTTAAGAAAAAATGATGTTAAATAACTCAACATCATTTTTAAAGACCTATCCATAGATAACCCACACGTATAGGTTTGATAAAAAAAATTTTTTTGAGTTTCAGTTTCAAGTATGGTACCCCTCCATTATTTATGTTTTCCAATTTTTGTGTAAAAATCGTAAATAAAACGGTTAACAAAATACATCTAAGTTTCAAAAATATAGTTCTTATAGTTTCGGAGAAAAGTGGTTGTGACATACGGACGGACACACAGACGGACGGACGGATGAGGAATCTATAAGGGTTACGTTTTTTGTCATTTGGCTGCGGAACCCTAAAAACACTCCCAACAAAAAAAAAACACTTCGCCCAAAAATGCCTCTTTTCGTCTATGCCACATTAAATTTATTTATTTATTTATTGATTTTCAAAATCTACAGCTCTTAAATTATAAAATTTAAAATTTATATACTACTTACAGCCAATAACAGATTTTAAATACATTGACAAACTTATATAAATACAACAGCCAAGGGGCAGCAAAAAAAGGAAAAAAAAAGAAAACAACCAATACAATTTGACAGTTGTGTACAGACAGCCACACATCAGGCTACTATAGTCCGTCAAAATTCTTCAATTGATATTGAGTCGAAAGTGTTTGAAATTAAGGTGAGAATCGAATGAAGAGAATCTGACTGTAAAAAAGATAAATATATTTATAATTACTTTTCCCTCTCTCTCTCTCTCTTCAGTCGGTCCCTCACTGCTGAGGAACGTGACTCCGTTTAATTCCGTCAACCTCCATTGGCCCCAATCTGTAGCTTGGTGGAGTGCTTCACTAACGGGTAATAATTACTTAGCAACACCAATATGCCAATGTTCTGCCTCCTGGAATGTGCGTCGAACATTGATTAATTGGGTACTCGGGAGCAAAAAGGAAAAAAAATGGGGAGTATCGGTCGCAGTTAGCACGGTTCTTATTGGAGTCAGCTTGCCATTTCTCTTCGACGGTGGAATAGCCCATTTTTTTTTTCAAATCTTGGTGCATTGTTTTTGAGCACATTTGGAGAGAACCTATTAAATGCTTTTCTTAATTTTTGTTTGATATAGTTTCTTAATATTACTTTGATAGCATTATCTTTTGTTACCGATTTACGTAATGAATTAATAAATACTTTGGATCAGTCAGATCTCGATTTTTTAAATCCATTCTTCTCCTTTCGATCGAAAACTTTACCCGAGTTAATATTCAACAATCCGAAGTCCCTGCGGTTTGAATAATCAAATTGTTTAATCCCGACTTATTTATGTATCGCCGCTCGAGAACTCGGCGTCAGAATAACAGAGGTTTTATAACAATGCCCCTTCAATTCTCAGCTATTCGAAATGCATGGAGTTCGAGACTTGCTCGCTTAACGTAAGTTTATTAGGGAGAATGTTTTACAACAATTTTCAAGAGGACATTAATCTAGGCAGATTATAGTCTAGATATAAAACAAATATCTAGGCAGATTAGAAAGAAAGAATGAATAATTTTATTGACCATCACAATAAATAATTTAACAATGAACATTCATTAGAAAACATAGGTAAGGTAACATTGACACATTAAAACTACAGACAAAGGTGAGTACGAGAACAGACAATAGATAGTAAATACACAGTTATATAATGAAAATATTCTAAATAAGTAGGCGTGTGTGAAGTGTGAGGTCAATCAGGTCCTGGCCTCAGCATGGTGCTGCCACGACAGAAATGCCGCGGCAGCGCTGGTTTTCTGGCAGGACCTGTTGTGAATGACGACCGTGTTAATGTATAACCATAAATAAATAAATACTAATGTATATAAATAAATGATAATGTAAGATAGAATTACTAGATAGAACGGAAGAAGATAGAATTATAACTAACTTATTTATAAAAGCGACAGTGGCGCCATCGATTGTTTCATATTGTCAATGTTGACACGTTGACGAAATGATTAAAAAAAACAATTAGGTTATATATATATTAGGATTAAAGTAGGATAGGTAGAATTAAGTGTATTAAATATCAGAAGAACTTCCCCAATAAAAACCAATTAAAAATTAGATGTTTGAAACGCAACAAGACCATCCGCATGTTATCCCAAGTTTCACCTTTTTGAGATCGTGTAATTGTTTCTGCTTCATCATTTGTGCAAAAAGATAAATATGTATATCAAAGTAATATTATGCCAAAAGACTTATACCAGGTTTATATCTACTAGTCAACATCATAATCATCATCACACAGATCAATCCTGTGCCCCCCGCATTCAATAGATTCCCGCGACCTTCACCAGATCGTCCGTCTACCTTGTGGGGGGCCTGCCACGGTTGCGACTTCCTGTACGCGGCCTCCACTCCAGCGGCCATCTGTCCTCCTCGCTATATGCCCTGCCCATTGTCACTTGAGGCATGCAATCCTTGGGGCTATGTCTGTGACCTTAGTTCGCTTGCTGATCTCATAATTTAATACGATCATGCAAGGATCACTATTATGTATAAATATAGAAATACAGTATCCAATTGAATATGTCTGTCACTTATGCAAAATGGACAACATTTCAAAATTGCTAAGCTCTGAAACAAAAATATCATTTCTTTGTTTACTTTTCCGCTGCTCGAATATATATTTATTAATTTTTTATATTGCTTATTTACTGAGAAAAAAATTAAAAACTAAAAAACGTAAGATGACGTCATCGGACGGCAGAATGTAAAATATTTCTTTGCTTAGCACATTATAGTTTTAAATTTACGAAATGCCAAACCCATGACATATAACTGTCAAAAAAAATGACAACTTGTCGACGTTGAATGTATGAATGACGTTGACAATGTTGACACTAGTATTATTTACCTTTGACAGTAGTACCTTTTTTTTATTAAAACAATGATAAGCAAAGGAGTATTCAGCCGTCCGATGACGTCATTTGGCGCTTACGTCTATTTAGAATATAAAGAATTTCAATAATTATTTTATGCATGAAAATGGCCAAATTTTGAAAAAAGAAAAAATATGGGTCTGTTCATTTTATGTCTATTTTCATATGAAAAAACAATATGGATATGTTAAAAATATGAAATGTTGTCCATTGCACGTGTTGTTCGTTCGTTATTCGTTTACATCCCCGCGTCCAAGTGGTGGATTAAAAACCGCAGCGGGGGCCATTACTCCAGAAATGCTGCAAATCCTAATGGACGCTGGGCTGTCCCCTCGTCCATTAATAACAGCTAGTATTTGTTCTAGGTAGATATCTGTTTGTAAGGAACGGTTTAGGAAATCGTTACTGACCTACTTTGGGATATACCTATTCGTTGTTCTTGGGCAATATCTGGTTTGTATATTAGCGACGTAGTTATTTTTCAAAACATGATTTTATTGATTGAAGTTAAATTTTTGTACTTATTCAGTATTTTCATTGTAATTCCTGTGTTGTCAGTCTGATATCTTACAAGTACGGATATGGTCAATGTATGAGATGCTGTAATTAATATAGAACCACTCTAAATTCATATATCATCTCATAAAGATTTAGATTTGTATTTGCATTACATGTACAGTGTATAGAATGGTGATATAATATAATTATTTTGAGTCCAGTACATCACTCTGTAAGAGTATCGCAAATATTATTAAGATTAATATATTACTTGAACATAATAAATTAATTAAACTTGTAAATACACGAAAAAATATCGAATATGAAGTTTTGCAACGTTTAAAAAATAATAAATGAATCATTTATATAGACTCTAGGTACAGTTTGAAATAAATATTGAATGTATAAAAGTGAGTCAGATGACGAGACATTTATTCATTTATCGTTTGTGTTAGTTTACCGCGCTTTATCACATTTATAACAAAATCCCGCGTAGGTGTGTACGAAAACTATTGTACAAAAAAATTATGACTTTTCAAAACTCAAACTAATTATTAGATACTTTGAACCACTTTTATTTCACTAAAAATCCATTTGACCTCAATTCGATATTCCATAAACCGCGTTAAGCTTGCACTATTTCATATAAACAAATTGAGCCAACTTACATACATTGTCCTGGTCCTAAACTAAGGTTTTCCCTTGTACCTACTATGGAAACAAGAACAACGACGGTACCACAAACACCCAGACCCAACATAAATATCTGTTTTATCAACAAACATTTGTGCTGGTGCGGGGATCGAACCCGCGACCCATCTTAACAGACGCACAAACCACTGAGCCAAACGGGTCATCGGGTCGCTAAATAATGTTGCCATGCTCGAAGAGCTAACATTATATTACCCTAGAATCCTAGATAGACTGCAAAAGTTTACGCGCTACGGTCGATGGGGTTTCTATGGCGTGAGTTTTATGGTTACGGCCTATAATCACTGACCGTGGCCTGAGGACATCTGGGATTACTTATGGGGTCGCTACAGTCGTAAAGCCAGAAATGTCTCATTTGCAAGCGATTACTAATCAGTAGCATGAGCTTGATATTTTTTGTCATTTTCATAATGGAAAAGGGTTATGGAGGACGATGGAACCTATATGTAAGAACGTACATAGCGTCGTGGCAGGCCCCCCATAAGATAAACCGACGATCTGATGAAGGTCGCGGGATTCCGGCGGCAGCACAGGACCGATCTATATGGAGAACATTGGAGGAGGCCTATGTCCAGCAGCGGACGTCTATTGGCTGTAATAATGATGATGATGACATAGCGTCTGTGTTGTTTTTTTCTGCGTGAGTTAAGGCACCGGAGTTCCCATCCGAGAAAAAGGAGGTTTAAAGGTTAGCAACACACTTGTTACTCCATTGTTGTTGCAGATTTTCGTCGATTTCGAATCAGGTGTTCCGGCTGCTCATCTGCCACACATGACATACAAGAAAACTAGAATAGACGTAATAGAGTATACATAGTGGTCGCCAGGTTGAGAATTGTAGTGTAGAAGGTTCTGCTGCAGGACTAGCGATTTGAGAAAGATGGCGTGAATTGGTAACTCAGTTAGTCATAGGTTTAAGTCCCAGGATGCACGTCTGCATTTTTCAAATCTAATTGAATGTCTACTAAATGAAAGCATCGTGTAAAGCCTTAGAAGGACTACTTTGGCCGCAATCGAGAGTATAGCCATCCAATCGGATGCCTAGGAAGTTCATTAAACGCCGGCATCCAACAGGATGCCTAGGCCAACTATTAGTTGTAAGAACTAAAATCACTCAACGTTTAACAGCTGGGCGTATTGAAAGTTTTCCCATTCGAAGTGACTGATCAAAACCCAGGAAACGTGATTCAAATTTCTCTTAAAGTGTTTTTTCAAAATAGTCTATCAACTTGGAAGTACCAACAATAGTACGTCGTCTGCAAGACATACAATGAGTCGTGTGATTTTACTTTAAAAAACCAATAGCGATATATATCTGCCATTAGCTCAGCGGTGAGGGGAAAGCATCGTGAAGCCTTTGAAGGACTGTTTTGGACACAATCGAGAGTGCACGCTGAAATGAAAATGGTTGGTGCGAGATGGAAGCAAACTGGACCGAGTTAGTTGGTACTCTTTTTTACCCCTGACGAAATATCGGCGGGGTGTAATAAGTTTCACGGGACCGCTCCTTAACTACCTATAAAATATGTGCTTTAACAAAACGTTAAGCTAGTATGTTATAAGAAGAGCAGCCCCCCACGCGATGATATTTAACCAAAAATGTTTATAAGTAGGAGACAGTCAACAACAGTTTCAATAAATTTTTGGACTTTTTAAATTTTGGTCGGGGATTTTTAAATTTAGAAAGTAAAGATAAAGATAAAAGATAAAAAACATTTATTTGTTAAATACGAACGACACACATCATTACAAATAAAGAACAAAAAAAAAGAAACAACAAACTTCTGATGTTTATACCAATAAAAACAACACATTAAAACAAAGGAAAAATAAACAAAAAAAAAATCCTACAAGTTAAAATATTTAAGGCGGGCAATATATACATACATTGTGTCCAGGTGTGTTGCGGTGCATATAAAAATTAGCTCACTCAGCTAAAGCCACGACTTAAGGAAGGGGTAGGTACCTTCCTGTAGGCGTCGAAGTTCAGGCGGGGGCCGTATGGCTGATTTAATGTTAGTTTGGCTAACTTAGTAAAACTTTTGTTTGCATTAGAGCCGGCAAAATTCCTACACCAAGAATAGTTGCAAGAAGTTTTTTTTATGTCAGACGGGTCTCCTGATGGTAAACGGTTGCCGCCGCTTATGGACACCCGCAACACCAGTAGAATCATAAGTGTGCTACCAACCTTTAACCCCCCATTCCGCGGATCGGGTCTCCAAAATAAATAAATAAATATTTCTCAAAATCACATACATTGATCTGATTCCGAGATAGGTTGCTCAAGCACCTGTGTTACGGATATCAGAACCAACAGCGCAATTACAAATATATACATACTCCAGTACCCTCACTCATGCAGCGAAACACAGCAGAGACTATGCTTCACGCTGGTTTTCTGTGAGGCTGTGGTATTACTCCAGTCGACCCGGCCCAATTATGCCAAAGCGTGTGTTTCTCACGGTCAGGTCGGTGTTTGTTTAATTTGTCAGCAATAAACTTATACATTTAAGTAAGATCGTCATTAGCACTATCCCATCTTGTACGATTTGAAATATGAGTCCACTAAAAATCCAAGACATATTTAACTGTGACTGACTGCGCTTTGCTCATCTAATATCCTGCTCCGACACATGCTCATGAAACGAGCTCATATATTTCACAGCAAATGCAGTTTTGGTCGCGGAATACATGTGTTACTACTCACGTAGCAGTATTAACTTATCTTTGTTATACTACATGTTTCAGACAGTTTGCGAACGAGAATATCTGTCGCATCCAAATAAATGCTATGGAGCGTTCCATGCTTGGTCTCTCTTTGCGAGACCGCGTACCCAACGATGAAATCCGAAAGAGAAGTAGGGTAGTAAACGTTGGGACGCGAATGTGTTTGCTAAAGCGGAGATGGACAGGACACCTGGCAAGGCGTAAAGATGATAGGTGAACTATAGAATTTGAAGCCAATAATGGGGCGACGTCCTATGGGTAGACCACCTGCCCGATGGTCCGACGATGTTGTAACGGCAGTGGGGAAACAATGGATAAGACTGGCAGGGGACAGAAGGGAGTGACGTGATAAAGAAGAAGAAGAAGAGGCCTATACTCAGCAGTGGGTGGATGTGGGCTAATATGATGATGATGATGATCCAAGTAAAGGAGAAATACAGCGGGTGTGAAAGGTAAAAGGAAAACTGTACCTTACAGTTCAAGATGGTCATCTTTTCGAAGACGCTGCAGTTTGTGATCTCCCGGAAAGATAAATCTATTGTCATAGAACTATAACGCTTAAAAACGTTTGCGGGAAACATAGTAGGGCACTTTAAACTAAGTCAAAATGGCGGCCGCCTGTTCGTACACCACAAATTCAATTGTAACGTCCAGTTCAAGATGGCCATCTTTTCGAAGACGCTGCGGTTTGTGATCTCCCGGAAAGATAAATATATTGTCATTGAACTATAACGCCTAAAAACGTTTGCGGGAAACATAGTGGGGCACTTTAAACTAAGTCAAAATGGCAGCCGCCTGCTCGTACGCCACAAATTCAATTGTAACGTCCAGTTCAAGATGGTCATCTTTTCGAAGACGCTGCGGTTTGTGATCTCCCGGAAAGATAAATATATTGTCATAGAACTATAACGCCTAAAAACGTTTGCGGGAAACATAGTGGGGCACTTTAAACTAAGTCAAAATGGCGGCCGCTTGCTCGTACGTACGACAAAAATGCTTTGTCTGTGTGCGTGTCGTCGAAGTAAAGTCACGCCCACTTACTCCGTTTTTTACCTCACTTTAGACGACGCGTTTGAATGAAGAGTATCCAATTAGGCGTTATTAATCTAAGCGTATTGTAGATAGCATTAATATCCGACGGGCTTTTTGAGGGACTTTCGCTTTTTGGGTCGCAAATGGTCTCATTTGCGACACCTGTTCGTACCTGCTCCCCGGACAGGGTAATTCCCAGTTTTCAGGGAATTGATGTGTGCTTCTGATCAACTCCTCTTCATCTTAGCGCGTAATACTCTGTTAAGTTCAAAACTGTCGCTTCAGAGGCCGGGGTACGGTAGGACCATGATCCAGGATCTAGATTCTTAATTCTTTATGGCATACGATAAGTAGTTAAAATTCTTACAAACCGCTTCTGACCAACTAAATTATGTTAAGTATTTGATCTGATCCTCGCCAACCCGTCTGCCAAGCGTGGTGAGTATGGCAATTACCCCTCATGTAATTGAGGGAGGCCCGTGCCCCAGCAGTGGGGACTTAAATGGGCTGATGATGATGATGATTTGATCTGATTAAATTATGATAAATATTTGATATGATAAGTATTGCAGAGCTACGCTTCGGCATGAATGGATCGGCTCGACATGAGTGATACCACTGCCCTTACAGCCAGCGTGAAGCAGCGTTGTGCTGTGTTTTTGCTGCTTGTGAGAGGGTACCAGGCCCAATCTGGGGGAAGGGGGTACAAAAGTTGGAAGCACGCTTGTTACTCCACTGGTATCGGCGGTGTCCATGGGCGGCGGCAATCGCTTACTACCAGGTGATCCGTTGTATCACCGATCGTATGCCACCTATCACAAAAAAAACTTCAATTGAAGTGAGTTAAATTGTCTGCCGCTTCATTGATCTTTTTTTGCTATACGAATCACCTGTTGGTAAGCGATTGCCGCCTCCTATGGACACCCGCAACAATAGTGAAGTAACCATTGAGCTACCTTTAAACCACCCCTCCGTCACCCTCACACACAGCCTAGAGACGCTGCTTCACGATGGATTTCTGTAAGGCCGTGGCATCACTCCGATCGAGCCAGTCCATTCACTGAGATACGTCAGAGTACTGTTTTGTAGAACCACTTGTACTGTTTACGGTTATATCCGATCACGGTTATTTGGTAAAAGTCGGAACTAACGCTTTTTAGGGTTCTGTAGCCAAATGGCAAAAAACGGAACCCTTATAGATTCGTCATGTCTGTCCGTCTGTCCGTCTGTCCGTCTGTCCGTCCGTCCGTATGTCACAGCCACTTTTCTCCGAAACTATAATAACTATAGGACTATTAAAACTTGGTAAATAGATGTATTTTGTTAACCGCATTACGATTTTTACACAAAAATTGGAAAAAAAAATTGGGGGGTCTCTATACTTGAAACTGAAACTCAAAAAATTTTTTTCATCAAACCTATACGTGTGGGGTATCTATGGATATGTCTTTAAAAATGATGTTGAGGTTTCTACCATCATTTTTTCTAAATAAAATACTTTGCGCAAGAGACGCTCCCAAAGTGGTAAATTGTGTGTCCGCTCCCCCCTCTATCTTCTATAATAAATGAATTATAAAACTAAGAAAAATATTTGATGTACATAATCATGAAAACTAACAACGAAAATTGGTTTGGACTAGATCTTGTAAGTAGTTTTTTTTTAATACGTTATAAACAGTAAACCGCAATTTACCTTCCATATATCTTACTTGCTGCTACCGAACCCTTTATGGCGAGTCCGACTCGCACTTGGCCGGTTTTTTCTTTTACAAGTGACAGTGTTTTTGACATTTTACAAAACAGCTACGTGGGAAACAAATGTTTGGCCATGCAACCACCACCGGGGTAGACTTAGAAAGGTGTGGCTTGACGTCGTATGGGATGACATGAGTGCCAATAAATTGACTACATTGGATGCACAAGATCCTTCGAAGGGAAAAGTAGAAGCAAGAAAGTGGACTCCGGGCTCCGGAGCGACAGCTTGGGACGCAACAGGGACAAAACGTAAGAAGATGAATACTTTTGACATTTTCCCATAGAAATAAGTATATTATATTGTTTTAAACTTTTATGGTCACTAACATTAGCTATTTACGAGATTTCTTGGTTGTTGTGTGTCGAGAACAGGTGCGAGAAAATAGTGAGTTAGTGAACAGTGGTACCGCAGGTGCGCGTAGTAAAAGACTGCGAAGGAGGGTAAACCGTTTTGTCTGCCATCTTACCCGCAAAAACTTCAGTTACTCCGTGACCATGGCGCTTGCAACAGTGCCGAAATATCGGAAACTCAAAAATAAGGTACATGGTAGAAATCTCGTAAATAACTATTCTAATAATAAGTATATTGCACAGCACCCCCATGTCAAATGTTACTGAAGTGCCTTCTGATCTTGGTCGGTCTGTACCGTGTTGAAACTTTGCGTGTCTGTCTAATTACACTGTGCACAAACTCCATCTTTGGTTAATAATATCTTGTAATTCTGCGAGATTCCAATCTGCCTCGGGGGAGCATGTTGTACTCTGAGTACTAATTAGCCTCACGATAACTGATACTACAAGGTGCTATAAGGTACAGCGTAGCTGCACATTTTGGCAGGTTGTGGACCTTGCGACCGTAGACATAAGAGTCGTTTTGTTTTTGCTGTAACATAAAACATTTCTTGATGTACCTACCCATATTTAAAATATTGATTGTTTTTTTTATTGCTTATAATAGGCAGAGGAGATTGCGGCCCATCTGATGGTAAACGGTAACCGCCGCCCATAGACATCAACAATGCCGGAGCACAGTCATGCCGCTGCCTACCGTGAAAAAAGAACTCTTTTCAAACCTCGTTTAAAAAACGACATGTCATAGCGATCAGGGAACTCTGCGGCTGGAAGCAAAGGCAAAGAGAGCCAAAATCTCTTCGCGACTCCAACGACTCCAATTTGTCCGTGAGATCGGGATCCCCGGCAATCCGGACAGCTCGTCTTTGTAAGGCGTCAAATGGGTCAAGCTGATATTTAGGGGCGCCTGCCCAAAGATGGGAGCATTACTCCACGTGGGGTCGTACTTGGGCTTTATATTGTACAAGTCGTTGCCCTGGCGTTAAGAACCGCCTCGCTCTATTCAAGACACCCATATTCTTGCTAGCGTGTTTCGCTAGCTTAGTTAGAGTTTAGTTCAGTTAGAGTTTGTAAAAAAAAAGAAAAAAATAAAGTATCAGCCCCTATACCGTCCCACTGCAGGAAAAGGCCTCCATCATAGAAATCAAGTAATCGCTACTATGATGGGATTAGGCTTAACCACCACGCTTGCCTAATGCGGTGATCACAAACCCGAGCTATGTTCGAGAAAATCGAAACATACCTTTGCAGGACCCCGATATCACGGCCTGGTACTTAAACCACTAGGCCAACGGGGCGGTGAATGCGATATATTTATTGCATTAGTTTTAAATCTTTGTAAAAATAAAAGCATTAGTTTAAGTAAAATATTTTATAGGTACTGAAAAATTATTAGGTAACTGAATATTTGCTTCGTTTTCGGTTAAACACGGGAATAATCGAGTTATTTTAGCCTTTGCTTTGTTTTAATTATAGCGTTCATCTAAAGTTGATTGGAATATAAATTGAATTTTCTAATATCAATAAATATTAATTTTGCTGTAGTGAAGGTATCGGTGAACAGCAATACATAGATAAATACATTACTGCAGGCCATTCTGTGGTGTACCACAGATAATAGTAATAATTAGTTGTATTCATACAACTTTGGGAGTTTCTAAAACCTATGTAGTCGTGCTCTTTTTTAAAAAGGCCGGCAACACATCAGAGATCTCTCTGATTTTGCGGATGTTCATGGGTGACATTGATTACTTTCGTTTGTCGCCTCTTGCATAAAAAATGTCAAGAAAATGTTTTTATATAAATATACACAAGCTCACAGCTGTAGTAAAAAACTAAAAAAAACTAACTGTTCTTATACTTATAGGTAAATACATCTTGCTTATAATATAATATATAATAATATTTTCACAACATCACATACATTGATCCGACTCCGAGATAGGTAGATCAAGCACCTGTGTTACGGATGTCAGAATCAAGAGTGGGATTAAAATATACATATAATACTTTTCTTTTGTAAATACATACAGACCAATACAAAAAGACATGTTCATGCACACAAATGTTTGTACTGTGCCGGGATCGAACCCGCAACCCTTGAACCAAAGGCAGCGTTCACTACCACTGTTTCAAACGGGTCGTCATAGGGGTAGTATGAGAATTGATTCAATATCCTCATATATCCTCATCTTAGGGTGTAATCCTCGCATCCAAAGCTTGGACTATGATTCAAGATTCGGGAAATCTGGTAATTTCAATGGAGTAATTTCAACATCCACAATACCACATACAATAAAAAAAAGCCCGATAGTCATAGTCTTAACACCAGAAATAAACATAGACTTGCCGTCCCAGTCTTCAGACTTCCTAAAATCGGTAATTCCTTTGTTGGCTTAAGTATTAAGATATTCAATAAGCTCCCACAAAATGTCATTAACCTATCACTGGATAAGTATAATCCTCATATAAAAACCTGCCTAATGAAGAAAGGTTACTATAGTATACAAGAGTATTTAAATGATAAGGATTCTTGGTTTATTCCCGCTGTCCACCCTCTGCTTGTCCATCCCGGGTGGACAGTGAAACAATTGTTAAAAAAAAATCCCGATGTCCACCCCTTCTTGGTTGAAAGAGGGGGTGGACAGCGGGTTTCACTGTCCACCTGGGGTGGACATGCAGAGGGTGGACAGCGGGAATAAACCGGATTCTTGGTCATGTTAATCGATTAGTCTTGTGAGTAGTTTATTTATTGAACAAAAGAACAAAAACACAAGAAAATTAAGAGTTGTTAATCTTAGTAGTCTGTTAACTTTGACAATTGTATTTTTTTTTCTTCTCAATTGGAACTCTGTAACATCATCAATATTGAGAAGAGTAACTACTATGTTTCTTGCTGGTGTCTTCTCAGTAGAAACCGACATTCCGAACCAGCGGTAGATGATAATATGTGTACCTATATTGACATTCATAAGTGTTCAGAATGGACCTAAATTGAATAAAGAATTTTTTATCTTTATCTTTTACCGCAACCGACTAGAATAGCTGCTTTAAATTATGAAATAAAATATTTGTTGCGGCTATTTCTCCCCAGTTCAGTTCACCGGCGCGCGGAACCATTTGCAACCGCAAATCGCGTAGGTAGAGCGTATTTACGGGCCCTTGCGGCGACTACAGACGCCAGTAGGAATGGAATGGAATGGAATTTAGTACTAAAGTAAGGCCTTTAATCCCGCAACTTGATTTAATAAATAGCTTATAAATAAAAATTAGCCCAAAGGATTGCAAGTCTCAAGTGGCAATGGGCAGGACACATATGAGAACAGATGGCCGTCGGACCGGAAAGGTCCTCGAGTGGAGGCCACGTACAGAAAGTCGCAGCCGTGGCAGGCCCCTCACAAGGTGGACCGACGATCTGGTGAAGGTTGCGGGAATCCATTGGATGCGGGCGGCGCTGGACCGATCTATGTGGAGAACATTGGGGAGGCCTATGTCCTGCAGTGGACGCCTATTGGCTGAAACGATGATGAGATATAAAATTGGTTTGAGAACGATGGTACCAAACTGGAGGTAAGTTCGAATCCGAGCAAGCACCTCTGAATTTTTTAAATCTATGTGCGTATTTCGTTTGGGATAGTTAGTTTGATTTTTAAACGTGTAACAATGAGTCAGTTCATATGGTTACCCTGTTAAGGGTTGCAAAAGTCACCCGGCAGTCGCTTCATTGTTATTGCCAGACTTCCCGAATCCTGGATCTTGGTCCAAGAATACTCCGGGCTCCGAAGCGACATCACAACACGGAACAAGCAACGTTTACCTACTTAGTTTTTTTTTTTAATGTGATAGCTGGCAGATGAGCCATGGTAATCAATCGCCCATGGACACCCGCGATACCAGTGGAGTCACAAGTGCGCTGCCAACCTTTAAACCCCCCTTTCCTCCAGATTGGGCCTCTGGTACTCTCACTCACGCAGCGAAACACAGCATAGTGCTGCTTCACGCCGGTTTTCTGTGAGGCCGTGATATCACTCCGGTCGATCCGGCCCATTCATGCCGAAGCGTGGCTCTCCCACGGTCATTTCATTACTATTGAACTAGACTATACAATTTTAGGCAACACTTGTTCAAATGGATTCCGTTTAACAAAGCGTCCCCTGCAACACACTGGAACAATATTCAACAGGCTTTGAAATATACACGTGTGAGTCACGGACGTGTGTGTGTTATTTGTGCCCGAGTGGTGTTTGGTTTCGGTTCATTTCTGAATGCATTTTGAATAACGTCAGAGGTATTTACGAGTAGATTGGAGTGTCTCGAGGGAGACTGTGGTGTGTTGACATAGTTACTGGGTACTCGTTTACGGTTCTTTGGTTTGGTTTCGTAGTGTGAACCATACGAACACAAGCTATTTATTAAGGCGCTGTGCCTAAGTGTAAGACATAAACCTCGATCTCATCGCTAATAGCGATGGAATGAGCACTATTGCTTGTCAAAACCAAGATGGCGTACTTTAGGACTGATGTTATCACAAGGTAGTGTCCGCGCCACCAAAGAAATTCCATGAAAACCATGCTTGAGTCGCCATCAACTTTCAAAGCATAATGGCGAACCTCCATATAAAATTTTTGCTAGTATATTTTTTTGCGTCTTCGCATCAAAATATATAATAATATACAGCTTGGAGTTCCTCAACAGATTGACATTATAGGCAGTGTTCCAGGTGTTCAAAAAAGCAATGAAGAAATGGTTGATAAATGTTATTATAGTTTAAATAATAATATTTCTCACAACATCTCATAGGTTGACCTGATTCCGTACTAAGTAGCTTAAGCACTCGTGTTACAGATATCAAACAACAGAGGAACACAAATATTTACTTAAATACATATATTACACCCAGACACTGAACAAACACAAGTGTTCATCGCACGAATGTTTGTCCAGAGTGGGGATCGACCTTTGGCGTAAGAGGCAGGGTCACCACCAATTGCGCCATCCGGTCAGTCAAGTCAGTCAGTTTGAATGACTTTTTAATAGACAAATCTCTGTGAGTGCATATTTTTATAATTTCTAATGTTTTATTTGTATCTCTCCTATGATATTTTAATAGTATTTTTTATTTTGTATTATTAGATATTTCTGTACAATGACCTTTTTATCAGTTTTATAAATAATGATATTTTTACACCCCACGAGTGCGAGTATAGACGCAAATAGTTTGCGAGCGAGAAGTGAATAGATGCGCCGCCATTTCTGATCCTATTCTGTATCCGCACAGGTTGTAATTATTTTACAAACTGATAATAAGCTAGGTATTATTATTACTAACACATGTTGTTGCAAATAAATATATCCATATCTTATCTTTACACGATTGTCATAATCATTAATATTGATTGCTTCATTTGTCCTAAATCTGGAAATAAAGATATATCAGTTTGTCAAATCTGAATTTTTATGTGTAATAATCTACAGATAGGTACTTTAAACAGAGTTCTAAGAAGGGGTACTTTTGAATGGGTGATATCACTTGTGAAACCCCAAAAGCCCGCTCCACACTTAGTCGATTACTCCGCGCGAAGAAGCCGCTAACGAACACGAATCAATGTGGAGAGGAATCGCACGTCGAAGCCATAATAAAAAAACTGTTATTTAATATACATACATTTTTCATTATACATATGAGCGAAAGTCTTCAATCAGTGCGTCCTACCCGTCATGATATACGGAGCCGAAACGTGGACACTTACGGTACGGCTGGTCCACAAGTTAAAGGTCGCTCAGCGGGCTATGGAACGAGCAATGCTCGGCGTCTCTCTCCGAGATCGAATCCGAAATGAGGTGATCCGGCAGAGAACCAAAGTTATCGACATTGCTCACCGGATTAGCAAGCTTAAGTGGCAGTGGGCTGGTCATATTAGCCGCAGAACCGACAACCGATGGGGTAAACGAGTTCTGGAGTGGAGACCGCGTCTTGGCAAACGTAATGTAGGGCGCCCTCTGGCTAGGTAGGGGGACGATCTGCGCTGGATGGCTGGCAAGAGCTGGATGCGAGAAGCCATGGATAGATCACAGTGGCGAACAATTGGAGAGGCCTAGGTCCAGCAGTGGACTGCGATAGGCTGATGATGATGATGATGATAATGATATGAGCTCCTTTTAAATAACAATATTTTTTCTGGACTTAATCAGGACTAGATTAAAGTCTAAAAATCTTATTAATTTATATGACATCATTTTGTAATAACGATATTTTAAGACGCTAAATAATAACTCAAAAAATAATATCGTCATTATTCTTTGAGCATTATGTTCATAGACACAAGGAATCTCTAATTGGATATTCTTGATAGTGATATCTCGAAATTTAATGTCTACTTGAAGAATGAAACTACCAATGCTGTTGAATTTGGATTATAGACTAACAGTACAACATCTAGTGGATTTTTCACACACGATAGCGATCTTATTATCTATTGTTTCTAGGCCTTTATTTTCTTTCATAATAATTCACCCTTAATCATAAACCCTCATAATATCAACACTATATTACGTTCGTCTGTTTACTCACAAATATCTTTGTTTATCGTCAGCCTCTCTTTATTTATTATCAATTTTATTATATTTGGACGACTAACACTGTCTTAATACGGAAGCAATTCAATGAATGTCTTAAAACTAATAAGAGGTCACTGATAGAAATAAATCTTAACCTTTGCTTTAAGCTAAAACCAAATATTTCAACCATTAAAATAAAATTACTTCAAAGAACTGTAGCTAAATAGTTTCTCTCAATATTTATCGAGTAAATTGGAACGTGGCCGTCCAACAATACTTATACAATTACGCTGAGAAGTTTGTTAAAGTTTTTTACTTTGAAAAAACATTTTAAAGAGTTTCATCTGAGGTTGAACTCTGTGATTTTTCATTTATTATCAACTAATGACCTGCCCTAGCTTCACACAGGTGCAATATTATTCATGTATTATGTTATTATGATCCATATACTTTCCTCCTGAAATAATCTATCTAACAAAAACAAACCGCACCAAAATCCGTTGCGTACCTAGTTGTAAAGATCTAAATATAAAATAAAAACCGGCCAAGTGCGAGTCTGACTCGCGCACCGAGGGTTCCGCCGGTATCTTTTGATCGCGTTAACTTAGAAGTTTGATTTTTTCACAGCTTAAAGGGACAGTAGACATAGGTATTTGGTATAAATTTCAATTTGATATCTTTATTCGTTCGTGAGAAATAAGGTAGTAAATTTCATTAAATTAAAATATTTTTATTATATTATAAAACTAAAAAAATATGATTTTCGCAATTTTTCCTATATTTGCATTATATGACAATGCTTCATGCCAAATTTCTGAGTTTACGGGAAGTACCCTGTAGGTTTTGATTCCTTTGCGAGTGTCGAAAATTTGATGAAAATATCGATATAATCGGCTGTATCTTTTGATTGGCTTGGCTTAAAAGTTTGATTTTTTCACAGCTTCAACGGACAGTAGACCTGAGTAATTGATATAAATTTCAGCTTCATACCTCCACGCGTTTCTGAGAAAAAGGGTCTTGACAGACGGACGGACGGACGGACAACAAAGTGATCCTATAAGGGTTCCGTTTTTTCCTTTTGAGGTACGGAACCCTAAAAAGTAAAGTATCAACCTATATACTGTCCCACTGCAGGGCAAAAGCCTCCATCATAGAAATCAAGTCATCGCCACAATGATGGGATTAGGCTTAATCACCACGCTTGGTGATCACAAACCCGAGCAATGTTCGAAAAATTCGAAACATACATTTAGCTCGACTCAAAGAAATAAGGATCTAAATGATACGATAATAGTAAATGATTTGATAATGTTATACTTATGACGATGATGTAAATAAATATAAATAAAATAAATAAGTAAACAAATATTCGAACTATGAATACCCCACAAAGTAACCTAGACCCAGTTGGTCTAGTTCTACTGTTTAAAGGCTGCGAAAGTCGGAACGCAGTTAGTTCACAGTAATGAATAGAATTAATGGCTAGAAGTAGTGCAGGATCGACCAAAGTGACGCTCTCTTATTTCGGAGGTCAAGACTCGGTTCGGGTCGTTGAGTCAGCGGAGTAAGTAAGTAAGTAAGGGACTGACACGCTAAGACGAGGAAGACAAGCCATCAATAAACATGGAACTAGAAATAAACATGGAGCTAGAAAAAAACATGGAACTAGAAATAAACATGGAGCTAGAAATAAACATGGAACTAGAAATAAACATGGAGCTAGAAATAAACATGGAACTAGAAATAAACATGGAGCTAGAAAAAAACATGGAACTAGAAATAAACATGGAGCTAGAAATAAACATGGAACTAGAAATAAACATGGAGCTAGAAATAAACATGGAACTAGAAATAAACATGGAGCTAGAAAAAAACATGGAACTACAAATAAACATGGAGCTAGAAATAAACATGGAACTAGAAATAAACATGGAGCTAGAAATAAACATGGAACTAGAAATAAACATGGAGCTAGAAATAAACATGGAGCTAGAAAAAAACATGGAACTAGAAATAAACATGGAACTAGAAAACGCGCGCTTTAAGGTGACAGGTAGGGCACACTAGCGGCGCCAATATATTTTAATGTTCAGCTACTAATCCGGATCTATTTTAAACATTTCGGGGTTACAACCTGTAGCCAAACACTTATACTATTTATTAAATAGCCATGCAAAAATGTCGGGTCCAAACCGTACGCGAAAAAATGATTCACGCCAACCACGCGGCCACTTTTGGCGTGAATCAATTTTTCGCGTACAAAAACGGACCCAACATTTGTGCATTGCTATTTAATAAATACCTAAGTGTTTGCCTAGAGGTTGTACCCCCGAAATAGTTCAAAACAGATTCGGTTTAGTAGCTAAAAAATCAAATCGATTGGCATCGCTAGTGTGCCCTACCTGTTACCTTAAATGGAATGTGCCATTTTCGGAAAAACGTCACAGAGCGTGAAAGAGACCCAACCGACCCTGACGCAGATTCTATATGGGTGCGGTAGAAAAAGAACGTCGCCCAGCACGTCACCCCAGTACTAACGGTTTCGCACAGTTTTTCAAGTATGAGTACCTATATGAGATACAAAGTTAAAATGAATGAGCATATTTGACTATATCTCCGTGTGATCTCAATGTTTTTTATTCTTAGCAGCAGAATACTGAGTTTAGTTGAGCAGTGGGGAAAAAGAGGACGTTATACGTGAGCAAGAAGCAAATGTACGCGATGAAGCTGAATGACTGTTACAAATCGCGAACTAATGAGAGTCCCGGGACAAAATTCGTGCCAGCCTCTTTTAACATTGCGTGTTGGAACCAGGTTGGAACGGGCTGATATGAGGTTTAGTACGATAATAACATTTGATCGAGATTTGTAATAAGGTCGTTTTTAGCGCCAGTAGGTGCTAAATAATTATCTACTTGTAATGTACGGGTATGTATTTCAAATTCCAACGCTAATCCGATTAGCAAAAGGTTCCATTTGATCTTAAGCACAGTCACGTGCACTAATAGGTAAGTATACAACTTCATTCCAACATGAACCTTATTGTTTTGTCTTAAGAGTCGAGGTGTTTACATTTCATTGCAGGCGACTGTAATTCAGCAAGGCCGAAAATTCCCAACAGTTACTTGGAATCTTTGTGCTAAGTCGCCTATTCGCAGGATAATCACGTAGACTATAGCACTGGGCTATAGGGCTGAGACCTGAATTTGGGCCTCTTATACTCTACATCAACGCTAACTGAATAAGTAATGCTCAGGTAAGACTGACGTGGATCAAATTAAGCTTGACGGCTTCGAACGGAATTTGTGAGTTTATTGGGAAAACTTAGTAGGAACTCTATGTATATAGTTCGCGGTTTTATTCTTTTTCAATAGAAATAAAATGCCCGTTTGATATTTAAAATAGACACAATCCCTCTTATTACAAAAAACTGCTATGATACCGCTTTTAATCCTAAACTAGAAAGTTCATGATTATTACGGAATAATGTTAGTTTTTAATTTTTGTATTACAAATCCTCGACTAACGATAGGCAACTTAGTACCGCAGTATAGTGTCAAAATTGATCGAATCATTTAATCCTTCGTTCAGTGAGGTTTCATTTTACATAACCTTATTTTGTTGTCTGAAGTAAAAATTCTAAAGAATGGTTTATAAGCAACAATAAATTAAAATATTTACCTAAGTAAGGTTTCCAAGTAAAATGCATATTGCATATATTTATGGGATTAAATCCCAAAAATAAATTAGCCACTTTCTCACAAATAACTTTAGTGTAAAACGGAATAAACTGTCATAGGGATAAGTTGTCATGGTAACTGAACTGAAATTTTGAGGTTATTATTTTAGTACTCATTTTAAACTAGGGGTCTGGGTGGTTTAACTTAATTATTAAAGTTGATATACTTAATAACGTTAAACTTCGTTTTGTAATAATGTTTATTCTAGCTCTCCAGTTATTCCCAGAATTAATCACACTACTTATTTTAAACCACGTTTTGACGGAACCACGGAATGTGACGTGTGTGTTGCTTTAAAAAACTTCAATGTAATGAATGCACATTGCACATACAGCCACATATCAAAGTTTACAAAACTGTCTTCTTCAATCAATTAACACCTTGATGTCAAAAAAGTTCAGTTTAATATTCATTGAGGAATTTTGATAGATTATATTGTATATACCTAATGTATCTGTACCTAAAAGAAATAATTTACTGAATTATTTTTTTTATATTATATTTCGCATATTATTTATATTTCGCACTCGTGGGGTGCGAGTATAGACGCAAATAGTGTGCGAGCGAGAAGTGAATAGACGCCGCCATTTCTGATCCCATTTTATATCCGCACAGGTAGTAGGTATATTCATATTTATATTATAGACTACTATATATTAGACTATAATAATATTATCCAATACTCAGAATCTCCCAACTAATACTGTGTTGTCTATGTGACGTGTACGTTTTGTTTGTTCTAGATCGTGTCCATGTCCAGTATATTTAGATTTTTTTTATATATAATTAAAACTCAATTAATTAAAGAGATCCAACTCTAAACACCGGACAATTTCGTCTTTGAACATGTGTCTTTTTAATCACTCGACATTGGCAAAGTTAAATCGAAATTCTATACGTCATAAAAAAAAATACTGGGCTATATATTGTCTCATATCATAATCATATTTTTTTTAATTTCAAAGACTATCCACGTGCAAAAAATCATGATACTTGTATTATCTTCCCCTTTAAAGGAGAGAAAATTCCTATCGAAAATATTTATCTTCTCGGGACATCGTTCTAAACTTTCACAGTCCCTAACATTACGATACTTATATTTACGTCTTCTCAGGGATCAAACAAATAGGTACCTAGTTACCAAACTCTCAAATAGTACAAATAACTATTCTAATCCTCTCAGGGGTCAAACAAATACACAGTTACCAAACTCTCAAACATTGAAGCATCTCATTCCTGTTTATTTAATCATAGTCTCTCTATTTCAATTAAAAGTTGTGCCAATTAAGACAGTCTTGTCTGCGATGTAAATCTATTCAGGGCTAGTTCAGTTGGTAACTTGCAGTTTCTAATTTGTTCCTAAGGGCGGGCGATCATGGCCGACTTTGGAGATTCATGAATGATAAACTCCTTTTGATATACTCCATCCACTTTACCAATTTAGGGGGAAAAGAGTTCTTAAGGTGACCATGCAAAAAGGTTGGGTCCAACGCGTACGTGAAAAATTTATTCACGCCAAAAGCGGCCCCTTTTGACGTGAATCAATTTTTCGCGTTCAAAAATGGACCCAACATTTGTGCATGATTATTTAATAAATAGTATATTTGTTTGCCGAGAGGTTGTAATCCCGAAATTATTTAAAATAGATCCGGTTTAGTAGCTAAAATTTAAAATCGATTGGCGTCGCTAGTGTGCCCTACCCGTCACCTTAACTTACCAGGCTATTACTTTTCATCTTGACGTATACTAAGGGTGGACTAATGGATAGTTGGTTAAAATAATTTGTATTAAATGTACCAATTTCAATTAAAATAACATAACATTAAAAATATAACAATAATCTGATAATTGTTAAAATGGCAATGACCAAAATATGATTTTGTAACAGTGGCTTACTGCCACACACGTTGATTAACTTAGTTGGCTACTTAAGAAATAATATTGACACTTATTTTTATCCGCATAAAGACTACCGATACTAAAGTTAATGAACATTAGCTTAAATGACGTCTCTGAGTGCGGCCGCTAGAGTTGTCAGTAAACCACCCTTATGTCGTTGAAATACGTACCAACAATTCTTTCCAAATGGTTCGTTCGTTAGTATCAACATTTCTGTCGCGTACAGCTACTCCTTAGCTGCAATTCTTTTCTGCCGGCTGAAGTGTTCCTAAACGCTGTGAATTAACCCTTAATCGGGCAATGGGAAAATAATTACCACCAGATTTTGGACGTTATGTGTCATGGAATAAGAGTGAAAACTAATGAAATTTTTCATTGACTCATACTCTATTAAGGGCTAAAAGTATATATTAAAAGAGTGAAGGCTGTACCGTAGACATGATGCACCCTCGGCCGTACCATCGTTTACCATGAGGTGAGAAAGTAGACGAATGTCTGGCTGTTCGAAAATAACGGAACTGTCAGTAAATTTTACAAACATGTACACTATTTATAAAGAGGTAAATCCTACAGACAGCGGCAACGCTTATAGGTAGGTAATCCGAAAACACAAACTGCTTGCGCGTTGTAATCTTCACCTAACTCCATCTATTGGCATAAAGTGGAACTATTGTCCCGAAACCCGAAACGAAGTGAAGGGGGGCCGCTAGTGTTATGAATAAAGCACATTTTTCACGGCAATTTTTCACGATACATTGCCGCCTCAAAAGTTTATTGAACTTTAAAAATCGGATACGTGGTGAGAAGTAGCTTACGTCCAACTAGCTTAAACAACCAGATGCACTTCTAGGATATTACATCGGTAGTAGCTTGGATTGAATCGTAAGGACCAGAGCTCTGTCTGAGAACTTACCCGCAACTTTTTTAATAACACCCTTCGTCGTATTGCACGTTCTTCACTATGAAAGTGCATTGTCATTTCTAAGTCGAGAGTTATGAGTTTCATGGAGCTCCTTTATTTGCAAGTGGTCGAAGTTGTTTGAAGTTTTCGCTGTCTTTTTCTAAAGGGAATTCATTAGGATTTAATAACATGAAAACTTGAGTCCGCTAAGTTTTTGCTGTTTTTTCATACAACGGCAAATTGACGTTGATATTAAAATGTACAACATGAATAGTATTATGAAACCATTTACGTTGTAATTTTTTTAATCTTGGGAAAGACACGCTTCGGCATGAATGGGCTGGCTCGACCGGAGTGACCGAGTTCTGGAGTGGAGACCACGTCTTGGCAAACGTAATGTAGGGCGCCCTCTGGCTAGGTGGGGGGACGATCTGCGCAGGATGGCTGGCAAGAGCTGGATGCGAGAAGCCATGGATAGATCACAGTGGCGAACAATTGGAGAGGCCTACGTCCAGCAGTGGACTGCGATAGGCTGATGATGATGATGACCGGAGTTATGCCACGGCCTCGCAGAAAATCGACGTGAAACCGGCGATGACGACATCTAAGTACCTACCTGATACTAGTGAATGAATAAAATAAGATGTATATTACTTGGAACTTCATGTGGTGAGTGGTTCTTTAACAGCCCTTATGTACTCGTTCAGATCGACCAAGATCAGAAAGAAGGCACTTCAGTGACATTCAGAAATCCACGTCCTCGGCGAGTGCATAGCGCTAGCCGGCACCTGGGAGCACACATGATCTCGGCAGACGAGATCAAAAACTCCCCATCAACTCCATTCTCGGGTTTATGAACTGGAGCTACATGAGGTGCTGTAATAGGTTCTGGGGCTGCCACAATCGATCATCTACTGGTCGCAGTGGCTATGAGACGCAAGGTTCACCCCATTTCTTTCAAATAAAAAAAGACATTCAGAAAATGTCAAAACAGCATTCATTTGTTCCAACTTTTTCCGTGTGCCAAATAACCGTAATCGGACTGTATGATCATTTAGTATAAGCGATCCATAGATCCAAAGGTAGTAAAGATAGTTTTTTTTACAATTTTGCATCGAAGGCGGTAATGAGCAGTTTTCCAGTAGGTATTTAAAAATTTCCCAGTAATCCGCTAGATGGCGCAATCAGTCCCTGTAAATGTTAGGTGTGGTATGAATTTCATGTGGACCCTAATTTATGGGAAAATTGTTTTAGGTTCTTTACATTAAATATCTTAATACTTCGCAGTTAATTTGTATTTTAGTGCTATGTACCTTTTAAATGACAGAGAGTGATACAAAACGAAACTTTTCATAAACAATTAAAATATGTATTATACTTGTTCACTTTTTATCTCTATTTTCTTAGGTAGGTAAAATAAAGTTAAATATGGCAGGACCGTAAATGCCATGATGATGGTTGGTTTATCAAATATTTCCTATCTATCATAGACAAAAAAGGAACTTTTAATTGATAGTGAGAGTAGCGTCATCTGGTGTTGCTTTTAGAAACCACCCGAAAATACCTACTGGAAAACTGCTCATTGAATAAATTCACATACTTACCTATTTTTAATATTCTAGACTAGCATTTCGCACGTAGCCTCGCGTTTATGGGCTAATTACTATTTGCCCGTAGGAATGAGACGGTATAACGTGGTATAATATGTAGCTAATTATATTATTATACAAGTATGTTGTATAATTATATCTGTGGCTTTAGTTATTAAGAATTTACGTTACTTTCTATCGTTGAAAGAATTTTCAAAATCGATGAGACATTTTTTGAGTTTATTCAATACCTATGACTAAAAGCGGGAATTAGATAATTACATGAGATTTAAAATTTAATTAGATTATCAGTGGAAACTTGTAATTGGCCATTAATGTTTTTTTTTCTGTAACTGTATCCCTAAATCTAGCTGTAAGTTTCCCAAAAACTTGTAAAATAAAAATAAAATAAAATAAAATATATATATTTTTTTTTATATATTCGGAAAACCAAAAGCTGTCTTAATATCTGCGTGTGGCAAATTAATTCAAACGTTACATGTTACATGTTAATTTGATTCTTTTTTTTTATTCACTTCGTAATTTTATTGTTTTTATTTTTTTTATGCAAATTTTTATTTTCATTGTTTTTATTATTTTGTACTTATCTTCGAATTGTTGTATTTATTCTATTGACATCTAATCGATTATAACATCTAAATTTTAATTGATTGTGTATGATTTATTTATTAATGGAAATTGAATTGTCTAATAAAATGTTTTTAAAATTTATGTAATTTGATGCCTACTTTGATGTTATAATACACTTAGCTGAAATAATTAGCACAGACATATTTGCTCGTCGATATATAGACTAAACATGTGTTAATGAATTATAGAATAAGTCCATAAATGTACCATGTTTTATGCAAATAAAGAATATTTGTCATCATCATCATCATCAGCCCATTTAAGTCCCCACTGCTGGGACACGGGCCTCCCTCAATCACATGAGGGGTAATTGCCATACTCACCACGCTTGGCAGACGGGTTGGCGAGGGTTTTGAACTAAATGCAAGAATAAGAATATTTGTATTTGTATTTAATACGGTCATTACAACTGTTTAATAGTCATTACAATGAATTAAAGCTTAGGTTTTAATAAGTTAATAAATTTATGATAAAAGAGTTTTAGGTACTTGATTGCACACAACAACATTGATACTAAATTTAAAATTAGATATTACAGAATTAATGTACAACAAAGGCGGCGTCATGACTATGGGCGATCTGTTCCAGGCAATCTTTAGGTAAAGTTCATTTTCCATAAAGAGGGATATCCATAATTATTAATATTCTCCATTCATATTTCCAATTTAATGGTGTAACTTTTATCTGTTCACCCTCATCACTCGATGACACCGGGTGAAAGGTCAGATGTAAAGATACGCTTCAGAGAAAAGGTGGGATGTAATTTTGTAGTGACAACATTTAGGAATAAATTATATTTGAAATAAACCTTACATAACACTTTTCCACTTAGTAGTTTAGAATTATAACTAATGTGATAGATAGAATGGAGAGGACTATGCTCGGAGTCTCCCTGCGTGATCGTATCAGAAATGATGAGATCCGCAGGAGAACTAAGGTCACAGACATAGCCCAAAGGATTGCATGTCTTAAGTGGCAATGGGCAGGGCACATAGCGCTGAGAACAGACGGCCGTTGGAGCGGAAAGGTCCTCGAGTGGAGGCCACGTACAGGAAGTCGCAGCCGTGGCAGGCCCCCCACAAGGTGGACCGACGATCTGGTGAAGATCGCGGGAATCCATTGGATGCGAGCGGCACAGGACCGATCTGTGTGGAGAACATTGGGGGAGGCCTATATCCAACAGTGGACGTCTATTGACTGAAATGAAGATGATGATGATGATGAATTATCCATGCACAAAGGTTGGGTCCGTATTTGTACGCGAAAAATTTATTACTGCCAGCGGCCACTTTTAGCGTGAATCAATTTTTCGCGTACAAATGTTGGGTCCGCATTTGTGCATGGTTATTTAATAAATAGTATAAATGTTTACCGAGAGGTTGTAACCCCGAAATTGTTTAAAATAGATCCGGTTTAGTAGCTAACAATTAAAATCGATTGGTGCCCTACCCGACCCCTTAACCGGCTTTATGGCACTGGATTATTAAGTAAGTAAACATTTACGGGTATTGACCACATACAAGAATTACAGTGATAGGACACATAACATTAAATAGATATTGCACAGGAAGGAATATAGGAAGGAACTAGTCAAACAAGAACAAATAATAAAATAATTTAATACATAAACTAGGGACCAAGGAAGAAAAGAAAAAGAAACAAAGTGAAGTGGTCAACAAGGTCCAAGCTAAGTCCAGGTCTAACAAGCTTAACAATGGGAGAGCCACGCTTCAGCATGAATGGGCTGGCTCGACCCGAGTAAAACCACGCCCTCACAGAAAACCGGCGTGAAGCAGTGCTTGCGCTGTGTTTCGCTGCGTGAGTGAGTGTACCGGAGACTCAATCCAGGGGAAGGGGGGTTAAAAGGTAAAAGCGCACTTGTGACACCACGGTTTTGCAGGTGTCCATGGGCGGCGGCAATCGCTCACCATCAGGTGATCCGTCGGCTCGTCTGCCACCTATACCATAAAAAAAGCTCAGCATGTGCTGCAGCGGTTTGGAGCCGCTGCCGCGATGGTTTTCAGTGGTCGTCGTTTACGTTAGTCGATTTACGTATTTTTAACCAAATGTTTTTTTGAGTTATCTTAACTGGTACATATCGTATCGGAACAATGCACGGAGCCGTAAATATTTTTACAAAAAAAAAGATCTTGACGCAAAATACTTGTAGCAAAAAGCCTATTATGTTTGATAAACACCTAACAGATATATTTTCCAATGTTTACCTGTCTGTCTGTCTTCGGTGAAATATGCGCGTGATATTCAGTACAATGGGGAAGAATATCAAAAGGCAAAGCATGTTCATTGTCAGAGGCGGCTCTTGCACATATAGTGCCCGGGTTCAATCACTATTTGGCGCCCTCTTGTATCAAAATGCGCGAACAAAATGTAATATTATGGTACCTAAAACACGCAGTAAGCTGCGCAGTACGCACCCACCATGTTTTAGAAAGTTTTGGGTGTCCAAGCCGCATCATCATCATCATCATCAGCAACCCACACTCGTCCACTGCTGGACATAGGTCTCCCCTAATGCACGTCACTGCTCCCAATTTTCGGCCACTCTTATCTAGCCCACACCAGCCAGCCTTCGAATGTCATCATCCCTCATATTAGCCGCAGAACTGACAGCCGTGGAGACGGCGCCTCGGTAAGCGTAGTGTAGGACGCCCTGCGACAAGATGGGATGATGTCAAGGCGCATGCCATGGATGAATTTCATAACTTGAATTTTGAAAATTGTTGCTTTGTAAAAAAGTATGACCAATTCTTCAAGAAGGCTAGAAATCCAAACGCTAAACTTAAGACAAAACCCTGACCGACTTATCTTAAGCGTAATTCCCAGGTCAACTAAGTACCATAATAGCTGTGTGTCTATCAAAACTTACAATAAAGTTCCTTTGGATATAAAGAGTCATAAAATTCATATATTTAAATCCAAACTTCACAAATGGCTTATTGACCAAAGAATTTATGACATAAAAGATTTCTTGACTTAAGATATTAAGATTAATTATTTACATGACATTTTGTTTTATATATTATAATAAAGGAATAACAAACAGCCAACTTAACAATATAACTAAATAAGATTAAGGAACTAAAATAGATTGGGCCAAAGACAGTTATTCACAATAAACCAATTTTTTAAAAAGAAAAAACAACCTCAGCATAGGTATATACCCCAACATATATATATTAAAGTAAAAACCACTTTTGACTTCAAAAATAAGTGTATAATAATAGAATACGTACCAAATAATACAAAATAGGAGATATATTCAAATATTTGAGAAGATACAATATACATATATGATAATACTTACACGTACATACATACATTATCAATATATGATAGAATATTATAAACGTAACTTTAAAACCATTCATAGGGCTTCTTTAAATTTTTTCAAGAAAGTTGTATAGTTATTCATGAAAGGGACAACTTCGCAGAACTCTGTGTTGTAGGTGTGCAAGATCCTAGTCAATACTGCATTGCAGGCGTAATTAGTGCGATGAAAGGGAACGGCAAAGAGCGTCGGCACTCGCAGCGCCAGCCGCGCCACGAGCTCGGGGCAGTCGAGGCGCTCGCGCGCTACGTCCCACAGTAGCCCCATGTCTATCACTTTGCGACGCTGTTCTAAAGTCAGGACACGGTAGTTGACGCAGCTGTCAGTGTAGGACTCAACCTTAGCGTGTGTTTTAAAGTTAAGATGACGAACAAACTTTTTTGTATTTTTTTTGTGTTTATATTTATCTTTTCTGACATTTCAAAATTATTTATTTTAATATTTTAATGCGTATCAATATAATATTGAATATAATAAGTATAATAAAACTAGCAATGTATAGTAAACATATGATGAAGTTTATTTCAAACACTTATGGTGACATAAAATAAAGAAACCCAAATATTTGCATGCTAGAATGATTGGAAAAAACATGCGCACGCTGTACCTATTATTTTATGTAACAACTTTATACCATGTTTTAAGCAAATAAAGAATTATGATTATGATTGAATACTACATTAAATCGTAGAACATACATATAAATGGTTGGACGCTCGCTTCTTGCGAAACCTTACATGCAGTGGAGGCTCTTGTCTCGAGCGGCTCTCGGCGCCCCCTAACACCCGGCGCCCGGGTGGACCGCACCCCCTACATTAATAGGTAAAGACGCCCCTGTTCATTGTGTAGAACAAGCGTGTACAAAATAAGCGTGGGCGCCGACAAACAGGAAGACTCCATTTGATCAATTTAAGATGAGTAGCTGTGTTTACAGCTGTGTACTTACCTACTTACTTCACATTTATAATGTCAACCCTGTAGGTTTTTTCCTACCTCTGCTAACTATTGCACTACCACTCAGTGAAATGTCAAGGAAGGGGATTCTTCTCTTTTCTATTTCGACACGACAGTCGAGGCGGGCTGCAGTCGAGGCAGAGGCGCATAAGCGGCGCACCGTACCTAAGGTTTCTTCATGAAGATATGGCGTGTGCTCATATACTGGAGGGCGGTGTAGAGGCGGCGGCGGTGCGGAGTCCGGCCGTTCAAGTATGCGACGACTCCGCCACCATTTTGTCATTTCGTTTCGTGCGTATGAATTAATTACAATGAGAAGGAAGCATAGTCACCAGCCATGCACAGCAACGCATGTACCAAGCACAGACGTAAAAAAGAGTATAATTATCCTCCAACCGATTATGGATACGGCGGCTAATCTCAACGATCAGCCACGAAGGATATATTATAGTGCTCAAGTGTGTGCAAACACAAGTGCACTCTCTATTCCCTTACCCTCATATTTCGATGGGATACTTCTGTGACAGGAATGGAGAGATCGAGCGCGGGACCAAAACTCCGGGCAGCCACTTTCCTTACCGAAAACTTAGGTACAATTTTTTTAAGAGATCCCGGGAAACCAGGATCTCTTGCGCAGCCGAGGTCTTTTAAGCAATAAAGTGCGAGCCACTAATCTCTGCGCCACCGAGGCAGTAAAAAAAAGAGTATAGCCAAGACACAGATATTAAAATACGCCAAGGTAAACAAAATCCACCTTATTAAAAATCGTGAACAGGAAGATAAAAAATCGTAAACAGATAGGCCAGGAACAAAAAGTGTGTGTGTGTGTGTGTGTGTGTGTGTGTGTGTGTGTGTGTATTTGTGTGTGTGTGTGTGTGTGCGTAGTTACGTCGTCGTAAATAAGGGCAGAGAGCCACTCAGTTAGAGTCCTCTTACACTCAAACATTTGCATGGGGTAAATACTTAGTATTCGGTGTATTTTGTTATACACATAAGGGGCTTGAGCTACGAATTGCCGAGAGGCAAAGACAGTACGTGACAAGTATGAAGGAGCTACAGTATGACACCGTCTTTTGACGCCAAGGTAAACAAAATCTACCTTATTACAAATCGTGAACTAAGGATAGGCCAGGAACAAAAAATGTGCCAGCCTCTTTTAGCATTGCGTGTTGGAACGGGATGACATGAGCTTTAGTCCGGTAATAACTTTAGATCGCGATTTATAATAAGGTAGAATAAGTTTCACCAAATATACTGTGCCATATTTTTTCAAAGTTTTATCTAGAAATTATATCGTGTGACTTCTTAGGAGAACATCTAAGATATTTACTATGCAATTTGTCTTTTTCCGAGGCTTTCGTGAGAGCTTTCCTCCAGGCGTCGTTGCGGGCAAGTTTGGGCGATAAACTTATGTTTACTCCGGAGTCGCCAACTTTGTGTTGATTTTCCTGTTTGATTACTTCGGTAGGAATGTTTGATTTGTCAACAAATATTCAGCTGAATTCGCTAATTTTATCAGAGTCAGAGAATTGAATCAGAGTATCGGTAAAAAAATAGTTTCATCAATGCATTTCACTATGTAAAGACTTATGTTAAGATGACCCTTCCACGTTCTTGATTCATATTAATTAAAATTAATATTTTTTTTCACAACATCACATACATTGATCTGACTCCGAGATAGGTAGCTCAAGCACCTGTGTTACGGATATCAGAATCAACAGTGGGATTACAAATATATACATATAATACTTTTCTTTTATAAAAACATACTTATAATACAAAGAAAACGCCCAGACCAAAACAAACAGTCATGTTCCTGCACACAAATGTACTGTGCGGGGATCGAACCCGCAACCCTTGGACCAAAGGCAGCGTTCACTACCACTGTTCCAAATGGGTCGTCATGTAATTGTGATGGGATTGTGGCGATTAGGGGATTTTTTTTTTGGTTCTTCTGAAACTAAATTGGGAGAGCCACGCATCGGCATGAATGGGCCGGCTCGACCGGAGTGATACTACGGCCTCACATAAAACTGGCGTGAAGCAGCACTGTGCTGTGTTTCGCTGCGTGAGTGAGGGTACCGGAGGCCCAATCCAGGGGAAAGGGGGGTTTAAGATTGGCAGCTCATTTCTGACGCCACGGTGTCGCGGGTGTCTATGGGCATCGGCAATCGCTTACCATCGGGCGATCCATCTGCTCGTCTGCCACCTTTCGAATAAAAACGACGACGAAGACGACGTGATCATTACCTACTGCCAAAGATAGCCGGATATCTGTGCGTAGTGCTGTTTAGCTCGTCATGTAGCCATCAATGCAGATAGCTGTCTTTTAGTGTATCATTATTTTTTGGTAATAAAAGATATGTCCTTGCGTCCTGGGCTGATCATTGAGAGTAGCCGCCTTAGCCAAAATATTGGTAGGAAACATTACTATAAGTACTATACTCTGTTTGCCTACGTGGCGCAGTGGTTAGTGGGTCGCACTTTAAAGCGACGGCTGCGCAAGAGGTCCGGGGTTCAATTCCCGGGTCGGGCCAAAAAATTGTACCTAAGTTTTCGGTAAGAAATTCTTAGAGTCTGGAAGTTGGCGGTCTTGTACCCCCGTGCCTCGGAAAGCACGTTAAGCTGTTGGTCCTGCGCCCGATCCCTCTCCGGTCGTGTCACAGTAGTGTCCCATCGGAATATGAGGATAAGGGTCTCTATTCCCTTATCCTCATATTCATTTGTGTTTGCGCGCACACTTGAGCACTCTAATATATCCTGCGTACGTAGCTGATCGTTGAGATTGGCCGCCGTAGCCGTAATCGGTTAGGATATTATTATACTCCGGTTACTGTTCTATTCAATTTGAAAACAAGTGTTTCCAAATCGAATATAACAGTAAACGTAGTGGGCCCCATCTGGGCACTCGCTGGTGATGTTTACATTGGTGGTATCGGCATTGGCCGACCCTAGAATAGTTGCGGCAAAAGTTGGGACGCGCCGGAGCCCAGATGTGCGGGATTTAGGATAACGGATATTCTGACTAGATACTGGTATTGCTCGTGTGACGTGCTATGAATTTCCCTCTGGCTAACCGAACGGCAATTTGAAATGTTATGCTTTGGCTTGGACTATACTCGAAACTGGAATTCAAGACCAAAAAAACTACGACAGATTCGTCAGTGTCAAATCTATCAATGTCACTTATTTCGTTGTCAAATCAGTTTTCAGGTTTTTTGAACCTTTTTGTTATATGCTTATTTTCTTAGTATAGGCTGGCACAATTCATGATAAGGATTATCTCAAAAAATAAAAACATAATTACATCTTCATCTTCACCATCACTAATGCCAGAATCTCTGACTACGGAATCTGAGTCGGTCACTTGTAGAATAAAGTTTTCCACCAGTCCAGTAATTAATTCGTACAGATTTGCACATGTTTTAGATATAAGACGATATCAGGCGAAATAACTCGTAAGGAAAAATGTCAAGTGATATTTTGACAAAGTGGGTTAGTCTACAGTCGAAGTCACTCATAGTCTCAGTCACTTAATAAAACGGGCGCGTTATCGACCTACGGATTCTGCCGAAATTGCAGGCTTTAAGGTGACGGGTCGGGCACACTAGCGCCGCCAACCGATTTTAATTTTTAGCTATTAAAACCGGATCTATTTTAAACAATTTCGGGATTACAACCTCTTGGCAAACACTTATACTATTTATTAAATAACCAACCACAATTTCTGGGTCAAACACGTACGGGAAAAATTGATTCACGTGAATTGATTTTTGGCGAGGTCGTATCCCCTAAATTGTTTAAAATAGATCTGGTTTAGTAATCAAAATCGATTGGCGTCGCTAGTGTGCCCTACCCGTCACCTTAAGACTCTAAGATCCTAGCAAGTGGTTCACGTGACAACTCACTCAACACACAATAGCATTGTTTAAAACGATTTAGATTCAAAGATTCCTATGTTAATATCCCTTTGCGGCACCTCACTGCACGAAACAAAACAACTACATGAAGTTTTAATGTTGTACCAAATGTTATTAACACCTGAAGTGACACAAGCTCAATACCAGCTTTTCTACCAAACATTACAGATGGTTAAGTTTTTATTAAAGTGTCTTGTATTTATGTAAATATAAGTCAATAAAATTACTTCTTAATATTATAGAATTAAAATTACCAATAAACAAATAATGTCAGCGTATGTTTTTAAAAAATAGTTATATACTATTGTACGATCATTTTATTGCATTGGCAAGATTGTAGTAGATTTTTTGGTCTTGAATTCCAGTTTTGGGTATAGACGTGTGTAACTCTTTACTGAAACGACTCAGTGATCCGACTCAGTCAAATGATACATACTGTTTGGAATCTCTAATGTTCGCTCCGAATGTATCATTCGACTCAAATGGATCTCGATTTCAAGTGAACGAAAGCTGAATGATCCGATGAGCCCAATGAACTGAATGAGCTGAGTGATCCGCATGAGCGGAATGATCTGATGAGCCGAACGATCCGAATCAGCGGAATGATCTAATGAGCCGAATGATCCGAATCAGCGGAATGAATCACGGATCTATCTGTGAGTGTGCGTCCAAATGAGCGTTTCACTGTTCCGCATATCTGCACTGATCCAGATGCAAATGTTCAAATCTATTTAAAGATACGTTTTTGCCGGGTCTAGCTTGGACATGTTTAACCCCGTAAGAACCCTAACATTATTTTAAAATTAAAGTTAGCACTTTGCACTGAGTAAGATTTTTGAAAAAGTCATATTCGCTCAGTTGCTGTCTCATTTTAAAGTTAACGACCTGCTTCATAATAAACAATTTGGGTTCACTAAAGGTAAGTCAACAACTGATGCAGGAGTTGCACTTATCAAGCATATTTTTGATGCATGGGAAAACAAGCAGGATGCTGTTGGAGTATTTTGTGACCTATCGAAAGCATTTGATTGCGTTACGCACCAAACATTGTTGTTAAAATTAGCTCATTATGGTGTGTCCAAGATTTCACTAAGTTTGATAAATTCTTACTTGTCTGATAGAATTCAGAAAGTAAACATTAATGGGACATATTCTTCAGGCACTCCTCTATTGATGGGAGTGCCCCAAGGATCGATATTGGGGCCTCTGCTTTTCCTGATATATATAAATGACCTTCCTTACTTTACACAAGACCTTTGTGAGGTAGTGCTATTTGCTGATGACACTTCGTTGATCTTTAATGTTGACCGAAGAAAAAGTACGTTTGACGATGTAAATGACACTCTGTCACAAGTTCTCCATTGGTTTACCACTAACAACTTACTTCTTAATGCTAAGAAAACTAAATGTGTAAAATTCACAATGCCCAATGTAAGACAGGTCAATACTGACATCACTATGAATAATGAACGTATTGAAGTCATTGATTCAACAGTTTTCCTTGGCATTACCATGGATGCCAAATTACAATGGGGACCCCACGTCGCAGCCTTGGCGGGAAGACTTAGTTCCGCCGCGTATGCGGTTAAGAAGATTAGACATCTGACCGATATTGAAACCGCGAGATTGGTTTATTTTAGTTATTTTCATAGTGTAATGTCTTATGGTCTCTTGTTGTGGGGGTCTGCTGCTGATATACAGACTATATTTGTATTGCAGAAGAGGGCCATCCGCTCCATACACAACCTTAGACCTCGCGATTCGCTAAAAGAATTATTTAAGAGCATTAACATCTTAACCGTAGCTTCTCAATACATTTTAGACTGTATTTTGTACGTGCGAAAGAACATGGATATTTTTTCGAAAAAATCTGATTGTCATGGTTTTAACACTAGAAATAAACACAAGCTCGCGATTCCAAATCTGAAACTTCAAAAAATTAATAATTCATTTGTTGGTCTAAGTATTAAAATGTACAATAAGTTGCCACAAAATATTATTGAGTTACCAACGCATAAATTTAAATCTCACGTGAAAGCCTGTTTAATGAGTAAAGGATACTATAAAATTGTAGACTACTTAAATGATAAGGATTCATGGACATAATGACCTCCATGCTTGCACACTTGTAACATTTTCATATATATTAACAAAAATCATTAATATTATATAATTACTGAATTTTAATAAATTAGGCTTAGCAGCATTTATTACTGTATAAAATTGATTTATATTGATTATTCAATAATTGACAAGATGCTAACCACCTACTATTGTATACCTCGTCCTGCAGTTTATTAGTATTAGATGAGGTAACTACTACCTACTCTTTGTGACCTATGAGGAGAACCTAAGTAGTCATGCTCACTCAAATGTCTCTGAGGTGGTGGCGTTATGTGGCGGGTCATTACATTCCCTCTAATATGGTTGAGTGAAATGATGGCTGACACATACGTCATACTTGTGAACAGGTGCCACCTTTGGGGACTGGTCCGCTTCGGTTTACCTCATATTTAGCTTTTAATTTGCTTCATTCTATTTTGTGTTGCATTAGACTGTATGACTTGGTATGAAGATAATAAACCATTGTAAAAAAGTTGGCGATTAAAAAGAGTAACTGGCGAGTTTCTTGCCGGATCTTCTCGACCAGAAACAACTTTCCGAGCCGGTGGTAGAATCGCATTATGTTTATTTATTTCTTTAGTATATTTTATGTATCAACATATATATGTATTAACATGTAAATTATACATAAGTACTTATAAATAGTTTTAAGTCATTCAAATGTATGACGATTTGTAAGTGCTGTGTACAAGCCTATGCAAATAAAGAATTATTTGATTTTGATTTTGATTTTGACTTAGATATTTTTTCTCTGATTTTATTTTTTTCTAGACATATTCATTTTTAAACAACGAGTTTTAATATTCCTGATTGTTTTTAAAAAATAATACCTATTCATTAAAAATAATTTAGGCTTCCAATTGCGCTATTCCACTTTTTTGTTATCTAATATAATTTCTGAATCCCTCTCTACCTATCTAATATAATTTCTAACTCCCCTAATTTTTAAAAAATATGTAACCTTTTCTTCACCGTTTGAAGCCTGTTTAATTTAACATTTTGATCAAAGAGGAACTTTTAAGTGGAAGACTGTGATTATTCTGCCTAATTGTAAGCATTTAATTCATGTGATTCTAATCAGTGACGAAACCAATAACGGCATACTGAAGTAATGAGCGAAATGAGCCGAACAGGCTGATTCAATTAAGCCAGACGCTAATAAAATGTGTCATAGAGACGAGAAAATGTGCGCCATTTTGGACTCGCATTCTTCCCCTGTTATTATTAATCTGTGCTTGCGGCATGTCAAGTACAGAGTGGTATGTAATGTAATAAAGTCTCAAATAAGCGTGTGTTTTGGCCATAGACTTAGAACGTCTAATAGACGTGTGAAATATCCGCTAGATGGCGTGCTTGTGAACTGACGTCCAACTTCAACATCATTGGCTGATTTATTCGTTAATTGAAAAATTGTCAATTTTTCACGTACCGTCGCAATTATAACGTCTTAAAATACCCAATCACCAAATGGACCTCAGTCCTATAGTACGCCATCTTGCGGGTTTTTCACAGGCGATATGGTTTTGGCGGTGAATTTTCATTGACATTTTTCCGTTTGCAATGTTTCAACCTGTGAATTTACACATTTCAGAAACTATCTAACACGTGCAACTTAAAATGTTTTTCCTCACAGCCGAGCTAATGCTAGAATAGGAACATACATTTGAAAAGTCCGGAGGCGCATGCTCGGATTCAAACCACGACCCCCATATAGAAGGCGCGTTATTATCCACTGAGCTACCATCGTTCAATATACATGCATGCATGCTTTCCTACTATAGTAGATACTTAATTAGATTTTTATGAGAGACCACATTTGGTTTGAACATTGTAGGTTACCGCTAACACAATCTTGCCAAAACAACTGAATTAATTATGAAGTAAGATTCCAGGTAGGTTAGATGTCCCACACGCTATCTTGTTCCCTACATGTAGCAAGGTGACGGAAATGATGGTTTCTCCAAAAAAAAAGGCACCTACGGTTTGATCTACGTAACAACGTGTTTAAAATACAGCCTGTACCTAACTGTTTTAGATAGGACAGCGTTTGAAGTGTCTCAAGGGAAACTACTAACACAGAGTAACAAGGTGCTACCACAGTATCATAAGTAGTGGCTGGTCGTATGGTTCTTTCAAGGGTCAACGCTGATAGATATTTACAAAATGAGGCGGTGGGGAGTTATATAATATACCTAGAGTCCGCGCCACGAAAAAAGAAAGAAAAAGCGGAAAATCATGGAACTAAGATTTTAGATTCCTTGTTTGTATAATATAGGCAAAAAGCTCAAATTCGAACATTGATTGCGACTCGTGCGCATTCTTCACGGAACTACTTTGGTAGCGCGGTCTCTATGGCGAGAGCTAGGCCTTTAATAAGAATAAGAAAACATTTACTGACATAAAACACAGTATACATACAAAACAAAAAAACAAGACAAAGACATAAAAAATATGCGACCAACAAAGCTAAGCCTCAGCATATGCTGCCGCAAGCAGCAGCTGCAACGCTGGTTTTCAGGCTGCACCTTAGGTGACGGCTTTGCGTAAAAAAATATAAAGATTGGCAAGCAACGATTCATAAATACAGATACAAAATTGACAAATACAAAAACAAAGCTGATAATCCAATATACCTATATTGTCTAAGATACCTACGAGTATATCAACATCATCAGCCCATTTAAGTCCCCACTGCTGGGGCACGAGCCTCCCTCAGTCACATGAGGGGTAATTCCCATACTCACCACGCTTGGCAGACGGTTTGGCGAGGGTTTTGATATAAATGCAGAGTTTTCCATCTTTGGGTGCTGATGATCATGTCAGCAGCTTTACCTTAGTCTCTAAAAGAATTACTCTGCCGAGGACCACACGGCGAGTATATACCTACAACCATTTCTGGTCCCGATAAAAGTACTCGGCACTATGGTTGTGCGCATAGAGTACTCAGAAGTATACATTCTACTCGTAGATATCAAGTACTATTTTTCGATGATGTTGTATATCACACGTACACACGGCGTCACATCGAGTTACCCTTGTTGACCTTTGGACCGTTCTTATGTCTGAGGTGCAAGTGCTGTTTTTCCATTGCAGGGGGGTAACTTGGTCTGACGCTTTTTTCAAATTCAAATTCAAATAATTCTTTATTTGCATAGGCTTGTACACAGCACTTACAAATCGTCATACATTTGAATGACTTAAAACTATTTATAAGTACTTATGTATAATTTACATGTTAATACATATATATGTTGATACATAAAATATACTAAAGAAATAAATAAACATAATGCGATTCTACCACCGGCTCGGAAAGTTGTTTCTGGTCGAGAAGATCCGGCAAGAAACTCGCCAGTTACTCTTTTTAATCGCCAACTTTTTTACAATGGTTTATTATCCTCATACCAAGTCATACAGTCTAATGCAACACAAAATAGAATGAAGCAAATTAAAAGCTAAATATGAGGTAAACCGAAGCGGACCAGTCCCCAAAGGTGGCACCTGTTCACAAGTATGACGTATGTGTCAGCCATCATTTCACTCAACCATATTAGAGGGAATGTAATGACCCGCCACATAACGCCACCACCTCAGAGACATTTGAGTGAGCATGACTACTTAGGTTCCCCTCATAGGTCACAGAGTACTTAATCCAATACTAATAAACTGCAGGACGAGGTGTACAATAGTAGGTGGTTAGCAACTTGTCAATTGTTTGATTAATCAATACTAATCAATCTGTATACATTAATAAATGCTGCTAAGCCTAATTTATTAAAAATGATTAATTATATAATAATAATGATTCCAGTAAATATTTATACAATTACTACATGTGTGCAGGCACGGAGGTCATCATGTCCATGAATCCTTATCATTTAAGTAATCTACAATTGTATAGTATCCTTTACTCATTAAACAGGTTTTCACGTGGGATTTAAATTTATGCGTTGGTAACTCAATAACATTTTGTGGCAACTTATTGTACATTTTAATACTTTGACCAACAAATGAACTATTAATCTTTTGGAGCTTCAGATTTGGAATCGCGAGCTTGTGTTTATTTCTAGTGTTAAAACCATGACAATCAGATTTTTTAGAAAAAATATCAATGTTCTTTCGCACGTACAAAATACAGTCCAAAATGTATTGGGAAGCTACAGTTAAAATGTCGATATTCTTAAACAGTTCTTTCAGCGAATCGCGAGGCCTAAGGTTGTATATGGAGCGGATGGCCCTCTTCTGCAATACAAAAATAGTCTGTATCTCAGCCGCTGACCCCCACAACAAAAGACCATATGACATTATACTATGAAAATAACTAAAATAAACCAGTCTCGCGGTTTCAATATCAGTCAGATGTCTGATCTTCTTAACCGCATATGCGGCGGAACTAAGTCTTCCCGCCAAGGCTGCCAAGTGTGGCTTCCATTGCAGTTTGGAATCCAGTGTAATACCTAAGAAAATTGTCGAATTAATAACTTCAATATGTTCATTATTCATAACGACGTTAGTGTTGACCTGCTTTACATTGGGCATAGTGAATTTTACACATTTGGTTTTCTTGGCATTTAAAAGCAAGTTGTTAGTTGTAAACCAATGTAGCACTTGTGAGAGGGTGTCATTTACGTCGTCAAACGTATCTTTTCGACGGTCAACGTTAAAAATCAACGAGGTATCATCAGCAAATAACACTACTTCACAAAGATCTTGTGCAAAGTAAGGGAGGTCATTTATGTATATCAGGAAGAGCAGAGGTCCCAATATTGATCCTTGGGGCACTCCCATTAATAAAGGGGCGCCTGAAGAGTCAGTTCCATTGACACTGACTTTCTGAAGTCTATCGGATAAGTAAGAATTTATCAAACTTAATGCATTATTTAGAACACCATAGTGAGCTAACTTCAACAACAATGTTTGATGCTCGACGCAATCAAACGCCTTCGAGAGGTCACAGAAAACACCAATTGCATCCTGTTTGTTTTCCCATGCATCAAAAATATACTTGATAAGTGCAACTCCTGCGTCAGTGGTTGACTTACCCTTGGTAAACCCAAATTGTTTATTATGAAGTAAATCGTTAACTTTAAAATGAGACAGCAACTGAACGAATATGACTTTTTCAAAAATTTTACTCAGTGCTGGTAATATAGAAATAGGCCTAAAGTTAGAAGGGTCACTTTTTTCACCTGATTTAAATAACGGTATGATTTTGCTGTACTTCATTAAGCTAGGAAACTGACCCTCATCAATACATCTGTTGAATATCGTTGCCAAATGGGGTGCAATAGCTAGTATTATATTTTTTAGAATGTCCACTGATATTCCCCAAAGATCTTCAGTTTTTTTCATATTCAGATCTTTGAAAGTTTTAACTATTATCTCGGAGGTTACATGGTAAAATTTGAAAGGCGTTTGACACTCGTCAACATTTGCTTTAAGTAACGAGATAGCAAGATACGAACTTGAATTTAATGTACTTGTTGTTGCCACTGGTATATTAGTGAAGAACGACTCAAATGCATTTGCCACTTCAGTATCAGAGTCAAGACATTTGCCATTTATTTTTAGAGAGAACTTGTGTTGTTGTGTTTTATTTTTACAAGTCTCTTTGTTGATGATGTTCCACGTTATTTTACTTTTGTTAGTTGCCTTACTTATTTTGTTTTTAATGTAAGTAGATTTAGCAACTGCACATACTTTCTTAAAGCACTTAGAATAATTTCTAACATATTCAACTATCGCAGGATCACGTGAATTAGCTTTAATATCATATAATTCAAACAATTTTCTCCTGCTTATGTGAATCCCTGGAGTGGCCCAGTCACTAAATTTATTTTTAGAACTGTTTACTTTAATGGTCTTTTTTGTAAAAATATCATTAAATTCCTTTTCAACAATTTCGAAAAGGCTTTCATACAACTGGTCGACACTATTTTTATTACCAGGCATTAAGGATACCTTATTATAAATATTATCTTTGAATTTATCTATACGTCTTTTAGTAATAGGCCTACATGTAAAACTTGTAGACCGATCATTTCGATGACAGTCGATAACAGCCAGCTGACCACTGTGATCAGAGTTTATGAAATTTATTATAGATTTCTCCCCTACAATACAATCACAGAATATGTTGTCCAAGCATGTAGCTGAAGTGGGGGTGATTCTGGTAGGTTCGTTGAAGAGGTGCACCAGATTGAAACACTTAAAAAGATTCAGAAACCTAACTGAGTTCTGCGAATTCTCCAGGATGTTAATATTAAAGTCACCGCACACGATAACTTGTTTACTAGTTGCACATACTTTTCTCAGGACTTCTTCCATGCTAGTCTCAAATGAGTCGTAATTTGCAGAAGGGGGTCTATAAACGCAGACAATGATATGCTGCTCCAGCTCTGCACACGAAATTTCAATAGTTCGTTCTATAGATAGTGACTCAATATCTTTACGTTGTTTACATTTAAGAGTACTTTTTAACAAAATGAGTGACCCTCCTCTTATTGCAGAGTCTCTCGTGAACGAACTGATAATTTTGTAATTATTAATAGTAACAATTAATTGATGTTTATTTAACCAATGTTCGGTGAGACATAGTACATCAACATTTATTTCTTCTAAAAATAATTCTAGTTCTAGTTCTTTACCAGGAAGACCCTGTATATTTTGGTGAATAAGTTTTAAATTATCTTCCCTGGTCAATAAATTGCTAGAGGCGTCCTCTATTGTCTTAGACTTAAATTTAAATTGTTTGGAATAATTTCCAAAGTCTGCCTATATATATTATTTATATTAAATGCTAACAAAGTAGCTACTTCTTTTTTTACATTATAAGGCAAATAAAACTTTTTGCCAGTCACTATCAACTTATAATTAATAAATTTATTTGTGTCAAAAAACACAAAGTTGTCGCTATGACTAGTAACTAAATTATATAATGTAGTATTCAATAGGTGAATACTGTTATTTTGTTCTGATAAGTAGTGCCTAGAAAATGGGAAGGCACAAACAACTATTTTTTTTACAGCAATCCCTTTTAAACGGGAGAACCCTTTAATGATGTCCTTTTTATTTGAATTTAATCCATTCCCCAGCATTAATATAATAATTGAGTCTTTATCATAATTACAATTTACCACCCTATCTATTATTTGGGTAAGAGATGCATTTGGCATACAATAATTAATTATTTTACAATTGAGTTGCTTGTGTAAAAGGGGAGCATAGCCAACTCCAATTGAATCTGAACTGACTGTAGATAGGCATAGAATTATAACAAGATTCGCAAACTAGTCTCGTCCACAATTTGAAGCAACTCAAACGCAGCCGTAAGGCTTCAAACGACCGGACCGCTCCGCAGTCGTCAATGTTAATGCTTGTCAAACGCATCTCACGAACATGTATTTGGTACGTCGATTTGTGCGGTCAAATCGGCTTGACTCCTTGGCACTGCGTAGAGATGTAGCCTCGCTATGTATATTCTACCGCATATACTATGGTGAATGCTCTGAGGAATTGTTCGGACTGATCCTTGCCACTTCGTTCCGTCATCATTACACAGTCATCACCGTCGACGTCGACGTCGTCGTCGTGACGTCAACAGTTCCATGCTCATCATCTAGATGGTGCGTTTCTCAAAAAACTTCCTACTTCGTAAGACAAAACTGTGGAATGAACTATCGCCTGCGATGTTTCCGAACCGATACGACCTACAAACCTTCAGCAAAATAGCGTAGGTAGGTTCCCCATTTAAAAAGGCCAGCAACGCACCTTCGACTCTTTTGACATGACAGGTGTCCAAGGGCGGCGGTGATCGCTTACCATCAGGTGATACGGCTGCTCGTCTGCCCCCTATATCATAAAAAAGGAGGGTTTAAAGGTTAGTAGGACTTGTGACTCCACTGGTGTCGCGGGTGTCCATAGGCGGCGGCAATCGCCTATCACATAAAAAAAAACCTTTGCCTGCCTCGGCGGCGTAGTGGTTAGTGGGTCGCACTTTAAAGCGACGGCTGCGCATGAGGTCCCGGGTCGGGCCAAAAATTTGTACCTAAGTTTTCGGTAAGAAATTCTTAGTGTCAGCCTGGAGTCTGGAAGTTTGCGGTCTTGTACCCCCGTGCCTTGGAAAGCACGTTAAACCATTGGTCCTGCACCCGATTCCTCTCTGGTCGTGTCACCCTGGGGTCCCATCGGAATATGACCGTAAGATAATAGAGAGTAGTGCACCTGTGTTTGCGCACACACTTGAGCACTTTAATATATCCTGCGTACGTAGTTGATCGTTGAAATTGGTCGCCGTAGCGGCGGTAATTATTATTAAAAAAAAATTATAGCAGTACATACTCAGCAGTATTTTTATGCGAACCTAGTACTATGTTTAACGTACCAAGTACTTGGCCAAAAGCCTTGTCTCGCCCACTTACTCGGTACAAGTGAACTAAACATGAGTATATCTACTGACTTACTTTACACTGCTTTACAACTAGTAATCAATGTGATAGTGTTTGGAAACTATCTCGATGCAACCGAGCGGAATAAGTTCGCACATCTTCGGGGCTCGGTCTTCACATAACTTCGCCACGCGATGACGTCACGCTGCCACGCTTCTGAACCGCTCGTGGTTACTTGTGGTTTAGTTGGCAGAAGTCTGGAAATTATACACTCTATATTGTGATGGCATAGACATAGCCCAAAGGATTGCATGCCTCAAGTGGCAATGGCAGGGTACATAGCGAGGAGGACAGACGGCCGTTGGCCTCGAGTGGAGGCCACGTACAGGAAGTCGCAGCTGTGGCAGGCCCCCCACAAGGTAGACCGACGATCTGGTGAAAATCGCGGGGATCCATTGGATGCGGGCGGCACAGGACCGATCTGTGTGGAGAATATTGGGGGAGGCCTATCCGGCAGTGGACGTCTATCGGCTAAAATGATGATGATGATGATGACAGTCATAGTGGAAAGATAGCAAGTGGACCGTGGAAGAGCCAAGCTTCGGCATGAATGGGCCGGCTCGACCGGAGTGATACCACGGCCTCACAGAAAACCGGGGTGTAGCAGCACTGTGCTGTGTTTCGCTGCGTGAGTGACGGTACCAGAGACCCAATCCAGGGGATAGGGGGGTTTAAAGGTTGGCAGCGCACTTGTGACTCCACCGGTGTCGCGGGTGTCCATGGGCGGCGGCAATTGCTTACCATCAGGTGATCCGTCTGTTCGTCTACCTACCTATTAAATAAAAAAAAAGTGAGTAGGTAGCTTTTTTAGATCATGTTGAAAAAATACGCGACGAACTCTAGAGTCTACGAGGTACATATGAGGTTCGGGCGTCCGTGATACATTCATACACTTAGCCATATTAAATTCAAACCTTCCGCAACTTCAATGGATTTGTGTATCAGCCTATATACTGTCCCACTGCAGGGCCAAGACCTCCATCATAGAAATCAAGTTGTCGCTACTATTAGGCTTGATCACCACGCTTGCCTAACGCAGATTGGTGATCACAATCCCGAGCTATGTTCGTAAAATTCGAAACATACCTTTGCTAGACCCGGGAATCGAACCCAGGACCCCGAGATCACATTTAATCACCCCGCTGGTCTAGTGGTTTAAGGACCAGGGCCAGTCTAGTGGTTCAAGTACGGTCAGCATCAAAAGTAGCTTAACACATTAGTACCACGTCGAAGTAACATTTTGTGCGTATCCCTTAGAAACTGACTATAATAGGCAGAACGGTGACTTTGACATGGTACTAAAGTGTTAAGCTAGTTTTGATGGTGACCGTACCAGGATAAACTTTAGGTGAACGGAAATTAAGCAACCCTGCATCCCTGAGTGATGAGTGATGACAGATCTGTGGTTAAGGCACCGCGCGATATTAGCGCCGCCATAGTTGCTAAAAGTAGCAACTTTAAGCAATTATGGCAATTATTGTTTTTTTTATGTGATAGGTGGCAGACGAACATACAGTAAGCGATTCCCGCAGCTTACAGACTTCCGCAACACCTGTGGAGTCACAAGTGAGCAGCCAACCATTGACGACCCGATTGGAACAGTGGTAGTGAACGCTGCCTCTGATACAAGGGTTGCGGGTTCGATCCCCGCACTGTACACACATTTGTGTGCATAAACATGTTTGTTTGTATTGGTCTGGGTGTTTGCTATGTATTATAAGTAGGTATGTATTTACAAAAGAAAAGTATTATATGTAAATATTTGTAATCCCACTGTTGATTCTGATATCCGTAACACAGGTGCTTGAGCTACCTATCTCGGAGTCAGATCAATGTATGTGATGTTGTGAAATATTTATTTATTATTTATTAACATCTAAACCTCCCTTTTCCCGAATTGGGCTTCCGGTACGCTCACTCACGCAGCGAAAATTGTTACTCGCAGAAAGTAATTATTACATAATTTTGGCGCTAGTATCTTCGCGGTGTCACCTTAGTAACACGTCTTCCAAGCGAGGGGTAGTGGTTCGAATCCGAGCATGCACCTCTAGATTTTTCAAATGTATGTGCGTATTTCTACCACTATCTTAACGGTAAGGGAAAAGATCGTGAGGAAACCCGCACGTTTCAGATAGTATCTAAAGCGTGTTACCATGATTCAGTTTTTTATTTTATGTGATAGGTGGTGGACGAGGAGGCGGATCACTTGATGGTATGCGATTGATCTGGTTAGCGTATTAAGGGTTGCGAAGGTTAGATGCCAGTCGCACGATTGTAATATCAGACTCCCCAAATCCTGAATCATGGTATCTAAGCGTGCCCAGGGCTTCAAAGCCACAGCTTTAGATGTAACCGGGAATTACACGCTAAGATGAAGAAGAAGGAGATCCAGAGGTGCATGCTTGAATTTCAACCAACGAATCTGCAGAAATCTATCTATACTTATAAACTTTTGTTTGACTTTATCTGTCCCGTTTTAGATATTTGTGGCCCACTTCTTATTGTTCGATTGAGTTGATATTTGGCACACATGTACCTACACATGTGTACATGAAAGACATTTTATTGACAATGGACTTTTTGTTAACATTTAGCTGACCTAATAATGGACACAGAAAGCTTGTAATAATATACCAGAATCACAACTCTTCCTTATTTGGGCTCTATTTATTCACTTAGTAGGGTTCCGTACCCAAAGCATAAGAAACGGAACGCTAATTGTTTTTCTCTTAATCATTTCGTTCCATAAACAACGTGTCAACATTTTAGATGATAGGAAATAATTGATGGCGCCACTGTCGCTTTTATAAATGAGTACGCTAGATACCATTAACTGATCCAGTTTGATTATTTTAATTTCTCTATTTTTATTTAGAGCGTTTACCAGCGTCGACGCTTGAAATATGCACAGAATATTAATATAAAAAAAAAATTAAAACTATATTTACACACTCGTGCGCTGTCACCGCTTCACCGTGGAAACCATTCCATCACGAACTAATAAAATTGGCAGTTCTTATTTCTGCCGTACTATTAAGAAATGGAACACGTTGTCGGCGCATGTATTTCCTTCTTTCTACAAAATGGGTTCAAAACAAAGCGTGACGATCTGACTGACCGGATGGCGTAATTGGTAGTGACCCTGCCTCTTACGCCAAAGGTCGTGGGTTCGATCCCCACCCTGGACAAACATTCGTGCAATGAACACTTGTGTTTGTTCGGTGTCTGGGTGTAATATATGTATTTAAGTATATATTTGTGTTTCTCTGTTGTCTGATATCTGTAATACTCGCACTCGTGGGGTGCGAGACGCAAATAGTATGCGAGCGAGAAGTGAATAGATGCGCCGCCATTTCTGATCCCATTCTTTATCCGCACAGGTTGTAGGTATATTGTTGAAATCTGTTATAGTCTGTATCACATTCGAAGATATTCATACACGACACAAGTAGGTGTGCCATTTCTTATCTTACGCCATTGGCGTAAGATTCACAGTAGAACGTCCGGAATCATAACTCTCGAAGACATCCAGAGTCGTATTAAGCATATGACTAATAAAATTCATATTCAATTTTCGCATCTATTCCGCACTTGGCAATTGAAGCCATCAAAAAAGGCAGTGAATCTTGAAAAGATGCCAGGCGCCATTTGGGGTCATTCATTCCCCATATTAACTTTATACTAATATTATAAATTTAAAAGTGTGTGTGTTTGTCCATCTCTCACGAAAAAACAGAGCGACGGATTGACGTGACTTTTTTTGTGGAAAAAGTTTTTTTTTTATGTCATAGAGGGCAGATGAACAGACGGATCACCTGATGGTAAGCGATTGCCGCTGCCCATGGACACCCGCGACACCAGTAGAGTCACAAGTGCGCTTAAAACCTTTGAACCCTCCCTTCCCCCGGATTGGGCCTCCGGTACCCTCACTCGTGGAAGGGGTGATAATACCCCTTCCACGAGTGACCCCATTTCTATCAAATAATAATATTATTTGATAGAAATGGGGTCATCCCTGCGTCTCATAGTCACTGCGACCAGTAGATGATCTATTGTGGCAGCCCCGTAACCTCATGTAGCACCTCATGTAGCTAAAGTGTGGAAGGGGTAAAGAGTGGCGCTACATAGTGGCAAACCGAATTCCACGCGAACGAAGCTGCGAGAGACCCCTAGTTTATCTATATGAGTATTAGTCTTTAGAAAAAAATCTTGATCACACTCGTGTTATTGAGTATTTCAAAACTCAAAAATACAGTTATATTTATTGTCTCAATTTGTATTATGTGATACCTGGGGTGTTGCAGATGCCCATGGGCGGCGGTGATCACTCACCGTCAGGTGTGCCGTATGCTCGTTTGTCCGATATAGTATAAAAAAAAATTTAGCTTCTAGGCTAGGCTAGACCGCTTGCTTACCATAGCCGTCCAAATATTATTGTATTCCTTATGGCCTTTACAAATGTTATGTAGGTAAACACATTACCGAGAAGATTTCTACCGAAGGCTAGAAACTAAGTACATTTCCCTATTTTCTCTACGCGTAGGCGTGAACTCGATCCATCACATTCGGAAGCTGGGTCAATGGCAGGGTTGGCGGTCTCCCGGCTTGGCCTGTATACCTACTCCAGTTTTTCACATAACTAACAGATTGGGGGCGCTGCATACTCTCGGGACGTCTACTCAATTTAGCACGCTGTATAGTGCGACAAATGTTATTTGGCCAATGGTGGAAATACATAACGCTATCTTAGGAAATGTGATAGGTGGCAAACGAAAAACCTGATGATAAACAATTGCCGCCACCCATGAACACCCATAAAACAGGTGTGCAAAAATACTCTTTAAGGTGAAGGGTATACCCACAGATTTAATAATTGTAATACCGCACTAGTGACGCCGATTGATTTAAATTTTAAGCTACTATTTTTAATCACCAACTTTCGGAGATTCTGCAATGATAATAAATTTATTGTATTTGTGTTTTTTTGTGACGCCGTGTCCACTCACTCTGTCACTCCGATACTACCGGCCTATTCATGCCGAAGCATAACTCTCCCACGGTTAAAAGTACTAATACTTTACCGATGCACCTTGTTTATTATGTATTTACACCACGTGGCTAGCTATAAATAAAAAAAAATAAAATATAGTCTAATCTTTTTTCAAAAGCCTCAAAATATGTAAATGTCAAAAAAAAAATCCTTTCTAAAAGTAAAAGTAAAAGAGTAAAAATGTCTTTATTCAATTTAAGTCCATACAGAACATTTGTGAATGTCAAATATTATGTAATCTACCGCTGATTCGGAATGTTAATTTCTAATGAGAAGAATCAGCAAGAAACTCAGTAGTTACTCGTTTCAAATAATATGGTAATTACAATATTCATTCTTATACAAATTATGATTACAGTGACAGTATGACATATAATGCTTATATCAGTATCGTTTAGATCAATCGTCAAAGTAAAATTATTAAATGAAATTATACATTAGAGGACAGGTGAAGAGAACAACATGTCCAGGAATCCTTATCGTTTAAATAATCATCTACTTTATTGTAGCCTTTCTGCATTAGGCAGTTTTTCAATTATATGGAGTCTAAATTTTTTTTTCTAAGTCATAGTTGCTTCTACGGATTTAATTAATTGTGTTGAAATTCTGTTGAAACGAGAAAAAGCTTGTGATTTGCCAAACTACATGTAGTTGAAAAATTCACAACCAATCGGCTCTAAATTTTGTCAGAATTTCGACACTTTCAATATAGAAACGTAGAGTTACAAACCGGGGAGAGGTGATTGTCCCCAATACGAAAACCTTTAACTATGCCTCGACTTCAACCACGAACTATGGCTGAAGTCTAAACAAGTTGCTAACAAAGTAAAGTGAGATTTCTGCGTTATTTTATAACATATTTCAGAACATTTGTTCTACTTCATACCAATAGATGGTGCTAGGAGTTGATTACATCGCGCAAGCATTTCATGTTTTTGGATTGCCTATAAGCGTTGCCGCTGCCTCTATAATTTACTTAGACCAGGAAGTAGATGCTTTAGATTTACCACTTTATAAATAGTATAGAAATATTCGCGTAGACAGTGACTTTTCTATCAATAACGAAATAATTTATTCCATACAATTTTGGACATCTATCACCTTTACTCTTATTTATTTGTATGTGTAGCCAAGTATCGTTGTATTTTTATATTAGAATTTATATAATATAGATAGAAGAATAGAATAAAATTTTATCTGGTTAACACCTCACAAAAACAATATTATGGGTATATATTTTTTAGTTATAGCAATATTTTGTTATTTATTCTGAAATAAATTATGCACTTAAAACAATTTCAACAGTCTTCGGGTGGGACTCGAAAATCAAAAAAAAAAATCAAAAATGTCTTTCAATTTAAGTCCATACAGAACATTTATGAATGTCAAATATTATGTAATCTACCGCTGATTCGGAATGTCAATTTCTACCGAGAAGAATCAGCAAGAAACTCAGTAGTTACTCTTTTCAAATAATATGGTAATTACAATATTCATTCTTATACAAAATATGATTACAGTGACAGTATGATATACAATGCTTACAATCAATATCTTTTAGATAAATCGTCAAATCGAACCATGATCGAACCTCGAACCCATGATCTTTGCTAACCAGGAAACTGCTTTACCGACTAAGCTACCGGAGGCCTTGGTATGTCGACGAATTTTCGTAAGTGCTTTTTACCTCGCGGTGAGCCGACGATAATTTCATCAAAACAAAATAAGGTCGGTAAAGCAGTTGCCCGGTTAGCAAAAGGTCGTTGGTTCGAGTCCCACCCGAAGGCTGTCCAAAAATTTTTAAGTGCATTATTTACTTAAGAATATTATTGATATATTGATATCCATAATATTTAGGCATTGTATTGACAATGCCTAAAATGTATTGTATGTGTGCACCGAGAAACTAAACTAAGCGGACACCGCATCAACACTGACCAAGCAAATCTGCTTGGTCAGTGTTGATGCGATGTCCGCTCGGTAACTAGATAATATCAGTCGCAGTTTGCTCATTTCATTACATTGATTACCGTCGCACTGGGAATATTAATCCGATTTGGAAATTGATTCTAACGAATCACGTTTGAACCGTTCCGTGTTTAATTGAAAAAAAAAAGTTCTAAAAATGTTTAGGTTAGTAACTTGTTGTTTGGTTAGTTATGATTTTTTAAATCGTGAGATGTAAAAAAAATGTTACACAGTCAAATATACCTTCATATTATTTTATCCAAGCATAACATATTTATTTATTAGTATATAATATTGTGTGTTTATTTATGTATTAACATTATAAATATTTTAATATATATACAGTTCACTTTTATTTCCCTTTTTCAATATTGCACCACCTACCCCTCCTCTACTATCAAATGTCCTTTGCCTGAAGGTTGTCTGGTAGAAATCGCTTCCAGCGATAAGACCGCCGAAATTGTACAATTAAATTTCTGTATTGCCAAGATTTTTAAGTTGTTTTTTTTGCGCAATAAAGTATATCTATCTATCTACAAATATTTTCTACAAATTACCTACAAATATTTTCGATCATCATCATCAGCAACCCACACTCGTCCACTGCTGGACATAGGTCTCCCCTAATGCACGCCACTGCTCCCGATTTTCAGCCACTCTCATCCAGCCCACACCAGCCAGCCTTCGAATGTCATCATCCCATCTTACCGATCTTACGCTTACCGAGTCGCGGTCTCCACTCAAGGACTTTACGGCTCCAACGGCTGTCAGTTCTCCCCCGAATTAACAAACTGAAGTGGCAGTGAGCTGGTCACATTAGCCGCAGAACTGACAGCCGTTGGAGACGTAAAATCCTTAAGGTGACGGGTAGGGCACACTGGCGACGCCAATCGATTTTATTTTTTAGCTACTAAACCAGATCTATTTTAAGTAATTTCTGTTTGGTCTGCTTTTGCACTCGAATTTTGTATTATCGCCAAATGTAGTGAATCAGTTTTTCGCGTACAAAAACGGACCCAACATTTGTGCATGGTTATTTAATAACAAGTATAAGTGTTTGCCAAGAGATTGTAACCGAAATTGTTTAAAATACTTCCGGTTTAGTAGCTAAAGTGCCCTACCCGTCACCTTAAGAAACCAGCCTACACCTTACTAAAAGGCCGCTCCTTCTGGTGTAGCTGATGTTCATGGGCGACAGTAATCATTTACCATCTGGTGCCCCGCTTGCCTCCCTATCTAATATGTCGGCCGATGCAATTTTATAGATTTATCGCCAATGCTTTATGGTTCTTTGTCAGGGGAGTCTTTACCTAGAATGCAGGGAGTGCGGTGTACCCGGGCGCCGGAATTTAGAGGGCGCCGAGAGCCCTTCGCTACACATAGAGCCTCCATTGCAACGCTCCGCAAAGAGCGGACGCGAGTACTGATCGTTCTCCCCATCTTAGCGTGTGATTCCCAGTTGCGTCCAATACTGTCGCTTCGAAGCCCGGGGTACGCTTTGACCATGATACAAGATTTGGGATGTCTATTAAATACAATGAAGTGACTGCCCGTAGGTAACATGTCGTACCTAAGTATTTCATTTTGATCGCGCATTTTAAAACAGGAGGGCGCCAGGTTATTGATTGCAACCGGGCGCATTTTGGGCTAGAGCCGCTCCTGTTCTTAGTGTACAAATGTGCAATGAAGTGCTTCGAAATGATTATGATTGGTGATTGAATTGTGACGTTTAGGAGTCTTCGAAAGTACAAATGAGGTTCGCGGTCCGTGATACATTTATATACTTAGGCATATTATATTCAAACCGCAACTTCAATAAATTTATTTGAACTAAAATGTGGTTGTGATTAAATATCGCATATATACACGAATGTATTATATTCCTGGAGTTCAAGTTTTATAGAATGTATGTAAATAGATAAACACTCTTTTTTATAGTAATATGCTTACACAATAATAAAGTGTAGTATAGTAGATCTACTATATAAATAACCACTAATACAATATAACTACCGTGGGAGAGCCATGCTTCGGCATGAATGGGCCGGGTCGACCGACCGATTGAGTGATATCAACATCACGGCCTCACGGAAAACCGGCGTGAAGCAGCATTGTGCTGTGTTTTGCTGCGTGAGTGAGGGTACCACAGGCCCGATCCGGGGAAAGGGGAGATTAAAGGTTGGCAGCGCAATTGTGACTCCACTGGTCACGGGCGTCGACTCGTCTGCCACCTATCACATAAAAAAATGACTAAATTAATGTTGGAATTAGGCCAGTCATAACGTCATACCACAAAAGGAAGAAAATATAGAAAGAAATAATAAATAAATCATTCTCACAACATCTCATACATTGACCTGATTCCGTACTAAGTAGCGTAAGCACTTGTGTTACAGATATCAGACAACAGAGGAACACAAATATATACTTAAATGCAAATGTATATTACACCCAGACACTGAACAAACACAAGTGTTCATCGCACGGGATGTTTGTCCAGGGTGGGGATCGAACGCCTCTTACGCCTCTTACGCCAAAGGTCGTGGACCTTTGGCGTAAGAGGCAGGGTCACTACCAATTGCGCCATCCGGTCAGTCAACAACTATTTATTGACCACAACACATAATACATAAAATAAATATAAAAAAAACTGTACAAAGCATAAGAGTTGCGGCCAGCAAGGCTCAGCCTCAGCACATGCTGCAACTGCCACGAATAACAGCTGCAGCGCTGGTTTTCAGGCTGGACCTTGGTTGACGCCTTTGCATTAGAAGAAACATCAATATTGACATGCAATAAAGAAGATAAAAAAACAGATACAAAATTATCGAATACGTAAAACCGACCAAGATCAGAAGTTATAGGTAAGCTATATAAACTGTAACCGTATTTCATGTTCTTGGTACGTAATAGTCAATCAATATTGCGGTATTAAATCAGGCTCCATTTTGCGGCCAATTAAGAGACAGATTATCTCAGCTGCACCGGTGATCACCTGCAGTTCCGTTCGTAATCGATATCGGGAGATGTCGTGGGCAGATGACACCGCTTTGTAAATATCATAGACGCAGAGTGGATCCACCGTGACATGGATCACCTATTTTGACATTCATAAGTGTTCTGTATGGACCTAAATTGAATAAAAAAATTGTTATCTTTATCTTATCTTATCATGATGAGCATACTTATAACTATAATATTTAGCTGTCAGATGGTTTTGAACATTTGATCCCACGTTGGGCGCCATTTATTCAGAGTAAAATTTCTAGTTTGTAAGTTTAGGAGAACTAAGGTCACAGACGTAGCCCAAAGGATTGCATGCCTCAAGTGGCAATGGGCAGGGCACATAGCGAGGAGAACAGACGGCCGTTGGGGCGGAAAGGTCCTCGAGAGGAGGCCACGTACAGGAACTCGTAGCCGCGGCAGCCCTCCTACATGGTGGACCGACGATCTGGTGAAGATCGCGGGAATCCATTGGATGCGGGAGGCACAGGACCGATCTGTGTGGAGAACATTAGGGGAGGCCTATGTCCAGCAGTGGACGTCCATTGGCAGAAATGATGATGATGATGATGAAGTTTTGCTGTATATTAATTTTTGAAAAGATGTGTAATTTTTATATCTGAATAAATCTATTTTCTTTCTTTCTATTTAACTATGTAAGATAAGTATTTCGATTAATTCATAGGTATTACGTAGACTGAAGGTTGGATCCATATCACCGTCTTCTTAGATCAATGCACGAGTAATGTAAGATTTACCATTGTGTTTTAAAATTTTTAAGAATGTTTCTACTCAGTATTATATTGTTTTATCTTTAGCTTTACCGAATTAGGTATCTGTCTTACCAAAATTATGTTATGTATAACTTAACTTTGAAAACTATTATTACTAATGTAATATCTATTATAACTTAGTTTAATAATAAAATATATAAAAAGCTGTATGTTTCCTAAAATAAATAGTAACTCTAAGATGTAGGACACAAAAGAATCCTGAATAATGCGAGTATTAATTTGCACCCCAAATTAGGCACCATTTAACTATGTATTCTAAGATATTCTCTTCATTCTTGCGTAAAAGTTAAATGCTTCTTCTTCTTTGAGTGTGTAGTATAATATGATATAGGGTGCCCCTCCTAAAACATTTACATTACCTATATATTGGAATTTTAAATTTGCATACTAAAAAATTAGTATAATTTATTGAAACAACTGTTCTTTTGAAATAATATCGGTATTGTAAAACCTAAAATTATACAAATAAATATTTGAGTATTGAGTGCCGTCTTCTAACAAAGGTTGGCGATCATAATATAATAGGAGAACGGGTGCTGGATGCGTTTATTACACCTCTGGCGAATATTTTTAAGTCAATATATTGTTTTTCTTCCTGAGCTTCCCTTTCCTCGTATCTTACATTAAAATGTCATATTAAAAGACGCTTTGTCTGGGTTGCATAGGTAGTAAGTAAGTAACTAAAGCAAAGTAAAGCAAGTATTTGTGCTTTGCAAGAATTCAGCATAAAAAAGCAACAATAGGTTTCCAAACTAGGCTAAGCCTGTATCTTGGAAACCAGAGAACAGTCTTAGGATTCCGAGTTCTTGCAATCACCAAATAAACATAAGAAAATAATTTAAAAAAAAAAAGTAAGTAGGTACCTGCACTTGAATGCTGTAGGTCTCTTAATTCGTATAATAATGTCCTATTAGATGAAAACACATCATCTCGGTTCTACCGGTGTTTATCCTCAAAGGGGTTCGGCCGATATCGTGGGGGATGCGATGGCGTGGGCAGGTATTATTACGAAATGATTAAATGTTACGTAGACAGAGCAGATCAACCCCAGGCACAGATTATATATGCCTCAGGGTTGATTCGCCAGAACAATGGATATGCGAATAAACATAATAGCTAACTGTCAGATGTACGCTACAAATGTGTCCTGAATAATGGGAATATTAGCGTCCCACGTTGGGCGCCATTTAACCATGGCTAGGATCTTTATTCATGGGGAATGTTATGTAAAGTGGACTCCTGTTTCCGCACTTAAATTCCTACTTGGTCGGTTGCCCTTTTTGCTAAAACTTAAATGTTACGAAGACCCAAGGACAGATATCACAACGCCTTATATACTTGTGACTGGGAAACCAACACAGTGCAAAAAGTGACCTTTTTATGATCGTTATCATTAGTCCGTGGCGGTAGGTATGTTTGACTAATATTTGGGTGACTGGGACTATTTGTGACTCAGAGGCGGCAATCACTTACCTGAAAATCTGCGCAAGGTTGGCATTTTTATATTTTTTTACCTTAACAAACAAACCCTTTTTTAACTCAATTCCACAACAAATTGAATCATGCTACTTCTTACTCACACACATGGATTTCCTATTTCACTCCCACCTGAACAACGTTTTGGATCAACTCGCCCGATGAATGAGCGTGCTAATGCCGAACAATACCCGTAGATGAGCTACGAATGCTAGATCGTAGCCGTAGCATAGTTGTAGTGATGCGTAGCAACACGTAGCTACGGGTGACGTCATTCCTGTATCGGTACCGCAGGATGTGTGGGCGGAATTCAATGATGTGAGATAATGCGGATTTGATGTATGTTTTATTTTTATACGCAGTAATTTGATTGTTAACTTCTCTTCAGTTTTTAAATTTAACGCAATGGCTGTCACTGCTTAATTTATTTATTGAAAAAATGCAGCGCGTTGACATGTTGCAATGACACGGTATTATTAATCACTAATGGCATTTTAATTTCAGATGCATTGCGCTTTTGTTAAACATGAAATGCGTTTCTAATTTTCTTCCTTATTATGTGCTTAAATTTCAAAGTTCTACTATATTAAAGTTATGTTATTTTTCTTTTGCCTTGTACAGTCAAAGAACGAAAAGGTTCGTCACTTTTCAAATTGATTCGTTTGATATGCTATGAACACTTATTACCTTTCGTAAATTTGTCAGAGTAATACCAGTTGCACAGAAAATTTTGCTTAACTGTTAGATCAGAAAGTTCAGCTTTGCTTGTAGCAACATTGATTCCTTATCATGTAAAGAAAATTCAAAGAAGGTTGGCAGATTTTTAAAACGGTAGGTTGGTATAACTCATTCTTGCCGTGCAAGCGAAAATTTACCTTAAGGTGACGAACCGTTTTATTCTCGGTACTGTACCTACAATCTTCGAGCCAAACACAAAATTTAGTTTTTTAATCCCTGTATAAGTGTTGCTACGATCTGACGTTAGTCTTTTTTTAATGCTAGAGGCGGACAAACGAGCAAGCGAGTCACCTGATGGAAAGTAATCATCGCCGCCCATGAACATCTGCGAAATCAAAGAGTCTTTTCAATTAACTCGTAATTGGGTATTAAACTAACCAAATCTTGGATCATAGTTCAATTCCACCCTGGTCTCCAAAGCGACGTGATTGGACGCAAACGAGAACTACACGATAGGATGAAATAATCTAAGTTTTTATGTGATAGATGTCAGGCCAGCAAATGGGTCACGTGGAGGTAATCAATTGATATAGCCCACTAACACCAGTAGAGTCAAACTCAAATAATTCTTTATTTGCATAGGCTTGTACACAGCACATACATATCGTCATACATTTGAATGACTTAAAACTATTTATAAGTCATCATCATCATCATCATCAGCCCATTGAAGTCCCCACTGCTGGGGCACGGGCCTCCCTCAATCACATGAGGGGTAATTGCCATACTAACCACGCTTGGCAGACGGGTTGGCGAGGGTTTAGATATAAATTGGCCGTGTGGTCCCCGGCAGAGTAGAATAGGCCACCCTCACTCTTACCGAGGTGTCGTAAAAGGCGACTAAGGTAAAGCGGCTGGCTGATGATCATTCAGCACCCAGAGAAGGATAACTCTGCATTTATTTATAAGTACTTATGTATAATTTACATGTTAGTACCTATATATGTTGATACATAAAATATACTAACGAAATAATTAAACATAATGCGATTCTACCACCGGCTCGGAAAGTTGTTTCTGGTTACAGTCTCAAACACCTGAGTTACAGACATCAGAAACAATAGCGGAATTACAAATATATACATTTAATACTTTTCTTTTGTAAATACATACTTAGAATAATACATAGAAAACACCCAGACCAATACAAACAGACATGTTCTTACTGTGCGGGGATCGAACCCGCAACCCTTGCACCAGAGGCAGCGTTCACTACCACTGATCCACACGGGTTGTCAATACCCTCTTCCAATAATTTCCTTTGCTTATCCTCTTCTCCCCGGCACCCTCACTTCATTCAGCAAAGCACGACCAAGCGCGCTGTTTCACGCCATTTTTCTATGACGAAGCGTGGCTCTCTTAAGTTTGTGTAAACACACGTGAGAACTTAGTATCCGGGTTATAGCTAAATCTTTCTAATCCCCTCGTCCCATAGTTACAAAGCAACACGTTGCGTAACCTGATTGTGTCCGGTTTGCTTTGCGGCTGCGTCTGAGCGATTACCCCGCAGCCACTGTGCGACAAGCTAGCTTCATTTAGCTTTGCCAAGGATTATTCATGTCATGTCATAACATAACAAAGGAATATCGCTGTAGGTTACTCTGGGCTCAACTCAAATAAAAGATAGATACATACCCTATTACCTACCCTATCAATTACCCTATTACAAATACGTTATTTCTTTCCTATACCTAAAGTTTGTCATATTCAAATCATTTATTGCGTATCACATACAAAAATAATGGTACATTTAAAAGTGAGTAGATGTGACACCCTGTCAGGGCACAGCAATTCATAAGAGGGCGCACATTATAATGAATTACACAATAACTAATACTGCTCAATTTTACAATCATAATACTTAGTAATACAATAATGTTTAACAATTTTAACATATACTTAGAAGATAATAAATAGCAAATTACAATTTATTATCAAAGACATATTTATTTGTGAGGCAGTATCTATAATTTATCATTAAAAAATCTTGTAGGTTGTAATAGCACTTATTAGTTGGAAATAATATAAGATTTTTAATAAGTCGAGTAGGATTTTCAATATTTTTCATATGGTTTGGAATATGATTGTATATTTTTACTGTCTCGAAGTAATTGCAACAAGCGACAAGACCGCCTATTAATATCTGTTATTGTTATATCATACCTTTTTTTTTTTTTTTTTTTTTTTTATTTATTTATCACATGAAATAAAAATACAATAAATCTTATACAAAAGCTTTTAAAAACCACTAAGGTTTACTCTAAAGCTTAAGAGTTCACAAATGATATATTTTTTAAAAAAAAAATACTAATACTAAATATTACAAATAACTAGTGTAGGGTACAATTATAAATATTACCAGCCAAGACCACTATAGCAATGAACAAGCATCACTACAGTAGCCCAAGGAAGTAATCTTTAAGCTTATATTTTATATTTTCTATTGTGATTTCATCCACTAACTTCTGCGGCATATTATTGATAAGTCTAGGCAGTAGGTACTTCACAGTGCGTGCGCCGTACGCGTTGTTTGCGCGCGGCTGCCAGAGCCGGTTCTTGCAGCTAGCTCGAGTGTATACCGGGTGGTCAATTTGTGTTTTAAAGGATTCATTGAAAAAGTGCTCCTTTAGTAAGGTATATTGAAATTGGATGTGGATCGGTAATGTTCTGCAGTATTTAAAAAGGCCGGACACGTCATCTTGAAATCTAATTTTAGTTTTGTAGGGGATTATTGTTTTAAGTATTTTAATTTGTAGCTTTAGGATCTCGTTCAGATACGACTTATAAGTTCGCCCATAACTACTCAGTCCATATTGGACGTGTGACTCAGCAAGTGAATGGTACAACAACATTTTGACCTTAAAAGGAATGCGATTGTTTAAGATGGTAATGTTTGCCAAAAATTGTTTGAGCCTACTACTAACACGTTCGATGTGGTTACCCCAATGGAATTTGCGATCTATGATTAGGCCAAGATATGTATGGTGGTCGACTACATCTATAAGTGGGCAGTTGCATGTAGTTGTGTTTGTTCCATGCAGACAACTGTGATCGTGCGCCACTAATTTTTGGCTTATTGTGTGTTTTATGTACGGAGATTGTATCACTAGCAGCTTTGTTTTACTTGCATTAAGGACAAGTCCAGCGTCATGACACCATCTAGCTAGTGCATCCAGGTCCGTTTGCATGTGTTTGCAGGCTACTTGTGGGTTTTTGTCAGCTATTACAAGACACGTGTCATCAGCAAATTGATAACACGTGCTGTTGACAATACAGTCGCTCATATCGTTGACGTAGGACAAGAAGTGCAAGGGACCCAGTACGGAGCCCTGGGCCGTGCCCTCCGTTACCGACATGGACTTACTGTTGGTGTTATTGACCTTAACAGTAAAACATCGATTTTTTAAGTAAGCCCGGCACCATTCTAGGAAAGGTCCGCGAACTCCACATCTGTCCAAGCAATCTACTAATTGGACGTGCTTTAGTGTATCAAAAGCACGAGAAAAATCTATAAATAAAACTAGCACTTGCTTTTGCTCATTCAAATTATTATTGACTTCGTCATAAAATTTTGATAATAGGTTATGTGTGCCCTTACCCGCTTGGAAGCCAAACTGGCAAGAGTTAATTACTTTATGTTTCTTGTAGAAAGTATGTATTTGTTCACATACATATTTTTCTATTATTTTATCGATTGATGAAAGTAATGTAATAGGCCGGTAATTTGTATAATCATCACGTTTGCCTTTTTTATATACAGGTCTTACACAACCCTCTTTTAATTTATCGGGGTAAATACCAGTTTCGACACTAGTGTTAATTAAGTCAGATATTGTCTGGGAGACGGGCTCTCCTATTAGTTTTAGATCAGAAGTTGAAATGCTGTCGGGACCTGGTGCCTTTCTTGAATTTAATGTTTTAATTATTTTATGGATGCTTTTAGAGGACGCTTTTTGAAATAAAATGCTTGAATTAAGTGATGTAGTTGAATTATTATTAACTAATTTAATGTTACAATTTGGAATAATATTTTTTACTGCCTGATCAAAACTTTTCGCAAAATTATCTGCAATACTCTTAGACGTGAGTCCTTGGGCTTTAAACGCCTTGAGTATAGCTGAATCTATCGACAGGGTAACCCTGCCCAACATTTGATTAACAAGAGCATATACTTTTTTGATATTTCTGAAATTGTTATTTACCTGTATTTGGTTTTTGTGAAATAAAGAATATTTATCTATCTACTTATTCTTTATTGCAAAAAAAAGAACAAAAATACAGGTATGGTACAACAACAGCCAATACGATAAGGCGATCTTATTGCTTGTAATGAATTCCTTCCTAACAACTTTTGGGTAGAGAAATGAAACAATGTAATACCTAATAATAAAAGATTCACCCTTGAAATAACATGATTATGATTTTTGAATCATATTATCGTTTATTGAAAATCATATCATTTTAGTATGTGAAATACTCTAATGAAATTATTTTTATACTTTTGATTTTTATTCTATATATTTCCACCACTGCATAGTTTCTCAAAACATAAGGTCCACTTACGCCAATCTTTTTTCAACTCGATATCCATATATAAAGGGTCATGATACATTGACGGATGGACAGACAGATGGACAATAAAGTGATCATATAAGGGTTCCTTTTTAAACGAGTATTCATTGTCTTTGCTGTTCTGGTATGCTAGGAAATACCGATGACTTCAAAGAATGCCCTAGATCGAGATTTGGATACGATTGGTGTATGTCACCTCTGTAGTGCAGTGGTTAGTGGGTCGTACTTTAAAGCGACGGTTGCGTAAGAGATCCTGGTCCGATCCCCAGATCGGTCCAAAAAATTGTACCTAAGTTTCCTGTAAGAAATTCTCAGTTTCATCCCGGAGTCTAGAAGTTGACGGTCTTGTACCCCCGTGCCGATGCCTTCTCCGATCGTGATGCACTAGTGTCCTATCGGAATATGAAGGTAAAAAATAGAGAGTGCACTTGTGTTTGCGCACACACTTGAGCCCGTGGCCGTAATCGGTTGGAGGTTATTATTATAATGACTGGTGTGGAATTGTCTGGCATGGGACATTGACTGCTGGTTTTATTCGAATTTTCGGAAACTTTTTTTATTTTTAAAAACCAACTACTTTCGTTAATATATGCGCCATAAAAACCGAACTAATATGTGTATAGTCTCGGCCCCTTTTGTGATCTGGTTCAAAACAAGAGTTAACATTGCTCTAGTTCTCGCATTGTGGAACTCCGCCTCCACTAGCCATTATATGAGTTGTCTTTGTGTATGCAGTTCATAAGGTTGCAAAACGGTTGCAGACCAAAAGCTAAGCTTTGTTTTTGTTAGTATATGGACTGTATCGTTTATTTGTAAAGATATTTGTTTCATCATCATTATTTCAGCCAATAGACGCTCACTGCTGGCCTCCCCCAATGTTCTCCTGACCTTTACTAGATCATCGGTCCACTTTGTGGAAGGCCTGAATTTTTTTTTTTTTTTTAGATTTTCGCGTTGCATTATAACTACAATATATCAATACGGGGTTTAACACGATATTTATTATGTGCACTCACATATTTGGCTCGACGTTTCGGCTACGTTACAGCAGCCGTGGTGTGACCACGACCACGGCTGCTGTAACGTAGCCGAAACGTCGAGCCAAATATGTGAGTGCACATAATAAATATCGTGTTAAACCCCGTATTGATATATTGTGGCCTGAATTTTGTCACCTAAGCGTTAACACTTACTATATATTATATAGTAACTCACCCTTACTTCGGTTCGGGATATTAATACCACTTTATACCAATAGATGGCGCTAGGTGTCAATTACATCGCGCAAGCGTTTCATGTTTTCAGATCACCTATAAGCGTTGTCGTTTTCTATGAAAAGTATCTCTTTATAAACAGTATAGATATAGATTGATATCGAGCCACTGGTAATACTATATTAAGTAAGTTAACTATAAATGTGAAAATTCCTAAAACAATCCAAGCAGCCCCCACCGGGCAAAAAAGTTTACGACATCTGAATTTATAATGTTGCAAACTCATTGAAAATTCAGATGTCGAATGAACTGCGAATAAACTCTAAATGACAATTATTCACCCTAGCGCATTCTTTATAATAATCGAATTACTTTAAGATTCAAAAAGTTTAATGCATGGCACATTACATCAAGATGTTACATAAAATAAATTCATAAGAGCAAACATGGGACGCCCTGTAAGGGCATGACAACTTAACATATTACATAATAATGCTTTACTCGTCTTTTTTTGCCACGCACCCCCTAATTGTAGAATCAACTTCCCGCAGTGGTATTTTCGAACCGGTACGACGTTGAGATATTCAAGAAACGATTCCCTCTAGACCTTCCTAAAAGGCCGGCAACGCATCTCCACTCCCTCTGGTGTGGCTGATGTCCATAGGCGGCGGTGAAACCTTACCATCAGGTGACTCGCTTGCTCGTTTGCCTCCCTTTCTTGTTAAAAAAAATAACTATGTTTCATCAATTATTATACTTACTTCATTATAAGTCAATTCAAGTAACGTGACTAAGAGGGCATACATTATTCAGCAATATTACTCACTCACTCACACTGTATATGGATTAGATATCGTTTTACAGGGGACCACAATGAGATTATTCGATAGACAATACGTAATTACGAGTGAACGTGACGTCACGTAACCGCAGGTGTGTCGCGCAAATATCAACCCAATAATATAATTTGTATTTACCTATAAGATTTATTTACTTAAAGGGTTACTGAAATGACAAAAGCAATTAAAAATGTTATCGACTGTGGTCAGGCCGTGTGGTCACCCTCACTCTTCCCGAGGTGTCGTAAAAGGCGACTAAGGTAAAGTTGTTGGCATGATCATCAGCACCCAGAGAAGGAAAACTCTGCATTTATATCAAAACCCTCGCCAACCCGTCTGCCAAGCGTGGTGAGTATGGCAATTACCCCTCATGTGATTGAGGGAGGCCCGTGCCCCAGCAGTGGGGACTTAAATGGGCTGATGATGATGACGATGACAGGCTGTGTAATGGCCAAAATGATAAAAAAAATATTAACACAGATAATGAGGGCCTTAGCGTAAGGCAATTGTTCCGCCTTGCACTAAAAACGCAGATTTAGCGGACCCATTTACGGTTCAGTGGTGCCATCAACAGATTTTTACGGATTGTAATGAAATTAAGACAGTAAATTAAAAAAATGATCATTCAAGCTTATTTTGCCCATGCTATTCATGTCACAATTATGTTTAGAACTGAACACAATAATGGAGTTATACTTTTTTATAATATTTCTTAGAGATGATGACGCGTACTTGTTGGACCCAAGAATTTGTGCATGGTTATTTAATAAATAGTATACGTAATTACCAAGAAGTTGTAACCCCGAAATTATTTAAAATAGATCCGGCTTACTAGCTAAAAATTAAAATTGATTGGCGTCGCTCGTGTGTCCTACCCGTCACCTTAAAGGTCCTCAAGTTCTTAGCCATCGGGAAATACTCCTGCAGCCAAATCGTTCTACAGATCTGAGGTATGTAGAAGAAAGTTCCGCGATCTATCTGTCTGTCTGTTTGTCCGTCCGTCTGTATCTCCCCTCTCCAGTGACATAAACTATTTTTGTCTCTTTCTAACGCGAGTAAAGCCGCGGACAAAAGCTAGTATTTATAAGTCCAGACTACGTGTTACTCAAATCTTAGTCAGCCAGTGTGGCATGAGATAAAAATCCTTTAGCCAACTATTCGCCGGGATTGATGGTCCGATAACTCACCTCTGTACGTGATTTACGATTCAGTACATTTCGCTCGTCGACTACTGTTGTCGATAATCGATCGATTCTTCACGTGATTTCAATAGTATCCGTAGTTTATCGATAGTATCGGCTAGCTTTTAAAGTTATATTATACTAGCTCAAAAATTGTTTTTTTTATGAGATAGGTGGCAGACGAACAGATGGATCACCTGATGGTTAGCGATTGCCGCCGCCCATGGACACCTGAAACACCAGTGGAGTCACAAGTGCGCTACCAACCTTTAAACCCCATTTCTTACGCAGCGAAATACAGCACAGTGCTGCTTCAGGCTGATTTTCTGTGCGACCGTGGTATCATTCCGGTCGAGCCGGCCCATTCATGCCGAAGCGTGGCTTTCCCACGGTCAAGCCATCTACAATATTTGAGATAATTATTCTGGGCGTGTAACCGTGATCCAGTCTCTCTGGTTCCCCTGTCAAAGAGAAGTTCAGGCGGCAGTCGCTTAATCTCATAATCATTTATAATTACCAGAGTTCCCGAATTCTGGATCATGATCCCAGCGCATCCCGGGCTTCGAAGTGACAGCTTTGTAATGGAAATTACACGCTTAGATGGGGAGAGAGAACGAACACCATTACAAGCCGTTACATTTATATAATTATATTGATAGTAACAATGTAACACGTACCTATGTTAAAGACAACGCTATCTCTCGGAAAAGCTTAAAATCATTCACTCGAATTTTCAAGCACATGGCTTCCATTCTATCGACAATTTAACTAGATCACAGACTTTTGTAGCTTCTCAAAAACCCTTTCTGTTTATTACTAGATAAAATAATGTAACTTTTAAAACAGTCGATCCGATAAAATAGTAAATTGGCGAAATATATATGATAGTCTTAAATAATCGGTACATCGGTAGGGCACTTATTTATTTTCAACTAAAAACCATCGATATTAAATCTATCGATTGTGCTGCAACACTATCGCCGACTTCTCCGAGGGATAAAACTGTCCATTTGTAACGTGATTGGTAAAAGTTCTTTGCAGCAAGTGATTGACGGAGTAAGCATTTCGTTTTAGAAACTAACTTTATGCGTAAAAGGGCAAAAATGGGCGGCAATCACACTGACTGCAAAGAAGTTGATAGGTGAGAGGAAAAAGGGCTTGAGATTTTTTTTTTAATAGAGTAGATAATTTTTAAAATGAACTGTACGAACCGCCAAGCCGAGTTATTCAATCTGTTACTGCAATAGACTTTTATACTATTTTAATTTTAATATGGGTTACACTCTATAATTTTAATAGTTTACATAAGGTTTAGATCACAAAAACAACGGCACAGACGGTAAGCTTACAACACAAGTTCACGCATACTTATGACTTAGGAACTTATAATGAATACTGAGAACCAACAGCGAAACGGAATCTTTATCCATGTCTCTTTCACACGCTCTGTGCATCTGTTTGGTTTAGATACGAGAGGTTCTCTTTCGTTTGGTTCGTAACGTTTCGTTTTAGGCCCTGGTCTCTGCTGGTACCTGCCACAGATGCTACAACTAATTACGAACTTTGAAGCTGTTTGCGCAAGGATTTTTAGACAATGTTTCATTTGCATTTTTTTTTTCGCGAGTTCTCGTAGAATTTATTGGCTGCCTCAGAATTCTCAGGATAAAAAGTAAGAGTCACTGAAACTACTAGAATGGAATAATATGAGACTTACTTACCTTTAAATACTCAAACCCTTTAGTCGCTCACTTCATTGTAATTGGAACTGTTTGATATCTTAAAAAATCTTGATTTACCTGTACATGAGTTTAAGCTGCATGTAAAAACCTGCCCAATGCAGAAAGGCTACTATAAAGTAGATGGTTATTTAAATGATAAGGATTCCTGGACATGTTGATCTCTCGCCTGTCTTCTAATGTATAATTTCATTTCATAATTTTACTTTGCCGATTTATTTAAACGATACTGAATATAAGCATTGTACCTATGTCATATTGTCACTGTAATCATAATTTATATAAGAATGAAAATTGTAATTACCAGATTATTTGAAAAGCGTAACTACTGAGTTTCTTGCTGATTCTTCTCGGTAGAAATTAACACTCCGAATCAGCGGTATATTACATAATATTTGACATTCATAAATGATCTGTAAGGACTTAAATTGAATATAGATATTTATTTTTTATTTTTTTTAATTACCAGACTCCCCAAACCTTTAATATTATCTAAGCCTGGCATACTTGTGAACAGGTGCCACCTTTGGGGACTGGTCTGCTTCGGTTTACCTCATAATATTTATTTCATTATTTCCTTTTTTTTTATTTTGTGTTACAATTAAACTGTAGGGCTTGGTATGATTATCATACAACATTGTATGAAAGTTTGAATATTAAAAAGAGTAACTGGCGAGTTTCTTGTCGGATCATCTCGACCAGAAAAAACTTTCTAAGCCGGTGGTAGAATCGCATTTTGTTTATTTATTTTTTAGTATATTTTATGCATCTACATAATATATATCTTAACATGTAAATTATACATGAGTTATAGTTAAATGTATTAAATTACTCAATGTGTGGCGATTTGTAAATGCTGTGTACAAGCCTATGCAAATAAAGTTTTTTTTTTATTTTTATTTTAAATGCGTATTTACTTGCGGTCCGGTCAAAATTGTTAGTAAAAATATGAGGACTATACATGATTAAAAGGTTACTGTTTAGTACCTATGCTTTTATGCAATAAGTTTTTAGCCCACTGATTCTACAATCCTTTGGCCCTCCGATGAATTTTACATACATGATCTAAGGGCCGATTTTTTATCCGTAGTTAAACTAAGTTAATGGTTTAAAAAAGTAACCAATGAGCAATAGTAAGCTAAACCAATAGTTATATTACAAGGAATTATGTCACTTTGACGCTGTCACTTTGACGCCGTCACTTTGAATATTGGTTAGACAGTTAATAATAGGTAGTTAATTTAACCAATAGGTAACTACGGATCAATAAATCGACCCTAAACCAAAATTTTATAAATATTTAACCAACAGGTAACTACGGATCTATAAATTGACCCTAAACTAAATTTTTTTTTATAAATACACAAAAAAGGCTCGTACCGAGAGTCTGTAGACAAATCTTTTATTCAAAAAAAAAATCAACTCTAAGCTTACCCAAACCTCTTTGCTTTGGTCGCCATCGGAAATAAACACCCCTTTCCCCAAGATTGGGCCTCCGGTACCCTCACTCACGCAGCGAAACACAGCACAGTGCTGCAACACGCCGGTTTTCTGTGAGGCCGTGGTATCACTCCGGTCAAGCCGGCCCATTCATGCCGAAGCATGGCTTTACCACGAAATGACACTGAGATGAGACTCAAACCTTTTTAGGATCTATCCATCTGGTGACATGTAATGCAGGACAACCGTCTCTACCAGAATGTTTTTTATGTGATAGATGGCAGACGTGCGATCACATGGTAAGTGATTGACGCCGCTCATGGACGCCCGCAACACTAGTGGAGTGGATGGTGATACCATGGCTAACAGAAAACTGGCGGCTTGAAGCAGCTCATACTCTTAAGTACCTAAATAAATCCTACTAACACCAGCATTGCACCAAGTTGTTTACTGCGTAAACAGGAATTGGTGCAAGAAATATATTAGCAATATTCAATAATTTATACAAATGTCATCTCAAATTTTCATAATCAACGCAACAACAATAACAATAGTAACTTAGTATTTACATAAGTAATGTAATAGCATGTAAGCATGACAAAAAAAACATTCTAACAATAATTAAGACAAAACATGAACATATAGTAACATAACAAAAACATAATAAAAAAATTTGACATAGAATAAATAACATTAAGACTCGTCTTAGAAATTTAAGGAACTTTTAGGCACATAATCAAAAACTTTGATGCGCGCAGCACTGTATAAACTCTTTAAGCACCTTCCCTTCTCCCCTTCCTTCGTGATGCACACTGCCAAGGAGTGGAGCACCCTGCCAGCGTCTGTTTTTCCCAGTTAATATAACCCCAATATTCTCTAAGCTAGAGTGGATAGGTTACTTTTGGGTAAGCTCGCTTCATCGTAGGTTTCCTCTCAACTCTAGAGTTCAGTAGCCAAGAGCAAACCCATCATCAATAAAAAAAAGTCGGCTTAGTCGGAAAGCAGTTGCCCGCTTAGCAAAAGACAGTTGGTTCGATTCCCACCCGAAGACTGTCGAAAAATTTTGAAGTGCCCTATTTCATCATCATCATCATCATTTCAGCCAGTAGACGTCTACTGATGGACATAGGCCTCCCCCAATGTTCTCCACACTGATCGGTCCTGTGCCGCCCGCATCCTATGGATTCCCGCGATCTTCACCAGATCATCGGTCCACAAGGGGGGCCTGCCACGGCTGCGACTTCCTGTACGTGATCTCATTTCGAGGACCTTTCCGCCCCAACGGCCGTCTGTTCCCCTCGCTATGTGCCCTGCCCATTACCACTTGAGGCATGCAATCCTTTGGGCTATATCTGTGACCTTATTTCTCCTGCCGATCTCATCATTTCTGATACGATCACGCAGGGAGACTCCGAGCATAATCTCCATTGCTCTCTGGGTGACTTTGAGCCTCCTTAATCTTCACATTGTAAGCGGCCACGTTTCGGTTCCGTATGTCAATACTGGCAACACACACGCATTGAAGACTTTCGTCTTGAGACACTGCGGTAGATGGGCCGAAAATATGCTGCGTAGCTTACCGAACGCTGCCCAGCCGAGTTGGATTCGTCGATCGACCTCTTTCTGGAAGTTGGACTTACCAAGCTGGACTTTTTCTCCAAGGTAGATATACTCGTCTTCAACTTCCAGTGTAGAGCTACCAACCTTTACAGGAGCGGGTACGATATGGGAATTCGACATGATTTTCGTCTTGTCCATGTTCATTTTCAGACCCACTTGTTGGGAGACTCTACTGAGGTCGTCAAGCATTGTGCCTAAGTCTTCCAAAGTCTCAGCCATGTGCCTTATTTACTTAAGAATAAATTGCAAAACGCCCTGTTGGTCTAGTGGTTTAAGTACCGGCTCGTGATCTCGGGCTCCTGGGTTCGATTCCCGGGTCGAGCGAAAAGTATGTTTCGAATTTTTCGAACATAGCTCGGGTTTGTGATCACCAATCCGCATTTGGCAAGCGTGGTGATTAAGCCTAATACCATCGTAGTAGCAATTACTTGATTTCTATGATTTGAGACCGTTGCCCTGCAGTGGGACAGTTTATAGGATACTATATTATAAATTGCAAAAAATACTATACCCAAAAAAGCTCATACGCTGTTTGAGTCGAGTGAGTGAGGGTAGGTACTGAAGGTTTCATCAAAAGGTTTGGCAATGCACTTGTGACACCACTGGTGTTGCGTGTATCTGTGGCCAGTCGTAATTGCTTACCATCAGGTGATTCGTCTGCTCGTCTACCACCTATCACATTAAAAATATTGACGACCCGTTTAGCGCAGTGGTTTGTGCGCCGGTTGGAACGCGGGTTCGATTCCCGCACCAGCACAAATGTTTGTTGATGAAATATACATTTGTGTTGGGTCTGGGTGTTTGTTGTACCGTCGATGTTTCTGGTTTCCAAAATTCAAAGGAAAACCTTAGTTTGGGACTAAGAAAATATGTATCTCAATTTATTTATATTCAACGTCATCCGCCTTAGCTTGAATATCTCCCGAAAAGACATAATTATTTTAGTCATTCCAGTCGCAAGATTAGAGATAGTGAAAGAACTTCCCAAAATTCTTTCCTTTTCTTTGTTTCAAAGGCATACCCGGCTCTAATTGGGAAAAGCCAGGTTTTTCTGATCTCGAAATAACGAGCCAGATTGAAGGCTTTTACTTGGACATAACTTAGTAGATATAAGAAACAAATGTCTTCAGATATAGGTAGAAATAGAAATAGAAAAATGTTTAATAGGCACCAAAACTAAACATTACTTATTGATATACTTCCTATGACATTGTAATAATAGTGTAACATTGAAATTTATAATTTGTACGTCAGTGAAAGACAAGGCATAGTGACACAATACTCTCCAACAACATCTGTAATCTACCTATGTTTTACAAATAAATCATTTGTATTTGTATTTGTATTTGATTTAATCTTAATCTAGGTATAGTAAAATATCTGAATTCTAAGAGGCTCCAAAAAAGGTCCTTGCTCAGCTATTTGTCGATACATAGAGCCTCGACGCTGATATTCAGCGGATACCTAACGAAATGCATATTTGACATACAGGTAACTTACAACTAAAACAGAGGTCGATTGCTTATAATGCACCATACAACATGTTTAGATCAAATACTTCTACAGATTTAACGTCAGTATATATATTAAGATATATTACTTATGTATTATAGACAAATTCAAAAACTAAATTGGAATATTATTATAAAGGCAACATTATACAGGTTGTATCTGTGGAATTTCCAAAAGTCATAGAATAAAATATGTTGTTCAGAATGGTTGATAGAACACGTGGTTAAACGGATGTAAATGTTCACAGATACATCCTGTATAGGTATATGTTATTTATTTATGGCAGGTAATTTTAATAAATGAATTTTAGTAATTTATTTGTTTTTTTTTTATTATGTGTGATAAATGACAGTATGCTTATTCGGCCTTTTCTTCATTTACAAGTTATATTCTATATTTCAGTTTAAATAATCTAACGTTTGGACGATATCTAATCGGTGGTGGAATGATATTCCAACACTTTGAAGCAGAATACCCGAAACTACCACGAAACGCGGCTGTATTAAATGTTAAATAGATACCCCGTGACTGCCTTTGGGTGTAAATGTTAATTTATGAAACATATACGTTGGATTTTTTTCTTTTATAACCCCGATATCTATTTTAGCTGCCGAATTATAAAAGGGGTTGAAAACACACTCGTCGTCAAAAGATGGGAACACTGCTTAATTTTAATACTAGCAGAATTAGTGGATGGTAAATCCCAAAGCCTCGCTCACCGACGTAGAGTGGCCTGTCTATCGGTTTTTTATAGGATGCATTTTGGAGAGTGTTCGAATGAGCTTCACGACCTGATACCACCTTCTCCTTTCTACCACCGGACATTACGGAAGACGACAGGAATCCACCCTTACACTGTGCAAGTTCCACCAGCTCGTACTAAGCGTTTCGCTTCCTCTTTCTTGGTACGAACTGCTAAGGAATGGAACAACTTGCCGGCTTCTGTATTCCCAGAGAGCTACAATTTGGGTGTCTTTAAGTCGAGAGTGAATAGGCTTCTTCTGGGTAAGCACGCTACATCTTAGACCTTATTGTCACTTTCCATCAGGTGAAATGAGGTCAAGTGCAAACCCATTTAATATATAAAAAAGAAAAAAAAAGCCCATATAACCATACAAACAATCATTATCGAGGAACAAAACTGCTGAACAAGAATTTCTTTGACACTGAATACTTTTTTAATATGAATATACATATGTCAAAAGCAAAATATAGATAAATAGATGTACTTTATTGCACAAACAACACAACTTAAGTAACTAGGCATTACAGTATTTTTTAAATTTATATTAAGTAAATATAATACTATAAGTAAATACATATGTACGGGACAGAGAATAAAAAGGTTCGTCACCTTAAGGTAAATTCGCTTGCACGGCAAGAATTAATTATACCAATATACCGTTTTAAAAAGATCTTCAACCTTCTTTAAATTTTCTATACATCAACAGGAATCAATGTTGCTACAAGCAAATGTGAACTTTCTGATCTGACAGTTAAGCATAATTTTCTGTCCCACAAGTAGGTATTACTCATAGCAAACGAATCATTTTGAAAACTGACGAACCTTTTCGTTCTTTGACTGTACCTAGTACTTACAAAATTAAAAACCATTTTATAAATAAATATTTGTATATTTATTGCTTCGATGATATAATATAAAATTTAGCTCTAATTGCAATAATTTACAAAAAATATCTTGAAAACCAATCATAAACCTTATTTTCGTATGGCTTACCGGCCCGGAAAAAACCGAGATACAAAATAAACCTAACAGGATCGGTAGATACGGACAGCAAATTGGAAGAGGACTTAGATTCTTTTTATTCGCCCACTGAATCGAAACACCAGATTTACTTGAAATTGGGTCCGGAAATTAAAATGAAATTTGTAGACAAAAATTATATTGTGTTGAAATTGTAAACGAAAAAAAAGAATCCCCACAAAAATATTTTCATGTAAAATGTTGCCAAGTCAAGCTATTATGACTCGCACTCAAAAAGTTCTCCCATCTCACGTTGAGCCAAGCCTTAAGTCAACACGAACTAATACTACAAGACACAAAGTCTACACCTTAGTTAAGTGCAGATGACAGCAGTCAAAGAGAGATATCTTGCGAGCGCAAAAGCCAGTAGCGAGGATGTCCAATCCCTGAGCAATGTTTCCCAGTAGGCCGAAAATAATCTGGTCAATTTTAATGCAGCCAAGACGCAAGCGTATCCCTTCACCGCAATAAAGAGTCCCTTCACCTTGGCTTTCCAGGGTGCGACTGTATCTGTCACTGACCGTATAGACCTTCGCATGAAGTTGAAGTTGGACGTGTATGTGTGTCTGTCTATGACATCGTAGCTCCAGAACAAATGAACCGATTTTGATTTTGTTTTTTTTTGTTTCAAAGATGAATAAGTAGGGAGTGTTTTTAGCTATGTTGAAAGAAAATCGATCCAAGATGGCCGCCGTCACAAAGATTTGGATTTTATGTTTTAACACAACTCCCACAATATGGGTATCATATAAAAGGGCTTGAATAGCAGAATATATTAATTGTGAAAAATTTCAAATCCAAGATGGCCGCCGTCAGAAAATGACGAATAACCTATTTATTGTTCCAACTGCCTCAATATAGATATCAAATGAAAGAGCTTTAGTTGTGTCGGGGGCTTTTTAAATTTTTAATTTAATTTATATACATGCTGTACTTCGGGGAGTTTGCTGCTGAGCTGCAGGAACTCATTCCGCCATCCCCTTTTTACCATCGAGAGAGCAGGCGACCTGGAGAATATCATCCCTTCTTGGTCAATATTCCTAGATTGCGTACAAAGCGCTTTTCCTCCTCATTCGTGATGCACACAGCCAAGAAGTGGAACGCCCTGCCAGAACCCCAATATTTCCAAAGCTAGAGTAAAGATAATGATAAAAAATTCTTTATTCAATTTAGGTCCACACAGAACACTTATGAATATCAAAATAGGTACATAATATCTACCGCTGGTTCGGAATGTCGATTTCTACTGAGAAGACACCAGCAAGAAACTCAGTAGTTACTGTTTTCAAATATTGATGATGTTACAGAGTTTCAATTGAGAAGAGAAAAAAGAATACAATTATGAAAGTTAATAGACTACTATGAATAACAACTCAAAAGATTAATCAATTAACATGACCAAGAATCCTTATCATTTAAATAGTATTGTACACTATAGTAACCTTTCTTCATTAGGCAGGTTTTAATATGAGACTTAAACTTATCCAGTGATAGGTTAATGACATTTTGTGGTAGCTTATTAAATATCTTAATACTTAAGCCAACAAACGAATTACCGATTTTATAAAGTCTGAGGACCGGGACGGGAAGCCTTTGTTTATTTCTAGTGTTAAGACTATGACTATCGGACTTTTTTGGAAAAGTGTGCAAATTCTTACGTACATACATAATGCAGTCGAGGCTAAATTGGGAAGCCACGGTTAAAATATATTTCTTTAAATATTTCCCTAAGTGAGTCACGTGATCTAAGGCTGTATATAGCGGATGGTCCTTTTCTGTAATACAAGAATAGTTTGTATGTCAGCAGCAGACCCCCACAACAGTAGACCATATGACATCACACTGTGGAAATAGCTGAAATAGACCAGTCTTGCCGTCTCGATTTAGGTCAAGACGCCTAATTTTACTTGCTGCATATACAGCAGAACTTAGTCTTCCTGCCAAGGCAGCAATATGGGGACTCCACGGCATCGCATAGCATCTATAGTTATAAAACTGTGGAATCAATGATTTGAATAGATTCATTGTTCATCTTAATACTTTTATCGACCTGCCTTACATTTAGCATGGTGAATTTTCCACATTTGTGACATAGTGAATAGGCTACTTTTGGGCAAGCTCGCTCCGTCGTAGGTTTCCTCTCAATTCTAGATTTCAGTGTGAAGCTAAGAGCAAACCTATCTTCAATAAAAAAAAACAGAAAATATGTGGCTTGGTCATTTCACTGCATTCACATAAGCTTGATGGGCTTTTCTGTTATAAGTACAATAGGTCTTGTAGTGCCGAACGAATTGCCTGCTCGCCCAAGCCATGTTTTGAATAAGGTACACACCAACCTAGGCTAAATTTTTTGATAAGTGCTAACTTTTAGAACATAATAAGTACTATATTATTGCACAATATATATATTGCCAGTGGAGTCACAAGTGCGCTGCCAAACTTTTAACTCCCACAAATTGGGCGTCCGGTACCCTCACTCGCTCCGTTGATCTAGTGGTTTAAGTACCAGGCCGTGTTCTCGGGGACCTGGGTTCGATTCCCGGGTTGAGAAAAGGTATGTTTCGAATTTTTCGTACACAGCTCGGGATTTTGATCACAAATCCACATTAGGGAAGCGTGGTGATGAAGCCTAATCCCATCATAGTAGCTATGAATTTATTTCTATGATGGAGGCCTTTGTCCTGCAGAGGGACAGTATATAGGCTGATACTTTCACCTATACTCACGCAACGAAATACAGCACAGTACTGCTTCACGCCGGTTTCTGTGAGGCCGTGGTATCACTCCGCCCGTGCCGGCCCATTCATGCCGAAGCGTGGCTCTCCCACCACGTACTAAGGTAAGGTAAATTACGACTAGGTACTTGCTTGTATACATGTGGGATGGGGTTGAGACACGTTCAGCGCTGTTATCGCCCAATATGCTCTCCGTCGTCCGTCTTCGCTGATCATCTTTTCTTCTCTTCTTTGTTCCGTCGTCGTCTTTCTTATTCGTCCAAGGCTTTAATTTTCATCCATCCCGGACGAGCCCCCAAAATTGTGGGATGGGGTTTGGAATAAAGCCAGGGATTTGTATTTAAGTATTCTATATTAACTATCTTCTTAAAGCGTCGTCTTCCACGTCTTTACATCGTCCGCCATTCGTCGTATCTATCTCGCACGTCATTCTAATTCAAACATCGAACTCATACACGTTCCTTACCATGCATCTGCCGATCACCAATCCCACATACACTAAGAAATTCTACCGTGCTTGAGACAGAGATGACGTATCATGTACAGGGCAAGGTTAGTAGGTACCTAGTAAAGAAAATATAATAAGACATGAAGGAAGATATCGTGTCTGGCGCCGACAAGATTTATTTCTTGGTCAGCCCATGAGCAATTAAACAAACAAAAAAAAGCGCACGAATTCTCACATAGGTCCGAAGACTTTTCTTAGCAAGTATAAGTGGCCTTAGAAATAAGAAATAGGTTTTATTCTGTGAGGAAGGAAGTGCGTGTGCTTCACTGACAGACGAGAGAGGAAGTAAGTCTAACAAAAGCAGACGATTAAACGAAAAAGAAACATATTCAGACAGTGTGTGAAAAATGCTCGCAGGAACTAGTGTTGCGGAACTATCGATAGTTTCCCTATCGATCGTTGACTTTGAGAATCATTCGGATTATCGATACTACTATCGATAGTATTGCTATTGGTCAAAACTGTCGATACTATCTATAGTATCGATAGTAAATTTGATCAATACTATTCATAACGCCAATACTATCGATTGTTTAATACACGATACTATCGATAGTATTGTGTTGCTTAACAGAATCAATCCAAAACTTTCGATACAATCGATAGTATTGATATTTTCGTACTATCCATAGTCAGCTTTGTTTTGATAGTATTGATGCCTGATTAAATGTGTCCGATACTATCGATAGTATCGGATATTAAAAATCGACGGTATGGATAGTATTAGCGTTATTAATAGTATTGATCTAATTTTACTATCGATAGTATCGATACTATTGACAACCAGCAATACTATCGATAGAATATCGATAGCCTATCGGTAGACTATCGATAAGCACATTAGTAGGAACCAAATCAGTCATTACGAGATACAGTGCAAGTAAAATGAATATAAACTTCGAAGTAAATTATTTAGATAATATGGCAGTTCTAGCGACAGTTACAACCCACTGAGATTAAAAGACCGGTACGGAAATATGTTTATTGTAAAATTTTGAAAGCGTCTTCACGACTGTTTTTCATTTAATAATAATAATTCTTACCATAAGAATTAACCATGCATAGACGCATATTCAACCAAGACATACTCGTAACTTGAACTTGGCTCCCATTTAACATTTATGTTTTTGATGGGACTCAACTTACATAAGCCATCTTTTTCAAATCGACAGTCTATCGCTTCCAAGTCCAAGTATGTCACGTTTCCTATCATAACGATCACTCTTATCCATCGTCCCAGCTTGTCTATAGACCCGGGGTTTCTTAATTTGCAACCTTCATCATTTTAGCCAAAAGACATCATCAGCCTCCCCTCGCACGGTTCTGTGCCGCCCGCATCCAATGAATTCCCGCGAATTCACCAGATCGTCGGTCCACCTTGTGGGGGGGCCTGCCACGCCTGCGATTTCTCTTCAACCTTGTTACCTCCTAATTTATATAATCTGTGGTTACCACTCTGCCTAAAGCTAATTTTACCCCGCTTGCCTGTTTTATGTCTTTTTTTGGATTTTTTTATTAGGTATAGGTACGATTATGATGATCATGTTGTTACCCCCGCTAAATATTTAGCTGAATTACCCCCGCTGAATTATTTAGGTTAGAAGATCGGGGTATCGTCGATTGGGGATTTAAAAAAATAATAAAGCTCCTCTTTAATAAATAAATAAATATTTCACAACATCACATACTCGTACATTGATCTCACACCGAGATAGATAGCTCAAGCACCTGTGTTACGGATATCAGAATCAACAGTGGGATTACAAATATATAAATTTAATACTTTCTTTTGTAAATATATACTATGCATACACATGTTTGTACTGTGGGGGGATCGAACCCGCAACCCTTGGCCCAAAGGCAGCGTTCACTTCCATTCTTCCAAACGGGTCGTCAGTATAAGACAATTCCTTATCGATCAATCATTTAAACAAGATACTAATTAATATTTCGAACAGATTGCCTATTTTCAACCTCAAAGCAATGGATATTGCAAACTTTGTTGGTCTACAACTCTAGAAATTTTCTAATAACGTAGAGCCCCAAGCGATAATTCGTCAAATTCGAATCCGGACCATAATTATCTCTAAAACTTGAAGCCTTCTTGAGCCCACTAGAGGTTTCTATCACGCAAACGAATCCCGTATCGGAATCCATCATTCGCTCGATCTTCGAATCCCTCATCATCTTGGGTACGAACCTATTTCATGCGCTACTCGGTTTTTTTATGTGATAGCAGACGGATCACCTGATCGTATATTCTAGACAAAATAATAAAGTCGCCTTTCTTTTATTTCCATATCTTTCTTTTTTTTTTGCTTGTCACTTGTTTTGGTTTCCGTTTTTCATACTATACGCAATAAGTAAAACTGACGCATTTTTTCCTTTGGTCTCGTGTCGGCCAGTATGTTATAATACAAACATGACAGCTATGACGGTTGATCATTTCTAAATATATTTCAAAGTCCAGTACTAGACACCAGTACTGGACTTTGAAATATATTTGGAAATACTCGTGGATTCCCCCAAGCTAGGGGAGACACCAGAACTAAAAAATCCTGGTGTCTCCCCGGGAGAGACAATCAGGGGAGACACGAGTCCGAAGGGTAACAATTGACGCCAGTTACCTTCGAGGTGCACAGGGAGACATTATAATGAAAATCCCAGTTCAATAGTTTTTAAACCTCCGCATACTTTTTAAAATACGTAAGAAAGTAAAATTTAGCTCAAATATTTACTCATCTATAAGCTTTTTACGGCTTTGAATAAGCAACGTAGGTTTTCAAATTTAACCTTTAAAAACCACTCTTTCCCCCATATTTTACCTCCGGTAATCTCACTCTCTCGATGAAACACAGTGTAGGCGCTGCTTCTCGCTTTGATGCATCACTTCGATCAAACACAACCGTTCATGCCAAAGCGTGGTTTTCGCACTTATGGCGACGGGTAGGGCACACTAGCGACGCCAATTGATTTTAATTGATAGCTACAAACCAGATCTATTTTAATCAACTTAAGGGCTTCAGTATCTCCGCTAACACCTGCACTATTTATTTAATAGTCATAATTAGCACTAGAATTTTGAATTACCGCCAAAAGCGGCCACTTCTGGCATGAATATTTTTTAGTACAAAAACAGACCCAACGTTTGGGCATGGCTATTAAATAAATAGTTTAAGTGTTTGCTGAGAGGCTGAAGTCCCGTAATTATTTAAAATATATTTGTTTTGGTAGCTAACAATTAAAATCAATTGGCGTCGCTAGAGTGCCCTACCCGTCGCCTTAAAAGATTTTTCTCGTAGAGTAAGATACGTTGACCAGACTTAACAGTCAAGTCTGGTTAGTTTTTCTCATACAGTTACTACTTCCAGAAAGGTTCGTTAGGTCAGCAGTCCAAAGAGACAGGGATCCCTACAGTACGCTAGCTTAAGATGACCCACTAGCAACGCCAATCGATTCTATTTTTTAGCTACTAAACCGGATCTATTTGAAACAATTTCAGGGTTACAACCTCGCGGCAAACTCTTATACTATTCATTAAATAACCATACACAAATGGTGGGTCCGTTTTTGTATGCGAAAAATTGATTCACGCTAAAAGTGGCCGCTTTTGGCGGTAATAAATTTTTCGGGTACGCGTTGGACCCAACATTTGCGCATGGTTACTTAATAAATAGTATAAGTGTTTGCTGAGAGGTTGTAGTCCCAAAATTGTTTAAAATAGATCCGATTTAGTAGCTAACAATTAAAATCGATTGGTGTCGCTAGTTAGGGCTACCCGTCGCCTTAACCAGTCTTCACTCACTCCAATGCGCATTTATCATGGCTTAAACTATTACAACTAATAGCTTAGTTTAAATTAAAACATATTTCAATTATCATCATCATCATCAGCCCATTTAAGTCCCCACTGCTGGGGCACGGGCCTCCCTCAATCACATGAGGGGTAATTGCCATACTCACCACGCTTGGCAGACGGGTTGGCGAGGGTTTTGATATAAATGCAGAGTTTTCCTTCTCTGAGTGCTGATGATCATGCCAGCAGCTTTACCTTAGTCGCCTTTTACGACACCTCGGTAATAGTGAGGGTGGCCTATTCTACTCTGCCGGGGACCACACGGGTATTTCAATTAATATTTCATTTTCTCCAAGTTTTAACTAACTTACCTTAAGTTATTATTTAGTTTCAGACTTGGGTAAGTTAATTGACTTACGTTTTTCTGACATATTGTTTACAATCATTAAGTGTCTATTATTTAAACAGTAAACAAATAGGCTGCAATTGCACCTCTTCCATATTAAAGGATTTTATGGTAGAAAAACTCTGATAACCTTTCAAAGTGTTTTTTATTCTTACTGCAATTTAACGTGAACAAATTGTGGACAACAATGGCGTTGGGTGGCGCCTCTAGCGGCGTTTTTTTAAAAACAAGTTAGGTTGCGTTCCTAGTCTTAACACATATAAAATGAAATGCGAGCTATCTACCTATTTTTCCAATTAATTGGTATTGTATTACAAATGTACTATTTTGGAATTTCAAACCCCGCTATCTGATAGCCTCAAAAATAACGCAATCCTGTAGTCTTACAAAAAGACAGCACCCATTTTTCCGGAATTCCACCCCTTCAGCCTCCCGCGCGGTCAATCGCTCCGAGCAAACTTGATTGCGATTCCCTAGCGGACATAATCTCGTTGTGAAGTGGTTGCTTCATCTAGTGGTGAAGCCGAAGATAAGCGGGCGCGGATAGTAAATAATAAATAGATTATTTTGTTGGCAAAATTGGAAACAATTTACGTAAAGTCAGTGACTTGTGCACTAGCCTCGCAGGCTTATGTCGCAGAAGTCGATGAGTGAGCATTTAAACAGAGTTACAATTTGCTTAATGCTCCAGTTCTTTAACTACCAAATGTGACAAGTAACAACAAATTTAAAATCTATAATATCAAAAATCTATATTTATTTATTATTTATTTATTTAAGGTACACATACAGATTAACGTCACAGTAATTATTGAAATAGTACATTTAAAATAGCTTATCTAGACCTTAATCCTAAACAAGAGTATAATAGATAACTTATTTGACGACCCGTTTGGAACAGTGGTAGTGAACGCTGCCTTTGGTCCAAGGGTTGCAGGTTCGATCCCCGCACAGTACAAACATTTGTGAGCATGAACATGTATGTTTGTATTGGTCTGGGTGTTTCCTATGTATTATGAGTATTTATTTACAAAAGAAAAGTATATTATATGTATATATTTGTAATCCCACTGTTGATTCTGATATCCGAAACACCATTGATCTTTTGGCGTAAGAGGCAGGGTCACTACCAATTGCGCCATCCGGTCAGTCAAAAGTAAATGTTATTGCTGCCATAGTACGCTTAAGAGGAGTACAAAATAATAATTTATTTCTAGCAGTAGTTCTTTGACATCTATATCCCACCATACTCAAGAGCGGTATGGAATCGACTTTATTATGTAAAATTTTATACAACAACATTATGGGTGTAGTTAGTAAGTATAAGTGTATGTGTGTGAGTATGTTGTGTATGAGTGTATAAGCGTGTATGTGTAGGTATGTATGTAATGTAATCTTAATAGAATGTCATGGATTATGGAACAATTTCTTCTGTTTCTAGGTAGACCTTTAGGTCTAGGAGCCATGATATTTATAGTAAAAGTGACGCTTTTTAAAGCTTACTGTCAGAATCTGTACACGGGGGGACTGTGGGCTAGCTGTGCCAAGCAGTCGCTAAACACCCTTCGTATTCAATACAACAACATATTCAGGATGATGTTGCGGCTTCCTCGTTTCTGCAGTGCGTCTCAAATGTTTGCGCAGGCAAGAACGGACTGCTTCCAAACTCTGCTCCGCAAGAAAGTATTTCAAGCCTTTTAGTGTCTCATATTTTGCCTCCCTCTTCCACCCTCGCCAAATAACTAAAAAACTAATTGTAAGTACAGTATTGAAATAATTATTCTTTAACTCCTTACTGTTGAGGAGTTGACCAGCTATATAATACATGTCGAATTAATAACCTCCTTTTTTGAAGTCGGTTAAAAACAAGAATAGTCCGCGTCCGCTCCTACCCCAGATTCACATCCATCTCCCCATGAAATTCTATTAGAGTTCAAAAGAAAATTGTGTAAATGAAATATCTTATTTTCGCTGAGCGGTTCACAATGGGTTTTGCTGAGATCGCGTGTGATTAAGCCCTCTGATGGGTCCGGTAATCGGGTCCCGGACATGTGACCGTTGGATTGGTAAATTTCATATTTGGCCAAGCAACTATAAAGGGGTCGTGATGGATTGAAAGTAAGGCCAACAAGACGAGATAAAAAATGTGAACAAGGTAAAGTTCTTAGAGGTTCAAAATATTTTGATTTAGATATAAGTTTGGATTCCCTATTCTATTGTCATTTCATAAAAATGGTTTTTCAGAAATGTTACGAAGGCTTTTTTCATAAAACAGCGGACCAAGAGCCCAATTCTTGGGATTTTGATAATGAAAAACATGTCCGATGTCGCATGGAAACCGCATGTCGTGTGAAAATTGAGAAACTGCGACACAAGAGAACACATTCCATAGTTTTGTAATTTTCTAATTTCTTCGGATAATTTAGAATTGATTACGAGTACCTTTTTTAAAGTGATAGGCGGCAGACAAGCAGACGGACCAGCTGGTGGTAAGCGATCGCCGCCGTCGATGGACACTCACGACACCAGTGAAGTCACAAGTGCGCTGCCAACCTTTAAACCCCCCTTTCTCCCGGATTGGGCCTCCGTTACCCTCACTCACGCAGCGAAAACTGAGCACAGTGCTGCTTCACGCTGGTTTTCTGTAAGACCGTGGTGACTATCACTCCGGTCGAGCCGGCCCATTCATGCAGAAACCTACCTATCAAATAAGAAACTTGAACGTTTTGTGGTAAACTGGCGTGCCATAGTATCTGCACACTTGGCCTACATACTCGTATAAATATCAGTAAATTGCAAAGGTAAGGTAAGTAATTGAGTTACCTACTAGAGAAGGTTATATTCAAATGGACGAACTTTGGTTCTTTAATTTAAAAAGAACCTTCAGATATTATATCGCCCTTTCCCTTAATTAATGACCAAACTTCATTTGTTAAAAGGCGTTCTGCTGAAAGTGAGCATTCATTTATCATTTTAGAGCAGGTACATTTCACTTTCAACCCCCTGTTAGTCTAGTGGTTTAAGTACCGGGACGTGATTTCGGGGTCCTGGGTTCGATTGGTTGAGCAAAAAGTATGTTTCGAATTTTTCAAACATAGCTCGGGTTTGTGATCACCAATCCGCATTCAGCAAGCGTGGTGATTAAGCCTAATCCCATCATATTGTAGCGATGATTTGCGATGGCGATGTGGGGCCTTGGCGACGTGAGGCCTTTGCCCTGCAGTGGGACAGTATATATATATAGGCTTATACTTTACTTTTACTTCACATTTCACTTGCCGTAATTTCAACGATGGTAAAATTATTTAATATAAATAAATAAATAAATATTTCACAACATCACATACATTGATCTGACTCCGAGATAGGTAGCTCAAGCACCTGTGTTACGGATATCAGAATCAACAGCGGAATTACAAATATATACATATAATACTTTTCTTTTGTAAATACATACTTATAATAGATACAAACACCCAGACCAATACAAACCAAATAATAGAAGTATACCTTCTTCGCGTGCTGCGACTGGCGTAAAACTGCGAATGATCGGGACCAGTGGAGGAGTCTCGTATTGGAGGCCAAGTCTCATTTTTTTTGTGATAACTGGCAGACGAGCTGACGGATCACCTGATGGACACTCGCCACACCAGTGAAGTCACAAATGCGCTGCCAACCTTTAAACCCCCCTTTCCCCCGGAATGGGCCTCGGGTACCCTCACTCACGTAGCGAAACACATTACATTTTTTCATCTTAAGTCGATGAGCCATTAGAGTAGTAGTAAGAAGTATACTCATCGTCAGCCCATTTAAGTCCCCACTGCTGGGGCACGGGCCTCCCTCAATCACATGAGGGGTAATTGCCATACTCACCACGCTTGGCAGACGGGTTGGCGAGGGTTTTGATATAAATGCAGAGTTTTCCTTCTCTGGGTGCTGATGATCATGCCTGCAGCTTACCTTAGTCGCCTTTTACGACACCTCGGTAAGAGTGAGGATGGCCTATTCTATTCTGCCGGGGACCACACGGCGTATACTATGCTATTACTAAATATTTACTCTGTATTATCAATAATAATAATAATAATCTCTTTGTTTCGGAAATCACAATCCCCCGATATTTTCATACAAACTGCTGAATTCAGTGTGCAGCTTTGGGACTGTGTAATTTTGTTACTGCAATTTTTGAAGTCAAGAAAACTTTGCGTGGTATAAAATCACGTCAGTGATTATAACGGACCGCCTAAAATTTTGCCAAACCTATATACTATTCAGATATAACTAGTAATATCCAGAAAAGTATGTTTATTTATACACTTATTCAACGATATTTGCGATCCATTATTTCAATTCAGACACAAATCGCGTCGTCCTAACACTTTTGCATTGCGGGTCTATAAAAACAACACCTCATATTATAGCCCACTGGTTAGATGCGCCGTAGTTATAATGAAGTGGCGAGTAGTGGAAGGGACATAGATATTTTTAACGCAAATTTCGCTGAATATAAAAAGTCTGTGACGAATTTCGTGAAAGCCCAGCATTCCTCTTCTCCTTAATTCCCACTCAGCGGTAGCGTAGATTGTAGTGTTTAAGAGTAATGTTATTGTTTGTTTATGATGTTTTAAGCGTGCTGTGTATACTTTATTTGGATTATTGTCTAGTCTATGTTATTTGTGTCATGTTTGCGGTTTGTAGCGATAATAATCTGTATCATCATCATCATCACCCATTTAAGACCCCACTGCAACGGGGCACGGGCCTCCCTCAATCACATGAGGGGTAATTGCCATACTCACCACGCTTGGCAGACGGGTTGGCGAGGGTTTTGATATAAATGCAGAGTTTTCCTTCTCTGGGTGCTGATGATCATGCCTGCAGCTTACCTTAGTCGCCTTTTACGACACCTCGGTAAGAGTGAGGATGGCCTATTCTATTCTGCCGGGGACCACACGGCGTATACTATGCTATTACTAAATATTTACTCTGTATTTCAATAAATAATAATAATAATCTCTTTGTTTCGGAAATCAAATCCCCCGATTTTTTTCATACAAACTGCTGAATTCAGTGTGCAGCTTTGGGACTGTGTATTTTGTACTAGCAATTTTTTGAAGTCAAGAAAACTTTGCGTGGTATAAAATCACGTCAGTGATTATAACGGACCGCCTAAAATTTTGCCAAACCTATATACTATTCAGATATACTAGTAATATCCAGAAAAGTATGTTTGTATTTTACACTTATCAACGATATTTGCGATCCATTATTTCAATTCAGACACAAATCGCGTCGTCCTAACACTTTTGCATTGCGGGTCTATAAAAACAACACCTCATATTATAGCCCACTGGTTAGATGCGCCGTAGTTATAATGAAGTGGCGAGTAGTGGAAGGGACATAGATATTTTTAACGCAAATTTCGCTGAATATAAAAAGTCTGTGACGAATTTCGTGAAAGCCCAGCATTCCTCTTCTCCTTAATTCCACTCAGCGGTAGCGTAGATTGTAGTGTTTAAGAGTAATGTTATTGTTTGTTTATGATGTTTTAAGCGTGCTGTGTATACTTTATTTGGATTATTGTCTAGTCTATGTTATTTGTGTCATGTTTGCGGTTTGTAGCGATAATAATCTGTATCATCATCATCATCACCCATTTAAGACCCCACTGCAACGGGGCACGGGCCTCCCTCAATCACATGAGGGGTAATTGCCATACTCACCACACTTGGCATTCGGGTTGGCGAGGGTTTTGATATAAATGCAGAGTTTTCCTTCTCTGGGTGCTGATGATTATGCCAGCAGCTTTACCTTAGTCGCCTTTTACGACTTTTACGACATAATGATCTGTATGTGTACCTATAAATAAATAAATTCATTCATTATTTGGACATTATGTCCTTGGCGGGAAATGAAGATGCTTGTGATCTCCCTAAAGGATTATCGATCTGTTTAGTCGAGGCTAGCACCGTCGAGCTAATGGTGAAAATATGCACATACCTACATTAAATAAAATTGCATGCTCGGATTCGTAACTCTGACCTCCTAGGCTCAAGTAAATGGTAATCCATTACTCACACTTCAGAATAATAACTTGTTTTTATGCGATAGGTGGTAGACCAGCACACGGATCACCGATGGTAAGCGATTGCCACCGCCCATCACACCCGCGTCATAAGTGGAGTCACAAGTGCGCTGCCAACCTTTAAGCCTCTATTTCCCCTGGATTGGGCCTCCGGCACCCTCACTCACGAAGCGAAACACAGCACAGTGCTGCTTCACGCCGATTTTCTGTGAGGCTGTGGTATCACTCTAGTCGAACCGGCACATTCATGCCGAAGCGTGGTTCTCCCACATAATATATAGGTATATATTCAAACAAATTAGGTGTCCAGTTTGAGAGACAATTCAAAGAATGTAAGTAAGTAAGTAACTATTTTATTCAGCGAAACATATACGGTTACATACCTACTGAATTTGTCTTAAGTCTGTCTGTATGTAACCGTGTATGCTTCGCTGAATAAAATATTTACTTACTTACTTGACAACCCGTTTGGAACAGTGGTAGTGAACGCTGCCTCTGGTGCAAGGGTTGCGGGTTCGATCCCCGCACAGTACAAACATTTGTGTGTATGAACATATCTGTTTGTATTGGTCTGGGCGTTATCTATATATTATAAGTATGTATTTACAAAAGAAAAGTTTTATATGTATATATTTGTAATCCCACTGTTGATTCTGATATCCGTAACACAGGTGCTTGAGCTACCTATCTCGGAGTCAGATCAATGTATGTGATGTTGTGAAATATTTATTTATTTATTACTTACTTACATACCTACAAACAGACATAAAACCAATTCAGTAGATAGATTTAACATTAACATAAAATAATTTGACTATAAACGCTAAAGTATGATCGCTGAAAAGGCACATACTCAATATCATCATAGATATCATGTAGGTTTAAACCTAAACTGTGTAATCAGATTTTTAAATCATTGTGCTCAGTTTTACTTCCCTACACTTTTACTATACAAGGCTCGTCCCTGTTTCGCACTAAAGGGTTGTAGGTAGGTACTTGGGGCTTAATTAAAGTTCAGGGGTTAAGCTCCTTCCGGTAGACGGCCCACAGAGACGAGACTAAGCGCCAAAATTATCGCATAATAGTGGATAATATCTTTTTTAGTATGTCCCGCAGTCAGATTGTATAATCCGCCGTATTACGTTACGTCTAGCTGTTATCAAAAACAGGGCTATTTTGAAATGCGGCGGTTCAACGATTAGCCGGATTATCATTCTTAAATAAGGGGGCCCCAGTTTAGACGCATCGTATTACTTACAGTTTAGCCATGTGGTCCCCGGCAGAGTAGAATAGGCCACCCTCACTCTTACCGAGGTGTTGTAAAAGGCGACTAAGGTAAAGCTGCTTGCATGATCATCAGCACCCAGAGAAGGAAAACTGTGCATTTATATCAAAACCCTCGCCAACCCGTCTGCCAAGCGTGGCGAGTATGGCAATTACCCCTCATGTGAGGAGGCCCGTGCCCCAGCAGTGGGGACTTAAATGGACTGACGATGACGAGCTTTACCTTTACATTTTTTCATTAAACAGGGGACCCAGAGCCAAATTCTCGGTATTTTCGATATGAAAACCACGTACCACGTACGCAGGATATATTAGACTTAGTGCTCAAGTGTGTGCCTAAATACAACTCTATTCCCTTACACCCTTACACTCATATTACTATGGGACACCAGCGTGACACGACCGGAGAGGGATTGGGCGCAGGACCAACGGCTTAACGAGCTTTCACGTACAAGATCGCCAACTTCTTGACTCCGGGCTGACACTAAGTATTTCTTACTCAAAACTTAGGTACAAATTTTTGGCCCGACCCGGGGATCGAACCCGGGACCTCTTGCGCAGCCGTTGCTTTAAAGTGCCACCCACTAACGACTGCGCCACCGAGGAAACTCGTATACTTGCACCATGTAATAGTGTGTACTGGACGGTGCAGTGATTTTAAAATTCGATGTAATGTGACATCCGCTTTATTTCAAGATGCAGCTAACAGAGGCGGAGCAAACTGAATGTATGCTTATAAACATTGTAAAACCATTTATACACTCCATATGATAGAATAAATGTATCAAAATTATGAATTATTTTTACTTATGTTATGTCCGTAAACGAGACGCCATTAATTCTACTAATTTCTGCTATAGTGACTTTGGCAGTGGTGTGGCAAGTTTAATCTTCAGGATTTTATTTAAATTGATTTAAAAGACCCGCAGAATATTCATCGCCCTCGCTTTCAGTTAATTAAAGGATGACGTAAAAATAAAATGCTGCTGCGTCATATTGCGGATTTTTCATCATCAGCCTATCGCAGTCCACTGCTGGACGTAGGCCTCTCCAATTGTTCGCCACTGTGATCTATCCATGGCTTCTCGCATCCAGCTCTTGCCAGCCATCCTGCGCAGATCGTCCCCCTACCTAGCCAGAGGGCGCCCTACATTACGTTTGCCAAGACGCGGTCTCCACTCCAGAACCCGTTTACCCCATCGGTTGTCGGTTCTGCGGCTAATATGGCCAGCCCACTGCCACTTAAGCTTGCTAATCCGGTGAGCAATGTTGATAACTTTGGTTCTCTGCCTGATCACCTCATTTCGGATTCGATCTCGGAGAGAGACGCCGAGCATTGCTCGTTCCATAGCCCGCTGAACGACCTTTAACTTTCGGAACTTGCGGATTTTTATCAAACTAATGTTACTTACTAATAAAAATACATCAATGAGTCATATCTTAAAATCGATCGAGGCGCCACTGAGGAAAGTTTATTGGCGGAAGTTTTGATCATAATACAGATTATAGTTATCAGTAACAGCTACATTAGCACTTCTACCAAGAATTCTGAACAACATTAGCTGTACAACTTTTAGAAATTCACGGATTTTTTTTAAACTAGCCATACAAAATTAGCAAGTCACATCTGCATGAAAAATTTAAATTTTTGTAGGTATGCTAATTTTCGAAGATCATGCAACAAATGTTGGCGGAAGATGTTGTTAAAGGGATGTAAATTTTTACCGTTACACGCTTCATACGCGTAAATACAATCATAACTTTTGGACGCAACCGGGTTTTACACGCTAAGCCAAAGACAATCCTAACTGAAATTTATTAACAAAAAAGCCTTATTTCGCATGAGACTTTTTGATTGAAATGAAAATTGCACTTTAGTGACGAAATAGTTTGTATTTAGTTAAGTTCGCAATTGTACAGATAGGGGACTAATTTAGCACTACTTAAAATAGGATATTACAGTTAAAACAGTTCAAATAATGTGAAGCTATTACTTTTTACAATGTTGACACTAAGCGCGCGTGAATCCGAATCTCCCGCCTGTCATTTGTTATTATACTTCTTTTCATCGGCGAACGGCGGGTGGCCAGTCAGTGCGCTGCGTGAGCCGACGGGTGACACAGACTATATAAAACTAAATCATCCCCAAAGCGTAGGTAGTCGCGTAGGCGTTGGGGTATATTTGCGACACGACGATTAGGACGGTTTACTATACTTATATAATTTAGTTGTCATATTTATCAGATCGGAACCATTGCGGAACCCATCAGTACGGATTCGAAACGCTTGACCGATTTTTAATTAAATGATATTATCACGCCGCGAATATTTTCGAATATCGCGTTTCGGATTAAAACGCGAAAGCAATTTATACTATCGAACGCAATTTGTATCGACAGCCAAAAGCAATTCAAATAACGCAGCAATCATTTTAATTATTACCATAACAAGGATCTCGTTGGGGGAGTTTCATTCAATTAATATAAAGTGGGACTTAACGGGTTTAAACTGCGAGAGCCACGCTTTGGCATGAATACACTGGTTCGACTGCAAAGATTCCTTGGCTTGATAAAACGATGTGAAACAGAGACTGTGCTGTGTGTGTCTCTTCTAGAAAGTTAGAGTACGAGATTTTTTTTGTCGGTCGGTCGGTTCTGTCAACCTACGTGTGCACGTTTTGGTTTTGAACAGAGTCACCGGGCTTGTGGGGAGCAGAAGACTCACACCCTAAAAACTTTAAGCAACAGCCTGAGGGCGCCCCCTAGCGGGGCTACGACCTCGGCTCAGGGCGTTGCTGGGAGAGGGCAAACGAACATAAGTTTGGGGACTGAATCGGCCCGGCACGTACCGGTTACGCGAAAAGGGACTGACTCTAACTCTAGAGGGAACCGACGAGCGTCCTCGCCGGCGAGGACGGTACCGCGGGGGTCTTGGAGTGTTATTTGTCGCGAGTTGTTCGGCCTGTTGCATGGCGACTGTGATAGGGTCGTCTCGGTCGTCAAGGACAGATCGAGGGCGTCTTTTCCTAACAGTGCAGGGCTACGGGGGGGCTATATACAGACGCCTTAACCACAAGGGGGTTGGGGTGGATCGGAGCAGAGTCAAAATAACGGATGGAAGCTTGCTTAAGATACTGCCTAATAGTAGGAATACCTAAGTCAATGTGTAGATTTTCATTCCTGAGGAACCAAGGCGCACCAGTGGCGTTTCGCATGAAGCGATTTGAATAACCTGTAGCCTATGGATGTGACACTTCGCAGCGTGTGCGTACACAACACTAGCGTAAGTCATAATTGGACGAATGCAAGTAATATAGATTCTCAGCTTATTTCTGAGAGACAATTTACTGCGATTGTGTAGGAGACAATGCAGTCTACCTAACGCAAACGCAGCGCGATCGCGAACCATTTTGATGTGACTGGCGAACGTGAGGCCGCTATCTAGCATAACACCTAGATAGCGGACCTTACGTTCCCATGGAATTTATGTGCCTGACATGGAAATAGACTGCGCGGGTGGAAATTCGCCTTTCTTGCGAAAAAGGACCGCCGCACTCTTGTCAGGATTTACCTCAATAATTAGAGTACGAGAGGCCCAATCTGGAGCAGTTAAAGTTTGGCACGTACTTGTACTATAACACGGGTAGCTTAAGTATCTTTTAACTATACTCCATTCGCTTTATCATGATATCGGTGACAGCAGGACAGAGTTATACGTGAGTCACACGTTAGAAAGAGACTAAACGTCAAAAATGTATAGATTTTAATATCTGTCACCCATTTCATGCTAAAGGAAATGGGGTATAATTAGGAAGTTTAAATCAGAGTTTTCATAACTTTGTGTAACGTGTGTCGAAGTGAAAAATACTGTACGACAGCAAAAAATTACAACCAAAATTGGTTCGACAGAACGTCACACGAATTTCGAGCTTCTATATTATATTTCCTTTCTGCAAGCCGATTAAACTCAGACTTAGCCGACTTTATATCGAAAACATTGGCATCTTCGTGTAATGTCGTTATATCCAGAAAGATAGTAATAAAAAAATTAAAATGTACGATGTCGACGTCCATTGATAAGTTTTGACAGAAACCAATGATTGTATGTATACATCAAATATATAAAAGTAATAATAATTTGTAATTACATGTGCTAAAATCCATTTCAAATGCAATTCACTTATGTATCATAATAATAATATCTTTAGTAAATAACACACTTAAAAATTTCATCTCGCTTTCGTTCAGGCAGGGCGGTTTTTAAGTGTGTTATTTACTTAAGAATAAATTGAAAATGATTGCAATAAATATCCACTAATAATATCTTTGTATAATTTAAATTTAACACAGCAATATTGGCAGAACATGTTGAAACTTAAAATTTGTACCAACCCATGTTATTATGGCCGTGTGGTCCCCGGCAGAGAAGAATAGGCCACCCTCACTCTTACCGAGGTGTCGTAAAAGGCGACTAAGGTAAAGCTGCTGGCATGATCATCAGCACCAGAGAAGGAAAACTCTGCATTTATATCAAAACCCTCGCCAACCCGTCTGCCAAGCGTGGTGAGTATGGCAACTACCCCTCATGTGATTGAGGGAAGCCCGTGCCCCAGCAGTGGGGACTTAAATGGGCTGATGATAGATGATGGATGCATGTTATTATCTGTAATAATGCTTTCTGTAACACATGTTTTCGTAATTAAATAGGATCGCTCCAGTCACGTACAGTCCACCAATTGATTATTATCCATTGTAATGAATTTCTATGCATACTGTCCCACTTATTACAAATCGCGAACTAAGGATAGTCCCGAATCTAAATTCGTGCTTGCTTCTTTTTATATTGTGGAACGGATGACATATCTACGAATTTGAACTATCTGGATATGGAATACAATTTGTAAATATTCTTAATGGTACACACGCAATAAATAAATGCGTCCTATTCATCTGAAAAATGAATCATCGTCAGCCCATTTAAGTCCCCACTGCTGGGGCACGGGCCTCCCTCAATCACATGAGGGGTAATTGCCATACCACGCTTGGCAGACGAGTTGGCGAGGGTTTTGATATAAATGCAGAGTTTTCCTTCTCTGGGTGCTGATGATCATGCCAGCAGCTTTACCTTAATCGCCTTTTACGACACCTCGGTAAGAGTGAGGGTGGCCTATTCTACTCTGCCGGGCACCACACGGCACGGAAAAATAAATAAAATAAAATAAAACAAAATTAATTTACTTATTCCAGACATAGGTCTATATTTTTACTTAGCTTAAATTCTAACATTACTATGTTATACGGATACGATTTATAATTAATTTTAGTATCTTTCATCATTCTATCAACTAGAAATTACACGCTAAGGTGAGTAGGACTAAATTTTTTTTGTAATTTTAATGATTTTTTTGCTATCATATACCTAAAAGTGATATTGACTCGTGACTTGAGTTAAACCATGGTTTAATTATATATTAAGTCCATGGTAAAAGTTGTAAAAAGAAATAAAATTACTAATAAAAGATGAGGAAAAAGATGAAAATATTTACAAAAGAATGTTTTATGTCCCGCACCTTTTTTTCCATGTGAAAGGTGGCAGACGAGCAGACGGATCGCCTGATGGCAGTGGAGTCGCAAGTACCTACTGCCAACCTTTAACCCCTCTTTCCCCCGGATTGGGCATCCAGTACCCTCACAGCGCAGTGCTGCTTCACGCCGGATTTCTGTGACGCCATTATAGGTATCACTTCGGTCGAGCCGGCCCATTCTTGCCGAAGTGTGAAAATCTTTCGTCGTTTCCCAGAACGCTGGTAGAGTTACCTCACTGAATGGCAAACCCAATCTGTACCTTTTTTCAAAACAACCACCGTACATCGCGTTCTAACACACAATATAAAAAAGACTAGAACGAGTTTAGTTCCGGAACTTTCTTAGATCGCGTTTGAGAGCGTTTGCTGAGGTTAGCAGCATTACGGTCACCTTAATCACCTAGATGTTTGTGCTATGTTTTCTATTTTATATGTTTGTTATCACACCCGGTTAAATTTATCTCACCTAACTAGTTTTACCCATTGCAACAAAAGTTAATCTAATGGATGCAGCAACGAAATGTTCGCTGAATTCTAACTAATTCCCTAATGTAGCAGCAGTATTGTACGACCAAAAAGCCTTCCATATTATGAAAACACAAATGTTTGTCTGAAATGAAGAGAATGAATGAATAAACTCCAACAGAATACTATAGTCCCTTCAATATCTGCACCCTTACGATGAGTTTGAAAAACTGTTCTCGCTATCGAAAACTATCGCTTTGTCCCTTTCATTGTGGTTCAGTGTGGTAAGGCCTCTGAGGGTGAATTGGAGCCAAATTCTCGTGCTCGTGATATTTTGAAAACATGGCGGATATCACCTGAAAACCATACAAAAAAACTATGTTTTAGTGATATATGTCGTATGAAAATAAATGTCACGAGCACGAGAATTGGGGTCATGGACATTTCTATTTGACATTAAAAGTGAGACGCGGCTTTTAAACGTAAGTGATATTTTTAAACCGAATCTCCCTCATAATATTGGGCTGTATATGTGTTTGTTTGTTTGTATACATTTTGTTTTTTTAGATGGTGTAATTCGGAATTTAAAAAAAATAAAAATCAGAAAGAGTATAATATCCTTACACCGGTCAATTTCGATTTAAAAACGTGTCTCTTTAATCACTTGATTTTGGCAGAGCTAAATGAGTGTTCGCTATGGTGGTGGGAAACACAGTAGCAGCCATAACGAAAAAAAAAAGATATTTTTAAGTAGGTATCGAGAATAATTTCTTTAGAAATCTAATCGACTTTTTATTTGTTTGATATATATTAACTAGGTATCTGTGTATATGGAATACAATTTGTAATTATTCTAAATGGTACACACGCAATAAATCACAAATTATTAAATTATATGCATCTCATATCATATTCATAATAACAGCCACGCTTGACGTGTCGGAACCACCTTCGTCACCAAGAGAAATTACCAGATTTTGGTCCCTAATGCAATCTATGCGGACATATATTGCACAAGACAATAATCGTGATTCGATGGTAAGATGGTAACCATATCGATTACTGATCTATTGCGATTATTTCACCAGATAGTCGGTCCAACATGTGGGAGCCGTGGCAGGCCTGCCACGGCTGCGACTTTATGTACGAGGCCTCAACTCGAGGATCTTTCCGCCCCAACGGCCGTCTGTTCTACTCGCTTTGTGCCCTTCCCCTTGCCGCTTGACGCAGCAATCCATAGGGCTATGTCTGTGACCTTAGTTCTTCTGCGGATCTCATCATTTCTGATACGATCACGCAAAGAGACTCCGAGCATAGCCCTCTCCATTGCTCTGGGTGACTATGTGCCTGCTTGATCGGCACATAGTAAGCTTCCACCTTTCGGTTCCGTATGTCATCACCGGCAACACACAATAGGGCACACTAGCGACGCCAATCGATTTTAATGTTTAGCCACTACACCGGATATATTTTAAAAAATTTCTGGATTACAATCTCTCGGCAAGCACTTATACTATTTATTAAATAACCATGCACAAATGTTGGGTTCGTTTTCGTACGCGAAAAATTGATTCACGCCAATAGCGGCCACTTTTGACGGTAATCCAAAAGCAGACCAAACAGTTAACTATAAGTATTAAATAAATACTATAGGTATTTGCTGAGAGATTGTAATCCCCAAATTTGTTTAAAATAGATCCGGTTTAGTAGCTAAAAATTAAAAATCGATTGGCGTCGCTAGTGTGCTCTACCCGTCACCTTAAAGTGATGCATCGGCGTAACTAGCGCCGCCAGTAGATCTGTATTAATTGTGGTGAGTATGAGACATGGTTACTTGCAGGAAGAAATTATGACTTATTATAGTCTTAAAAAATCTTAATACTTTCTTTTATGGGTTTACCCTTGCATTTACTTTTTTTAAATGTCTCATAATCGCCACAATTCATACATATCTATTGGTGCTTGTTTTGTCGATGCGTCACGTTAGGATGAAGGGTAGGGCACACTAGCGATGCCAATCGATTTTAATTTTTAGCTACTATACCGGATCTATTTTAAACAATTCCGTTTTTGTACGCTAAAACTTAGTTCCCGCTAAAAGTGGCCGCTTTTGGCGTGAAATTGGCGTTACGTGGCGTAGCTAAAAAATAAAATCGATTGGCGTCGCTAGTGTGCCCTACCTGTCACATTATAGACTTTCGTGTTGAGACACTGCGGTAGACGGGCCGAAAAATACGCCCGTCCAATACATTTACAATACATGTCAGCAACTTATCAAATAAAAAAACGAGTTACTGGTGAGTTTCTTGCCGGATCTTCTCGACCAGAAACAACTTTCCGACCCGTTGTGTTTTTTTATTTTTTTAGGTATGAACATATATTATAAACTAACGCCCTTTTGGTCTAGTGGTTAAGTACCGGGCCGTGATCTCTGGGTCCTGGGCATTCACAGGTTGAGCAAAGATCATGTTTCGATCATAGCTCGGGTTTGTGATCACCAATCCGCATTTGGCAAGCGTGGTGATATCCCATCATAGTAGCATTGACTTGATTTCTATGATGGAGGTCTTTGCCCTGCAGTGGGACAGTATAATAATAGGCTTTACTTTTTTTTATGCTAGAGGCGGACAAACGAGCAAGCGAGTCACCTGATAGAAAGTAATCAACGCCGCCCATGAACATTCGCGAAATCATATAGATCGCTAATGTGTTGTCGGCCTTTTAAAAGTGTACGCTCTTCTCTTGAAGGTCCCTCAGTCGTAGCCGTCCGGAAATAGCTAGCTTAAGCTAAGTACAAAGCTAGTGCATCATTAGTCTCGACTCGTTCATACAATAGTTTTCGGCTAGTTTCATGAAGCAATTTTATGAAATTTTCATAGGTTTATTGTGATTAATGTTTTCAGTGGCTGCTTATTAATTAATATTAAGCACGGCTGGAGGGACGGGACGCGCTGAAACTGAAAGTTCCAGCCCGGACTCAGTTAAGGTGCTTAGTGTGTCCATATTAAATGTTAATAGTCTTAATGGTGAAATAGTGCATTTTGAATAAGGATCGTTTATGTTGAGCTTAGTTTTTTCCAAGCTTTTGGTTCTAAGACAAACTGTATTACCTTGTCATAATGTTTTAGTTTAGGGTCTTAACTGTTATTTTTAAGCCCCGACGGAAAAACGACGGGGTGTTATAAGTTTGACGTGTCTGTGTGTCTGTCTATGGCATCGTAGCTCCCGAACAAATGAACCAATTTTATTTTGTTTTTTTTTTTGTGTTCTTAGCTCTATGTTGGATAAAAATCGAGCAAAGATGGCCGCCGTCACAAAGATATCATCATTTCAGCCAATAGACGTCCACTGCTGGACATAGGCCTCCCCCAATGTTCTCCACACAGATCGGTCCTTTGCCGCCCGCATCCAATGAATTCCCGCGATCTTCACCAGATCATCGGTCCACCTTGTGGGGGGCCTGCCACGGCTGCGACTTCCAGTACGTGGCCTCCATTCGAGGACCTTTCCGCCTCAACAGCCGTCTGTTCTCCTCGCTATTTGCCATGCCCATTGCCACTTGAGGCATGCAATCCTTTTGGCTATGTCTGTGACCTTAGTTCTTCTGCGGATCATAAAGATATAGATTGTAAGTTTTAACACAACTCCCACAATATGGGTATCATATAAAAGGGCTTGAGAAGCAGAATATATTTATTGTGACAAATTTCAAATCCAAGATGCCCGCCGTCAGGTATTGGCGAATAACCTATTTGTTTTTGTCGGGGCTTTTTAAATTTAATTTTTTTTTTCGATTGTACTGTTATTTATCGATTACATCCCGAAAACCTGATACTAGGTATAGTGAATGAATTTCATTTAGCATGTAAGATCAACAAAATAAGCGAAAAAAAGATCCGCTGTTCCATACAAAATAGAATATGTACCCCGTAATGATGTATGGAACAGCAAATTTTTTTTTGTTGGTATAATGTGCTAAATGAAATTCATTCACGATACCTACTGTGGTTTTCGAGAAGTAAACGAAAAAAAAAAACATATATATTTTTTATAATTATATTAATATGTTACGAAGTGTTCTGCACATTTATTTACCTAATACAAAAATTAAAATATATACTGTTAGTAGGTATATAAGCTACATACTCTATTCGTTTGTTTTTCTTTGTATTCTTTTTGTTTGGTTTTTTTTTTCATTTCCAAATTTAAGTGTGCACGATCGTCACCCAAGGCTCAGCCTGAAAATCAGCGCTGCAATGGTTACTGGCTGCTGCAGTAAATGCTAAGGCTGCGCCTTGTTGGCCACAAACCAATGTCATGTCCTTTTATATTTTGTTTTTTTTTTGTTTTTCCATGTACTTGTCTACTGCTGTATGTACTTTTTATGGCCAGTAAAATTATCTTTATCTTTGTTCTTTTGTTATTGGTTTTCCTATTTATTAGTTTAAAGTCTTAACGATATAAATTATTACTTACTTAAGTAATTAAGTAATTTTGTTTGTTATTCAATGTATTAGCATAGGTACTCAGATATTGCAATGTCTGTAAAAGTGGTTAAGTAGTAAAGAAGCTATTTATTGTAACATCATGACTGCCCCGGTGGCGCAGTGGTTAGTGGGTGGCACTTTAAACTGACGGCTGCGCAAGAGATCGAACCCGGATCCCCAGGACGGGCCAAATATTTGTACCTAAGTTTTTCGGTAAGAAATTCTTAGTGGCAGCCCGGAGTCTGGAAATTGGCAGTCTTGTACCCCCGTGCCTCGGAAAGCACGTTAAGCTGTTGGTCCTGCGCCCGATCCTTCTCCGGTCGTGTCACAGTAGTGTCCCATCGGAATATGAGGGGAAACTTTACTGATTTCTGTGTTATTTGTATTTGTTTTAACTTGAAGTCATATGTAATTGTATGTTTCCCAAATAAATAAAGGAATAGAGAGTGCACTTGTGTTTGCGCACACACTTGAGCACTAAAATATATCCTGCGTATGTAGCTGAAAGATGAGATTGGCCGCCGTAGCCGTGATCGGTTGGAGGTTTGTAACATCATTGTAACACTTAACTGGCAATAAATGAATCTATTGGAAGTTGCATTGCGACGCAAGTCTGACTGCTACAATCTTAGGGCACAATGTTCAGTATGAGTCCCGAATTTCTTCAATGTAATATAAAAAATGTCCTTACACCAATTTTTTGGGTATGGCGACCATCTAACGATCAGCGAAGAATGCAAAAAAGTGGACATCATTTCAGCCAAAAGACGTCCACTGCTGGACATAGGCCTCCCCCAATGATCTCCACACAGATCGGTCAATGGATTCCCGCGACCTTTACCAGGTCGTCGGTCCACCTTGTTATCTGATCTGTAATCCGTTAAATATGAAGAAAAAATAGAGAGTGAACTTATAATATAAGTTCACTCTCTATTTTTACTTATAATATAAGTTCACTCTCTATTTTTTCTTCATATTTAACGGATTACAGACTGAATGATATGATATGACGAAGATATGACGACCCGTTTGGAACGGTGGTAGTGAACGCTGCCTTTGGCCCAAGGGTTACGGGTTCGATCCCCGCACGGTACAAACATTTGTGTGCATGAACATGTCTGTTTGTATTGGTCTGGGTGTTTCTATGTATTATACGTATGTATTTACAAAAGAATAGTATTATATGTATATATTTGTAATTCCGCTGTTGGTTCTGAAGTCCGTAACACAGGTGCTTGAGCTACCTATCTCGGAGTCAGATCAATGTATGTGATGTTGTGAAATATTTATTTATTTATGATGGATCGAATAAAGAAAGAATAGATAATGTAAGATTTGTAAGATGTTTTTTTAATATGAAATATTAAGAAAATTTCATTAAGGTCACACTTACAGAACTTAATAATTAGTTTGGACCGTAAGAGAGTCACGCTTTGGTATGAATGGACCTGATCAAACGGAGTGATACCATGGCCTCACAGAAAACCGGCGTGAATCAGCAGTGTGCTGTTTCGTTGCGTGAGCGAATGTACCGGAGGCTCGATCCGGGGGAAAAGAGAGTTTAAAGGTTGGCAGCGATGTGCACGATGCACCTTATTTTAGTTTATGTAAGTTTGTCTATGATATGTATTTTGATACGTCTTTTGTTTTGCTGTCTTATTGGTCTATTTTTCTATACTTTGCTTGATACATAGTTTTCCATTTCATCCAGTGTTTTCATCCCTTATCCCTAAATTTCTAACCAGCACACCACAGTCCCGTACATATACTTGTGACTCCAGTGGTTTTACGGGTGTCAAGCGTGGCGGCAATCGCTTACAATCAGGTGATCCGTATGCTCGTCTGCCACCTATCACATTAAAAAAATTTTTTAGCATATCTTAACTATAAATTTCTTCATGTCAACAGTAAAGGTTAAAAAAAATATTTTTGAATGATAAACTGTATGTTTATAGAAATGGAGATCAAATCACAGCTGTCATTCTAGTCGGGCTATATTTTGCGGACTGTATAGGGTAATTCCGGGGGAGATGGCCCTAGTAACTTGAAGGCTCTAGTGTGAAGGAATTATGATGAATAAAACAATAATTAATAAAGAAAATTAAACTTTACTTATTATAATTATTGAAAATCAACAATAAGTCACTTTAAATATTGTAAAAATACGTAATATTAAACTTTAAAATAAATCTAGGATTGGCCATCTCTCCCAGAGTGTCCGGGAGTGACGGCCATAGAGGCTGGGGAAAGATGACCGGTACTCTTTTTGCCTTTTGTTTGCCCTTGAGATCTATGGACTCCTTTTTTTTCTTACAACGGCATTCTTATGACACATGTGCTCAAACTGGGTACAATTTTCATGCACCCAGAACATCCAAATATAACATTGAATCAAATCTTCAATTAGTTAGTCTCGGTCTTAGTTTTGTTTTTGGTAACGAAGGTTGATGACGGTTTCCATTCGTATTGGTTAGGCATCAGTAGAAAATTAAGTAGATGAAACGTAAATCCAAATTTAGACATTAAATTGTATAGCTATCTATCCAATCAATACTATGGCCATTTCTCCCGATGTTCCGGATGAGGTAGCTAGCTTACGTAAACACCACAACTCCTAAAATTTAAAAGTAATTTTGAGGATAGAACATTGAGAATATTTGTATTTCAACAGGAAACCACGAAATCAGACATAACTTTCAAAACCTTTTTGTGAGCACTTAATATATGAACCCCTTACCTTAAGTCGAATGTGTCATTAAAATATAAAGTAAAATTACTCAAATTTCTATTATTTTTTCGAACAAATAATCACCGACACTTGTTGGCCACAGTCACCTGAACCAAACTAAATTGTAAGTAGTGTCACTTGGGAATTATTTGGTGTTTTTTTTTCGATTGGTCATCTCCCCCGTACGGCCATCTCCCCCGGAATTACCCTAGTATTGTTCAATTTAAATATAGTAAAACAGAATGTATACAGGTAGAATCAACATAGCCTGCGATAACTAGTGATGGAAATTATTTAAGGCAAATGTGTTATATACTTAAATTTTTCTATTTGTATTATAATGATTCTGTTTTTTTCCTGAATAAATAAATAAATAAATAACAGGTATCGTCACGATATACGTTCATTTCGTCATTAGGTTATCATGAATGAGTTAATACATTGTTAGGGTAATTTAAACATTAATTATGCTTGTGTAACATCACAGGCCACAGCCGCCGGCGGCGAAAGTGCTCCACTTACCGTAAAACCCGATCAAACACAGACGCCCACCTTTTACTACACTACCAGTAACTCAAAACCTACTTCTTAAATAACCCTTCTTATACCCCCTGCGGATTATACTTGAGTATTTCGACCAAATTGGTACCAGCCCCGGTAGCCGTGATCGTCTAGTGGTTAGGACCCTACGTTGTGGCCGTAGTAACCCAGGTTCGAATCCTGGTCACGGCAGTGAAAACTGTCACGGCGGGGCCATTTTTGTTTCTATTTAGTACGTCATCAAAATAATTAAAAAGTATCTGTGAAGCTGTTCTTGCTCAATTGTATATTTTTTCTACATTTTAAGTTAAGGCGACGGTAGGTAGCCCTAACTAGCGACACCAGTGGAGTCACAAATGCGCTGCCAACTATTAACTCCTTCCGGAGGGAACCCCCTCACTCACTCAGCGAAACACAGCACAGTGCTGCTTCACGACAATTTTTTTTTGTTTCTGGCACAAAAAAAAAATGCCTGAATAATATGTATAAATCCTATTTTTTTCATATTGAGATCAGTGCATGAAAATCCAGAGGTGTCTGGATTTTTCAAATCTATGTGCGTTTTTTTACCATTAGCTCGGCGGTGAGGGAAAACACCGTGAGAAAACCTACACGTTTCGGATAGTTGGTCTGGTTCCCCTGTTAAAGGATTGCTAAGGTCTGACGGCAGTCGCTTCATTGTAAATATCAGACTCCCCAAATTATGGATCATAGTGTAAGCATACCTTGGGCTCCAGAGCGACAGCTTTGGACGCAACTGGGAATGACACACTAGGATGATATGAAGACTCCTATTCCTATCTAATCTTTTGTTCTAATTTTAATTTAGGTAATGTTAATGTTACCGCGACTCGGTAAGCGTAGTGTAGGACGCCCTGCGACAAGATGGGATGATGACATTCGAAGGCTGGCTGGATGAGAGTGGCCGAAAATCGGGAGCAGTGGCGTGCATTAGGGGAGACCTATGTCCAGCATTGGACGAGTATGGATTGCTGATGATGATGATGATGAATGTTAATTATTATTTTATTTTTTTGTCATTGATTTAATTTTGTACCGGCAATCCTATGCCAGCGGGATTCGGGAACGTATGTGTGGCGTTTTGATAACAAGACAGATCTTTGTAAATAAAAATAAACTAATTTACCTAATCCATAAAATTTTACACCGAAAAACAAAAGACGTCAGATTTTTGAATTCCGAACGCGCGCTCTTCGCGCCATAAAATCCATGCGGAGGTTTTATTCTGTGGCCTCTTCGACAAATTTTAATTTTGATTTATATTACTTTTATTATAATTTAAATCTTGTCAGTTTAATTTTGTGAAATCTTGTAATATACATTTATAATATTTTGTTGGTCTGACCCCGGTACATTAGGTACCGGGGTCTTAACATTTTTAGTAAATGTCACCTGACTCCTGCGATACAAGCATCCATGCTAAGTGCAGAAGTCGCCAAATTGTAAGATCCTGTAGCATGTTGTTGGCAATAAATAATTTATTTATTATTTATTTTTTATTTCATATTATGAGTATGTACATTTCCTTCAGTTAAAATAAAGCAGTATAGTCTGCCGAGAAATAAAAGCGGCTAGCGCTGGGCGGTGGCGGGACGGGCGGCTAAATGCCCACGTCTAGACGAGGCGATCCAATCGCAATAACAGCACCGGATTCCGAATGCTTTGTTTCACGATATTCCTTTGGTTATTCTGTAGATTTCTCGGTAAATTCGACTATCTTAAATTTGCTAACGTTATTCTTTAAAGCCGTGTGGTCCCGGCAGAGTAGAATAAGCCACCCTCACTCTTACCGAAGTGTCGTAAAAGGCGACTAAGGTCAAGCTGCTGGCATGATCATCAGCACCCAGAAAAGGAAAACTCTGCATTTATATCAAAACCCTCGCCAACCCGTCTGCCAAGCGTGAGTATGGCAATTACCCCTCATGTGATTGAGGCAGGCCCGTGCCCCAGCAGTGGGGACTTAAATGGGCTGATGATTCTTTAAAGAACAGATTTTAAAAGATTTTTGTATGTACCACAGATAAGTAAAGTATCAGCATATATATATATATCAGCCTAAAAGTATCACTGCAAACCAAAGGCCTCCATCATAGAAATCTAGTCATAGCTACTATGATGGGATTAAGCTTAATCACCACGCTTGCCAAATGCGGATTTGTGATCACAAACCCGAGTTCGAAAAATTTGAAACATAATTTTTGCTCGATCCGGGAAACGAACCCAGGACCCCACGATCACGGCCCGATCTGTTGCATGAAATTATTATTAATCTATTTAATATTATTATATCATATATTAGTACAGGAATATATTAGTACAGGAAGTTGCAGCCGTGGCAGGCACCCCACAAGGTGGACCGACGATCTGGTGAAGATCGTGGGAATCCATTGGATACGGGCGGCCCAGGATCGATCTGTGTGGAGAACATTGGGGGAGGCCTATGTCCAGCAGTGGACGTCTATTGGATGAGATGATGATGATGATGATATGCCATAAGTACTATCTCAATATGACACATGTAGTGTGCTTACCAAAAGTTTGAGGATACCTTAGAACCAAAACCTTTCGTACGAATGGCGCACGTTCTTATCCACTGAGCTTCCATAAATATTGCTTTAGCTTTTAACAGAGATGAGAAACATGAACACAATTCTATCAACACAAAACTATATGTTCATATATTGGCTGTTTAGAACAGCCGAGAAATATTTCATATCAATGGCTCATATAGCGTCCATCAAGATCCCAATATAAGTCTTCAATAAAACTTACATATTACTATTTACTCAAGCTTACTACAAAAGAATAATGCATATCACATATTGCTTCAAAACATGTTCCTTCATTCTATCGACGTAACTCAATATTAGGAGCTTCCTATAAAAAAAGTACGTAAGTCTATATAAGCAGCATCTTTCAAAATTGCTGCTTTATCAGCTCATCAGCCCTTTAAATGCGATACAAGTCAGTAAAGGATATTATCTTTTGTATAGAAAAGGTTCCGTAGTGGCACAGAAAATCTTTTGTTAGTCTGAAATTCCAGCCAATGCGGCAATGGCGGATGCCAGCGACAAATGCCCGCACCGCAACGTACACCCGCTTAATGCAACGCACGGCCTGAGAGTTGTTGTTTTAAATGATTCGAATAAAGCCTTTTACTGTTCCGCATCTTTGCACTGATTGAGATGCAAATGTTCCAATCTTTTGAAAGATACGTTTTTACCAGGTCTATAAAACATACGCATAGATATAGTGAAAGGGATTTGTTTAGTGTACCTACCTAAATTAAGATATGTCATCATTATCTATTATCTTCTGTACTATTTATAAAGAAGTAAATACTACAGACAGAGGCAACACTTATAGGTAATCCGAAAACACAAAATACTACACTCCTTTCGCTTTGACATGGGTGAAAGATGTCAGAATCTTATACATTTTTCACGTTTAGTCTCTATCTAACTTGTGACTTACGTATAAATCTGTCCTGCTGTCACCGATATCATCATAAAGCGAAAGGACTATAGCGCGATGTAATCGACACCTAGCGCCATCTATTGGAATAAAGTGGAGTTAATGTCTCGAAACGAAATGAGGGTGGGCCACTAGTTGCATTTAAAACGAGTTGATTTTAAAATGTAAGGTTAGATTGAGGTGTAGCAAACAACTTTTTGTAGTTAACTGTACAGCAATCCACAAATGATCACTTACCTGTCAATTTTTCTTTTTAATTTCACATCGGCCAAGACGAAACTTTTATTTACAACGAAAAACGGAATACAAAATTGTTTTTTTCTTCTTGACAAAACCTTAAAGAAACCAGTCTCCGTTTCATATTACACTAACGACCCCTAGCCTTATTCACAATTTCCAGCTTATACAATATTTAGAAGTTGGGTCTAGGGATGTGACATTCAACAAGAAGAGGCGATGAAAAAAATTCAAGAAACTATCATATTCTCAGCGTGTTTACTCCGGTTGAATCCAAAGCTGTTGCATTCGATTGCAACACAAGCACAATCCAAAAAACTTAGATTGCAATTTTTTTCTTTTAAAAAATAAAGTTATGTTTCCCGTATGTAAAAAATGGTAGCTTAACGATTTAAGATACTTTCCCTTCAGGAGCCCAATTCTCGGGCTCGTGACATTTATTTTCATTACGAATTATATCACTAAAACATAGTTTTTTTGTATGGTATTCGAGTAATATCCGCCATGTTCTCAAAATATCACAAGCACGAGAATTAGGGCTCCAGCACCCCAACTCTCGGGCTCGTGACATTTATTTTCATACGACATATATCACTAAAACATAGTTTTTTTGTATGGTTTTCAGGTGATATCCGCTATATTTTCAAAATATCACAAGCACGAGAATTGGGCTCCAGGTCTTGGGACGCCCCATATCATCATGTTACTTATTTTTATACGCATATTGTAAATAAAAACTCTTAATCGGGCGGGCTAACTCAACCGGAACGCTACCACGTCCCCACAGAAAACCAGCGCTGAAGCAGCGTCTGTGCTGTATTTTGCTGCGTGAGTAAGGGTACCGGAGACCCAAACTGGGGGCTTACAGATTGGCAACGTTCTTGTGACTCCACTGATGTTGCGGTGATCCTTCTGCTCGTCTGCCGCCTAACATATAAAAAAAATAAAAAATTGAGTTTTTATTAAAGAAAATCGACAAAAGATTGTTTGATTTTTTTTTCACATACCTACTCTTACTCTTGTTAAGAATTCTTTGCTACGGGAATTTATTTTCTAAGAAAAAGCCTTTAAAATTTCTCAATGACACGTATAACGATATCCTCCTTGCTTATTTCATTAAATCGCTTTTATCCATTTTTTTGTTTCATTCCGCTTTCCCTAGGGGAGTTTGTTAGATGTAATTTTATATGAACAGTTTTTTGTATTTTTATTTACATTTTTATATGAATAACCATTACATCATTTTAACAGCTATTTGCTTCCTTCAGAATTCTTTAGCGCATTTATCATGGGCAGTATTCTGGGGAGCTGTTCGATCTTCCTACAGCTGAAATGTTACATCGGACCACACGCAAGCGATTGTCATTCAATCTCTTGATGGATAACGGTTCAGTACTGTTTGTTTCTCACGAAACTTTCAACTATCTACCTCAATTTTGTAGAACATAAACTGTTGCAGCAGTATTTTCCGACGGCTTCGATTAGAGACCTTCAAGAATATCCGTCCTGGGCTACCCACTGTAAAAAGTGATAAGATCAACAGGAGAACCTTTGGTCTAGGTTCTTCTGTAGATCTCACCATTTTTGCGTCACATACTCGCTCACATTTTTTTTTCTTTCCATACATAATTGTAATGATGAACTTACTATTATTATTACATACTTACGTTACTAATGTAACAAGAAACAATTCTGTGTTACATTAGTAACACAGAATTGTTTCTTTTTTTTCTATCGTTAAGTTCTTATTATAAAATTTTATAATTACTGTTACTAATGTAATACAAGTCTTATTATTTTAAAAGTGTCTCTAGAAGGAGCGGCTACTCCTAATACAAGTATTTTATACTTAACAGGAGGACCCCACACACGCATGTAATGTAACTGTTAAAAAATAAAGAAATTTCGTATTTTTTTTTTTGTATTTTTGTATTGTATACTACCTACTTTTAAGTTAAAATTCTAAGACAGTTATTCTTGTATCTTCTAAGTATCACTAGATTATTAAAGCTATTGTACGGAGAGCGGGGTTTCTCTAACACAAGTATTAATTTACTTAAAAGAGATTCTCGATCATAAAACAGAAATGTAAAAACCTGATACTGAATAAATTATTTGTATTTGTATTTGTACATAACGTATCCCAAAGAATTGCATGCCAGATATTAAAATCCCTCTACACAAATTAATCATATTATTACATATGGCGATGCTTTATTAAGGTGAAGGGTAGGACACACTATCGACGACAATCGATTTTAATTTTTAGCTACTTAACCGGATCTATTTTAAACGATTCCGGGATTACAACTTCTCAGCAAACACTTTTACTATTTATTAAATAACAATGCACAAATGTTGCGTCCGTTTTTGTACGTAAAAAATTGATTCACGCCAAAAGCGCAGTAATCCAAAATTCGAGAGCAAAAGCAGACCAAACAGTTAACTATAAGTGTTAAATAAATATTATTTTTGCCGAGAGGTTGTTTAAAATAGATCCGGTTTAGTAGCTAAAATTTAAAATCGACTGGCGTCGCTAGTATGCCCTACCCGTCACCTTAATCTGAAATTACGTGAACCCAGATTAATACAATGTCTATTAAAAATCCGACCATTTTCATTTGAAAAGCGGTCGAATTTTAAATAATAATTGTTAATCCAATATTTAACTTGCCTTTTCATCCATAGCATGTTAATTAGTAGATACATATACAAACTCGGCCCTTGTATTTCTTTCAAAGAACCTCAGTGGTTCTTTGAATTGCATACTCGTTAGTGAAGAGCGGGTATGTTCACAACATCACATACATTGATCTGACTCCAGGATAGGTAGCTCAAGCATCATATCAGAATTAACAGCGGAATTACAAATATATACATATAATACTTTTCTTTTGTAAACAAATACATACCTACTACTTACAAGCCGCGACTTGTTGTTCCTCGAACTAAAAATTATTATGGAAGGCGAGAAAGGCGGTGGCTCATTCCCGCGCTCCTGAATGATCTACCCTTCGAGTTACTCAATTACTCAATAAAATACTAGCAAACATCATCTCAAGAGCACCCTGCGAAAACATTATTTATCTGTATGTCCATGATGACGAATCCTGTGTGTGTCGGTCAACTAGCTAGCTATATATGATTATCTGGGTTGTGTCTAATTTTAATTCATTTAATTAAGATTAAGTGACACGCACAGTAACGTCCCTGAGTACCTTTGGACTCCACAGAAGACCAGCGTCAGGGTGTGGTTTAGACACTGCGACACATGCTGAGTGGAGCCTATTTCATCACCATCATCATCATCAGCCTATCGCAGTCCACTGCTAGACGTAGGTCTCTCCAATTGTTCGCCACCGTGATCTATCCATGGCATCTCGCATCTAGCTCTTGCCAGCCATCCTGCGCAGATCGTCCCTCCACCTAGCCAGAGGGCGCCCTACATTACGTTTGCCAAGACGCGGTCTCCACTCTAGAACTCGTTTACCCCATCGGTTGTTGGTTCTGCGGCTAATATGGCGAACCCACAGCCACTTAAGCTTGCTAATCCGGTGAGCATTGTCGATGACTTTGGTACTCTGCCGGATCACCTCATTTCGGATTCGATCTCGGAGAGAGACGCCGAGCATTGCTCGTTCCACAGCCCGCTGAGCGTTTAACTTGTGGACCAGCCGTTCCGTAAGTGTCCACGTTTCGGCTCCGTATTCAGCCCATTTCAGTGCCATTCTAATGTCCATATTCGTTCTATTTTTATATTTTTATTTTGCGTATGTTTTATTTTGTGTATTGTTTTGAATATTTAACTGAGTGCTTACAGTTATCATTTCTTGTTACAGTACCGTATGATGCAGCGTGATGTTCGGTAACGGGAGCTCGGAGGGGGAGGGGGCGGGCGCGGGGCCGGGGGAGGAGGCGCGAGCGCACGCCCTCGCCGCCCTCGTCGCTTTGTACGTGCTGGTCGCTGTCATAGGCATTATTGGTGAGACCACAGCTATATCTACCCAACAGCATCATAATCATTTCAACCAATAGACGTCCACTACTGGACATAAACCTCCCCCAAAGATCTCCACTTAGATCGGTCCTGCGCCGCCCGAATCCAATGGATGCCCGCGACCTTCACCAGATCGTCCAGATACCCAAAAATGCACACAAAAAAAATCGAGGATTTTTTATGTGATAGGTGGCAGACGAGCCATCCTGCGCAGATCGTCCCTCCACCTAGCCAGAGGGCGCCCTACATTAAGTTTGCCAAGACGCAGTCTCCACTCTAGAACTTGCTTACCCCATCGGTTGTCGGTTCTGCGGCTAATATGGCCAACCTAGTTAGGTTGGCCATATTAGTGGCAGTTGCCACTTAAGCTTGCTAATCTGGTGAGCAATGTCCGTGACTTTGGTTCTCTACCTACCAGCCACTGTCAAAGTAAATTTTAAAATCTGACAAATTTGACATCCCACTTTGTACCTATAATCTTGTTGGCGTCTTTTGGTATGCTTCTTTTTCTACTTCGGGTGCCTTCGTCAGTCTGAAGGTTTGTCCGCTAGTTTCTTGAACATCTCTTAATCTTTTGCGAGACGGAAAAGTTCTTCCACGCTAGTATTCTTGGTCCACTCCCGTAATGTATTCGGTATGCTTGGTCCTGTCAATGGGGACTCTAAGCAAGATCATAATAAATTCTTTCCCATTCCCAGGTAACGTCAGTCTAATGGCAGCCCTTGCGTCAGGCGGGGCGGCGCGTCTGCGCTCCCCGCAGCTGCTGAGCGCGTGCGCAGCCGACCTGCTCGTGTGTGCCGCCAGCGCTCCGCTCGCGGCCACGCGCGCTGCCAGGGTGCACCACCTGCCGTGCCACGTCACTTATTATATTGAGGTAAGAACACTAGTAGCACTGGGCTCGTAACGTCAGCCTCATTGGCAGGTGAGAACAATAGGCTCATAACGTCAGCCTCATGGCAGCCCAAGCATCAGGTGGGGCGGCACGCATGCGCAGTCAACCTGCTTGACGCCTCGCCATCGCACCGCCAAGGTGCTCGCTCCACCTGGCGTGCCAAGCCTCTACGCGGCCTCCACTCGAGGATCTTTTCGACCCATAACGGCCGCCTGTTGTCCTCCCAATGTGACTGCCCATTGCAGGCCTGAGGCTCAATTTTTATTTCTCTTGTATGTGCTCTTATCTAAATGCTAAAAGTGACGAGTCGTCTCCTTGACCATCGCTGACGAACACGACGCCTGGGAACATAAGGCATCACTACCATATGCGCCATCGGGCCATTCACATAACTAATTCTATATTTCTTTAGCATCACGAAAAATTACAATCTGCTTCAATGTATCATCGTGGCAAAAATACTAAAAACTGCTGTCTTTCCACAGTCATTCCCAGTTGCAGCAAGCACTTTATCTCTGGTGGCGATTGCTGCCGACCGCTGCGGTGCCGTCCGGCGCGGCCGTGGCTCGATCTGCGCGCGGCCGTCACTAGCGGTCGGCATTGTGTGGCTTGCAGCATTTCTATTAGGTAAAGGCCTGTCTTTTTTATGTGATAGGTGGCAGACGAACAGACGGATTACCTGAAGCTAAGCGATTGACACCACCCATGGACACCCGCGATACCAGTGGAGTCACAGTGCGCTGCCAACCTTTAAACCCCCCTTTCCCCCGGATTGGGCCTCCGGTACCCTCAACCACGCAGAGAAATACAGCACAGTGCTGATTCACGATCTGATCACGCAATCGCTTACCATCAGGCGATCCGTCTGCCACATATCACATTAAATAAAAAAAGAACAAAATATTGTCGTTTATCATCTCAGCGTGTCTCTCGGTTGCGTCCAAAGCTTTAACTTTGGAGTTTGAAACTGTTTTACATCAATTACTGGATTATTCCAGCTTCGAAGTATATTTTTAAAAAGAAAACGAAAAGAAAACACACACACATGGAAGAAAGTAATAAGATTAGGTTTATATTTCTTCGGGCTAAAACTTGTAACCATAAATGTTAGGTTTAGCGGGCTCCCGTTCCGCGGTTCCGCCTTTATTGTATTAGTCTGGCCTGGGCTACTGGATAAGGCCGAGATTGATGCCTAGGGCCAGCTGACCCAACAACTCATTACGTCACTTTATGTATGACCCGACCCGAGAATACGGCAAAAGTTTTTGCTTGTTCCCAAACTCGGAATTATTTTAGCACACACAGCAGACTCTTTTAGTCTAATCCTAATAGTTTGTAAAGTATATTCAATAAATTGGCCGTGTGGTCCCCGGCAGAGTAGAATAGGCCGCCTTCTTTCTTACCGAGGTGTCGTAAAAGGCGACTAAGGTAAAGCTGCTGGCATGATCATCTGCACCCGAGAAGGAAAACTCTGCATTTATATCAAAACCCTCGCCAACCCGTCTGCCAAGCGTGGTGAGTATGGCAATTACCCCTCATGTGATTGAGGGAGGCCCGTGCCCCAGCAGTGGGGACTTACGTGGGCTGACTATGATTCAATAAATTCTATGGCACCGACCAATGATAACGTGGGAACAGGGCAAGAGAATAATGATGCAATACATTCTTAAAGTCTATGGCACCGACCCCAGATAACCTGGCAACAGGTCAGGAGAATAATGATGCGATACATTCTTAAATTCTATGGCACCGACCCCAGATAACCTGGAAACAGGGCAGGAGATTAATGATACAATACATTCTTTGCAGGTGCAGCTGCAATGCTGACGACGTGCATGACATGTCCCCCACTGGCAGCAGCCCACGCCCTGGTCACATACTGCTTCCCAGTGGTGGTGGTCGCGCGGTGCCACTGGACGGTGCGCGTGAAGCTCACCGCACTCTCACTGACCGCGCGCGCAGCCCACGGCGAGCTGCCTCTACCAGTCCCCCTGATGCGACGCCCGACACACGTCATCATTGTCGCCGGGGTCGGACCCAGGGAGCGCCGCGACGCTGTCGACGTCGGCGACGTGAGAACAAAGAAAAAGCTCCAGCCGAGTCTCCTCGGCCCTCAGCCGCAGACGTCGACCCTCCGCTCGAGGCGGCGGCTCGGCAACGTCCTCATAGGCATCGCCGCCATATTTGCGGCCTGCTGGTGCCCCCACGCGGCTCTAGTCATATCTAGCGCGTTCGGACTACACGCCCCTTTAGTAGTTACTCAATACGCATTACTGCTAGGCTACGCGCACTCGGCCCTGAACGCCGTCGCATACTGGGTGCTGAACCGTCATGCGCTGACGTCAGCTTGCGCTGCGTGGAGGCTCCCTCAGCTCCGCGTACGAGAGGAGCGCCCATCATCAACCAATGAGGCAGCTCTGGGTGCCTTCCACCCGCGCCTAGCCCGCCCCGCTCCCTCCCCGCGCCCGCCCCCCTCCAGCTTCCTCTATTGATGTCCGTCTATCTTCTAAGCTCTGTCAATCTGTGATTCCTGTCTCTCAGTGCCTCGTATAGTCTACGGGCGCCTCCTCGGAGCGCGCCGCTCGTTTCGTCGTTATAATCGTGGTTGTTTGAGATTTTATGGAGAATAATATCCGTGAAGCAATAAAGTGTATGAAACACTTAAACTGGTTTTATTATGGTCGTGAATTTCGGCGTAACCGTGTCATGATGTCTCATATCCTTTGACTGTTTGTGATTTATCCTTGGGAATTTGCTACTTATGTTTTGTTAGAAGGAAAGACAGTTTAGTCACGCATTTAAAGTAAAATAAGTATCGGTAAAGAGCTTCTTCTAACTTTTAAAGAATGTCATAATTATTATCGTAATCCACACAAAACTATAATAATAATAATAATAATAGATAAATAGATAGATAGATATACTTTATTGCACAAAATACACAACTTAAGTACTAGGCATTGGAGAAATTTTGTGTACAATTTCGGCGGTCTTATCGCTGAAAGCGATTTCTACCAGACAACCTTCGGGTAAAGGACATTTGGTAGTAGAGAAGGGGTAGGGGGTAATTATTATTACAACATCTCATACGTTGACCTGATTCCGTACTAAGTAGCTTAAGCACTTGTGTTATAGATATCAGACAACAGAGGAACACAAATATATACTTAAATACATATATACACCCAGACACCAAACAAACAAAAATGTTCATCGCACGAATGTTTGTCCAGGGTGGGGATCGAACCCACGACCTTTGACGTAAGGGTCACTACCAATTGCGCCATCCGGGAGCAGTTTAGGAAAGTTAGTTTTCTAAGTCGAACCAATTGGGAGTCAAACCTTCGACCCTTGCTATAAAAGGCTTAACATTAGGAAGGAGATTGATTGATGTGGAACTGCCCGAGCGCGAGTCGCTTGTGTTGTGGTGTTTCACGCCCCATTTGGGGAGAAGTGACATTGAGATGGGACACAGACACAGACTTTGTAGGGAGTGAAGAAACGCACCGGGGAAAGAGCCCTTAGCAAGTACCTGGTGAGCGTCTCCCAAGATTCGGTCCGTATGCCGAGACGGTAGGAAGGACCATGGGCTGGTGGAGGGACTGTGACCCTTGCTATAAAACCGTGGCTACAAAACTAGAAATCTTGCAATCTAGGGATCAAAGCAAAAATCTGTGAGTTGGAGTGCAGGGCTGTCACAGCACAGAAACATTCACCACAGCAGATCCTTCACAGTGTTTCACACTTAACATGAACAGAACGTTCCAAGCAATAATCAGGAGCCCAATTCTCGTGCTCGTGATATTTTGAAAACATGGTGGATGTCACATGAAATCCATACAAAAAAACGTGTTAAACTATCTAAGAAAAAAACTATGATTTAGTGATATATCGTCGACCTAATTCTAATAGGACGTATCTCATTCTTTACCATTGGGTTTCTGGAGCTCTCGGGAAATTCGATATGAAAAAAAAATGGCAGATGTCACATGAAATCGAAACAAATAAACTGTTTGAGTAATACATATTCGTATGATGATGAATGTCACGAGCTTGAGAATTGAGCTCCAGGAGTCCAATGTCAAAAAAAGAAATGCGCCCTATTAGAATTAGGTCAACTATATGTCGTATGATAATAAATGTCACGAATACGAGAATAGGCTTGTGTACTAGGTCAGAGATTGGCAGATTGTTTATATAGGATTGAGAAATAACGGTCAAAAGGAGCTATGTACAAAATTTCAGCTTGAAACTTTATGTATTATTTTTATTATGAGCCCTCAAAAGATAGGCAAGTAAATTTTAGGTCTTAAATTTACTGAAAATTGAATATAGCAATCGATATCTTATTCAATGTATAGCAACTTTCATTAAGAAATTATTTTCATAAGCGCACTATTTCATATAGTTATCGAACAACGCTATCTCGCGATGCGCACAAACTAGTGAGGCCTGACGTCACGCCTTGCGTCGCTGTTTGTATGGATACGTTTTGAGCAAGTCTATTTTAAGTGATTTTCAAATTGTCCTATCTCGAAGAGTTTCCAAGCTAACAAATCCATTCTTTCACCGATGTTTTCACTTCTGAGGGGTTCTTATAATACCAACAAGGGAAAAAAATAGGACACAAGCCTAGTGGGCTCCTGGACACCAAAAGTTTACGATTAAAATGCCACTAGAACGGTGTAACGCTCGTCGCAAACGTCGTCACTTGTCTTGCTACTATAATATATGTAGATAAGTACTTACTGTAATATTCCTAAAGAACTTATCAATAAAGACATAAAGAGAAAATATATTGTATCCAACCGTAGCTGAACAGGCTGTTACAGGTAAGATATATGAAGTTAGTCATTTTATAAAAGAATGTAAGTAAACGATGTGCCAACGTTCTCATGTAGGTCTTCCCACTCGAAGACTAGGCAAGGATTTATGTTCTAAGCAAAGTAAATCCTGAATCTGGAATGTTAAGACATTCCAGACATATCATTACCTAACCGCTGCGAATCTCCCAAGTTAATTGTAAAGAGGCCAGATCATTAAGATGCAACGCCAGTATCAGGGATCCTGTAATGGGCCTCGCGACAGCTCCCTGGGGGACGATTAGGGCTACCAAATGGCCCTGAAGAGTGCCCAGTTTAATGAACAAAATGGACGTAATCATTAAATGGGAATTTAAGCAACGTTCAGGAATGAGCTATTTATTACTTTATTTTGTTAGTTACAGTTTGATGACTGCCTCGGTAGCGCAGCGGTTAGTGGGTCACTTTTAAAGTGACGGCTGCGCAGGTGGTCCCGGGTTCGATTCCCGAGTCGGTTGGACCAAAAATGTGTCCCTAAGTTTTCGGTTAGAAATTCTTAGTGTTAGCCTGGAGTCTGGATGTTGGCGGTCTTGTACCCCCGTGATCGCACGTTAAGCCGTTGGTCCTACCCCAGATCCCTCTTCGGTTGTGTCACGCTGGTGTCCAATCGGAATACGAGGGTAAGGGAATAGAGAGTGCACTTGTGTTTGCACACACACTTGAGCACTCTAATATAGCCGGCGTACGTGGCTGATCGTTACGATCGGCCATCCGTAATCGGTTGGAGGATATTATTATTAGTTACGTCATATAGGTATATTATACGTCGTATATTAGCCGTGTGGTCCCCGGCAGAGTAGAATAGGCCACCCTCATTCTTACCGAGGTGTCGTAAAAGGCGACTAAGGTAAAGCTGCTGGCATGATCATCAGCACCCAGAGAAGGAAAACTCTGCATTTATATCAAAACCCTCGCCAACCCGTCTGCCAAGCGTGGTGAGTATGGCAATTACCTCTCATGTGATTGAAGGAGACCCGTGCCCCAGCAGTGGGGACTTAAATGGGCTGATAATGAAAATGATGAATGACGTCATATATTTGTTAGCTACGCCATATTCGATATACGAGCGTTTTTGTGCGCTTTTAAAACTACTTTTAGGTATTTAGGTAGAATTTCCATATAAACTCTACAAAAATTATATAATTTTTTTTTTTTTTAAATCATCAGCCCCTTATAATGTCGTTAGGTGACATAACTGCTTTATAATACCGTTTTAGCTAACAAAGGTTTATTGAACAAGCTGTGAGCGATTGTGAAGCCACCAAGTAACAATACTCCTTTTAATGCTTAAGCTTACAAGAGGACTTTGAAATCTGAGTGGGCACAGGGTAATTCAGAGGCGCGCTTTGCCTTGACATTGAGGGTACTCACAGTAGGAAGTGAAAAGCGGAATAATTACAATTTGTATACTTAGTTACTTCAGGTTTACCCGTATAACATAAAAAAAAGAATTAAACCTATGTTTTCGATAAGAAATGTTTAGTTTCAGCCCAGAGTCTAGAAGTTAGAACAGTGAGAGAGCCACGCTATCGCATGAATGGGCTGGCTCGACCGGAGTAATACCACGTTCTCACAGAAAACCAGCGTGAAGCCAGTGCATGCGCTGTGTTTCGCTGCGTGAGTGAGGGTATCGGAGGCCTAATACTGGGGAAAGGGGGTTAAAAGGTAAGCAGCGCACTTGTGACACCACTAGTGTTGCAGGTGTCCATGGGCGGCGGTAATCGCTTACCATCAGGTGATCAATAGGCTCGTCTGCCACCGATATAATAAAAAAAATTGCGGTCTTGCTCTACAGTGCCTCGGTCCGATCCCTCTCCGGTCGTGTTACACTGGTATCGGATTATAAAGGTAAGGGAATAGAAAGTGCACATGTGTTTACGCACACACTTGAGCTATATATATCCTGCGTACGTGGCACATTAGGTCAACAATATAAGCTAAAAAAAACAGCTATTCCATATGTACATTATGTGTTATCGAGTGTGGACGGGTCTAGATTCTATTTTGTTTGCACCAGCTGTTTTTTTCGCGATAAAATAATCATCATCATTATCAACATTTCAGCCAATAGACGTCCATTGCTGGACATAGGCCTCCCCAAATGTTCTCCACACAGGTCGGTCCTGTGCCACCCGCATCCAATGGATTCCCGCGACCTTGACCAGATCGTCGGTCCACCTTGTGGGGGGCCTGCCACGGCTGCGACTTCCTGTACGTGACCTCCACTCGAGGAACTTTCCACCCGGCGGCCATCTGTTCTCATCACTATGTGCCCTGCCCATTGCCACTTGAGGCATGCAATCCCTTAGGCTGTCTGTGACCTTAGTTCTCCTGCGGATCTCATCATTTCTGATACGATCACGCAAGGAGAGTCGGAACCGAAACGTTGCCGCTTACAATGTGCTGATAAAGAAGGCTCAAAGACACCCCGCCGTTAGCCGTGTGGTCCCGGCAGAGTAGAATAGGCCACCCTCACTCTTACCGAGGTGTCGTAAAAGGCGACTAAGGTAAAGCTGCTGGCATGATCATCAGCACCCAGAGAAGGAAAACTCTGCATTTATATCAAAACCCTCGCCAACCCGTCTGCCAAGCGTGGTGATTATGGCAATCACCACTCATGTGATTGAGGGAGGCCTGTGCCCCAGCAGTGGGGACTTAAATGGGCTGATGATGATAATGATGAAAGACACCCAGAGAACAATGGACAGGGCTATATTCGATAAAATAACAGTGTAATAATTCAAGATTGTTTTATCGTTTCAAAACTTCAATATCTAGCTCAACCAAGTCTGAACACAATACTTAGTACATATCACAGTAACTCTACAAAGGTGAGCACTTGTTTCTACTGTAGAGTCGACCCTACGGAAGCGATGTGCATCCTTAGTGAGCAGGGTCCGGGGCAGCCACAACATCATCCTGCAAATGTTCGCGCTTAGGTTTGACTGTCAGTACATCAACCATGTGTCGATGGTTAATGTACTGACTAATGAGCAAATTATTAAAACAATAAAACAGTAGGTAGTACATATCTCACGATTCTAATTGTAATTGTAATATATTCAATAAATTAATTTTAAATTGTAATTTCACATACTAATTTAATTGTATTTTAAATTTTGACAATTGTGTAATGTAATTATGAAATTAATCTTGTTTATTAATGTTATCTTATCCTCAATATGACCTATGGTTGAAATAAATAAATTCTATTCTATTCTATTCTAGAGTCCGCCCCTAATCCCTGAAAGAAGGGTATCTAGCTTGCATAATGTACCGGCTCTAGACTACAGGTAAAGCCGTATTATATAAATAGCGGTGAAGCTATACGGGTGCTTTGGATGATATAGAGCTGATCGAGCAGGTGCTCTACATTCAGTAGAGTTGGAAGATAGATTGCTTTATCAATAAAACGCCACTCAACGTCTCCGTTTATTCCTGATAACGTCCACTATTTGTTCACCACTGGTGGACATCGTGAAGAAGCAATATCTACCATTTGGGGACAAACGCTACTAAAATCTCCCCTATGAGTTTCTCTGTCCCTCAGTGGTGGATTCCGCAACCAAAATGTTCCGTTGTCAAAATTGGTTTTGTTTTGATGATTAATATATTAATAAATATGTATTTTTTATGTGGTAGATAGCAGACGGATTGCCTGATGATAAGCGATTGCCACCATCCATAGACAAATGTGGTATGTACCTTTTTTGTTTCTGGTTTTCATATTACAAGGAAATACTGTAATTAAGCGTAAAAGTGCTTTACTCATAAACGTTTAATAAACCTCTCTTAGCTAAAATGGTGTTATAAAGCAGTTTTAACGTTTGAAACCAAAAAACACATCCAAAATTTTCGAATAAAATAATGAAGAACCTACAATTCATGTCATCTTCAAATTCCCTCCTCTTTATTTAACACATTCGCAACTAATAAATTGATTAATGATTGGGTCACAAATAAACATACACTAATCCCAGACTATACTCGTAGTGCAATTATGATCAGAAGACACTTCGGTGATATGAACAAGCGGGCGTTGTACATTTTCCTATGGGAAAATGTCAAAACTACTGAAACTTGTGAAGGAAAAAGCATTGCGATTTTTGCCACGTACCAAATAACCGTTAGGGCGACTTAATATCTTACTCTATGCAATAATCCTTAAACCCTCTTATTACAACTAGCAAGTTCATGATTATTACGGAATATTGTTAGTTCTAAAATTTTTATTACAAATCCTCGACTAACTATATAGACCACTTAGTACCGCAGGATACTATCAAATCTGATCGAATCGTTTAATCATTCTTTCAGTGACGTTTTATTTTACATAATCTTTTTTTGTTGTCTGAGTTAAAAATATTTTAGAATTGTTTTTAAGCAACAATAAATGAAAATATTGACCTAAATAAGGTTTTAAAGTAATATGCATAGGAATTGCTTATATTTTTGGGATTCAATCTAAAAAATAAATTAACTTCTTTCTCACAAATAACTTTAGTGTCAAACGGAATGAACTGTCACAGGGATAAGTTGTCATGGTTACTGAATCGATATTTTGAGGTTATTATTTTAGTACTCATTTTAAACTAGGGGTCTGGGTGGTTTAACTTAAGTGTTATAGTTGATATACTAAATACCCTTAAACTTTATTTTGTAATAATGTTTACTCAGTTACTTCAGTTATTGCCAGTATTAATCCCACTACTTATTTTAAACCTCGTTTTAGAATAAGAGGGAAATTTGTTTAAAATTGAATGAACCCAAAATAACAAAAAACATAGCCCCGCCGTGACAGTTTTCACTGCCGTGACCAGGATTCGAACCTGGGTTACTACGGCCACAACGTAGGGTCCTAACCACTAGACGATCACGGCTGCCGGGGCTGGTGAGTGAGTGGTCGAATAAATCGGTTTAATTCGACCAGTGGCCCACTTCCACTGCACTTATAAAACGTAACGTAAACAGCAAGTTACATAAGCGCATGCGCAAGAAACGTAGATATTGTAAGTAGTCGATTTATCGGACACCAGAGCCACGCCTCGGCATGAATGGGCCGGCTCGACCGGAATGATGCCACGGCCTCACAGAAAACCGGCGTGAAGCAGAACTATGCTATGATACCAGAGGCCCACCTATCAGATAAAAAATGATGTTCTAGATCGAACTTTAGCATGCACCTCTGGAGCCCAATTCTCGGGATTTCGATATTAAAAACATGGCGGATATCACCTGAAAACCATACAAAAAAGTTTTTTTGTTTTAGTAGTATGTCGTAAAGTCTTCAATGCGTGTGTGTTGCCAGTGATGACATACGAAACCGAAACGTGGCCGCTTACAATGTGCCGATTATGGAGGCTCAAAGTCACCCAGAGAGCAATGGAGAGGGCTATGCTCGGAGTCTCCCTGCGTAATCGTATCAGAAATGATAAGATCCGCAGAAGAACTAAGATCACAAACATAGCCCAAAGGAGTGCATGCCTCAAGTGGCAATGGGCAGGGCACATAGCGAGGAGAACAGACGGCCGTTGGGGCGGAAAGGTCCTCGAGTGGAGGCCACGTACAGAAAGTTCTCAAGATGGTAATTAACATGGATAGCAATAATAATAATTTTTGTTTCTGTACATCATAAAAATAATCATTACTCTTATTATGATGGGCCTAGCTATCAAGCAAACCTACCTTATATTAAACTCGCGCGCATAAAAAATATAGCCCCGCCGTGACAGTTTTCACTGCCGTGACCAGGATTCGAACCTGGGTTACTACGGCCACAACGTAGGGTCCTAACCACTAGACGATCACGGCTGCCGGGGCTGGTGAGAGAGTGGTCGAATAAAACGGCTCCATTCGACAACCGCTGCAATAAACGATGTAATTATAAGTTAAACGCTAGGGGTTGCGTAAGCGCAAGAAACTCACGGTAGTAGCCGATTATTATGTTCCGCAAAAAGTGCTATTGACTATATTAAGGTGACGGGTAGGGCACACTAGCGACGCCAATTTATTTAAATTGTTAGCAACTAAACCGGATATCTTTTTAATTTATAATATTTAATATTCAATTAATACTTATAATATTCAATTAATACTTATACTTAACTTTGGGGTCTGCTTTTGTACTTGAAATTTGAAAAAAAAACGGCTACTTGTGGCGTTATTCCAAATTTCGAGTGCATAACCTGATCAAAAAGTATGCACAATTATTAAATAAATAGTATAAAGGTTTGCTTAGAGATTCCCGCTACGAAATTGTTTAAATCTTAGACAGTTTCTGGGTCAAAAATTCTTCGTCTATTGTAACATTAAAGTCCAATAAGTTTTCAATGACATGACTAATGTGTCAATCTGATTGTTTAGTGTTTTTTTTTATTTTTAATTTATATTTGTCTCAAATATTTGCATGCCATATTGTATTGGCTAAACATGAATGTGCTTTTATTACTGTGTAATTATTTGTGACCTTTTATACCATGTTTTTAGCAAATAAATTAATTTTGAATTGAATTTTTTAATAGATCCGGTAGCTAACAATTAAAATCGATTGGTGTCGCTAGTTAGGGCGACTAACTACTTCGCTTTGCAATACGTACGTAATTTATGTTGTTAGCGGGCAGAAATAGAGGTACGAGTTTAAGTTAGGTCAGGAGTTCTGTACGCGCCTTGCAAACGGGGGGTCGTGATTCGAATCCGACCATGTACCTCTGAATTTTCAAATCTATGTGCGTATTTCTACCATTAGCTCTGAAATGAGGGAAAACATAGTGAGGAAACTTGCACGTTTCGGATTGTTTATGAAACGTGTAACCGTGATTCAGTTATTGGTCTGGTCCCCCTGTAAAGGGTTGTGAAGGTCGGCTGTCGCTTCATTGTAATTACCTAACTCCCCAAATCCTGAATCAAAGTCGAAAGATTCTTTATTTGCATAGGCTTGTACACAGCACTTACAAATCTTTTGATACTGTTAATAACTATAATAATAATTTACATGTATTTACTTAGGTATAATATATGGCGATACATAAAATATAAGAAGGTATAAATAAACAAAATGCGATTCTACCACCAGCTCAGAAAGTTGTTTCTGGTCGAGCAGATCCGGTAAGAAACTCGCCAGTTACTCTTTTTAATCGCCAACTTTTTATACAATAGTAGAATCATAGTGTACGCATAACCCGGGCTCCAGAGCGACAGCTTCGGACGCAACCGGGAATTACACGCTAAGATGAGATCATGGACCAATTATCATCATAGACTAATAATAATTAGTCTATGTTGAGATGGAGAAATAGAGATCATACCTATAGGTGTGACGACCCGTTTGGAACAGTGGTAGTGAACGCTGTCATTGGTCCAAGGATTGCGGGTTCGATCCCCGCACAGTACAAACATTTGTGTGCATAAACGTGTCTGTTTGTATTGGTCTGGGTATTTCCTATGTAATATAAGTATGTATTTACAAAAGAAAATTATTATATGTATATATTTGTAATCCCACTGTTGATTCTGGTATCCGTAACACATGTGCTTGAGCTACATTTTTCGGAGTCAGATCAATGTATGTGATGTTGTGAAATATTTATTTTTAAATATTTAGGTACGCACAAGTACTCAGGGCACCTTTTTTTGGTGACAATGAATTGTGCCGGTTCCCAGAATGCAATAGAACCAGTGCTCGACCATTCGGAGTTGGCTTTAGTAGGCTCTCTACTGGGAAGACGCTCCAATAGCATTCCAACTAAACCACGAATAACGCTGACTGTCTGTATTATTGGGGAGAGGAAAAGAACCGGCTAAAAAACTTCAGCTGAGTACAAAAAAGCAAATTTTGGAATCAATTTTTAAATAATACAAATTGTTTATTCGTTTCAAACACATTACAATTTTGGTGTTGACATCCTCTAGTAGGTACAAACCTACTAGAGGATGAGAAACTCACGCATACGTGACTGCGTGAGAAACTCATGCATACGTGGGAGCCTTCATATCCGTGACATAACAGACAAACTACTGGAGAGTCGCCTACGTTGGTACCAACGAATTCCGTGGCTTTTTTCGAATTCTGGCCATGGCACCACCGCCGGGTCACGGCTGAAGGGGTAGGCCTAAAAAAGTGTGGCTTGACATCGTAAGGGATGACATGCGCGCTAATAAACTGACCACTACGGATGCACAAGACCGCGCGAAGTGGAGGAGTCGAAGTAGGAAAGCGGACCCCGGGCTCCGAAGCGACAGCTTGGGACGCAACCGGGAAAAAACGCTAAGATGACTACTACTAGTAGAGGATCATCATCAGATGATCCTATAGTAGTTACCGAATAAGCATCTGTGTCAAAGGAAGCCACTCTTCCTTAACAATATATGAGTAACAACAAATAAACAGCGAACAAGTCTCTCTGTGTGTATGTGTATGCGTGTGTGTGTGAGTATGTGTATGCGTATGGATCACTATCTCAACCAGGGTAAGAACTTAATTAATTTTCAGTTTCATTATAATCTAAACATTTTAACCAGGTGCTAAGTTTTGTTCTAGATGTAATGAATATAATTGAATAATAATCATTTTTGTTTCTGTACATCATAAAAATAATTATTACTTTTATTATGATGGATCAAGCTATCAAGCTAATCTACCTTATAATATTAAACTCGCGCGCATAAAAACATAGCCCCGCCGTGACAGTTATTCACTGCCGTGACCAGGATTCGAACCTGGGTTACTACGGCCACAACGTAGGGTCCTAACCACTAGACGATCACGGCTACCGGGGCTGGTGAGAGAGTCGTCAAATAATTCGACTTTATTCAAAAACTGGGTCATTTTACGGTTCCATTTCACAATAAAATGACCATTTCGTAAGCGCTTTAAATTTGCCGATTCATTGATTGTGCCGTGGCGTGGAGTAGGTAAGTACAGTCAACAGCACAAGTAGCACTTATTTCGCAATTTGTAACTCTTATTCCTTGGTTCATAAAAGTCACTAGCTGCGAAAGTTGTGCATCAACTTTTGCTGTTGACTATACAATGCGGCAAAGATGTTTCTTCAAATCTATGTGCGTATTTCTACCATTAGTCCGTATGTCCGTCTGTCCGTCTGTCCGTCTGTCCGTCTGTCCGTCTGTCCGTCTGTCCGTCTGTCCGTCTGTCCGTCCACTTTTTTCCGAAACTATACTATTGAAACTTGGTAATTAGATGTATTTTGTTGACCGCATTATGATTTTTATACAAAAATTTAAAATTTAAATACTCCCGACGGCGGCCATCTTGAATTTGAAATTTGTCTCAATAAACATATTCTGCTACTCAAGCCCTTTTATATGATACCCATATTGTGGGAGTTGTGTTAAAACATACAATCCATATCTTTGTGATGGCGGCCATCTTGGATCGATTTTTATCCAACATTGCTAAGAACACTCCCCACTTATTCATCTTTCACACATAAAATAACAAAATCGGTTCATTTGTTCAGGAGCTACGATGCCATAGACAGACACACAGACAAGTCAAACTTATAACACCCCGTCGTTTTTGCGTCGGGGGTTAAAAAATCAATTTTTTGAGGGGTCCCTATACTTAGAACTGAAACTCTAAATATTTTTTTAATCAAACCCGTACGTGGGTACCCATATCTATAGGTAGGTCTTAAAAATGATGTTGAGGTTTTTAATATTATTTTTTTCTAAACGTTTTTAATTTGGATGTTTACTATTGGCTGTCTCGTGTGTCATTCGCGAATAGCTTGGATAATAGGTTAAAAGGTCAAAATCTCTATCTATGCCATATTTGAAGACGCAATGTATTATGACATTTTTAAAAGGTTGGCAGATCTTTTTAAAACGGTATGTTGGTATAAAGGTAAACTATTCTTGCCGTGCAAGCGAAAGTTTACCTTTTTATTCTCTGACTATACCTTAGATTAATAAATAAATAAATAGGCAGTTGCATTGATAATAACTGAACTTATGGCCCACACAAAGTGGACCCATGGCTGGTGAAGAAAGAGGAAGAGAGTTCCTTGGATGCGGCCAGCTCATTACTTTTGTGAAGAAACTTGGGTATATTATGTCCAGCTGTGGGCGTCTATTGGCTGAAATTATGACTATGATGATAAATAGGAAACGGACTAAAGTGGGGTCATTCAACGGTTAGTTGATTACTCCGACCTGTTGTATTTTGAGTTTGAGATTACTAATATAAGGTTTAAAAACTAAAACTCGACTACCAAAAAACACGCTCTAAAAAGTACGAAACAAGAAAATTGTCTCTGCTGAAATTATTATGCCGTATAGCCGTAGTCACTTTGCTACAGTATGTGGCATACGACCACGGCAATACGGCAGTTATGTTAATAAAATTAAATATTTGAAATGTGTTTAAACACTCTTTCATGTGATACCCCACACAGTACCGTCAAGGATTTTTTTAGATCCTTTCTCTAAGACCCGTAAAGGGCGCTGTAGTCAATTTAAGGTAACCTCATCGCCTATGACCAGAAGACCATCAAGACGCTTCTAACGACACCTCATTTTGTTCAAATATGATAACTAGTTAAGAAGTTATGAGGGAACAGATGAACAACCTTACATACATACATACATACAGGTCAAAATCATAACCCTCCTTTTTGCTTCGCCGTAGTCGGGTAGCAAGTAACTGTAGAATAAGGTTAAGCTTAAAAAGAAAAGGGAACGCGGGTGTCATTAAGTTCAACCTTATTAACCTAATTGACAAGATGCTAACCACCTACTATTGTACACCTCGTCCTGCAGTTTTTTTAGTATTGGATTAAGTAACTACTATTCTTTGTGACCTATGAGGGGAACCTAAGTAGTCATGCTCACTCAAATGTCTCTGAGGTGGTGGGGCTGTGTGGCGGGTCATTACATTCCCTCTAATATGGTTGAGTGAAACGATGGCTGACACATACGTCATACTTGTGAACAGGTGCCACCTTTGGGGACTGGTCTGCTTCGGTTTACCTCATAATATTTATTTTATCATTGTTTCCTTTATTTTATTTTGTGTTACAATTGAACTGTATGGCTTGGTATGATGATGACAAAACATTGTATGAAAGTTTGACGATTAAAAAGAGTAACTGGCGAGTTTCTTGCCGGATCTTCTCGACCAGAAACAACTTTCCGAGTCGGTGGTAGAATCGCATTATGTTAATTTATTTCTTTAGTATATTTTATGTATCAACATATATATGTATTAACATGTAAATTATACATAAGTACTTATAAAAAGTTTTAAGTCATTCAAATGTATGACGATTTGTAAGTGCTGGTACAAGCCTATGCAAATAAAGAATTATTTAAGTTTGAGTTTGAGTTTATTCTACAGTTAGTTGTAATAAACTCAAACTCAAAATACAACAGGTCGGAATAATCAAGTAACCGTAAAATGACCCAGTGACGAAGGAATCACTCATTGCAAAAAGGATAAATAAGTGCAATGTTCGTGACGACAGCCAATACTTTTTGCAACGCCAAGAGCGTTGACTGACGAATTCACCGTGAAAGCGATCAAATACTCAGACACTGAAACAGTTGAAAGAATTCGGCGGCCCACTCACCAGCCGTGATCGTCTAGTGGTTAGGACCCTACGTTGTGGCCGTAGTAACCCAGATTCGAATCCTGGTCACGGCAGTGAAAACTGTCACTGCGGGGCTATTTTTTTATACATTCTTACCGTGGGGGAGCTTCGACTCGACAGGAGTGATACCACGGCCTCACAGAAAACCGGCGCGAAGCAGCAATGTGCTGTGTTTCGCTGAGTGAGTGAAAGTACCGGAGGCCCAATCCGGGGGAAAGGGGAGTTCAAAGGTTGGCAGCGCACTTGTGACACCATTGGTGTCGCGGGTGTCCATGGGCGGCGGCAATCTCTTACCATCAGGTGATCCATCTGCTCGTCTGCCATTTATCACATAAAAAAAAATATCTTTCTTATCATTAGTATTCACGGCTGAGTCTACATTTTAGTGTAGATAGTAGTCAGTAGGTAGTAGTTTTATAAATAAAATATTATATTTGGGTGCGTCTTGGGTTATTATATTGGTTATTATTATAGTAAAAACAATAATACAGTTTCGGTCGTACAAATACATTCATGAAGGCTAACAACGAAACCGTCCCGTAACGAACGAGGATAAACCTATCGCATCCAAACAAAAGAGATGCACGTCGCGTTTGAAAGGGACAAAGATAAAACTTCGGTCGTGAATTCCCATCGTTGTAGGTACACTCTCTGATACGGACAACATAACAACAAAGTATCAATGGAATTAATCACACGCTGCGTTATCGGTGAAACTTTTTGCCTCGGGCAAAAAGTGCTCCACTTTTAATGAAACTCGGTTGAATTAACGGCCGCACTCAGAGACGTCATTTAAGCTAATGTTCATTAACTTTAGTATCGGTAGTCTTTATGCGTATGAAAATAAGTGTCAATATTTTTTCTTAAGTAGGTAGCCAACTAAGTTAATCAACGACTCTGAGTGTGGCAGTAAGTCGGTGTTGTTGTTGCAGTAAAGGCCTATACAGACGTTTAGATTGCTGGTTCGGTCCATTATCGATGTTATTTGGTTTGAATAATTGTGACAAAATTAAAACATTTTAAGGTGACAGGATATCGGAATCGATTTTCATTTTTAGCTACTAAATCGGATCTATTTTAAACAATTTCGGGGTTACAACCTCTCGGCAAACACTTATACTATTTATTAATTAACCATGAAAAAATTTTGGGTCCAACGCGTACGCGAAAAATTAATTCACGCCAAAAGCGGCCACTTTAGGCGTGAATAAATTTTTCGCGCCCGTTTGGTCTGGTGGTTTAAGTATCGGACCGTGATCTCGGGGTCCTGGGTTCGATTCTCGGGTCGAGCGAAGTGTTTCGAATTTTTCAAACCCCGATATTCGTTTAAAACAGATCCGATTTAGAAGCTAAAAATTAAAATCGATTGGCGTCACTAGTGTGCCCTACCCTTAAAATGTTTTAATTTTACTCTAACTCGATTTCAATGTCAATGGCACTATAATAGGCCTAATCTTTCATGCCTAATCACGTAGTACACTTGATTTAGGTATCCGATTCATACAATTTCGTATTATTGCGGCACGTTGGAGCACCGCTTCAACTCCCTTACAAAAAAAAGATTATTTTCACGATCAACATTTGGCACAGCTTTCTGCCATTGCGCGTCTTGTTGCTTCGTGTGAAACGGCCTTTACACGTACAGAAAATGGCCGTTTCATTTATCTTATGCAAGAAAGCAGTCGAGATTTTGAGCACAGCTCTCACCAGCCCCGGTAGCCGTGATCGTCTAGTGGTTAGGACCCTACGTTGTGGCCGTAGTAACCCAGGTTCGAATCCTGGTCACGGCAGTGAAAACTGTCACGGCGGGGCTACGATTTTGTGTTTTGTTATTTATGAACTACCTTTTTGTTGAAGAATGAAGTCAAACCAATGTGTGTGATGTTATGAAATATTTATTTATAATTATTTATTTTATTATTAAGAAAAGGTCATCGAGTGGAGGCCACGTACAGTAACTCGTAGCCGTGGCAGGACCCCCACAAGGTGGACCGACGATCTGGTGAAGATCGCGGGAATCCATTGGATGCGGGTGGCGCAGGACCGATCTGTGTGGAGAACAATGGGGGAGGCCTATGTCCAGCAGTGGACGACTATTGGATGAAATGATGATCATGATGATTTTATATCTTTAACTACTTACTTGCAGTTACCTTTCCTAGCCTTCGATAATATACCTACCTACTACTATTCATGTATAAGTTGCGAATTCCCAATGGTAGCTCATTGGATAAAAATGCGCCTACCATTCAGAGAGTCGTTGTTCGAATCCGAGCATGTACCTCTTGATTTTTCATGTGCATATTTCTACTATTAGCTCGGCGGTGAAGAAAAACATTGTGAGGAAACCTACACGTTTCGGATAATATAAATATAATATAATATAAATATTTCACAACATCCCATCCCAGCTTTATTTAAAAAAGCCGTTGTCGTTCCAGTGTACAAGAGCGGAGAGGCTGACTCGGTATCAAACTACAGACCAATATCATTACTTAGTTCAATTAGTAAAATTATAGAGAAAGCTTTTAATAATAGACTTACAGATTTTCTAGAAGGCAATGGCATCCTAGCGAATAACCAATACGGTTTTCGCAAACGCAAAAATACCGAAGACGCAGTGATCAAGCTCTCGGAGATAGTTTCTAAATCCTTGGATTCAAAGAAAAAGTGTGTAACTATCTTTCTGGATTTAAAAAAAGCGTTTGATACCGTTTCGACGCCAATCCTATTAAAAAAACTGGAACACTTGGGTATACGAGGAATTGCACTAGATTGGCTCAGAGATTATTTATCTGGCAGAAACCAGATAGTTAGAGTAGAGGGTTACTGCAGTGATGACTCTTCCATCACATATGGCATACCGCAAGGAAGTACTTTAGGGCCAACTCTCTTTCTGGCTTATGTCAACGATCTTTGCAACCTCAAACTGGATAACGGGAAGAGTCTGGCATTCGCAGATGACACGGCTCTGATATTTGAGGGAGAAACCTGGGACCGCGTGGAGAGGTCAGCGGAAATCGGATTAAGAACCGTTATTAAGTGGCTGGATAGTAATCTGCTCACTATTAACATCCCCAAAACAAAGTACATTTGTTTCAGGGTATCTAATGCGACCGGACTGCCACCCAACTTTGCGATCAAAGCTCATAACTCTCTCTGTGATAAGGAAACTAACTGTGATTGTGAAGAGCTAGTAGTGACTGACAGTCATAAATACCTAGGAGTAATAGTTGACCAGAACCTAAGTTGGCGTTCGCATATCATAGCACTTAGCAAACGAATTAGGAAACTTCTGCCCATATTTAGAAACCTTCGGGAAGCGGCGGACTCTAAACTTATAAAAATATTTATTTTGCACTCTGTCAGTCACTACTGACATACTGTATCACAGTGTGGGGTGGAGCTGCTATCACTCCTCTCCTAGAATTGGAGAGAGCTCAAAGGGCGATAATTAAAGTAATGACTAGCAGGCCACGAAGATATTCCACAAAAAAACTTTATGAAGAAACTCAACTTCTTTCAGTTCGGCAACTGTTTATACTAAACTCTGTCATGCGCCACCACAGACAAGTAAAGCCCACTCACCTAAATAAGCAGCGCAAAAGACGCGTCCTTACTCCCGTTCCTTCATTCAACACATGGTTTGCTAGACGACAATCATATTGGACTGGCCCTTACCTATACAGATATTTCAACGACTTGTTTGATATCGCTAACCTTAATAATAATTCATTGAAATCACTTTTGAAGAAAACTTTATCGTCACTAGACTATATTAAAACAGAAAGTGTCTGTAAATACAACTAAAAATTAAATAAAAATAAAATTAAAATGTCATTATCTGGCGTTAAATAAAATAATATGTAAAAAAAAAATAATAACCTTATTCAAATAAAATAATTAGTAAAATATAATAAAAAAAAAAGGTTATTTAACTGGTGCAGAATTCATTGTATTCCATTAAAGCGAAGACCCACAAATACAGTTATACACAGGCTCCATATGCCCACGGAACTACTATACTTCACTCCCCGTTCACTTAACATATTACACCCCTCCCGATGCCCCGCTACAGCGCGACACGGGCAAACTCACTGCGCGCCATTCACTTGGACCACACGCCTATGCCTACTATTAACAAACGGTAAATCAAATGTACCCTCGCACTTATTTATATTCGTGTTTCTGGTGGATATGTGTAGCTCTGTTTTGGTGCTTGTGTTGACTAATTGTAATATAGCTCTGTTCTGATTGAATTAACTTATAAAAAGAACTTGTAATGGTGCGGGGTGGAGGATCGACGACCTGAGACACAGGACTAGTCCTAGTTCAGGTGTCGGTCCGCCATAATCTTAAAGTAATGCCATATTGTAGTAAAATAGTAATAGTAATGTAAGTAAATAACTATATTAGATATTAAATTTACCTAAGTTACCATATTTTGTACCATGTAAGAATTACAATAAGCCTAGAAATGTGTAAGATTATGGTGAGAAATAAAGTATTATTATTATTATTATTATCACATTACATTGATCTGACTCCGAGATAGGTAGCGCAAGCACCTGTGTTACGCATATCAGAACCAACAGCGGAATTACAAATATATAAATATAATACTTTTCTTTTATAAATACATACTTATAATGCTTAGAAAACACCCAAACCAATACAAACAGACATTTTCATGCACACAAATGTTTGTATTGAGTGAGGATCGAACCCCCAACCCTTGCACCAGAGGCAGCATCCACTACCACTGATCCAAACGGGTCGATAATATAACCATGATTCTGTTGGCTGGTTCCCGTGTTAAGGTGACGGGTAGGTCACACTAGCGACGCCAATCGGTTTTAATTGTTAGCTACTAAACCGGATCTATTTTAAACAATTTCGGGATTACAACCTCTCTGCAAACACTTATACTATTATTAAATAACCATCGTTTTTTTTATTGCCGCCACTGCTGCAGCTGCCACTTTTGGCGTGAATCAATTTTTCGCGTACAATAGCGGACCCAACATTTCTGCTTGGTTATTTAATAAATAGTACAAGTGTTTGCCGAGAGGTTGTAACCCTGAAATTGCTTAAAATAAATCCGGTTTAGTACCTAACAATTAAATTCGATTGGCGTCGCTAGTGTGCCCTACACCTTAAAGGGTTGCGAAGGTTATACGGCAGTCGCCGTATAACCTTCAATTGTGATTACCAGACTCCCCAAATCCTTAATCATGTTCTAAGCGTACCCTAGGCTCATAAGCGACAGCCTTGATGCACCCAAGAATTACACGCAAAAATCCGAAGAACATTTTGTGAATTCGCAAAAAAAACATGATTAGCTATGATTTTATCCTACATTAATAAAGTAAAGTATCAGCCTCTATGGCCGTCGCCCACGAGGTAGGCCGGAAAAGAGATGGCGTGACGACCTGGATCAATACTCCCGGAACTGGCAAACGCTGGAAATGAATAGCAGTGGAGGCTATTAGGGGAGGCCTTTTCCCAGCAGTGAGACCACATGAGCTAGAAAAAAAATAAGAATCAGCCTATATAGTTTCCCACTGCAGGGCAAAGGCCTCAATCAATAATTACAATTTGCAGCGGAGTAGTGAATTGACGATAACTATGTAGCTATTTAATACAATATTTTTCTTTTTATTTTCTTACTTGTCTTACTTAAATAAGAATATGATTTTTTTTACATGTTTAAGTAATTACCTAACTTTTTCTTTTTAGATATGCAGAGGTGTTGGTCGTGATGGTCGAATTATTTTAAGGGTTTTGTTAGTAAAAAGTAAATCCGTTATTGGCTGTATGTATAGTGTATAAGATAATTTTAAGAGCTGTGGATTTTGTGTTTTTAATAAAATAAAATAAAATCAAAGAAATCAAGTCATCGATACTATGATGGGATTAGGCTTAATACACGCTTGCCAAATGCGGATTGGTGATCACAATCCCGAGCTATGTTCGAAAAATTTGAAAATACCTTTGCTCGACCCGGGATTAGAACCCAGGACCCCAAAATCACGGCCTGGTACTTAAGGTTACGGGTAGGGCACACTAGCGACGCCAGTCGATATTAATTTTAAGCTACTAAACCGGATCTCATCATCATTTCAGCCAATAGACGTCCACTGCTGGACATAGGCCTCCCCCAATGTTCTCCACACAGATCGGTCCTGTGCCTCCCGCATCCAATGGACTCCTGCGTGATCGTATAGAAATGATGAGATCCGCAGGAGAACTAAGGTCACAGACGTAGCCCAAAGGATTGCATGCCTCAAGTGGCAATGGGCAAGGCACATAACGAGGAGAACCAACAGTGGCCGTTGGGGCGGAAAGTTCCTCGAGTGGAGGCCACGTACAGGAAGTCGCAGGCAGACCTCCTACAAGGTGGACCGACGATCCTGACGAAACCGGATCTATTTAAAACAATTTCGGGGTAACCCTGAACTTGTTTTACCCTACCCGTCACCTTAAATCGACCAACGGGGCGATTACAATAATAAAACAGTAAAAAATATGATCAAAAGTACTTTATTTGTTCTAAAAATGAAATATTTATTGATTACTTATTTTATTGAATTTAATAGCCTGTAAAATCAAGCCCACCCCCCGCACTCGGACAAGCAATCACGTTCTGTAGGCCAGTTGTTCACCTTCGGCGTTGGAGTCAACGGGCAGTGGTCGGACCATCTGATCTGGAAGCAATTGGTTGTGTGCCAGTCATACACATACCTAGGAAGAAACATTACATCAGAATGTTGTCTACAAGTCAAGAGCCCACGATGACCAAACATCGAAATTTTATAGTATGAAGCTGCAAACCGTTTTTCAGGAAACTAAAGCTGTTAAAGGCGACGGGTAGGGTCAACTAGCGACGCCAATCGATTTTAATTTTCAGTTGCTAAACCGGATCTATTTTAAACAATTTTGGGGTTACAACCTCTAGCCAAATACTTATATTATTTATTTAATAACTATGCACGAATGTTGGGTTCAACGCGTACGCGAAAAATTTATTCACGCCAAAAGCGGCCACTTTTGGCGTGAATCAATTTTTCGCGTACAAAAACGGACCCAGCATTTGTGCATGGTTATTCAATAAATAATATAAGTGTTTGTCGAGAGGTTGAAGCCCCGAAATCGGTAAAAATAGTTCCGGTTTAGTAGCTAAAAAATTAAATCGATGGGCGTCGGTAGTATGCCCTACCCGTCGCCTTAACATTGCCTTCACTGTACATATTTGAAGTTGCACTGTATGTTATGTCCTTGTGTTTTAAGCGCTCTACGGTGTAATACTGTATACCTAAACCAACCTTGTATAAATTAAACAGAACTAGTGAGTAGTAGCATTTTTAGAATATCCACAAGAATATTTAATGCCTTGCCGGGAGAAATAAGGAGATGTCTCTCTCTTGAGACACGGGATCCCTTTAATTGGCATAATGTGTTTTGTCCTAAAATGGATTGGTATAATAAAATTTATTGGCATAATTTACTTAGCATAATATTAATTCGGCCGAATTCGGTTTTAGCATAATATCTACTGTGGCATAATTATTATTTAGCATAATGCATTTATTATTTCCTATATTACCTATATAGAGTAAAAGTAGGTTTATGGGCGGCGGGGGTGGCCCTTGGGCCACCCGTAAACCGCTTTTTAATGACTTATGTTGTTAATTATTTTATGCTTATTAGTATTATGCGAAATTATCATTAGTATTAATTACATTATGCTAACTTATTTTATGCTTAAAATTTTTATGCTTCTTGACAGTGAAACTTGAGACACTGCGGTAGGTGGCCCGAAAATGTGCTGCGTATTTTGATAAATAAAATTGATGATTTATCACACATAATAATATAAAATAAATAAATTACTAAAATGCTGCTTTAAATAAATAACATATACGTATATTATACCGCCTTTATAATAATATTCCCACACAATACAAACACATTTGTGTGCATGAACATGTCTGTTGGTATTGGTCTGGGTGTTATCTATGTATTATAAGTATGTATTTACAAAAGAAAAGTATTATGTGTATATATTTGTAATCCCACTGTTGATTCGACAGCCTGTTGCTGTAGTGGTTTAAGTACCGGGTCGTGATCTCGGGGTCATGGGTTCGATTCCCGGGTCGAGCGAAAAGTATGTTTCGAATTTTTTGAACATAGCTCGGGTTTGTGATCACCAATCCGCATTTGGCAAGCGTGGCCTAATCCCTAAAGCCTGATCCCATCATAGTAGCGATAACTTGATTTCTATGATGGAGGCCTTTGCCCTGCAGTGGGACAGTTTATAGGCTGATACTTTACTGTTGATTCTGATATCCGTAACACAGGTGCTCGAGCTACCTATCTCGGAGTCAGATCAATGTGAAATATTTAATTAAAAAAATATATCCGAATTTTATATTTAATTTGTCTATAAATATAATAAATCTATTTATTTATTAGGATCCCAACTAAAGTATATACAAACATTAAATTTGTAAGAGTATTTGATCTAAAAACAGAGATCGCTTCAGAATGCACCATACAGGTGCATTCTGAAGCGATCTCTGTTTTTTTTTTTGTAAGTCAAATTTATATTTTTCTAGATATCCGCAGAATATCAACGTCGAGGCTCTGTTTGTCTACAAATAGCGGGGCGTGGACCCTTTTGGTGCCTCTTAAAATAGATAATAGATATTATACTATACCTAGATTAAGACTAAATTAATAAGACATTTATATATGTCTGTATTTTTGGTGCGAAATAAACATTTTCCTATTTTTTATTTCTATTTCAAAGACAAGCTTTCAGCTTTTATAAAATGACGAAAGTTTGGCCGTGGGCTCTTAGGCTATTAAAGAATAGGTATCAGACAAAAAACAACACATTATCACAGTAGATATATACGCCAGTATTATCTACTGTGACATTATTTTGTAAAATTATAAGTACGGTCCGCTGTAAAGAAAAATGTAAACATTCTGAAAAATAATGTAAACAGACCTTAATACCTTGTCATAATGGCTAGTTACTATTTGATTTCTACTTTCCTACACGGCTATGGACGGTATTATTGTGCGTAAACATCTCTGTGCAGCTGACTGTACCTATGGTTTTTTATGTGATAGGTGACAGACGAGCAGACGGATCACCTGATGGTAAGCGATTGCCACCGCCCATAGATACATCATCAGTGGAGTCACAAGTGCGCTGCTGTTAAGCCCTCCTTTCCGCAGATCGGGCCTACGGTACCCTCACTCATGTAGAGAAACACAGTACAGGCGCTGTTTCACTGGTTTTCTGACCGAGGACGTGTTGACACTCCGCCAGTCGAGCCGGCGCATTCATGCCGAAGCGTAGCTAGCTAGCTAGCTACGGTCAAAAAATATTCCATGTAAAACCATCTCACCTGATTTGATGAGGCCATCTGTCACGCACCGCATATTCTATCATACAATGTCTAGCTACAGGCAGTTTCTGGCATTCTTCTGGGGCCACTGAGAAGAAAACAAATTTATTTTTGTAACTAGCCTTCGCACGCGCTCGCGTTAATAGGAAACGAAAAGTATTACTCTCCATAACCACGTCAACTAGAAAGACGAACAAACAGACAGACAGACAGAGATGATTACTTTCCATCAGGTGACTCGCTTGCTCGTTTGTCCGCTTTTAGCATAAAAAAAAAAACTACATTTGCAGTTTGGCAGAATGATTGTTATGTAGTGTAAGTTACTCTTTTTATTAAAAAAAATAGGTCTTTACTTATGAAATTGCTGTTTTTATTTTCTAGACACAATAAGATGTATTTTAATAAGAAAAAAGTCACCATACTATAATTTATTTTGATTTACGACTATATTTTAAGGTTTATATTAAATAGAGATCAGATATTTCTGTATCTGTGATGCAAGAAAATATCTTGAAAATGCCCCTTTTTTACTCGGCAGAATTGACGCTTTTATCAATAATTACTTACTTTTTAATTGAAAAATATTTTTTTATGAAAAATTATCATACACGTTCCTAAACTAAGCACAGTTAATTGTGGAGAAGTAAGATTAATAGTTATTTTACAAACTAAAAATTAGTATGGAAAATAAAAAAAATGCCATACAAAAACAAAGGCAATTTCAAAGGTAAAGAATTAATACCTAGTATGTATAATTGAATTCAGGTATACCTAGTTATGCCGTTAACGGCATCAGGTACCTACAGAATGAATGAATGAATAGCTTCATACTTATTCCACCTACGTAAATGTTTTATAATGTGACACGCAATAAACGAATTGAATTGAATAGATCGCCTTAAGTACTTAAAATAATCTTGGCATGCAAGAAAACAATACTCTATTACAACCAACATCATTTTGATTAATGTAGGTAAGTCGATAATAAATTAAATAGATTTAGTAACTTACAAGCCATCGAAACGCTGATAATAATCAGTAAACTCAGGCAGAACCCAACCTTGAACATTTTGATAAGAAGTTTATCACTACACTGTTCAATAAGTCAATTATATAAAAGTCAATTATATTTACACTTTGACAACGCGTCTTACGGAATACGTTAGTTTTCAAATTTAATTAGTCATTTCTGAACAGCGATGAGTTGGTTTATGATCTACTGTCGAAAATAAACGGGGTAGGGATGCGCCGATCCGATCCGATCCGAAATTTAAAAAAGGCTCGTGAGCACTTCATAAAATCGGATCGAAAACATTTTATGATCCACCAATGTTTTTAGGGTTCCGTAGCCAAATGGCAATAAACGGGACCCTTATATAATAATATAATAATAATAATCATCGTTTATTTCATTCAATAAAAAAATTACAGAGCCCATATGATACATTGTTTGGCCTTAACATTAGATACATTCAAATCCATTGATTATAGATTCGTCATGTCTGTCTGTGTGTCCGTCCGTATGTCACAGTCACTTTTTTCCGAAACTATAAAAATTATACTATTGGAAACTTGGCAAATAGATATATTTTGTTAACCGCATTACGATTTTTACACAAAAATAGGAAAAAGACATTGTTTTTGAGAGTCCTCATACTTAGAACTGAAACTCTAAATTTTTTTCATCACACCCATCCGTGTGGGGTATTTATGGATAGGTCTTTATAAATGATGTTGAAGTTTCTAAAATATTTTTTTTCTATTCTTAATACTTTGCGCAAGAGACGCTTCCAATATGATATACATCAACATGAAATCTAAAAACGAAAATTGGTTTGAACTAGATCTAGTAAGTAGTTTTTTGTTTTTTAATACGTTATAAACCGTAAACCGCAATTTACCTTCCATATTACTTACTTGCTGTTACGGAACCCTTCATAGGCGAGTCCGACTCGCACTTGGCCGATTTTTTTAACTTCTTCTCTTCCTCATCTTAAAGTAAGGTTACGGTGCGTCCAAAGCTGTCGCTTGGAAGCCCAGGGTACACTTAGACATGTTTGATGATTTGGGAAGTAATTACAATGAAGCGACTGTCGTCAGACCTTCGCAACCCTTTAAGAGGGGAACCAGACCAACTGAATCATGGTTACACGTTTCCGAAACTATCCGAAACGTGCAGGTCTTCTCACAATGTTATCCTTCACCGCCTAGCTAATGGAAGAAATTATGCACATAGATTTGGAATGAAAATCCAAAAGTGCATGCTCGGTTCCGAACCACGTCCCCCCGCATGGCTGGCACGTTCTTATCAATACTATTTTGTACATATTTATTTTTCGAACTTCTAACGAAATGATATTAATGTCATATTATAATCATATTTCGTATATATTGTTTCTTTTGTATAATTACATAATACTTTGTGAATTAAGTTGTGAAAATAATTGATGGCGCCACTGCCGCTTTCGTCGTAAGGTATGGTAGCCCCACTAGTTATAAAACATGGGCACTATGTTAGTTCCTCAAAATCCGTTGTCCCGACTTTCTTGGCGCATTATAAACCAGTATACCTAAGCCTATCGAAAGTCAGTATATTTTTCCCCGATGGCTTAAAAGTTTAACAGGGGAACGTATACGGGGATCTTCTCTCTCACCTTTGGCTAAGTGGAGGGACGATCTGCTCAAGATGGCTGGCAAGAACACGATTTTTTTTTTATACGAGAGGTGGCAGAAGAGCAGACGGATTACCTGATGGTAAGCAATTCCGCCCATGGACACCCGCAACACCAGTGGAGTCACAAGTGCGCTGCCAACCTTTTCCCCTTCCCCCCCATTGGGTCTCCGGTAACCTCACTCACACGGCGAAACAGGGCAGGCGCCGCTTCACGCCGGTCTTCTGTGAGGCAGTGGTATCACTCCAGTCGAGCCGGCCCATTCATGCCTAAGCGTGGCTCACCCACATTTATATCGATGCGGGAAGCCATGGATAGATCACGGTGGCGAACAATTGGAGAGGCCTACGTCCAGCAGTGGACTGCGATAGGCTGATGATGATGATGTATACGAGGATACATACGTTTGTGAAACCCTGCATTCAATACGAACGAATGATTCCCATTTAAAAACATTTTCATAATTTTTGCCTCAAATCTTTAGATGACGTGTAATTTCGAAATCTGATTAAACTACACAAAAGTTCGTTTTAGGTAATTCATTTATTTGTTGTTGCAATTTATTTATTCTGAGTGCTCATTGTTACTTACCTGTCGTAAAAATCGTTTACGGCAAAAATTAATCAGAATTATTTATTTATTTATTATGATCCCATTGTGTCCCACTGCAGGGTAAAGGCCTCCCTACCCTTTTTCCACCTCTCCCTGTCCTGGGCAACTGTGTACCAGTCTTTAGAGAACGCGTCGAGTTCATCTCGCCTCGGTCTGCCGTGGGGACTTTAAAAAACGCGTCTAGTTCATCTCGCCTCGGTCTGCCGTGGGCACTTTAAAAAACGCGTCTAGTTCATCTCGCCTCGGTCTGCCGTGGGGACTTTATAAAACGCGTCTAGTTCATCTCGCCTCGGTCTGCCGTGGGGGCTTTAAAGAACGCGTCTAGCTCATCTCGCCTCGGTCTGCCGTGGGGACTTTAAAGAACGCGTCTAGCTCATCTCGCCTCGGTCTGCCGTGGGGACTTTAAAGAACGCATCTAGCTCATCTCGCCTCGGTCTGCCGTGGGGACTTTAAAGAACGCGTCTAGCTCATCTCGCCTCGATCTGCCGTGGGGACTTTAAAGAACGCGTCTAGCTCATCTCGCCTCGGTCTGCCGTGGGGACTTTAAAGAACGCGTCTAGCTCATCTCGCCTCGGTCTGCCGTGGGGACTTGAACGCGTCGAGTTGATCTCGCCACTGTCGCCTCGATCTGCTGCGGGGACGTTTAACATTTTGGGGCTAACATTCTGTGGCTATTAATATATACTTTAATCATTATACTTAAGGTGACGGGTAGGGCACACTGGCGACGCCAATATATTTTAATTTTTAGCTACTGAACCGGATCTATTTTAAACAATTTCGGGGTTACAATCTCTCGGCAAACGCTTATCATCATCATCATCAGCCCATTTAAGTCCCCACTGCTGGGGCACGGGCCTCCCTCAATCACATGAGGGGTAATTGCCATACTCACCACGCTTGGCAGACGGGTTGGCGAGGGTTTTGATATAAATACAGAGTTTTCCTTCTCTGGGTGCTGATGATCATGCTAGCAGCTTTACCTTAGTCGCCTTTTACGACACCTCGGTAAGAGTGAGGGTGGCCTAATCTACTCTGCCGGGGACCACACGGCGCAAACACTTATACTATTTATTAAATAACCGTGCACTAATGTTGGGTCCGTTTTTGTACGCGAAAACAAAAGTGGCCACTTTTGCCGTGAATCAATTTTTCGCGTATTGATAGAATAATTGCTCTTTACAATTATAACAGATTACTAAATTTTAAGAACTCAAGTTGTAGTGGCCAACTAAGGCTGCTTGTTCACCATGTGCATATGGCGGTGAGAGAGGTAAAATCCAACAATAGTTGATAGATAGAGAGATAATCTTTACCCAACATACCAAACTTAAAATTTTCTGCGAAAAAAAACCGCCTCTAAAAACCTAATCTTTGTTGAACAATTGAATGTTGTATAAATTACAAGATAGTATTATGCGCCGACTTCGGTAACACCTTTTCTCCAGTGTACTGTTATAAAATGTTATTTGAAGTGTATAAAGTGATAAAAACATTACTTCACATTTTTTATTTCGTGGTTTTAGAAGGCGATTTTTTTTTCGCAGAATAAATATTTTCAAGCTTTTTATGTCTCATTTTTTGGCAGCCCCCAAACTTGAAAAAAGTTACAAAAACATTACGTGTGCCTTTAAAATTTGAGGGTTCCCCTCAATTCTTCCAGGATCCCATCATCAGATCCTATCTAAATCGGTTCATAAATAGCAAAGTAATCGGCGAACAAACATAAAAAATATACATGTCGAATTGAGAACTTTCTCTTTTTTCCGAAGTCGGTTAAACATTAATAAATAGTATTGAACCGCGCCGCTCCTCAGCAACAAAGGTTCTTTTATTGGTGGATTTCCGATTCGCTTGCTCGCCTGAACACAGGCGTAAACGACATCCGATTGATTGATTAGCACCAACAGAATATAAACTTTTTGGATTGGTCGAGCGCGCCCCCGTGTCCCGCGAACCAAGGGAAGGTGGACTATGTAGCGGTAGAAAGTAACATTAGAATAGAATAATAGAATAGAATATAAAATATTATTACACTTTTTAAAGTTTTATTTTTAAATAGATCGAACGATTTTGCACCGGACAGATTATATCTACCTGTCTACTCCAATGTTTCCGAACGAGATGAAAACGCAACAAGAGAACCAATAAGAAGAAAAAATGACGTGATCAGCGGCGATTCCTATTGGCCCGTTATCGCGCCATACAACGCGTCGGCCGGTGTGCCCTCCGCCCCCCGGACCATTACAATTCCCCTTAGCACTTGCAACGTTCATAACTGTTTGTAAAATAATTAATAACAAATCTACTCTAAATCATCTTTCATTTGTCTCAAGCGTAGACAAAAGTGGCAGCCGTGACAGGACCTGCAAAATTACACGGATACGATGTGTTACAGGTTCCATTTTGAACAAGGACGGTGGAACAGCGTCGAACATCCCCACGCAGCACCTAGATTTATACTCTGCACTGGATCTGGGAAGATCAGCTACACTACATCTGCTGGCCAACTTGCAACCCCAGACGATTATTCCGCCGTTCCTACGAAATCGAAGAACGCCGACCTCACGCCTACCAGCAGCCTACGACTGCACCGGCTACATAATCTCCGGCCCAACATCACCTGCCTAAAATGGTAGGCAGGTGATGTTGGTTGGGTTGGATCTGTGAGCCCATCATCATGATTTTAGCCAATAAACGTCCACTGCTGGACATAGGCGTCCCTCAATGATATCCACACAGATCGGTCCTGTGCTGCCCGCATCCGAGGGATTCCCACGACCTTCACCAGATCGTCGCCCTGACGTCAGCCCATTCCTTTCTTAATCCTAGTCTATTTATTTCCCCTTCGAATTTGCAAGCAGTGAATTTGCATGCAATAATTCTCACAACATCTCATACATTGACCTGATTCCGTACTAAGTAGCTTAAGCACTTGTGTTACAGATATCAGACAACAGAGGAACACAAATATATACTTAAATAGATATATTACACCCAGACACTGAACAAACACAAGTGTTCATCGCACGAATGAATTGAATTTATTAAATCAATCAAGCCACGGGTGTCCATGGGTGGCGGCAATCGCTTTCCATCAGGTGATCCATCTGCTCGTCTGCCACCTATAACATAAAAAAATAGTTTTAGATCAGATATTTTCATTGCCTAAACCATTGCCTACATAAAGCCTAGATTTTCATTGCGCCTAAAGTGGTTTCTTCATTAACATACCTGCATACATTCCAATTTGGCTAAAGAATCCGAAAACCATAAAAATTTGGAAGTTATCTTTCTTTATTTTCCGTGTTTCATTCTTTACCAGTTTCTATCACCATAAATGTTTCCTAGTTTCAATAACCACCACCATCTCAAGCTTATTTATATGGCTAAATCATTCTAGCACAAATTATTCACAATTTGAGACTACTTTTGCACTTCACTTCATTGCCTATACCTTTCTAATTCGCTAGTTGTCTTAATTAGCATATATTTATATGCTAAGGTGCTTTTATTTCCGCCCAGCTTCGACAATATTGATTGTTGTCTGATTATTGTCAATTATTTAGCGTACGTAACGTCTCAATTCCAGTGTCGGCGCAGTAACTGCATTCCGTCGACGAGTGGCGAGTCCTTTCGGCTGTGACGTCACCTATTAATTGTCCCGCGCATCAAATGCTCGTCCGCTCAGCTGACCGGTCCCGTTAACCGCCGCCAGCTGTACCTACAAAAAAAGAGGTGCGTATCGTATGCGATTCATAGTAATTATTTTAACTTTGGTAGTCTGTTTCCTAGATAATCTCTCGCTACTATGACTAATGAAACTTATTCCAAAGAGCTCAAAGCTCTTAATACGAAACGTAGCAATATAATATCCTCCAACCGATTACGGCTATGGCGGCCAATCTCAACGATCAGCCACGTCATCATCATCATCATCATCAGCCTATCGCAGTCCACTGCTGGACGTAGGCCTCTCAAATTGTTCGCCACTGTGATCTAACCATGGCTTCTCGCATCCAGCTCTTGCCAGCCATCCTGCGCAGATCGTCCCCCCATCTAGCCAGAGGGTACCCTACATTACGTTTGCCAAGACGCGCAAGACCGGAACCGATTGCAATTCACGGTGCCGTCCTCGAAGTTGTTCAAAAATACGTATACCTCGGGCAGACTTTGCAATTGGGTAAAAACAACCTCGAGGATGAGGTGAATAGGAGAATCCAGTTGGGTTGGGCAGCATTTGGAAAACTACGTCGTGTCTTCGTATCGTCGATACCACAGTGCCTAAAGACTTAAAGTCTTCAATCAGTGCGTCCTACCCGTCATGACATACGGAGCCGAAACGTGGACACTTACGGTACGGCTGGTCCACAAGTTAAAGGTCGCTCAGCGGGCTATGGATCAGCCACGTACGCAGGATATATTATAGTGCTCAGGTGTGTGCGCAAACACAAGTGCATTCTCTATTCCTTTACCCTCATATTCCGATGGGACACCGCGTGACACGACCGGAGATGGATTGGGCGCAGGACCAATGGCTTAACGTACTTTCCGAAGCACGTGGGTACAAGACTACCAACTTCTAGATTCCGGGCTGACACTAAGAATTTCTTACCGAAAACTTAGGTACAATTTTTTTGGCCAGACCCGGGGATCGAACCCCTTTTGCGCAGCCGTCGCTTTATAGTGCGACCCATTAACCACTACGCCACCGAAGCAGTCAACGTAGCAATATAAAAGGACGTTTAAGGTGACGGGTAGGGCACACTAGCGACGCCAATCGATTTTAATTTTAAGATACTAAACGGGATCGGTTTCGGGGTTACAATCTCTCGGTAAACACTTATGCTATTTATTAAATAACCATGCACAAATGTTGGGTCGGTTTTTGTACGCCAACAATTGATTCACTCCAAAAGTGGCCGCTTTTGTCTGGACTGTTTAAAATAGATCCGGTTTAGAAGCTAAAAATTAAAATCGACTGGCGTCGCTAGTGTGCCCTACCCGTCACCTTAAGGCCTGGCCGTGACTCCGTTTGCTGCAAGCTACCCGGTGGTTGTCGTCTTTGTAGAAAACAACATAATTCAGCATTGTACACTGATCATAGTCAAAGTCAAATTCAGAGTCAATTATTATTATTATTATGCTTTTATTTCAGATAAATAAATCCATACAAATTCGTTAGTAACATTTTGGTGCTTAAAAACTATGTTAGTATATCCAATTATTATTATTGGGGACAGGAGTGTGTAAGGACCTCCAGTGTCCCAAAAATGGACCATCTATCTGGTCCACTATAACAACGAGGAGGCTGTTGCCGCTGGCCCGTGTCCGCCGCGCCATCGAGGCAGCCCTTTTGCGCATATTCGTACGAAAGCAGTCCGTACGCGCCTCCGCGAACATCTGCGACGCACTGCAGAAGCGCGGCAGCCGCAAGAGCGCCCTGAATGCGTTATTATATTATATTGGATGCGTTATTATAATGACGTTATCAGCGGTGATTCCTACTGGCCCATTTTTGCGCTATACATTGTGTCCGCCGGTATACCCTCCGCCCTCCGGATCATTAGACCTGGCAAAAATGTATCTTTCAAAAGATTGGAACATTTGCATATGGATCAGTGCAGAGATAGATAGATAGATAGATATTCTTTATTGCACAAAAATAAAATACAAGCATGATACAACAGCAACAGACAGTACAATAAGGCGGTCTTATCGCTTGTAGCGATTTCTTCCAGACAACCTTTGGGTAGAGGAAAGAAATATCGAATTCGTAATAAGGGAAGGCAGTGCAAAGTAATTTAACAAATGAAATTGAGAATGGCAGAAATATACATTATTTTATATATTAATATTATTACATTACATAAATAATAATAAACAATACATACATACCCAATAATATATACATAGATAATTTATAACAAAAACTCAATAAAAATATTTCTTCTAGATAGGTATAAATGACCAGAGAGCAGACCACATAAAAAAGGGAAGAAGAGACAAGGAAAAAACAGTGTACCTATTTATAGAGATAGGAAGTGAGATTTGACACGGGACTTGAATATAGGAAGGGATTGTGATTTCCTGATTGAGATGCAGAAGATGCGGAACAGTGAAACGCTTCATTGGAACATCGACTCTCACATATATCCGTGATTGATTCCGCTCATTCGGATCATTATGCTCATTCGAATCATTCGGCTCATTCGGTTCATTCGAACTCGAGATCCATTTGAGTGGAATGATGCATTCGGAGCGAACATTAGAGATTCGCAACAGTGTATCATTTGGCTGAGTCGGATCACTGAGTCGTTTCAGTAAGGAGTTAAACACGTCTACGGATCATACACTTTAACTCAGCACTTGCAACATACATAACTGTTTGTAAAGTATTTAAACTAATTAAACCCTAATCTAAATTATTGATGGAAGTGAGAGGTGCCATAAATGTGATTAACGTATCAAAACGACATATTTGTTTGGTTATTGTTTAGGTTTCATAGATGGCGTTGCATGTATACTGACTCGCACAGGGACTATTTTTATCCGCACATATATAGGTATCCGATGTAATTGTTAGAGTTGAGGAAAAAGTAAACAAGAAGATCGTGCGTTTTATTTCTGGGAACCGCTCCTACTCGCGTCACGATCATGGCCGAAGTACCTACACAAATATCTTTTACTTGTCTCAACCCCATAACTATCTATAAAGTAATCTACAATGAGAAAATAACGATCATAAAATTAATTTTATCCGTAACTTCGAAACCACAAAGCGCTTTAGCTTTCCTTATTTTCTTGAGCAAACAAAAGACATCTAAACGAATTCATTAATTTTTATGATTGATGTATGAGTAAAGTTTTGCTTTACAGCGAAACTTCGCGAAGCGTAAGGTATTAAATAAATCCTTATCTGCGATGCTACGATACGATACCTGCTAATCTAGATTATATGAAATTAATTATTAGGTACTCTCAGGAACTACTTTTTTCTTTAATTTGTGCCTTAACGTTTAGAATAATAATAACTACATAATTAGAATAAAAAAAATTGAAAACAACGAAAATTATCGTGAGAAAATCGAAGCCGATGTTATCCTAGTATTAATTTGTAGATTCCTATAAAAAATAAAAATAAAATAAAATAAAAACACTCTAAGTACCTACCTATTTACTAACCCTTTTATTAAGTTTTTTAAGCTATGGACCTATGTATGTTGTCTGCAATAAAGAAATTTGAATTTGAATTGAATTGAATTGAATATATACCTACAGTAAGACCACGATCAGAAGGCACTTCAATGACATTCACAGGGGGCGTTGTAAAACTTATTTTCTATGCGAAAATGTCAAAACAGTATTAGTTCCGACTTTTGCCAAGTGCCAAATAACCGCAATCAGACTATATTTATTCACTTCTTACCCGATTCAACCAATTTTTATGGAATTACAGCGTTATACTTTAGATTTAATATCAGAATAAGGTTGGTCGAATAGGCCCTAAGTGAAAAAAGAATCACTGCTCTCTTTCGGTATTATCCAAGATACCCTTATCACACTATAAACAGCTTTAGTACTTACAACCTGTGCGGATAAAGAATGGGATCAGAAATGGCGGCGCATATATTCACTTCTCGCTCGCACACTATTTGCGTCTATACTCGGACTCGTGATGTGTGAGTATAGACGCAAATAGTGTGCGAGCGTGAAGTGAATAGATGCGCCACCATTTCTGATCCCATTCTTTATCCGCACAGGTTGTAAATGTTATTTAGTGCACCGCCATCGCCTGCATATTAAGCAGTTAGCAGTAGGCTCATAAATTCGTTTTGCAAATAGACTGAACTTGGCTATACTCCAGCTTCCAGGGTACATGAATAGCGTCTGTTAAATATTTTAAAAGTGCAATATAGCTTGACACTAGTTTATACTTCTAGTTTATATAACTAAAGTTATTAATCACTATGATTAACTGTTCGTATGTCATATAACAAGGCTAAATAGGCTTATTTATTTATTGTATTGCACATGTTACATTTTGCGGTCAATTAGAACTGACTTGCAAACATATTATATAGGTTGGTAACATGGACCCTGAAAGAGTATAAGCAACTAACATTATTAGGTACAACCTGTGCGGATAAAGAATGGGATTAGAAATGGTGGCGAATCTATTCACTATTATCGCACTCGTGGGGTGCGAGTATAGACGCAAATAGTGTGCGGGCGAGAAGTGAATAGATGCGCCGCCATTTCTGATCCCATTCTTTATCCGCACAGGTTGTATGTATTATTATGGATGCTTCAATTAAATTATAAAAATATTTATTCAAGTATGTACATATGTATTATAATTAATATTTATTTATGAGGTGATGTTGTGTGGTATATGTAAGTACTATGATGACCGTGAGAGAGCCACGCTTCGGCATGAATGGGCCGGCTCGACCGGAGCTATACCACGACCGAAAACCGTCGTGAAGCAGCAATGTGCTGTTTCGCTGTGTGAGCACATTGCTGCCTTACTCACGTGATGGAACTGGAGGCCCAATCCGGGGGAAAAAGGGGTTCAAAGATTTGCAGCGCACTTGTGACTCCACTGGTGTCGCGGGCGTCAATGGGCGATCCGTCTTCTCGTCTGCCACTTATCACATAAAAAAAAATCTGTTACACCTACGACCGGAGTCAATAGCAAATAAATTATTTGATTTATTAAGATTTGTAATTTTATTACATCGATCCTCTGACTTTATTATTCTTTTTTTTTTATGGCTTGCTGTTGCTCTTACGAAACAACTCTGCCAATGTCAAGTGATTAAAGAGACACGTTCCTTAGAAAATTTGTTGAGAAATGAGCTCGTTCTCTTCAGATAATTGAGTTTGGGTTATTATTAAACATCACCTAAAACAAACAAAACTTACCCTGACATAAGATTTTTTGATTTTTTACGTAGAAAAATATTTAGATATGCCTTGTTAACACATTAATGATACCAACATTGGTATTTTTTATGAGTGCAACTCAGAACAACTCAGTAAAAGATGAACTTCTAACTGACTGCACTGACTGACTTAAAAGCAGTACTGTGCTGTATTTCGATGTGTGAGTGAGGGTACCGCGAAAGAGAGGTTTAAAGGTTGGCTGTGCAAACGCTTACCATCAGATGATCCGTCACCTCGTCTTCCGCCTATCACATAAAAAATAAAAAATATGCAATTACGAAGCAAATTGGCCGTGTGGTCCCCGGCAGAGTAGAATAGGCCACCCTCACTCTTACCGAGGTGTCGTAAAAGCCGACTAAGGTAAAGCTGCTGGCATGATCATCAGCACCCAGAGAAGGAAAACTCTGCATTTATATCTAAACCCTCGCCAACCCGTCGGCCAAGCATGGTGAGTATGGCAATTACCCCTCATGTGATTGAGGGAGGCCCGTGCCCCAGCAGTGGGGACTTAAAAGGGCTGATGATGATGATGATGATGAATTACGAATCCTCAAATAATTTGGCCGCGTCGTTCGCAACGATCACTTCATGGAGCGACTTATTGTCCAGGGACAGGTGGAAGGCAAGCGGTCGCGCGGGCGCTCACAATGGGCAGACCTCATTAGGGCTGTAACCGTGCTCTGTGGCTGTAACACAAACATGCATTGTCCAAAACTCCCGAGACTGAGGACCGCAACAAGTGAGACACATCGCGCGAGCCGCATCAGCACACGAAAATGTTACATCGTCAACCACGACCACTCTGTCAAGATTGAACGACTATGTAGGAGGACCTTTAAATGGGGGAACCAGGACCAACTGGAACTTTGTTACGTCATGTTGAGTATCATTATTGACGACCCGTTTAAAACAGTGGTAGTGAACTCTGCCTTTGGTCCAAGGGTTGCGGGTTCGATCCCCGCACAGTACAAACATTTGTGTGTATGAACATGTCTGTTTGTATTGGTCTGGGTGTTTGTAGGTATTTTAAGTATGTATTTACAAAAGAAAAGTATTATATGTATATATTTGTAATTCCTAGTTCCTAGCTAGTTGACCGACACACACAGGATTCGTCATCATAGACATACAGATAAATAATGTTTTCGCAGGGTGCTCTTGAGACCATGTTTGCTAGTATTTTATTGAGTAATTGAGTAACTCGAAGGGTAGATCATTCAGGAGCGCGGGAATAAGCCACTGCCTCTCTCGCGTCGCGCCTTGTAAGTAGTAGATATGTATTTGTTTTCAAAAGAAAAGTATTATATGTATATATTTGTAATCCCACTGTTGATTCTGATATCCTTAACACAGGTGCTTGAGCTACCTATCTCGGAGTAGATCAATGTATGTGATGTTGTGAAATATTTATTTATTTTATTATCTCTACAATTAGAATTATAAGTGGGTTAGTTCATTGAACAAAAGAAGAAACACTAAAGAAAATTAAAACAATAACTGAGACCCAAAGCTAAACGAAAAGTTATAAAAAAAAACTTTAGTATGGGTATCTGTTCAAGACATTATCACAACTTTTCGCTTTAAGGTGACGGGTAGGGCACACTAGCGATGCCAATCGATTTTAAGTTTTACCTACTAAACCGTACGTTTTTGTACGCGAAAAATTGATTCACGCTAAAAGTGGCCTTTTGGCGTGAATCAATTTTTCACGTACGCGTTGAACCCAACATTTGTGCATGGTTATTTAATAAATAGTATAAGTGTTTGCCTAGAGGTTGTAAACCCCGAAATTGTTGAAAATAGATCCGGTTTAGTAGCTTAAAATTAAAATCAAGTGGCGTCGCAAGTGTGCTCTGCCCGTCAGCTTAAGTTTGTGCTTGGCGGTCTAAGTGGGTTTTTTTATGTGATGGGTAGCAGACGAGCAGATGGATCACCTGATGGTAAGCGATTGCCGCCGCCCAGGGACACCCCTGCCAACCGTTAGACTCCCTCTTTCCCCTGGATTGGGCCTCCTTTGCCCTCACTCAAGCAGCGAAACACAGCACAGTGCTGCTTCACGCCGGTTTTCTGCGAGACCGTGGTATCACTCCGATCGAGCCGGCCCATTCACGCCAAAGCGTGACTCTCCCACAGTCATGTTGAGAATTATTATTTCTACAATTAGAGAAAATAAATTATCACAATGTTTCGCTTTATATATGTGCGTATTTTTACCTAATGGTAGAAATTGGATTTTAAAATCCGTAAATAAATACGTGCTTCGAGCTCGAGCTACGTCTGTCTATTGTGCTACCGTCGCTTTTTTCTGTCAAGTTTATAAATTTTCCGTTGTATTAGAAGCAAAATTAATGAAAAGCAATCGTAATAAATAAATGCAATCAGCATAGCGTACAGACGAGGGCAGGGAGCGGCTAATAGGTGTAGTTCTCGCCCCACAATGCCATAGAGCTACGAATGTAATAGCACTGTATAAGGAATGTACCAATTCTGCGTGACCCACTTTTGTCCTCTGTTTGACTTCTGTTGACATTTGTTTATTTGTCTGAGTTTTTTTATTAAACGGTTTTATTTAGCTCACCCCGTTTGTTTTATTTATTATTTATTAAAAAAAAAAAGTAAAAAACCATGTAACAATGATGCACTCAACGTAGGCATTTCCGTTAAATACTAAAAATATATAAAATAAAAAATCGGTAAAAAAACTTTTAAGTTAAACGGTTTTACCTTATGTGCACTGAAAACCAGAAAATAATAATAACAATTAGGTATTATCTTCTAGTTCAGAAATATTTTAATACCAAGCAGAATAGCTTTTAGGCATATTAGACTAAAATAAAAACGTGGGGCCCCTCCTACCTATGGTAAAGCATATCTTTATATATCTTTATAGATCATGAGCTGGGCGTTCGCTGGTGAAGCCACCACGGCTGGTTGTTAATTGTCAAAAACTCCAGTTACGATTATAGTAAGTCGATGCAATCCACACTTAGTATAGAAGAAAGTATTACAGCAATAGTTAATGGGCCCCACGTTTTTATTTTAGTCTAATATGCCTAAAAGCTATTCTGCTTGGTATTAAAATATTTCTGAACTAGAAGATCAAAATACCTAATTGTTATTATTATTTTCTGGTTTTCAGTGCACATAAGATAAAACCGTTTAACTTAAAAGTTTTTTTTCCGGTTTTTTTTGACGACCAATTCTATTGCACTGACGCTCGAGAAATGCGTAATAACAATTACCTTTTTTGTCGCTGTGAAAAATGCTTGCCTTATGCATACCCGAAATAGCGGGGGCCATCAGGGGTTATATCGGGGTCTCCTCTAGGTATGCACCCAGAGACATACCGACAAATAAACTCAGCGGCGTTCCCTCATCGCCCAATTGGGGAAAGGTTATGGGTATTCGGCAAAGCCTTGGACTACCACGACCTACCACTACCTCCTCGGGCGGATACCCACCTACATGGCAGGCCGGGTTTGCCCCCCTATAGAAGGGGCGACGGATCCCAGGCTATCCAGCCAGGAGCGCAAAGCTATTCCGGTCAGACCCAGATTGGTAGGGTTCTGTTTAATGCCAGCACTGGCGCACTCTCCCATTTCTGACTAATCTCCACCGAGGACAGGGATGTGGCGGTCATACTGTCGTCGTCTCATTCCTCCTCTACGCCGTCGCGTTAGCGAGTTTCAGCACCATCAAGAAATGGAACTCGTTGCCGGCGCATGTATTTCCTCCTTCCTACAATATGGATTTCTTCAAACGAAGCGTGAAGAAGCCTCTCGCAGGCCAGTATGGCGGTGCCAATGGAGGTGATGCCTTGACATCGCTTCCGTTGTAATTGCAACTTGAGCTCTTCTCTCGCTTACCATTAGACTGAGGACTATATAAAAAAGACCATATTTACCATTCTGATAAAATCGAATAATTAAATGCCCAGTCCAAATGTTTTAAGCTCATCGGCCGTCGCGCCCTAATCCAATGGCTGACAGACAGTATTCTGTGACCGTGGTGGCAACAGGCTGCTTTCCAGTGCCGTGTCATCTATGCCTCGGTGATGGGGAACAAAATTGTAACCTTCACCGAACAGCAGCTGGAGGACTACCAGGTAAAAATAACGCTTTTTAACTTTCTGTTTTATGATGAGTTAGTTTCTATGTTTGCGATCCACGCAGATGAGGATACAGAAAATTGGCGGAAGATAGTCCATGACCACAACCCTCAGCATTGAAAACAAACGACACAAACGGACTTTGTATTTAGGTGTACCTTGGCTTACCAATATGATTAAAATGATGCGTAGGTACTTATACCTACGCATCATTTTGATTGTTTTTAATTTATTAAACAAGTGGAGATGGTAAGTATTCGACATAAAGAATCTTGGCCTTAATCCATCTAAAAATAGAAAAAAGTCGTATAGTGACACCACTTAGTAATGACTTTTTTATGATCCCTGATTTCTTTAGATTCATCTTTTTCGCGAATAGAACAATAACTATAAAAGTATCGAAGTCAAGGGTACTTAGCGGAATTTTCGGGATCCACTAGCATACCTAAAGAAAGTCGTTTTGTTAGTTACACCAAACAAAATGACAGATAAGTTAAAAAGGATCCAATTTAGGTATAGATAACCAAATTAAAAAAAATACAAAAAAAATCGTGTACATTTTCATACAATGCAACTTTTAAAAACAATTCCATTAAAAACTTTGCTTTTATTGGAAAAAGCTTCACAAACAATGAGACCAGCTTGATTGAAAATAAATTCTAATAAAAGCATTTATTTATTCTTTATTCAGGACTGCACATTTTTCACAAGGAAAGAAATACTGAGGTAAGTGAAAATGCCTCGGGCACAGATTTATAAAGCTCGAGTAATAAAAATATAAGCTGTATCGAAATGTTTGAAAAACAGCTGACAATTTTTCACGTCGTCACTGAGAAAATATAAGTACATTGTTCTGCGAATAATTCCATACGCCTTGGAGCTCTGACGACGCAATGTAAATATAAAAAAAAATATGTAAATGATATACAAATTCAACATCAAACGCAGTGATACAAAATTTAAGATTTCAATTTAGAATGTTGGAAAATATCAATACTTGACAGAGAATTTTTGCTCTGAATTATTTTCCTCATACATTAACATCTTCGTAATTCAATGGTAGGTAAGTAGTATATCTATATATAATCCCTGAGCTCGTGACCATACCCATTGCCTACGTCATATGACAGAAAGAAAAGATGCATTGCAGACGGTCGGAAAAGTTGTGCTGAGCAAGAAACGAAACCGCTCATAACAAAGATGCCTTCAAATATATATATATATAGCCGCCGCTCATAGACACCTGCGACACCACTAGTTACAAGTGCGCTGCCAACCTTTAACCCTTTAGCCTAATCCCCTTTCCCCCGGAACCTCCGGTACCCTCACTCACGCAGCGAAACACGGCACAGTGCTGCTTCAGGCCGGTTTTCTGTGAAGGCGTGGTACACAGAGATGGCGTGGTATTACGGTCGAACCGGCCCATTCATGCCAAAGCGTGCCTCGGGGGGTAAACACCAACCACTAACCAACCAACTTCGATTCGGTTTTTGGTTCTTCTATGTGTTAAAATCGATCCCGAGGTTTTTATACATAGGTTTCACACCGGATTTATCCTGTGGCCGTGTACAGATTACCTACCACAGTGGGCTCGGCTTAAGCGGATTTGTAGTGACGTTCCGTGGATTAAAGACAGCGACCAGCCCAGGTTTCGCTCACGTGGAACCGGATATTTGAAACTATAATTAGAATTACTCACCTGGTTCTAATTGGACGTGATAATGAAAGCACCTACCTAAGTTAAACCGAAAAATGCAACACTAAATTGCATGAAAAAAATAATTAAAAAGCATGAAATAAAAAGTCTAATCCCTTTTGAATAATTGAATGAATGAATGAATTACAATATAGTCTTGGGCGCCGACTTCGGAACTGAACCTTTTTACGAGTGTACTGTTATGAAATGTTATTTAAAGTGTATGAAGTGTTAAAAATATTATTTTACACTTTTTAGTTCGTTGTTTTTGAAGGCGGTTTTTTTTTTCTTCATAAAATATAATATATTATCTCTCTGCTCGGCTTATACATATTTGAAATATGTAAATTTTAGAAAATTCAGAATATTTTATACAAAACGTGAGGACATACTGTATGTACACATTCATCATCGTCATCGTCAGCCCATTGAAGTCCCCACTGCTGGGGCACGGGCCTCCCTCAATCACATGAGGGGTAATTGCCATACTCACCACGCTTGGCAGACGGGTTGGCGAGGGTTTTGATATAAATGCAGAGTTTTCCTTCTCTTGGTGCTGATGATCATGCCAGCAGCTTTACCTTAGTCGCCTTTTACGACACCTCAGTAAGAGTGAGGGTGGCCTATTCTACTCTGCCGGGGACCACACGGCCAACTTTTTATTTCTTAATGTGTATTAACAAATAAAAATAAATTAACCCTTCCAAACTCCCGACTAAAATTAAATTCCTCAAGCACCTTTAGTTCCTCTATAAAAATATATAACAAATTACCTTACTAACTTCTCTAGTTAAACAAAACTTATTATTATTATTCATTATTCAGGCAGGCAATTCAGGAACTGATTATTGCCTGTATCCAGTTACATTACAAATAAAATAGCGACACAATATTTATACGAGAATGAAAGAAATACATAATTAATCAATGTTATTACTAATCTCATTGATCTATTTAGGGTTGGTTTCTGTCGAATCAAGAAGTCCATTAAAGATGCACTCAGCTGAGGCTTTCTCAAGTCACATCTTGAATAATAAAAACATTATATTATAGTTAATAAAGTCGAATATGTAATGAATTTTAGTAACCAGAATCACAATTGTATACGTATATTTTTTTTAAATAACTAATAATATTAAAAGAAATGTTATGTTATAATGTGCAAACACTAATTAGGATATAGGTAAGCCTAGTTCAAAGTATCTAATGTAACCATTGTATTCTTTACCGACTTATGTATGTTGTGTTGCCAATAATAAATTAATTAATTAATACATTATGATTCTTATAAAAGCGCTTCTTCTCTCCTAACCCTAAGTTGCGTGCCCGACAGGGTTCATAACGTTGTTCTAACATATTTGTAACGTCCTACATTATGGTTTGGCCTTTCCTTCAAAGGAATAATCAACCAAAAAAACAAAAAGGTCTGGCAATAGACTTATATTTGGTTAAAATTCTTCCTTTGAAGGAAATTGGCAATATACTATTGAGTATTGAGTATTTGGTTCTAAATATGAATTGTGCCACAGATATTTAATATGTAATTGCAACTTGTGCTACATTTTAATATGAAATCTAGGCAAGGGGTGACATTTTTTTCTTTTAGTTTTTTTTTTGTATACAGTAATATTTTTTTGCAAATATTTAGACATATTTGCAAAAAAATATCAACTTAGTTTCGAAAGAAGTCTTACTTTCGAAAGACTTCGTAATGTCAGTAGGTAATGTAAACCAGCCAGCGAGAGCATTTTCATCATTCTGTTCGTATGTGTGACCATCCGTATTATTTTCAAGTTTTTAATATTAATCTTGTTCAGCAGGGTGTTCAAAAGATTCCGAGATGTGAACCCCGAACTGGTCCCGAAGCGGATGACGGAGAACCAGGCGCACACTATAGCAGTACCCGTGGAAGAGATAGAAAAGCTACCTGAACTCAAAGTAAATATGTTTTAAACTGTCAATTAACTAATTTACACTAAGGAATCTTCCTTAGGCCCTTATCAGACAATGACACTTCGTCCACCCATCATCATCATAATATGGTCAGCTTCAAAATGCCCACTGCTAAAGGAGTTGCCACACTGGCGGATTGCGTGCGTTTTCATAGCGGAGCGACGACGGAGCGAACACGTCGCGGGTGCGCAGCGGTTTTTTAATATTTTTTTTTTTATATAAAAGTTGGTAGACGAGCAGACGGATCACCTGATGGTAAGCAATTCCGCCGCTAATGGACACCCGCAACACCAGTGGAGTCACAAGTGCGCTGCCTTTTCCCCTTCCCCCCCATTGAGCCTCCGGTAACCTCACTCACACGGCGAAACAGCGCAGGCGCTGCTTCACGCCGGTCTTCTGAGAGGCAGTAGTATCACTCCAGTCGAGCCGGCCCATTCATGCCTAAGCGTGGCTCGCCCACATTTTTTGACACTCGATTTTCTGCGTGGCTGCCACAAAAAACAATGGCATTCAGACTTATCTCCGCGGCGAATCCGTCGCGCATCCATTAGGCGTGATCCGCGGTGTGAACGCTGCGCAGACGCGACGAGTTCGCTGCGTCGTCGCTCCGCTTTGTAAACGCTCGCAATCCGCCAGTGTGGCAACTCCCTAAGTATTTTTGTAGGAAAGAGAGGCCAATGAGCAGTAGGCGGGTCGCTTGAGGTAAGTAATTAGATATTCACACAAAAAAAAAGTACAAACGCGTTCACTCCAACCGATCACGGCTTCGGTGGGCAATCTCCACGATCAGCCACGTACGCAGGATATATTATTATAGTGCTCAAGTGTGTGCGCAAACACAAGTGCCCCCATCGGAATATAAGGGTGAGCGAATAGAGAGTTATTCGCTCACCCTTATATTCCGATGGGGCAGCGTCTTATTAAAAAGTTGGAGGCCCGTTTCGTTGTGAATATATTAGAATAGGCAATTTACGCCAAAATATCTGTTCCTGGCCTGCTCGAATGAAGTCCTCTCGATTATTACACTTACCTGGATTTCAAGGCCCTGCGGTCTAGTGGTTTAAGTACCGGGGTCCTAGATTCGATTCTCGGGTCGGGCAAAAAGTATGTTTCGAATTTTCCGAACTTAGCTCAGGTTTGTGATCACCAATCCGCATTTGGCAAGCGTGGTGATTTTAAGCCTTATCCCATCATAGTGGCGTTAACTTGATTTCTATGATGGAGGACTTCTCCATGCAGTGGGACAGTATCAGCCCCCTTCCCTTAATGCATGACGTAATTTATGGACTACTAATAATATTTCCACTGGATATTGTAAATATACCTACAATATTGATGAGACTATCGACAGCTCATATCGAATCAAGCACTTACAAATTTCGTCGATTACTAAAAAGAATGTCATTGGTTTATATAAAGGTGGCGACAAACGGATTAGTAAGCGACTGCCACCGAGACGAGTCACGAGTGCGCTGCCAACCTTTTAACCTCCTTTCCTCCGTGAAAGATAATATACCTACGTGTAAATAACACACTTAAAAATTTCAAATCGCGTTCAGGCGGGATAATATTTCCACTGGATATTGTAAATATACCTACAATATTGATGAGACTATCGACAGCTCATATCGAATCAAGCACTTACAAATTTCGTCGGCTTAACGCATTCAGTGGTCTAATTGGTAGGACATTCACCCGGATCGTGGAAGGTGTAGGTTCGAGTCCCGCCTGAACGCGAGATGAAATTTTTAAGTGTGTTATTTACTTAAGAATAAATTGCAAAAGATTGCTATAAAAAATATCTAATATTCGTGTATCCAGACCATCCCTTTGGAACAGTGGTAGTGAACGCTGCCTCTGGTGCAAGGGTTCCGGTTTCGATCCCCGCACAGTACAAAACATTTGTGTGCATGAACACGTCTGTTTGTATTGGTCTGGGTTATTCTATGTAGGTAATATACGTATGAATTTACAAAAGAAAAGTATTATATGTATATATTTGTAATCCCATTTTTGATTCTGATATCCGTCACACAGGAGTACCTATCTCGGAGTCAGATCATTGTATGTGACGTTGTTAAATATTTATTTTTTTATTTATATCCTCCCAACCGACTACGGCTAGGGCGGCCAAAACGATCAGCCACGTACGCAGTAAAGTGCTCAAGTGTGTGCGCAAACACAAGTGCTCTCTTTATTCCCTTACCCTCACTTTCCGATGTGACACCAGTTGAGTATGACACGACCGGAGGGGGATCCGTGAAAGATATAATATTAATAGAACCCGCAGCCTAAGCAGGGCGGTGACAATGAGTTAGTAGTACTCAGGCTTTTAAGGCTTTTAATAAAGACTCGCCTTATTTTTGACGCCTCACGACTGACTCAGTCTTTTAGTCCCCAACCTTTAGTCTTAAGACTAGTCTCATTAGTCGAAGTCTTTTAACTAAAACGCTCAGCAGTTACTTAAACAGCTTAAAGGACTTAAACAGCTTAAAGGACTTAAACAGCTTAAAATTCTGGCAACATGAGTCGCCTGAGGATTCGAGAGTCGTAAGCCGGTTCATTATCCATTTGCATAAAAAATTGAACCCTAAAATATGGTATGTATACAGGGTGGATATCTTAAATGGGTCAGTATGAGGAAGTACCTTTAACCGTTGCCGCTACGCGAAAATGATCTTAGGAGACTATTTGTATTTTTTTGTAAAAATATGATCCCCATTCACAGATTTTCAAAAAATGTACAGTCAACAAGAAAATCACCAGTTTTCAAAAAAAATTGTTTGATGCCAATCGAGCCTCTTTCAGATACTGATCAAAAACTTCTTCGGGACCAACCCAGGTTGGAGTACTAAATAACATAGGACATAGTTTTTTTCCTTATATTAATAAAAACGATTTTAATGAAAACTAAACGCTTTACTCGAACGCCAGCTCTCTCGAATAAAAACACGTAGCCCTTTAAGTCTCTTTAAGCCGTATAAGGCGTTAAGTCGTTTTAGGCATTTAAGTCGTTTTAGCGCAACTAGTCTTATACGTTAAATGACTGAGTCGTATTATTGAAGACTAACAGCTAAAGTCTTAATTTTAAAGCAAAGTCGTGTATAAAGAGGCGAGTCTTATCTTAAACGACTTAAAGGACTGAGTCTCTTTCATCACTAGTTAGTACTTATGTAGGCAGTACTCATAGGTATCATCGTCATTCATCGTCAGCCTATTTAAGTCCCCACTGCTGGGGCACGGGCCTCCCCCAATCACATGAGGGGTAATTGCCATACTCACCACACTTGGCAGACGGGTTGGCGAGGGCTTAGATATAAATGCAGAGTTTTCCTTCTCTGGGTGCTGATGACCATGCCAGCAGCTTTACCTTAGTCGCCTCTTACGACACCTCGGTAAGAGTGAGGGTGGCCTATTCTACTCTACCGGGGACCACACAGCTAGCCTACCTCATAGGTATACCTTGACACTAAACTTCCATTAAAATGGATGACGACGCAGTTTTACTTAGTTACCTACGATTTTTTCCTAATCTCAATTAACCATCACTTAAACATTTTCCAGGAAAACCCGTTCAAGCGCCGAATTTGTCAGGTCTTCTCTCACGACGGGTCGGGGAACCTCACCTTCGATGACTTTTTGGACATGATGTCTGTGTTCAGCGAGGCTGCACCTAGAGACATAAAAGCGTGGTAAGATCCTCCTCATCAAAAGTGAGTCATGTACTCACCAGTTATATTAATGCCAAATCCATCCTAGTCCAGAAGTTAACATTTTTAACTTCTGGACTAGGATGGATAACTTAAAACACGTACTCCATCCATTACTACCTACTCGTACTTATATACTAATGATAGACTGTTTCTCAATTGGCTAATGTATAAGAGTCAAGAACTTTTTCAATTTGGAATGAAAAAAAATTAAAGCCAATTTGTAAAGACACTGGCTGGCAGTCGGTCGCCGAAATTATTGACAGTTAATTGGAAAACTTCGCAAGGACTTTTAGAAGAAATACTCGAGAAGTTGTACCACGTTATAATTTCGCTTTGAATTCTTATAATGGGAATGATTACAAAATCCTCCCGTGGATGTAAATGGTTTCCTACTTAAACGTTTAGAGGATTCTAAAAGGTCAGACAATCATTGTGATTTACTTTATAATTTTACATCTACGAGTATGTTATAGGTAAGTGTCATAACTCGACTTTGGTACACTTACCCACTTAAACTTATTACTTTTATCGGAAAAAGCCTATTATTCGTAGGCTGTCCCTTGAAGTTATAATTCTATGTTCCTGTCAGTTTTCAATCCAATTATAATGCTGCGACACAAAGGGCTACAATAAAACCGTCCCCTACCGAAAGACAATAGAATAGAATAGAATGGAATAGTATAGAATAGTATAGAATAGAATATAATAGAATACAATACAATACAATACAATACACATGTCATCCAAACAAGAGACGCAGAGATAAAGATTTAGTCATGAATTCAGTTTCGGTTGAGGCCTTCTGTTATGTCCATATGTATGAGCTTTCCTCATACTGACACTGCTAGTAGTTAAGATGACCTAAGATGATGACCTTGATGACTGATGAGTCTTACTATACTTAACGCAAAGACTCGCGGCAGACGGTAAGAGTATTAATTAATTAATTTATGAGTGTGAAAGTATGCCAATTACATCCCTTTAAACCTACTGACCTTTTTGGACAACTTAATTGTCATATAGGAACATACATGTATCATTCCTTATTAGTGAATTAAATTTACTATCGTCGGTCTGGACCTTGCGTTTAGGCAGCAGTAGCCCGCCCTCACATGGTTTCGGGACATTCTTTCCACTTTGTACCAATAGATGGCGCTAGGTATCGATAACATCGCGCAAGCGTTTCGTGTTTATTTATTTATTTAATTAGAACACCAACATAAAATACATTTTGACAATACATAAGGGGTTAAATAGTGGGGTATAAAGCTTAATGCATTTACAATTACAGGTGCAGACTGCATGCTATAGAATAAGTTAAGAAGCAACAAAAAAATTGTATTGTGTGTTTTGGGATTACCTGCGTTGCGCTGTCTCTAGGATTTAACTCTTTATAAATAGTACCTATAGAAGATACCGAGTAAAAAAACGTGTACATAATCACTTTTATTTATAACAAATACAAAAATGCAAATGAAAATACGTTTATTGCTTATAAGACATGATACATATAAGAAACATAACAGTAAAACATATAATGTACTTATTATACTTATACCTAAGCAAAATTAGGTGGATCAGCTTGTGCTGCCACAAAATGAGATATTCCAAGACAACGCTGGTTTTTATTAGGGTTCCGTGGCCAAATGGCCCTTATATATTCGTCATGTCTGTCCGTCTGTCCGTCTGTCCGTCCGTCCGTATGTCACAGCCACTTTTCTCCGAAACTATAAGAACTATACTATTAAAACTTGGTAAATAGATGTATTTTGTTAACCGCATTACGATTTTTACACAAAAATTTGAAAATAAAAAAATTGGGGGGTCTCCATACTTGAAACTGAAACTCAATTTTTTTTTCATCAAACCTATACGTGTTGGGTATCTATGAATAGGTCTTTAAAAATGATGTTGAGATTTTCAACATCATTTTTTTCTAAGCACAATACTTTGCGCAAGAGACGCTCCCAAAGTGCTAAATTGTGTATCCCTCCCCTCTAACTTCTATAATAAATGAATCATAAAACTAAAAAATATGTATGATGTACATAATCATGAAAACTAACAACGAAAATTGGTTTGAACTAGATATAGTGAGTAGTTTTTTTTTTAACACGTTATAAACCGTAAACCGCAATTTACCTTCCATATATTCTTGCTGCTACGAAACCCTTCATGGGCGAGTCCGACTCGCGGTAGGCCGGTTTATTTTAGCTAATCTAACTTCTTTGAAATTTTAAGAGGGCTTAGAAGTAATAAAACAAATAAAAGTCGGATAAAAAACAAGTAGCATTAAAATTCACAAACATTAACAATTAGGTAATTGAAAACTACAAACTAAAAGTTCGAAGTTAATAACACCTGTGTGGGTATCTATACCCGAAACTAGAATTCAAGACCAAAAAAACTACGACAGATACGTCAGTGTCAAATCAATCAATGTCACTTATATCATTATCAAATCAAGTTTTCAGGTTTTATCAACCTTTTTGTTATATGTTTATTTTCTTAGTATAGGCTGGCACAATTCATGATAAGGATTTTCTCAAAAAATAGAAACTTAATTACATCTTCATCTTCACCATCACTAATCTCAGAATCTCTGACTACGGAATCTAAATCATTATCTCTTTTACCTTACTGCACGAAACAACAACAAATCAGTTCAAATGTTGTACCAAAATGTTATTAACACCTGAAGTGACACCAGCTCAATACCAGCTTTTCTACCAAACATTACGGATGATTTAGTTTATATTAAAGTGTCTTGTATTTATGTGAATATACGTCAATAAAATTACTTATTTATATTGTATAATTAAAATTACCAATAAACAAATTATGTCGGCGTATGTTTTTAAGAAATAGGTATATACTATTGTACGATCATTTTATTGCAGTGGCAACATTGTAGTAGATTTTTTGGTCTTGAATTCCAGTTTTGGGTATAGTGTAGGTCAATAGATATTATATATCGTATTCAACCTTCTAAAATATTTTTTAAAACGCAGGTACGCCTTCCGAATCTACGATCTCGACGACGACATGTACATAGGCCGCGAAGACTTGCTGGAGGCGACCAGGCTCCTCACGAGAGGTGAACTGCACCCTCAGGAGCGAGACGAGATCGTGGCCAGCGTGTTGGACGAAGCAGACGTGGACGGGGACGGCAGGCTGTCGTTCATGGACTTCGAGCATGTCGTGGTCCGGGCACCAGACTTTTTGTCCACTTTTCATATTAGAGTGTGATTTTTGGAAATAAATGTTATTTTATTTGTAAATTTTGTTTTTTTAAGTAATAGCTGGCACATGATAAGCGATTGCCGCCGTCTATGGACCCTTGGAACACCAGTAGAGCCACGAGTGATTTTCCTCCTGATTGCGCCTCCGATACCCTCACTCACTCGGCGAAACAAAGAACAGGCTCTGCTTCACGCCGGTTTTCTGTGAGGCCGCGTTAAAATTCCTGTCGAGCCGACCTATTTATTCATTTTGAAGCGTGGTTGTTCCACTTAAAGTTTATTTAGGCTACTTATACTGGCCGGCCGCGAAGACTTGCTGGAAGCGACGGCAGGCTGTCGTTCATGAACTTCGATCATATGGTATCTACACTTTTCATTTTAGGGTGTGATTTTTGGAAATAAATGTTACTTTATTTGTAAACTAGTGACCCGCCCTTATTTTGTTTCGAAACCAAATTAGTATCAATAGATGGCACTGGATGTCAAATACACTGCGTAAGTTTTTTCTCCTCGGTTTACATTGAAACCAAGTAATTGACTGTAGCAATTAGATATGTACCTTTTTATAGATAGACACAATTAATTTAATTCAACTCAAAGCCATATATAGTTGTAAATAGTATGGATTTAGTTTTTATGAGATAGGTGGCAAACGAACAGACGGATCACTTGCTAGTAAGCGTTTGCCACTAACCATGGACACCAAAAGAGTCACAAGTGCGCAGCCAAACTTAAACTCCCTTCTCCCTTGATTGAACCTCCGGTACCCTTACTTACCCGGTGAAACTACTAAACTGGACTGGATCTATTTCAAACAATTTCGGGATTACAGCCTCTCTTTGCCGACTTATACTATTTATTAAATAACCATGCACAAATGTTGGGTCCGTTTTTGTACGCGAAAAATTGATTACCGCCAAAAGCGGCCACTTTTAGCGTGAATCATTTTCGCGTACAAATGTTCGGTCCGCATTTGTGCATGGTTATTTAATAAATAGTATAAGTGTTTGCCGAGAGGTTGTAACCCCGAAAAAGTTTAAAATAGATCAGATAGTAACATTAAAATCGATTGGCGTCGCTAGTGTGCCCTACCCGTCACCTTAATAAGTATTTACGTAATAAGTATTCAGGTAGGATTTTTGGGAAGATTAATTGATTGACGATTGCCAACTGTTTTCTAAGCAAAAAGTTTCGTCACTTATCCGCTTTTTTAATAATTATTAAACATGATCCATCCATCCATTCATCCATTAAACATGAGATCCATCCATATATTGTAGGTATAAAATATATTTTCTCTATTATAACCTTATAGTAGTATCATCATCATCATCATCATCAGCCCATTTAAGTCCCCACTGCTGGGGCACGGGCCTCCCTCAATCACATGAGGGGTAATTGCCATACTCACCACGCTTGGCAGACGGGTTGGCGAGGGTTTTGATATAAATACATATGTTTGATATGTTTTGATATAGTAGTTAGGTAACATTCGTATAAATTAGTGTATGATAGCGTGTTTATTTATCATCTAAATATATGTATTTATATCTACTATAAATTTACTTAATCAATGTTCAAAAGGATTGCACCACCCTCCCCTCTTCTATCTAATGTCCTTTACCTGAAGATTGTCTGATAGAGATCGCTCCCAGCGATAAGACCGGCTAAATTGTACATTGTATCTCTGTATACCTAGTTTTTAGGTTTTGTATGTTGTGCAATCAAGAGTATCTATCTATCTATCTATCTATGATTTGCCTTCAAATTCCTAAAGCAATCATCTTCAATAAAGTGACAGTCACGTTTCAGAACGTTTACCTAATACGTAACACTTACTCGTTAAAAGCGAAACAGCTAAACCAAAAAGGGACATCAATCAACCAACTATGCGAGGGATTCCTCATCCTTTCAATAAAATTTCTGTAATGCCTAGTACTTAAGTTGTGTATTTTGTGCAATAATGTATATCAATCTATCTATTACGCGTGATGGCTAAGACTAAGGGCTTTATTCATAAACGTTCAATGAATCTCTCCATCCGGCAATCCAAATCCCTCTCTACTATCAAGTCGATAGTTATAGATCATTTCCTATCTTCCTAAACCTTTGTAGTTCCTTTCATTGTCTCCTATTCTTGGTTACGTATCTATCAATCCAATAAACTATTAGTATGTATGTTTATTTGTTTTGTAATTTCATCATCATTATATCAGCCCACATCAACCCACTGCTGAGTATAAGCCTCTTCTTTATCCCGCCATTCCCTTCGGTCCCTTGCCAGCCTTTATAGTCCACCTTATTTACTAGTATGTATTGGTATTTATAGCTAGTATATGTATATACCATATTTATACAATGTCATATTTATTCTTTTTCTGACTTGCATTGCCTTACCCTTTTTTAATTCGCTATACTTTTCCTCTACCCTGAGGTTGTCTGGAAGAGCTTTTAGCGATAAGACCGCCTACATTGTACTAGTATAATTACCATAGACTAAGATCTGTACATTTTGTGCAATAATGTGTACCTATTTAATTAAAGTAAAAGTTTTACAATAGCGTTGAGTTGATGTTAGGTGCTCTAATAGGTAATACAATTCAAATGAACCTTATTGTTCAGATTGCCTGTCTGAACGTAATAAATCTCTTTTCAATATTGCCAAGTAAACAAGAGTGGCGTCAGAGCGAAGTTTAATAAATCTCGTGGCACCTGTCTCGCTCGTGGCATAGTTTATTAAAATGCAAACCCGCGGTGTCTTGTCTGTTTCCAACTTTTAAAATGTAAACGTGAGAAAAAAGTTTTGTTATTTATTATTTTGTTACTCCAAGTATAGCGTTAATTTGAGCAGACGGCACGCCCCTGGTGGTAAGTGATACCCACCGCCCACGGATATCTGCTCCACCTTTTTACTGTCATACATGCAAAATGTTCATAATTTAATACAGTGCTATCTAGACGGTAACCTACGAATCGTGTATACAACATGTTAATCAAATAAGACGTAAATGAAGATTGTAGAATTTACAAAAATACAAATATGATGAAACATCTACAAAAAAAAACAGTAATAAATTATTTTTCATCCTTTTGATTCACTGTGTGTGGCTGAGCTCGGCTAATTTTTGAGATTTCCCTCTTAAAGGATGAAAATCTATTATTAAAAACATCTATGTCTTTGCCACTGCGATTCAGTTCGTTGTAGGACCGACACATGCGGCTTATTGGGCTATAGAAGGAAGTATTATTTTTGTACACCTTTAACGTGAAGATATTGGGTGACCGGATCCGAATCCGGTCACTCAATTCCTATACCGATATAGTGTGTTTATGTTGATAGAATGGAAAAGATTTGGTGACTCGAGAAGAGTGGATTATCTTGTGCAAGCACAACAAGTTCGCATACAATGGGATCATTTTGAACTTGGCCAGCCTCTCGCTGTAGCCCACAAGTAAACGGCCCATGCCGAGCTTACGGCAAAGGAGTTTAACAAAGGTTTGGGGGGGGGGGGGGGGGTGTTATATCGGGCTCTCCTCTAGTAAAACCGGAGGCCTACCAACCAACTAAACCCTCGACGGCGCTCCCTTCTTCGCCAGAGTGGGTAGGACACATGTGTACTAGTTTATGAACTTTGACTACAAGTCCCTTCCCTGGCGTGGGTTTGGTCCGCTTGCAACGCAGACTGTACACTACCTCCCGGATTTTGAAAACAGTGTACTAAAACAAAATCTCCCTCAATATAAATGCAGGATGCATTTATATCGCCTCCAACCTCCAAATTTAAGCTTTATTTTATATATACATTGTCAAAATAGTCTTTAATCATGGAAATGCCAATAATAGTACGTCGTCTACATGTTTTTACGCTAAGTTTGAGTCGAGTGATTTTAGTTCAAACAACTCGAACTACACATCTAATTGGATGATGTCAGCGATAAACATTCAGTTATCTGGGAAAACGTCGCGTTTAACAACATGCCTAGTTATTCTTCAGCCATTAGGTTGGAAGCTGGAATTTAACGAGCCCCCTAGGCGTCCGATTGGATGGCTAATATAACCAGATGGCTGCGACACAATAAGGCATGTATGTAAGCAGATTTTTATCCCCCGGCCCAGCACGTTCCGGCCCGTCTTAATGTGCGCGTACCATAATACATGTCATGTTCTTAAAGGCTGGGTGCGAAAATCACCGTACAAACTCGACGAGTTCTCTCAATCGCATCATAATGGAGTCCATTGCTGCATCATAATGGAGTCCATTGCTCTATCTTTATCGTTTGGTGGCACATTGTTTCATTCGGGTTTTCGTCGTGTGAGATCGTATGGAAGTAGTTGTGTGCGTGAAAGCCCATATTTTGGTTAACTATTGTAAGCGCGTACAGTCTGCCTCTTTTTTGATCTAAGACTTAAGTTAAACCACCCGGACACCTAGTTTAAAATGAGTACTAAAATAATAACCTCAAAATATCAATTCAGTAACCATGACAACTTATGACAGTTCGCTCCGTTTTACACTAAAATTATTTGTTAAAAAGTTGTTAATTTATTTTTTGGATTTAATACCAAAAATATAAGCAATTCCTAACATAATAATTAAAATTTAAGAACTAACATTATTCCGTAATAATCATGAACTTGCTAGTTTAGGATTAAAACGGTATCAGAGCAGTTTTTTTGAGTTAAGAGGGCTTGTCATTTCTTCTATGAAAAGATAGATCAATTCAAATAAGAAATTACGTCGCTTCCCTAGAAATATTCAGTCCAGTTTTCCTTATTCCCAAAGGTAATTGTCAATAACATGCGCCGTATTAGCCATTAGCCCGCTTAATAGCCAATCCGTCCATTGTAAGGATGTCAGTCGCAGCCGATGAGCTGTCGAGCCCTAGTCTCTTAAGCTTCACTTAGTAAAGCTATGCCATTAAAGTTCCAATGGAGGTAAATTACTTTAGAATAGAGTTTGGGGGTTGATTGTCTATTTATTTAAGTGTTCTGTGCAAGATAGTGTTTCATTAGAAGAAAATACCAAAGTTAACACCTACATTCCTCCGAGATCTATTCCCAAGTTAGTCAATGGCATGAAGGGTCCGTGGCATTGACCCCCTTTTTTTTTAAAACAGCCTATAAACTGTCCCACTGCAGGGCAAAGGCCTCCATCATAGAAATCAAGTTATCGCTACTATGATGGGATTAGGCTTAATCACCACGCTTGCCAAATGCGGATTGGTGATCACAAACCCGAGCTATGTCCGAAAAATTCGAAACATACTTTTCGCTCGACCCGGCATTGACCTCCTTATTTAAAACAACACCACACGATGTCTTACCTCGCCGCCGAGCTAATGGTAGAAATATGTACATCGAATTGGAAAATCCAGAGATGCATGCTTGGATTCGAATCCAATCATGGTCATAGTTCAAAGGGTTCGAATGGTTCGAACCATGACCCCCAGTATGAAAGGCGCATTCTTATCTACTGAGCTACCATCGCTCTATCGTCATTGTCTCGCTCGTCAGCCTATTTGTACAAAAACATTTTTTTTTAATAAATAGTATAAGTGTTTGCCGAGAGGTTGTAACCCCGAATATGTTTAAAATAAATCCGGTTTAGTAGCTAAAAATTAAAATCGATTGGCGTCGCTAGTGTGCCCTAGCCGTCACTTTAAGTAAGTATATCTGTTTAGCCATATTAAGGTGACGGGTAGGGCACACTAGCGACGCCAATTGATTTTATTTTTACACTTATACTATTTATTAAATAACCATGCACAAATGTTGGGGCCAACGCGTTCGCGAAAAATTGATTTACGCCAAAAGCGGCCACTTTTGGCGTGAATCAATTTTTTGCGTACAAAAACGGACCCAAAATTTGTGCATGGTTATTTAATAAATAGTATAAGTATTTGCCGAGAGGTTGTAACCCCGAAAATGTTTATAAAAGATCCGGCTTAGTAACTAACAATTTAAATCGATTGGTGTCGCTAGTTAGGGCTACCCGTCGCCTTAAGCATGCAATATTTGGAACTCAAAAATTATTAAATCGGCGACAAAAAATATTTTTACGTATTAGGTATTTCGTAATTGGAAGCTAGTATAAAATGAAGCTATATGCATCGCATTTGAGGATGGATATGGTTTCCTCCGGTCGAGCCAATGCAATGCCGAAGCGGTGCTCTATATGTTTACATCGTCATCATCAGCCCATTTCAGTCCCCACTGCTGGGGCACGGGCCTCCCTCAATCACATGAGGGGTAATTGCCATACTCACCACGCTTGGCAGACGGGTTGGCGAGGGTTTTGATATAAATCCAGAGTTTTCCTTCTCTGGGTGCTGATGATCATGCCAGCAGCTTTACCTTAGTCGCCTTTTACGACACCTCGGTAAGAGTGAGGGTAGCCTATTCTACTCTACTGGGAACCACACGGCTATGTTTCGGCTCTCCCGAGGTCTATCTCTCTACGCTTGTGATGACTTTGATAATGTTGATAATTTACGCCGTTAGAAACATGTCCTACGACGATGAAAGTAGCATTTAAGTTAGTTCCTAAACTTGCAGGGCTAGCAATGGTTACACAAAGCGCAATTGAAAGAACAGACAATCAAGGAAATGGCTCCAGGCCCGTGCGGTGGAGTATTCGAAGGCCGATCGAGTTCGTTACTCCACCGCAGGGCTGACAAGAAAACTTGTCAGTAGGTACAGATCCGATAGGTACACGAATCTGCATTAAGAAGAAAAGCTAAGTAGGTAGGTACATCACTGTTATCACTCTCTGAAAATAAATATTTAAAAAATGTTTACTTAATTTTAAGTCCCTACATTTCAGTAGGTACATATCAAGAAATTAATGAATGAATTGAACGTCAAAAGTGTAGGTAGGTAGGTAATCTATTGTGGTTTGGAATGACTATTTTTTCGGCTACCGTTTCAATAATCAATACCAAATACAAGCTATTTACAAAAGAAAAACGGGTTGTAGATATATATTTGTAATCCCACTGTTGATTCTGATAACCGTAACACAGGTGCTTGAGCTACCTATCTCGGAGTCACATCAATGTACCTATGTGATGTTGTGAAATATTTATTTATTTACTGATCCCATCCCTTTTAGCGTGAAATTGGAACCTAAAAAGTACAGGATAGATAACCGTCTATGATAGAAGATTCAGATCCCCAGATCAATTGAATTGGTTTACTGAGATTTTATCATTATTTAGAAGGTACAAAATACCTAGATACAGTATAATTTTAAAATATGATTAGGTACATACAAATTGTGCGGATAAAGAATGGGATCAGAAATGGCGTCTATACTCGCACTCGTTTTCTGATCCCATTCTTTATCCGCACAGGTTGTACTTGAGATGAATTCATTTTAACGAAAACTGACAATGGACAACATTTCAAATTTTTAACATGTCCATATTGTTTTTTTATATGAAAGTAGACATAAAATGAACAGACCCATATTTTTTCTTTTTTCAAAATTTGACCATTTTCATGCATAAAATAATTATTGAAATTCTTTTTATTCTAAATAGACGTAAGCGCCAAATGACGTCATCGGACGGCTGAATCAGCGATATTCCTTTGCTTATCATTGTTTTAATAAAAAAAAGGTACTACTGTCAAAGGTAAATAATACTAGTGTCAACATTGTCAACGTCATTCATACATTCAACGTTGACAAGTTGTCTTTTTTTTTGACAGTTACATGTCATGAGTTTGGCATTACGTAAATTTAAAACTATAATGTGCTAAGCAAAGAAATATTTTACATTCTGCCGCCCGATGACGTCATCTTACGTTTTTAAGTTTTTAATTTTTTTCTCAGTAAATAAGCAATGTAAAAAATGAATAAATATATATTCGAGCAGCGGAAAAGTAAACAAAGAATTGGTATTTTTTGTTTCAGAGCTTAGCAATTTTGAAATGTTGTCCATTGAAATCTAATAATGTTATTTAATCAATCTAATCTATTTTAACTATTGACATTTGTATTGACACGTAACTTGTATCTTGATATTTTTTAATTATTTTTTCCTAATTATTTTTACATCATAATTAATTGCCTAATCTAACTATTTGATATAATATGAACCTACCTACTACCTATTGTATGCCTATAAAGGTAAGCTGTATGAAACACTATTTCTAAGACCTACTCAGGTAAATCACAGTTTGAAACAATAAATACTTATTCATGATTTAAAATGTGGCACTCATAAAAAAGTCCTACGCTATGATCCACGTTCCCCTACGTTGTTAACAAAATGTGGATTTTTAGCTAAAATGGTAAATAAAGATGATATATTTTTTAAAAATCGACAACCCTGCAAAGCGATGGAGAGGCGATGTGCGAGGAACTGCGTTTGACAGTGACGATTGAACAATCAGCTACCTACCTAACAATTTATCGATTTATCGACTAGATACCTTACAGGCTATTGTATCAAAATAAAATTGTCCATAATCTTTTAAATTTTTTAAAATAGATAAGTAACTCATGAAGACCATGAAGCAAACGGCTTTTAAAAATATTATAGTTGTTTGTCTCTACTTCAAATAATGTGAAATAAACAAACTGCATAGGAACATTCCGAATTTCTTTTAACTATTAAGATCTAAATTTTTCATATGCTGAACATGAACAAACTATGCTCAAAAAACGATAGGAAATTAAAAGCGAACACTGTCTTGTGTTACCATAATATAATATCTCTAAGGTCTTACTTAACAATTCATATTTTTTACATAAATAAATCACATCACACGCAAAACAAACATTTTCGACATTTTCCTATGGGTAATATGTAATTTGAAGCTCCCGCGCCGGCCAACATTTGTCAATATTTCCGCCAAATTTGTCCATGGTAGCATGGGCAAGTTTTTTTTTTATGGAATGACATTTATTGCATGGAAGCATGCCAATGGGTTTTGAGACAATAGATACGCTTATCGCTACAATAATCGACAAAATGTTGCTTTGTTAAAAATATGAATGTTCTTTTTTAAAAGCATGGAATAAAATAATTATTTCAACAAAATTTTCACTTTGTTTGCCTTTTATTCACATTATATATTTTAGTAAAAAAAAATTGTTTTTTAATTTCTCTGAACTTTTATGTTTTTCGTGCCAATTCTTTTCCGTGTCATAAAAAATAAATATTACCTATTCTTTAATAGTATTTTTTTAAAAACCGGTAATTACCGATAAATAGTTATAGTGTACATTGAGAACGTATTTATTTCTATATTGCACGTGTTCTCTATGCAGTCAAAGTCTATTTAATCTATGGATAAAAATTGAAGTACCTTCGCTTTTGTAGTCGCATTTTTAGCATTATCATGGCTAAAATGTTATTTTAATTAAGAAGACGTGCCTCAATAATCGTCGTAAACACGTGCAGTGATAAGACAATTAGATATTTTTTACAGTTATATGATTACTTGCTCTCATTTGACAAATTGCGCTAGACCGCATATTTAAAATGGCAGCCCTACCACGTAGAATAATCAAAGAGACACAGCGACTGATGCAGGAGCCTGTGCCGGGAATTAGCGCGGTGCCCAGTGAGACTAATGCACGTTACTTCCACGTAATCGTCACCGGCCCAGAGGACTCGCCCTTCGAAGGAGGACTATTTAAATTAGAATTATTTCTGCCAGAAGACTATCCCATGTCAGCGCCTAAGGTTAGGTTTATAACGAAAATATACCATCCGAACATTGATCGGCTTGGTCGTATATGCTTGGATATATTGAAGGACAAATGGAGCCCTGCGCTGCAGATCCGCACGGTGCTGCTCTCCATCCAGGCGCTGCTGTCGGCGCCGAACCCCGACGACCCGCTCGCAAACGACGTGGCTGAGCTCTGGAAGGTGAACGAAGGCGAAGCTATTAGAAACGCAAAGGAGTGGACACGGAGATACGCGATGGATAACTGAGCGCCCGTGCCCGCACACACCCACCAGTGCCTCTCCCCACGCGCGCGATTCGAGGTGCGACCCGAAACTAACAGATATATCATGATTTTAAGAGTGCAAGTTATGTTATACACCTTAGACCGAGTAACTTGTGAAGAGACAATTGTGGATAAATTTTTATTATTAGTGGGTACCGGTGTGGCATGCCGGTCGGTGCCGCGGCCGCCCACGCTCGCTCAGGCCCTCCCTACATTCAACGTAGCCTTCTCGCCCCCTGTCCGGAGCGGTCGCTTTGAAGGTCCGACAGATAATTGTTTACCCATTCACATGTAGCTTCGTTACAATATTAGGTATGCATATTTTTTTACTATCATTAAAATAGCAAATATATAAAATATCTGGAGACTTAAAATGTATATATATTTCGTGGTTACAAATTTGGTTAATTTTATACAAAGGATAGCGTGTACTGTCACAAAGTTAAATGTCTTTGTAAGCATTTGTCAACACCACCTTTGAGTGCAGAATATTGCTTAATTAATATCAGTTTTCTGATCTCTAGTGATTCTGAATGTAATTTAATTTTTTAAATAGAATGTGAAAGCATATTAGCATTTTTGTTTTTCACTGATTAAGCTACATCAACATGATTTCACTATGAATCTTTTGTGTACTATTTACGTCTTGTATAAAAGTTATCATTAAATTGTATTTATGTAAATTTAATTTGGCTTTGTGAGCAATTTCGAAATACATAATATACAAAAGCTAATCAATATTTTATTTAGTCACAATATAGAATTTATAACCTTTAACAAGTCGCAGTCAGTCTATGCAGTCGGATTAATCAACAGTGACAGTGATTCTTTTATAGGGGTAGGCAGATTATTATAACTAGTAGGAATAAGTGTGGATTTTCAGGTTTATTTTTGTTGTTAATGACAGACAATTTTGTATTTAGAAGAGATAGATTAGAAGATATAGTCAGCTAGAATGAAGAACTTCACCGAATTAATATTTTACTGCAGGCCAATTTATTAGTACACATTAATTACTTACATTATTTATTTATTTGCATTACAATATAGGCTCGAGTTCGTACCTCTACAATCTCGGTGATAGAGAGATTATAAAGAGCATTTATGAAATTATATAAACTAATGTGATGAAAGATTGTTTGTGATCATTATTAAATAAATCAGGGAAATTTCATAATAAAACAGTACATGTGCATAATTTAAATGTATTCTTTATTTATATTATCAAGGAGGAACACAACACTTGATAGAAAATCATATAAGTATTTCAGTTAGCAAAATGGGTAATTTCTTAACCAGTGCTGATCCATTTAGGATCACTGAGCCAGTGCAGTAAGTAATTATGACTATAATACCATACACATCCACCCTTTATATTGTTAAAGCTCTAACTAGGGCATTTCCTGTACTATAATGTATGTATGTAATAACTAACAATAGCTGTTGTTGTGTCCCAGCACAACTAACCCGGGATAATAATAATTTTCACAACATCTCATATGTTGACCTGATTCTGTACTAAGTAGCTTAAGCACTTGTGTTACAGATATCAGACAACAGAGGAACACAAATATATACTTAAATACATATATTACACACCGAACAAACACAAGTGTTCATCGCACGAATGTTTGTCCAGGGTGGGGATCGAACCCACGACCTTTGGCGTAAGAGGGAGGGTCACTACCAGTTGCGCCATCCGGGATCAGTTTAGAAAAGTTAGTTTTTTAAGTCAAACCAACTGGGAATCAAACCTTTGACCCTTGCTATAACACCGTGGCTACAGTATCGAAGTAGTTACGATCACCGAGTGCAGTGTACTATGTGTGGCAGTCTATACATAATCATCATAACCGAAGACAAACAATAGCTGTGTCATTTCACCACAAAAACTAAATTGACTCATTTGTAATAATTACTCCTTTGTTATTTTAGTCGGGTTCATCATTATAGCAATGTTTTATTGATTGTTACACATTACCACTAAGCCATTTTAAGTTCTAGCTAACTATATTAACATATATCTCTGGAAGGTGCTCCGTGGAACTGACTCTCATCTTTAACTTTTTTTTATCTAGAGGTCATTTTGGGTTTCTGCAAAATTTCTTTAGCCAATTTTTATCTGGTAATGCATATAAGTAGCCAATAGTGCTATGAAATACAGACAGCCACACATCAATGTAATCAAAACTGTCAAATTTCTTCAACTGATTCTCACCTTTATCTCAAACACGTCTGGTTCAATTCCAATTGAGGAATTTCATCTCGTGTTCAGTCCTGCCTGAACACGAGATGAAACTTACCTATTGCCAAAAGCGGCCACTTTTAGCGTTAATAAATTTTTCGCGTACGCATTAGACCCAACATTATTGCATGGTTATTTAATAAATAGTATAAGTGTTTGCCGAGAGGTTGTAACCCTGAAATTGTTTAAAATAGATCAGGTTTAGTAGCTAAAAATTAAAATCGATTGGCGTCGCTAGTGTGCCCTACCTGTCACCTTAAGAATAAATAGCTAAAGATTGCTGTAAAAAATATCAACTATCAATTGAGGAAATTTTAAAGATTGTAGTAACTTGATGTTTGACAGCCAAACATTAAGTTACTACAATCGTTAAAATTACCTACAACGATAGCCACGTTTGGCTACAGTTTTTCATTCCATTCTCACCTTAATGTCTAGATATTAAGTATGGAGAGTCACGCTTCGGCATGAATCGGCCGACTGGAGTGATACCACCGGCCTCACATAAAACCGGCGTGAAACATCGCTGCTGCTGCTGTTTCGCAGCGTGAGTGAGGGTACCGAAGGTCTAATCTGGAGATGGGGGTTTCAAGGTAGGCAACGCACCGGGTATCCTAGGGCGGCGTCAATCGCTTACCCTCAGGTGATCCGTCTGCTTGTCTGCAACATATAGCACAAAAGGTTAAAACAGATCTTAAAACTAATAGTTATCGATGTATCGAACTAGTCTTCCAGACGACCTTGGCCGCGAAATGACTTATGTTTACTCTTCCTTTGTCTTGCTTTTTACAAATACAGCTATTTTGTTATTCTAATATTATTTTTCTACTATCAATATCAATGTTGATAAGGTTTGATCTTTCAGTGTATTATCGTTAAGGGTCATTGGTTCTAGCGGATATCAATATGAAGGTTGTTTATCGCGGTAATAATTAAACCAATTCAAACAAAAGAATTAATTGATAGGTCATTGCTCATTTGTCAATTATAGCTAGATAAAAAGGTTAAACGTTATAAATGAGCAGATTCACATTTGAAACAAAAAAAAACCATCTACATTTTTTTCGAAAAAAGAATGAAAACTGCTTTATCACACTTTTAATTCACAAATGTTTTTGAAGAACGTTTATGAATAACACTATGGTTTTATGTATTCATAAATGTTTGTTAAACCTTTACGAATAAAGCCCTCAGTGTTTATCTATAATTGTCTACCATGTCCCTCCAAACACCTGTCCGAGAACAAAATTCTGTGAATGAACCACCCACCTCTTTTATAAGGGCAGAGGTCATCGCTCATTGAAGATTAGTGATACCACTCTAAATATAGCCAGTAGTACCACTTAAAACGCTTAGCCTAGTGGTTCGAGCGCCGGTAATGATGCAAGGCTCGCGGGTTCGGTGCCGGCACCAACACAAATAGATAGGTAGGTTTACTTACACAGCTTAAGTACTAGGCATTACAGGAATTTAATGTACAGACGGCGTTGGATGGAGTTTGTCAAATCTAGGATTCCCCCTTTGAAAAGGGTTGCATCAGGAAACGTGGGGCGACGCACACCTGCCTGGGTGTGGAAACGTAAGTATTGTCATACTCCCTCACTTTCAGACATGGACGTAACTATACATAGGGATGGTAGGATAGCAAAAGGCCACGGGCAAGAAGCCGCGGGCTCAGAAATAAAAATATTTTAACAAAATGTTGTGACTGCGCGAAAAGACCGCGTGAGAAACTCACGCATACGTGAGAGCCTTCATATCCGTGACATAGCAGACAAACTACTGGAGAGTCGCCTACGTTGGTACGGTCATGTCCTGCGAAAACCGGACAGCTACGTGGGAAACAAATGTCAGGCCATGGCATCCACAGCCGGGTCACGGCTGAAGGGGTAGGCCTAAAAAGGTGTGGCTTGACATCGTAAGGGATGACATGCGTGCTAATAAACTGACCACTACGGATGCACAAGACCGCGCGAAGTAGGAAAGCGGACTCCGAAGCGACAGCTTGAGACGCAACCGGGACAAACCGCTAAGATGATGATGTGACTAAGTACCTCCCATTCGAAGAATTTTGCACTCAGATGGTATATACATTTTTATATTTTATTAAATAAATATTTCACATTGATCTGACTCCGAGCACAGAGTACTTTTAATAACTCCGAGATAGGTAGCTCACAAGCCCCTGTACTGTATTACAGATGTCAGAACCTACAGCGGAATTACTTATATACGAATATTTACATTTTAATACTTTTCTTTTGTAAATACATACTTACATATTATAATACATAGAAACGCCCAGACCAATACAAACAGACATGTTCATGCACAAACGTTTGTACTGTGCGGGGATCGAACCCGCAACCCTTGCACCAGAGGCAGCGTTCACTACCACTGATCCTGGACTGGTCGTCCAACTAACTAGTTAGTAGTTAACTATCTACTTTAGTCACTGATTTTAGGCTTCCTCGCTTCACTCTCAGGAGCCCAATTCTCGTGCTCGTGACATTTATTATCATACGACATTTATCACTAAAACATAGTTTTTTTTTGTATGGCTTTCGGGTGATATCCGCCATGTTTAAAAAATATCACGAGCTCGAGAATTGGGGTCATGATTTTCAGTTGATATCCGCCATATTTTAAAAATATCACTTATTATATCAATTTTAAAAATAGCACGAGAATGGACAACATTTCAAATTTTTAACATGTCCCTATTGTTTTTTTATATGAAAGTAGACATAAAATGAACAGACCCATATTTTTTTCTTTTTTCAAAATTTGTCCATTTTCATGCATAAAATAATTATTGAAATTCTTTTTATTCTAAATAGACGTAAGCGCCAAATGACGTCATCGGACGGCTGAATCAGCGATATTCCTTTGCTTATCATTGTTTTAATAAAAAAAAGGTACTACTGTCAAAGGTAAATAATACTAGTGTCAACATTGTCAACGTCATTCATACATTCAACGTTGACAAGTTGTCTTTTTTTTTGACAGTTACATGTCATGAGTTTGGCATTACGTAAATTTAAAACTAAAATGTGCTAAGCAAAGAAATATTTCACATTCTGCCGTCCGATGACGTCATCTTACGTTTTTTAGTTTTTATTTTTTTTCTCAGTAAATAAGCAATAAAAAAAATGAATAAATATATATTCGAGCAGCGGAAAAGTAAACAAAGAATTGGTATTTTTTGTTTCAGAGCTTAGCAATTTTGAAATGTTGTCCATTGGAGCCCAATTCTCGGGCTCGTGACATTTATTTTCATACGACTTATATCACTAAAACATCGTTTTTTTGTATAGTTTTCAGGTGATATCCGCCATGTTTTTTCATATCGAAATCCTGAGAATAGGGCTCTTGGGCTCCTGGAGCCCAATTATCGTGCTCGTGATATTTTTAAAATATGGCGGATATCACCAGGAGCCCAATTCTCGTGCTCGTGATATTTATTTTCATACGACATATATCACTAATACATAGTTTTATTTTTATATTGACGACCCGATTGGAACAGTGGTAGTGAACGCTGCCTCTGATACAAGGGTTGCGGGTTCGATCCCCGCACAGTACAAACATTTGACATGTTGTATTGGTCTGGGTGTTTGCTATGTATTATAAGTATGTATTTATAAAAGCAAAGTATTATATGTATATATTTGTAATCCCACTGTTGATTCTGATATCCGTAACACAGGTGCTTGAGCTACCTATCTCGGAGTCAGATCAATGTATGTGATGTTGTGAAATATATATATTTTTTGTATGGTTTTCAGGTGATATCCGCCATGTTTTCAAAATATCACGAACCCGGGAATTGGGCTCCTGAAAACCATACAAAAAAACGATGTTTTAGTGATATATATCGTATGAAAATAAATATCACGAGCACGAGAATGGACAACATTTCAAAATTGCTAAGCTCTGAAACAAAAAATACCAATTCTTTATTTACTTTTCCGCTGCTCGAATATATATTTATTCATTTTTTATATTGCTTATTTACTGAGAAAAAAATTAAAAACTAAAAAACGTAAGATGACGTCATCGGACGGCAGAATGTAAAATATTTCTTTGCTTAGCACATTATAGTTTTAAATTTACGAAATGCCAAACCCATGACATGTAACTGTCAAAAAAAAAGACAACTTGTCAACGTTAAATGTATGAATGACGTTGACAATGTTGACACTAGTATTATTTACCTTTGACAGTAGTAGCTTTTTTTTATTAAAACAATGATAAGCAAAGGAATATCGCTGTATTCAGCCGTCCGATGACGTCATTTGGCGCTTACGTCATTTTAGAATAAAAAGAATTTCAATAATTATTTTATGCATGAAAATGGACAAATTTTGAAAAAAGAAAAAATATGGGTCAGTTCATTTTATGTCTGAGACATTATGATAATGTCGAACGACTGCTGGCTCTGATACTGTGACCTAAGCTAATGAGGTGTACAATATTGAACCTTATACAATAAGATTTAGCAACGGTTACGAGTGCGCGTTGAAACGTCTCGTGTCTACAATCAGTTGAATTATATTAGGTAAATAAAGCTTGAATACAGTTTACGTAGATAAGTAATTTTGCTGTTTTCTTGTAAAAGTAAGTATAAGTAGGTAGGTAGGCTTCTTATTTCTTTGAGTAAGTAAGTACCTAACTGCCGCACTCAGAGACGTCAAATTAACTTTAATGTTTACATATGAAAAAATAAGTCCGTTCCCATTGAGGGACCAAATGGAATTTTGAACTTTTGAATGCGTCAACCTTTACTAAAAGCTCCCAAACTACGAGTATTGTAAATTCAACCAAAAATTTGTAAACTCGAAAGTTACAATCGATTTAAGGTGGTCCGGTAACCGAAACTTTTGTGCTCTATACTTTAGTAAAAAAATACTACTTATTAAGTATTAGGTACTTTATCAAACGGTATCAAAAATGTATCGTTTAATTTAAAATAATAATTTAATTCCGGCGAAGAAATGCATGTACCTACTGGTCAGGCAGGATTGACGGATCCACCTTAAATCGATTTTAACTCTTAAATGACTACTCTTACAATTTTTTAATTGAATTTAAAATCGTTTGGGAACTTTGACTAAAGGTTGACACATTAAAAAGGTCAAACTTCCATTTGGTCCCTCAGTGGGAACGCACATTGAAAAAATATTGTCACTTATTTGAATTCGCATAAAATATTATTAATTGCTATAGCGACACTTCCATATTTTTTTATGGAAGTTAATGAACGAACATAGCTTAAATGACGTCTCTGAGTGCGGCAATAAAAGTTTTTTTTATTAGATGCCTAAGTACCTAATTAGCAAACGGATCAGAATAACAATAAATTAATAAAAACTACTTAAATCGTAGAAGAAGTTTTCTCTCCGTTTTAAGGCTTCCTTTATTAAAAAAAATTAAATAGTCACCATATGGTAGAAAAAAAAACATGTTGACGTTAAATTTTTCCTTTTATTTTTTCCGGCGTCTTAAACAGGCTCAATCCTTGTCAATAGACCAAGGAGTTCAGTCAACACAGTTTAAGACATAAGGCAAACTGAAAGGCTGTATGGACGGAATCCAAAGCCGTAAAAACATTATCAAATAAAAAAGCAAACTGAATACAAATAGCTATTCTCATACGATCGATGACCATGTAGGTTTTCACAGATTTAATAAATGTATTAGTGCGTAATATTACCTACATCCACAACTTTGGTCGGTATTGAATAATGGTCTGTGTATTGTGCGCCTGTCGACCAATCTACAAAAATTATCAAACCGGTCGATCCATAACAGCTTCGTCTATGTCTGCGTAGGACTTAGACTTTAGGACTTAAGTACTCCCACCACTCAGGAACGAGATTTTTTACTCCCATCATGGATGTAGAAAATATATGATCAAAGCTCCCCCCATACAGCAAAGAACAAGTTCATGTGACCGAGTTTGTACAAAAAGTATATTTTTTTTTAAAGTTGGTAATTCACATACTTGTACAGTTTTACCACAATAAGTTATACCAATGTACCTGCGCAGAAGACTTATTTTCGAAAACTGCGGCAAAATTTTAACCAATCACAAGGCTCCATTTACGCGCGCCAAAAATTACAATTTCTTATTGGTTAATGCGTCAGCGCCATGTTCGGTGCGAGTGCGACTAAGAGAGAGAGCATTCCTCTCTGGATTTATTGTATTTAATCTTAATGTACCGCTGTGTGTAAATAAATACAGTTTCAAGTGCTTTCGCAATCGTAATCAATCGGATTTAACTTGATCTTCTACGTAGACGAATTTATCCAATGTAACTTATAAACCTGGTAACTACACCTGTACTTACCACCATGATCTAAATCGCGATCGCGATATTACCGTACCTACAAGCTGATGTCATCCCGTCCTAACACGCAATGTTAGAAAGGGCTGGCCTGATTTTTGTTCCGGGACTATCCTTAGTTCACGAATTGTAATAAGGGGAATTGTGAATTACCAAAAGACACAAAAAAAATGTTCAGAATGGCTAGCAGTCGAGGTAGTTATTATATATATGAAATGTAGATGTTTTGCGATGCACCCTGTATACATAAACACACGAAATTAATGTCCATAAAATGTAGTTTGATTAAAATGTCAGAAAATGGTGTCACAGGGTACATAATTATCTTAAGTCCATATTAATAAAAATCTATGAAATATGTACAACCTATGCGGATAAAGAATGGGATCAGAAATGTCAGCGCATCTATTTACTTCTCGCTCGCACACTATTTGCGCCTATACTCACACCCCACGAGTGCGAGTATAGACGCAAATAGTGTGCGAGCGAGAAGTGAATAGATGCGCCGTCATTTCTGATCCCATTCTTTATCCGCGGAGTTGTAAACTTGATTGATTAACCTTATACTTAAAATAAAGGTTATGTGACATATTTATTTCATTCTAATAAAGCTTTATTTTATGGACTATAGAAATCCACGTTTGGTAATTGAAATCAAACAACAAAACAGTTTGTTCAGTTTATTCTTAACTTTAATGCAGACTAGAATAATACTCTTAGAAATGAGAACAACAATAGTTATTTCACATGTTACAGTGTACCTACCATATACCAGCTTCCACAATAAAAGGCTATTTATTATCTGTGTTTCTCAATGTAAATAAATCTTATTCACAACAGCTAGCAATATAAAATTATCCGACTGTATACTTCTACTATATTTACTTTATTAAATGAGTAAATACATTGAAGGGTAGCTCGGCGTCCTTAATTAACTTAGAAAGAATTAACTTTAGGTATGTAACACCAGGAAAAAGGATAAAAATACAAAGTTACAGATTAATTAAATGCCTACAAGTAACTATAAGCTTTATATTTTTGCATACTTGCTTATAATTTATGTTGTAGATATGCTAATCAATAGGCGAATAGGTAGTTATGATTGTGAAATACAAAACTAAAATAGATAATCAGTGTGCCTTAATTTATGGAAAGTTAGGGAGACTTCAAACATGTTTGAACTATGTAGAATGTATAAAAATTATACAGGTACATAGGTACCTGTATAATTTTTATACATTGGGAAGAATATAAGGAAGTGGACTGGCATCGCATCTGTGGAGTGACTGTTTAGTCTCGCAATGAACAGAGAGGATTTTTGGGAACCTTACGGCCAATCTTCAGAACTGAAGGGGCAACCAAAGCAGAAAAATAATGGCAACACTGATGTAGTATTCATATTTGTGATGCTCTCCCATTGGTGAAATTGATCTTGTACCTAAGGCTATCAAAAGGAAGGTGTTCGTTTTCTAACCCACATAATAATCAAACGCTTGTTAACTTTGTATGGGAGCCGCTCAAAGCATGCTTCCTTATTCTAAGTCATTTCTTGGGCAGCATTTAAAGTTGAGAAGCGGTTGAGTATTCGAGCGGATTAGCTTACAATGATTTTACTTCCTATTTTTATGGGTGGAAATCCACTCCTCCTAAAAGATTTTAATATCAATCAGTATTCAGCTTGCATTGCCATTTTTTTTGGTAAGATCTTTCCTTGAAACGAAAGCCAAATGGTACAGAGTCCATACAACCATTTTTTAAATAAGCGAACTAAATTGACAGATGACAATGTGTTAATCCCATAGGTACCTACTTATTGAACCTTTTTGACAGATGCAAAATGTCAAAATGTATGGGAACTTTACATTTGCATCTGTCAGTTTAGTTTACTTAATTAAAGACCAGAGTGTAGGTAATTTGGGAAAAGTGAAACTAAGATATTGTGGTGAATTTGGTTTGGTGAGTTATCTACTAGGACGCCGAACGTTGCGAAACATATTATAAGTAAATATAGGATTGCCAACAATAACTAACAAGGGATATTGAACAAGGAGTTAGTAGGTAGTAAATACAACGAAGCAGATTATTTGAGTGGGCAGACTATTCGTGTGGTTACAAATAAATATTTATTTATACATAAATAAATATATAGAAACTCGTCCTCAGAGCGCTAAGCTTAGCTAAGAACACAGGACATACATATAATATAGGTTACATAGTAATGCTATAGCGACACTATAAAATTTACAAAATATGATATATCTTTTGAAACGCTACACGAAATAATGCTTTTATTCATTAGGTACCTATATCGACTAATCAATTCATTTTATTTTGATCACCGTAGTTCCACGGTCTAGAAAATGGCGAATCAGGCATTTTGATAAAAACGCGGACACGAAACAGCTACGTGCCTGAGTCACAAACATTTCGAGGACCTTTGGAAATTCTATCTAAGCTATACAAGTGGGAACTGACACTTTTTCCTAAACAACTCGTGCACATTTTAGGCTCAAAAATTTAATGTATTTCGTATTTTTATTTGGTTTTGTGTCATCCCTTATAGTTTTGGGAACAATAAAAGTCATAATGTGAACTTTATTCAGTAGTTTTAAGGACAAAGTGTCAGATTTGCATGAAATGGTTTGAACTATGGTGCACATTTTGATAAGACAATCATTACAATTCATACATTACAACTCAATTAACTGAAAACTTGATATTAATATTTTAATCTAAAAAATACAAAAATAACTCACGAATATCTATTTTAGCTTAATGCATAGAATATTTAAGTAATATAATATGTACTGAAATAAATAAATATTTTTAATTAAGTATGCATCAACAGAAATACTGGAATGATTCGATACATTCATGTGATGTGGAGGTGCATGTATTACTTAAATATTAAAGTATTTTGTTCTTCATTTCAAAACAGATCGTATAAAAACATCTTAATTAAGTTAAAATAATGGCAATAATTGAAATTATGGCTTGATAGTACCTTATTGTAAATTATCCAGCGGCCTAAAACGTAGGTAAAATCAACACATTATAATACTAACAGTGAATAAATTAAATAAAAGAGGTGACAATAAAATTACTACAATGGACTAGATCGCCTTCTACTCAAAGGCAATCGCTAGTGAAAAATCCGCTAGATGGCGTACTGTCAGTCTAAGGTCCAACCAAGGAACTTATACCAAGTTCCTTGGGTTCAACTTCGTCGGCATATTTTGTCGTTTCTTCCGTCAAATTGGCATTTTGACATTACGGTACAAAAATAACCAATCTCCGTGTAGATGGAACCTCAGAACATTATCTTATTAGTTCTGTGGATGGAACTTAGTCCTATGCTAGGTACAAAATACGCCATTATATACGTAAACGTAATACTTAGACAATACAAATTGTATTGAAAACTTGATGTACCTACTAAATATGTAGGTACTTGTGATCTTTTTTAGCATTCGCCTTCAAAATATCTATTACGTTGGTTTCTGTTGGTTACGCAAGTGAAAACAAGGTTAAATTTTAGCTAATTTTCGCGCCACCTGTTCACTAAAATTTAAGAACAATTGAAAACGGACAATGAGTATAGAGACATGTAATTTTAACAGATCCCAATTTTAATATTCAACAAAAAAATGAGTTCTTATAATGTGTTCTAGCAAAATAATCAATGACCATTTAAAACATACAACAGGATGGAGGGGAAGTGTTCTTTTCAATTAGGCCGCTGGTTTTAAAACGAATGTGTAGACATATAAAGGAGGATCAAAACACGCATATTTTAATGTATGGAAATAACAAAATAACTGCATTATATCAAAAGGGTATTACTGTCAAACGTTGCGTTTTAGGCACCACTCGCGCATTTGGTTAACAAGTGACTGAATTAATATTAAAGGATTATACAGACCGACCAAGATCAGAAAGCACTTCAGTGACATTGACAGGGGGCGTTGTAAAACGTTTTCTCAATGCCAAAATGTCAAAACAGTATTAGTTTCGACTTTTGCCACGTGCCAAATAACCGTGATCGGACTTTACTAAACGCAAAGATTCGTGGTAGACCGTAAGTAACAGCTAACAGGTAATTGCCTACATCGCCGTTTGCCACAAGTCTCTGCATTTAGATCGTAGCAACTCTAAATAACAGACTATGGAAATTGTAACTTTAGTACCTGCTACATAAGGTTCTATATTTCATTAAACGATGCCTGCGCGAACTTCAGGCGATACCAAAAGTGCGCGCTCCATTTTGTTTTGATCCATTAAACTAACTTCACTCTATTAGCTAGTGGCGCCATCTGTGCAATCTAAAAGAAAACCCAAACGACACAATGCGGTATTCACTGACATACAACTATCTAAGCAGATATGAGTGGGTTTGATATTATTCATTCATAGGTACAATATTTAAATGGAATACGTTTACACATTGTCATGAAAATATTTGAGCCGATTTGTATTTGCTACCATTTCGTGTTGTGTTATAATAATAATAAAAGTTATTTCAGAGATTAAAGACGTCGAGTAGCAAAGACAAACCGGCCGACCATAGAGAGATAATACAACTTATGACCTATCTTATTTAGCCACGTAAGCATTTTAAGCATTTTGAAACTTGACATCACATAACTTAGTTTGTTTGAGTATTTTTGTCAGCTAAGCTACTTTTAAACTCCATTCTCGCTTTAGTAAATTAACGTTTCATAGTATACTTTTTAGAAGACTATTTTAATTAATTATTAATACATTTTATTGCTACTCCGTTAATAAAACTCGAGGGCAGTAAGATGTTCCGATTAAAAAGTAATCCCAAAATGTGTTATTCATAAAATCAATACTTACATCGATCGAGTTTTTGATCGAATTTGGGTGACATTCAATAAGCGAATTTAGATTTTATCTCGGTCTGTTAGCATAAATAAAAACAATACGTTGATTTGATTTTTAATTTTCAAATTTTAGTTCTTCATACAAGTTTATATTCTAAGTATTCAAAACCACCTATGATCACGACTCTTGCCGTAAAAAGAGGCCTTCAAATACCTAATAATTTAAGGTTTGCTTCATTGAATTTCATAATATTCATCGGAAATTATTATTTAGTCTGCTTAACTTTTTAACCGACTTTAAAAAGGGGAGTTTCAATTTTTGTATACTACTTTGTGAATCTGATTTTTTAAAAGAGCATACTTTTTAGCGGTTCAATGACAAACATAAACTTAATTTACGCTCATTTCTCTGCACTGCAAATGTAGGCACTCATTAAGTGGATTGCAGACCACGAAATAAGCTAACTTTGTAATAGCTTAGCTCGTAGAGCTGACGCAATTTTTAGCACTTAATTTTAAATGACAATACGTATAATAATTAAGCGCGACAAGTCTGTTTGGGCCATAGAATTAAAATATTATCCTAATATGTACGTCTGTACGACGTATCATCTGTCTCTTTTTGTCATAGACAGTGTCCATAAGATGGCGGTGTCCTCTCTTTCCCAGGTTTCTGTTTTGCACATGGAACTACGGAAAAACGTCACAGAGTGTGAAAGAAACACAACCGGCCGGCTGTCACAGCTTTAATGCATCTCTATACGGGTGCGGTAGAGAAAGAATGTTTCCCAGCACGTCACCCCATTACTAACGGCTTTCGCGCGGTTTTTCAAGTATGGCTTTCTATGAAAAGGCACAGTGTGTTTAGTGTACATGTCTATGTTTTTGTCTATGTCTATGGCCACATCTCGGACACTCGCGACGAAATGTATAGCACCTAACCAGACTAAGCCTTTCATAGAAAGCCATACTTGAAAAAATGCTGACGTGCTGGGTGACGTTCTTTCTCTATCGCACCCGTATAGAGATGCATTAAAGCTGTGTCAGGGTCGGTTACTCTTGCATAGTCTGTGACGTTTTATTCAAAAATGGCACATTTCGTTTAAAGCGCTTTTTTTCTATTTCCATGACAAAATATAAGAAATCCATAGACTTAGTTTGTCTATGGAGAAAACCAACGCGTTCTAACCATACTTATAACGTAATGATTATACTTACTTTGATCATACTGACATGCTCGTTGACACGTATGCGTATCAATAACGAGTTACATAAGATGCCACTAGTTGGCGCTTTATGACACACACATGACGCCACGGACCACGTCTATATCCCAATCCACACGCTTGCAATAGTTTGACAAACAGAAAGAGAAAAAAATACAAAACACAAAGTGTGTGAAAGAGACAGACACAACATGTTTGTATTTTTTTCCTTACCGTTTGCCAAACTAATGGATTGGACATATCACAGTCGGCTAACCGACCGTGGCGGGCCGAGAAGTAGGTAAGCGAGAGTCATACTATACGCAATACCTACTCATTATTATAAGTAAGTAGTAAATCAACCTACATACTGTTTCATTGCAGGGCAAAGGGCCTCCATCATAGAAATCAAGTCATCGCTACTATGATGGGACTAGGCTTTGCCAAATGCGGATCACAAACCCGAGCTATGTTCAAAAAATTTGAAACATACCTTTGCTCCACCTGGAAATTGAACCCAGGACCCCGAGATCATGGCCCGTTACTTAAACAATTAGAACAATTGTTTAAATTATTATAATGATATGGCTAAAACAGCCTTGTCGCATTCCTTCAAAACTCAGTCTGTCTCATCGGAGTATCTGTAAAACAAAGTGTGCGAGCGAGAAGGAGCCGCGTGTCGGCGTATATCGTAAGCAGGCACTTGGGGCGCGGCGGCGCGCGCGCTTAGATGAACACCGGGTTCTCCTGGCCCGTCAGCAGCCTGAACATCGACGTCGGCATCGTCTTCATCAGGATCTGGAAACGGGGGAAACGTTCACTATCATCATGGTAAAAATTAAGCGACCACGAGAAACAAACAACAGCGCAGAACCATTTATACCGTGGGAGAGCCAAGCTTCGGCATGAATGTGATACCAGGGCCTCACAGAAAACGGGCATGCAGTAACGCTGAGGGTACCGGAGGCCCAATCCGGGAGAAAGGGGGGTTCAAAGGTTGGCAGCGCAACTTGTGACTCCACTGGTGTCGCGGGTGTCTATGGGCGGCGGCAATTGTACCCTATATAAAAAAATCACAAAAAAAAAAACAAACTAACATGGGGAGTGCTGAGGAACTGTTTTGATGTTGAGGGTTATGATGTTGACCTATATGTATGTATGGTTGTTCATCTGTTCCCGCATAACTTCTAAACTAGTTATCATATTTGAACAAATGAGGTGTCTTTAGAAGCGTCTTGATTGTTTTCTTTATAGGGGACATTCATCATCATCATCATCAGCCCATTTAAGTCCCTACTGCTGGGACACGGGCCTCCCTCAATCAAGGAGGGGTAATTGCCATAATCACCACGCTTGGCAGACGCGTTGGTGAGGGTTTTGATATAAATGCAGAGTTTTCCTTCTCTGGGTGCTAATGATTATGCCAGCAGCTTTACCTTAGTCGCCTTTTACGACACCTCGGTAAGAGTGAGGGTGGCCTATTCTACTCTGCCGGGGACCACACGGCTAATATAATAATAATAGGGGACATTGCGTCATGTTAAATTGACTACAGCGCCCACTCCGCTAGAGGGCGCTTCCCCTAGAGTAAGGAACTAAAAAAAAGTTGCTTGACAAGTGGTGTATCAAATGAGAGAGCTTTTTTAGCACATTTTGTCTTTTGATGTGCGTCGAGCATGCATCATAAAAACATTGGGTACTCACCTCCCCGACGGAGGTGGCTAGCAGGTTGACGATCCGCTCGTGCGGCACGGCGACCACGCTCTGCGAGTTGATCTCGATGATGCGGTGGCCCACGCGCACGCCGCCGCGCTCGGCGATACCGCCGCGGAGTAAGCTGCATATCTGTAAAACCCAACCATTTTTTTCAACCCACGCGGGCATCTCGCTCTCATTACTCTATACTCGTACACTGCACTATTCGATTTCGATGTACATTTAATATTACTATTTGAATGTATGCATCTATGATTATGTCTTTTTAGGGTTCCGTAGCCAAATGGCAAAAAACGGAACCCTTATAGATTCGTCATGTCTGTCCGTCTGTCCGTCCGTCCGTATGTCACTGCAACTTTTCCCGAAACTAAGAACTATACTATTGGAACTTGGTAAATAGATGTATTTTGTTAGCCGCAGTATGATTTTTACACAAAAATTGGAAAAAATTAAAAAAATGGGGGGGGGGGGTCTCCATACTTGAAACTAAAACTCATTTTTTTTCATCAAACCTATACGTGTTGGGTATGGATAGGTTTTTAAAAATGATGGTGAGGTTTTTGACATCATTTTTTTCAAAACACAATACTTTGCGCAAGAGACGCTCCCGAAGTATTAAATTGTGTGTCCGCCCCCTCTAACTACTGTAATAAATGAATTATAAAACTAAAAAAAATATATGATGTACATAATCATGAAACCTTCCTTATTTATTTATCTTACTTGCTGCTACGGAACCCTTCATGGGCGAGTCCGACTCGCACTTGGTCGTTTTTTTTTATATAAATTGTATAAGCCGGTGATTCCCTCTCTACCTCAATGGTTCCTACAGAACACCAGCGTCTTGGTAATCCGCCGTGACAAAGCAGCTGAGTGGCAACCATTTTGGTAACTAAGAAAATACAATACAAAGAGACACTTTGCCGTGACCTTCATGTTCTATGTTTATGATGTGTTTACCAAATAAAATTTTATTCTATTCTATTCTATTCACTAAACTTACATACTTATATCCCACCATAATGTTAATTTGTGTCTTAGTGTATTTTTATTTGCACACCCTTAGATAGAACATCATATTTAATTTATTTATAATCTATTGCCACCTTATTATAAATGCGATCTAAAGTTATTACCGTACTAAAGTTCATGTCAACCCGTTCCAACACGCAATGCTAAAAGGGGCTGGCACGAGTTTTGTTCCGGGACTATTCGTAATAAGGGGGTTTATGTACCTAAATAGGTAATGTGACGCATGTCGTCCGTGCGTCACATTAGGATTCACATAGAACAAGCGCCATTTCCTGATGGTAGCCATGGCTGAAGCTGAGTGAGCTACTTTTAATTGATTATCGCGACACCACACTCACGTACGCAAACAATTATTGCCTGGCTAGAGCAGCCGTATTATGACTTTTTATTTTTTCCTTTCTTAATTTTTTATTCGTTTTCTGTTTCGTTTGTTGTTATAGTTTGTATTTATTTCTTTTTCTGTTTGTTTAAATATTCTATGATTATACTTGTTGCATCCGTTCTTATCTGTGAAATATGTGTGTCGTATTTTCAGTGAATAAATGTTTCTATCTATCTAAAAGTTTAACCGTTTCAGAACTATTCACGAACTAAGATTGCTTTGCTGTTTAGTAATGACGCTGACTCACGATCCATTAGCTAAAGACAGAATTCACGACCGAGTCGTTGTTGTTCCCGTCCCCGAAACATAGGTATTTTTACTCGCCCCGGGAATGGAACCAAGGACACGGCCCGGTACTTAAACCAGGGCGTTAGATAGTATGTAAGTAAATAGAATGTATAAAACTAAAATTAAAAAGTGGCCTATGCAAGTTCCCTATTACCAATATTACTTATTCAAAAGATAAACTATAACCTACCACTCCGTTTTGCACGCTAAAGCCGAGCTGGTACTTGGTGTCCGGGCGCTTGATCTTGACTTCGACCACGGGCTGCGCACGGGACCACGGTCAGCTTCACCACGGTTTGGTTCTTCGAGTTCTTGATGTACGTCTGGCAAGTGGACAGCGGCAGCCCGACTAGGCTGACACCGTTTATTGCTATTATCTGATCCCCTGGAGAACAGAAATTAAAAAAATGAAAACACCCTCTGTACTATTTCCAAATTACGAGTAGGTAGACTTAGTTTTTAAAAGAATGTAGGTAACTGTTTGCCGATACACCCCTTTAGGACGCTGGGTAATGCCTCCTTATGCATACCCTCCTGCCGGGGGGCAGGCGGGTTATGGTCGGGCTCTCCTCTGGCGGGGGCTTCCCCAGTCAAGCTGGGGGGGCGAAACGGACATCAGGGAGCGCCGGGATGTCCCTAACAGGCTGAGGCAGAGGCCTGTGTAGTGCATGTGCTGGTTTTTTATGATAATCGTCATAATTTTTAAACTAAGTGTGTTATCGCAGTGGAATAAATTATGTAAAAATACTTCAAGAAAATCTGTATTTTTTTTATCATTTTTGCATTTGTTTTACAATGTAATTTTTTTTTGGGTGTAGTGTCCCTGATTTTGAGATGTGCACTTTTACTCTGTGATTGATAGTACTGACCTATGTTAAGTTGCCCGCACCGGGCAGCGGCCCCCGCAGGCGCCAGGTTGGCGATGACCACGGTGGGCAGCATGGACCCCCAGCCGGACTCCACCACCACCACGCCCAGGATCTCTCCCTTCGTCTTCGGCACCACCACTTCCTTCTGCAGTTCCTTCACATGATCAAATTTAATTATTTTCACTCGAATAGGTTATTCTTAGCCCTGACTTTTCTGTTAGGTTTGTTAGTGAAATCATGTTTAGTAGCTCGAACTAGTTGGATTAGGTAACTCGATAAGACGAAACCTTTGCGCGATGTAATCGACACTCAGTGCCATCTATTGGTTACTAATGGCAAAAATACCTAAGTCCCGAAATGAAGCGAGAGGTCAGGCCACTAGTGCACATATAAATACGTTGAGCTTTTAATTAAAGGAATATATTAAACCAACCCTCTAAAAATTACTCATTTGCACACCAAAAATACTAATTTGACATTAAACCTACCTTCTCGACTTCCTCCTTCAGAGAAGCTGGATTGGCTGAAAACCAGCGCTGTCTTGGAATGTCTCATTCTGTGGCAGCACAAGCTGAGCCACTTCCTTTTGCTTATATAATGGACTTAATTTACCCATTTCTATGTTTCTTTTAATCTCTTTTATATATCATGTCTTAATTTCTTTTATATATCATGTCTTAATACGTTTATTACGTATTTGTATTTGATTTTGATGAGCACTTAGTATTTTTCGGTGTGAAAAAGGTTAGGTTAGGTCAGCAATTTATTAATTTTGAGGACCCGTTTATGAAACTTAGTAACTTAGACAACCCTTAATGAAACCTGTTGAACATTTTCGTTGAATTATTCTATTCTATAGTACTTATAAAGCGGTAAGATTTGTGTGAATGTGGGTATAACGAAAAAACTCAAAATTATATTTCATAAAATCTTTCATCACTACAATGCTTTATTATCCGTGATTAATATTATTTTAATGCAAAGAACAAACTTAAAAGTTAACTAGCCTCTGTAATTAATTCCCGTACATTTTGACATTTAGCATCTGTCAAAAGATGTCAAAATGTATGAGAATCTGATCTGTCAGCTTAGTTCATATTCTTAATTAAAAATCAGAGTAACTACTTCCTCATTCCGGTAGGTAGGTCACGTACCTTTTTAGCGAACATCTGGAGCTCATCGCCGAATATCTCCTGGCTGTTGAGCACCTCCTGGTAGTCCATCTCCTTGACGAAGCTGTGGTCTTCGATCCCATTGGCCTTCAGAAACTCCATGTACGCCACTTGGAACGCCTGCCCTATGGACTGCGCTATGAATTGGGCCTGGAACCATGGAAGTATAACTATAAGTAACTGATAAGTAATGTAAGTAAGTACAACCCGTGGGGATAAAGAATGGGATCAGAAATGGCACCGCATCTATTCACTTCTCGCTCGCACACTATTTGCGTCTATACTCGCACCCCACGAGTGCGAGTATAGACGCAAATATGTGATCCCATTTCTGATCCCATTCTTTATCCGCACGGGTTGTAAGTGAAATTGTTAAAACCATAAAAAAGATATCTTTTTTTTTAATTAAACAAAATTGTAGCAATTTTTATATAAGTTATAATTACAAAAAGTTCTATAGTAAAGTAAAGTTCAACCCGTGCGGATCAAGAAATGGGGATCAGAAATGGCACGCATCTATTCACTTCTCGCTCGCACACTATTTGCGTCTATACTCGCACCCACGGAGTGCGAGTATAGACGCAATATGTGATCCCATTTCTGATCCATTCTTTATCCGCACGGGTTGTAAGTGAAATTGTTAAAACCATAAAAAAGATATCTTTTTTTTTTAATTAAACAAAATTGTAGCAATTTTTATATAAGTTATAATTACAAAAAGTTCTATAGTAAAGTAAAGTTCACCAAGTACATATAATACAACACAAAATACGAGTATTTTTTATCTATCAGAATTTTATTGCAGAAATCCTTTATACAATAATAATAGTCACATCACATGAACGGGCCTCTATGTGTTGGCTTACGGCTCCACGCATGCCTTTCAAGTCCGGGACATAATGCCCGAGATTATGGTCTCATAACACACACATAATAATAATAAATATTTCACAACATCACATACATTGATTTGACTCCGAGATAGGTAGCTCAAGTATCTGTGCTACGGATTTCAGTAGCAACAGCGAAATTACTAATACTTTTCTATTGTAAATACCTACATACAATGAACGAACTCTTTGCCAAGATGCAAGTATAATCACTTTACAAATTATCTATTAAGTATCTTCCTAATGGAAAATATCAAAAGTTATTTTTAATGATTAAGCTCAAATGAGCAAGCGGGTCACTTGAAAGTAACCACCGCTGCCTATGAACATTACCAAGATCAGGGAAGTCACTGATACAGTTGCCGATCTTTTACGAAGGAGAACACTATTTACGAAGGAGAACACTATAGCCACACTATTCCACAGAACCGAAGTAGGTGTACTAATATTCTTGTAATCTTTTTAAAAATATGATCTTTTAATAATGTGTCCAGTAAGTAATCTAATTAGCTGATTTTTGAGTGAAACCAAAAAAACAATCGTTTTAAATTAAGTCAACAAAAACATTACTCATTATTTAATTTGCACGAATTCACTAATGATAAGTAATTTCAAAAACAAGAGAGTACCTACACATCTTCTATACACGATATACTTAAGTAGGGCTTTGTACTTTAACTATGAAATTTTGAACAAGCCGTGCCAGATAAGTTTAGCGGTGACCTTGAGTGCGCAGAAATCATTTTAGTAATAAAGTGAGCTATTTTACAAGTGCGCAAACTAACGGCCAGCTTTACACTTAGTGCTGCGGCCTGTAGTAAGGTTTTATGTATAATGGAAGTTTTTAAACGCATCATTAGTATATAACTAATCAAGACGGGAATTAATACGATATTTATTATGTGATACAACATTGTGTACTCACATATTTTACTCGACGTTTCGGCTACGTTACAGTGGTGTGGTCACGAGCGGACTGCATCCGCTCGTGACCACGGGACCACGGGACATAATAAATATCGTGTTAATTCCCGTCTTGATTGATTATAGTTATAATGCAACGCGAAAATTTAAAAAACTATGCATCATTATTCTGTCTAAAACTAAATGAAGTATTGTATGTACTTAGGTATCTTAGAAACTTATCTTTTAAGACCACAGTCGGCACGCGATAACACTTCTCGAATGGATCATTACTGGCAAACGTAACTAATTATAAACGGTTTTGCCTAATCAAGCATTCACATGTTAAATTTGACAGCCGTAAAGAGGTTAAAGAAATGCAAATAACAAAATTGTTAGTAAGTAGGTGATGTTTCACGAGCAAAAGTTTTGTGTTACCGCTACATTCTCAGATTATAGAATATTGAGAGATTTTTATCCTATCTTTATTAAGATTCCGGCATTTTTATTGTTCGATTACATTATTTTTTATGAAAAATAATGATTTGTATCAGTAATTTTTTTTTATGCTAGAGGCGACAAACGAGCAAGCGAGTCACCTGATGGAAAGCAATCATCGCCGCCCATTAACATCCGCGAAATCAGAGAGATCGCTAATGCGTTGCCGGCCTTTATAAAAAGGAGTACACTCTTCTCTTGAAGGTCCCTAAGTCGTAGCCGTCGGGAAATACTCCCTATAGGTAAACTGTTCCACAAAACTGAGGTACGTGGTAGAAAGTTCCGCGAAAAACGCACAGTATTCGACCGCCATCCATCGAGATGATGAGAATGGAATGACAATCGCTTGCGTGTGGTTCGATGTAAGAATTCAGCTGCAGGGAGTAGATCAAACAGTTCCTCAGAGCACTCCCATGATAGATGCGGTATAGAATGCTGAGCAGTTCGAATTCGATTTTAGGTACAATTCAAATTTCTAAGCTGTGTTGCGCCAAGTGAGTAAGAGGTGCAAACCGGAGCACCGGTTGCAATGTTGGCAGCGCACTTGTGTCTCCACTGGTGTTGTGTCGATGGGCTGCGGCAATCACTTACCATCATAATCCGTCCGTAATGAACTATCGCTTGCGGTGTTTTCGGACCGATAGGTACCTACGACCTGCAATACTCCAAGAAAAGAGCGTACTCCCTTTTAAAAAAGGCCGACAGCACATCTGGAATCCTTTGACGTGACAGGTGTCCATGGGGGGCGGTAATCGCTTACCATCAGGTGACACATCATCATCATCATCAGCCTATCACAGTACACTGCTGGACGTAGGCCCTCTCCAATTGTTCGCCACCGTGATCTATCCATGGCTTCTCGCATCCAGCTTTTGCCAGTCATCCTGCGCAGATCGTCCCCCCACCTAGCCAGAGGGCGCCCTACATTACGTTTGCCAAGACGCGGTCTCCACAAGGTCAGGTGACACGTCTGCCCCCTATATAGATAATAAAATAAAAATAAAACAAACTTACCTCTTCACTCTCAAAAACGTGGCATATCATCTTAGGCGTACGGTTGAGTTTCGGCTGGTCGGAGTCGCTCTCGTGGGGCACGAACCTTCTCCTCGCCATCAGAACCACCAGGTCTCCAATATCCGCTATGTAGGATATAGTCCTGAGCGCATGGTCCATCATAATTTCCTTCAATTCCGTGTTTAGGACCATAATTTTCTCTGTAGATATGAAGAGATCCACCTCTGTGCTGGGTTGGTTTTCGCCTTCTGGTGCCTGTGGACAAACAAATACTTATGTTATGAACTAAAACACTATTTTGTTATTTGGGGCCGCTCACAGATTATTGGTGGCAATGTTTGTCTACCATAATTTGTCGAAATTTTATTTGCTTATTAAAAATCGTAGTAATTTTGTTTATTTTACTATCCAGGTAAATAATGAATATACTTCTTTTTGTCAATTTTGTAGCTAGGTAGGTACTGTGAGCGACCCTTGACTGGGTAGATTATTTTAGAAATTTTGATTTGAATATTCGAAATATTCAACTTACCAATGCCTGATTTATCCGAGAGAGCAGTAAAAAATAGATGACATTAATACATTAAAATGTATTTATTTTCAATCTTAAATATTTTGCAACTTACAGACAATTCATTATTAAAATGTTAAAAACTATAAAAACACAAGGTAAGAAAGTATTTTATTTAAAGAAAGCGGCTTTAAACAGCTGCTACGCTGCGTCCTTTTCTACCGCATGGGATGGTTGGTCTGGGACCTCTCTCTCACACACATTCACTTGCAGCGATATTTTATTATTTAAAATTCGACAACCGTAATTCGGGACTGATTTTTCGCAGGCAACCCTATACCACCGTGTTCCTTATGAAATAATCTTTCATTTATCTAAAATTGATTCAATAATCAGAACGTTGCAAAATGCTTGTATGGATTTACCTGTTTTACACCTGGCAACCCGTGGTTGTGACCGGATAAAAATAGGCAACCTAACGTTTGCATATTCTATGGGCTTCAAACTTTCGATTGGTATCAAATTTATTAAATAATCACACCGGTGCAATGTTTAAAAAAAAATTTTTTTTTTAATTATTAATTAAAATACTCTGGACTGAAATTTGTTAGGCAACCCATATAGGATATATTTATTGGCATATTTAATAACATAAAAAATACGTCTCATCAAATAAGCATCTCGGTGAAGGTCGTTGTATAGCGGGATCCTATACTATAAGTAATAATTACAACAAATTCTATAGTAAAGTAAAGTTCACCAAGTACATATAATACAACACGAAATACGGATATTTTATATCTATCAGAATTTTATTGCAGAAATCCTTTATACAATAATAATAGTCACATCACTATGAACGGGCCTCTATGTGTTGGCTTCGGCTCCACGCATGCCTTCCAAAAGTCCGGGACGTAATTGCCCGAGATTATGGTCTCATAACACATACATAATAATAATAAATATTTCACAACATCACATACCTACATTGATTTGACTCCGAGATAGGTAGCTCAAGTATCTGTGCTACGGATTTCAGTAGCAACAGCGAAATTACAATACTTTTCTTTGTAAATACCTACATACAATGACCGAACTCTTTGCCAAGATGCAAGTATAATCACTTTTCAAATTATCTATTAAGTATCTTCCTAATGAAAATTATCAAAAGTTTTTTAATGATTAAGCTCAAATGAGCAAGCGGGTCACTTGATAGTAACCACCGCTGCCTATGAACATTACCAAGATCAGGGAAGTCACTAATACGTTGCCGATCTTTTACGAAGGAGAACACTATAGCCACACTATTCCACAGAACCGAAGTAGGTGTACTAATATTCTTGTAATCTTTTTAAAAATATGATCTTTTAATAATGTGTCCAGTAAGTATCTAATTAGCTGATTTTTGAGTAGAAACCAAAAAAAACAACCGTTTTAAATTAAGTCAACAAAAACATTACTCATTATTTAATTTGCACGAATTCACTAATGATAAGTAATTTCAAAAACAAGAGAGTACCTACACATCTTCTATACACGATATACTTAAGTAGGGCTTTGTACTTTAACTATGAAATTTTGAACAAGCCGTGCCAGATAAGTCTAGCGGTGACCTTGAGTGCGCAGAAATCATTTTAGTAATAAAGTGACCTATTTTACAAGTGCGCAAACTAACGGCCAGCTTTACACTTAGTGCTGCGGCCTGTAGTAAGGTTTTATGTATAATGGAAGTTTTTAAACGCATCATTAGTATATAACTAATCAAGACGGGAATTAATACGATATTTATTATGTGATACAACATTGTGTACTCACATATTTTACTCGACGTTTCGGCTACGTTACAGTGGTGTGGTCACGAGCGGACTGCACCCGCTCGTGACCACGGGACCACGGGACATAATAAATATCGTGTTAATTCCCGTCTTGATTGATTATAGTTATAATGCAACGCGAAAATTTAAAAAACTATGCATCATTATTCTGTCTAAAACTAAATGAAGTATTTTATGTACTTAGGTATCTTAGAAACTTATCTTTTAAGACCACTGTCGGCACGCGATAACACTTCTCGAATGGATCATTACTGGCAAACGTAACTAATTATAAACGGTTTTGCCTAATCAAGCATTCACATGTTAAATTTGACAGCCGTAAAGAGGTTAAAGAAATGCAAATAACAAAATTGTTAGTAAGTAGGTAGGTGATGTTTCTCGAGCAAAAGTTTTGTGTTACCGCTACATTCTCAGATTATAGAATATTGAGAGATTTTTATCCTATCTATATTAAGATTCCGGCATTTTTTTTGTTCGATAACATTATTTTTTATGAAAAATAATGATTTGTATCAGTAATTTTAACAGTTCGAATTCGATTTTTAGGTACAATTCAAATTTCTAAGCTGTGTTGCGCCAAGTGAGTAAGAGGTGCAAACCGGAGCACCGGTTGCAATGTTGGCAGCGCACTTCTGTCTCCACTGGTGTTGTGTCGATGGACTGCGGCAATCACTTACCATCATAATCCGTCCGTAATGAACTATCGCTTGTGGTGTTTTCGGACCGATAGGTACCTACGACCTGCAATACTCCAAGAAAAGAGCGTACTCCCTTTTAAAAAAGGCCGACAGCACATCTGGGAATCCTTTGACGTGACAGGTGTCCATGGGGGGCGGTAATCGCTTACCATCAGGTGACACATCATCATCATCATCAGCCTATCACAGTACACTGCTGGACGTAGGCCTCTCCAATTGTTCGCCACCGTGATCTATCCATGGCTTCTCGCATCCAGCTTTTGCCAGTCATCCTGCGCAGATCGTCCCCCCACCTAGCCAGAGGGCGCCCTACATTACGTTTGCCAAGACGCGGTCTCCACAAGGTCAGGTGATACGTCTGCCCCCAATATAGATAATAAAAAAATAAAACAAACTTACCTCTTCACTCTCAAAAACGTGGCATATCATCTTAGGCGTACGGTTGAGTTTCGGCTGGTCGGAGTCGCTCTCGTGGGGCACGAACCTTCTCCTCGCCATCAGAACCACCAGGTCTCCAATATCCGCTATGTAGGATATAGTCCTGAGCGCATGGTCCATCATAATTTCCTTCAATTCCGTGTTTAGGACCATAATTTTCTCTGTAGATATGAAGAGATCCACCTCTGTGCTGGGTTGGTTTTCGCCTTCTGGTGCCTGTGGACAAACAAATACTAATGTTATGAACTTAAAGACTATTATGTTATTTGGGGCCGCTCACAGATTATTGGTGGCAATGTTTGTCTACCATAATTTTTCGAAATTTTATTTGCTTACTAAAAATCGTAGTAATTTTGTTTATTTTACTATCCAGGTAAATAATGAATATACTTCTTTTTGTCAATTTTGTAGCTAGGTAGGTACTGTGAGCGACCCTTGACTGGGTAGATTATTTTAGAAATTTTGATTTGAATATTCGAAATATTCAACTTACCAATGCCTGATTTATCCGAGAGAGCAGTAAAAAATAGATGACATTAATACATTAAAATGTATTTATTTTCAATCTTAAATATTTTGCAACTTACAGACAATTCATTATTAAAATGTTAAAAACTATAAAAACACAAGGTAAGAAAGTATTTTATTTAAAGAAAAGATAAATATAAATGAACAATTTTATTATCATAATTGTTTCGGAAATTCACATTCCACCCTATCGGGATACTTTTCAAATGCATTCTGATTTGGGTACAATAGGGATGGCTCCGAAAAATTCACTACATAAAGCTTGCATCCTATAGATAAGCAATAAGGATATTTAATTTTGGATCAAAATAGGACCCTTCCAACCCCTTGTCACAAAATGCTTCCTCTTTCAAAATGTAAAATACGTTAGCAGCCCTAATTTTTGTCATCCTAAGGCCCGATTTAACCAATCTTTATCCAAGAACTAATCTATGGTATAGAGCTGTCATACTTTACAAATCTGACGTTATACCAAAGATTTATTCTCGGATCAAGATTGGTCGAATTGGGTTTTAAGGACAGTTATTCTAAATGTTAACTTAAAAAAAAAACTTTTCCTCCCCATCCCTATGGTCACCAATAAGTATAATCTAGCCAAACAACCTTGATCTTAGTGACGGCCTCCTCGACCATGTTCTTTTTGGGGCGCCGCTTGCGCCTGCGCCCGTCCTCTTCCACCTCGACCGAGCCCAGGAAGGTGAGGCGGAACACCGCCGCCGGCGCCGCGTAGACGCCCGAGTACGGGCCTTCGCACGCCCACTGCGGATACCGGCTAACCTCCTCGATTCGCTCTCACATACCCAGTTGTTTTGCTTACACGCTTTCTATTTTTTGAACTGACTTCCTTAATGTTTTTTTTTTATAACGAACTTTGCCAATGTCAATTGAAAATCTATGCTTGATTTATGAAAGGTCTGTCTTTAACAAAAAAACTTAAAAACTTCTAGACAGATTTCAAAAGTTCATTTGTGATCATATAGTGCTATATTATCCTTGACTATATTTTGCTATGGGGAAGATGTCGTTCTAACGGAAATAGTATGTCACTGTAATTGAATAAATCGTTGGTGTTTACCTAGTGTTTTATCGATCTAGTGTCAATACAAGGAAATTTGTAGCCTTCACCACATGACAACACTGGAAGCCCACTTTACTTGGAATCCTTAACCATTTAAAGATTTATACTCAGTCGACCACACAATAATATACCAAACTGATTTGAAATCAGCTTAAGCTGAATCTCAAGTTGATAAGATTGTAATAGGCATCAAAGGTCAGTCCTTTAATTTAAAAGTTATAACTCGTGGTAGGAGAGGTGTGCTTTTGTGTTTCTGTGCATTTAGTTTTGATGATTTCAGTTTAAAATTAATCTTTTATTTATTTTTCAAAAATTAAAATTATGTTTGATTTTGTATAAAATTTGAAAAGAGTTCAGTTGACTATGAAAAAAAATACAATAATAAGTTGCTGCCCTAGTAGAATATCACTTGAGGTACATACAAATGTGTACTTTGTTATTAAAATCTAGACAAATGGCTGACCATAAAAATTAAAAACCTCCGCCATGTTGCGGATTTTTGTAGAACTAATAATGATTGATGTAATACTGGTCATCGTGACACAGATTATAATATCGATCGAAGGGCGATCGAGACTAACTACTAGAGTTAGTATTTTAACGATATCCTAGGTACCCTACATTACCTATATAAGTATCAAGATGACTACATCAGACTTCGTATATTTGAAACTTAATCCACATAATTTAGAAAGCAATGTTATGATTTTTGGCGTTTTTTAAATGCGATATGATTTTATATCCCTTATCTCACAGGCATTTGAAAGGGTAAACTTGTGCTCATACAGGAAATTCAATGGCAGCATCATCTTTAAAGGCTTAAGCTTTCCTGGATCTTTGTAGCGATTAATTAAGCGTCGTTTTTGCATTTTTCTTATCTTATATCAGTTCCCCAAATTTAGCGCAAAAGCAAGCAAAACAACTCGAATACGACACACTCAACGATGGTTATGTGAGAAGCGAGCGAGCGTCCCTCTGTTAGTATGAAAGCAGACCTAACGGAATATAAACCTTATCATATTAGAACAGGGTTTGATTTCACATGTGCGCAGGCGTCGCTGTGACCGCTCGAAACGTGTGGCACCTGAGCCGGTGTGAATCGGAACATGTTTCATGCTATTGTGCATACATGATAGTGCATGGATCAACAATCAAAAGTCATAATGCAAGTTGGACAGGTAGGTACTTGTGTTTGGTCCAACAATCATCACTTATGTACTTTTATGTATAAGTAAACTAAGAATTAAAACTTTACGAAGAACGCTTTTTTACTTACGTAACTCATAATTTTAATAATTTTGGTACATACTTAACATAAATTATTTTAAATTAATTCATCTTCGATTGAGATTGGCAAAAAGCGTTATTCATAAATCCTTATTTAAAATATGTACTCTTAATTCAAATGTCATTTTTAATCTTGTGATATGAGCGGACCAAAGCATTTTACAAACTATGTCTTTAAAATAATGTGGACCAAAGTACATACCGTAAATTGAACATGCTTAACTTCAAACACTAGTAAGTACGGCACAAGGCAGCGTCTTACCTTGACACCTACGTCACAAGTAAGGGTGGATAATGATAAAGCATAGCGTCAAGCATAACATAAGCGACAGAACAAACAGTCCAGAGGAGGCTAGCCGGCCAGTACGGGATCCGACAATCTTCCTGGGTCAGGTCGAGGGAGTGAGGAGCACACTGAAAAAAAATGTCTAGTGCCAAGTCAATAAGAGCAAAAACGGTTTGGCGCACAGGGACTGGCAACGTATTCGCTCGAAGGGCTTTCACCCTGAGCCACACTTTAAATTTCGAATCCCAACGTACCAAATGGAACGTGGAATAGTACGAACGTTCTTTTTTCTAAATCTAGCTTACATTACCAATAAATGTTAGGTATACAAATACAAAGGAAATAGGATAAACAGGATATCCCACTAGCATTCTCAAAACACTAAACCTAATGAGCATGAAATTACAACAGTATGTACAAGAACAGATGACGGGTGTAAGACAGGTTGCGTGCAAAGTCGGAAAGAGATAAAATACTTAGTCCGGTATAAATAAGTATAGTACGTTAGTTAAGGCTCAATAAGTTTTGAGATGCTCGAATATCATAGGGGCTTCCTACCGATATTTCAGCTATGACGGCCAATCTTAATGTTCAGCTAAGAACGCATGACATTTTATAATGCACCAGCGTATACGATGACATAAGTGCACTGTCTTTTCCTTAACCTAATATTTGGATGGGCCATCACTCTGTGATACGATCAAAGATGGATTCATCCATCAATCATTAACGCTTAAGTTTATCGTTTTGAGCATCGTTTAAAAGTGATTAAAGCACTGTATTTTTTTAATTCACAAATAGCATTTTTAAAACATAAAATAGAGATTCCATTGTTCATATTATTATATTCCAGCATCTCACGTATAATTTTCGCTTTTTCTAAAAAAAATATAATCACAATCTCACAAATAAAGATGCCCAATCATTTTATAAACTGCTTTAATGATTTATATAGGCAATTAGAATTTATACCAAACTGAAGAAAAATTTAAATTGTCAAAAAGGGGGGTAAAATAGCTCGCAAAGGAATTTAGTGCTACGCGTCAGCCGTGTACACCATAGTGCCATAGACAGCAGTGAGAGACAGAGACAATAGAGTAATTCCATGCTCTTATAGTAACAACTACTCAAATACACATTTATACCGATTCACACTGGCAAATGGTTTGCCATCGTTTACTGTGTAGGTAGGTATTATATGAGAATGCATGTATCGTTTACGACATTGTGTTCATAAGATAATTTGAGAATAATTCATATCGAAGTAAAAAAATAAAAGTTTTCCAAAAATATTTAGAGTCACACTTTGGCCGATCCTTATCCGCAAATAAACTAACCATTGATTTACAATCGGATAAAGATTGGTCGGATCTTTAGATTAATCTTCGATAGTGTAACTGACAGATAGTTTAGCACATTTTATGTACAGAATATGTCAATCGAACTAAGTATACACGAAGACTTTTAATCGGTGATCAGGACCTACTGATTCCGACTAGGTGGATGATGGCCATTGCTATAGTAATAGTAATTACATGTTTTCTTTTTGTTTAGGTTTTATTTTAAATTTTATTAGATATCTTAATTTAATTGGAATGTATGGCCTACATTTTTATGAAGTGTAGAAAGCTATTTTAATTTTATTTAATTTGTTTTATTTGACGTTGTCTGCCATTTGACAATTTTCTACCAATAACATGAAAAACTTTAAATCTTTAATGAGGTTTGTTATCATCACTGTACCTGTAGTTATGAAGAGGTTTTATTTGTAACAAGGAGGAGTAGGATGACCATATTCATAGTTATTAACTTAAAGACCCAGACAAGAAAAAAAAATGGAACGCTGACATGTAACTACTATTACTATAGCAATGGCCATCATCCACCTAGTCGGAATCAGTAGGTCCTGATCACCGATTAAAAGTCTTCGTGTATATTCAATAGTAGTGAAACCCTGCCTCAAGCTCAGTTTTACCATTCTGGGATATGACTCGAATGGGGGCTATCGCGTGTGAAATATCCGCTAGATGGCGTGCTTGAGAACAGAGGTCCAACTTCAACAGACTAAGGGAGGTGTTACAAAACACATAAACAGTAATTGTTTAAAAAAAATAACCAGCACTCTGTGTACATCTCCCTCGAGACTGATCACGGCGACTACCCCTTTCCCCCCTCCCCGACAGACTAGCGCAACTGAGTTGGGAGGCCTCCTCTCCCAGAGGAGCAAGAACACCGCGTCATGAAAGGCGCGATCAGCCCGGGTAATGGGACCACCCCGACACCCGAACCGCACCAAGTGCGAAGAAACTATACCAACTTCAACATCATTGACTGTTTTATTCGTAAAATGATAATTTGACATATCACGTCTAAAAATACCCAATCACCTTGTAGATGGACCTCAGTCCTATACGCCATCTTGCGTAATTTTCGCACGGGATAGCCCCATTGATTTGAGTTTTGACATAACTATTAATGGGAAATATGGCAATAAGCATGTCGAAGTAGTTTCACCACCCGGGCCTTAATATTATAAAAATATAATTTAATATACGAATGGGAATTTAGCTAAAATCATTGGCAACGGATTGAATTTTAGAATTGGAAAAATATAATTATAGACTATATTTAGTAAATTATAGCTTGAATGCGGTAAATATCATAGTTATAGTAACTACAATGAATACTGTAATTACTATAACTATCTATATAGGAATTTATTTAAGTTGCTCTGGTTACCCTGACAAAGGGTCGCGAGATTCAGCGAAGTCGATTCATTGTGATTACCAGAGTTATAAATCCTGGATGATAATTATAATAGTATCATGATAATTAAAAAAAAAATCATAACTATCTGGATTATTTCAAACCCTAGGGGCAGTTCAAGTACTACGTAAGCATTTAAAAAAATGAACCTTCCCCTCGAGAGCAAAAAATTTTATGCTTACCTATGTAAGACAAAGTTTCCAGAGATGTGTGAGGATTTGTTGTGAAATATTTTTAAGAAACAATAGAATCACTTCATCCTAGCTTCACTCAGTGAAGCGATTGTATGGGTCTTAACAAATATATAAATATAAATAAATATTTCCCAACATCACATACTGACTTCGAGATAGGTAGCTCAAGCATCTGTGTTACGGATATGCGAACAAACAGCGGAATTACAAATATAATAATACTTTTGTAAAAACATACTAATTTTTTTTATGTGATAGGTGGCAGACGAGCAGACGGATCGCCTGATAGTAACCGACACCATATAAAACAAAGAAAACACCCAGACCAATACGAACATGTGCACACAAATGTTTGTACTGAGATTAGATCGAACCCGCAAACCTTGCACCAAAGGCAATATTCACTACCAATGATCCAAACGGGTCGTTTACCTCGCAACACATCCTCACTCATCGCTGGTGGAAACGTAGCCTAATACTTGGACGGCCCCCATCGCCGCCCAAGACTTCTTTCCCACACATAAGAACCAACGTTACCTTAATCCTGGACACCGCCTCCTCAGCCTGCAGCATCCTGGTGGCCTTGGTGGGTTGCCCTTCGCACGCCAGCTGCGTGGAGCCCAGGTACCGGGCGCGGAACAGCACGCCTTCTATGAGGACTGATGGGGTGAGGTCTGGAGCGAGGAGAGATCAAGTTAGCAATGAGGGAACCTGGTGGGATGTGTGAATACATAGCTATTAATATAATATTGAGCATAAATACATATTATTGTAAGATGAAGTCATGCTCAGTCAGTCAAAGTTCCTGTAGAAAATCATGAAATAAAATCGTCGATAGATGGCGTTATAGTAGGTATACTATTTTTATTTAACAAAAAAAAATTAAGACCACCGTTGACTTGACCCCACTTCAAGCCCTGCCTCCTCGCAAGAGGCCCGCACGGCTGAGGAGCAATACTTCTCGCCATGCCAGCCCCACAACACCCAGACCCGGGAGGGTCTGTGAGAAGATGCGTACAAGCGTACAAATAGCACATTTGTGCATCAATTTTAAATAAATAATATTCATTTTTGCGAAGTCTCCGATGGTCCGCAAATATTTAATTTAGATCAAGTTCAAAAGTTAAAAGTTTAAATCTATTGGCAGTATTAATGTGACCGTTTAGGTATTCAATTGAATTCAAATAATTTATTTCAGACAAGAATAGTCCATACATGTCATGTATGTATTACATAAGCTTTGATTAAGTACATAAGCATTTTTTTATAAATTTTAATTATGAGTAGCAAAAAGAGGGTAATCTCTAGGGGTGAATTTATTTTTTCGGGGAAACTCAGGACACCAAACATTGAATAAATAAACTTAAAATGTATTATATACATAACCTAGTATATTGAGAATTTTAACAAAAATATGGATTTTTGTTATTGAAATAATTAAGTAACTTACCAAAAATGAATAAGTCCAAATGCAGCGTTAGGAATAGTAATAATTTAGAAAAAGGTTTAATTTACAAATAGATTTAGATAAATAATTTATTATTATTGTCTTGAAGTAATTATTCATCGATTCAATAAATTAAACTTACCTTCTTTGTTTTTACTTTTCTTTTTCCCTGCATCTTTGTCCTGAAAAATAAGAATAAATTAATTAGAATTTTTAAACTAAGTACATATTTTAGAATAACTTAGGAAACAACTCCTTTGATTACTTTCCATTTTTGAGCTGTGAAACCATAGAGTTTTTTTTTGTTGGTTGAATTCTTCATTTGAAGGAAAGGCAAGAAACCATAGATTAAGATTATTTTACTTAATTTTATTTTTATTTTAATTGATATTATACAAAATCTGTAATACCAAAGTATTACCCATAGAGTAAGGTAATAATATTCTGGTATTACCTATTACTATTACCTTATTCTATGACTTTAATCTATGATGTTTTTTCGCAATTTTATTCGGAAATCGGACCTGAGAGTTGGTCAGAGAGACTATTTTGATTTGATTTATCAATGCTTCACATTTTCATTAGGTAGGTATCTATGTCACTAAATCTGCTCTTACAGTGCGACCATGATCAGAAAGCATTTCAATGACATTGACAGTGGGCGATGAGTCTTTGAGAAAATGTCAAAATCTCTGCTATGATATTATTTTGCAAAGGTAATAGCATTCGTTCCAATTTTTGCCACCTGTCAAATAAATGCTGGGCGACTATAGTGATATCAGCGTGACAGAGACAGATAATACGGAACGTGTGCGAAAGAGACACAATATGATATAATGCCTAGTACCTACGTAGGTCAACGAAGTCAGTCAGACCAAAGCCAACCTTCTATTTTAATATTATTATTTTATTTATTCAGACAACTTAGTCTATTTGTGTTAATAACAATGTCTGAATCTATGTTAGTAATTTATAATTAACTTAGACCTACAAACATTGTGCATATGCCACATAAAAAAATATAGGGCAGACGGGTTGCCTGCTCGCAATGACTTTCAGGATAGTATTGGTGCTATCCCGGACTCTGTGCAATAGAGAGACTACCTTTTTGAGTTTGATATTTTTTACGTAATAGGTGGCAGAGGAGCAGACGGATCAGCTGATGTTAAACAATTGCCGCCTCCCATGGACACCCACGACACCAGTGGAGTTACAAGTGCGCTGCCCCTTTTCCTCGGATAGGACCTCCAGAACCCTCACCCACGCAGCGAAACACAGCAAATTCAATGTGTATGTAGGTATTTTAAATGTGGAGTGGTTATATAACAGAGAGGGCGTACCCGTCCATTGTGCAGCACCTCCTCCTTGGCGTCGGGCGCGTCGTGCGCGTGCGCCGAGCCCGACACGCTGCCCGCCGGCATCACCGTGCGCGACTTCGGCTTGCGCCATCCCTGGAGACAAAGGGAGAAGTCAATTAAACTGGCAATAGGTACTGTCACGCTGCGATGGCGTAAAGAAAAACAGAATACGTTTATTCCGAGGAAATCTGCAATAAAAATTGTTAAAGCGAAACTAAGCACTCGCACGAGATTTACCGCGAACGCGACTCCTCCGAGAGTGACTGCTATTCGATAAGCGCCCTCCGGAGGTCGGGCTAGTTGTACCCTCTATCGAGTTAAAATTTAAGAGTAAACCAGCATCAGCTCTGTTGGCAATCACATTGAAAACCGTCAATCTTCAAAAATTGAACATTTTCGTTCTTTTAAATAATTGGTCTTCGTGATATACGGCCAGCAACGAAGGAGTTCGCCATCGTTACAGTACATAGGTACTAGGTAAAAGATCCACCTCTTTCTGTGCAGAAAGTAACACTAACCTACATAAAAAATACAAATGTAAACATTGTCCTAAGCCACTAGTTATATTTTAAATACACTACACACATAGGTACAATTTAAAATCATAACCCTCATTTTTGCTTCGCCGTACTGGGGTAAAACAAAACTAGAGGCTCGCCCTAACTTCGTATGGGGACATTATTAACTTCAACTTGTTACCAATAGATGGAGCTGAGTGTCGATTGAATTGCACAAGTGTTGCTCCTTTTCGGTTTACATAAAAGCCCTATCGTTGTATCTCTTTCACACAATTTTAAAATGATCGTATATTTGTAAATATCTAAAGACTAACTATACTATTTAATGTCAGTCAGTTGTTATTTAACATTTACACCTGGGTTTACCAAAACACACCTTATTACGTATTCGTTTTTCCTTCTTGCATTCTTTATCTTCCTCTCCCGAGCTCTGATTATCACTCGACTCATCGTCATCTCCGACCTTTGACTCATCACCTGACCCCTCTGCATTATGAGATTCATTAGGCACTTCAATTGGCTCCACGTCACCTTCTGTCACTAACTCATTGACAATCTGATTTTGAGATGCACTGTTAGCGTTTTGTTTGTCACTACTTTCATTTTCAGTCTGTTCTAAACATGGTATGCGTTCTTCTTCACACATTTTTAATTTAATTATAAATAAAGCATCTTAATTACATTTAATTTGCATGAACGTTTCGCTTTAATTTAAGCATTGATAATATTAATTCGCAATACCTAACTACTCTTGTTTTTTCTTCTCTATTCATCGATACTTAAGTTTCTGATTAGGTATCAAAAAATAATACAGATACATAACGTAAGATCTCAAATACTCTCAAGAAAAGCTATTTTATTTGTAGACACATTCAATATCACAAATTGCTTATTCTACACTTCATTTGGTACAAACTCCGATCATAAAACGAATCGTTCAACTACGTCACGAAAGAGTTTTCACATCGCGAAGTTACTGGCCGTTGGCGCAGGCAATTCCTCTCAATTACCCGACCGTTATAGCTTCCGAAAGTCGATATATTGTTATCAGTCGGTCAGTTGAACGATACTGGACAGATAAGGTGCACAAACACAGCCACGTGTGGACGGTAAACACGGTGTGTGGGTACTGAGTAGTCGAGTCGGCTGGCCGCCGGGTGCCGTTTAGATAATGTAAACACTTGCGTCAAAGAATAAAAGAAACGTCACACATTGCAAGTGATAGGTTTGATTTTAAACCATGCATGAAACAAAACTCATCTTAATGTTTCTTCTAAATTTACAGTGTAAACAAAATATGCATTTTACTGATATTTCGGTTATGCGGCCCATCATAAATACGCTAGTAAGATAAAATAATGTTAAAGTGCTTAAGAGTGTGCGCAAACAGTAGTGCACATTTTATTCCCTCATTAGTCCAATACCTATGACGCCAGGGTCAATGGTCAAAAATGTACTATTAAAAACATGAATTAAAACTTTTTTAATGTATGTAACATTACTGATAGTTTGATTGTTTTATTATAAAAATAGAATTTAGTTAAAATTTCCCCTATCAATTTCAATAATGATAATAAAAAACATTTCATAAGCTTCTCTAAACGTCGATGCGCGTAGGCATAAACCAGTCGCGATTAGATCATAGTCTTTGACTGCGCAATAGCGGAGCAAGGTCTCCGACTCTCGCGCATGCGTGGATCCCGCCAACTCAGTAGTATAGTTTATTATGGCGCACACAGCTGACGATTGCATCATCGGGCTGACTCAAATAGTGATGTCGATTTGATTAACAAATTATAGTTGCCGTTTCGAGTTGAATTCTCTCCGATTTAATTATGATATATATGTATAATAATAATTGTTATTTAAATTATTATAAATGATAATTAGGTAACTAGGTACTTTTATTGGATCTATCTCTACCTATCTCGGAGTCTAGATCAATGTATGTGATGTTGAGAAATATTTATTATTATTATTATTTCATAGATAATTTTTATCATTTGTTTTCTTACCATAATATTTACAACTTACTATAGATTAATAACAAAGATAGACTGGTAGAGGACGCCTTTTGGTTTTAATTTCGCCAATTGTACAATTTGTGCAATTAAGTATCAATAAATGAACAATACCTACATACATTAAAAACGCCGATAATATTTTTGATAGCAAAAAAATCCATTATTAAGCAACAAACTTTTTTTTACTAATGACAAGTCAATAAGCCAGTCAAAGTCAAACTGAACTGGAGAAGCGTGAATAACTACTCGAGTTAACTTGAGTCACGTTTACGAGTAGTTAGGTAGGTAAGTATATCGAGTTGGCACATCCCTAACTCGCTTGTTATTCGATGAATTAATTAGTTACGGACTAAAAGGCGTGCTTGTTCATTTTCTTGACGTAGTTTTGTTTTAGAAATCGGGTCGAAGTTCATTTGTAGGAAAGATTTGTGAGTAGGTGTAGATAGGTGACACAATGTGATGTGCACAGGTGTAATGGAGATATATTACAAATATATACATATAGTACTTTTCCTTTGTAAATACATACGTATAATACATAGATAGTAAATATGGTGATTATTTGTGATTGAGATACTTTTAGGGGATACTAAAATAAGTAGTTTGTTTAAGGCTTCCTTCCCGCCCACGCCAGATTTTTTGTAGGACCGATAGTAGAACTAACCCATTTCTTTTTTTGTGATAGGTGGCAGACGAGCAGACGGATCACCTGATAGTAAGCGATTGCCGCCGCCCATGGACACCCGCGACACCAGTGAAGTCCCAAATGCGCTGCCAACCTTTAAACCCCACTTTCCCCCGGAATAGGCCCCGAAATTCTTCTTTTGATTTCTGACCTACTTTTTGTAGGACGTTCTATTTTTCCCGTAAACAAATGGGTCACTGAGTATTGGACGTAGACGGGCAGCCATAGCCTGATCCCACATGAACTGTGAATGATTTTTTATAATGGAGAAAAATATAACGTACTGGTTGCAAATAGTGCAAAAAAAGTCGGTGAGAATTACTTAGATTGAAAAATCGGCCAAATTTTTGTACAACCGATAATTATGTCTTGTAAGATCACCCTTACCGAATACGAAATGAGGTGATCCGGCAGAGAACCAAAGTCATCGACATTGCTCACCGAATTAGCAAGCTTAAATGGCAGTGGGCTGGCCATATTAGCCGCAGAACCGACAACCGATTGGGTAAACGAGTCCTAGAGTGGAGACTGCGTCTTGGCAAACGTAATGTAGGGCGCCCTCTGGCTAGGTGGGGGGACCATCTGCGCAGGATGGCTGGCAAGAGCTGGATGCGAGAAGCCATGGATAGATCACAGTGGCGAACAATTGGAGAGGCCTACTTCCAGCAGTGGACTACGATAGGCTGATGATGATGATGATGAAGATCACCCTTAAAGAAATGCTTAGTAAATAGTGAAGTACAGTTTTACCAATTTTATAAGTTACTCCAATGTCTTATTTTCGAGCGCAGAAGTCTTATTTTCGAAAACTGCGGCAAAATCTTAACCAATCACAACGCCCCATTTACGAGCGCCAAAAATTACAATTTCTTATTGGTTGATGTGTTAGCGCCATGTTCGGTGCGAGTGCGCTTAAGAGAGAGATAGCATTCCTATCTAGATTTATTGTATATAATCTTAACGTAACGCAATAAAGTCTGTATTTCAACTGCTTTCGCAATCGTAAGCAATCGGATTTAACTTGCTGCGTAGACGAATTTTGCCGATGTAAGCAACTTATAAACGTGGTACACCTGTACCTTTACCAACTTATGAGCACCTACCTTCTATTTTTTTAAACGTATTATATAGATGATGAATTCTAACTACCTACTTTTCTACCTTGAAGCGAAAGCTTTAAGGCGACGGGTAGCCCTAACAAGCGACAGCAATCGATTTAAATTGTTAGCTGCAAAACCGGATCTATTTTAAACAATATCGGAGCGGCAGTCCCTAAGCAAACATTTATACTATTTATATAATAATTGTGCACTACTTTTTAAATCTGTTTTTGCACTCGAAATTTGGATTAACGTCATAAGTAGCCGGTTTGGGCGGTAATTAAAATTTCGAGTACAAAAGCAGACCCAAAAGTTAAGTATAAGTATTAAATAAATAGTATCCCTAATACTACTTACTTAAATAAATTATACATTGTTAGAAATAGTAGAAATTATGTACCTACATTTTATATTATTAGTGTTGTGCTCACTTCTAAGTGACATACATATCAGACGCAGTACAACTTAACTATAACCTAGCATAAGTTTTAATATGTATTGTTGTTAGTGAGACTGAATAAATAAATAAATAAATATAAATGTTTTCCGAGTGGCTGCAGCTTCGAAATTGTTAAAAAGATATCCGGTTTAGTTGCTAACAATTTAAATGCATTGACGTCACTAGTGTGCCCTACCCGTCACCTTAAACTGACCGAGTCGCTTGATAATTATGAAACGGATTTGATTTTTAGAAATAGAAATATAATTATTTATTGCAAGAAACATGGTAAATTAAGGTGGTTACAACAAAGAATTACTAGCACGTTTCACCAAATTGGGATGCAAATATTACACTACAATATTAAGTTATTTAATAACAATAATAAATTATTCACTTACAATATTAAATTATTAATTTACAGTAACAAATTATTAACTCAAATTATTGATATTAAATTATGAAGCTACTATATTAAATTATTCAGAGATTGTCATTCATCATCATCATCAGCCCATTTAAGTCCCCACTGCTGGGGCACGGGCCTCCCTCAATCACATGAGGGGTAATTGCCATACTCACTACGCTTGGCAGACGGGTTGGCGAGGGTTTTGATATAAATGCAGAGTTTTCCTTCTCTGGGTGCTGGTGATCATGCCAGCAGCTTTACCTTAGTCGCCTTTTACGACACCTCGGTAAGAGTGAGGGTGGCCTATTCTACTCTGCCGGGGACCACACGGCTAATTATTATTCATTTGATTAGATTTAGATAGAAAGATAGATAGATACTCTTTATTGCACAACATACAAAACTTACAAGCTATACAGAGATACAATTTAGGCGTTCTTATCGCTGGGCGCGATCTCTACCAGACAACTTTAACGACAACAGATAATTTAATTACATCTCATACTTTAATGTCATTTAAAATTTGTTTTATGTAGTCATCGGTACTATAGAAACAATGTTCAGTCAAGAAATGTTTAAGTCTAGCTTTGAATGATTGTGGCGAATTTGTCTTATACTGTTGCTGTTACGTCTTGTACACTTACCTTATCATCAAAGAATCCTTGGTCATCAGTTCTCTGTTGACCCAGTAGCCTGTCAGTCTCAAGATCTGTGTCTGCTTCGTCTGTAAAAAAAAACAAAGTTAACTTCAAATGGCCGACTGACAAGGAAGGAAACCATATTTTACTGTGTAATCCGTAAAATATTGTTCTTCCGATATTTATTGACATATAAATTTACGTTTTTAAATAAAATAAAAATAAAAATAATTTATTTCGACGGCACGTTTGGATCAGTGGTAGTAAACACTGTCTCAGAGGCAGTGTTTACTACCACTGTAAAGTATTAAATGTATATATTTGTAATTCCGCTGTTGGTTCTGATATCCGTAACACAGGTGCTTGAACTACCTATCTCTGGTTTGAGATGTTGTGAAATATTTATTATTATTTATTTATTTATTATTAAAGTATCTTTGACGAGATGAAAGCGGGTCGAGTGCTGCATGATAACCAATGATCGGAGTAGGTAGAGCAATTAGGGTTCATTGACCGCAAACATAGATGTTAATATGGACATGCCCCGGGATTCTAACTTTGATTTTTATTTTAGAGTTAAATATTAAGCGCATTTTAATCATAAAAGGGATTATCTATAAACGTTCGATAACACAGTATTTACTTATAGTTTGTTCCTTTCTATCTAACGTATGTATCTTTTATATCGAAAGAACAAGTAGAACTTTTTTAACTAACATGGTATCACAAATCGTTTATGAATAAGTTGGTAAGGCTGATGCTCGTATGTATAAACGAAAATAACTGTTAATAGTATAAAGTAGGTTTACATTTAATCCCGGGATTCCAGGCATGTCCATATTATTTGAAATAATCGCATGTACCAAAAATTGATTGAAAATTTGATTGATGATAACACAGTCCGTTTCCAATCTCGGCGCAACGGTTCTCAGGAAACTGTTAGTGCTGCCCCGTACTCGCTGCATCAAGGATGCAATGCGCTTCCTAACGATAATTGAGAGGCTGTCTACTTTAGCAGCAGCTAGCATTCCCGATGCGCTGCAGTATCGAGGCAGCGTCATCAGCCCACTAAATGTTTTTTGTTTTTCAGTGTTACATACCTATTGCTTGGGTTTTTTTTACTGGGAATTTTCTTATGTGAAACGTAATGTCGAGATTAGTAAAAAGGAAAAATAACGTCTCCTCTCACCTTCATCCCCACTCGCCGGCTTGATTTCGACAGATTCTGTACTCTGTGCTGATGACGGCCTTTTTCTGTAAAAAAAAAAGTTAAAATTAAACTAAGTATGTATTACAATATTCAAATTACCGATAATCGAAAAACATAATAATCATATTGATCAAAACTTGGGAAAAAAAACTTAGTATTATATACGAGTATACCTAGGTATATTATATTAATTTTAAACATGAACTTATTTACAAAAATAACTTAAATGTGTTTTAGGTTTAAGTTTCATTAGCATCTACGCTTGGACTATGATCTAAGATTTGGTAAACCTGGTAATGATTGCAATAAAGTGATTGCCGTCTGACCTTCGAAACCCTTAGGCAGGGGAAGCAAACCAAATTGATTATGAGTCTTTTTGTAAAATATTTTATCGGTTACAGACTTTTTGGACTAAAAACATTAATAAGAAAAAGAAATGTCAAAAAAGGAAGATATCGGATTATATCGAAGGAGATCACAAACAAATCTTGAACCGTGTGACATTAGTTTTAAATTTGGTTTATGGGTAAAATAATATAAGTCAGCGATTCTTAATTTATCATGTTTATTCTGTACTGAATCGTTCGTAGTTATGTGTATACCTAGTGTAGATAAAAGAAATTGTACTGAAAATCAGTCTAGGATACAGGTCATAGAAATATGGTTCGATTACGGTTTTATGGCACGTGGCAAAAGTCGGGACTAATGCTGTTTTGACATATTTTCGGATAGAAAAAACGTTTTACAACGCCTCCTGTCAATGTCAATGTCACTGATGTGCCTTCTGATCTTGGTCGATCTGTAGTTTAAGTTTATTAATCTTGATGCGTCTTTTTTTCTTCTTTTTTTTTATAATTGACACTTATTTTTTATGGTTTGGTTGGGTTTTTTATAATCTGCCTGCCCCCATATTGCGCATCTGTTCAATTATTTATTTCTATTTTGTTGTCTCAATTTCAATTTTATGCATGCGACTGTTGCATAGATATGGAAGGTTGTGACCTGACTCCCCAAATCCTGAACCATTGCATATTAAAGTTTGTAAATGACTGTTTGTTCCCAAATAAATAAATAAATAAGCGTACCCTGGGCTCCAAAACGATAGCTTTGGACGCTTTGAACGACAGATTAGCGTCCCGCATAGATATAACACAATGGTGTCGAATCTGTCACTTGTTTTGTTTACAAAAGGCTGACGTCACAGTAAAGAAAGCTAATCAAAACTGTGTATGGTCACGTGGTTCCAAGCACAAAACAAATTAGGCAATTTTTTTTGGTGAATATATTCAATATTTTTTATGTTTTATTGTTAATTTCTTTTTATTTATTTTATTTATTTATTGATAAAGATTTACCAACAACATATCAGTTTACACATACAATACCAGTACAAGGGTGCCTTAACTAAAAGATATGCCTATTATAGGTAAATACAGCATTATTGAACTTAATTACGACTAAAATATAGTTATATTAGGTAAATTATCTACTAAGTATTAATTTTTATCTACAACTCACAATCCTTCAGCTTATCATTACACTTCCGCTTATATGTATGGATGGAATCATGAAAAATATCTATGTTATGATCCTTTATGTCATTATATGAGCGCATACACCGGTATAAAGGAGCACACCTACCCAGGTTGGTTCTACAATGAGGTAAACTAAAAAGATTTCTAGAAGGATGCCTGGGGTTGTGGTAAGGGACGGATATATCAACCTGTTGTAGGAGACCAGGACAACTCAAGCTACCATGAACGATCTTATGCAACAGAACCAGATCGGAAACTTTACGTCGATGTTTCAATGAAGTCATTTTGAAGAATGAGAGACGGGACGAGTAACATGCACCTCGAGGACAGTTTCTGCTTTTGTACGCAAGATAGCGCGTGAAATTTCTTTGAATGCGTTCTATTCTTTGAGAATGGACCTCATAATAAGGATTCCATATATTAGAGGCATATTCGAGTTTACTGCGAACCAGTGCGTTATAAATAGTAATAAAAGTTTTTGTACTTTTAAAATTACTACAAGTACGTTTAACAAAACCTAGCATCTTCCAGGAATGAGTGACAATATTATCTATGTGCTCAATAAAGTTCAATTTTTGGTCCAACAAGACCCCAAGGTCGCGGGTACTGGATGATTCTGTCAAAACTTCGCCGGAAATGGAATAGAAAGATTTAATGGGGTTCTTTTTTCTGGTAAATTTTGTATGAACACACTTGCGGGGATTAAGAATCATCCTATTCGACAAACACCACTCATTTACTGCAACAATATCATTCTGCAGTAGAGTAACATCAGTTTGACTTTTCACAGAAATATATAGTTTCAAGTCGTCAGCGAAAATAGAATAACGGCTATGTTTGATAGAATCAGATATATCATTTATAAATATAAGAAATAGGATTGGCCCAAGATGCGAACCCTGTGGCACGCCAGACCGAGCAATGTAGTCGTTGGATTTGAACCCGTGCACTGCTACACTCTGAACTCGATCATCATAGAAAGGCGTCGTCTACCGAAGCCACTGTAGGAGATGAAGCAGGAGACGATACTGTGCTTTGTGGGTTATCGGTAATAGGTTTTCGAATTCAATCGGTTTTTAAAGCTATAAACTACGCGGCTGACTACATATATATAAATCTTTAATTTTCATACTGTTAAATAGGCTATTATTACAGTAGGTACATACCTAGGTGGGTAAACGTCATCATGATGAGGCGCATGGTGGTGATGCGGCGTGTGCACGTGCGGCGCGTGCACCACGTGCGCCGCGTGCGGAGCGTGCGCGTGCGCGCGCGGCGTGTGCGGCGCGTGGAGCGGCTCGTGCGCGTGCGGGGACAGCGAGATCGTGTGCGGCGCGGGGGGAGGCGCGGCGGGCGCTTCGGAGGGAGGCCTATGCGGCGCCGGCGCGGGGGGAGGGGGAGGCACTTCGCTGCACGCTGGAAATAATCAAATAAGTTATTTATTTATAAGGATCCCAACACAGGTGGCACAACCTTAAAAATAAAACTTAAAATCTAAGAATATATGCTCTTGTGCACCTAAAATAAGGGCTCCGCGTGTGAAAAAGTGAGGTCCATATACAATGGGATTGGTTATTTTTAAACGTGATCTGTCAAAATGTCAATTTGACAAACTAAACAACCAATGCGGGCGATGTTGGACCTCAGTCCATCAGTGCGCCATCTAGCGAATTTTTCACACGCGAAAGCCCTCATTCTAGGAGATCACAGCTTGCTTTGAAACACTTTATTTGGTAATTGACTGACAGCATTTTTTTTTATTATTCATCATTACATAAATAATAGTTTTATTAATATAAATATTATATATGAAATAAGTTTCATTAAACCATTCTTAATTGGAGTTAGCAGGAAACGGACTAAAAAATTAGCCGTGTGGTCCCCGGCAGAGTAAAATAGGCCACCCTCACTCTTACCGAGGTGTCGTAAAAGGCGACTAAGGTAAAGCTGCTGGCATGATCATCAGCACCCAGAGAAGGAAAACTCTGCATTTATACCAAAACCCTCGCCAACCCGTACCAAGCGTGGTGAGTATGGCAATTACCCCTCATGTGCTTGAGGGAGGCCCGTGCCCCAGCAGTGGGGACTTAAATGGGCTGACGATGGACTAAAAAATTTGGCAGCTCCAATTTCTGCCGCACCATAAAGAAATAGTATCTTCATACTGTATGGATTCCTTCAAACGAGGCATGAAGAAGCATCTCGCGGGCTAGTATGGCAGTCCCAACGGAGGTGATGCCTTGACATCGTGTCCGTTGTAATTACAAACGTGGGCTCTTCTCTTGCTTACCATCAGGCTGAGAAGAGCCAATGTACTGTGTCACTATAAAAAAAGGTAATATTTTAAAACCTGGTAGGCTTTGAAATTTTATGAGTCACTAGCTGCGCCACGCGGTTGCGCGTGGTGAAAAGAATTATCGATATATTTTGGATAATATATAATAGTACTGTCAGTTTGCTTAGTCTAATTAATAATTCGAATATAGTGGCCCGCCCTCACTTCGTATCGGGACTTCATACATAATTCTTAAAATCTTAAGTGTTAATCTTAATCTGTGGGGACCTCACTTTGTACAGTGACATGAAGTGTCATAAAAATAAAGTTTAAAAACTAAAACCTGACTACCAAAAAAACACGCTCTAAAAAGTACGAAACAAGAAAACTGTCTTTGCTGAAATTATTATGTCGCATTGCCGTGGTCGGGTTTTAGTTTTAAACTTTATTTTTATTTAACATATTTTTAGTTATGTAAACAAAATTACATATTTGAAATGTGCTAAAAAAGTTCTTTCATTTGATGCCCTACACGGTACCGCCAAGCAAAAGAAGTTCGTTCATCTAAGTCCCCTAGAGGGCGCTGTAGTCAATTTAACGTGACGTCATGTAACCTATAACCAGAAGACAATTAATACGCTTCTAACGACACCTCATTTGTTGAAATATGATAACTAGTTTAGAAGTTATGAGGGAACAGATGAACATACATACATACAGGTCAAAATCATAACCCTCCTTTTTGCTTCGCCGTAGTCGGGTAAAAATGATTCTTTTCTATTTCTTTTTGGAATATTCCTATTTTTCAATAGGTGTTTTTTTTTTTATCGTGATTCAATTTTATTATGTTGAGTTTTCTACAAAATATAATTTACCTAGTGGATCCAGCGAGTGTAGGTCTGCATCTGAGAGCGGCACATGCGCCTCGACCGTTCCGTTTTCTATAATTTCTTCTATTATCACTGTTGAATGCTGCAAACAAAATATATATCAATTTACACTTAAAAAAGTTTTGTCTAAAATTCACAACACGTTGCCCACAATGCAATATTAAAAAAGGTTACCACTTCAATTCCCCGAAAAGTGATACATCGAATTCCTGTAGTAGCTATATTATCACTTCGGTCAAGCCAGCCCATTCATGCCGAAACGTGGCTCTACCACATTTTGTATTGATACACTTTACAAAATACAAAATAAATAAATAAATAAATAAATATTTCACAACATCACATACATTGATCTGACTCCGAGATAGGTAGCTCAAGCACCTGTGTTACGTATATCAGAATCAACAGTGGAATTACAAATATATACATATAATACTTTTCTTTTGTAAATACATACTTATAATACATAGCAAACACCCAAACCAATACAAACAAACATGTTCATGCACACAAATGTTTGTACTGTGTGGGGATCGAACCCGCAACCCTTGTATCAGAGGCAGCGTTCACTACCACTGTTCCAATCGGGTCGTCACTTACTACATACTTACTTAAATACTTACTTGGTTATTATTGTCGGTGTCGGAAGCATGTCCGGACGATAAGCCATCCTCCACGACCGGAAGGTGTGTCACCACCACGCGCTGGGAGTCCATCTGGATCGAGCTCGCTGTGGACACCCAACACATACATTAGCAAGTGACACAGACATAATAATATAACTATAATCGGAACATCTATGAACAGGTTTCTTCTAGACAAACGTGAATCATCCCAGAACTTATCGTCACTCTTCACAGATTAGTTATGGGCAAGCGTTAGCCCAAAGTTAAAAAGAGACTTTATTTAAACACAGAAGGGACAAACCATTCCGATACTTGTGGGCTTACAATGAAACGCTTCCGTAACGATCTATATACAACCTGTGCGGATAAAGAATGGGATCAGAAATGACGGCGCATCTATTCACTTCTCGCTCGCACACCCACGAGTGTATAGACGCAAATAGTGTGCGAGCGAGAAGTGACTATTCGCATCTATATGCGCCGCCATTTCTGATCCCATTCTTTATCTGATTACTTCTTCTTCCATCATTACCTCAACTTATCAATACCACATCATCATATCAGCCAATATACGTCCCACGACCTTCACCAGATCGTCGGTCCACGTGTCATATTCGCAGGGTCCGAACACAGATAATACAATCGCCCAGAGTCTTTCTGTTATCTCTCTTTAGCATTCATGTGAGACCTGACCTTTCACCTTGGACAGCTCGTTCTTCATGATGATGAGGGACAGGTCGCTGGTGTCGGACGACAGCTGGAAGGGCACGGCGCACTGACACATCTATAGCACTCACCCTTCATCTCGGACAGCTTGTTCTCCATGATGATGAGGGATAGGTCGCTGGTGTCGGACGACCGCTGGAAGGGCTCGGCGCACTGACACATCTATAGCACTCACCCTTCATCTCGGACAGCTCGTTCTCCATGATCATGAGGGATAGGTCGCTGCCGCTGTCGCTGGTGTCGGACGACCGCTGGAAGAGCACGGCGCACTGACACATCTATAGCACTCACCCTTCATCTCGGACAGCTCGTTCTCCGTTATGATGAGGGAGAGGTAGCTGACGCTGTCGTTGGTGTCGGACGACAGCTGGAAGGGCACGGCGCACTGACACATCTATAGCACTCACCCTTCATCTCGGACAGCTCGTTCTCCGTTATGATGAGGGAGAGGTAGCTGACGCTGTAGTTGGTGTCGGACGAGAGCTGGAAGGGCACGGCGCACTGACACATCTATAGCACTCACCCTTCATCTCGGACAGCTCGTTCTCCGTTATGATGAGGGAGAGGTAGCTGACGCTGTCGTTGGTGTCGGACGACAGCTGGAAGGGCACGGCGCACTGACACATCTATAGCACTCACCCTTCATCTCGGACAGCTCGTTCTCCGTTATGATGAGGGAGAGGTAGCTGACGCTGTCGTTGGTGTCGGACGACAGCTGGAAGGGCACGGCGCACTGACACATCTATAGCACTCACCCTTCATCTCGGACAGCTCGTTCTCCGTTATGATGAGGGAGAGGTAGCTGACGCTGTCGTTGGTGTCGGACGACAGCTGGAAGGGCACGGCGCACTGACACATCTATAGCACTCACCCTTCATCTCGGACAGCTCGTTCTCCATGATGATGAGGGACAGGTCGCTGCCGCTGTCGCTGGTGTCGGACGACAGCTGGAAGGGAACTCGGTCGCGGTCTCGGTCGCGGCGCGCGGGGGCGGCGGGGGATGCGGAGCCGCTCCACGCTGCGCCCACGCTCAGCTCTGACACATTCGGCTCTGGATACCGGGATACTGATCTTTGTTGCTGGAAGTAGAATACAATTTTATTGCAATAGCCTTTTAGATACCTTCTACGCAAGTGCGTCAAGCCATGGACCACGATTTCACAATATACAGTCCGATTACGGTTATTTGGTAAGTGGCAAAAGTCAGCATCAAAAGTAGCTTAACACTTTAGTACTGTGTCAAAGTAATTGTTCTGCCTATTATAGGCAGTTTCCAAGGGGTTCGTTAAAAATTTAACTTCGACATGGTACTAAAGTGTTAAGCTACTTTTGATGCTGACCGTACAACGCCTTCTTGTCAATGTTACAAAAGTGCCTTCTGATCGTGGTCAGTCTTTAAATAGACATAAGATCGGCTCTAGCTGACATTGATAACGATTATCGAAAAGTTCGTTGATCTGCGCGCTAGGCAGTATATGGTATCGTGTCTCTCCCGCAGACGTTCCGTAGTCTGTCTCCCGCTCATTGTAAATACCTACAATATTGATGAGAATATCGTCAGCTAATGTCGAATCAAGCACTTACAATTTTCGTCGGCTTAATAACGCGTTCAGTGGTCTAATTGGTAGAACGTTCACCCGGATTGTGGAAGGTGTGGGTTCGAGTCCCGCCTGAACACGAGATGAATTTTTTCAAGTGTGATATTTACTTAAGAATAAATTGCAAAAGATTGCTATAAAAAATATCAACTATTATTAGTGTAACCAACACTGCTATCTTACATAGATTATACAATTATAAAAAAATCCTTAGGATATCCATCCTAAGGATTTTTTTATACTGTGACTGAGCATATATTTTTAATAGACAAATAATATATCTAACGATTGTCATTATTCTAATTATATTCAATTGTCTTTTTTCAGGGGATTGAATCCTGGACCCCAAGCGCAGCTCTCGTTTAAAGTGAGACCCACCTGCGTCATCGAGGTAGACATAAAAAGAAGTAAAGATGGCCAAGCCGTGTGGTCCCGGCAGAGTAGAATAGGCCACCCTCCCTCTTACCGAGGTGTCGTAAAAGGCGACTAAGGTAAAGCTGCTGGCATGATCATCAGCACCCAGAGAAGGAAAACTCTGCATTTATATCAAAACCCTCGCCAATCCGTCTGCCAAGCGTGGTGAGTATGGCAATTACCCCTCATGTGATTGAGGGAGGCCCGTGCCCCAGCAGTGGGGACTTAAATGGGCTGATGATGAAAGATGGCCAATGTACCTGTAGTCCTAAGAAGTTGGTGTGGTTGTGTGTAGTATGCGGCGAGTCCAGGTTGTCCAACACGTGCGGCCAGTCCGACTCGCTCCCGGCCTCGATGCCGTTCTCCGAGGGGCACTCCTGCGTTTGCCGCCTCAGCTCGTAGTCCAGGTCCTGTAAGACGAGGTTCTATTTACAGATGTTAGTCGTTCTTTGATTTTCTAAGAAAGCTGGAACATAGAATAACCTATTCTAGATGTAAGTAGGTATACATTATAACTATAATGTATCTTACATCGGACTTAGCGGACTCAACCACTCGTGACCACGGCTGCTGTAACGTAGCCGAAACGTCGAGCCAAATATGTGAGTACACAATGTTGTTTCACATAATAAATATCGTGTTAATCCCCGTATAGATACATTATAGTTTTAATGCAACGCGAAAAGCTAAAAAACTAGGTATACATTAAACTTTTTTTTTTGGTAGCAACAGCAGTATCAATGCTCAATACTCAATAATTTATTGCATTCCAAAATTGACATACATTGGTGGTACCTAAATAAGATTATACAGACACAATTTTAGGCCCTGTTGGGTACAGCAAGTTAGATGAGAGGATGACGTCTTTCAAGTCAAATTATTTAGCATGCTTTCCTTCATCGTCGTTATCATTTCAGCCCCACTGCTGGACATAGGCCTCCCCTAATGTTCTCCACACAACTCGGTCCTGTGCCGCCCGCATCCAAGGGATTCCCGAGACGTTCACCAAATCGTCGGTTCACCTTGTGTTGTGTGCATATATGTGGTAAAACAGTATTGTTCTTGTAAATTACTAGTACCTTTGTACCTATGAACATGCCGTTTTTTTTATATGACAATAAGATGTAAATCTCCTTTGATAAGGAAAAAGTCACCATGCTATAATTTTATTTTGATTTAAGACTACAATTCTGAACAAGTAACCTACATGTCCCTAACGTTGTCCATTACAGCACAGTTAATTATAGTAGCATTAATAGTTACTTACTTTACAAATTAAAAAAAACGTTAGTATGGAAAATACAACTTCTAAGAAAATCGCTTTACAAAACGACAGAGGTGAAGATCTAATATTTGTGGTAGTTATGTTAATAAAATCCAAAAACTAGTACAGACAACTGATATTGAACCAAACATGTTTGACATGATGATGAGAAATGGCTTGATCATGCTCATGCTTTTCTATAAATCAGTCATTTCTTTTTTAAAATTATCACTTCTTCAATTTGACAGAAAATCACGTGATTTCCGAATTTGCGTAAAACTGGGCAAAAATTTTACACAAATAGGCCAATATTTTTTTTACATAATGTCGTCACTCTGGCTTTTCGGTTTGAGTTTGGTTAGATAGTTAATAGGAGGTAGATAAACTACCTTATTTGTGTCCAAAACAAACATTCTAATTAGTTTTACGACACAGTTTTAGGAATAACTAACAAAGTGTAAAAAGGACAAAGAATCGCTTAGCCACATTGGCCCTACGCGGCGCCGTAAGAGGTCAGCAATGGCCATTAGGGCAACCAACCTGAAAATTAACAATCTCATCGCTGGTGTTCAATTGCGCAGTGGCCCGTAACGGCCGGGCATCTGAAGAACTCCTCCAATACTTTCCGCGTTTCGGAAAACTCGTACAAGTAGTCGAAAGCGGCCGACCCCGACGGGGGCGAGATATCTCTGCTTTCCGTTACTACCCTCTGGAAATAAACAAAAGACAACTTCAACATTCACCGATCAATTTCTTTTTGTTTATAGTCTCGATCCTGCGCTATATTAATGCGGTGATTCGGGCGATATCGAGTGATTAGGCTCGACGATTGATAAATTGACCGTAAAATGGGTAATTTCACCATTGAATCACATTAACTACTGACATTGGAAGAACTAGTGTCTTCAAAACACATGCAATGCAAGTCGTAATAAAAAAGAAAACTTTACATTTAATTTCATAAACAAGTCATAATTTCATATTGTCCATGTGTATATTTGTTTTCTTTTAGGTGATGTCAAAACTCATTAAAATAGAATTCACCCGTCACATGGGGGCTATATACTCAAAGGTCACATGGTTCAATCTTTTAAATATTATAAAGTGTAGCTCTAATCACTCGACATTGGCAGAATTATATTATATAGATCTGTCGCAAGAGAGCAGTAGCAGCCGTTATATAATAATAAAAAGAAACAATTTCATTCCCCGAACAGCGGGCGGGGCCTTTTAACATACAAGATTTTCTCGATTTTTTCGTAGCGGTTGTGATCACCAATCCGCATTTGGCAAGCGTGGTGATTAAGCCTAATCCCAGCGATGACTTGATTTCTATGATGGAGGCCTTTGCCCTGCAGTGGGACAGTATGTAGGCTGATACTTACCTACTTAATATGGTCTGGAATAGACTTTTCTCTTAACCTCCTCCTAACAAGATATTAAGTTTTTATTGTCAATCCAACTAAAGAGTAAGTATTCTAATAATTAAAAAAAGAACTTTTCATTCCGTTTTTTTCACGATTTCCATTATTAAAGAACAGGATATCACCCTGTAATTTCATCGATTTTAATTCTCAAAAGGGAATCTGATAGGGGGTTCAAATTAAATTGATTCAAATCCTTTCAAGTAGAGCGGTGAGCTTTGAGCAGGTATTAGGTAATCAATCGATCACCACTTTATGAAAAGCTTTAGCTAAATCGTGGTAGCGTGACATTCTCGAGGTCAAGGCTAAAGCCCAAACGAAGGCACGTGACGTAATTTACTTTCTTTGTCTGGTAAATTGTATTGTTCAAATTTGTGGTTGGCTTTTTTACTTACTTTTCATCAATTAAACTGTCGTCAAACAGAAAGAGAGAGAAAATCGTAAATGTTAATGGCGAGAAATCACGCCGTAAACGCTATTGTAAATTCACCCTAGAGGTCACAGCACCACGTTGGGCGCCAAAGTCTTTTTACAAGGCACCTCCAGAAAAACTGAATGACTGAATTACGTTATTAAACCAAGTTATTTAATTTTACGTATTTTTTCCAAGAATAAGGCTTACAAATCGATGATATAAATACTATAAATAGCAAGAATATGTAGGGGCGTGAAGCAGCACTGAGTTTTGCTACGTGGGATGAGGGTACCTGAGTGGGTCTCAGGTACCCTCATCCGAGAAAAGCTTGCAGCGCACTTGTGACTCCACTGGTGTCGCGGGTGTCCATGGGCGGCAGCAATCGCTTACCATCAGGTGACCCGTCTGCTCTTCTGCCACCTATCACATAAAAAAGAGGTATTTATAACTCAGAAACTTTTGGACGAAATTCAAAAAGATTTTCAACGTAATAATATCTCTGATTAACATACCTAAATAAAAATATTATATCCTATTTATTAACAAAAAATAATATTTTTACCAACCTGAGGAAAGCCTGGCCGAGGTGATCTATTCGTGGTCTTTTGAGCTACAACGCCGTACCTCCTCGGCGACCCTTCGTATTCCGCTATAGGCAATTCTCCTATCACTCTAGTAACCCTGTTCTTATCCTCATCACCCGAGAGCCACACTCCTGAGGGACTCGCGTCACTCAACCTCACATCTTCTCTCGACGGAGTGGACTCACTCCCCCCATCACAACTGAGTTCACTCTTATTGTTCAACACATCACTATCACCATTTTTAATATTGTCTATAGTCCTTTTTACACTCATATCTATCTCATCATCACTAGCATCCGGTTCCGTCCTCAAACCTAGAGACACAGAATTCAATATCACTGAAAATAAAAGAAAGAGAAAAAAAGATTTTGTGAATAACAATGGTTAATGGGGAAGGAAGGAAGGATGTTAAACAGAAGGACAGTACACCATGGTTAATGAATACAAATGAACAACAAAAGAGGAACTAAATTTTAAATAAGGTGAAGGTAAACGCCACTAAGTCAAACAAGTACAAAAACGATGGTGTACCGATACAAGAAACAGTAATTAAGGAAACAAAGTATTAATAGAAGAGGGTGGGCAGCGACAAAGCAAGAGCGAACTGTAAAAGCAAAGTTAATGAAGAAAGGTAACATGGAATACATTAAAATTTTGGTGTCCTCATTAGTAAAGAAACCACAATATCTTTATAAAAGAAAATATTTATGATAAGAACATACATAATAGATATTATAGGGTAAAAATTAAAAACAAAGACGATTTGATTTCTAATTCTGGCTAATTCCAGCGACATGTTTTTGTGGATTTATTTAACTTTCTGATAATATATACAAGTTTTTGGGTATTTGGTAAAAAAAGCCGAAATATAATTTTAGTACATGCATGCAAAACGATGCCATATAGTCAGAAAAAATCTGTTGTCCTCTTCGATCATATATCGATGGCTGTCCTATACAAAATTGAATAAATATGCTGCAAAAATAATTAGGTTCTTTTTCGTAAAATATCATTAGGTTGGGAAACCAAAAATTAACGGCTTGTTTTACCTCTTACCAAAAACACATTTCAGTTTAATTTGAATTTCTTTATGAAGCTACATTGTAAAGCACACAAATAGGTTAACATAAATGAAATCACCTTTCCAGTCGTCGTTGTCGTCAAACACGACAACCTCCCCGTCAGCCACCACAGCTATGGGGCTACTTTTGGTGCTGACGTCATTCGTCTTGTGGGGGTCGAGTATGGGCGAGCTGTTCTTGGGAATACCCATGGTGTTTTGCTCGATAATGTCGCCGTTTGTGTATGTCGGCGACGTATGCCGTGACACCATCTTCTTGGGCTCACTGTTTAGCCTATGCAGTGGTATCTGAAAAGATAATTGTTAATCCAATTAGGTCCCCATCTGGATTGGTGATATTTATTTAGCATTGGCGTGTTTCCGAACATCCTCCATCATCCTAAAAGATGATTTTATTCTGACGTAGATGTCAGTGAGAAGCGGCGATCACTTATATAACGTCTCATTCCTCTGAGAAACAATTATGATTGTACGATGCTAGTAGCTAAAGGCTAGTAAATCCCTATTGTAAATTTCTAAGATACTGGAATATTCCGGCTATCGACATCTAGCCCTCATTCTAAAGCGGGGTATGTCGTTTGAGACGAGGTGATCGGTGTGAATTTTCTTGTACAATGTTTATTAATTATTGTTACCTCATTGACATAATTAATGATAGAGACAAAAATGTTTTAGCCGCTCTCAACGGTATGAACTCTACACTACGTTTGAGTTAGGTCGAGCGAGACAGGAGAGAGAGAGAGAGAGAGAGAGAGAGGAGAAAGGGAGAAAGAGAGAGAGAAATAGACAGAGATGGAGAGAATGGGAGGGAGAGATAAACAGTTACCTCATTGGTTAAGTTGTCAGTGGCGTAGTCCACGGTGTCCTTGTTGAGTGAGCGCACCTTATTCCTCATGTTGTGTTTGTGCGTGTTGTTATGCCGCAGCTTGCGCACGGCCTTCGTCCGGCTCTGCGAGTAGATCTCGCGACCTCCCGCTATTTCTATTATCCTAGTAACAAGAAACACAAATCACTACATAGTTTTCGCTGTCTGCCCCTATGTATGCCTAAATCACTAAAACCACGTAGCGGATTCTGATGCGGATTTTTTCAAATACAAAGGAAGGTTTATAAGTATTTAAAAAATATTGCACTCGTGCGATGGCGGGGAAGGTCGCTAGTTGTGTACAAACTATACAAAGTCCTACATCCACCACTGTAGATGTGTTTTCGAGATTCGTTAATCTCTATTCGGGAGAAGATAACGTACCGGCGATGCCATCATCAACATCTGATGTTTATTCCCGGTTGCGTTCAAAGCCAAACTTTTGGAACCCGGAATAAGATTGGCCCAGGATTTGATGACGTAATGTAACGGCCAAAACCTGGCCTCTGCTTGCTTGGATTTGAATTAGATATTTAACTAACAGAATTCTGTTCGAGTTTTTGAATCTATTTTTTAATTTTTTGAATCTATATTTCAAATGTGGGAGAGCCACGCTTATTCATGAATGGGCCGGCACGACCAGAGTGATACCACTGCCTCACAGAAGACCGGCGTGAAGCAGCGCCTGCACTGTGTTTCGCAGTGTGAGTGAGGTTACCGGAGGCCCTATGGGGGGGAAGGGGAAAAGGTTGGCGGCGCACTTGTGACTCCACTGGTGTTGCGGGTGCCCATGGGCGGAGAAATTGCTTGCCATCAGGTGATCCGTCTGCTCGTCTGCCACCTCTCATATAAAAAAAAAACATCAAGTGTGATTGAGATCAAATACCTGCCTATCGTATCATAAAAGATAAAGTGAGAACTGCGATTGAAATAAACTCCACCATATTGTCTAATATAGTTTTAACTACACCATAAACTCTTTCCACTACAGAATAAATACTTTCTATTAAAGCAGTAGCTACCATTTAGACTCGTTCCGTTATATCCCCGTACAAGCAATCTTCAGAGAATAATCCCTCCAGCCTAGGATGACCACGAATTACGAGAAAGCAGAAACCAAAATACGGCTTTTAGATATTTTTTGGGAAACCAGTGACCAGCTACGTAGCTGTATGTGTATCTGCCTTTACAGGCGCACTTTGCTTAGGTTTTTTTGTTATCAATCATCTAGTTTACATTTTTCTCTAGTTATTCATTTGCGAAGCATGATTAACTGAATATCATTGACATTGACGCACCACACTCAGCCAGGACGCAATGCATGATTCTGATTAAGGTGAAGGGTATACCGCACTAGCGACGCCAAATGACTAGCTACTAATGATATAAACCAGATCTATTTTAAACAACTTGGAGGCTTCAGTCTGTCGGTAAACATCTATACTATTTATTTAATAGTTTAATAATTCTTACAACATCTCATACGTTGACCTGATTCCGTACTAAGTAGCTTAAGCACTTGTGTTACAGATATCAGACAACAGAGGAACACAAATATATACTTAAATACATATATTACACCCAGACACCGAACAAACACAAGTGTTCATCGCACGAATGTTTGTCCAGGGTGGGGATCGAACCCACGACCTTTGGCGTAAGAGGCAGGGTCACTACCAATTGCGCCATCCGGTCAGTCAGTTATAGTTAGCTATTTGATCTGGTTTTGCACTAGAATTTTGAATTACCTCCAAAAAAGCAGCCACTTTTGGTGTGAATCAATTTTTTTGGTACATATAAAGACCCAAAATTTGGGCATGGTTATTAAATAAATAGTATAAGTGTTTGCCAAGAGACTGAAGCCCCGTAATTATTTAAAATATATTTGTTTTGGTAGCTAACAATTAAAATCAATTGGCGTCGCTAGTGTGCCCTACCCGTCGCCTTAAACCAGCACATAAGGGGGTACAAATTTTAGTTATAACCACTCTAGAAGAGAGCTGAATCTATCCTTGACATCGAGTCCGTTGTAATTGCAAGGTGGACTCTCCTCTTGCTCACCCATCAGGCTGATGAGAGCTACTATACTGTGTCACTATAAAAAAAAAGAAAGCGGTTGGCTCTAAATAACCGTCGTAGCAAATGAAGAGCCACCGTGGAAGACGATGAGCCAACGGGGATTTCAGACGGGGATTTAATTAATTTCATTTCCAGGGAGGCCATGCGATCTCGCATTGCCTCCCCTAGTAAAAATCCCTAGCTATGCCAATGCCTGTACCAAGACGCTTTGAGATGGAAAATGACGAACGATCAGCAGCCACAGTCGGCCGTCCGCAAGCACGATAATCAGGAAACCCCGTAAAAATACGAGAAATCTGGCCACCCTATTGGACTGCTGGGAGTAGGTACCCTACGCTGCGCTTTTCTGTACGTGACCGCCATTCCGAATGACTTTTCCCCATTGACTGGCGATCTTGGGCTATAAAATGCAATGCAATTTGCTCTTTAGACGTCTTTGTTTGACTATAGAGTAAGTGACTGAAGTTTTAGGGTTATATTTTATAGTTTCTGATATTATTACATGTGGTATGTACAACTGAACCAGTAGAAGCCATATAGTCCGTGAGCCCGTAACTATTCATATTACATTATCTTACTTACACCCTGTGTTTATCTGTGAATATTTACATCCCTCCAACCACGTGTTCTACACCATTCTGAACAACATTTGTTCTATGACTTTTGGAAATTCGCATTATAAAACTTTTTGTACAAAGTCGGTCACGTGACTTGGTCATTTGGTATCCCCAAATCCCCATAACATGTGTGCATGGTTATTTAATTATTTATTAACTTACTTTAAAAAAAGCGATTCCTAAGCCTAAGTATTCAGGATATTAACACAAGAATAGCAAATAAAAACCATACATTTATTTATTTATTCTTAATTGCACAAGAAAATTAAGTACAAATGGCGGACTTAATGCTATACAGATTTCTCTACCAGTCAAACATTAGGCCAATAACAATAACCATTATCTCAAATATTGTCTCTGAGTCCACAGCATCATAGGAAATCGGCGTAAAGCATCGCCTACGCTGTTTCGCTGAGTGAGTGAGGCTACCGAAGGCCTAATCCGGGGAGAGGGGGAGTTTAAAGGTTGGCCGTGCTTGTGGCTCCACCGGTGTTCGGCGACGCACTGGAATTCGGTGCGTTGCCGCTGGTTTGGCTTTTTTTTCTGTATTGGTTCGGCTTGGCTTTCCAGTAATACATTATCTAAATACAAGAATCATACAGTAAATTATATGCGATAGGTACATTTCCTTACCTAGAATCCCTTAGTTTGTAAGTGCCCCCTTTAGAGTTGAGTATGACGAGCTGCCCCTCCCCCCCCTCGTCGGAGGAGCCGTTGTTCACATTGTTGTCCCGCTCCCCCCTCTCGCCCCTCTCTCGCTCCAGCCCGGAGTTCAGTCTGTAACAGACAAAGAGTTGGATTTAATGACGTGTTGAAGTTCTAGGATCTATGACAGGGCTATAGTATAAAACACCATACCAAACACAGTGTATGTAATGACTGCCTCGGTGGCGCAATGGTTCGCACTTTAAAGCGACGGTTGCGCTTGGGGTCCCGAGTTCGATCACCGGGTCGGGCCAAAATTTGTAGCTGAGTTTTTCTGTTAAGAAATTCTCAGTGTTGGCCCGGATTCTGGAAGTTGGCGGTCTTGTACCCCCTTAAGTAAGGTCCTGCGCCTAATCCCTCTTCGGTCGTCGGTGTCCCATCGAAATAAGAGGGTATATTTGTTTTGATATATTTACCCGAAGGTTGTCTGGTAGAAATTGCTTTCAGCGATAAGACCGCCGAAATTGTACACAAAATTTCTGTAATGCCTAGTACTTAAGTTGTGTATTTTGTGCAATAAAGCCTATCTATCTATCTATCTTCCACTTTTTACGCGCGTTTTCTTCCGTCTGCCACAACCATCTTTATCTAAGTTATAAAGTAAAGATCTGTGACTTGGCGAAGTCTAATCGCGAAGTACTTTTTTGTACTTGTCTAATAGACAAAGAGATATATTTAATGACGTTCTACGGTCTATAACGCGGTGTAGTTTGATCGCGGAGTACTTTGCCGTCCTTGTCTAACGTGGAAAGTTAGACTGGGAAGTTGGTAGCGTCTTTGAAGTGAAACTTAGTCTTTGAGATCAATTTGGCGTTTCTAAGTGTGTTTTAGGTCACGTATTGTATTTTAACGTTATACAGGGTGTATTAGTAAACAGTTTAATACTTCTAAGCACGTATTCTATCCGTTATTAGAAAGAAGTTTTCAGAGTTTGTTCTAAATGACTAGTGAACTCGTGTTTAGGAGGATCTAACTTACCGATACAAACTGAATGATTCCCGCACCAAAACAATATTGAATCTGTTTGTGTTGGGTCTGTCTTTATGGTAAGTTCGTTAGATATATAGATAGATAGAACTTAAGCTATGGTTCGTTGTTTCTGGTTTCCATGGTGAAGTGATAGCCGAAGTTAGGAACCAAGAGAATGTGATGTTGCCTATGTGATATTGCCTAAATTTGTTATGAATGGCGGATTGAGACGCTGGGTTAGATTCTGGTCAGAAAAATTTTTGTTTGTAGCAGTGCTTTGTTCACCATTCAACACCATTTTAATTTGTGCAGAGATAAAAAGTCAGCCTGTACGTCAAAAAAAAACATTTTTAATTATTACCTTCCGGACAACGATGGAGACTTAAAAAAGGCGAAATCGTCGAGGTACTTAGTCATTAATTTAACCAAAAACATCTTGCTACACAATAATTATACACTTTGCGAAACACAAACTTCATGCGAATATCCACGGATCAGTTTAAAAAAACAAACTGCGAAATTCAACTTTGAAAAACAAGGAAAGAACAGTAATCAATTATTTAAAATTCCGTTGAAAAAATAACACAGATTTTAAATATGGAACCCTTCGTGAATACATGTTGCAGAGTACAAAGCAAAGTTTAGTCGAAAAGTGAATGAAATACGAGTTCAGGTGGCATGTCGGATGCATGCACGTGAACGTTGCAAAACCTTGGGTGGGGTAACACTGGCCATTAGGGATGTCTAGGCCTTTCACTTTTATTGTACAGAATCAATGCTGCATCTAATAGAACACGGCATTTTTTTTCCAATGTATTTTTTGTTGGACTATAGGCCAACGCTGGGTCACAGTCGTTTCAATTATTTTTTCCCTAATTTTTATTTCTTGTTTAATTATTACTCAATCATTCATTGCATAATATGAATACCTAATACATAGATCTTTAAATTAACATTGAGCCACCCAAGCGTCCGATGCTTGTCATGAAAAACCAAAGAATTAGGAATTTATACTTAACTTATTATTACAACTGAATTATGTAGAACATAAATAAAATTAAAATAAGTTAAATATTCTTCGAAGGAACTTATTTCGGTCACATTCGATTTTATTCACTAAATTATACTTGCATAAGAAATAAGGACAATGATGTTATTTAAGATTTAGCAGAATCAAAATAATGACGCATATTTTTGGTCAATAATAAAAATTACGAGTATAACACGGACGCGCAGTAAAACAGCGCCAGCACTGTGCGTCGCCAAGTGTGCGAGAGTATCGTAGGCCCAATTAGAGGCGAAGGGGGTTAAAAGGTTGGCGTGTGTGCACTTGTGGCTCCATGGGTGTTGCGGGTTCGCGGCAGCAATCGCTTACCATCAGGTGACAGATGGTTGTGTTTTGTTTCCCGGTAAGGTGCCACTAAAGAGAAGAGAAGACGTAACCCTAACACACTGAGGCTCACGCAGTGGACCGACGCCACCACTAAGCATACGTCACTATCTTGAACAAGTTGGTACAATGAGTCCAATGATTGTAGTGTACATAATACATCTCTATTTTTTTTTTGTTCTGTTACGGGGAAAAGACGGAACACCTGGTCCTGGCTATAATAAAATGAAGTAGTTATTCAGCGTAGCATCCCCAATCTCTGCCATAAAATCGACCCTTAAAAGTATGTCGAGCTTGCTACATCAACAAAGTCCAATAAGGTACACGGCTGAACGAGGTCGTATACGTTTTAGTGCAGTGCACAGCACTCCACTTTGAATTCAAGCATTTACAAATGCAAGGATTGCGACCAGTGGGCCCAGGTGCAAATAAAAAATGGGCCCCCCATTACCCAACCGGTCACTCCGCCCGCAGCTTGTCGTCTTTCTTTCTTCTTTCGATTTTCTCTCATCAGTTGCCATGATTAAAGTCAGCTTGCAACCTGTCATATTTATTTTGAAATAGGAAGAATCTAAAGTTCAGTTTGATCGAGTATCTGGTATGGATTTTGTGGGCCCGCTGAGCTTGGGTGCACCAAGGCAATGCCTCTCCTAGCCTTTAGGTAGCTACGCTACGAATGCGGCTCCCTCGTTCGCAACTCCCGGATGTAAGCTGAAATGAGCAGGGAAAATCCTGGATATTCCGACTTGGACATAGCAACTGTCGAGTCTTATAATGGCGGCTATTAAATTACTCGTGTACGTTCTTTTGCATGCAATGATACATGTTTTGGATTGCCGCTGCATTTTTATATGCAGTGCTTGTGGAAAGGCGGCACTTTCTTTGAAATGTTACTGCAGTTGCGCTTTTAAAAAAATACAAATCATTTATCGCATTTATGTTGTGAATTACATGCCTTGTAAACAAAAAGGTCCCTGTTTACAGCCACGTCAGTGTGGGAGAGTCGCTTGACGTGAAACTTATGTTGCATGGGAGTATATTTTCAGTATATAGTGAAGGGATACATCTTTACGGCAAGAGTGAACAGGCATCTTCCAAGCGAACGCGTTACATCCTAGCCCTAATCGCCACTTTCCATCAGGTGAGATTGTGGTCAAGCGTTGGCCTACAATTCATAAAAAAAAATGAAACGTACAAGATAGTTTGATTTGCATCTTCCGTCCCATTGTTAGATGGAAGGAATAAAGATGAAAATACATTATTACGTAACACACACAACATAGTCGCCGTGGCAGTTATTATAAGCAACAGAAAAAAACTATATTACAATACTTCATCACAGACAACAAAACAATATACATTTACAGGGCATTCATAGCAAAAAAAGATAGGATGAAGAAAAAAAAAACGAGGTAAGACTGTCTTTGTGTTCAATTTTAAAAAGAGAGTACGAAACTCCAAGCAAAATGCATTCTCTAGATAAGAAAAGCGTGTTAAAACACATTATTATGAAAGAGAATATTTCATTCTAAAAACGCCTTGTTTTAAATCCCTTTGATCGGTGATTTGTTCTCATCTGTTCAGACGCAAACTTTTGTATGGCCTTTTTGTTCCCTTTTGTTTCTTCAAAGTTAATATTGCAGAAGTTGACATCAACTTTGTTACTGTAATTAATTATGTCCAGGGTTTAATGAAGTCCCTCAAGATTGGTTAAGAAGTTTCAAGGGAGTTTCTAAGAAGTCACAGATACTAGATATATAATAAATTAACTCTTTATCCTGTAAACTTGAATAAAGCAGAAGCGCAAACTACATTTAATCAATTAACCACAAAGTACAATGAAACAAATTCCAAACATTTACATTACTAATTTTCATGACTGTTACAAATTTTAAGGTAAAGATTAAACATACCTTTAGGATACGATACTCACAATTATGTACAGCATCCTGCTTCCTGCCTGCAAATAACACGAAGTATCTCTCTCCTTGTCACATCAGTATCTATCTTTGCCGTATAAATCTGAGTGATACCTTTGAAACTCATCAGCGTTACCATGTTGTACCTCTCACGAGTTAGACCCACCAGATTGCGTGTTCACCACTATTTTACATAGCGAAACTAGTAACATTTTGGAAACTTGGGGAAGAGCCGCGTGATCCCCTCGCCAACGTCAGAGCCGGGCGTGGAGTCACCCGCAGCGCATCCAGACCACACACAGCTTTGAGCAGTAAATCTCCAGCTGATGCGCTCACCTGTCGTGTTGGTGCTACATGTTCTTCGGACGGCACTTGGGTAATAGCCACGTGATCCGCTCGCCGACGTCAGAGCCGGGCGTCGGAGTCAACCGCAGCGCGTCCAGGCCACACATAGGTTTGAGCAGTACATCTCCGTTGATGCGCGCTCACCTGTCGTGTTGGTGCTACATGATCATAAGGCGGCGCTTGGGTAAGAGCTGCGTGATTCACTCGACGACGTCGGAGCCGGGCGTGGAGTCAATCACAGCGCGTCCAGGCCACACATAGCTTCGAGCAGTACATCTCCGCTGATGCGCTCACCTGTCATGGTGGTGCTACATGATCATAGGGCGGCATTTGAGGAAGAGCTGCGTGATTGGCTCGCCGACGCCGGAGCCGGGCGGGGAGTCACCCGCAGCGCGTTCAGGCCACACACAGCTATGAGCAGTAAATCTACGCTGATGCGCTCACCTGTCGTGTTGGTGCTACATGTTCTTCGGGAGGCACTTGGGTAATAGCCACGTGATCCGCTCGACGACGTCAAAGCCGAGCATGGAGTCAACCGCAGCGCGTCCAGGCCACACATAGGTTTGAGCAGTACATCTCCGTTAATGCGCGCTCACCTGTCGTGTTGGTGCTACATGATCATAGGGCGGCACTTGGGGAAGAGCCTGCGTGATCCGCTCGCCGACGTCGGAGCCGGGCGTGGAGTCACCCGCACTGCGTCCAGGCCACACATCAGCTTTGAGCAGTACATCTCCGCTGATGCGCTCACCTGTCGTGTTGGTGCTGCATGTTCTTGGGGCGGCACTTGGGGAAGAGCCGCGTGATCCGCTCGCCGACGTCGGAGCCGGGCGTGGAGTCGCCCGCGCCGTCCGCCCGCAGCGCGGCCGCGCTCATGTCGCCGCCACGGTCACGCCCCAATGGCTCCTAAGACAATACGAGGGGCGTTTAATCCACTACTCTGCATGCACATGTAACAGTCGTGCATACTAAGGAAACTTGCAGGCCGTCTTTGATGCTTTAATGGCCTGGTGATGGTGGAGATGAGACGGTGAAATAAAATCAGTATTTTAATGTATTCAATCATAATCATAAATCTTTACGGTTTCATTGTGGAATTGGGTTAGTTTAGTGCAATATTTATATAATGCTATTTTGATACTGTGGATCTAGAATCAAATAATAATGGTGTATTCATTTGAAAGAAATACAATTTACTATAATGTCGTCTAAAAAGTCTATGAACGTATTTTTTTATTACTGTGGGTCTAGAATCAAATAATAATGGTACTATGAGAATTTGTAGTCTATCAGGTAAAAATACCTAATTTATTAAATAGTAACTGTTAAAAATTTAATTTTTCCAAAGTATCGTGTACTAAAGATTTAGTATAAGCCCATGTGTTCTAAATTTTCTGAAGAGATACGTCGTATTTCAAGAACTGACTGCCTCGGTGGCGCAATGGTTAGTGGGTCGCACTTTAAAGCGACGGTTGCGCTTGGAGTCCCGGATTCGATCCCCGGGTCGGGCCAACATTTGTACCTGAGTTTTTCTGTTAAGAAATTCTCAGTGTTAGCCCGGAGTCTGGAAGTTGGCGGTGTTGTACCCCCGTGCCTCGGAAAGCACGTTAAGCCGTTGGTCCTGCGCCTAATCCCTCTTCGGTCGTGTCACACTAGTGTCCCATCGAAATAAGGGGGTACGGGAATAGAGATTGCACTTGTGTCTGCGCAAATACTTGTGCACTATAATATGTCCTGCGTCGATGGCTGATCGCTGAGATTGGCCGCCATGACCGAAATGTCGGTTTGGAGGACATAATATCAATAAACTGTTCCCTAGTAGGTGCATTAATTGAGTTCTCTATAAGCAGGTTTTTGTTTCCGGCGGACGTTACATTGAGCCTTGACCTATCATAGTCACCAGAATTAATTTTCATGACCTATTTAAAGCTTTTCATTCGTGTGAACTATCTGGGGCAGGTGTTTGCACAAGGCTAGTACTAGTTAGTTAAGTTTTGCTTTATTTTTTTTCTAATTTAACATAAGCCCCCTTATTACAAATCGTGAACTAAGGATAGTCGCGTGACTAAATTCCTGTCATCCCCTTTTTCGACTTCAAAAAAAGGTGCTTCTCAATTCGACTTGTATATACACGAAGACTTTTAATCGGTGATCAGGACCTACTGATTCCGACCCAGTGGATGATGGCCATTGATATAGTAATAGTGGTTACATGTCAGCGTTCCATTTTTTTTTTCTTGTCTGGGACTTTAAGTAAATAACTATTGATATGGTCATCCTACTCCTCCTTGTTACAAATAAAACCTCTTCATAAGTACAGGTACAGTGATGATAACAAACCTCATTAGAGATTTAAAGTTTTTCATGTTATTGGTAGAAAACTGTCAAATGGCAGACAACGTCAGACGACTTTTACTTATTATCTACTTTATCTTATTATGACACGTGTACATGATTCAGAAAGATAAACTGTTCTGAAGTAGGCATCTATCAATAATGATTGATGACGTATCTTCTTCACTTCATAAAAATGTAGGAAGACCATACATTCCAATTAAATTTAGATATCTAATAAAATTTAAAATAAAACCTAAACACAAAGAAAACATGTAACTACTAGGTATTACTATAGCAATGGCCATGATCCACCTAGTCGGAATCAGTAGGTCCTGATCACCGATTACTTTGCCATTTATGAACCGATTTAAATTATTCTTTATTAATTATTTTGATGTTTTTGATGGCGGTTTTTTTTACATTGCGAGTTGGAACGGGATGGCTTCTGCTTTAGTACGGTAATAACTTTATATCACGATTTATAATAAGGTGGGAGGCGTTTTTACCTAATTTTCAAGTGTAGAAATTTAATGAAAACTATTTGGTGCAATAAAGAAAACCTATTTGGAATTGACATGAAAAGTTATCTTTACTTTATTATTTACAATAATGAGGATTTTCGCGTGTGAAAAATCCGCTAGATGGAGTACTATAGGAGTGAGGTCCATATACAATGTGAATGGTTATTTTTAACCTGATCTGTCAAAATGTCAATTTGACAAACTAAACAACCAATGCGGTCGATGTTGGACCACAGTCCAACAGAACGCCATCTTGCGGAATTTTCACACGCGAAAACCCTCATTGCATGCGGTTCAGATATTTTATTGAAATGGATACGTCATACCCATTTTGTAGATTTGCACTTCATGAAATTCTTCATTCCATTTCATTTTAATAATTCTATGAAATTATCGCGTTTCAGGAAATGTTACTGACTTTTAAGAGTAAATCTGCGTAAATCTGATTAAATAATATTTGAGATTGATTCAGATCGTGAATCATGATTCAGTTGGTCTGGTTGCCCTGTTAAGGGTTGCAAAGGTCAGACGGCAGTCGCTCCGTCGTACCATGTTGTAATTACGAATCCAGAGGGTTAACCTTAAAGCAGTTTCCCTCTCTTTCAAATCGGAGTTTCCCTCTCTTTCACACGCGCTGTGTGTCTCCTTTGTTTTGATGAGACAGGTATGTTCTCGTTCGTTACGGGACGGCTTTAAATTAAGCCACCACCACCGCACCCCGAGCTAAGAAACGACAACTTTGGACGGGTCTGTATTGTATTTCAATTTCAAACTTGACTTTAGAGTTTATTGCTACTCCATAATCCTTAATTCACTCCTACCACGAAGTCCGATTGTCCTATGAAACAAGACCCAGTTATGACAACATTGGCACAATGCCCCATGTTAATGGCCTTAACTGCCCACCGAAGTATCGAGCGGCTATTATACTAGTTGGCAAAACCAAACATGTGTTCAATCCTTTGGAGATTAATAGTTCGATAGGACAGAGAGCCTATGTCATAGCTAGACATTCCAGAAGTTGGTATAGGACCGTTATCCGACCGATAACTTTTTATACAATAGTCAGATAGCTTTATCGAGAAGCTTGGATTCGCTAGCACCTCGGTAAGAACCGCGTGATCCGCTCGCCAACGTCGGAGCCGGGCGTGGAGTCAAGCGCAGCGCGTCCAGGCCACACATAGGATTGAGCAGTACATCTCCGTTGATGCGCGCTCACCTGTCGTGTTGGTGCTGCATGTTCTTGGGACGGCATTTAGCGGCATGAAATTTCGTATGCCGCAAAGTAGGCTATGTCACTCTGCTTCCCTTCAACTACCTATCTCCACCAATTCGTCGCTGCGTTTTGCCGTAAAAGATGGATAAACAAACAGACAGACACATATACTTTCCTATTTATAGTATTATTTTGAGGTAGATTAGTGATTTTGAGGGTAAAAGGTCTGTTTTTCAGGACCTTGAGCGTACTCTTTTTTATAAAGGTCGGCAACACATTAGCGATCTCTCTGATTTCGCGGATGTTCATGGGCGGCGTTGATTACTTTCCATCAGGTGACTCACTTGCTCGTTTGTCACCTCTAGCATAAAAAAAAACACTACAATCTGGACTGGAATCTTTAAGGTAAAAAAAGAACAGGCATCTTCTAAGCGAACGCGTTACATCCTAGACCTCATCGTCATTTTCAATCAGGTAAGATTGTGGTCAATAGATCTTAAGAAAAAAACATGTTACAAATATAAGAGTTTTTCACACTTCCAACAGTTGCGCTTGAGGTCTTGGGTTCAAATCACGTCAGGCCAAAACATATTGTACCTTCGGTTAAATAATTCCTAGTTTCATCAACTCGTGGTCTAGAACCGGTCTTGGAACTCCCTGTCCCAAAAAGCACTTAGTCGTCTTTGGTCCACCGTACGATCTGTCTCTGGTTCATGGGCCATCTAAATATGAGGTTAAGTAAGGAAATACAGAATGCACTTTTTTATGATAGAGGCGACAAACGAGCAAGCGAGTCAACTGATGGAAAGTCATCATCGCCGTCCATGAATTGCACGTACACTTGTAAGCTAAAATATATCCCGATTATTGACGTCAGCCGCCGAATCAGCAGGAGGACATGATTGAAGCATGTACCTACCCAGTACAAATGGTGTAATACAAAAGAGATATTTTGTAACACAATTCAGTCGATCCTACTACAAAATGAATAGAATAGTAAAGCATTTTCGTTCCCCGAACATCACTGTGATGTCATAGACAAGAAATACGTGACAAGAATAGTGACAAGGTCAGGACTCTAGGAAGGGGTTTAAACCTGACGGATGCTGGACACAAAAAGCGGAAGCAAGTATTGACTGGTCGGATCGCGCACTTGGTAGTGACCCTGCCTCATGCACCAAAGGTTGTGGGTTCGATCCCCACACAGGAGTAACATTCGTGTGATGAAAAAAAAAATTATGCTTATTTATATAGGCGGACAAACGAGCAAGCTATGAAGCTAGTCACCTAATGGAAACTAATCAACGCCGCCCATGAACATCCGCGAAACCAGAGAGATCGCTAATGTGTTGCCGGCCTTTTAAAAAAGAGTACGCTCGTGGTCCTGAAAAAACAACCTTTTTACCCTCAAAATCACTAATCTACCTCAAAATAATACTATAAATGGGAAAGTATGGTGTCTGTCTGTTTGTTTATCCATCTTTTACGGCAAAAACGGAGCGATGAATTGGTGGAGATAGGTAGTTTAAGGGAAGCAGAGTGACATAGCCTACTTTGTGGCAAACAAAATTCCAGCTGCAGCACCAACACGACAGGTGAGCGCATCAGCGGAGATGTACTGCTCAAAGCTATGTGTGGCCTGGACGCGCTGCGGGCGACTCCACGCCCGGCTCCGCAAGCGACCTTTTTAAAAAAGAGTTTGTTCGGTGTCTGGGTGTAATTATATATTTAAGTATGTATATTTTTAATTCCTCTGTTGTCTAATATGCGTAACACAAGTGTTTAAGCTACTTAGTGCGGAATCAGGTCAATACATGAGTTGTTGTATGAATTCATTTTAGGAATCGGGATCGATAAAAACGAAGACAAGACTTAGCTTCTCGTTGGCTTAGAATTCAATTTCCAATCCACTGCCAAAAAGTAAACATGGCGCCAAAGGTGAAAAACCTCAGTTTAAAACTTAATAAAATGTATATTGCATAAATTGAAATCAGATTAAACAATGGTTAAAGCCTAAAAATCCTAACGTTTTCTGAATTAAAAATAATTGTAACATAAGGAGCGTTGGTGTTAAACAGGTATGAATAGTATTTCCGCAAGCACGGTGTCAACGCTCTTAGATGGCGCTGTCTGCCCACTAACTACGCAAATGCATTTTTATTTCAGCTCCCAACATTGAAAGGCGTTTTAAAGCTTCCAGTATGGGGAGAACAGACGGCCAGTTGGGGCGGAAAGGTCCTCGAATGGAGGCCACGTACAGGAAGTCGCAGCCGTGGCAGGCCCCCCACAAGGTAGACCGATGATCTGGTGAAGATCGCGGGAATCCATTGGATGCGGGCGGCACAGGACCGATCTGTGTGGAGAACATTGGGGGAGGCCTATGTCCAGCAGTGGACGTCTATTGGCTGAAATGAATAATGGGGATACATGCCTATTATATTCAAGCGTCGTAGATAAAGGGAAACTCAGATACGGATGCACAAAAACCTCCGAGCCTCACATATGGGGTTATTTCGCTACAAACGGGCTGATGACCCGAGCCGCGAGGGACCAACTCAAGCCACTGCCTAACCTCTAGACAGATCAATAGTTAAAATATTTCGTAGTATAACATACTAAAAGGTATGTTCTAGTCCCATCGTAATCTTTTTGCCGTGCAATCCCGCCGATGACGTGTGCCGCGTGGCACCGCCTGAGACCGCTGCCAAACTACAAAATCGATACAGCATTAGCAGTGCGGTAGACGTGGGTAGCTCGTTACTGAAATGACTCAGTGATCCGACCCAGCCAAATGACACACTGTTCCGAATCCCTAATGTTCGCTCCGAATGTATCATTCGACTCAAATGGAACTCGTGGTCAATCGGTACGCGGTAGTAATCTCTCTCACTGATACGGATGAGCCGAATTATCCGAGTGAGCCGAATGATCCAAATGAGCTGAATGATCCGAGTGAGCCGAATGATCCGAATGAGCGGAATTATCCGAATTCAGAGCGAAAGAGGTAAGCCGTAGACTGGTCTGGGTGAATTGGTAACCGTCTTTCTATGTATTACAGGGGGGAAAGAGATAGGTATATTACATGGCACAGCAGAGAGATATTCATTTGTAACAAAATCAATTAATCACAGGATCTATCTGAGAGTTGATGTTCCAAATGATTCTAATGAAGCGTTTCACTGTTCCGCATCTTTGCACTGATCCAGATGCAAATGTTCCAATCTTTTGAATGATACGTTTTGGCAGGTCTAGAGTGCGGCCAAGAAGGCCTACAACGATACCGTCCCACCAACGTCGTCAGCCGGAAAATTGTGTCCGAATATTGTTATTTACTGCATTCTAAAATGTACAGTGGCGGACAGGTCATGCTATACAAAACTGTCAAATTTCCTCAATCGATTTCGAACTCAATGTGTAACAATATAAGGTTTATAATCGAATGAAGAAATTTGACAGTTTTGTATAGCTTGATGTGTCCGCCACTGTACATACATTGGTGGTATGTTCATTCTAGAATGCAATAAATTATTGATTATTGAGTCCCATAACGAACGAGAATGTTACCTGTCACGTCCAAGCGAAAGAAACGCACAGCTCGTGTGATAGGGACGGGGATAAACCGTTTGACCGTGGACGAGCCACGCTTCGGCATGAATGGGCCGGCTCGACCGGATTAATACCACGGCCTCATAGAATACCGGCATGAAGCAGCACTGTGCTGTATTTCGCTGCATGAGTAAGGGTACCGAAGGCCCAATCCGGGGGAAAGTGGGGTTAAAGGTTGGCAGCGCAATTGTGACTCCACTGGTGTGTCACGAGTGTCCATCGGCGGCGGCTATCGTTTACCATCAGGTGATCCGTCTGCTCGTCTGCCACTTATCACATAAAAAAAGCAACGCCCTGGACCCCAATTCTCGTGCTCGTGATATTTTGAAAACATGGCGGATATCACCTGATAACCATACAAAAAAACTATGTTTTAGTGATATATGTCGAATGAAAATAAATGTCACGAGCACGAGAATTGGGCTCCTGGTCCGTCTGACCTTCGCCACCCTTTAACCGGGGAATCGCGACACCAGTGGAATCACAAGTGCGCTGCCAACCTTTTCCCCACGGATTTGGCGTCCGGTACCCTCACTCACGCAGCGAAACACAGCACAGTGCTTCTTCACGCCGGTTTTCTGTGAGACCGTGGTATCACTCCGGTCGAGCTGGAATATGGTCCAACCGTACCCCGGGCTCGAAAGCGACAGCTTTGGCCGCAACCAGGAATAATACGCTGAGATAAAATGAGATATTATTTCTATTTTTAGTTCAAATTAATTATGTACTTACGTGCGAGCAGATTCAAAGTAAATGAGTATTTTGCTTATTAAACCCATTTATTGGGCTAGACAAATAAGCTAGCAGCTAGATAGTAACCACAAGTCCCGAAGCACCAAAGTTCCGAAATGCCTAAAGTGACCATATCTTTTTCTCAAAACGGGACATCGGCTTTTTCGCTATTAGCTGTTTAGCTATTGTCATAAAGCACAAACACTTACACCGTTATTTTTATCGTTTACACCACGAAAACTTCTTATCGTATCGTAATATCGTGAATAAAGTCCGTTTAGCACGTTAGATCAACAAAATAAGCGGAAAAATATCAGCTTACAAAATAGAATAGTTCCATACAAAATAGAATATCCACCCGGCAATAATTTTAAAAGCAGCCCATTTTATCAGCAGTGGCAGACAATCCGTAACACCTGCGAAGTCAGAAATGCGCGCCTACGTTTAACTCCTCTCTCCTGCCGATCGGACATTCGGTACTATCACTCGTTTGGCAAAACACAGTGCAAGACCTCCATCACGCCATTATTCCCATTTCGACCGTGGGAGAGCCACGCTTCGGCATGAATTGGCCGACTCGACCGGAGTTATACCCGGCCCCACAGAAAATTGGCAGCACTGTGCTGTGTTTCGCTGCGTGAGTGAGGGTACCGGAGGCCCAATCTGCGAGCAAGGGGGGTTTAGAGGTTGGCAGCGCACTTATGACTCCATTGGCGGCGGCAATCGCTTACCATCAGGCGATCCGTCTGCTCGACTGCCGCCTATCACATAAAAAAAATCTGTGACGCCGTGGTATACTCCAGTCGAGCCTTCATGCAAGAGCGTGGCTCTCCCATTTCTAGTGAAAACCGGGACTGTCCCGTTCAAAACGGGCCGTCTGGTCGTGTTAGTTACGCCGGGTGGCGCGCGCCATTCCCGGGCGAGACGCGTTTATTGCTCCGGACGAATGCGAGATATGCAGCCTTAGTTGTTTTAGTTCTTACTTCCAAGTTAATAACTAAACCTAGGCATTAGATGCGACAAATGGGCAAAGCTTCTAGCGTTTGCCTGTAGACTAGGGTTTTCTAGGATCGGGATAATAATGAATGAATCTTTATTTGACACTAGCGGCCCGTCCCGGCATCGCACGGGCATTAAACATTACATTTAGATTTGTTAATTTTAACCGAATACAGTTTATTTTTTAATTTTTTTTTAACTCGTGATATCTTTTGAATGGATTGTCAGAATCGAATAATTCAAAAAGTAATATAAAGATATTGAAGCAGTCTTAAATAATACATCATTTATTTTGATAAGGGTTAATACCAAGGTACAAATAAAGAGCTTTTTGTAGCGGTGGTATTTTAATTTCTTTTTTTCAATAAAAAAACGCTTATTGTGACATGACTGTAATAGTTAGAGATATGCTGCCGCTGATTTTTTGTAGATAATGGTGTGTTCTAAAAAAATGTAGTATATCATTTTGTTCTATCATCAATAGTTTTCGCAGCGCACGCGATGTAAGGTAGTTTTTTGATATTTTTTTCACACCTTGGATTACGTTATCGTAATTTTAGTAAGGATGCCTATTTTTTTTGAAAATGAAATATAGCCTATGTCACTCAGGAATGATGTAGCTTTCCAACAGTGAAAGAATTTTTCAAATCTGCCAAGTAGTTTCGGAGCCCAATTCATACAAACAAACAACAAACAAAAAATCAAACCTTTCCTCTTTATAATATTTGTATGTATAGACAATCACTAAAAGAACGTACAGATAATACGCAAAGAACAATACAATAACATAGATACTTAATTAAGAAGACGGTTTTATTTTATGTGATAGGTGGCAGACAAGCAGACGACTCGCGATGGCAAGCGTCTGCCGCCGCCCATTAAACCCCTCTTTCCCCCGGATTAGGCCTCCGGTACCCTCACTCACGCAGCAAAACACAGCATAGTTCTGCTTCACGCCGGTTTTCTGTGAGGCCGTGGTATCAATTCGGTCGAGCCGGCCCATTCGTGCCGAGGCGTGGCTCTGGTGTCCGATAAATCGACTACTTACAATATCTACGTTTCTTGCGCATGCGCTTATGTAACTTGCTGTTTACGTTACGTTTTGTAAGTGCAGTGGAAGTGGGCCACTGGTCGAACTAAACCGATTTATTCGACCACTCTCTCACCAGCCCCGGCAGCCGTGATCGTCTAGTGGTTAGGACCCTACGTTGTGGCCGTAGTAACCCAGGTTCGAATCCTGGTCACGGCAGTGAAAACTGTCACGGCGGGGCTATGTTTTTTTGTAATTTTGGGTTCATTCAATTTTAAACACTTTAAGGATTAGTGCATAGAGTCGGTTATTTGGTACGTGGCAAAAATCGGAATTAATGCTTTTTCCTTCACAAGTTTAAGTAGTTTTGACATTTTCCCATAGGAAAATGTACAACGCCCGCTTGTTCATATCACCGAAGTGTCTTCTGATGATAATTGCACTACGAGTATTGTCTGGGATTAGTGTATGTTTGTTTGAGACCCAATCGTTAGTCAATTTATTTGTTGCAAATGTGGTGAAAAAAGGGGAGGAAATATGACATAAATTGTAGGTTCTTCATTATTTTCTTCGAAAATTTTGGATGTGTTTTTTTTTGTTTCAAACATTAAAACTGCTTTATAACACCGTTTTAGCTAAGAGAGGTTTATTGAACGTTTATGAATAAAGCACTATTAAGGTGACGGGCCCTCACTCTTACCGAGGTGTCGTTGGCCGTGTGGTCCCCGGCAGAGTAGAATAGGCCACCCTCACTCTTACCGAGGTGTCGTAAAAGGCGACTAAGGTAAAGCTGCTGGCATGATCATCAGCACCCAGAGAAGGAAAACTCTGCATTTATATCGAAACCCTCGCCAACCCGTCTGCCAAGCGTGGTGAGTATGGCAATTACCCCTCATGTGATTGAGGGAGACCCGTGCCCCAGCAGTGGGGACTTAAATGGGCTGATGATGATGACTATTAAGGTGACGGGAAGCGACGCCGATCGATTTTAAGTTTTAGCTACTAAACCGGATCTATTTCAAAAAAAAATCAGGGTTACAACCTCTCGGCAAAGCTTAAGTGGCAGTGGGCTGGCCGTATTAGCCGCAGAACCAACAACCGATGCATGGGGTAAACGAGTTCTAGAGTGGAGACCGCGTCTTGGCAAACGTAATGTAGGGCGCCCTCTGGCTAGGTGGGGGGACGATCTGTGCAGGATGGCTGGCAAGAGCTGGATGCGAGAAGCCACATCACATAGATCACAGTGGCGAACAATTGGAGAGACCTACGTCCAGCAGTGGACTGCGATAGGCTGATGATGATGATGAGCGATGAGAACCGCAGGGAAAAAAAGGGGCCTTAGCGCAAACCGGATGTTACCGAATTGGAGTTTTCACCCTTGCACACGCGCTGTGTGTCCTTTATTTGGATGCGATAGATATAGTCGCGCTAAGGCTCTAGGTATGGTATGTAAATTCTACCAGAAAGTTTTCCTTAAGTATAAAACATGAGGCCCATCTTTCCTTCTTAATACAGTCAAATAGAGTGAGGGTGGCCTATTCTACTCTGCCGGGGACCACACGGCAAAAGGCGACTAAGGTAAAGCTGCCGGCATGATCATCAGCACCCAGAGAAGGAAAACTCTGCATTTAAATCAAAACCCTCGCCAACCCGTCTGCCAAGCGTAGTGAGTATGGCAATTACCCCTCATGTGGTTGAGGGAGGCCCGTGCCCCAGCAGTGGGGACTTAAATGGGCTGATGATGATGATGATGACAGTCAAATAATGTTTATCGCCAGTTATCTTGACGTTGACGGTTTTTAAAGCCGGAATAGCGTCTATGAGGGGGTGGGAGCATCCTCCCCTTACTTATTTGTTACGTGGCAAAAATCGGAATTAATGCTTTTTCCTTCACAAGTTTCAGTAGTTTTGACATTTTCCCATAGGAAAATGTACAACGCCCGCTTGTTCATATCACCGAAGTGTCTTCTGATGATAATTGCACTACGAGTATAGTCTGGGATTAGTGTATGTTTGTTTGTGACCCAATCCAAAATCCAAATGTGGTGAAAAAAGGGGAGGAAATATGACATAAATTGTAGGTTCTTCATTATTTTCTTCTACTTAAGTATAAAACATGAGGCCCATCTTTCCTTCGTAATACAGTCAAATAATGTTTATCGCCAGTTATCTTGACGTTGACGGTTTTTAAAGCCGGAATAGCGCCTATGAGGGGGTGGGAGCATCCTCCCCTTACCTAATTAAGCTCGAAATAAATGGGCGTTGGAAAAAAACCTTCGCGCAACAATATTACGTTACTCAAAAATGACCTCTTGGCAATGTCCAGATGTGAAAAGGATTCAGGGAAGTAAAAAAAGTCCTATTCAAACTTATTGTCTGGGGGGCCTCTGCATGTCTGCTGGTCCAGTTAATGGAAAATATTACTTTATACGAAAAGAATACCTAAAATAAGTTGGGAAAAATTGGTCAGCCATGGCTGAATTTTGTAGGAAAAGTGGTGGTGAAAAGAACAGATAATATAACTTGGTAATGTTAGAGATTTATATGGATTACCAAATTGTTTGCTCTGCTTGAACTTTAACTTCGCATGTCTAGATTCCTGGTATGTATCCCTATATGTATACATACAAAATAACATTATGTTTAATACTAGTGTCACTTTTCTGTCATTTTATGTATTACTTAAAGTTTTCTAATAATTTAACTAAAGCAGCATCAATGTAATATTCAATTTTAAATTATACCTATTTCGTGTGCTAGAGTAATTTATCATCAGATCACACAAATAGATGGTTGGGATTTTAAAAAGAACTATGGTGTACAGTCAACTCCAAAAATATGTATACACTTTAGGACGTTGTCACAATATATAATATAAGAAAGTAGACCTCTACTTTCTTATAGGTAAGTATTATGACAAGGTCCTAAAGTGTGTACTAAGTGGCTCAAGGTTAGTCGAAGATTTGCAAATAAAATTAAGAACTGACGTTATTCCGTAATAATCATGAACTTGCTAGTTTAGGATTAAAGCCGGTATTAGAGTAGTTTTATGTAATAAGAGGGTCCGTGTCGGAACGGGATGACATCAGTACCCTTACCAGGAGTTTGAAAAACTGTTCTCGCTATCGAAAACTATCGCTTTGTCCCTTTCATTGTGGTGCATGTGAAAGAGACAGAGCAATAGTTTTGGATAGCGAGGATAGTATTTCAAACTCATGGTAAGGTCTCAGTTTTAGTACAGTCATAACTTAAAATCGCGTTTGGTAATAAGGTACAAATTGTTTATGAAACAAAGTCCAGTAGCTAGCAGCCACCCTACTTATTAAGGCTATGTTTCAGGCTTAACCGCTTTTTTAAACGCAAATATATTTCTCTGTCAAAATTTAATTTGCCCAGCTTATCGTATTTAGAGGAGTACATTAAGGGATTTAATTTAATTTAATGCCGCGTACTTCCCCTTATTTTAATTTCGACAACTTATAATAAAATTCAATTACATTTTATACATTTTTTAATAAATTTATTTTTGCGCGAGATGCCTTTTTGTATAATATCATGATAAGGTAACTAAGCTTGATTTTATTAAATTGTATAATTTTGCTGTTTATTAAATTTTTCTTTGGCCTCAGCGTAAAGCTTGATAATGAAGAAAAAGTTTATTTTGGCAGTAAATAAATGACTATTAGGCGTTGTTCATGCTACAAAGACGAACTTTCTACAGAGTAATGTCGAAAACAGTGTCACTTTCTTTAACTACACCATAACCAAAAATAGCTCTATTATAGTCAATTCGTCTTACTTGTGACTTTATAAGATGGCATAAGTTTAGATTTTTAACGTCGGTCAAGAAATTAAGACATGTAAAAGATAAAGATAAAGATTTCTTTATTGGCCACATAATACAAATTTAAACCCAAGTGATATAAATACATAAATAGCACAAACAGAATTCCAAATTTCACTCACATCACTTGGATGGATTTTACTCCACCACAGTGCGCTTCTCACGCCACTTCCTATCGCGCGTAGTAAAACTATGGAATCAGCTACCAACGATGGTGTTTCCGAACAGATACGACCTGGTGATCTTCAAGAAAAGAGCTTATTCCTCCCTTAAGAGCCGGCAACGCAAGTGTGATGCCCCGTGTGTCGCAGATGTCTATGGGCGGCGATAATTCACTTACCATCAGGTGAGCCGTCTGCTCGTTTGTCTGCCATAATATATAAAAAAAAACTCTGTAGCCAACAAGGCGCAACCTCAGCATTTGCTACAGTGGCCGAAGCCGCTGCAGCGCTGGTTTCGCACTGTATTAGCGAACATATCGCACTGTATTAGCGAATCCGAAATGCCAAACCACAAACTAAGTAGAAGATACTTGCCAAACACTCGGCATTTGACATTTACACAATTGTGTTTTAATGTCATATTATTGTCATTTAAATGGCAGACGCTTAGGAATATGGCACAGCAATTAAAAAGTATCCTATCCTACCTTCGATTAAGGTTCCTGTTTAAGTTTTAGAAGTACTGAACATAATTACTCATTTTCTGAGAATAAGGACAGTTCCTCTGGTTCACTAATCATAAAAAAAAAAACAGAAACAACTGTAGTTTTTGGGAGCCTTCAGTGTTCATGCATACGGCAAGTACTATTTTACGGATAAATAAGCACATTAACAATCAATTTAAAATCCCTTAGAGGGGACAGTCTAAGCTAATTATATCCTCCAACCGATTACGGCTACGGCGGCCAATCACAATGATCAGCCACGTACGCAGGATATATTATAGTGCTCAAGTGTGTGCGCAAACACAAGTGCACTGTCTATTCCCTTACACTCATATTCCAATGGGACACCAGCGTGACACAACCGGAGAGGGATTATGCGCAAGACCAACGGCTTAACGTGCTTTCCGAGGTACGAGGTACATGGTCGCCGACTTCCAGATTCCGGGCTGACACTAAGAATTTCTTACCGAAACCTTGGTACAAATTGACTCGACCCGGGGCTCGATCCCGGGACCTCTTGCGCAGCCGTCGCTTTAAAGTGCGACCCACTAATCACTGCGCCAATTAGGCAGTCTAACAATAGTACATAAAAGCACATTACTAATACTTCTTAATACGGCCCATTCATTACCGACAGTCTCGAGATTATACTCGTACCTACTAATATTACCTACAATCTATTTCAGTGAAAACAGCAGGTCCTTAAATTTAAGAGCCGGACAATGCAATTAGTTAAGCCGGACATTTGTGTAAAAAGGCAGAACCCTTAAATTTTTAGGGTTACTATTCACACGTCAAAATTGACGTAAAGCAACACAACTGACTTACGCCGTGTGGTCCCCGGCAGAGTAGAATAGGCCACCCTCATTCTTACCGAGGTGTCGTAAAAGGCGACTAAGGTAAAGCTGCTGGCATGATCATCAGCACCCAGAGAAGGAAAACTCTGCATTTATATCAAAACCCGTCTGCCAAGCGTGGTGGGTATGGCAATTACCCCTCATGTGATTGAGGGAGGCCCGTGCCCCAGCAGTGGGGACTTAAATGGGCTGATGATGATGAACACAACTGACTTAGTAAATCTTCTATTTTCAATGGATTCGCAAGGGACAAAAAATAGGCTTAGTTAAATCCATTGCGACAAACAAGGTGTTTGTTGAGCGGCAACTACCACCTAACAAATACAAAACTAATGTTCGATTTAAAAATCCTAACAGAAATCGGACAGGGAGGCACCTAATTTGGCCGGACACGAAACCATAATGCCTGATTACGTCCGGCTATATCAGGACGCCTGTCCTAGGTAGATGGAGGCGAACTTAGCTCAATACACAGTCATAAAAGAACCTTACTCGTCTGACCTTTCTTTATGGTTTCAAATGCCGGCGGCCTCTATACTAGCTCGTAAATTTTACAAAGAATTCGTGACTTTTATGAGCGTTCAATACAAATACAGTACAATATTAGGAATTGAGGTGCTCACTTTAAGGCGACGGGTAGCCCCAACTAGCGACACCAATCTATTTAAATTGTTAGCTACTGAACTTTTTTAAACAATTTCGGAGCGGGAGCGGGGGTCTCTAAGCGAACATTTAAACTAATTATTTAATAATTGTGCACTACTTTTTGATCTGTTTTTGCACTCGAAATTTGTATTAACGCCATAAGCGGCCGTTGTTTAACCCCCGACGCAAAAACGACGGGGTGTTATAAGTTTGACGTGTCTGTGTGAGTGGGGAGTGTTCTAAGCTATGAATGAATGAATGAATGAATATAAAGCACTCAAAGTACAGTAAGAAAACTTAATACTAGCACCACCACCACACAACCACCACGGTGTATTGCACCACCTAACCCTCCTCTACTATCAAATGTCCTTTGCCAGAAGGTTGTCTGGTAGAGATCGCTTCCAGCGATAAGACCGCCGAAATTGTACAATTAAGTTTCTGTAATGCCTAGATTTTAAAGTTGTGTTTTTTTGTGCAATAAAGTATATTTATCTATCCACTAGGTATTACAGTATATTTACAACGAAGGCGGCCTTATTACTATGAGCAATCTCTTCCAGGCAACCTTTGGGTAAAAGACACTTGATCGAGGTGTATGTGTAGGTGTATGTGTGTGCTATGTTATATAAAAATCGATCCAAGATGGCCACCGTCACAAAAACATGGATTGTATGTTTTAACACAATTCCCACAATATGGGTATCATATAAAAGGGCTTGAGTAACAGAATATATTTATTGTGACAAATTTCAAATCCGAGATGGCCGCCGTCGCGGGTTTTTAAATTTTCAATTTATGTTTTGGCGGTAATTCAAAATTCGAGTACAAAAACACACCTAAAAGTTAAGTATAAGTATTAAATAAATAGTATAAGTGTTTTTCAAGAGGCTGCAGCTTTGATATTGTTAAATAGATATCCGGTTTAGTTGCTAAAAATTTAAATCAATGGGCGTCGCTAGTGTGCCCTACCCGTCAACTTAACTATACCTACTGATATATCGATCTTAATAAATGGGGTTTCAAAGTTGTTTACAGGTTTTTGTTGTAAAATCTCCTCGAACTAATCGCCTACAACGAAACCGTCCCATCACGAACGACAATTATACCTTTTCTTCATCTAAGATAGAAAGTGTATCTATCTATACATATATTACCGTGGGAGAGCCAAGCTTCGGCATGAATGGGCCGGCTCGACCGGAGTGATACCACGGCCTCACAGAAAACTGGCGTGAAGCACCGTGCTGTTCCGCTGCGCGAGTGATTCACCAGATCGTCGGTCCACCTTGGAGGGGGCCTGCCACGGCTGCGACTTCCTGTACGTGGCCTCCACTCGAGGACCTTTCCGCCCCGGCCGTCTGTTCTCCTCGCTATGTGCCCTGCCCATTGCCACTTGAGGCATGCAATCCTTTGGGCTATGTCTGTGACCTTAGTTCTGCGGATTTCATCATTTCTGATACGATCACGCAGGGAGATTTCGAGCATAGCCCTCTCCATTGCTCTCTGGGTGACTTTGAGCCTTCTTAATCGGCACATTGTAAGCGGCCACGTTTCGGTTCCGTATGTCATCACCTGCAACACACACGCAGTGAAGACTTTCGTCTTGAGACACTGCGATAGATGGGCCGAAAATATGCTGCGTGAGTAGTTTCCCCATAGTAGTTGTAGCATTTATATAAAATAATGTATATTTCTGCCATTCTCAATTTGATTTGTTAATCTACTTTGCACTGCCTTCCCTTATTATTACGAATACGATATTTCTTTCCTCTACCCAAAGATTGGAAATCGCTACAAGCGATAAGACCGCCTTATTGTACTGTCTGTTGCTGTTGTATCATGCTTGTATTTTATTTTTGTGCAATAAAGAATATCTATCTATCTATCTTCCCGAACGCTACCCAGCCTAGTTGGATTCGTCGATCGACCTCTTTCTGGAAGTTGGACTTACCAAGCTGGACTTTTTGTCCGAGGTAGATGTACTCGTCTACAACTTCCAGTGTAGAGCTTCCAACCTTTACAAGAGTGGGTACGACATGGGAAATCGACATGATTTTCACGGTATTCGCCGCGCTTGAAATCCCGTCTCAACCGCTAGCGCCGTTTAGCATTGCTCATACTTTCCGATACATGAGCATAAACAGCACTCGTTAAAGACACAGTTTCTCCCACTTACACGTACGAGTACAGTTTACGGGCACCATAGCGTAACCATAATGGTAATCTTAAAATTTTAACGTCGCCAGATAGGTAGTGATTTTTCTTCATAAAGTTACCGCGCCGCCTTGTGGACGTTAGAATTTTATGTTTCTACATGGTGACGAAGAAACCAAATTGCAAATAAAAATACAAATACCTAAAATTTATGGAAATGTTCAATTTATTTCGCTTTTTACGCGCGGTGCTAACAGCGAATGGCTACTAAATGTTTTGTCATTGGGAAATATCGTAACAGAAACTTTTTATGAAAGCCTTTGGAAAGTAGAAAACGGTTTTACACAAACATACAAGTGACGTTTTAACTGCAATACAGCTAAAAATTAAGACATATTTAATTACAATGCAGTACAATACAAATACATCGCACATCTAGTTCTTAAGGTGACGGGTAGGGCACACTGGCGACGCCAATCGATTTTAATTTTTAGCTAATAAACTGGATCTATTTTAAACAATATCAGGGTTGCAATCTCTCGGCAAACACTTATATTATTTATTAAATAACCATGCACAAATGTTGGGTCCGTTTTTGTACGAAAAAAATTGATTTACGTCAAAAGTGACCGCTGTTGGCGGTAATTCAAATTTGGAGTACAGTCAACTCCAAAAATATGTATACACTTTAGGACGTTGTCACAATATATAATATAAGAATGTAGACCTGTACTTTTTTATAGGTAAGTATTGTGACAAGGTCCTAAAGTGTAGGTATACATATTTTTGGAGTTGACTGTACAAAAGCAGACAATAGTTAAGTATAAGTATTTAATAAATAGTATAGGTGTTTGCAGAGAGATTGTAACCCCGAAATTATTTAAAATATATCTGGTTTAGTAGCTAAAATTAAAATCGATTGGCGTCGCTAGTGTGCCGTACCCGTCACCTTAAAAGATGTAAATTTCATTTTGAAATATATAGGTAGAGCCACAAAATAAATATACAGAAAAAGTCGGATCTAGTTTAAATTAATATTGACCTTACTTAAATTAATATTGAATTAATATAAGAGTTCGTTGAGCTATGTGTCAGCAGTATACAGGGCGTTCCAAGCCAATGGGACACGTAGGTAAAATTTGTATTTTGTACTTAAAACTTAAAGCATATGTATATATTTTATAAAAGAAAAAAAATCATTTTTGGATTTTGCTTAGTATTGTATGCTTTTTTATTCTGCCAATCGATTCAATCATTACTAACGATATTTCTCTAAGAAACCTTAGGACTGACACGCGTCTTGTCTGAATATTTCAAGGGCTTTTCATACCGCGGAAGACGGTTGATAAATGGACGCGTCCTGCAATATTACATTAATTAAAATCTGTCAGCGAAGAACCATCGTATTAGGGCTACATTCAATTTCCTTCGATGAGCCTTTCGAATAGGGATGTTCCGGATATGACATTTCGTAACAGGATAAGGATACGGATATGGGAATAATATTTGAGATTATTTTTTTCAGGCAATTTTGATTTGCATATATCGTTTTTTGAAAAATTAAGTAAAATACAAATAAACAAAAATAGCAAAAGTCTTCATAGTATATTATATATTTTTTAATATTTCCTTACATCACACATTGATCTGACTTCGATTTATGTAGCTCAAGCACCTGTGTTACGGATATCAGAATCAACAATGGGTTTACAAATATATACACGTATAATACTTTTCTTTTGTAAATACATACTTATAATACATAGAAAACACCCAGACCAATACAAACATACATGTTTATGCACACAAATGTTTCTACGCTGCGGGGATCACCCTTGCGCCCCTGGGACCAAAGGCAAAGTTCACTACCACTGTTCCAAACGGATCGTCAATTCAAATTGATGAAACATTCTAAGGTCTGCTGTGAGTCTTCGCGGGTACTACAGTATGTAAGCTAAAACAAAAAGCCTTGTTGGTTTTTGATTCTGGGTTGTCTGAAAGAGATCGCTCATAGTGATCCCTTTCTTTTTACGGACTAACACACATCTATTAAATTTCTTCAATGTACTCGCCCTATAGAAGACGACAAAAAATATATTAGCTTATTTCACATTTCATAAAAAAAGAGAAAATAGATGACTCATATTTTTTAGTTATCATTCATTGTGTGTTTTTATTATATATTTTTTAAAATTATTAATTAATATGCCGCAAGTGACGTCGTCCTGAGGCTCAACGTATTGTGATGCCGGTGCTATACGCCCAATAAAAATGTTTGGGTGACTTTAAGTTATTTACTGTCACTGTCATTATTTTGTCTTGTCATTTTATGATCAGTGATTTGACAAATTTTTTTTTAATTAACGTGAGCAAAAGCGTTATTAATTTGTCATGCCGAGTAATGACGTCACAGGAGGATTTTTAATTTTTTTTCACATGTAGGTATCTGTTTAAAAATTCTGAAATTATTTTTCTTACATTTCTACGAGTCCAATCTAGAAATAGTATTTTTCGTTTCGGAAAATGTTTTTGTCGTATTGTCCTATTTCAATTGCCCGACGTGTCTGTACATAGCTCTCATAATACCTATATACAAGTCTTATTTAGACTCCATTAAGGTTACGTTCCCGAATAAGTTTTTATTTCGGATATCCGATTATTTCGGTGTCAGTTATCCGTAATCGACCACATCCCTGCCAAGTTCCAACTGACCTACGCACAATGGAGTAACTCAGTAATGATTACGAAGATGTCCTCCCAGGGTTTTGTAAATGGTAGGTATTTTAATTATTTCTGCCGAGGACACCCTACGCCATTCTTTCAAGAAATTCATTAAATAACTCAAGGCACCCCTAATTGGTAGTGCCAACGCCTGCCCGAGACTCTGTCATCGTGCCACTCAACCAAAGAGCAATTAGCGGATATACTAAATTAAGTCCTGCCACCAACATTTTAAGTTTCCATTTCAATTGCGCGACCCTTTTAGGCGTAGAAAGAGTCAAATTCTCTAAAAATTAATTTCACCATTATGTATCAAAGGAAGTGAATTCACCGTCTCCAGTTGGAGTAGTCGCATTACGGTATAATTCAATTATGGGGCGAAAAGCGCAGCTTAACCCATGGTATTTTCATTTCATGTTTTGTTTTTAACCTTTGAAGTTAAAAATGTGACAGAAAAAATGTTGTCCAATTAAGAGTTTATTCGCCAATTTCATCAAGATTTCAAACAACAATTTTCCTTATAACATTACTTACGTTAGTCATTTCCTTTTTAGCCTCTTGAAAAATCCAGGACAGTTTTTTTTTATTACTTATAGTAGGTAGACGAGGCGGTGAACGGTAACCGCCGCTCATAGACATCAACAATGCCGGAGCACAGTCATGCCGCTGCCTACCGTGAGAGAAGAACTCTTTCCTCTTTATGATATTAGTATAGAAGTGTAGTAATATTCACCCCACGACAGCATTTCTAGTTTTTTATTTTAGTGTTTTATGCAAATAAAGTATTCTATTCTATTCTATTCTATTTTATTCTATTTTATTTATTTTATTCTATTTTATTCTATTCTATTCTATTTTATTTTATTCTATTCTATTTTATTTTATTCTTCTTAAGTTGAAACCCACTGGCCGATTATTTAGCACCTACACCGTCTGAATACTACCTAAACTAAACTAACTAGGTTGGCGCAGCGACCTAAAGTGAGCCTTGGCCTCCGATAATGAGTATCCATCTATATATGTATCGATAGTAAAATTTTATCAATACAATCGATAGCTAATACTATCGATAGTTTTTGATTAATTCTGTTAGGAAACACAATACTATCGATACTATCGATAGTATCGGGATTTAAACAATCGATAGCATCGATAGTATTGGGGTTATCAATAGTATTGATCAAATTTACTATCGATAGTAGTCGATAGTTTTGACACAGCAGTACTATCGATAGTCGGAATGATTTTTGAGGTCATCGATAGGGAAACTATCGATAGTTCCGCATAACTAGATTGAACCCCAATAGTCACACCAAGGACATACATACATATCTATTGCAACCGGGTCATTTCACGCTCAGTAATCCCTGAGATAACGAGTTCATTGTGTGGGGAAGCTTGACGCCTTCTTAAGCAATGGGAGCTGAAATTGGCTTGCCACATTTTTATATAAAAAAAACCAAATAATTTTGTTACATGAAACCTTGTTACAAATTATATTATCTTATTTAAGCCTATGTATTTCAATTGGGTATTCATTGGGGCACAATACCAATGTAATAGTTCGGCTTTTTGGTTGCATGTCCGGCCAAATTCGACGGTGTCCGGCATGTCCGGCTGCTGGTCCAGACTTTACAAATTTCAAAAAACCATAACCCACTTCACATGTAATATACATCACATGTAAACGGTAAACGATATTGGATTGAGATAGTGTTTCCACCTCTCAATCCAATGAATAGGATCGATATTTCTTGTCCTGATAAAGGAGGCTGATTTATTTGAACTTTGTTACTTCTGAATTCTTGATAATTGACGTGTGTATAGGAACTAAGACTAAAAATGTAGGGTGTCCGTCTTTTTCATTTACTTTAATGTTCCGCTAAATTGTCCGGATTATTCATATTGGGACATTCTTTGAGATGTCAAATCCAATATTCCTCCGAAGTTGACATCATATTTTTTAAATCTAAATATTTTTTTTATAGAAATGGCTTTTTGTGTAGTCGGTTTTTTTAAGATTCTGATATCGATTACGGAGGAATATTGTATTTCAGGACAGCCACGCAAATGATATTTCGAAAAAAATTCCCTTTTAACAACTGGTAAACCTAGTTATAAACGAAATCCAAAACACAGGTAGAATTAGGGCACGCTGTTTCGGAGAATTTCCGTCAAGAATAACTTTGCCGGATTCTCACTTTGGCCAAGTTTTGTACTTGAAATACCAAAATAATTTTAAGGAAGCACTTAGACATTCTTCAGACAGTATATTGAATATTTAAGTTTAGCCTTTAAGACAACAACTTAGAGACTCGAGAGAAGAGCGTACTTACTCCTATCTAACAGATCGGCAACGCATCATGGACATCTCTGATCATGCAGATGTGTATCGACGGCGATGATTACTTACCATCAGGTGAATCGCTTGCTCGTTTGTCGCCTATAGCATAAAAGTGTTTAGCTACCGGTAACTTTACTTAAATATGCTTTAAGGATATTTCCAAATTAAATAGTAGCTGCAAGCTGTAGAGTAATTAGAATCACTTTGTAATTTAAGGGTCTTATTCATATGTTTGTTAAACCTTTGCTAACTAAAACGGTCTTATAAAACAGTATTCACTCTTTTTCTGAAAATTGTGTATGTATTTCTTTTTGTTTCAAACTTTAACAAACTGGCTAATAATATTAAAGACCTGCCATTAAAATTGTTTAAGATAAGAATTGATGAGTGGCTTCTTGACAAATGCTACTATAATGTGAGGGAATATCAAACTGACATTAAATTCTAATATTAAAATAACTATGTATATAAATTGAAATTTATTGTAATATAAAATGATTATTCTACTGATATGTACTGATACTCTGACCAAATGTGTTGAATTATGAATAATAATATGTATGTACCCTTGATTTTTAAATTATAACGAATATTAATTTTATTTAAACCTCTAGATATAATATGAGATATTTACACACTGGTACCTAATCCTAGTAGAACGCAATTGAAACTCTGTATTCTGTAAACCAACCTGTAACATTCGTTCCGTAAATAAAGAATTTTGTATTTTTGTATTTTTTAATTTAAAATTGCTTTATAACACTGTTTTAGCTAACAAAGGTTTACGGAACGTTTATGAATAAAGCCCTAAAATCGTTTAACAGTACAAAAGAATGGCATTTATTACATGGTAATTAAATGTGTCCAATGACAAATTATACGTGTGTCCAATGACAAATTGTAAATGTGTCTAATGATCATCATCATCATTTCAGCCAATAGACGTCCACTGCTGGACATAGGCCTCCCCAATGATCTCCACACAGATCGGTCCTGTGCCGCCCGCATCCAATGTGGTAAATATGTAAACAGATGCTGTTATACCGACAGCTAGTTTGTAATACATGTCACTGGATGGCGCCACTGCGCCAGCCAATTATAGCGCATGCGGTTTCTGATTCTCTCTCTTCTCCTGTTGCCATTTTGCGTGCCTGTTGTTGTTTTTATACAATAAATATTTTATACTTCATTTTTACGAGTTTACAATTCTACAACGGACCCTCTGGACCCTTTTCACAATGGATTCCCGCAATCTTCACCAGATCGTCGGTCCACCTTGTGGGGGGTCTGCCACGGCTGCGACTTTCTGTACGTGGCCTCCACTCGAGGACCTTTCCGCCCCAACGGCCGTATGTTCTCCTCGCTATGTGCCCTACCCATTTCCACTTGAGGCATGCAATCCTTTGGACTATGTCTGTGACCTTAGTTCTCCTGCGGATCTCATCATTTCTGATACGATCACGCAAATGAAAATGTGTCTATGCCAAATTTTAAATTATGTCGAACGATAAATCATAAATTTGTCCAATGATAAATTCTAACTGTGTCCAATGACAAATTATAATTGTGTCCAATGACAAATTATAAATGTGTCCAATGACAAATTTTTAATATGTCCAATGACAAATTATAAATGAGTCACATCACTACTCTCTAAATCCACATCTTCCCTGGTATTTTAACAAGAGAACCCTTCTAGAGGAATGAGATTATAATCACTTTTAAAACATGAAAGGGAAAAAATTGAACGCGACGCTCCGTGAAATGTTTTTAAGACAGATTTTAAACCCGTTCTAAATATACAGTTTGGAAATCTCCATTGTCTTTTACGTTTAAGTTTCGAGGGTGGATAAAAGTGGTACAAAGTTGTAACATATGTCTACAGGGTTAAGGTTGAAAATAGCTCCTCTTTAGGGTTGATATTCGCTCCTTAAATTTTTATCATGTTTGACTTTTTGAGTAACGTAATTGAATTCTGTGGGCCAGCAACGAAACGGAATTCACGACTGAATCTTTATCCTTGTTCCTTTCACACGCGATGAGCGTCTCTTTTGTTTGGATACGACAGGTATACATACACGTTCGTTACGGGATCGTTTTGTCGTAGGTCCTCAAGATTGCTGCCTAACTTTATGTAGGCACCTTCCTTTTATAGAAGCTGTCAATACTATTTATTGCTTTTACAGTTTCTGAAAGAAATATTCGATTCGAAATATTCGATTAATAAAGTGTAAGTACGTTATATAATACAAATTGATAACAAAGTGGTGACAATGTCGGTGATGCAGAAGCTGCAGTGTTGGGCCCAAGCGCGGAAAGTCTCGGGTTTTGATTACCGTGAGACAACTTTTCTAACATGGCCCAGGTCTCGATGTGCTGGGAGAGGCCCCGGCTTACATTTTATAATAATGATTTTGGTAATGAATGATGTCAGCTAACCTATACTGATAAGTTACTAGGTATAATTAATTTAAATTACCTACGTTATACTAAAACTAAGTTTAAAGTTACTCCTCATATATCAATGCCCAAGTCTCTCGTGCATAAGCGTACGCTAGGTTACTGTAAACGAGAAAACTTCCAGAACCATTACTATTAGTAAAATCTAAACTAAAAACATCATTATAGAGCACAAGCTACTTTAATAAATTCAAGTAATAATAACTATCTATGAAATGGTTTCAAATCACAATAGGAAATAGGTGAGTCAAGCAGACAAATGAACCAGGTAAATGAACTCAGTGTTGCCAACTTAAGCACCATAAGTGCCAGTTCTAGCACTAATTTTATAAGACCAACGCCAAAATTTTAAATTTTGCACCTAGCATTTTTAAGACAATGATGGCATCGTGTCTACAACTTAGATTGAAGAACAATGTTTATGTAATAAGGGGCAGTCCAACAGACGGATCACTCGATGAAGCTTTTGCCGCAGCAATCGTGGTGTTAAGAATGGGCGACCATAATCGTTTACCATCAATTAGGTGAACTGTCTACTAGCCTGCCACGTATCACATAAATAAAAATTACACTCTTTCCCTTTTCTATTTAATTCTTAACAATCTAGCAACATTTCACATAACTAATTTAGTTATCACTGCAAGGCACTTGGCGTAAAACTGTAAGTCCTCAATTAAACATACCGGCATAGCTCGGGTTTGAAATCACCAATCCGCATTTGGCAAACGTGGTGATTAAGCCTAATCCCATCATCATTTCAGCCAATAGAAGTCCACTGTTCTCCGCCACGGCTGCGACTTCCTGTACGTTGTCCTAATCCCATCATAGTAGCGATAATTTGATTTTTATGATGGAGGCCTTTGCCCTGCAGTGGGACAGTTTATAGGCTGATAAAAAAAAAGAAACCATACCGGATTTTCTCGTCAGAATCAACTTTCCGATTCCGTGGGTAGAATCACATTATGTTTATTCATTTCTTAGTACATGATTAATTACATGTATAATATACTTGTCGCCGTGTGGTCCCCGGCAGAGTAGAATAGGCCACCCTCACTCTTACCGAGGCGTCGTAAAAGGCGACTCAGGTAAAGCTGCTGGCATGATCATCAGCACCCAGAGAAGGAAAACTCTGCATCTATATCAAAACCCTCGCCAACCCGTCTGCCAAGCGTGGTGAGTATGGAAATTACCCCTCATTTGATTGAGGGAGGCCCGTGCCCCAGCAGTGGGGACTTAAATGGGCTGACGTTGACGATGATAATATACTTGTACATAGTTATAGTTTATATATTTCATGTATGATGATTTGTAAGAGTTAAACAAGCCTATGCAAATAAGTTATTTTTGAATTTTGATAAATATCTAGTTGGCAACACTGAATCAACTAACGATTCCATACGATGAGTGTACCAGACAGCTACGCTATACGATGACGTGACGACTAATGGGCAAAGTTACCGTAAGGGTAAGGGGTAAACTGATCTTGACATTAATTAAACAGTAATTAGATGTTGACTGTACATACCAACCTTTCCTCAGCATGTCGCCGTTATGCCTGCAACAAGGAAATTCCATTATTAACGACATTTTATAATCAAGTCAGGAGCGTATTCACGTGACTTACAATATAATATCTAAAGCGAAAATCAGCTTTATTTTTCATTATAAAAACACTGTCCTCCTGATTACATATAGGGAATAAAGTACAGTCCCGGAACAAAACTCGTGCCAGCCCCTTTTAACATTGCGGGTTGGAACGGGATGACAGGAGCTTTAGTACGGTAATAACTTTAGATCGCGATTTGTAATAAGGTAGTATATCTTTATAAGAAATACAGACGTTTGTTAACAAACCCAAAATCATGGGGAAGACCAAAACGCACCATCTTTTTTTTATGTCTAAGGTGATAGACGTACAGACGGTTCACTGATGGTAAGCGTTTGCCACCGCCCATGGACACCCGCTACACCAGTGGAGTCACAATTGCGCTGCCAACCTATAAACCCTCCCTTCTCCAGGATTGGGCCTCCGGTACCCTCACTCACGCAGCGAAACACAGCGCAGTGCTGCTTCACGCCGGTTATCTGTGAAGCCGTGGTATCACTCCGGTCGAGCCCGCCCATATATGCCGGAGCGTGGCTCTCCCACGGTCAAAAATCTCTCATCTTCGCAGTCTTGGTCATCTCAAGAGGTTGGATGAAGATATTTTTTGAAGAAAGCATACCAAGTTTGACCTGTATGCCGGCCCAGTTGGCCGACCTAGGTTTCGATGGAAAAACATCGTCGAGATTTAACTCCAGTACCCTTACCATAAGTTTTAAAAACTTTTCTCGCTATCCAAAACTATCGCTTTGTCCCTTTCATTGTGGCGCATGTGAAAGAGACAGAGCAATAGTTTTGGATAGCGAGGATAGTATTTCAAACTCATGGTAAGGCCTCAAGTCAATAACTGGCAAGAACGAAGGATCGACCGGAGTGGTGATCTCAGTAAGTCTTTATAAGGGTAATTTGCCAATTATATCAGGTAGTCAACAGTCGAAGTCAGTCATAGTCAGTGACCCATTAAAGCACACCGGTGTGTTTAGCTTTTTATCAACTAAAGTAGTGCGAATACAGTGCGAGTCATCACCAGGGAAATAATCGATTTTGACCGTATTTATCGAGATAATCGATTTTGACCGTTGACACCCCTTCATCATCAGCCCATTTAAGTCCCCACTGCTGGGGCACGGGCCTCCCTCAATCACATGAGGGGTAATTGCCATACTCACCACGCTTGGCAGACGGGTTGGCGAGGGTTTTGATATAAATGCAGAGTTTTCCTTCTCTGAGTGATGATGATCATGCCAGCAGCTTTACCTTAGTCGCCTTTTACGACACCTCGGTAAGAGTGAGGGTGGCCTATTCTACTCTGCCGCTTGCTCACTGACACCCCTTGCTCACTTGTATCAGCTGATAAAGTGTCCCACTGCAGGGCAAACGCCTCCATCATAGAAATTAAGTAATCGCTACTATGATGGGATTAGGCTTAATCACCACGCTTGCCTAATGTGGATTGGTGATTGGCGGAATGGCAATGGCAATTCACAGCAAATATACAAATTATAAGTTGGTGTATGTGTAGTTTAAATTCAATCAGATAAGTGATCTTAGTTATCTGTTAGTAGAATGCCCTATGTTAACTATCGCAGTGATAAGCTTCACACACTGACACACTTTTGCCTTTCGCCGGAATCTTATTTTGCCTAGCAATGTTTTCGATTGCGTTGTACGTACACTCAGGGTGCATATAGAAAAGACTGATATTTATCTGCAGGTCAAAATGATATTATCACTTCACTCTTTTCATCTCAGTGATACGAGTATATATCGCCCATGTCTAGAGGCCGCGTCACGAAAGGAGTCCCGTGAAAGTGCGCTTGAGTCGCCATCAACATTCAAATGTGAACTTTATGTTTATCACCATCATCATTTCAGCCAATAGACGTCCACTACTGGACTACTGTAGTTGCAATATCCAATTATCTATATTTAATCAAACATATGTAAGTAGTTTATGATATTTTATGCAGATATGTATTAGTATATTTGTATTTTATTTAAGTATTAATATTTAAACTTTGTATGTAAGTATATAAATATTAATATTGCACTGCCCTACACCTTCACCAAGTGTCCTTTACCCAAAGGTTGCCTGGAAGAGATTGCTCATAGTAATAAGGCCGCCTTCGTTGTACATATCCTGTAATACCTAGTATTAAGTTTTCTTACTATACTTTGAGTGCAATAAAAGTATATATCATTCATTCATTCATAGGGCACCCCCAATGTTCTCCACACAGATCAGTCCTGTGCCGAAACCATCCAAAGGATTCTCACGACCTCCACCAGATCCTCGGTCCACCTTGTATTGTTTATTTATGTTTATAGGCACAAGGAATCTAAAATTTTGGTTCCGTGTTTTTCCGCGGGACTCTTTTCGCGGATTCTACTCACTTTACCGGGGTAAAGGGAAGTATAAGTTTTGCAATTTGGCCACCGGCTGCTGGTGCGCTGCCAAACTTGCAGAGTTCGCTCGTAAACACGAGAGTGGGGATACCGATAAACGGGGACTACGTTTCTGCGCTTTGCTTCATATTTGTATGGGTACTCGTATTTGACTGTCAAAGGTATAAACTTCGATATGTATGATTGAAGTTTTAGTTCCACAGCACACCTGCACTCCATTTAGGACAGTCGTAAAGTCAGGATATTTTGCATTTGTTTACCTAAATGGCGTAAGACACTTCTAGCGATATGGCGCTTCTAAATTTAGAAACAAATATCTAACTTAAGTCATAAAGATATCATAGTTTAGTTTTAGATATAATATATATGTAATATATGTATTTAAGTATATATTTGTATTCCTCTGTTGTCTGATATCTGTAACACAAGTGCTTAAGCTACTTAGTACGGAATCAGGACAACGTATGAGATGTTGTGAGAATTTAGATTTAGATTAGGTAGAAATAAATACTTTATTCAACATACATTAATGAAATACTAGGCATTTCGATCTTTTGATAATTTTGGCGATCTTATCGCTTCAGACAAGTCAAGCAAAGGACATTAAGGTGACGGGTAGGGCACACTAGCGACGCCAATCGATTTTAATTTTTAGCTACTAAACCGGATCTATTTTAAACAATTTCTGGGTTACAACCTCTCGGCAAACACGTATACTATTTTTAATTAATTCACGCCAAAAGTGGCCGGTTATGGCGTGAATTAATTTTTCGCGTACGCGTTGGACCCAACATTTTTGCATGGTTATTTAATAAATAGTTTAAGTGTTTGCCTAGAGGTTGTAACCCCTAAATTGTTTAAAATAGATCCGGTACTAACCGGATACTATTTTAAAATAATTCACGCCAAAAGCGGCCACTTTTGGCGTGAATTAATTTAAAATAGTATACGTGTTTGCCAAGAGGTTGTAACCCAGAAATTGTTTAAAATACATCCGGTTTAGTAGCTAAGAATTAAAATCGATTGGCTTCGCTAGTGTGCCCTACCCGTCACCTTAATTTGATAGTAGATAGAGAAGGGGTAGGTGATGAATATTGAAAAGGGCAATCAAAGTAGGTAAAAAGTATTAATGGTTATTTTAATATTATGCTTTTCAATTAATTTTTCAGCTATTCCACGCCTCAAAGTTGAAGCTCCTGAAGTTGTCCTGCGATGATACAGAGAAATTATTCAATGTTACCAAATAACTATTTATTAATTTCATCGTCATCGTCAGCCCATTTAAGTCCCCACTGCTGGGGCACGGGCCTCCCTCAATCACATGAGGGGTAATTGCCATACTCACCACGCTTGGCAGACGGGTTGGCGAGGGTTTTTATATAAATGCAGAGTTTTCCTTCTCTGGGTGCTGATGATCATGCCAGCAGCTTTACCTTAGTCGCCTTTTACGACACCTCGGTAAGAGTGAGGGTGGCCTATTCTACTCTGCCGGGGACCACACGGTTCTTTTTTTAATTTAATTATTTATTATTATTATTACTAAAAGCTTAATAACAAATTGTTCAGATATTAAAAACGTTCGAATATCAACAAGCCCAACACTACTAGTAGCACAAAAAGGTTGTAGGCTTTTATCAAAGTGAAGTTTCTTCAAACAGTTTGAACTTAAACAACTCAAACGGTTAAGAGTTTTGCTTTTTCCCAAGTATCGTTGAAGTTTCAGTCCTAAGTTTGTCGCGACGTGAAATGCAGCTACTATGCCCAGGGTTGCCAGGTCTTCGAAACGAAAAGCCGGACAATTCAACTGGTTTAGCCGGACATTCAGGTAAGTAAAAAGGTACCCCTACACCCTAAGTTTTAGTTTTACTATTGAATATTAATTAATATTGGATGGGGGATACAGCCCTTTTCGGAAGCCAACACATAACATCATCATCATCATCATCAGCCCATTTAAGCACCACTGCTGAGGCACGGGCCTCCCTCAATCACATGAGGGGTAATTGCCATACTCACCACGCTTGGCAGACGGGTTGGCGAGGGTTTTGATATAAATGCAGAGTTTTCCTTCTCTGGGTGCTGATGAACATAACATATGCAAAAGAAATTAAACTACAAAAAATTCGGAGAGAGAGGCAGAGCTCCGTCTAATTACGTACACGTAACGAAACAGCCTGACTATGTCCGGCTATATCCGAACGCTGACAACCCTAACTATGACTGATTTCAGCTTTTGCTGCAACTTCGTCCATGGAAGTCAAAGGCAAAGACACTCAAGTCCAAAATTGTTTAATTTCTACTATGTAAAACGGCATTATTAAAAAGTAGATAGATAATAGATATAATTTATTGCACAAAAAAACGTAACTTAAAAAAAAAACTAGGCATTACAGAAACTCAATTGTACAATTTCGGCAGTCTTATCTTAAGTAGTAAATCATAAAATCATAAATCATTCATTCTGAAAATATGGGTAATACAAATCAGGTGGTTGGATTACAATTGATATGTGGCTTTTGCCATATTTTACCTTACGGTGTGCAAATTGCAAATTATGTACATAAGTGACAATTAAAAGAATTAAAACCGCAATTCATACATGCAGCATTAATATTGTATGTATTTATTTAAAACTTTACTGCACAAAATGTTAATAAAAATAGGCGAACTTAATGCCAAGATGCATTCTCTACCAGTCAACCTTTAGGTCATACTATTATATAGTAAAGTATATCCCAAAAATGTACGAGTATTTCCCTAACACGCGTAAAGTTCCTGATATTCAGAACAGTCCCTCAGAGACAAGATCTACACAAGGACTGCGAACATAACTCCAGGGTAGTGTGATAAAGGACAGTGTTCCATCCCGACGTCGCGGGTATTTGTTATTCCATTTGCAGGAACAAAGGGTCCACTGTCACTGGGCGTTCCTATTTCGTTAGCTGTCTTATTTTTAATGTTTGTTTGGAAGCGCCATGTATCGGCATGCTTGGGCGGGCTAAACTGGAGAGATACCATCCAGATAGAAAACCGGCTTGAAACAGCGTCTGCTGAAGTGAGGGTACCGGAGGCCCAATCCGAGAGATTTGCCAGCGCATTTGTGGCTGCACTGGTGTTGTTTCAAAAATCCAAAGATGCATGCTCAGATTCCATGACATGTCAATGAGCGTACCATCCCTAAGTGTTCTTACATCTTATGTACAGACGTCGTCAGTTCGAGATTGATGCATGCTCAGATTCCATGACATATCCATGAGCGTACCATCCCTAAGTGTACCTACTTACAACTTATGTACAGACGTCGTCAGTTCGAGATTGCCCCCCTGCAGTGCAAAAAATAGCACTTGTGTCTTAGACATAGCGGACGGTCCAAATTCCAACAAGGGTAACTCAACGTGACGCGTGAACTTTAACCAGTAAGGATTAGAAAAATCTTAATTACCTTTTCAAATCTTACTGCTAAAAGTCAATATAAAACTTATAGTTAGGCATTAATTTAAGTTAACTTTTCAAATAATGCTGCTCAAAGTCAACATCAACCTAATAGATAGGTATTAATTAAAGTTAACTTTTCAAATAATACTGCTAAAAGTCAACATCAACCTTATAGATAGTCATTAATTTAAGTTAATTTTTCAAATATTACTGCTAAGAGTCGACTACAACCTTATAGATAGGCAATAATTTAAGTAAATTTTTCAAATATTACTGCTAAAAGTCAACATCAATCTTATTGATAGGCATTAATGTAAGTTAACTTTTCAAATATTACTGCTAAAAGTCAACAACAACCTTATATATAGGTATTAATCTAAGTTAACTTTTCGAATCTTACTGCTAAAAGTCAACACCAACCTTATATATAGGCTGTAATTTAAAATAACAAGCCAAACACGTCTTACATTAATCCTATAGGAGTCGACAAATCTTACCCATTTCTCCCAACACGTCTGAATTCCGCGAGAAATACAGCATCATTTGAGAGAGTGAGTTAGTTGGGCTCCCATTCCCAACTACATTACATTTCATAATATACCTAGGTGTAATAGTGTTGTCCCTCCAACCGATTACGGCTACGGCGGGATATAGCTAAAGTGTGTGCGCAAACACAAGTGCACTCTCCCTTGCCCTCGTATTCCGATGGGACACCAGCTTGACAAGACCTAAGAGGGATCAGGTGCAGGACCAACGGCTTAACGTGCTTTCCAAGGCACAGGGGTACAAGACCGCCAACATTTAGACTCCCGGCTGACACTGAGAAATTCTTAACAGAAAAACTCGGGAACAAATTTTAGCCCGACCCAATAACTATGAATATTGTACCCCTGATTGCAGAACCTCGATTCCATTAGGTTTCAGAAGGTATATAATTCTGGTAGGTAGGTAGGTTTTTGTGAGATAAGCGTCCACGCCACCACAATTTCAATTGTCCAAATAAATTCTCATTAGGTAACATATATTTTAATAATTCTCGACGTAGGTATAACATAATACTTCAAAACTTTTGTAAATATAGATAGATAGATAGATATACTTTATTGCACAAAAAAAACAACTTTATAAATCTAGGCATTACAGAAACTTAATTGTACAATTTCAGGCGGTCTTATCGCTGGAAGCGATTTCTACCAGACAACCTTCAGGCAAAGGACATTTGATAAATATGTAAAAATAAGCGACCATACTTTTGAAAGTATAAAAATCCAACAAAACAGCCATTATAGGTAACTTATTCAGACCATTTTTTATTCATGAATATCTCTGGCAAATATTCGCATCATCATCAGCCCAATTAAGTCCCCACTGCTGAGGCACAGGCCTCCCTCAATCACATGAGGGGTAATTGCCATACTTACCACGCTTGGCAGACGGGTTGGCGAGGGTTTTGATATAAATGCAGAGTTTTCCTTCTCTGGGTGCTGATGATCATGCTAGCAGCTTTACCTTAGTCGCCTTTTACGACACCTCGGTAAGAGTGAGGGTGGCCTATTCTACTCTGCCGGGGACCACACGGCCAACATTCGCATCCGTAATCACAAATCTCGATTAGTTACGTACATGATACATCACTAGTTTGCAACTATTTCATATACTTATCATTCACTCAGTGCTTTTGACACTCACTAGAACTTTTTATTCGGAGCAAAAAATAGGTTGTGAACGTAACCCAGTTCTCGGCGTATCTTAAAAGATGTTTATTCAAAAGCTTCGAATACGTAGCATCTCAGCGTGTTTCGCTTAGCTTATTCCGATATTTTGTTACGCGATCATATTTGCGACTGCAATGGATTTATTTTGCTACATACGGTAGATAAATATAACTAGGCAATCGTATTGCAATGACATGTTCTATAAATATAGAAAATATGTTTCGACTGTGCGTTGATTTCGTGAAAGGTCAACAAATGTTTTCACATCCTCATATCACATACATATTCACAAATTTATCCTCCAGCAACAGATGGCGCTAATCTGTCTGTTCCATACAAAAACAAATTTCTCATTCGATCCCGAACGCAAAGTTTTTTTACCGACTTGAGATACATACGACAAACCAAAATTACAAATGTTTCATCTTCCGTTCGTCCTCGAAAACGTTACCTCTTTATAAATAGTACGAGTATATGGATAGAACAGACATTTTATGACTATACTGTAAAGATTTCTTCTCATTTTGATATACTGTACATAGCAAAATAATGCGATGCATACGAACAGGAGCGATGGTAGTCCAGTGGATAAGAACCCGCCTATCATCACCCGCCAGACCAGACTCCCCATATCCGGAATCCTAGTCTAATCGTACCCCGGCCTCCAAAGCGATAGCTTTGGTCGCAACCGAGAAAAGTACTTGCTGAAATGAGAAAGCATGCGATACAACCAATTAAATATGATATACCTATCCATGGGGGTAAAGGAATAGAAAGACTATAGTAAATGCAAAGATTTGCAGCAGACGTTAGAGAATTTCATTCATTAATTATGAATGAAATATGACACTAGCTGTCATGATGACTTTGGCTTGAGTATAAACCCTGTGGGAATGCCCCGGGCTCGCTGACAGGATCCGACGTCAGCGCCCTTGGTCAACGCCGCCTTATGAACACCCCTCCTTTGGGATCCGGACGGGTAGTGTGGGGCTCTCCTCCGGGTTAGGATGTCTGTTAATTAGAGATCCGTCCGGAGGCATCCTCACCAAACCCACAGGGACGTTTCCTGCCTCACTCCAGGAAATCTAAGGGGATATGACCTCGTGGTACGAAACCTGGCACCACGTCTCCCCAAAGAGAGTGTGGCGCGCCAGCGCCTCTCACCAACGCGCCGTGGCTTAAAGCCTCCAGGGCCGCTCCCTCGGCCCACCAAACAAAGCCCCCACTGAGCGGGGTCCACATCGCTGAATTGCGATGCGGGCGTCGCGGGATAGGGCTCTTGCAGGACACCCCACAGACCCAAACCGGATTAGCTCCAACACATCAGCCTGGTCTCGAACCCTCGGCGAACAATGGAAGCTTTAGGAAAATGAGCTTATGCTCGGTCACACGCCAGGGTCGGTCCACCGGAATGTGTAGCCGTTGGCCGTCGGGTAGCAATATGGGTCGCCCCAGTCACTACCCGCCGTTTCACAGGGTACACCGGACCCGGCCGGTAGCAGCTCCTTTGGCCCTTAAAAAGGCACAAGAACCAAAATACTACCGGCAGGGCCACTCGGGGGGGTCGCTGCACCTTAGTCCCCCAACATTTACTTCCTCATAAACCTATTGACTTGACTGATTTTGAACAACACAACTGTCACAATATCATTCATTATAATAAATGAAATAGTTTACATAGTCCGCACACACCTGTGCACATACAAATGTCCTACGTACTCTAATAGTTGAGATTGGCGACCCTAGCCAAAATATCGGCTAAAGGACATTTTTATTATAACAAACTCCTACGTTTACAATATGAGGAGCACTTTCCGAACAGGACTTTGCTGGAACTGTCCGGAAATGGGAAAGTTATTTCCATTTCCAATAACATTTATTAGATTTCGTCGACATGTTAGCGGTTACAAAGCTGATTCTTTGCCACTTGTGTTTGCGTTTCTTTGATAATAATATTTTTATATATACTATACTCCTTTCGTTTCAGCATGATATGGGTGACAGATGTCAAAATCTATACATTTTTCACGTTTAGTCTCTTTCTAACGTGTGACTTACGTATAACTCTATCCTGCTGTCACCGATATCATGATAAAGCAAAAGGAGTATAGTAGAACAAATCATGTATCCCACCTTGTACCCTACAACTAATGTAATAAAGGGTTGCGGGTTCGATCTCGACAGTACAAACATTTGTGTACATGAACATGTTTATTTGTATTGGTCTGGATGTTTGCTATGTATTATAAGTATGTATGTACAAAAGAAAAGTATTATATGTATATATTTGTAATCCCACTGTTGATTCTGATATCCGTAACACAGGTGCTTGAGCTACCTATCTCGGAGTCAGATCAATGTATGTGATGTTGTGAAATATTTATTTATTTATTTAATGTAATTAGGTTGAATTTCGAACTAATGTAAAAAATGGAATAATGCTTGTTGATTAAAATAGCGTCTGCAAGAACTAAAACTGCTTAGATACCTAGGTATAGCGAAACGGTGCGCAGAAAAATAAAGTTCCATTTTTATACCCCAACGCGTAACAAAGAACAATCCAATGGACACCGCTCGTTGTCTCCGACCACCCCGAACACGATCTGTTAATCGACCCGAACATTAGCAGCGTTTTTCTGTCCAACCCTTATGAAGATGGAGTAAGGTACACATTACTGACTTTACTGAACTAAATAGTTGTGAACTACGGTACGGTTTCGGATCGAAGAAAAATGCTTAGGTATAGATTAATTTTTGCAATAATTCAGGCCTCGTTACTTTTATGTAGGGTATCTGAAGTACGGAATCGTTTTTCTTTGCGAAACCGAGGTCAGTCAAAGGTAAAAAGGTACCTATAGTAGTTCCATCACCGGACGACAAATCGCGGTGAAGGCTTTTATCCTTGTGGAAGAACTACCCCTTATGCACACGAAGCGATTCGCTTCCACATTTATATTGCGGACGGCTAAGGAATGGAACTCTCCGCCGAGGTCTGTTTTTCATGACCACTATAGTGTGGACATCTTTAAGGCAAGAGTGAACAGGCATCTTTTACGCAAACGTGCCTAGAACTCATTGTCGATTGTGGTCAAGCGTTAGCCTATTGACAAAAAAAGTTCGTACGCATAATTACACTAGTATATTTTACAACACGAGCACGATAATACCTATGTCGTGTGTAATCCGGTAATCGATAACATTGGCTGCCGTGGCCGAAAACTCCACAAGCCACGCATGTCCATTCACCTAAAACTAGATGTTTACCTACTGGTCTTAGCTTTATTTTTTATGAGCTTACCCGTATCGATTATTCGATGTAGTCTAGACAGGCCGGGCTGAGCAGCTGAGGTGAATCGATATGTTAGTTAGAAATGAATACTGGCACTCAACGGCGGATTCTTGTATGACTACACTACACAGTGATAATTAATTATACGAGTATGTTTGAAAAATATAAGTTTTATCGTTATCATCAGCCTATTGCAGTCTACTGCAGGACATAACCCATAGAGTAACTTATATAAACTGAGATAGAGGCATCAGTCGGCTAGCTACTGTTAGCGCCATCTAGAGGAAAACGACCAATCATTCATCATCATCAGCTCATTTAAGTCCCCACTGCCGGGGCACGGGCCTCCCTCAATCACATGAGGGGTAATTGCCATACTCACCACGCTTGGCAGACGGGTTGGCGAGGGTTTTGATATAAATGCAGAGTTTTCCTTCTCTGGGTGCTGATGATCATGCCAGCAGCTTTACCTTAGTCGCCTTTTACGACACCTCGGTAAGAGTGAGGGTAAACGACCAATACTTAACGGCTATGTAGTAACGGCCACCTTCGAGAATCTGTCAGGGAGACAATTAAATAAAATATGAGAAATAATTTTATTTGCTATATAACAAAATTCCAAATACCTTCTAAATCTTTGGTTTATTAAGCAAACTTTTTTAAAATTGCTAATGTAGGCAGGCGGCTTGAGGTCATTGTTTCGGAAACACGATTTACTAGCGCGATGTAAAAATGCATAGTGACATCTACCGAAATAACGCCGAACTGCTTGATTGTTTTTTAAAGCTACATCTGCTTTTTACAAGGTCCATCTAGTGAAAATCGCAGAACTATTTTTCCGATACTAAGGAAAAAAGGACTAAGACGTGAGCCTCTGCAATTGTTGATTTTGCACTACTCGCATCGACGTCCTGTCGGCCATCTTGCTCAAATCGTGACGTCACCTTGATGGCGTTCTAACTACGTTTGACGAGAGGTGGTCTCCGTTCTAGGAATTGTTTACCACAATGATTATATTGTCTCAAATTCTTGCTGATGAGAGTTGGATGCAGAATGTTCAAGTTAGGTTGGCGATTTTTGGGGTAGGCCTGCATTCAGTAATGTACGACAAAAGGCTCATAATGCATAGAATTCGCTAGAGCTCTGTTTTCATGTTTCATGCGTAAATGGCCGATCGATGCTGCCACATGATTTGATATTACCAAAGGAATTCTGTCATTGGTGCACAATTTGATTGTAATGAAATTAAGACAGTTAAAAAAATCGTTCAAGACATTGAAAATAAAAAAGGATTCGTGATTTACAAACTTACTTATCACACGACATTCATGTCACAAAAATCTTTAGCATGATTTAAAACAAGTTGCTACTAAGAACTTAAATAAGGGCTCTTAAGATTAAATTGTTAGATACTAAACCGAATCTATTTTAAACAATTTCGGAGCTTCAGTTTCTAAGCAAATATTTATACTATTTATTTAATAATTGTTCATTACTTCTTGATCTGTTTTTTCATTCGAAATTTGAATTAACGCTGTAAGTGGCCGGTTTTAGCGGTAATTATAATTTCTAGTACAAAAGCGGATATTGAAAAAATAGTATAAGTGTTTATAAGAGGTTGGAGGTTTCAAATCGTTAAAAAGATATCTGGTTAAGTTGCTGATAATTTAAATCAAGTTGCCGTCGCTAGTGTTCCTATCCTTCTAATCTACTTAATACGGAATCAGGTCAACTTATGTGATGTTGTAAGAATCTACTTTACTTTCTGCCACACTCAGAGTCGTTGATTAACTTCGTTGGCTACTTAAGAAAAAATATTGACACTTATTTTATTACGCATAAAGACTACCGATACTAAAGTAATGAACATTAGCTTAAATGACGTCTCTGAGTGAGGCGGTTAGATATAATAGGTAACTTAAGGCCTTCGTTTTTGAGATCCCTTAAGGTACTGTTGCACATGCTTATTTTTATGCTTAAAGCATGCTACTTTTGAGCAAGTTTTTTTTTTATGCTAGAGGCGGACAAACGAGCAAGCGAGTCACCTGATGGAAAGTAATCATCGCCGCCCATGAACATCTGCGAAATCACAGAGATCGCTAATGTGTTGCCGGCCTTTTTTTAAAAAAAGAGTACGCTCTTCTCTTGAAGATCCCTAAGTCGTAGCCGTCCGGAAATACTCCTGCAGCCAAATCGTTCCACAGAACTGAGGTGGTAAAAAGTTCCGGGAGAAACGCACAGTATTAGACCGCCATTAATCGAGATGATGAGAATGGAATGACAATCGCTTGTGTATTCGGCCACAGGGAGTAGATCAAACAGTTCACAACTGCTACTTAGTAGCATGTGTGGACGGACGTGCTACTAATAAGCATGCTAGTTTTGTGCATGCTCAAAAATCGCACTGGTCAATTTTTGAGCATGCTACCTGGAGTGCGGGTGGAAGGGGGAGTGTAGGGGAGTGCTTTAGCACGTGTAAACCGGTTTGCTTCTTTTTAAGCATGCTAAGAGATGGCTAATAGCATGCTTATTTATAGCAAATGTGGACAGCTCATTAAGCATGCTTTTTAAGCATGCTACAAATGAGCAAGCTACTGTTGTAGCTTTACCCTAATACAGGCATTTCAAAGCAAGGACTTAGCCGCATATGCTGGCACCCACGCCGACTGCCGTCGACTTCCTGTTCCGGTGTATTTCTAATTATGCGGGAGGGAACAGTCGACATTATGAATACAGTAATAAGTAATATTGCCACACCCCTAATCAAATCGGTTTCCTTGTAGTGTCTATTTAATGATGATCATGATTTAGCGATGCGAATATAAAATCAAATTTAATAGTCAATGTAAGGGTTTGTAATGTGATAAAAAATCGATGTATCAATGTTTTTTTCATGATTATTAATATCCACAATATTATAGGCGTGAAGCAGCACTGTGCTGCGTGAGTGAGGGTACCGGAGGCCCATATGGGGGGAAAGGGGAGTTTAAAGGTTGGCAGCGCACTTGTGACTCCACTGGTGTTGTGTGTGTCCATGGGCGGCGGCAATCGCTTACCATCAGGTGATCCGTCTGCTAGTCTGCCGCCTATGTCTTAAAAAAAATATCCTCCAACCTACGGCGGCCAATCTCAACGATCTGCGACGTACGCAGGATATATTAGACTGCTATTTCCTCATATTCCGATGCGATACTATTGTGACACAACCGGAGAGGGATTGGGCGCAGGACCAACAGCTTAAAGCACTTTTGGAGGCACGGGGGTACAAGACCGCCAACTTCCAGATTCCTGGCTGACACTGAGAATTTCTTAACAGAAAAACTCTGGTACGAATTTTGGCCCGGTACCCTGAGCGCAGCCGTCGCTTTAAAGTTCGACGCACTACCCACTTCGCCAATAAGGCAGTCAATCATTTACACATACATTAGAGGTAGGTACAAAGTATAGTGTACACAATTGAGGTTTCAGAGCTGGAAGCAGGAAATGACGCGGTCAGCCCACTCGCCCGCGGAGTAATTACGGGCCTCGTGTCCAAGAATGTTGTGCAGTCTGACCGCACCTTTACAATTTGCAAGTAAACAGAAGGAGGTTAGGTACAGAGAGCAACATCAGGTTGGTACAGTCTGCCAATTATTTTTTTAAATTGATAATGAACCAAACTAGTTGGACATCATGTTGAGAATTTATTGAAGAAATTTGACAGATTTGTACTCTTTCTTTCACATCTACGCCCTACAGGACCTTAAAAGAGTTAAAAAATATTTTTTTAAATTGATAATGAACCAAACTAGTTAGACATTATGTTGAGAATTTATTGAAGAAATTTGACAGATATGTACTCTTTCTTTCACATCTACGCCCTACAGGACCTTAAAAGAGTTACAGACTATAAAACCGTCCTTACTGCATACTGCGCGTACGCGCACTCCAGTTGTACATAGGGCTTAGTCTTATGGGGAAATTCGTGCGACGTAGAGAAAGTTATTATCCTTCAAAAAAATGCCTCAGGATACTAATAAATATTGACCAAATGGAATCCTGTAGAAGCCACTTTGTAACTCATAAAATATTAACTGTCACATCTATATACTTGAGTCATGTAAATTCATTAAAAAGAACCCAGATTTTTATTCACCACAAAAAATATTAATAAAAGAAGCAACTGAAATTTAAACAAATTTAAAACTCCATTTACTAAATTAAAATTAGTTTCATCCAGTACCCATTATATGTTAATAATAATATACAACTACTTACCTAATAATATAAAAAACCAAACAAATTCAAAAATTTTCAGCAAAATATTGATGGAATACTTAATTAACAAGTGCTACTACAAAATACAAGAGTACTTTGATGAAAAATAACAATAAATAATTAATTCCTATACATACATATACTTCAACTTCTCTCCAAATTATTTATTCTTTTTTTAAATTAGTTAATGTTTTTCATATTAATGTTTATTTGTAGAATTTAAATGAGTTTTTTTTTATTTGTCGTAAGAACTATTTAATTTAATTAATTTAATATAAGTAATAATGTAATTAGAGCTCTCAAAAATTGCTAAGTCCTTGCAGGCCGTCATAAATAAACTTAATGAACCATTGTACAAATGAATTATAATTTATGACACGCGATAAATTATTTGAATTGAATTGACTTTGATGTATAGCTGTCCGTAGTGTCCGTACCTAATCAATAAACCCCTCATAAAAAGCCGACCAAGTGCGAGTCGGACTCGCCCATAAAGGGTTCCGTAGCAGCAAGATATTGCTTAATTGTAAAACAATTGAGTTGATTAAATGGAAGGTAAAATGCGGTTTACGGTTTATAACGTATTATAAAAAAACTACTTACTAGGGTAGAGACACATATTACCACTTTGGCAGCGTCTCTTGCGCAAAGTTTTAAATTTAGAAAAAATATATATTCATTTATTCATTTACCAAGTTTCAATAGTTAAATTCTTATATTTATACTATAATTTGGACAGCTTTAAGGCAAATCATTCTAGACCTCATCGTCGCATTCCATCAGGTGCGATTGTGGTCAAGCGTTAGCCTATTATAGACAATAAAAAAGTTTCGGAAAAAAGTGACGAATCTATAAGGGTTCTGTTTTTTGTTAATTGGCTACGGAACCCTAAAAATCACAACTCTATTAGGACTATTACGAGAAAAAAGCAAAAAAAAAAATTGAAATCACGTTCAAATAATTTTGTTAGGCTTGAGATAGGCACAAAAAGCCTATAATTTTATTTTTCTTAGAAGATCAGAAAAGGTGAGATTTTTCGTTATAATAAGGTTGTAGGGAAAAGGGCAGGAAATGACGCGGTTTACCGCTGGTACTGTAATTAGAGGTGTTTAGTGCTCAAGTGTGTGCGCAAACACAAGTGCACTCTCTATTCCCTTACCCTCATTTTCCGATGGGACCTTACTGTGACACGACCAGAGAGGGATTGGGCGCAGGACCAACGGATTAACGTGATTTCCCAGGCACGGGGGGTACAAGACCGCCAACTTCCAGACTCCGGGCTGCCACTAAGAATTTCTTACCGAAAACTTGGCCCGACCCGGGGATCGAACCTGGGACCTCTTGCGCAGCCGTCACTTTAAAGTGCGACCCACTAACCACTGCGCCACTGAGGTAATGACATATGCATGAAAAATACGCATTTATGAAACTTAAGTGTATTTGTAACTCAATCGATGCACTATATTGTCCAAGCAACGCAACCCCATTTCCACATACATCAAAGGGGTACGTTACTAACAAGCCGCGTGTACCTACGTATACGGTTGAGGGTAAGCGCAGGGCACGATGCAGGAAATGACGTGGTCGGCCATCCGTCTGTGGTGTAATTACGACGACCCTTTTGGAATAGTGTTAGTAAACGCTGCCTGGTGCAAGGGTTGCGGGTTCGATCCTCGCACAGTACAAACATATGTGTGGATGAACATATCTGTTTGCAATACAATACGTCTGGGTGTTTTCTATGTATTATAACTATATAGATAGATAGATAGATATACTTTATTGCACAAAATACACAACTTAAGTACTAGGCATTACAGAAATTTTGTGTACAATTTCGGCGGTCTTATCGCTGAAAGCGATTTCTACCAGACATCCTTCGGGTAAAGGATATTTGATAGTAGAGAAGGGGTAGGGGGTGCAATATTCAATAAGGAAAAAAAAAGAAACTGTAAATGTTAAAATATAACTTTTACAAAAGGAAAATATTTTTTTTATTTTCTTATTTAAATTATTTAATTAATTTCATTATTATTACATTACTGCAATACAAGAACATGTATATGTCACCGGAAAATAACAAAATCCGTAAGTTTATAAATATAGTATATACGATACGCCCTGGTCTAGTGGTTTAAGTACCGGGCCGTGATCTCAGGGTCCTGGGTTCGATTCCCGGGTCGAGCGAAAAGTATATTTCGATTTATTCGGACATTGCTCGGGTTTGTGATCACCAATCCGCATAAACCTAATCCCATCATAGTAGCGATAAATTGATTTCTATGATGGACGCCTTTGCCCTGCAGTAGTACAGTTTATAAACTGATAAAAAATATATACCTATACTGCAAGGAAATCTTTTAGTTTTTGACAATTGCAATGTATGTGATAGTAACGTTCATATTTATTTTATGACATACGTGACACTTCCATACATTTTACATGAACAAATACGAGTTGCCCGTCTCTCCTGCGTAATACACCATGGTTCATTCAGAATCGAATGCGAGCACCCTGTAAACAATGAATAAAATAATAAGAACCTATTGCTTATATGCCTATCCCTCTGTTCAATACTCGGTGGGGTTGGCACGGGGAAATGAAATACCTTACGCGCCACTACGAGAGAAAAAATGGATGTGTTAAGGGAATAAATCTTGTAACTCGTTACGGAGGATTTCAGCCGGTGTTGTGGGCGTAGTGATGCGACGAGAGATTTTTTTCTAATCTAGTAATCTTACAATATCACTTACCGTGGGAGAGCCAAGCTTCGGCATGAATGGGCCGGCTCGACCGGAGTGATACCAGGGCCTCACAGAAAACCGGCGTGAAGCAGCACCGTGCTGTGTTTCGCTGCGTGAGTGAGGGCACCGGAGGCCTAATCCGGGGGATAGGGGCGGTTTAAAGGTTGGCAGCGCACTTGTGACTCCACTGGTGTCGCGGGTATCCATAGGCGGCGGCAATTGCTTACCATCAGGTGACCCGTCTGTTCGTCTACCTACCTATTACATGAAAAAAGAAAAAAAAGAATCAGTTATCAAAATATAATAAGTTTACTAACCAATTTGGCTATGGCGGCTAACTTCAAAGATCAGCCACGTATGCAGGATATATCATAGTGCTCAAGAGTGCACGCAAATGCACTCTAACCCCTTACCCTTAAAACCCTACTTTTTCCGGATTTGGGGAGTCTGGTTATTACAATGAAGCAACTGCCTCTTCTTTACATTGTTTTAAACTTTCATGGTCACTAACATTAGCATAGTTATTTACGGGATTTATACCATGGACCTTATTATTTATGCAATAGTGCCGAAATATCGGAAACTCAGAAATAAGGTATATGGTAGAAATCCCGTAAACTATTCTCATGCCTCTTCTTTTTCAATATCACAGACCATTTGATTCGTATTCCGCCTTCCCCTAATCGCGATATGAACGGACGACCTGGCTAAAAAGGAAAATTCGGGATCTTGCTGAATGCAGAACGATCTAGATACTCTCGAAGTGAATAGTAAGTCCTATGTTTAGTAGTGTTCTTTCGGTCGATGGTGATGATGATGCATCATCATCATACATCATTATCATTCATCTTACCTTTTCATTATATACTTACACATTACGGTAACACTGCACCCGATCCCTCTCCGGTCGTGTCACAGTAGTGTCCCAGCGGAATATAGAAAGTGCACTTGTGCTTACGCACACACTTATGCTGAACGGGCGCACTTGTTCATATTTTATATTATTCTTATTGTTTCTATTATGTATTGTTCCCATATCTTAATTCTTGTGATATCTGTTATGTATTTGTTGTGTCAATAAATGTTATAATTCATCCATTCACTTGTGCACTATAATGTATCCACGTAGGCTGATCGTTGAGATTGGCCGCCGTAGCCGTAATCGGTAGGAGGATATTTTAAACAGACATACACCCATTATACAAATCGGTAAAAAAGTATTCGTTTTTGTAAAAACCGATTGAAGTCGCAACACTATGTGTACGTTTTTTAGAAGCACTGTAGCATACTTCTAGCGGCTTTATAGTCAATTTATTTTCGACTGCGTACTTGCGTTTGTTTGGCTTTCTTGTTACGGGAAATACGGACTTCGTGGTTCGTATATGCTTAGCGTAGTTTTCTCTAGAGTTGATGGTAGTCGAGAATTTTTACACGAAGACCGTAAAGGCAAAAAGAAAGGGTTTTAGTTTTTAGTAATGTACCTATGTAGGTTCGTAAATGTCGCCAAGACTACTAAACAGATTTTGATGAATGAGTTTGCTATTTTTATTTGGATTGGGGTGAGCATTGCGTCTCATAGCCACCAGTAGAAGATCTATTGTGGCAGCCCCAGAACTTATTACAGCACTTCATGTAGCTCCAGCTCCAGGATAAACCCGAGAATGGAGCTGAAGCCGACGCCTAGGACGTGGATAATCGCTTCCTCGTCCTCGCGACATACACTGAAGATTTTGGTATCTGAAAGGCCCATTTTGTGCAGGTGCTTGTTTAATTTACAGTGCCCCGTGAGGGTTCGAGTGAGTGCCCTAACATGTCCTCTGCTCAGTTTTATTATTTCTACAGCTCGTTTCTGATGAATGAGTTACTAGTCGAACTGCAATTTTCGTAGAATAAATTATATACATCACTAGCCTATATAAATCTCCGGAAATACAAAAGGAAGGTCGCCTTCATGGGGGTGAAGTGGGCATCAGTCATAATACACTAGCAAACTGCGACATAAGAAGACATGTATTCTATAAGTGGCATACGAGCAGACGGATTACCTGATGGTAAGCGACGTCCGCCACCCATAGATATTCGGAGTTGCGGGTGTGTGGAGTCGAGTTAAATAAAGTGCGTTTCCAACCTTGAAAATCCCTTTCCTTTCAAATTGGTCCTACGAGTGCCCTCACTCACTCGGCGCATCACAGCGTAGGCTCTGCTTCACACGCCGGATTTCGGTGAGGCTGTGGTATCACTCCGGTGGAGCCAGCTTATTCATAACGAAATTAATGGATAGCCTCTATGTAGTCTTGATCAAAACATTTAGGTTTGACAGTCCGTTTGGATCAGTAGTACCTAGTGAACGCAGCCTCTGGTGCAAGGTTCGGGTCAGGTTCGGTTGCGGGTTCGATCCCCGCACAGTACAAACATTTGTATGCATGAACATGTCTGTTTGTATTGGTCTGGGTGTTTTCTATGCATTATAAGAATACTATGTGTTGACAAAAGAAAAGTATGAAATGTAGGTATATATTTGTAATTCCATTGTTAATTCTGATATCCGTAACACAGGTTCTTGAGCTATCTATCTCGGAGTCAGATCAATGTATTTGATGTTGTGAAATATTTATTAACTGATAAGATGGCAGTGTCTTAATCTACTGGAGCTAACAAGGCGATATTCAAAGTATCATCATCATCATCATCATCATCAGCCCATTTAAGTCCCCACTGCTAGGGGCACGGGCCTCCCTCAATCACATGAGGGGTAATTGCCATACTCACCACGCTTGGCAGACGGGTTGGCGAGGGTTTAGATATAAATGCAGAGTTTTCCTTCTCTGGGTGCTGAAGATCATGCCAGCAGCTTTACCTTAGTCGCCTTTTACGACACCTCGGTAAGAGTGAGGGTGGCCTATTCTACTCTGCCGGGGAGCACACGACCAATTCAAAGTATGACCTTTAGGAACCTTTAATATTGACCTATTTGCGCGTCGACGCTATCTCTACTCCATTTACAATACATTGACACCGTTTAGTGTAAAAGCCACTCCAATAGTTATCTGGAACACTGTCATCGTTTCCAGCTGCTTCGAATTACATAGGACGTCCTGATATTTGTAACGTCATAATACTTTATTAAATTATTACAAATTCTTAAAGATAATTCATATCCTTTTTTTTTAGATTTTCGCGTTGCATTATAACTATAATGTATCAATACGGGGATTAACACGATATTTATTATGTGAAACAACATCGTGTACTCACATATTTGGCTCGACGTTTCGACTACGTTACAGCAGCCGTCAGTCCGCTCGTGACCACGGCTGCTGTAACGTAGCCGAAACGTCGAGCCAAATATTTGAGTACACAATGTTGTTTCACATAATAAATATCGTGTTAATCCCCGTATTGATACATTATAATTCATATCCTTTTTTTATAATATGGCTCTACCCGAAGATATACGACGATATTACAAATGTGGGAGAGCCACGCTTAGGCATGACTGGGCCGACTCGACCGGAGCGATACCACTGCCTCACAGAAGACCGGCGTGAAGCAGCGCCTGCGCTGTGTTTCGCCGTGTGAGTGAGGTTACCGGAGGCCCATGGGGGAAGGGGAAAAGGTTGGCAGCGCACTTGTAACTCCACTGGTGTTGCGGGAGTGCATAGGCGGCGGAATTGCTTACCATCAGGTGAGCCGTCTGCTCGTCTGCCACCTCTCATATAAATATATATATTGCCAACTCAAGTAGGCAACTTATTGAGAATAAGTGAGTAGTCAACAGTCGAAGTCAGTCAAAGTCACCGACCGAAAGTTTACCGACCACTCTAAGCACAATCGCGGCTTTTAAGACTATTAGGTCCAGGCAAGTTGTCCGTGACAACTCACTCGACACACAATAGCAGTGTTTAAAACGAGACAATTCAACGATTTTTATTATCAGGATCACTTCGCAGCACTTCACTGTACAAATACACACCAAATTTGTTCACTAAAAACCTCTATATACTAATTGAAAACCTTTGAATTGCATCACCCCACGGGGAGTGTTTGAGTCCTACCGCCAGAATCATAAGAAACATAGGATTAAACATGATAATATTGATTCAGGATTTGAGGACTCTAGTAATTACAGGTACAATTTCCCAGGATCGTACCGCAAGCGCAGCCGTCGTATTAAAGTGTGACCCACAAACCACTGCACCACCGAGGCTATTACGAGAGCTTTGACATAAAAAAGAGATGTAAAAATAACGTTGTATTCTGGTAGTGACTTGTAAAGGCTCTGCGGAACGCGCTGCAGCGCGGCAGGTTGGCTCGAGGGCCCTCGGTCGAGGACGCGCACTCCAAATGCGATTAAATTAAATTTTGCGTCAACCAACAGCAAATGAGACGCTTCGCGATTTAAACTTTTGTTATTGTTTTGTTTTAAGGCTGGATGGGTAAATATCTTTACGGTATTGCATCTGTCTGGCGTAGCAGATTATTGTGGCGGTGTTTTTAAGACTTCTTAAATTGGATGAGTTTCATAAAGGTTTTAATGAAAAAAAATACGCACTATGTACGTAATTTTTTCGTTGGTGAAGAAGTACCAAAATCTTTTCTCAACATAAAAATGTGTAAATTACGCCAATTATTTTGTGGTAAAGATTTGCCATTTAACTCCAGAGGTCATAGGTCCGGCCAGAGGATTATAAAAACGTCTGAATTATAAAAAAAACTATTTAATAATAATGAAAGAAAAATTATTAAATTATAAGCATGTCGTGGTAGCCTTTAATTAAGACAGCGTCTTGGAATGTATATGTAAGTGTTTCCTTCTACTGTGTAATGATGTATGTTTTGTTGGCTATCCTTAAATAAATAAATAATGATGAAAAATGTATCAGTGGTATAGTCGCTTTAAAGGAATGGTAAGGTATTTAGACACCACTCTCCTCTCAACACGGTTTATATATATTCAGTATTCGCAGATGAGATGTAATGAAATAGAGTTTAACGCTTTATAATTCTTCTTTCTTTTTATTTTTTAAACAATCTAACAACAACAAAGTGGTACTACTGTCCCAGTATTCCTCGAGTAAGGCAGACCTCAAGGGCTGCGCCGAGTCAAGGACTGCACTCTCAGCACGGTTTATATTAAATCTCCGCCCTCAGCACATGAGATGCAATTAAATAGAGCTTTGTAATTTTTCTTTCTTTCTAATTTCTAAACACGATCTAAGCATTCTTTCGCATCTTTGGTTTTATAAATAAATAAAATAAAATAAAATTTGTTTACTTCAATAACAGTGTACAAACATGACTATATCTTAATGACCGGTTTTTTTTGCCGGACCAAATCGTTAGTCCCGTCTTTCACACGCGCTGCTCCTCTCTTTTGTTTTGTAAAAAGTGTAAAATAATATTTTTATCACTTTATACACTTCAAATAACATTTTATAACAAAACACTCGAGAAAAGGTGTTACCGAAGTCGGCGCCCAATACTATCTTGTAATTTAATACAACATTCAATTATTCAACGGGGGTTTAGGCGCCGACTTCGCGAAATAACTAAAAAAATAATTGTGAGTACAGTATTGAAAAAGTTATCCTTTAACTCCTTACCGTCGGTACGGAGGTACCGAAAATTTGAGAGTTTTCCTCAAATTCTCCAGGATCCCATTATCAGATCCTGATGTCCTTATCATGGTACCAATCCGGGACTATCTACTTTCCAACTGTAATGTATGTCGGATTGAGAACCTCCTTTTTTGAAGTCGGTTAAAAATAGTAAATAAAATAAAAATAAATAAATATTAACATCACATACATTGATCTGACTCCGAGATAGGTAGCTCAAGCACCTGTGTTACGGATATCAGAATCAACAGTGGGATTACAAATAGATACATATTATACTTTTTTTTTGTAAACACATATTCATAATATATAGGAAACACCCAGACCAATACAAACAGACATGTACATGCACACAAATGTTTGTACTGTGCGGGGATCGAACCCGCAACCCTTGGACCGAAGGCAGCGTTCCAAACGGGTCGTCACGGGCCTGTTTTATATTTCTATTATTCACGGGTCGTAAATAATAGAAATATAAAATACATTCTTATCAAGAGATACCTAAAAGAAACAAAATTGAATTCAGGCAACCGTCTAAAAGTTTACGTTTAGTTATTTAGACATTCAGGCATTGTAGTCTGGTTTCCGAGTTTCCAGAGCTGCGAAGAAAATTGTTCTCTATGGAGTTCACGGCATTTGCGGAGTCGAGCACCGTAGCGAGCCAGGGCTGCCACACTGCAGTAACTTGCGAACAGATGCATTTTGTAGTGACTTTTTTAGTTTGCGTGTCTTGGGACTTAAAGTTTCTGTTACTTTTTACATTTCGTCGGGGCTCTGTGATGGTTTTGTTCTATTTTATTGGGACTTGGTTTTCGTTTCGCTAAGGCCTGCGTTGAGTTGTAAAGAGAAAAATTCTAGTGATAAATGACAAGGCTTCTAGGTGAACTGAAACAGCAAAACACTATTCTTTTTAATTTTTGGGTGGTTTGAACACATAACTGAAAGACGTACTGTTGAGAGATACATGCTACTTGAGCGATGTTATCGTCACGCCACGCCTTCTTGGTACATGCATGTTGCGTCGAGGATTTCGACCAGTTCCTCGATGTACTGGCTTACTGAATAGAAGGAGACCCTTCTTGGTACATATTGGAACTAATACTTTTGGCGCTGAGCGAATTCCCGAAACGAGGTGAGGGCGGGCTAGTAAAAAATGTTAGGAAGAATGGTTTGGCGATGACTTTCTTTGGTGGATTAAGCCTATGTCTACATAAATCAGTCAACTTCTCCAACTGCTTCTACTACACTTATAAAGTGGAGTGGGGGTCACGCTAGACCGTAAGTAGCGTAGGAAACACTGCACATCTTGCTGCAGTGTGTCCTATGTTACTCAGGGACCGCAAAACCCTTTTTCAGAGTTAAGCCTATGGATAGGGTAAGCCTATTGTTAGCTTACCAAATCAATAGGGAAACGACTGCCCAGATGGCGCAATTAGTAGTGACCCTGCCTCTTACGTCAAAGGTCGTGGGTTCGATCCTTACCCTGGACAAACATTCGTGCGATGAACACTTGCGTTTGTTCAGTGTCTGGGTGTATATATGTATTTAAGTATATATTTGTATTCCTCTGTTGTCTGATATCTGTAACACAAGTGCTTACGCTACTTAGTACGGGACCAGGTCAATGTATGAGATGTTGTGAGAATTATTATTATTATATAGGGTTACCCTATTGATTGTGTAACCTTACTGTATTGGTAATCCTATTGATAGGGTTACAACCGCTAACCGCATATTGAGGGTTACCCGATTGATTGACTATCTCTTTTCCACGACCTGTCAAACGAACGAACTCAATCCGACCAATCGGCTGCCGCCGTTAGCGAGATGCGCAATATTGAGTCAAATGCTTTGCGCGTAGAAATTAAAATAGCTTGGTAGAATTCTAAAACCCTATCTTTATACGGTAAGCCTATTGTAGATTTTCCGTAATGATAACGCTTACCCTAATTAATGGGTAATCCCTATCGAAATCCCTATTACGGGTAACCGGTTCCAGTCCCTGATGATACTTTGGCTGACATTATTTTTTATAGTGACACAGGCTTTCCTCAGTCAGATGGTAAGCAAGAGATCCCTCAACCTCCGTTGGCACTGCAACGCTGGCCCGTTGCTTCTCTATTCCATATTGCAGGAAGGAGGAAATACAGAATTTGAGAATGATGACTGGTCTAAGACGCAGACTAGTCTATTCAGGACTGGGATAGTAATCACTATTTATTGGCTGAGCGTGTCTGTCTGTACTACAGCCATGAAAAACAAGCTTAATCCACCTGATAGGAAGCAATTCGCCCTGACCTAGGTCAAAGCTGGAATATAAATAGGCATCCGTGCCAAAAACTGTATAGCAGCAAAACAAAAACAAGGATGATGTAACGGCAGCCCTGGCGCGTAAAGTGAGTTTTAAACTCGGCGCCGGACGAGGACCGCATTAACTAGCTGCCAGCGAGTTGCACTGCTGGCCTTTACATAGTACGACTTAAGACCACTTATTCTCCTCTCAACTCATCGTGTCATTCCTAGTTGCGTCCAAAGCGAGTACTTCGGGAACCGGGGTACGGTTGAGACATGATCCAGGATTTGGGGAGTCAGGTAATTATAATGAAGCGACTCATCATCCTTTCCCAGGTTATCTGGGGTCGGCGCAGTGTTTTCCTTTTCTATACGCCCCTGTCATTCGTCATCGAATCATCCACCGCTTTTTCCATCATGTCATTCTTCACACAATCCATCCATGGGGACGGTCAAGTATTACGTAAGCAGATTTATTACAGTTATTTACCCCCCCCCCCCCCCCCTTGCCAGCAAAAGTAAGCAAAGCTCTTACCCCCTCCCCCCATCCTTACGTAAATATTTTTAGATTTTTTGTCACAGCTCGGCAACCCTACTAACCGTATGCATTTATTTGTAGGTAATTCCCCGAAAATACGTTTCGTTTTCAAGCAAACAGAATGTGAGGGTTGCCATTTGTTTTAAAAAGAAACTAATTATCGATGTCGTAATCATCATTTCTAAGTGATGATTACGACATCTATAATTATTTTACTGCCCTACCACCCATGTCATCCAAAATAAGCAAAGCAAAGTGTCACCTAATCAGGAGGTGTTTCCAACCTCGCTCAGGAAATCCAGGGGGAATACGGGCTCGTGGTACGAAACCACGGCACCACGTCTTCCCAAAGAGCGGGAGCTGCCGTCTGACCTTGGCAAGTCTAACAACGGACACACGTTTCAGAAACTATACTTAGCGTGCAGGTTTCCTCACGATGTTATCTTTCATCGTGCTAATGACTGAAATAGGCTAATTTGAACCAGACTTTTTGACCGAATCAGAGATGCTCTCCCTTTCACACGCACTGAGTTTGTATGCGACAGGTATATTTCGTTCGTTACGGACTTCGAATCGAATGCGAACTCACGAAACTACCATCGCTCTTTATACCATATTCGTAATATATTATAATAAACTAGAACATTCATTATACCAAAGTCGATGTTCCTAGTTAAATAGCGTCATATAATTTCAAAGGCGTTTCAAAGGTTCGCCGCCTGAACGTATTTACCATTTACAAACTCACGATCAAAGAGATTGGAGGCACTCTATGAAAAAATATATCTATCGCTTCAAAAGACCCTCGATACGTTTACGGTACCTACACAAAGAACGGTAGCATAATATTTCTGCCAAGTATAAGAACCCGTTCACATATAGTCATAGAGCGTAGGTATTCTTTTTTAATAGACCGGTCGCCGGTTCACACGTCAAAATTTACGTAAAGCAACACAACTGACTTACGCCGTGTGGTCCCCGGCAGAGTAGAATAGGCCACCCTCACTCTTACCGAGGTGTCGTAAAAGGCGACTTAGGTAAAGCTGCTGGCATGATCATCAGCGCCCAGAGAAGGAAAACTCTGCATTTATACCAAAACCCTCGCCAACCCGTCTGCCAAGCGTGGTGAGTATGGCAATTACCCCTCATGTGATTGAGGGAGGCCCGTGCCCCAGCAGTGGGGACTTAAATCGGCTGATGATGATGATGATGATATATGCACTGTATAACCGTTTTTACCGTGGGAGAGTCACGTTTCGGCATTAATGGGCCGGCTCGACTGGAGTGATACCACGGCCTCACAGAAAACCGGCGTGAAGCAGCACTGTGCTGTGTTTCGCTGCGTTAGTGAGGGAAAAGGGATTTTTTTATGTGATAGGTGGCAGACGAGCAAACGAGGGTTTAAAGATTGGCAGCGAGCGCAGTTGTGACTCCATTGGTATCACGAGTGTCCATGGGCGGCGGCAATTGCTTACCATCAGGTGATCCGTCTCCTCGTCTGCCACCTATCACATTAAAAAAATACTAATAGTACACCCAGACTAATACAAACAGACATGTTCAGACACAAATGTTTCTAATGTGCGGGGATCGAATTGATCTGAATCCGACATAGGCAGCTCAAGCACCCAGTCACGGATATCAGAAATAACAGTGGAATTACATTTAATACTTTTCTTTTGTAAATACATACTTATAATACATAAAAAACACCCAGAACAATACAAACAGACACGTTCATACACACAAATGTTTGTACTGTGCGGGGATCGAACCCGTAACCCATGCACCAGAGGCAGCGTTTACTACCACTGATCCAAACAGATCGTCCAAAACATCAACGGGTCGTCCAGTACCTATTCGATAACAAAACGGAATGTGATAATGTAAAGGACCGACATTTTTTACATGTATATGTACCTATATGTGTTATATGAAGTCACTCATATAACTGCATCGCTGATAAAAAACCTATCCAATAAAACAGAACAGTAACGACCATGTGTGTACGGGCTGTTACAGTATTCTTTATTTCTGTATCAAATATATTTTGCGTGAATTCCGGGATTGTATTTTTTCATATTTCATAATTGCACTTAAGTTCTGAAGCGACGCCATCGAGGCGGCAAAAACTCGCACGATGGCACTTCAGGTATGTATCCTATTGGCCTACTTTTTACCCGACGAAGCAAAAAAGAGGGTTATGATTTTGACCTGTATGTATGTCAAAGTCAAAGTCAAATAATTATTTATTTGCATAGGCTTGTACACAGCACTTACAAATCGTCATACATTTGAATGATTCAAAACTATTTATAAGTACTTATGTAATAATTTACATGTTAATACATATATATGTTGATACATAAAATATACTAAAAAAAGTAAATAAACATAATGCGATTCTACCACCGGCTCGGAAAGTTGTTTCTGGTCGAGAAGATCCGGCAAGAAACTCGCCAGTTACTCTTGTTAATCGCCAATTTTTTATGCAATGGTTTATTATCCTCATACCAAGTCATACAGTCTAATGCAATACGAAATAGAATGAAGCAAATTAAAAGCTAAATATGAGGTAAACCGAAGCGGACCAGTCCCCAAAGGTGGACCTGTTCACAAGTAATATAATAACAATAAGCTAACGCTTTCCCACAATCGCACCTGATGGAAAGCGACGATGAGGTCTAAGATGATACGCGTTTGCCTAAAAGATGACTGTTCACTCTTGTCTTAAAGATGTCCAGATTATAGTGGTCAGGATAAACAGACCTGACCAGCGAGTTCCATTCCTTAGCCTTATGCATTATAAATGTGGTATCGAATCGCTTCGTGCTGATAAGGGGTAGTACTACCACATAAGGATGAAAGCCTTCGCCGCACCTTGTCGTCCGGTGATGGAATAGGCTTCAGGGATCTAATTATGTAGAAACTCCGCACACTCCCCGAAGTGAATCCGGTAGAAGACCGAGAGGCATGCCACACGTCGACGGTGGCCCAGCTTCGGAGAGTGCGTCATCACCAATGAGCCTCTTCGCACGACGCTCTATTGAGTCCAGAGCGTCTAACTGATACCGGGCAGAACCGTCCCAGAGGTGACAGCAGTACTCCAAGCAAGAGCGAACCTGAGCTCGACTTCGAATAACGATTAATATAAGTAGAACCCGTTTCTTTTTTATTCAATAAATAAAAAACTTCATCCTCCCCTTTCCACTTCCGAACAACACGTGTTGGACAGCGTTGCCATCAGCATACCATCCTGACAATGGCGGCGCGCACCAAGAGGTTTGGCTCCTCGTTCCTGCCCCGAGCCATCAAGACATGGAATGCCCTCCCAGCTCATGTGTTTCCTCCTTCATACAATCCGGGGTCTTTTAGGCGTGAAGCGGCATCTCAGCAGGCCATCAGGGTGGGGATGGCAGACTCAATGGGTACTTTGTTAGTTTTTGCCTGTCAACCTCATACCTATTTGGATTTCACGGCCGCTTACCATCAGACGGAGTGAGGTCATCCTGATTGGCCTTTCTATAAAAAAAAAAAAAAAAACTTCATTTATTCACAGCAGCAGACCGCCGTAAATGAAAATGGACAGACTTTTATTATTTCGCTTTCCATTGCCACTGCAATTCCGAAAATGTACAAGCTAAATGAACTACGGACAATTGAAATGCGATAAAGGGCATTGTATTTGTTTATTCCGATGAGCGGTGTTCAAATAACTGCAGATTTATTCAGGGTTAGTGATGGAGGTGAGAAGAAATTGTATTCGAGTGAAAACTTGAGTGGACAACCCTATTCGTCAGTTCCAATTTGGAAAAGATCATGGCAAAATTAAGCAAATGACGAGTGACTGGGGCAATACGAAACTAATATTTTATAATGATATACTAATTTAATGTAAGACAATTTTTTATCGATTAATATTAAAAACTTGTTTTCATTTTTTCAGTGGACATTCAATCGTGCGTAGTCTATTTATAGGGTTTCGTTTTTTAACTTTATTTTTTTTCCTCAAAATTTTCCGAAAAGGTTTGTCGGCAAGTATAAACAGTAGTTTCGACATACTTTTGATTACGACTTGGAAATATTTTCCCGAAACTGTCATCTCCGTACAATAATCAGCAATAAAAAACCTTACAAAATGTTTGTTTGTTCGTTCGATGGACACGACCAGAACACTCGATTCAGAGGGCCTAATTTAAAGCAGACGTTACGACCGAAGTTTTCCTCTGTGTGTCTTATTTGCTTGAATGCGACAGACAGGATCATTCACTTAGTACTTTTTTCCTTAGTTTGGGATCAATAGTTCAGCAGTTTCGTTAGATGGAGCTTGTAAAAAGCAAATGTAAAAGCAATCAACCAGATGGTTCGGCGTTGTTTCGGTAGATGTCACCACGCATTTTCAAATCGCTCTAGTAAAGCGTATTTCATAAAATTATGGCCTCAAGACGACCACATTAGCAATTTAAAAAAATTTAGGGATATAAACCAGAGATCTAGAAGGTATTGGGATTTTTTTATATAGCAAATAAATTTATTCCTTTTTTTTAATTAATGGTTAATAATTAATCGTGTCCCTGACTGACGAATGGTGGCCGTACTATATAGTCTTCGAGTATTGATCGTTTTCCTCTAGATGGCGCTAGCACTGGCTGGTTAGCCAGTGCTAGTGCCATCTAGAGGACTGATGCCTCTCTCTCAGTATATATAAGTTACTCTACTCACTCTATATATATATTCTCGTTGGTTACGGGACGGCTTCAACTTAAGCAACCTTATTCGAGTGAACTTACAAAAATGAGCCAAGTGGCTTCGCGAAGCACATCACTAATCAGTCCAATCTCAGGAATAGCCGGGCTATTTGCATAATTGAACAGTGGTGTTCCTTCCATTGATAGCATTTATTTTTAGGAGCATAAGAGCTGTAACCGAATTGAGGTTGGATTTAGTTGAAAACTTTTCGATATTACGAGATTTGTTTTTTATATTAGCGATGATGGAGGCCTTTGCCCTGCAGTGGGCAGTTCATAGGCTGATAATATAAGAAGATATTTCACAACATCACATACATTGATCTGACTTTGAGATAGGTAGCGCAAACACCTGTGTTACGGATATCAGAAAAAACACCTAGACCAATACAAAACGACATGTTCATGCACACAAATGTTTGCACTGTGCGGGGATCGAACCCGAAACCCTTGCGTTTTGTTTGAATTTCGCTACGTGAGTGAGGGTATCGGAGGCCCAATCCGGGGGAAAGGGGGTTTAAAGGTTGGCAGCGCACTTTTGACTCCAATGGTATCGCTGGTGTATATGGGCGGCGGCGATCGCTTAGCATCAGGTGAACCGTCTGATCGTCTGCCACCTACAACATAAAAAAAAACAAACGCGGAAACTTAATTTTGGTCAAGTTGAGTCTGATATAAGTATATAATTATTTTTTCATTTTATTTAATAATTAAAACTTATCAATGTAAAACGCAAAAAACGAAAGATCATTTTCTTCTATTTTTTTACCGTATTCAAAAAGGAGGAGGTTTTAAGTTCGACTGTATTTTTTTCATTACACTAACTGCCACACTCAGAGTCGTTGATTAACTTAGTTGGCTACTTAAGAAAAAATATTGACCCTTATTTTGATACGCATATAGACTACCGATACTAAAGTTAATAAACATTAGCTTAAATGACGTCTCTGAGTGCGGCCGTTAGTGCTTACCAACTTAGTGCGTCTCATTTTCATGTCAGCGTGTACAAGTAGCTCCCAGTTGCGTCCAAAGCTATCACTTCTGAGCCCGAGATATGCCTAGACCACGAAATTATAATAAGAATAACCTTCTTGGCCTAGACCATGATCCACGATTTACAGAGTCTGGTAATAGGCTATTTGACTTGTTTTCAAAACCTTCTCATATTATTTATTGGTAAAGAACCCTAAAAATAATATTTATTTTCATTTATTATGAATATTTCGTTAAGAAATCGATATAAAATATAAGGATTATTTAACCTGTCAAAAACGCTTCATTCAGCAATATGGCGTCGAATCATTCGAGTAACGTCAACCTTTTGTAAACAAGTAGGAAATTCGATAGCACACGATAAATTTTATAGATGATTAGGTCCCGCATAGATAGAATACAATGGCGTCGAGCCTGTCACTTGTTTTGCTTACAAAAGGGTGACGTCACTGTAAAGAAAGCCAATCAAAACCGTTTATGGTCACGTGATTCCAAGCACAAAACAAATTGATTTTATTTTGGTTTTATTGGCGAAAATATTCAATATTTATTATGTGTTTTATTGGTAATTAATTCCTTTTTAAAGCTATAAACTACGCAGATGACTATAAATAAATATTTATTTTTCATACTGTCGAATAGCCTATTGCAATCAATCGACTGCCGACATACCTTCGTAACCCTTTAAACAAGGGAACCAGGAGACTAGCTTAATCATGGTTACACATTTCAGAAACTATCTGAAACGCGCAGGTTTCCTCACGATGTTTTACCCCGAGATAATGGTAGGACGGAAAGGTCCTCGAGTAGAGGCCACGTACAGAATGTTTGCAGCCGTGGCAGGGCCCCACAAGGTGGACCGCGCGGGTATCCATTGGATGCGGGCGGCACAGGACCGATCTGTGTGGAGCACATTGGGGGAGGCCTATGTCCAGCAATGGACGTCTAAAGGCTGAAATGGTGATGATGATGAATGGTAGAAAATACGCATATAGAACGGAAAAACCCAGAGGTGTATGGAAGGAGCGTTCAATCGACTGAGCACCTAACCTACATGTATACTTAAATTTTGTTTTACACGTCTACATATTAATTTAATAAAGTACAACTCTTCCACTGCGCGTACCTAACACTATTATATATGTACCTATATGTGTTATATGAAGTCACTCATATAACTGCATCGCTGATAAAAAACCTATCCAATAAAACAGAACAGTAACGACCATGTGTGTACGGGCTGTTACAGTATTCTTTATTTCTGTATCAAATATATTTTGCGTGAATTCCGGGATTGTATTTTTTCATATTTCATAATTGCACTTAAGTTCTGAAGCGACGCCATCGAGGCGGCAAAAACTCGCACGATGGCACTTCAGGTATGTATCCTATTGGCCTACTTTTTACCCGACGAAGCAAAAAAGAGGGTTATGATTTTGACCTGTATGTATGTCAAAGTCAAAGTCAAATAATTATTTATTTGCATAGGCTTGTACACAGCACTTACAAATCGTCATACATTTGAATGATTCAAAACTATTTATAAGTACTTATGTAATAATTTACATGTTAATACATATATATGTTGATACATAAAATATACTAAAAAAAGTAAATAAACATAATGCGATTCTACCACCGGCTCGGAAAGTTGTTTCTGGTCGAGAAGATCCGGCAAGAAACTCGCCAGTTACTCTTGTTAATCGCCAATTTTTTATGCAATGGTTTATTATCCTCATACCAAGTCATACAGTCTAATGCAATACGAAATAGAATGAAGCAAATTAAAAGCTAAATATGAGGTAAACCGAAGCGGACCAGTCCCCAAAGGTGGACCTGTTCACAAGTAATATAATAACAATAAGCTAACGCTTTCCCACAATCGCACCTGATGGAAAGCGACGATGAGGTCTAAGAAGACTGTTCACTCTTGTCTTAAAGATGTCCAGATTATAGTGGTCAGGATAAACAGACCTGACCAGCGAGTTCCATTCCTTAGCCTTATGCATTATAAATGTGGTATCGAATCGCTTCGTGCTGATAAGGGGTAGTTCTACCACATAAGGATGAAAGCCTTCGCCGGGCCTTGTCGTCCTGTGATGGAATAGGCTTCAGGGAATCTAATTATGTAGAAACTCCTCACACTCCCCGAAGTGAATCCGGTAGAAGACCGAGAGGCATGCCACACGTCGACGGTGGCCCAGCTTCGGAGAGTGCGTCATCACCAATGAGCCTCTTCGCACGACGCTCTATTGAGTCCAGAGCGTCTAACTGATACCGGGCAGAACCGTCCCAGAGGTGACAGCAGTACTCCAAGCAAGAGCGAACCTGAGCTCGACTTCGAATAACGATTAATATAAGTAGAACCCGTTCCTTTTTTATTCAATAAATAAAAAACTTCATCCTCCCCTTTCCACTTCCGAACAACACGTGTTGGACAGCGTTGCCATCAGCATACCATCCTGACAATGGCGGCGCGCACCAAGAGGTTTGGCTCCTCGTTCCTGCCCCGAGCCATCAAGACATGGAATGCCCTCCCAGCTCATGTGTTTCCTCCTTCATACAATCCGGGGTCTTTTAGGCGTGAAGCGGCATCTCAGCAGGCCATCAGGGTGGGGATGGCAGACTCAATGGGTACTTTGTTAGTTTTTGCCTGTCAACCTCATACCTATTTGGATTTCACGGCCGCTTACCATCAGACGGAGTGAGGTCATCCTGATTGGCCTTTCTATAAAAAAAAAAAAAAAACTTCATTTATTCACAGCAGCAGACCGCCGTAAATGAAAATGGACAGACTTTTATTATTTCGCTTTCCATTGCCACTGCAATTCCGAAAATGTACAAGCTAAATGAACTACGGACAATTGAAATGCGATAAAGGGCATTGTATTTGTTTATTCCGATGAGCGGTGTTCAAATAACTGCAGATTTATTCAGGGTTAGTGATGGAGGTGAGAAGAAATTGTATTCGAGTGAAAACTTGAGTGGACAACCCTATTCGTCAGTTCCAATATGGAAAAGATCATGGCAAAATTAAGCAAATGACGAGTGACTGGGGCAATACGAAACTAATATTTTATAATGATATACTAATTTAATGTAAGACAATTTTTTATCGATTAATATTAAAAACTTGTTTTCATTTTTTCAGTGGACATTCAATCGTGCGTAGTCTATTTATAGGGTTTCGTTTTTTAACTTTATTTTTTTTCCTCAAAAATTTTCCGAAAAGGTTTGTCGGCAAGTATAAACAGTAGTTTCGACATACTTTTGATTACGACTTGGAAATATTTTCCCGAAACTGTCATCTCCGTACAATAATCAGCAATAAAAAACCTTACAAAATGTTTGTTTGTTCGTTCGATGGACACGACCAGAACACTCGATTCAGAGGGCCTAATTTAAAGCAGACGTTACGACCGAAGTTTTCCTCTGTGTGTCTTATTTGCTTGAATGCGACAGACAGGATCATTCACTTAGTACTTTTTTCCTTAGTTTGGGATCAATAGTTCAGCAGTTTCGTTAGATGGAGCTTGTAAAAAGCAAATGTAAAAGCAATCAACCAGATGGTTCGGCGTTGTTTCGGTAGATGTCACCACGCATTTTCAAATCGCTCTAGTAAAGCGTATTTCATAAAATTATGGCCTCAAGACGACCACATTAGCAATTTAAAAAAATTTAGGGATATAAACCAGAGATCTAGAAGGTATTGGGATTTTTTTATATAGCAAATAAATTTATTCCTTTTTTTTAATTAATGGTTAATAATTAATCGTGTCCCTGACTGACGAATGGTGGCCGTACTATATAGTCTTCGAGTATTGATCGTTTTCCTCTAGATGGCGCTAGCACTGGCTGGTTAGCCAGTGCTAGTGCCATCTAGAGGACTGATGCCTCTCTCTCAGTATATATAAGTTACTCTACTCACTCTATATATATATTCTCGTTGGTTACGGGACGGCTTCAACTTAAGCAACCTTATTCGAGTGAACTTACAAAAATGAGCCAAGTGGCTTCGCGAAGCACATCACTAATCAGTCCAATCTCAGGAATAGCCGGGCTATTTGCATAATTGAACAGTGGTGTTCCTTCCATTGATAGCATTTATTTTTAGGAGCATAAGAGCTGTAACCGAATTGAGGTTGGATTTAGTTGAAAACTTTTCGATATTACGAGATTTGTTTTTTATATTAGCGATGATGGAGGCCTTTGCCCTGCAGTGGGCAGTTCATAGGCTGATAATATAAGAAGATATTTCACAACATCACATACATTGATCTGACTTTGAGATAGGTAGCGCAAACACCTGTGTTACGGATATCAGAAAAAACACCTAGACCAATACAAAACGACATGTTCATGCACACAAATGTTTGCACTGTGCGGGGATCGAACCCGAAACCCTTGCGTTTTGTTTGAATTTCGCTACGTGAGTGAGGGTATCGGAGGCCCAATCCGGGGGAAAGGGGGTTTAAAGGTTGGCAGCGCACTTTTGACTCCAATGGTATCGCTGGTGTATATGGGCGGCGGCGATCGCTTAGCATCAGGTGAACCGTCTGATCGTCTGCCACCTACAACATAAAAAAAAACAAACGCGGAAACTTAATTTTGGTCAAGTTGAGTCTGATATAAGTATATAATTATTTTTTCATTTTATTTAATAATTAAAACTTATCAATGTAAAACGCAAAAAACGAAAGATCATTTTCTTCTATTTTTTTACCGTATTCAAAAAGGAGGAGGTTTTAAGTTCGACTGTATTTTTTTCATTACACTAACTGCCACACTCAGAGTCGTTGATTAACTTAGTTGGCTACTTAAGAAAAAATATTGACCCTTATTTTGATACGCATATAGACTACCGATACTAAAGTTAATAAACATTAGCTTAAATGACGTCTCTGAGTGCGGCCGTTAGTGCTTACCAACTTAGTGCGTCTCATTTTCATGTCAGCGTGTACAAGTAGCTCCCAGTTGCGTCCAAAGCTATCACTTCTGAGCCCGAGATATGCCTAGACCACGAAATTATAATAAGAATAACCTTCTTGGCCTAGACCATGATCCACGATTTACAGAGTCTGGTAATAGGCTATTTGACTTGTTTTCAAAAACCTTCTCATATTATTTATTGGTAAAGAACCCTAAAAATAATATTTATTTTCATTTATTATGAATATTTCGTTAAGAAATCGATATAAAATATAAGGATTATTTAACCTGTCAAAAACGCTTCATTCAGCAATATGGCGTCGAATCATTCGAGTAACGTCAACCTTTTGTAAACAAGTAGGAAATTCGATAGCACACGATAAATTTTATAGATGATTAGCGTCCCGCATAGATAGAATACAATGGCGTCGAGCCTGTCACTTGTTTTGCTTACAAAAGGGTGACGTCACTGTAAAGAAAGCCAATCAAAACCGTTTATGGTCACGTGATTCCAAGCACAAAACAAATTGATTTTATTTTGGTTTTATTGGCGAAAATATTCAATATTTATTATGTGTTTTATTGGTAATTAATTCCTTTTTAAAGCTATAAACTACGCAGATGACTATAAATAAATATTTATTTTTCATACTGTCGAATAGCCTATTGCAATCAATCGACTGCCGACATACCTTCGTAACCCTTTAAACAAGGGAACCAGGAGACTAGCTTAATCATGGTTACACATTTCAGAAACTATCTGAAACGCGCAGGTTTCCTCACGATGTTTTACCCCGAGATAATGGTAGGACGGAAAGGTCCTCGAGTAGAGGCCACGTACAGAATGTTTGCAGCCGTGGCAGGGCCCCACAAGGTGGACCGCGCGGGTATCCATTGGATGCGGGCGGCACAGGACCGATCTGTGTGGAGCACATTGGGGGAGGCCTATGTCCAGCAATGGACGTCTAAAGGCTGAAATGGTGATGATGATGAATGGTAGAAAATACGCATATAGAACGGAAAAACCCAGAGGTGTATGGAAGGAGCGTTCAATCGACTGAGCACCTAACCTACATGTATACTTAAATTTTGTTTTACACGTCTACATATTAATTAAATAAAGTACAACTCTTCCACTGCGCGTACCTAACACTATTATATATGTACCTATATGTAAAACAGCCTTTTGCCAACAAGTGAGGTAGTTCAGGTAAATTCCCACCAAAATAGTTTCACCCCCTTTATTGTTTTCCTCCACGTGATCCAATCAGAATGTTTTAATCCAGTCGAGTGAAGATTCCATCAACAACTGTTTGCTCCCATCAATATCTTTGCTCGGGGGAAACCTTACTTTATCGATATCAGATTCTTTCCCGATAAACCCTACCATTTGTCTTCTTCAAACAGTCTGCGAGTAACAAAGCGAGGTAGTGTTGCCAGGTGATGAAATTTAAAGTCCCTACATTAGGGCCATCGCCCTGTTGGGTCGTGATTTTAGTTCGATTCCCGGGTCGAGCAAAAAGTATGTTTCAATGGGTTTAGGATCATCAATCCGCATTAGGCAAGCGTGGTGATAAAGCCTAATGCCATAGTAGCGATGACTTGACTTCTATGATGCCTTTGCCCTACAGTGGGAGAGCCACACTGGGGCGTTTGAAAGTGGTCAGCGCACTATAATATAAGAGTTAAGAATATACAAATATTTAGAAATTATATTTTTAAATTAAAATAATAACGCGCCTTTATTTCACCACGCCGCCACACACTACAGCGTCGATACAATAAGCTCCACAATGCGTGTGAAATAGATAATTTCGCAAATAAGCCTCAAAAATTCAGGCGGCAGGTGCTGCAGTACTTGACGCCTAAACCACCTATTCGTTAGCGAACACGTCACAATTCTGGGACATAATTAAATTGTCTATGTTTATAGTCCACATTGCATTCCGTGGCAACCTATAAGTAAGGTGACATTTAGCTTTATGCTTATGTTTGTCTATGCTCTTTTTTGCTTGTAACAGTGTTTCTCTTGTTGGTTGTCCTAATAAACTAAATTAAAATAAATAAAATATAGGTAGATAAGCGAAAGCTGACTGATTGATTTGATCTATCAACACAGGGCCCAAACTATGAACACATCAACATCAGGGCTGAAACTGAACATTTTGCACAATGATTCCTTTTATAGCGTATGGGAGCACTAAGAAAGTAATTTTGTGAATTGACCCCCTAAGGGAAGTAGTACGGGGGTTCAAAGTTATCAAGAAACTTTTCCGTTTTTCCGAAACAAAGTCAGGGCGGGCCACTAGTACATTTCATAAAAAAAAAAAACATTTTAGTTACGCTATGCGTTTGGTGGCAACACCGTTGAAATCTCTGCGTGCCTCCCCGCCTGCGAGGTGCGCTGTTTGTGCAGCGCAAACCTTTTAAAGCCTCGGTCTACATCGGTGGGGACATAATTAACTGGGCCTTGATTAGACAATCGACCACAATGCAGACAATACTTCTTGTTCTTATACATATACACAGTAAACTGAATAAGTTTTTTGTTTAATGTTAATATCATAAGTCTTTTATTTTTGCAAGTCACTTTGGTGACTGTGGTAGGGCTCAAATATACATGGTAGGGTACTGTATCGGAAGCAAGGAGAATTGGTTACTTTCTTTGGACTAATCATGTACTGAACCTTTTCAACTGATGCCTAAGGATATGTTATATTATTTATATTAAATTATTATTTTGCATTATTTGAATTGTTAGAGTTTACCAAAATAGTTGTTGCCTATACCTGTTTCAGCTGTAAATTTCACATTAATGTTGTTAACTCAAAAGTGTTAATATTTAGTATATACTACTTAACTTAAAGTCAGAAACTGACTCCTATTTAACGTTTAACAGGTTCACCAAGATACAGCCATTGCCTAGTTGGGGAACCCCTGTCATATCAATTGTAATATCTTTCCAAAACTAATTTTAAGTTAAAGTTTAAATTAACTACCTTGTCAGTATCCTACTACTTTTGTGCAATAAACGAAACGATTATTATTTGTAAAAAAACATGAGTAAATCGGTATGGAAGTTGGAAAAATATTTAACTAGATATATATACAATACATAAGAGGCATACAAATATAAAGGTGATTTTGTCATTTTAGTCAATCAGTAATGAAAACCCTCGCCAACCCGTCTGCCAAGCGTGGTGAGTATGGCAATTACCCCTCATGTGATTGAGGGAGGCCCGTGCCCCAGCAGTGGGGACTTAAATGGGCTGACGATGACGATGACGAATGAAAAATAATTTTACCACAATATTATCAAGTGAACGATTCGCCATGTGGTCCCCGGCAGAGTAGAATAGGCCACCCTCACTCTTACCGAGGTGTCGTAAAAGGCGACTAAGGTAAAGCTGCTGGCATGATCATCAGCACCCAGAGAAGGAAAACTCTGCATTTATATCTGTCGAGGACACACGCCGAGACTCCAGCATGAAACCTCTGTGCTCATTTTATGGCGCGAAGGAGCGCGCGTTCCATATTCAAAAGTCGCTCGTCTTTTGTTATTTTTGTGAAAATGTTACTTCTTCTCCTGTCACTTTTACCTCGCTTTTTTCTTGTATATTTTTATGGATTAAATTAGTTTATTTTTATTTACAAAGATCTGCCTTGTTATTAAAACGCCACACATACGTTCCCGAATCCCGCCGGCATAGGATTGCCGGTACATTTTGGTCCTTCGAGCCGGATTACCAACCAGCTTTCATTAGAAAAATACCGCAGCTGCTTCGAGTGATTTCTTCGGAATTTATTGGTTCAAGATCCACGTCGGCTTATCAGTTTGGACAAAACTCCATTACCAACGTGTTGCATCGACTAATTAACATCACATCGAAGACTGCAGCCGTCGCGTCGCGTATCGTCGAAGGCCGTAATAAGTGAAAACGGACGTGCGGCGGACTTGTGCGGATTCTCCGTCTCATCAGAGGGATTTGGCTAATTATTCGAACGTCACAGTGTTGAGCATAATTATCTAATGTTCTATATATGTACCCAGCTTTAAAAAGGTATTCTATAAGTGTAAATAATTGTAATTTCGAAGGTTAGTGTCATCTTATTAATTTTATGTCATTTAAGTACAGTTTCAAACAAAAACACTTTTACTTTAACGTGTTATTGTTGTGTTAGGTAAATTTTAACTGTATTAATATGAGATAGGTGCCTCTTTCGTTGTTATATCAGTCAAAATAGAATTGTAGACCTAGATAAACTGGCAATTTTTGTAAATATAAAAGCTTTTGTATATTTTAATTGATTTATCAAGCGTTAGTGTTGTATTTTGGGAACGTTAATTTAGTGTAAATAATTTTGTACCTATTGTATAATAATTCTTTAATTTTAGGTTGATAGTATACACAAGTCTCCCAGTATGGCCGAGGTAAAAAAGTTAATTAAGAAGAGAGGCAGTATCAAGGGCCGCCTGACTGTTTTTTCGCACCATTTGGAGACACTGGAGCTATCTTCGCTAACACCATCGGATGTAAATGAGCTGCAGTTGCGCGTAAGTAATCTCCAATCGTTGTTTAACCAATACGATGAGGTACAGTTGCAGTTGGAGTGCCTAGATGAAGATATGAATGAGCTGGAGCTGGAAGCTGACAGGACTGATTTCGAGTCGCGATATTACAAAAATCTAGCTAAAGCTCAGTTCATGTTGACATCTGTGGCTTCTAGAGAAAACATAGGCAGCGAGAAGTACTCTGAGGCGCGTGCTAGTAATAATCATAGGCTCGTCAAGTTACCTGCTATTGAGCTGCCTAAGTTCAGCGGCTCCTACCATAACTGGCTAGAGTTTCGAGATACCTTCCTTAGTCTCATTCATTCTAACGAGGAAATTGACGACGTCAACAAGTTCCATTATTTGCGAGCGTCACTCGAAGGTACCGCGGCTACGATTATACAGTCAGTGGAATTCTCGGCAAGTAACTATAGTGGAGCATGGCAGCTGCTATGCGAACGCTACGACAACAAGCGACTTCTCTTACAAAACCACGTCTCGGCACTATTTAATATTGAGCAAGTTAGTAAGGAGTCGTCTGTTGTTTTAAAGCGCCTGATTGATCAGGTTAATAAGAACCTGCGCGCTCTAGAGACCCTAGGTGAGCCGGTTAAGCACTGGGATACACTGCTCATACATATAATTGGTCATAAATTAGATTCTAAATCATTTCGTGAGTGGGAGGAATTAAGGGGCAGACATGACAAAGACAAACCAGTGACATTTGCCACATTTGTCACCTTTTTAAAAAATAGAGCTGATTTGTTAGAGACTTTGGAATTTTCCCGTAAAAACATTCCTACCAGTCACTCACTGGATACGAAGAGTGTCCCTAAGATCAGATCATTAGTTTCTTTACCAGATCCCCTTAATGATATGAAGATAAATAAGTGTCCGCATTGCAGTGCCGGTCATAATTTGATTGACTGCCCTCAGTTCCTAGCATTAAGCCCTAACGCGCGATTGCAATTATTGCCTAATTTCAAAATTTGCTTTAATTGTTTTTCAACTCGTCATTATGCAAACCGCTGTAAAGGATCGAGGTGTAAAAAATGTAATCGAAGGCATAATACGATTGTTCATATTAATGATTTGAAATCTAATCGAGGAGAAGACATTGCATTGAATAAAGCTGATCATAGTTTGCCGCCTAATACTAACAAATCTACTACTAGCCAAGGTGCACTGCTATCTACTGCTCTGGTCGCGGTATACGATAAGTATAGGCGAAAGCATGTTGCTCGTGCTTTGCTAGATACTGGTAGTACTTCTTGCCTAATAAGTGAAGGCCTTAGTAGTAAGTTAGAACTGCCTACTGATAGCGTAAACAGTAGTATTTTAGGAATCAGTAATATGAAGTCACCAATCAGCAAACGCTGTCAGTTAACTATAGGTTCGTTGAAAGGGAAATTTAGAACACGCACTTCGTGTTTTGTTCTACCCTCAATCACAGACAATGTTCCTTGTCATCAGGTAGATTCATCTCATTTAAAGATTCCGCCTAACATTGATCTTGCGGATCCTCATTTTAGCACACCGGCTCCCATTGACATGATCATAGGCGCCGATCACTTTTGGAATATGTTAGGGTCTCAAAGAATTAAATTAAATGATGGGCAACCAATCCTTTATAAAACAAAACTGGGTTGGGTAATTTCAGGCCCAATCAATAATGAGAGCTTGTCACGAATTAAATGTGATATCAATATCGCGTCAAGTAATAGTGCAGATTGCATGGTCTTTTTTTTTTTTTTTTTTTTTTTTCTTTTTTTTTTTTCTTTTTTTTTTTTTTTCGCTTGTGGCAACACTACCGCTAACAGCTGATTTCGATTGCTCCGACAAAATATTTTATAAATCATAGTTTAAACCCATATATTGTCCTGATTTCGTCACTAAATTATAACATTAGTAATATAAGGTGTTTTTAGAATTAAATTAGTGCATAACACAGTGATTTAAAAGTGATTTTGTGCGTGATACGGCAGCCGGCAACGGTCGATGACCTTGCGTTTTTGACATTTGAAGTTAGGTACTAAATTATCTTGTGAATCATTATTATCTCTTTATTACTAGTATTTTGTTATTTATTTACGATTTAGTAATTACAAATAGATCGAAGTACTCATATTACAGTGACTTACTCACTCGCGCGAAGAGGTTAGTCTTGAATTGACTTAACCTCTTAAGGTGTTCAAGCAACTATCTGATTTGTTTATTTTCTTAATAATTACGTGGATATGAACAGAATGACCACACGTAGTATGGCTTGTGCTCGCCAGGAAGAGAGTAAACTCGAAATAGTTTCGAAACAACTCGACCAGGCTTTGAAGCAATTGCAGGCTGTCAGAAAGTTAAATGAACACTTGGATAGGGAAAGAGATGATAATGAGGCGGAACTATTGAAGGCATTTGAAAATTATAATAAGATAAAGAAAGAAATGGCTGAGTTACACACTGAGAATATTTTATTAGTTGACGAACGAGACCGGTTGTTATCTATCATCAACCAGTTCAAGGAGTGCAGCGAGGAGTACACCCAGGGCCTCAATCGAATGTCGGTCCTGGAGCACGAGCTACAGGAGGCTCATCACACCATAAGCCACCTCCAGTCAGAAAAACAGGACTTTGCCGCTTCCCAAACCCAATGCCTATTTGAAGAGTTAGTAGGTAGTGTGCCCAGCCAAATAACTGCTTCAAATAGCCAAGAACCCTTCACCATTGATCTTACTTGTGATGATACCTTAAAATCAACTAATAAGGGAAGATTGGCTATGTGCAGCAGAAATAAAATTAAAAAATATGTTAAAATAAATAAATACATTCAAAAAACCCAGAAATTAGTTAAGAAAAATAAATGTTTATGTAATAAGCTTAAATGTATTAAACAAAGAAGGCAATTAGGTGATGAATTGGACCTGTATTCTTTATTAATAGAAAATAACATAATCAATCATGAAAATGACATGAAACAATTTCAATCCGAAATTTTAAAACTTGAGGAGTCATTAGTAGACATGACTCATAGGTACAATTCAACCAGAAATGAGTATGGAGAACTGATGCTTGCAATGCAGGAATTATTAAATCCTTCCGAGAAAGACAGTATTATATCAAACAATACCCCATCCAATCATCAGTCCCCCACCACCCATAGCAGCCCTCCACCAGCATATTGTAATACCAATAGTTCTGCAACATCAAATTTGAATGATAAACATATTGCAAACAAAAAAATTGTTATGTTTAGTGACGAGTTAGGTAAAGATATGGGACACCTTTTATTTTCTTCCGGACAGTCGATTATCAATCATTGTGTACCGGGTGCATCTTTTTCTGACATAATGAATAAAATTATACAAACAACTTTCCATAAGAATACCTCAATAGTAATTATGGTAGGGAATAGGGGAAATGTAAATAAAAACATTTTGTCTAAGTACCTACACTCTCTTAGTTTATTAGATGTAAATGAAATTGTATTATTTACACTTCCCTATAATAACAGCTTGCCACAGGTAGAAAATACTTATAGATATAATTTAAATATGACATTGAATACTTTGACATATAATGTAAAAAAAATCCATGTTATTGACATAAATAATTATATAAAGTCATACTTTCATTTGACAAAGGATAAATATTATCTTAATAAATACTGTAAACGACTAATAGCAATGTCGCTATCTTATTATTTAGATTGCTCAGCCAAAAATTTGGCTACCATATCTGCTCCTATTGAGCAGAAAAAATATGACATGTGTAATCAGACGTTGGAATTAGTTCCAATGAATTTAAATGTAATTTAGAGACAATAGAGAACACCTCTTGCACACTAGATTTAATGACAAAGGGGAAGTCTGGGCATTTAAATATTGTTCATCAAAATATACAGGGCTTCTCCGGTAAAGATTTGGAATTGGAACTTTTTTTAAATAAAATGAATATACATGTCCTCTGTGTAACTGAACACTGGTTAAGGCAACATGAACTTATTATTAATATTGATAATTATAAAGTCATAAGTGCGTTCACAAGAAAGTCGGCCATTAGGGGTGGGTCACTTATATTATTACATAATTCATTAAAAGCAAAGGAGCGCAAAGACATAGTCGCACTTTCAACTGAACGAACTATTGAACTATCTTGTGTAGAGATTGAACGGTTTATCATTATTTGTGTATACAGACCTCCCTCTGGTAACTACAATAACTTTGAGTCTGCCATGGAGGAGGTGCTGAGAAAAGGAACTAATTGCAACAAGCAAGTAATTGTATGTGGGGATTTCAATATTAACATCTTAGAACACAGTCAGAGCTCGGGTATGCTTCTTAATCTATTTAAATCTTTTGATTTACGCCATCTGTTTAATGACCCTACACGCATTACCCCCACATCAGCTACTTGTATTGATAATATTTTCTGTAATTGTAAGGCAATTAAAAAATCAATAATAAATTTTATAAATTCAGACCATACAGGACAGATAGCTGTTTTTGAACACCGTCATGCAACTGCTTCCTCTTCTTTTGTCTATAGGCCAATCACCACTAGTCGTGTGGAAAAATTTAAGGAAAATGTTGAAAACAACGTTTCCCTGATGCAAGTAAGTAAGTATGCTAATATTGATGAACTATACAATACTTTGTTTAATGTTATTGAAAAGGAGTTTGAAGTAATTTTTACTAAGAAAAAAGTCAAAGTAGACAATACTAAAACAATATTTAGCGATTGGGCTACTAAAGGCATCTTCAAAAGCAGGCGCACTTTATTTGAATTATATGACATTAAAGCTAACTCCAATGATCCTACAATAACTGAACATGTTAGAAACTATTCCAAGCTATTTAAAAAAGTCTGCGCAATAGCAAAAGCTAATTATTTAAAAGATAAAATTAAAAATTCAAATAATAAAATCAAAGCCACTTGGAATATGATTAATAAAGAGACTTGTAAAAATACTACTCAAGACCTCAAGTACTCTTTGAAAATTGATAATAAACAACTCAACGAGGACGTAGAAATAGCAAAGGCATTTGAGTCTTTCTTTGCTAATATACCTCTTATTACCACTAGTAACTTAAATTCTAGTCCTCAGCTTGCTAATTGTTTTCTTCAATCGAGTGTGGACGAGTGCCTGACTTCTTTTAGTTTCCATCACATCAACCCGGAAACTATACTTAAAACTTTTAAAGAGATCAGCGTAAAGAAAACTGAAGATTTGTGGGGAATATCAGTAGAAATATTAAAAAATATAATAAAAATCATTGCCCCATATTTAGCTGTAATATTTAATGAATGCGTAGATATTGGTCAATTTCCAAATCTGATGAAATATAGCAAAGTTCTACCACTTTTCAAATCAGGTGATAGAAGTGACCCATCTAATTACAGACCAATATCCATTTTACCTGCCCTTAGTAAAATATATGAAAAAGTTATATTCCATCAATTATTGGGTCATTTTAATCTAAACAAATTATTGCATAATAAACAATTTGGATTTACTAAAGGCAAATCTACTACTGATGCGGGAGTTGCACTCATCAAGCACATTTTTGATGCATGGCAAAATAAGCAAGATGCTGTAGGTATATTTTGTGACCTATCCAAAGCATTCGACTGCGTTAATCACCAAACATTATTAATGAAGCTACAGCATTACGGCCTCACAGATAGCTCTCTGAGCTTAGTACGGTCATACCTAAGTGATAGAATTCAAAAAGTCAATGTGAATGGAACTAACTCTTCTGGCGCCCTTTTACAGATGGGAGTGCCCCAGGGCTCGATATTGGGGCCCTTACTGTTTATTATATATGTAAATGACCTACCTTACTTTACTAAAAACTTGTGTGACATAGTATTATTTGCAGATGATACTTCTTTGATTTTCAAAACTAATAGACATAAAGATAACTTTGACGATGTAAATAATGCTCTCACTCAAGTGCTACATTGGTTTACTGTAAATAATTTACTTCTCAATGCTAAAAAAACTAAATGTGTCAAATTTACATTGCCCAACGTAAGACAGGTCAGCACTAGGATTAATATGAATAGTCAAAATGTTGAAGTAATTAATTCTACAGTATTTCTAGGCGTCACGTTAGACTCAAAATTACAGTGGGGTTCTCATATTGCAGCCCTGGCAGGGAGACTTAGTTCGGCTGCATATGCAGTCAAAAAAATAAGACATCTGACCGATATTGAAGCAGCCAGACTTGTGTATTTCAGTTATTTCCATAGCGTTATGTCTTATGGTCTGCTGTTGTGGGGCTCTGCGGCTGATATTCAAGCTATTTTTGTGCTACAGAAACGAGCTGTCAGGGCCATATACGGACTTAGACCACGAGACTCGCTTAGAAACTTGTTCAAAGAAATTAACATTTTAACATTAGCATCACAGTACATCTTTGACTGTATTATGTATGTTTATAAAAATTTAGAAAACTTCCCTCGAAAATCCGACAACCATAACCTAAATACTAGAAATAAACACAAGCTTGCTGTTTCACATCTCAGACTTCATAAGATTGGTAATTCATTCGTAGGAATGAGTATTAAAATATTTAATAAGTTACCACAAAATCTTGTTGATTTACCAATGCCCAAATTTAAAACACATGTTAAAAATTATTTAATGGCAAAAGCCTATTATACAGTTAATGATTACTTAAATGACAAGAATTTGTGGAAATGATAAACTGTTCGCCTACACCCATGACACTGTACTTAAAAAAAAAAATTTGGTGATTAAAAAGAGTAACTGGCGAGTTTCTTGCCGGATCTTCTCGTCAGAATCAACTTTCCGATTCCGGTGGTAGAATCACATTATATTTATTCATTTCTTAGTATATTTTTTGTATCGACATATATGTTTAATAACATGTATAATATACATAGCTATAATTTATATTTTTCATGTATGACGATTTGTAAGAGCTGTATATAAGCCTATGCAAATAAAGCACTTTTGAATTTTGAATTTTGAATTTTGATAAAACTAAAGTACCTATCAACGATTCCATTTAGAAAGGCCATCCCTTCGTTATTCCTCTAAGAGGAACTGTAGTCCAAATCAAAATTATTTAGGGATTGTTTAGTTATCATAAAGTTTGTTCTGATGATGGCTCTCAATTTAATGTTATAAAATACGATAATAATAATATTAGTACCTAGTAGGTTATTTTTAATAAGAAGATAAAAATGTTATTTTTCATTTTAAAGCATAGTTTAAACTAAATTATCTTAGATCCATACTTATTTTATTTGTCCAGTGAATCAGGCGCTCATATCCATGATATTGTACATTCAGTTTCAGGCACATTTTGGTTCATATCTGAAACACATCATGATGTTCCTTTTCATAATAGTGATGATGTTAACAAACAACTTGTCTATTTAGCGCTATATTTATTTTATTAAAACTACCACACTACACTTACCGCTTAGGTATTATTTAGGTAAAGTGTTGCATAAGTTGCATTTTATCATTATAATAGAGTAGGACCTCATCACATCAATGATGATTATTAGTGTACTAAGCTTTATATTTAGTCGGTAGAACTCATAAAAGGAAACCTTCTTTTAACATGAATATGTTTAGTTCTATATTAACTACTAAATTTGTGCATGTAGGTCTTTCGACAACTTAGACTTTCCTCTATTACTTATTAGTCATTCCATTATACAGTCCACTCATAATTTTATTATTATTTTTTATTTTAGGAAAAGTCATATTGCATGCAGGAATTATACATTTTATTAATAAATCGTTGATTATTGTTTTAAAACTCTTTCAAGTATTAGTCATTTTATTTTCATAACTTTATTCGTTAGTGAGTGACTTGACGAGTTAGTAGATAGTAAGTAGTACCTACATTACCAGTAACTTACACTCTGATAACTGTGTCTCATTAATTGGTTAACATAGGTACTGTTCTCGGTAAATTTCTCGTGTGATTGTAGCTCATTCACAGAACGCGGGCTAACGTAGATATCAATTTCCTTTTAAAGCAAGCTAAAGCCTACATTCCGATGACATCTGGGAGGCTAGTGAAATTCAGAACATATAATTTACGTTTTTAAGTACTGGGATATTGTTATTTTCTTTATTTGAAGCTCAACTTTGTTATCATTTACGTGGAAGCCATTTTACTCGCGTCACATCACCCTCTAGAGAACCAGATTATAATCTAGCGGTAACATAAGATCATCTTGTCCATGAAAGGCACCTCAAGTTAAGTTCAAGCATTGAACTTCATTTCACCTTTGAAGTAATACTTCTTTGAAGTCAAGATTGGCACGTTTAAAGGATGATCATAAGTGGCACGGATCGGGTATATCCATGCAGCATTCAGGTTCAGATGCATCAAGATCAAGAGTAGCCAGTCGATATTAAACCGTGAACGGTGTGGTGCGAAGAACTCTTAATAAGACTTGTCCTCTGCCTGATTGACTCTGGTTGAACGCAAGCCTTCAACGCCCGGGGGTATGTCGAGGACACACGCCGAGACTCCAGCATGAAACCTCTGTGCTCATTTTATGGCGCGAAGGAGCGCGCGTTCCATATTCAAAAGTCGCTCGTCTTTTGTTACTTTTGTGAAAATGTTACTTCTTCTCCTGTCACTTTTACCTCGCTTTTTTCTTGTATATTTTTATGGATTAAATTAGTTTATTTTTATTTACAAAGATCTGCCTTGTTATTAAAACGCCACACATACGTTCCCGAATCCCGCCGGCATAGGATTGCCGGTACAATATCTAAACCCTCGCCAACCCGTCTGCCAAGCGTGGTGATGAATTAATGATGTCATATAATAAATATAATATGTAAATTATTAAAATAACTTATATAATCAAAAGTGATTAAAATGTATGTGATAAAAATACATTTATATATTTTTCAATTAAAATTAATTTAAATTTTTTCTTGAACTGGCAGTTAGGCAATGAAGTAGGTATGTTACATAAAAACACCCACCCTGAAACAAGTTTTGCTCGGTCGATAGAGACGCGATGAATATCGGCACTGGTAGAGGCAGATCAGACAAGCGAGGTGCAACCCATCCATACCAGTTGACGACCACGATCCTCATTCATGAGAGAAAGTTACGCAAAAGAGATCCAATCAAGCTTGTTGCAAACAACGAATAAATTAAGTGTTTATATATATCTAACTGGTAACTAATTTATTTTGTATACTTGTTGCTAAAATCTTTAGAAATAAGAAATCTTGACGTATTGGAATGGACAGTTGTAATAATTGAATATATTTATTACGACACGTTCATTCCAATATAAAAGCTGCACAAATATTTCTTAGGAAGTGTTACATACAAGTTTTTATATAAAATTTGTTGCACAACATGCTCAAACAGTCATGCAATTTTTCGACTGCCAAAATCTTGTTGTTTAACAGTGGTAAAGCAGATGTCTCTTACTCTGTTGATTTAATGTATTAGATAGGTGGCAGATAAGCAGACGGATCAACTGATGGTAAGCGATTTCCAAAGCTCATGGACACTCGCAACAAGAATGAAGTCACAATGCGCTGCCATTAATACCCTTACTCCGCATTGGGCGTCCGGAACACTCACTAACTCGGCGAAACATGGCGGTTTTCTAAGAAGCCGGTAATTCATACCCAAGCGTTACTCTCACACATGTGAAATCCCTTGATGGCACGTAGCAATATATTGTTAGATAGAGATATTATCCACAACTAAAGTATCTACTAGGCATTTCAGAAATGTTGTGTACAATTTCGGCGGTCTTATCATTGAAAGCTTTCCTTATTTTAAAATCTTCTTCTTCTTTTTTGAGTGCCTCTTCAGTTCTGAGGGTTAGCTGTCAGCTTTCCAAAATCCTATCTGTTCATTGCGAGACGAAACAGCCGTTCCACGGATGCGGCGCCGGACTGGCATCGCTTATATTACGCAGCCACGACTTAAACGCATTGTGCTTAAACACGAGCTTGTTGGTGTAGTTACCGGCATGCTAGATTGTAAGGATTGTTCTCACTTCCTTGTACCTCACGGTAGTTTTACAACACGGAACGACCGGCCAATCGATTCCACCGTAGTGAACACGCAATAGGCTCTTTACCTCTGCGTGTGCGCTTATCGCAACATCACTGTATAAATAAACCTCATTGTTTGTAGGTCAGGGTATTTAAAAGTTTGGTTTGAAGATATTTTAAAGTCGATGAATGAGACTCCGATTAAGTTTACAGTCATTCTGTTTATATGTATATAAGTATTTATTTGTAATTCCTTTGTTGTCTGATATCCGTAACACAAAGTGCTTAAGGTACTAAATATCAGGTCAATGTGTGAGATGTTGAGTGAGTTTATTATTATTATTTTGATTGATGAGGATTAATGAGCTAGAGCTGGCTGTCAGTGACCGAAAAGAAAGATTGGTTTAGAAGTTAGAATCATTGAAATAACATAAATGCCTACGTGTTAAACGTTGGACAGGCTGTTGATTGAATGGGATTAAGGCTAGATTGAATGGGATTAAGGCTAGAAAGAAAAAAAAAGTTTTTTTTAACACTTAAGCAGGCAATTCGACGTCATTTATTTCATTTGTTTTGAACCTGATCTCATTTACACAGATTCAAAATCTGATGGTCCTGTATGGTTATCTGCCTGGTATTAACTTACTCTGCCATACATTTGATTAAAAATAAGTGTCATGATAATCAGACTTCGTCTAAGCTTAGAACATGAGATTCTTGTTAGTATTTAGATTTCCCCTTTATCCATTAGGATCCACTATTTCGATCCACCAGTGGATTGAATCGCACGCCGAAGTTCACTGTGATGTTGCATCCGCCATAGTCACGGAATAACAACCTTTCTACATCTAGCTATTGACATCATCTTAGCGTGTAATTCTCGGTTGAGTCCAAAGCTGTCGCCTGGGAGGCCGATGTACTCGCACAGATCATGATCATGGATTTGAGGAGTGACATTGAAGCAACACTGCCGTCTGACCTTTGCAGCCCTTTAACAGGGGAACAAGATCAACAGAATCTTGGTTATATTCAGAAAATACCCGAAACGTGCAGGTTTCCTCACGATGTTTTCCCTCACCGCCGAGCTAATAGTAGAAATACGCACATAGAATTCGAACTTATGAAATTATTTGGAACATACATAAATTCCGTAAATCATCGTGACACCCCACGTTTCACCTAAATTCCTTCACTGTGTCACTTTCCCTACACTGTGTGTTACCCGTTACGTCCCCTGTGTACACAGCGCCTAATAAGGCCGCACTGAAAGCACTTATCTGCTTTAAAACCCCTTAAATGAAGCAATTAATGCGGAGATTCACTCCGCTCGTGTGTGCTAAATGTTTATTTTCGAGAGAAAATTCTGCGTTCTTTAGTTGCCGAGTGCCGGATAATTATACTTTTAATTTAAGATATCGTATTTCGTGCCTTTATTTTACGCTGATTTGGTTATATGTATAATTTAGATTCGTCATGACTGTCGGTCTGTCCGTCTCTCCGTCTGTCCATCTGTCCGTCCGTCTGCCTGTCTGTCCATCCGTTCGCCCGTCCGTCCGTATGTCACAGACACTATTTTATAAATACTTGCTTTTGCCTGCGACGTCGACCGCGTAAAATAGTTATTCTGTTTAGGCAGCCATCCTATTCCAAGCGTGGCTGTGTGGACTTCCATACGACCTTACATCCCCAATTTCATCACGGAACATTTCGAAATATTTAGAAAAGCTAGATTAATGTACATCATATCAGATGCTCCAAACTTTGGTTATTTCTGTCAACTGGAAATGTTCTTTAAAATTTAAATAGGTAGTGTTGACCAATTTTTTACAAAGGTTCTCTACAAAGGGCATCATTATCTGTACCATTTATATAGAGGTAAATCCAATAGACAGCGGCAACGCTTACATATAGCTATCCGAAAACACGAAACGCTTGTGCGATGTAAACGACACCTAGCGTCATCTATCGGTGTAAACGGGCCACTATTATTGTCTTAAATATTTTCCTTATGTATTTGGTTAAGCTGAAAGACAGCCAACGTCGCGATTGGATTCTGCATAACATACTTCAAATCTTTGTTTTTTTTTATTTCAACTTCGCCTTAAGTTGCAATAATGAAATCTCATAAAGAATATACATACGATTTTCTAGGATTCCAGATCCAGACCTTATTCAATTTAGAAGCGAAGCCGATAATAACACCTCAGACGCGAAACATAGTTGTATTGTGTATCCTTCAGCACGTATGTTTATGTGTGTGTATCATATATTGCGCAGTCTCGAGCGGCACCTATCTCTTATCGGCTCAAAGCAACTATGTCGAGTTTGTGCCTCGCTATAAATTGATTTTGAAGGCGAGGACTCGTCCGCCCGGAAAATTACTGTGCGACTAAGTTTTCTCCGGAATCGCCTCGGGGAACTAGGTAAGTGTTTTTCACTTTGAACTCTTGGAATAAGCGCAAATTGGGAGTTTGAGCCTCAAAAAAACATTGGAAAGGATGATTTTTAGATTGCCATAAAATTGTTGCCCATCGTTTACAGGTCGCGGCACGCCAGTGTAGCGCTGGCCGTTAGTTTGAGCACTTGTTAAATAGCTCACTTTATACTAAAAATGGTTTCTGCTCACTCAAAGGTAAGCCAGGCAAGTCTTATCTGCCGCGACCTGTACCAATATTCCAAAAAAAAAAAACAAAACCCTGTTAAGACGTCCCGTTTGGTTGTAGGTTCGATCCCCGCACAGTACAAACATTTGTGTGCATGAACCTGTCCGTTTCTATTGGTCTGGGTGTTTTCTATGTATTATAAGTATGTATTTACAAAAGAAAAGTATCAAATGAATGTGTTTGTAATTCCGATGTTTGTTCTGATTTTCTTAACACAGGAGCTTGAGCTACCCATCTCGGAGTCAGATCGATGTATGTGATGTTGGGAAATATCATCATCTATCATCATCATTGTATCACATTGGCTAACAGCTGACTCTACACACCGCACGTAGAAATATTGAAAAAAAAAGTGAATTCATTTTATTATGTATGTATGTTAGACTAAGGTACTTATTTATTATATAGGATAATAAAGTATTTTAAATGTCTCTTGCTGCCTGAAATAAATAAATTATTAAAATAAAATATTATTTTCGTGGTCTTAAACCAAGTCATACCTTTCCACTCAAGGTTTCCCTTCTACTACAAAAATCAGAAATAACAGAAAAGCCACAATTTGGTTTATTCAAACATTTGTGATTCAATCAGGGCGGCATTCTAAATCCATGGATTCAATATCATATTAATTAAGAATTCAATATCAATTGAGAATATTGACATTTGAGAGATAGTGGTAGCCCAACGTGTGGGCTTACGAAAACACAAAGACCCAAGACAAATATGTTAATCAACAAATATTTGAGCCCGAGATTTCCAATTAGAATAAATATATACCATCAACGAACTAATGTAATTAGTTTTTTTTTAATATTAGAGGCAACAAACGAGCAAGTGGATAAAAAAATATTACAACATCACATACATTGATCTGACTCCGAAATAATCAGCTCAAGCCCCGTGTTACAGATATCAGATCCAAAAGTAGAATTACAAATATATACTTATAATAATACTTTCGTTTGTAAATATATACTTATAATACATGTTCATGTACACAAATGTTTGTAATGAGCGGGGATCGAACCCGCAACCCTTGCATCAGAGGCAACATTCACTACCACTGGTCCAAACGGATCGTCAAAATCTTGCTTACTACCTACCTTTTTTTTGATATCGCTGGTGAAATGCGGCCCTCCCCAAATGCAATGGAGACCACGCCTTTAGCATACCCCGCCGCGGCGGGGGCCGGCGTGGGTTATGTGGGGATCTCCGTCTGATTCCAGAGGCATACATACCCACTAAACACCAGCGGTGCATCCTCATCACCATATTAACTAACTATACTAAAATCCGTAATTCGACGGAGCAGTTTGACGGATTAGAGTTTTACCATGTTTGGGAAAAAAATTGTGATGAGGTTATATTTAATAATAATAATAATAATATAAAATTTTAATATTTAATTTTCGAAAGAATAATCCAGTCTAAGTATAAAATCGTCGGTTATCTAACAACATCGCTCTATTCATTTGAATCAACTTTACAGGAGAGTGAAAAAAACCTGCATAATTTTATTAATTTAAAGAGTTATTGTATAAAAATGTTGGAATTTAAGCTCTGATTGGTGGAATGACGCAAGATCGACATTATAGTTTTATGCAGGAAAAAACTTCATTCAGTGATGTTCCAAAGTGAAATCCGCCAAAAAATCGACTTGGGCGGTTTAAAAATGATCGGTATTTTCTTGCTTAGTACATCAAGTCAATTTATATATTAAAAATATAATATAGAGCTTGAACATTCAAATCTTCAATAATAAATTAATTATTTCATTCCCATTTTAAATATAAAACTCGAAAAAAGTAAATCGATTTTTGACGCAAACAACACTAGGCTGAACCTGGCAACATAATACGATTTTGAGTTGTCAAAACCGCTCCGTTGAATTACGGATTTTTAGAAACACAGGGTATATCTGTGAACATTTAAATCCCTTTGACCACGTGTTCTATCAACCATTCTGGACAACATTTGTTTAATGATTTATGAAAATTCGAATAAAAAAATTTTGACTTCCCATACAAATTTGGTCACGTGACTTGGTCATTTTGTATAGGGAGACGAAAAAATTTTCGACTAATTTCGAAAAGTCTTAGAACAAATGTTGTTCATAATGGTTGGTAGAACACGTGGTTCGAGGGATGTAAATGTCCACAGATACACCCTGTATCTTTACAAATGCTTAAATATTCAAAATCACCTCATGATCACAAAATCACTTTACACATTTATGATCACAAACGAATACCGCACCCGAGTAACGACCAGTTCTATAACTATACATATATGTAGTACGTACGCATACATTTCCTCCGAGATATACATTCTAAGCATTGACGGAGTTTTGCTGACTATGGATCCCAAACCCTCGGCCCACTTTATTGTCCAGATCCCTTTTTTACCGAAGCACGTTTCCTCGCCGCAAATATAAGCCCATCTCTTAGCACTATTTACTTCGCGACGTTTATGACGCATAAAATTACATTGCCACATCGCTTAATTGTATGGGCAACTTTTGGTAACTTACGCCACAGTTTGGGAGGTAACAGTAAAGATAATTTAGTAAATTCACAGCATCAACCATCCTAGGGTTTTGCTGTGAAGCCGCTGCGTGAATGAGGATACCGGAGGCCCACACAGGGGAAAGCGATGTTTATTGGTTGGCAGCTCACTTGTGACTGCACTCATGTCGCAGGTGTCTATTAGCGGGGGCGGTCGCTTACCATCATGTGTTACCTCTGCTCGTCTGCCACTAATCACATTAAAAATTAAATTGTGAAATAAGTTTCTATTAGACACAGAAACGCGGATCTGTGTCTGTCTTCTGGGAGAGCCACGCTTCATCTTGATCTTACATGCTAAATGAACTATGACATGACGTCTAAACGATTATTAACCAAATGAAACAACACTACAAACTTATCATTCTAATGTCGTTCTCGTATATCAGAGAAATTGTTTACGTCCAAACACAGCGTGTTTACTCAGCTACGGTGTGTTTGACTCAAGTTCCGATGAGTCGGGAGATTCCTCTGATGAAACATTAGTGTGATGAATATCCTGCTAAAAAGGAGGTGTGTGTCAATGAGTGTGTGAGTGTGTTTAATATAACGATAATAATTGTTATTGAGGACCAAAACCAAATTTACGAAACTTCATTAATATTTTTTTTCTATTAAATGTATAGAGCAGAAATTATTATTATTCTTTTACGACCGGTTTGAAACAGTGGTAGTAAACGCTGCCTTTGGTCCAAGGGTTGCGGGTTCGATCCCCGCACAGTACAAACACTTATGTGCATAAACATGTCTGTTTGTGTTGGTCTGGGTGTTTTCTATGTATTATATCATGTTTTTCTATGTATATAAAATATATATTAATAACCATACTATTTATAAAGAGGTAAATTCTATAGACAGCGGCAACGCTTCTAGGCAATTCGAAACATGAAACGCTTGCGTGATGTAATCGACACATAGCGCCATCTTTTGGTATAAAGTGGAACTAATTCTCCAAAACGAAGTGAGGGCGGGCCACTAGTATATAATAAAAGTATTATATGTATATATTTATTGTTTCTGATATCCGTAACACAGGTGCTTGAGCTACCTATCTCGAAGTCAGTGATGATGTGAAATATTAAAAAAAAACCTTTATCGGTATAGCGCTGCTATTTTGTTTTCTGTGTAAAAAGTTTCTTTTTCACATCTTGCGAACATAACTTTTATTAATAGGAAGATTAAATATATTATATTACACAGAATAACACGGAACATAAAAAGTACCTTTTTACAGAATGGTAAAAATAAACAAAAAGAGGAATACTATTTACAAGAGATGATGGGCGAGATGAAACATCTGCCCCGCTACTCATCGTGCCCAGAATGCTGGCAGCGTTACCTCTTTGAATGGCCAACCCAATGCGTTGGCCGAGGTAGCTGCCAGCATTACTGTCACCTGAAATGTCGAGTAGATTAAATTATAAGCTTTTGCGAAGTATAAATTTGTCCATTATTTGAAAATACAAAATCGAGGTCGTCCGGACCCCGCCGACAGAGGATTAGGTACCTAGCTCAGATAAAATCATGTACATTTTGGCTAGTTTATTATAAGCCTTTATTGGTAAAGGGTAAGGTTCGTTGGACGTCCAGTTGGAGTAACTGAGTAACTTTTCATTTCCACTAAAAGCCTTTTCAATAACTGATAAAATTAGAGAAAAACACTGTTGAAGATTGAAATGTTTACTTGTCAACAAGATGAAAGGAAGGAAGAAGTGACAATAGAAAAGTAAAAGTCTAGATACAAAATAGTAAATGGAATATCAATTAAACTAATAGAAATATAGCCAGTACCTATTTAACATAGAGGCTACATTACAACACCAGCCCTTAATTGAGATTCCATAGTTGACTAAATAACCTAACTATGTCAAATGCACAACCCTAAACCGACAGTACATTTGGAATGCGCAACCCTACCTAACGGCTTTGTCAGCATATCGGCACACATGTCACTAGTTGGTACATATTCAATTAAAATAGTGCCTTCAGCGACTTTTTCCCTTATGAAGTGAAAACGGGTATCGATATGCTTAGTCCTGTTGTGATGAATAGGATTAAGTACAATCTTATGTGCACTCTGACTGTCATTGTGCACGGTAACCGGAGTCAGAGAGGTGCCACTTACCTCCTGAATCAACCTCTGTAAGAAGGTGGCTTCCTTAGCCGCTGAAGTTAGGGCCATATACTCTGCTTCCGTTGATGACAATGCAACGGTGGGCTGTTTTTTCGATTCCCAGCTAATTGCTCCACCGGATAAGCTGAAATAAAAACCCGTATAGGACTTTCTGTCAGTGGGATCATTTGCCCAATCACTGTCTGCATACCCAGTCAGACTGAAATCTGGAACCCTCTTGTAAGTTATGCAGTAATCTACTGTTCCTTTCAGGTACTGCAACACCCTTTTTGCAGCCAACCAGTGTTGTTTATCAAACTTTGCAAGAAATTGGCTAAGATAGCTAGTTGCATAGGCAATGTCAGGGCGAGTATTCACAGATATAAACATTAAACTACCAATGAGTGATTGATATGGATACGGATGCAACTCACCGCTCTTATTTGGTTCCAACTTCACCTTTTGTAAGGGAGTAGGGGCAGATTTACAGTCTGCCATATTAAACTTCTTAAGAACATTTAAAATGAACGTTTTTTGATTAATTTTTACACAGTTCTTTGTTTGGGAAACATTTAAACCAAGATAATAGTTTAAAAGTCCCAAATCCTTAATACCAAAATATTTTTGCAAATCACATTTGACAGCGTCTGCCAATTTGTCATCTTTATGACAAACAATTATGTCGTCAACATAAACTGCCAGTATGACAAGTTCCTTTCCAAATAGTTTGGTATAAATACATGGTTCTGAAGGAGCCCGTTTAAAACCTAACGCAGAAAGAGTTTCATTTAGCTTTGTGTTCCAAGCACGAGGCGCTTGTTTCAGCCCGTACAAAGCTTTCTTGAGTAGGCAAACTTTATTCTGTTGGCTTGGTTTCTCAAAACCTTGCGGTTGTACCATATATACATCCTCCTCCAATTCTCCGTTTAGGAACGCTGTGTCCACGTCTAAATGTCGCATCTTGAGGCCTAATTTTGCTGCAAGTGCAAACATCATACGTAACGAAGAATTGCGAATTACTGGCGCAAAGGTTTCTGTATAATCCACACCAGCGGTTTGGCTATAGCCTTTGGCTACTAGCCGGGCTTTATATTTCGCAACTGCACCTTCTGCATCCTTCTTTACCTTATATACCCACTTGCATGGTATTATCTTTTGACCATCAGGTTTATCAACCAAAATCCATGTTTTATTATTAATGAGGGATCTATATTCATCTCTCATAGCACCCATCCATTTGTCTCTATCTTCTGATTGAATAGCTTGATTGAAGGTTTCAGGCTCATCAAAACTATAGCTTGCTGACACAAAACCTTTATCTTTCGCTAATCGATTCCTTAAGGGATACCTTCCTTGGAAAGTAGGTTCATCAGTAGAAACCTGTTCTTCGAGAATATCCTCCTCATCGTGGGGAATTTCTTCATCAGAAATAGGGTCTTCTGGATCAGGATCGATTTGTGCAACTTCTACGTTCACCTTAGTAGAAGTGCCAGAGCTACCAGCAATGGGATTTTGAACTTCCGCTTCATTCCTGTTTGAGAATACCATCACTGCAGGGGGATCAACAGGAAACTGGCCTGCAGGATTATCACCTTTCAAATCAGAGAAAGCATCTTCGAAGAACACAACATCCCTAGCTTTTAAGAGTCTTCTCGGATAGCTCGCATCTCGGAAGTAATAATTACCTGGATCTTCCGAATATCCAACAAAAGTGTACTGTTTAGCCTTCACATCCAACTTTTTCCTTTGACAATCTGGAATGTGTACTAGTGCTCTACAGCCAAACACTCGTAAGTGACTCAAATCGGGTTTTGAGCCGAACCATATCTCATAAGGAGTAAGGCGATCTAGAGCTCTATGCGGGGATCGATTCTTCAGGTACGTTGCCACTTCTATAGCATCCTGCCAATAGGCTTTGCTAAGAAAACCACCAGCTAACATACACCGCGCTTTTTCCACAATCGTTCTATTTGAACGCTCCGATACTCCATTTTGTTGCGGACTGTGTGGAACTGTGGTTTGATGCACAATACCATTAGAACGTAAATAACTAGAGAACTGTTCATTAACATACTCTGTTCCGCAGTCTGTTCTTAATGCCTTAATTTTAGCTCCTGTTTGGCGCTCGACTAAAGACTGAAAAGCGATAAATTTTGCTTTTACTTCCGTCTTAGAAGCCAAGAAATAAACAAAAGTAAGTCGAGAAAAGTCATCAATGAAGAATAACGCATATTTCTTACCTTGAAATGAATTTTCCGACATAGGTCCACAAATATCGCTGTGGATCAATTCCAATAACGAATTTGTACTCTTAGGCTTATCCACACTTACCGTAAAGGGTTTTCTTGCTTGTTTCCCTTCAACACATGGTATACATGGCTCCTTATCCACTGCTGAGTAATCCATTCCAACTGCACGTCCATTCCTTAGGAGATTCATGTCAAACCTGCAAAGATGACCTAACCGCTTGTGCCACAGCTGAAATTGAGACGGACGGTTAGTGCGTACATCAACAGCCTGAACTTGAGAATCTGCAGAATGACAGTCAGAATTCACATCAAGAGCTACATTTTTGTTAATATTAACATCTAATGTATAAAGCCCGCCATGTACTGAACCGTGTAAAACAGGATTACCTTTATAAGAGAAATAATCTCTATCAAAAAAATTACAGCCAGTATTATCAAAAAGTACACATAAACCTTTATCGACTGCTTTCTTAACCGAAATTAAATTAGTGTTCAATTTAGGTACAAGTACAACTTCACTAATCTTGTCGATACTACTATTAGTACTGATTGAAACTGTTCCGATTCCCACGGAATCTATCGCTTCTCCGCTAGCGACGGTCACCTTGCCAGAATGCAGCGGTTTGAGTTCTGTCAGCCAATCAGACCTTGAAGTCATATGAGAAGTAGCTCCAGAGTCGATGTACCACGTATCTTTATTACCATTTACTCCCAAGGCAGTTATTGATGTTGAATCATGCTTATTCTTCAACTTATTGGGGCAATTGTATTTAGTATGACCTCGTACGTGACAATCAAAACATACAACCTCCTTCTTCTTCTTCGTCTTGGTACTATGTTGAATAATTTGACCTTTCTTCGAACGCAACGCAGACTCACAATCATAAGGCTTGGTTTTCGACATCTCATTCAACAGTTTTGCCTTTACCATGACCGTGGTAACCTCAACATTACAATTTTCTAAAGCCATGACCAAGGGATCGAAGTTATGCGTTAGACCTCCCAATAGTATCGCAGCCAAAGAAGAATCCTCGATTTTCTTACCAATATCAGCGAGATCTTGAGCGGTACTTATAACGGCATTTATATACTCTTCGATAGTATTAAACTCTTCAAGACAATATCGGTAAAGCTTACGTTCTAAAGCTAACCTTCTGCCCATGCCCTTATCTTCATAGGCGTTTTGCAACGACGTCCAAGCGGCCTTAGCACTCTCCGCACTCCTCACATGAGTGATGGCTCCTCCATCTAAAGTCATGCAGATTTTGGCTAGTGCTAATTCATCCTTACGCTTTCTCGTTGACTCTGGGGTTTCATCTCCATCAGGATAACCCACAACAGCTTCCCACAGCTGCTCATGCAGTAAGTAAAATCGCATCTTAAACTTCCATGCACTGTAGCCTTCCCGTCCGGAAAGCATACGGATCGCTCCCATTCCCATTGCATTGCTGCTTGTGCCTGGGGACACTCTATCCCCGCTACCTTGCATTTTGCACAATGACGTAGCACAATTTTTTTCGAGATTCGACGAACTATATTTTCGTGAAAATCATAGTACAACAACACAGCTAATATTATACTTATCAGCTAGCTCGCTTGTAAAGCCTCGTGCTGATACCGTGATAAAATTAGAGAAAAACACTGTTGAAGATTGAAATGTTTACTTGTCAACAAGATGAAAGGAAGGAAGAAGTGACAATAGAAAAGTAAAAGTCTAGATACAAAATAGTAAATGGAATATCAATTAAACTAATAGAAATATAGCCAGTACCTATTTAACATAGAGGCTACATTACAACAATAACCTTCAGAAACTCAAACAAAATTCAACTCTAACAATACAAATTATAATTGGCAATGTTACCAATAAAGCTTGTAGTCGTAGTAGGTAAGTATATTCACTTTCAACCGTGGGAGAGTTACGCTTACGCATTAATGGGCCGGCCTTTTTTATAGCAGATAATGGGCCTATTTAATGATTCTGATGACAATTTTGGCGGAATATTTGAACGTGCGAGAGTCACGGCATGAATGGGTCCGGCTCGATCAGAGTGATATCACGGCCTCAAAGAAAACCGGCGTCAAGCAGCACTATGCTGTGTTTAGCTGCGTGACTGAGGGTACCGGATGCCCAACGGGTTATAGGTTTAAAAGTTGGCAGCGCACTTGTGACTCTACTGGTGACGCGGGTGTCTATGGGCGGCGGCAATCGCTTACCATCAGGCGTTTCGTCTGCTCGTCCGGCACCTGTCACATAAAAAAAAAGTAAAATATGTTTGAGGTTTGCCACGGTAATTGCAACTCTATGAGAATGACCAATAAATGAAATACGTAATATTTTATATGGTGCATTAGCTACCTGCCAGCCTGACAATTTCGTTCAACCAGAAACCTTGAACCGCAAAAATATCTTCGGCCTTCGTTCCGTTATAAAAACCTGTTGACGCGAAATACTAATATCGTCAAATTAAATCAATGGAGGTCGGGGTCGGAAGGGTCAGAGACGATTTCCCGACATTCAGACTAGACCCGATGTGATTTATTTGTATTCAAGCGGTGAAAGTGAAACTACGATTAAAATATGAAACCCTAAAGGGAATGGAGTAATGGACTTTTTTTATGTTACGACAGACAAGCATTTAAACTCAATCTCACCAGATGTTAAGTGAAGATGAGGTCTAAGGTGGGCTTCATGCTTGCCCGTGAAAAGCCGTAACTCTTGCCTTACAGAGCTCTAGGTTACACTTTTCAGGAAATATTTCGTTAGAGTGGAGTTTTAAGAAATGTTTGCATTGTCATTGGAGCTTTTGTTTCTTTGTTAACCTCGGACCAAAAGCATGTGCGTGCGTGCGTGCATGCGTGCGTGCGTGCGTGCGAGCGTGCGTGCGTGCGTGCGTGCGTGTGTGTGTGTGTGTGTGTGTTTTTTGAAAGACGAATTTATCGGGAGTGTTCTTAGCTATGTGAGATGGAAATTGATCCAAGATGGCCGCCGCCACAAAATGTCGTATTTACATATTGAATGACAACTCCCCTGCAGGGGCGAGCGGTCTGCGAGCGGTCCCCTACAAGACAATGTTTAACCAAAATTCATACATACTAAATTTGTGTCGGGGGTTTTTAAATTCTATTTTTTTTAATAGGCACCCGTAATACCAGAGTGGAGTCACAACAAGTACCTACCAGGTACCTTCGCTCACTCGGCACTGCATCACGCCGGTTGTCTTTGAGATTTTGGTATCACTCTAGTCGAGCCGACAAAAATCTTGATTTAATAAGTGAGCGAGCTTTTAGAAAGTGCTATATAGCTTTTGGGATCAAATCCATAAAATTGTAAATTTTAAAACCTAAAAAGAAATGCTGTGAGAATCATACTAGTGAATCGGAAAACATTTTCCTTTTGCCAAACACGCGTCACGATCCGCCTTATCCGATGCATCGGATAACGTTGCGAGAAGACATGAGTTTTTTTACAAAAAACTTGCATCTACGAACTACTCGTGTATACAATGAACCCCTACCAGGAAGCGTGAAGATATTTTCCCGACTCATCAATCAAAAAGCCGGACATAACACTAGCATGTATGTAATGAATACCTCAGGGGGCATAATACTTACCCATTTGCGGGTAACACGAGAAACGCCTACAGATGTGCCAATATAACTAGACACTCGAGTAAAATCGAGTTAAAATTCGTACAAAATTAAATTGGCTTGTACAAAATACTTGTATGGAGCCTAGCGCTCTTTTTTACTTATATTTCAATATATGTCATCGGAAAATAACAAGATCCGTAAGTTTATCAATTTACTAGGAAGTTTATAAACTTTCGTAGGATTCGAAACGGGAGATAAATTGTATTATTTTACGTCCACGTTTTTGTACATTGATAAACTTAATGAACGCACTCGTAAAATAATAAGTAAGCAATATCCAAACGCTACGCGCGATCTGATTGGCATTGCCACTATGAAATGAACATTGACCAATCAGAGAGCAGTGTGTATTTACGTATTTCAAAGATTCGTATATTTAAAAAAGTTTCAGTGATTGGTCGAACCATATAAAATTTCACCAATAGATATCCGATATTTTATAAATTTATTTTATTTATTTATCTCCCGTTTAGAATCCTACGGAAGTTTATAAACTTCCTAGTAAATTGATAAACTTACTTACTTATTGGGCATCCGGTACCTTCACTCACGCAGCAAAACACAGCACAGTGCTGCTTCACGCAGGTTTTCTATTAGTAAGATGAAGAAGGAGACTTGTATGGATCCCAAAGATCTTTTTTATGTATCGCAAAGTAAACCATAACTTGAGTCAGAGTACAGCATGCACAACTCGAAATAGTAACTCGTGTTGTCACAACACTGCCTCACTACCTATAGATATTGCGTGGGGAAAAGGCTATAGCTTAAAAGGAAATGGTGTTAACCATCTTGTAAGGGCACACTAGCGACGCCAATCGATTTTCATTTTTAGCTACTAAACTGGATCTATTTTAAACAATTTCGGGGTTACAATCTCTCGGCAAACTTATACTATTTCTTAAATAATAATGCCGAGAGATTGTAACCTCGAAGTGGTTTAGTAGCTAAAATTAAAATCGATTGGAGTCGCTATTGTGCCCTATCCGTCACCTTAAGAGCTCACATCCAAGTTGTAGCTTTCGGAAGGAATAAGGTTATTGTTTGCTGTTATTTATATTTTGTTTAGAATCAATTCTGTTGAATAAAATCTGAAAAGGAGTACTCATAAGATCTATGATAATACGTTAGAGAAGGTATGCTTATTTATTTCAGTTGTGGCCTGAGAACGTTCCAAAAGAAGTCGCATAAAAGTTGCGTAGAACATATAGACAGCGAATATTTTACATCAATATACATATATCAGTATCGTGTATGACTTTTACGGCATACCGGAAAAATCATCATCATCATCAGCCCATTTAAGTCCCCACTGCTGGGGCACGGGCCTCCCTCAATCACATGAGGGGTAATTGCCAAACTCACCACGCTTGGCAAACGGGTTGGCGAGGGTTTTGATATAAATGCAGAGTTTTCCTTCTCTGGGTGCTGATGATCATGCCAGCAGCTTTACCCTAGTCGTCTTTTACGACACCTCGGTAAGAGTGAGGGTGGCCTATTCTACCAGTATTTCAAAATTGATACCTCTATGATCTCATGTTCACGAGTAGAGGTGATTAACATACCAGCAAGTGATTTGCTTACTCGTTTGTCGCCTCTATCATAAAAAAATGTATAAGATATATTGTTTATAAGGAAAAATATCAAATTTCTAAAATATATCTACCAGTTGGGCGACTTAGGGGTCGCTGGAAGGGACGTCGTCGAGACTGTTCTGCGAGAACTTCAGGTCAATGACTGGCAAGAAGATCGACCAAAGCGGCGTTCTTTTGTTTCGGAGGCCAAGACTCGTTTCGGATCGTTGAGCCAACAGAGTAAGTAAGTAAGTAAGTACATTACATTTGACATAAGTTATTAAAGAAACATGCAACTTAGGGTTAGAAATATGAAATTTTGCACAGGAGTTCTTTTTGTAGCGTGAGGGGTAAAATGTTAGTATAAAAAATATTCTATGTTAGGACCTCGACGCTATATTCCAAAAAAGAAAAAAAAAGCTTTGACACTTCATGTCACTGTGCATAATGATAGTGAAGTTGCGAAACGTATCTAGGATTCGGCGGGTACGGCTAAAACAAGCCGCAAGAGCTGATTCAATTCAAAGGTTTTATTTAAATTAGTGTCTAGTGGTTTTTAGTGTACAAATGTGGTGTTCGTTTCTGCAGTAAAGTGAAAAGTAATCCTAATAATAAGAATCGTTGGATTGTATCGTTTTTAACACTGCTATTGTGTGTCGAGTGCGTCGTCTCGTGACAGCTTGCTTGGACCTAATAGAGTCTTAAAAACCCGCGATTGCTTTTAGAGTGATATCCGCTGAATCCGTGACTTAGACTCACTTCGACTGTTGACTGCTCACTTGTTCTAAATAAGTTACTTGACATTGGCGAGATATTTTCGGTTAGAGCCATAATATTGAAAAAAAAAAAAGTATCTACTACCTACTCTGTGTCCGAAACGAAGTGAAGGCGGCCACACTATTAGAATGCCCCTTTGTGTGTGTGTGTATATGAGTTCCACCTAGATATTCTGGCAATAAGCGCCAGTCCTTATCCCTGCTCTTGACATAAAGAGATCGAAATATCATGTCGGAATATTTACGAACATTCCGAATAAGGAACCCTCATCCACATTCATTGCGGCTCCATTGATGGAGTGTACGAGATAGCTCTATTGTGCAAGCAACCCATTTTGCATTTTTTGTACTAAGAAAAAATAGAAAAATAAATAGGGCGGAAATTCTAAGTCTATGATCTAGTACCTAGATCATAGACTTAGAATTAGGTATTACCAATGAAATGCATTTTACTCCAAGTAATTAATTAACAACACAGTTTTTTTTTTAATTATGGCTGCATATGTGTTGCCCTCCACAGATCACTATATATGTAGCAAGCTAGTTGCCCACGGCGAAACAACACAGTTACTCGCTGCTGAGAGAGAATGACAGTTCTAGTGACAGACGTCACTGGGGATGTGTCACGTTGTGTGTAATGCTAGGTGTGACAGATGAAACGCGCATAAACAGTAAAAGATAAATATATTAAAATAAATAAATAAAAAATATAGACCAAATTAGTAGATTTTCCAAGAAGAATTTTTACAAGCAGAAACGAACAAAAGACTCCTGTCAAGTTAAATAAAAATTATAAAACTAAACTAGAACCAAGGAATCTGTCCTCGACACTAGGCATGTTCTGTGCAAATCGATTTTCTTCGTCTAACAGAATAAACGATAAATAGTAAGTAGCGATATTTTTTCCCATCTTTGTTTATACTTCAAGACCCATGTCTAAAAAGAAATAAATATGAAAGGCCAGGCTTTTTATTCAAAGCAGAAGGTATTAAATTTTCAATAAAAAAGAATAGAAATAACGTGATTTACGTTATCAAAACAGCGTTATGATTTATTGCAAGCGACCCTTCGGCTCAAAGGTATCCCCTATTTGTTCGCAGCCTTACCGCGAAGACGTCCCGTAACGAACGAGAATATACCTGTCGCATCCATACAAAGGAGAAACACAGCGCGTATGAAAGGGAGGGGAACTCCGATTCGGTCGTATCATCCGATTCGCGCCTGTGTGCCAGGCTTGGTGGCCACTGAACAAACGTTTATCGATCGTCAATATTCCAATACGTAGGTTTAATTGCAAGCCATGGTACAGGCGATGGCCATTACGTTAATAACTTAGTCACAATAAAAGCAATGCGGAGGTATTAATCACGTGTAGTGAGTAATCATTTTTATGTGTGTGAGCTACTTTCATTGTGCGTGCGTTTTGTTTCAAGTAGGTATTTCGTTAATTGTATATCAGACACACTTTAACAAAATTCTATATACCTTGCATGAGACAGACTGTTCAAGTTCGTAAAAAAACGTATTTTTCTTATATACCTTACCTAAGTCTACCTAAGTCCTAAGACTTACCTAAGCCATCATAAAACTCATGAAAAAAAAACAGCTATTCTTAATTTGTTATTTATTAAAAATATCAAAATTCGAATTGTTCGTTTTCTTCTTAAATTTGTTTATATTTTGAGTTGTAATTGTAATTTTAACAGTACTTCCCTACAAAATGTAAATAATAATGGTTATTGAAGAGCGGTTTCTCCTAACACACGCAAGGAGATACCAAACTTTGTATGAAAACTATTAGTAAGAAACTGATTTTTTTTTCATTTTTGTTATAAGTTTAAGTTTAAATCTGAAAGTGTTCTTACAAAAACGATTTTTAGCGACAATATCTCCGAAAATATCCACCTGATGTTTGTTGTGTTGAAAAAAAGTATCTCTATTTATATTTTGTACAGGTACTTTGAATTCTTTCGATTGAATTACAATTAATTCCGCTTTTATTTTATGGAAATCGAATTATCCTTCCAATCTTCTGTTCATAGAATTTTTCGAATCGACTTTTATTCGTGTCTTTATAAAAACATATATCAAAAAATAAAGACTTAAGATCTTAGAATTACTTAGAAATCATTGGCAAACGTTCCAACCGCAATGGAGAATGTAAATAGATGTACAAAATCGCTTAAAACTCAGTAAAGCTAATATCTATACAAATACACAAGTTTTGTGCTAGTGTTGCCAAGGACTGGAACGGCGATGACGTCACTTTACAACCCGTTTATTTTGAAATCAAATATCTCGGAAACTACACGACGTATCGTAGTAATTCATGTCATGTCATTGTCAATGATGATTTTTTTATCAACCGAGTTTAAGAAAATAAATTTAATGATCATTCTCCATTATTAAAAAATATACACTCTTTCTTTGCAATTATTTTTACAAAAAAACCATACACGCGTATTGTTTGTAGCTTCCTGCTAAAAACAACAACGATGAAGCCGACCCCGATTGTACCATCTCCATCATAATAGGCATGCAGATAGTCTCGCTTATTGAGTTCACGGGCGTATATCATGTACTAGTGGCAATATCGCGCTGCCATGAAGCCCCAAATCGTCCGCAGAATATCCGTATCGACGTCATGAAACAGCAATACATCATACTACGGATGCAGACAAGCTGTTAGCACATCGTTGCCGGTGCCTGTCATTATCACAGCCACTCGACATATGTTTATTACAGATTTGATTAACGCCTTTGAGAATGTGCATATATTATTTATACTTAATCCTAAAGCAGTACAGGAAAAAAAAAAATCTCGGAGGCAATAGACAACAGACAAGGATGCTCATAGGAGCGTTAACAGGGCATTATGCAACGAACAAAATGCTGATGAAGATGAACATGACATCGAACAGCGACTGCAGAGCATGCAAGGAGGAGACGGAAACCATAGAACATCTTTTATGTGAATGCGACTCACTAGCCAGAGGCAGAATGTGTCTTCTAGGTAACGCTTATCCTAAACCAGGAGACTACAGGCACTTCAATCCGAAAGACATCGTGATGCTGATGAAACGAATCTTTCGTGAGTAAGAGCGCAAAAGAAAGGGGAGGTACAAAAGATCCCTTAGGGTCGACGTGCCCCATGAAAATGGCCCCTAACAGATAAGATAAGAAAGGAGTACAGTATTGCCAAATTGATACTTACTGATCAACAGTATTATAAAAAGAAAACGAACTTGTTCAAGTAGCAATGAAGTTAACTAAACATAATAAGTGTGCCATTTTTTCGTGTTTTAAACACTTTTAGGTTTCCTCAGGACACAAAATTAGGACCACTTTTATTTCTATTATGACTACGTGAACAAACCTAACAGTAGGTAATGACGTAGGTATATATACTCCGCTATGAACTCGAAGTGTTGTGGTTTTGTAATTATTTGCTAGAGAGACTGCATCTGACTGCCACTTAACAATAGTTCAAGCGGTTACTGCCCACTCGTCACTGTCGACAATGTCAGCGACAAACGCATCGTGTAAGTGGCCGTTCAATGTGACTTTGATTAATCTCCAAAATTTATGATAAATGCTAATTACTCCATTGAATGTATAATTGAGAGATGAAAAGGTTTGGAACGATTTGAATGGAAATTTGGGAACTGTGTAAATAATTTTGTAGTGAGTAGAAACATAGTGTAGTAGGTAACTTTGTTACCGTCACCTAAAGTTGAAACGGAGGGAGCTTACTAGGGAAATTCCGTACCTAAGATAAAGTTAGCTAAAGATAAGAAGGCACACAAAGGCACGGTTTGAGGTGCTCATTTTCAAGGATCATTTGCATGTCCTCGTTTTATACAAATATTATATTTGTCTATGTATGTACCTGTGTTTACAAAACACTACACGTAGACATTTATTAAGGAATAAACAACGATTTGTAAGTCGATGTTTAAATAATTAGTAACTTCAAAGTCTTTAGTTCCTGCAACAGAAAACTATAACAGAATTTAGCTCCGCCGCATTTTAAAATCAAGCAAAAATTAGAACATTCTGTATCTGAAAGATGACATAAAAGATCGAACATAAATAATTCAGGTATGTATGACAGGTCCCCACAAATGTCTCCATACATCCGAGACAGAAAATCAAGCAACACTCAAGCATAAACTGGACCCTTTCAAAGCAAAGAAAACTTCTCCCAGAGCTAACACGGACGTGCGAAAATTAACAATTCAGATAGAAACGACATTACGCCGCGGAACATGGGGACATTTTTGAAATAAAGCAGCAACTGGTATACCAACGGAAAAAAAAGACATCTACGTAAATAAAATTTCTCTTAGCGGTGACACGACCATACTAAAATCAAAATTTGCAGTTGTGGTTGACAATTAGCAATCAAAACGATATTCATCATCATCATCATTTCAGCCATTAGACGACCACTGCTGGACAAAGGCCTCCCCTAATGTTCTCCACACAAATCGGTCCTGTGGCGCCCGCATCCAATGCATTCTCGCATTCTTCTCCAGATCGTCGGTCCTACCTTGTGGAGGCCTGCCACGACTGCGACTTCCTGTACGTGGCCTCCTCTCGAGGACCTTTCCGCCCCAACGGCCGTCTGTTCTCTTCGCTATGTGTCCTGCCCATTGCTACTTGAGGCGTGCAATCCTTTCGGCTATGTCTGTGACCTTAGTTCTCCTGCGGATCTCATCATTTCTGATACGATCACGCAGGGAGACTCCGAGCATAGCCCTCTTCATTGCTCTCTGGGTGACGGCACACAACGATATTAGACAGCGCTAATGTTGTCTAATATTTTGAAACCAATCAGCAGTCATTAGCACTAAATTAAGGTTGACCCTAACTAAGAAAAGAAAAACTAAAGCTGTCTTTAAAGTAAGTATTAATTACCTACTTCTTTAGTGTACATAGCGTCAGCACAAGCTTGCGATATGTAGGCGACAATCGCCGTGAAAACAACACGACACATTTTCATCTTTTATTATTGCTACATTTTAAACCTAGCAGCCTGCAGATACTAAGAACAACCGACCTTTCAAAGTAACGTTAGCAAACTTCCCCCAGACCGGCACGATCGTGCGAAAATCAACAATTCAGATGTAGCGACAGCCGCTCGTGGGACACGACACGACACATTTGCACCAAGTAAAAGTATTTTGCTAAGGGTAAGGACATCGCGTTCTTATTTTTACGGAAATGTTAGCGGAAAATCTTACCACGACAGTGTACACTTTTATGAGAAGAACATTCGGGGGCATTTACATTGGTCGATAAATCGGTTGTTAGTGATCGTATGTGTGCCTCCCCGCTCCTGTTCCTGTCCCTGTTGCTTTGCCTGCACCCCGCATGCAGGCACTAACGGCCATTTTAAATGCTAACTTTCATTGTTGTATTTATCTTTAGACAATTTATCTTTAGATTAGTTATTGTTTCTTTATTCCCACGTTTTCGTCTTTCATCAATACATGAATTTTATTTCTATATTAAAGTCTAACACACTTCTGCCAAGAAATTCTAGAACAACTACAAATAATAAATAGCATCTCAAGACAAGGAGTAATTTCAAATTGTTCTATCCTCGGTCTGTCCCGTGAGACAAGGCCTTATTTAGGAACTGTCCAAGTCCTAGCGTAAATCAATTCACCCCTCTCCTCACCCGACGGGGAGATGAGAAAAAAACATTTCTCCTTTATCACCTCCATGGGACCGATGACATTTTATATTGTTCAAGCTACGGCTTATTCTAGGCGAATTTATAGATTCTATTAAAGTTCTAAGAACAAATGGTGCTCTGAAAAGGCATGTTGAAGCAAGGCTATCGGCGTTTGAAAAATCCGCTCAATCGCATAGTGTTAAACTTAGGTCTAATTTCAACAGCATAGGTTGTTCTGTTCGACAAATATAAAGACAGATATTCTCTATCACACAGAAACAAAAATACAGATACAACGATAAGGCGATTTCGACAAGTTAATATTTTGAAATATTAGGTATCACGTACAAAAATAATCAATGACCTTGTAGGTGGACCTCAGTCCTATCCTATGACGCTCTCAAGCGTATTTTTAAACGCGATAGAATTCACGCATGTTATCCAAAAAGATAATAAGCGTGTGGGGTACGTTGCTGGTACCAACTGGCCCAGTATGAGGATGTTAACGCAACGAAACTAAGGGATCTTGATAAGCTTTCGTTTACGGATCATTGTCGTCGCCATCGGTTTTATACTGATTGTAAAAAATATAAACCACCAAATGAAAAATTGATCAAGACATGTAAAATAAAAAAGGATTTGAGATTTTTCAAACTTATTTTGCACACGGCACTCATGTCAAAATTGTCTAACGAATTAAAAAAGGGCCACTAATAATTTGAATCTTTTAAAATAAACTTATTTTATTTAGTTTTTTATTCAACACGGTATTTATATTCATATTATTTATTGCTTTCATGTACATTAATTAGGTCTTAAAATGATTTACAATATTTAATTTAATTTATACAATTTTTAATTTATACAATGTCTTTTTGTTCTCTTTTTCTGACTTGCACACCTTACCCCTTTTCTTAATTCGCTATGCTTTTCCTCTACCCTGAGGTTGTCTGGAAGAGATCGCTATTAGCGATAAGACCGCCTACATTGTTTTAGTATAATAACTTAGGCTAAGATCTGTAAATTTTGTGCAATAAAGTGTATCTACCTATCTATCTATCTACAATAGTTCTAAACTTGAACCCCGCAGGGGCACTGCAATTTAGGTGTCGTTTATAAGGTTACTATAAATTAAATTATAATATAATATACAGACTAATTATAAAATCTCAGGTTACCTGCCTCAAGTGTTCCGCCCGAAAAAAGATTATCAATACGTTTTGACAGTAAATATGTCTTTAATTTTCTATAGAATAAGGAATCTTTACTTTCATTTTTTAGATCCATTGGCAACGTATTGTAGACTTTAATAGACATATTATATACGTACCTTTTCTAACTATATTCAATCGAGTATCTAGCTAGTATATCTTTATATCTCAAATTTCGGGGTATCGAATAGTGATCTTGGGTCTGTTTGTACATATTTTTATTTACTCTGACAAATTTACTTAATTCATAAATATACATTGATGTTAAGGTGTGATATGCTCTGTGAAACAAAATGTTTTCTACAGCTTTCTCTTTCAGTCATGTTAACAATAATTCTTAAACATTTTTGAAGAATGAGTATTCGATTACAGTAGTCAGATAATGCCTGATTAAGGAAAAGTGATAGAACCCGAATCCTAATTGGCTGCGAAAGTAACATGAGATGTTCGATCACACGAGAAATGAACGGTATAGCATCGTTATGCTATTATTTGATAAACACTCATAACACAACATACAGACAATCCCATGTTATTGCGATCCAATCTACCGCTCCCTTCCGACGGAAAAACTCAGAGAAACAAATTAGCAATTTTATTCCCGACCTCATTGTTCAAACTTGAGAACACGCTGGGCGTGAGGCAAACCAAATTTGGGACCGAAACACCCACCCTTCATAAAAGGCGAATTTATTATGTAACAACGGAATATAAAATAAAAACATTTCCATCAAGGAACATCATGATCCTTTAGTTATGGGACACGAGTTAAAGTAACTCGAGGCATTTTAAGCTGAATATACACTAACACTCAGAGACGACACATAACTTTAATGGTTACTTAAGAATAAATATTGACGCTTATAATAATACGCATAAAGACTACTTATAATTAAGTTAATATTTTGTGGTAACAAGATTGATTCTCGATACCCAAAAAGTGTTTGAGGGTACTCTAGGCTCAGGTCATAATGCGATGTTATGTGATAAATTATTTGAATGAGTTCGGAAAAATAATTATACTTTCGAACTCACTCAGCTGACTTGTTAATAATTTGCATAGGAAATCCCGAGCTCCGGCTAAGCTTTCTCTGGTCGGGTGGATATATCATTTATGATTTTTAATAGGTATTTATAATTTCAGAAGTCACTCGACTCACTCGAGTAAGATTCCCGACTCACGTCACTATAATCCCGGCTCATTTGCATGGGAACTTTGGCCGAGTTCCGGCGGAGGTCTCTATTAGCTCTTTCGCGTTTTCTCGTAAAATATGCTATCACGTTTTTAGTGTCTTTAATTTTCCTTGGTAACTTAGTTTTCGTAAAGTTTGTTTTCGTTGTGTTTTATTATTCATTTTAAATGCGCAGTTATTTTTTAACCGACTTCATAAATATGTTTGTTCGCCGATAACTAAGTAGATAGTCCCGGATTGGTACCATGATCAGGATATCAGGATCTGATGATGGGATCCTGGAAAAATTGAGGGGAACTCTCAAATTTTATAGGGACACGTTATGTTTTTCTATCTTTTTTCAAACTGCACCAGTATTTACGCCTGACTGTATTATTTTTGTGGCTCTGCTGATTATGGAAGGTCAACTCCTCAACGGTGAGGAGTTAAAGGATAACTCTTTTAATACTGTACTCACAATTAGTTTTTTAGTTAATTGGCGAGGGTGGAAGAGGGGCGAGCTGCCAAAAAATGAGACACTAAAAAGCTTAAAAAAAATATTTCTGTGAAAAAAACCGCCTTCAAAAACCACGAACTAAAAAGTGTAAAATAATATTTCTAACACTTTATACACTTCGAATAACATTTTATAACAGTACACTCGAGAAAAGGTTTTACCGAAGTCGACGCCTAATCCCTGTTGAATAATTGAATGTTGTATTAAATTACAAGATAGTATTGGGCGCCGACTTCGGTTGCACTTTTTCTCGAGTGTACTGCTATAAAATGTTATACGAAGTGTATTAAGTGTTAGAAATATTATTTTACACTTTTTAGTTCGCGGTTTTTGAAGGCGGTTTTTTTTTCACAGTTTTTTTTTTGCCAGTAACACCCTGTCGGTTTTTTTTTAGTTAAAATGAAGCCAATATTATAAAATAATTTGATTTATGTAGTGGCTTGTGTTTGAAAATAAATTCGTTTAAACGAACCATGTCGTTAATCCGTATTATACTTTTGTCGATTTGATTTAATTGGTTCTCATGATTTTTTTTAATCAGGCATCTAAGTTAAATTAAATATGAAACATCGGACAAGAGTGAGTCGGACTAATGCACCGAGGGGTCCGTATTAATTTGGAGATTTGTGATTATTTTAAGTACAGAAAAAAACGATTATAAACATAACTGGTAGTCTATTTCAAGAATTTTGTGTGAACTACAAACAAGTTTGAAAATACTTTTTCGGTGATACAGGTATTCGTTATTATTATAACCATTTTTCTTATGACTGCCTCGTTGACGCAGTAGGTAGCGCCTCGCACTTGAAAGCGACGTTTGCGCTTGGGGTCCCGGGTTCGGTCCCCGGGTCAGGCCTACATTTGTACCTGAGTTTTTCTGTAAATAAATTTTCAGTGTCAGCCCGGAGTCTGGAAGTTGGCGGTCTTGTACCCCCATGCCTCGGAAAGCACGTTAAGCCGTTGGTTCTGCGCTCAATCCCTCTCCGGTCGTGGACCTGGTGTCCCATCGGATTGTGAGAGTAAGAGAATAGAGAATGCACTTGTGTTTGCGCACACACTTGAGCACTATTATATATCCTGCGTAAGTGGCTGATTGTTGAGATTGGCCGCCGTAGCCGAAATATTATTACCCATTTTCAGATTCGGAAACTAAAAGTACCTATATCATTGTCAAAAAAGTGTGATAGTGAAATCAATTTTTTTTATGGAAATGTACTATGAAACAAAGAAAACACGATCAGAAACATTATAAACTACCCGGAAGTTTCAAAACAAACATGGCTGCTTCACAAAGGGCTTAGGTATCATCATTCCAATCTTCAATAACACCGCAAATCTCTGAAACTGTTGATCTCTGTCCAGCCGGACTCACCCTCATAATCCACCCTCCCACCCCCTCCCCGCTCGAAACACCGTCCCTTGTTATATATTAATTTTTTTTAATCCGCCACCCGTCCTCCCCTAGGATGGTGCGAAACACCGTTATACTCGATAAACCTTTTCTTTAGAGGAAAATAATAACTTTTGGTTAGATATCGCGATTCGCCTTTGTTTCTGACTGGGAAACCTTTTTGATGGTGAATGCTCTTGCTTTAAGTGCAGTTAAGTGTGGAATGAAGCTGCATGATTGAAATAAACATAAAAAATTAAATTATGTAAACATAATTAATATTAGACACATACATAACCCCAAAACAGAACAAATTGAAAGGTTGTATCACAACTATTAGACATAGAACAAAGAAACAGAAACACACACGAATATAGATCCAAAGTTAAAATCAAACCTAGGAGCTTAGGAGCGGTAATAGGATGAACAAATGGGCCATAGGGTCAGTCAATGGGGACTATCGCGTGTTAAAAAATCCCTAGATGGCGTAATATAGGACTATGTCCAATCTAATCTGATAGGTTATTTCTGAAGGTAAAGTCTCATTGTATATTTAAAGAACGATACAACCAATTTACCAGCTAGATCCGCAAAAAATATAAGGGTGGCTCAAAGAGCAATGGAAAGGGCTATGCTTTGAGTCACTCTTCGCGAACATAAGATCAACCAATGGGTTCGCCGAGCAACGGACCTAAAGGACGTCGTCGTTGAGATAGCCAAGAGGAAGTGGGGTTGGGCTGGACAATTAGCGCGGATGAGCAGAGACCGTTGGACGAGGCGGGTCGTTGAGTGGAGACCGTGGGACCACACCAGACCGCGAGGAAGCCCACTCAAGCGATGGACTGACAACATCAAGGATTATGTGGGCGTAAAATGGATGACCAAGGTGTCTAACCGCTACGCATGGAATAAGATGGGAGCGCCCTTTATCCATAAGTGGATCAGTAATGGCTGAAAATGATGATGATGACAGCCAATTTAGTTAGGGTATTTTAAACCCGCAATATTCCCCACTATTTACAATATTATGTCAGTTCAACGTTCATAGGTCAAGACCATGGATGCCTACCAGTATAAAATATTAATGAACAAGTCTAAAATCACAGTAAACATTTACTGCGATTTTAGACCAATTAAATTTTGCAACAAAATAAATAATGGACGTGATGTTGGGTTAGGATTCCTACACATGGCTCTCAAAGTGCGAGGGACGGCAGTCTCGACACACAGGGAATATTAAAGGAGAAGAAACCTCGCACTAGCTGCCAGATGTTCTAATTTGCGACCCCTATCTTCAAAATGGTCGCCCCAATGTACTCTAGTCGGTAGAATTAGATATACCTACGCTACTAGATGATAGCATCATACCTAAATATATTACCAGAGGTCGGAATTAGGTAGAGTTATTTATGATTTTCCTGGCATTCGTAATGGATATTCCAAAATTAATTTTGGCTATTCTTAAATACCTAATCCTAATCCTAGATACATACATTTAGACTTACTGAAAGGATTATCATACAAAAAGTAAACTTTTTATATATTAAATTTTCACCTTTAGTTTTATAAAATTAATCTCGACATTTGAGGCATATCCACTTAATTCTTTCGCTGTATGAAATCAGTGTAAGTATCTAAAAAACTCACCTAATTCCAACCTCTGTATATGTATATATATATTTTATTAGAATAGCCAGACATTTGGCCACAATCTCACCTGATGGTAAGTGATGATGTGGCCGAGGATGGATCATGCCTGTCTAGCAACAGCCTCTTTATTCTTTTCTTGAATAAGTTCAGATCATAGCGTTCAAGGAACACATCTTCCGGCAGAGAGTTTCATTCTTTAGCTGTACGCAACATGTATTTGTAGTACGGGCCGGCTCGATTGGAGTGATACCACAGCCTCAAAGAAAACCGGCGTGAAGCAGCTTGCGGTGTGTTTCGCCGAGCGAAGAAAGAGTTTGAGCGGTTGGAAGCATAAGTACTAGTTCTGTGGTACTAGTGACTCCATTCGTATTACCGGTGTCAATGGGCAGTAGAAATCTGTTACCATTCAGTCAGCTTGTAAATAAATAATAAATAAATAAATAAATATTTCACAACATCACATACATTGATCTGACTCCGAGATAGGTAGCTCAAGCACCTGTGTTACGGATATCAGAATCAACAGCGGAATTACAAATATATACATATAATACTTTTCTTTTGTAAATAAATACTTATAATACATACCAACGCTTGTCTGTCATTGACACCCGCAACACCAGTGGAGTCACAAGTGCGCTGACAGATTTAAGCCCCCTTCAATCGGATTGGGCCACCGGTGCCTTAACTCTTTTAATAAAACACAGTTCTTTTTATACATAGATATTTAAATTCGTTCAAGAGTAACTAGTAACTATGTAAGTATATGGAAACTAAAACAAATCAAATATGAAAAATGAGCATTCAGTATAAAGAAATAAAGCTGAAGACGATATCCTTTAATCCCCTATCCCGAAAAAGGTCATGTCAAAACGTATCAAATGACAGTACACCCAGCTACAAAGTAACGTCCTCGCAAGTTCCACCGGCGTTATATCCCTTTACGGTACAAACAGGCTCATTGTATAGAAGAGACCTTTTTGTTTTAGAAGTATTATGTTGGGTATAATATAATACGTAACATATTTGCAAGGAAATTACGGAAGATCGAAGGTATGAAGAGGCATTGAGTATTAAAGACACATGTAGTAATTTTATAAATATTTACTGGAATCATTATTATTATATAATTAATCATTTTTAATAAATTAGACTTAGCAGCATTTATTATTGTATACAAATTGATTAGTATTGATTAATCAAACAATTGACAAGATGCTAACCACCTACTATTGTACACCTCGTCCTGCAGTTTATTAGTATTGGATTAAGTACTCTGTGACCTATGAGGGGAACCTAAGTAGTCATGCTCACTCAAATGTCTCTGAGGTGGTGGCGTTATGTGGCGGGTCATTACATTCCCTCTAATATGGTTGAGTGAAATGATGGCTGACACATACGTCATACTTGTGAACAGGTCCTTTGGGGACTGGTCCGCTTCGGTTTACCTCATATTTAGCTTTTAATTTGCTTCATTCTATTTTGTGTTGCATTAGACTGTATGACTTGGTATGAGGATAATAAACCATTGTAAAAAAGTTGGCGATTAAAAAGAGTAACTGGCGAGTTTCTTGCCGGATCTTCTCGACCAGAAACAACTTTCCGAGCCGGTGGTAGAATCGCTTTATGTTTATTTATTTCTTTAGTATATTTTATGTATCAACATATATATGTATTAACATGTAAATTATACATAAGTACTTATAAATAGTTTTAAGTCATACAAATGTATGACGATTTGTAAGTGCTGTGTACAAGCCTATGCAAATAAAGAATTATTTGAATTGAATTTGAATTTGAATTACGTAAGGATCCTTTGATAAACAGAGTTATAGATTTGCTAAAAAGAGAGATGACCCATTTTACAAAGAGCTCTTGTAAAGATAAATAATTTATTCTTTGTATAGCTTTATAACTTACGCCAATTTTGCATCCTTGGTAAAACTGTGAACTTGAGAAACAGTACAAACATGTAGTATAAGCTAAACTAGCAGAATTATCAAGATATTATTATTACTTGAATTAAAAATTCACTATTGTTACCATGTTTTGTAGCTCGTAAATGATTACGAGAACATACTTTAACTATATCTACACTTTAAAGCAACGACAAGGCTTATAGGTAAACCAAAGAAAAAGCGAAAATGCATTGCGCGATATAATCGACTCCTAACACCACCTATTAAAAAATTTGGAACTACATAATGACAAAAAGAAGTCACTAAACGAATTGATTTAACTTATTTTCTTGTTGATATAACTACGTACGTTGTTGAAAATATTCCACTTTTTTGTAGACTCCCGGAAACTTACCTGAAAAAAAAAAGAAATAATCATTAATAATTAATTTGAATTACACTAAAAGGCGTTCAACGATTAAATTTTGAAACGACTACCATACCACTACATTGACCAGTTTCCGTACTAATTAACGTAAGGCTCTTATTTATTTGTTTACCTTTGTAAAGTAAAATTCTTTTTTCCGAAATTTCGTACGACAAATGTTTCAAACGCCAAAACTGCTCAATAACACCGTTTTGGCTAACAAAGATTTGAAGAACGTTTATGAACAATAATACCCTTTGCTCTAGAAATCAGGTGGCCATTTCTGTTAACAACTTTACGCACGAATCGTAACTGCATCGCAATTGAACTTCTACATTTAGTCATCGTCAGTCCATTTAAGTCCCTTCTGCTGGGGCACGGGCCTCCCTCAATCACATGAGGGGTAATTGCCATACTCACCACGCTTGGCAGACGGGTTGGCGAGGGTTTAGATATAAATGCAGAGTTTTCCTTTTCTGGCTGCTGATGATCATGCAAGCAGTTTTACCTTAGTCGCCTTTTACGACACCTCGGTAAGAGAGAGGGTGGCCTATTCTACTCTGCCGGGGACCACACGGCAAACAGGCCATTCTACATTTAGGCCGTTTCTTATTCTAGTAACAGCAACGATCCAGTTGCGACTCAACTACGATTCAGTTTTGGTTTTGAAATAGCTGATTAGTATAAATGCGTGTTAACCAAAACTGTTAACTAAATTGAAATCGGTCCCTTAAAGATCGAGAATATACCTAAGTAAATAACACACTTAAAAATTTCATCTCGTGTTCAGGCGGGACTCGAACCCACACCTTTCACAATCCGGGTGAATGTTCTACCAATTAGACCACTGAACGCGTTATTATGCCGACGAAATTTGTAAGTGCTTGATTCGACATGAGCTGTCGATAAGTCTCATCAATATTGTAGGTATATTTACAAAAGATTGCTATAAAAATATCAACTATCTAGAATATACCTGTCGCATCCAAATAAAGGAGACACAGGTCGTGTGAAAGACAGTCGTAACGGCTGCTTTAAAGTTTAGTAGGCCCTCTGAATCGTAGCTGAATCGCATCTGGACTTCGACGTTGTGAATTAGTACACCTGACGTCTAGGCGGCAGAGGATGTACATCATCATCATCTTGTTCAGGTACTGAACAAACATCGCATGCTAAATAGGGAACGTACAAATACAGACAAATATACGGAACGTGTGGCAGAGACAAGATCCGATATACTGGCTTGCGCGTAAGTCAACGAACTCTTCGATATCAATGTCTCCCTTCTGTGTTTTATGCATCTACATTCGAATAGGAGTGGTGGCGCCTGGAGTCAAGACATCAAAAGCCGTAATACTCGGGTTGATTGTTACACAGCCGACTATTAACGCGGCGACATCTCCTAATGGGCTTAGCAACCCCCCACAGTGCCGAGCCGGATTGTCATGCTCGCACACGCAGGTCGAGGCACTCACATATAGAGAATAGGATTTGTGCAGCATGCAAACATCAATCAGACAACCATATAATAATGTTACTACGTATATCCTTCAATCGATTTCGGCTATGGCTACCGGCCTTAACGATAATGAATACTCAATAATTTATTGCATTCCAAAACGTACATACATTGCTGGTAAATAAAATTATTAAGACACAATTTAGGACATTGTGAGGTAAAGCAAGTTATATAGATATATTTTATTGCACAAAATACACAACTTAAGTACTAGGCATTACAGAAATTTTGTGTACAATTTCGGCGGTCTTATCGTTGAAAGCGATTTCTTCTAGACAACCTTCGGGTAAAGGACATTTAAAAGCAGAGGAGGGGTAGGCGGTGTAATTAGGAAAAAAAAGAAATAAAAAAAAATTCTGCAAAAAAAACGCCTTCAAAAACCACGAACTAAAAAGTGTAAAATAATATTTTTAACACTTTGTACAACTCAAATAACATTTTATAACAGTACACTCGAGAAAATGTGTTACCGAAGTCGGCCCAAAACTATCTTGTAATTTAATACAACATTCAATTATTCAACAGGAATTAGGAGAACCTCTTTTTTTTTAATTCGTTTAAAAATAAACTAAAAGTGATAAACTGTAAATATGTTAAAATTTATAACACTAATACATAAATTAAATACAATATGTATATGTGCTCATGTTTGCGTGCGTAAACATGAGCACTCTATTGCATAAGACAGCAAGCAAAGTGATATGACTGAAGTCGGTTCAGGCACAGGACCAATGGCTGAACGTAACGTGCTTTTATTTATTAACATCTAAATGTACATATATAAAAGGAAACATAATTTCTCCTATAAGAACAAAATGCAACGTAGAAATAGGGAGAGAGAGAGTATTTTACTCAACAATAAGATGAGAAGTGTGAAGTTATGTAGGTTGGAAAAAGTCATTGGCATGATGACCCACTCATTTGGCGAAACAGCGCAGGTAGCTTCACACCCGTTATCTGAGACGCCATGGTATCACTCAGGCTCATTTACTCCGCATCATGTCTCTCCGTGCGTCCCTAGTCCTAACGACTCACCCGGTGGTAGGTAGACAAAAGTTTAATGCAACTTCCCATGAACACCCTCGAGCTCAGTCAAATTTGGTGTCTATGTCTGGTGGATAGACTACAAACTACTTACACTAGTACAAGTCCAGTCACCCCACAGACGGGTGTATGCAAGGCACCGCAGTGGGGTCGCTGACCCGCTAACGATCGCACAATACGCGCGGACATACGGACAGAAATGGAACTTGCACCCTAGAGGTTACGATGATTTTGTTTTACCTACATTTTTCGACACTAGTAGATATGTTCTAGGAGTGATGATTTCTTTTTCTTTTTTTTTCTATGTGATAGTTGGCAGACGAGCAGACGGATCCCCCCTTTCCCCCGGATCAGGCCTCCGGTACCCTCACTCACGCAGCGAAACACAGCACATTGCTGCTTCACACCGGTTTTCTGTGAGGTTTTCTTAAATCTAAACAAAATCAAAATTGGTGTGTTCTTAGCTATGCTGGATAAAAATCGATACAAGATGGCCTCCGTCACAAAGATATAGTTGTATGTTTTAACACAACTCTCACAATAAGGGTGTCATATAAAAGGGCTTGAGTGGCAGAATATATTTATGGTGATCAATTTCAAATCCAAGATGGCCGCCGTCGGGGGTTTTGTAAATTTTCAATTTTATACCTAGTGGCCCGTTCTCATTTCGTTTCCGGAAGTTTCAACCAATAGATGCAGCTAGATGTCTATTACATCGCGCCAGCGTCTCGTCTGTCCTGATTACTTAAAAGCCTGGTTGTCATCTACTGAATTAAACTCTTTATAAATTGTAAATATATAGATTAGGGTATATACTTTAAGGGTGGTTCGTTTACTTGAATATTATCATTTTTGCCACACCGTGCTTTTTTAATCATTTCTTAGGGATTCACACTGCTAAATTAAACCCCTTAGTAAAAAAAAAAATTAAAATTGACCTGTTGTTTGATACCTTTTTTAAAGAGACCGGCAACATTCTTTCTGATTTTGAGGCTGTTAATGGGCAGCGTTGATTCTCTTTTGTTCATTTTTTGCCTCTAGCATAAAAAAAGAAAAGATTTAACTTTTAAATGTCTTAAAATTATCACATTATTATTTGTTTTGCGGTGGTTTGTTCCGCCACCCTTTATAAACTATTTAGTTTCTCCCATCTCTACGCAACATGTGATCGATTTCGTTTTACTCATCTCTACACAATACGTGTAAAAATACGAACATGGAGCTTATAAAATTTGTGCCCAAGAGATTACGAGTAAAACATAATGTGAATCCTACATTTTACGTCCGTTCTTGAAATTAAAAGGTTTTTGCCGTGTTGTGACATATGGCGGTGAAAAGTGGACATTAACAATGGGGTTGATCTGAATTCGGAGGGGAATTCACGAATTTATTATTAGGACTTTATAATTACGGAGTGCAAGCGAAAGTAGCCTTTCTGTAGTATGATGTTCTGGACGGAAGTCCTATTCGATAAAATATATTATCATCATCATCATATCAGCCCACATCCACCCACTGCTGAGTATAGGCCTCTTCTTTATCCCGGCATTCTTTTCGGTCCCTTGCCAGCCTTATCCATTATTTCCCCACTGCCGTTAAAATATCGTCGGACCATCGTGCAGGTGGTCTACCCACAGGACGTCGTCCCATTCTTGGCTGCCTACCGAATGGCAGCCAAGAATGGAACGACGTCCAGCTTCATAGTCCACCTATCATCTAAAGCCAGCGTGGCGTTTTACGGCTAAACTCCTTCTTTATATGAAACACGCCAATAAAAATATATTATGGTAACAATAAAAGATACGTAGTCCTAGGTCCTAGTCAGTATTTTAAACAAAGAACAGTGTTCTCCGTCCATTAAAATGGTGCCCGATTCGACCAATCTTTATCTTTGGATAAATCTATGGTATAACGTCAGATTTCTATTGGATGACAGCGCTTTTAAATTTAGTATAGCATAAGGTTGGTCGAATCGACGCTAAAACATACATTAAAATCAGGTATACCTAGTAATCCGGGGCTAAAATAGACATTTCAAAGTAAATATTTCAGATAATCGTGTTGGCAATGTAGATCATTAAAATATTGATAGCGAACTAAAGCTGCTTAAATATAATTATTATTGGATTACTCATGTGACCGTAGAACACTAAGGGCTTTGTACAAAAACGTTCAATAAACTATTGTTAGGTTAGGTTAGGTATTAAGTATTTTGTTTAAAAACAAAAAAAACATACTAAATTGTCAAAAAAGAATGAATCTGCTTCATGACACCCTATTTACCTGACTACGGCGAAGTAAAAAGGAGGGTTATGACCTGTATGTATGTATAGTTGTTCATCTGTTCCCTCATAACTTCTGAACTAGTAATCATATTTGAACAAATGAGATATCATTAGAAGCGTCTTGATTGTCTTCTGGTTATAGGCGACATGACCTCACGTTAAATTGAGTACAGCACCCTCTAGGGGATTTAGAGTAAGGAACTAAAAAAAATGTTTCTTGACGGTACCGTGTGGGGTATCAAATGAAAGAGCTTTTTTAGCACAATTCAAATATGTAATTTCATTTACAAAACTTAAAATATTTTAAATAAAAATAAGTTTAAAACTAAAACCCGACTACCAAAATAACACGTTCTAAAAAGTACAAAAGGAAGAAAATTGTCTCTGCTGAAATTATTATGCCGTATCGCCGTGGTCGTATGCCACCTACTGTAGCAAAACAAATTCATTATAATAATAAAATAAAATCAATGTGGCATACGACCACGACGATACGGCATAATAATTTGCAGCAGAGACATTTTTCGTTTCGTACTTTTTAGAGCGTGTTATTTTGGCAGTCGGGTTTTAGTTTTCAAACTTTATTTTTATAGTTAACAAAGGTTTGACAAATATTTATAAATAAGGCCCTTTATATGTAACTTCACAACGTTAATACAGTTTAAATAATGTAACACGTTTTTGAAAATTTGTTCGAGGTTTACAATGCACAACTGTAAATATCACACATCGACCTATACACACACTATACCATTTTAAATATGGTCATATTGACACATACTTTTAGAAATCTCTACGAATGGGTGCAAAGTAAAATGAAACTTATAACTAAAAACAGAAAACACAATTTCGGCAAACAAAATTCAGTAACTTATTAATTATTGACTTCCATTGTCGGCCCGATTCAATGCAAACGGGGTTAGTCCTTTGTCAGGGCTAAATCAATAACTGAACTAATAACATCCCAGGACCTGACTGTGGTAGGCAACAATAGGAAATGCAGCCGCTCAATACCCATTCAATTATGACGACTTTATATTCTATAATGTATCAATACGGGGATTAACACGATATTTATTATGTGAAACAACATTGTGTACTCACATATTTGGCTCGACGTTTCGGCTACGTTACAGCAGCCGTGGTCACCCACGACAATGTTGTTTCACATAATAAATATCGTGTTAATCCCCGTATTGATACATTTTAGTTATAATGCAACGCGAAAATCTAAAAAGACTTTATATTCCTTTTCCTTTTTGTTCTTTATTGTAAGTAACACTTAAAATAACACTATTTAACACACAAAAACATAGATATACTTTATTGCACAAAAAAACTCAACTTTAAAATCTAGGCATTACAGAAACTTAATTGTAAAATTACGGCGGTCTTATCGCTGGAAGCGATTTCTACCAGACAACCTTCAGGCAAAGACAGACAGACAAGACATTTGATAGTAGAGGAGGGGTAGGTGGTGCAATATTGAAAAAGGGAAATAAAAGTGAACTGTATATATATATATTTAAATATTTATAATGCTAATACATAAATAAACACAATATTATATACTAATAAATAAATATATTATGCTTGGATAAAATAATATAAATAATCATAATCTTAAACCAATTAAGTTTCCACTAATAACTAAAATTATAAAAACCGCAACATGCTGTTCGTAATATAAACAAAAAGGAAGAATTAAGCAATTGACAAATATCTACTTCGTAAAATCGGGAGACAATTTACCCACAGCCTTTTTATACGCTCATGACAGGGCATGGTTCGAAATTCATATCGGAATCTTTTGTTTTGACTATTGGCAATTATGTATTCTGTGCTTTGACGTCCGGTGCGACTATTTTCTCCATAGCTGCAAAGTGCTATTTATAGCCCTGGTCAGTCCTTTGTCCTGGATTGCATAGCAAATGTCACGTGGTGTTACACGCCCTGCAGATGGTAAGTAGGTCGAGCACTTCTTCTTGCTTCCCTCCCCTAAGGTTGTTATTTTCACAGACGAGGCCTGAACTGTCTTGGAGCAAGTTTTCTTGTGATTCTGATATTGTGTTTTGCAGTTTGCGCAAGAGGTGAAAAGTACCGAGAAGTTTTTTTGGTTGTAGACTGTTTGAAAGTGAAATTGGTGTAAAAACTTAGTAAAATTAAGTCCTATTGTTAAAAAAAGATAACGAGTTTTTTTTACCTGAGAGGTGGCAGACGAACCTAAAAAAAATGTATTTGTTATAAGTGTAAATTCTGATGCTCACTAACTTTTCATCGCCTACGTCACACCATCCATGCTAGTAGTATCAGCCTATAAACTGTCCCACTGCAGGGCAAAGGCCACCATCAGAGAATTCAAGTTATCGCTACTATTCTGGGATTAGGCGTAATGGTGATTAAGCCTAATCCCATCATAGTAGCGATCACCAATCCGTTTTTGGCAAGCGTGGTGACGCTTGCCAAAAACGGATTGGTGATCACATACCCGAGCCATGTTCGAAAAATTCGCAACATACTTTTGCTCGACCCGGGAATCGAACCTAGGACCCCGAGATCACGGCCCGGTACTTAAACAACTTATAGACCAACAGGGCGTTTTGAACAACATGTCCTTATACAAATAAACATATATGTACCTAGTAACTACAACTATGCATACTTTACTCTTATGCCCTATAAATCAGTTTCATAATGAATGAATGAATGAATGAAGCCGCACGAAGCCGTTAGTATTGGGGTGACATGCTGGGCGGCGTTCTGAAAATGGCAAATTCCGTTTAAGGTGACGGGTAGGGCAAACTAGCCACGCCAATCGATTTGAATTTTTAGCTACTAAACCAGATCTATTTTAAACAATTTCGGGGTTACAACCTCTCGGCAAACAATACTACTATTTATTAGATAACCATGCACAAATTTTGGGTCAGTTTTTGACTTTTTGTACGCGAAAAATTGATTCACGTTAAAAGTGGCCGCTTTTGGCGTGAATTAATTTTTCGCGTACGCGTTGGACCCGACATTTTTGCATGGTTATTTAATAAATAGTATAAATGTTTGCCGAGAAGTTGTAACCCCGAAATTGTTTAAAATAGATCCGGTAGCCGTCACCTTAAACGGAATATGCCATTTTCGGAACGGTCTAGGTAGGGTGATGGTATCTAAGGATAGGTCTTTAAAAATGATGTTGATGTTTTTAACATCATTTTTTTCTAAACATAATACTTTGCGCAGAGACGCTCCCAAAGTGGTAAATTGTGTGTTTTTTATATACAATTCTATTCCCATGCACTGGACATATAAGACGAATAAAATAAAGATAAAGAGTTCTTTATTGGCCACAGAACACAAATCAAACATGAGTGACATAAATACAAGTTTGACAAATTCTGTAACCAACAAGGCCCAACCTCAGCATTTGCTGCAGTGGCCGAAGCCGCTGCAGCGCTGGTTTTCAATCAATTAGAGATTTATATGGGCGAAGGTATGAAATCATAATATTCGAATTCAATATAGAGTACACGAGAATTGGGTTTAGATTCACAATGTGTTCTATCATCAAGTTCGTGGTACAATAGAAATATGCACACCGTTTTAAAAAAACAAGATTGCATTTTCAGAGATTCGTTTTTAAAGTTTATTTTTTATTTACAGCAAAGGACCCAGATCGGATGATGAGGAAGTGGGGCACTCGACCCAGTTCCGCGTCCGGGCGAGCGTGCTAAATGCGCCATTCATCAGAGACAATAGCTGGCCACACTGTACGCTGGGTTATCATGCTTGTGAGTTCACAGAACTATGATCTGTGGCGCGTATTAATCCATAGTTTAAAGAGGGACGCCTTTTCTTATGCACCACAACACCATGAATAATGAAAAGTACCAGAAAATTCAGTTTCACTATAATGCTTTTTTTAAACGCTCGCCAGTTTTTAAACAGGTCCCGCCAGAATACCAGCGCTGCTACGGCAATGCATATATTGTAGTAGCAGCTAATGCTGAAGGTCGGGACCTGATTGACCACACACTATCCACATCTCTTTGCCCCTCTTCTGTGTAAAATTTGTTGTTTTAAGCCGTGTACCAATTGTATATGTTTGTTTCATGTGTATTGTGATGGTCAATAAATGTATTTACTTTCTTTCTTTCTTTTCTAAACTATGAATAATATTGCCCGAGGCTTATCCCCGTATATCCAGAGGACTACAACGAAAATTTATCCCCGTCCCTTTCGCGCCGTGTTTAGTCGTTCGTCTGTTTTGTTTGGGTGCGACATGCACGAGTATCTTCTCATTTATTATGGGACGTTTCCCTTGTAAACCTTCAGACTTGACACGTAAATTGTGTCGAGTCTGACGGCATTTTTTGCGTTGTAACGAAACAAAAACAAAAGGTAATTTCTAAATTAAAAAAAAATTCGTCGAAAAGGATTACGAGGAAGACGAGGAAGGCAGACTCTTGGCCGATGCCTGGCAGGCGGTGGCGCAGGACCAACCAAAATGGAGGTTTGTTTTTTTTTACGGTATCGCGGATAAAATTAATGGAGAATAAGCTCGTTTCTTGAAGATCACCATATCGTATCTATTCGGATTATCGTTGGTAACTCTTTTTAATGCACCCCCAGTGGAAAATAAGCATAAGTGATGTTACTTCGAACTATCTATTTTATCATATTTGAAAAATGGATACATATGTAGAACTTTTTCATATTTTTCTTCTTTAATTTGGCGAATTAATAGAAGAAATTTAACATACGTATCCTTAAACGTACTTTTTAAATATGATAAAATAGATGGTTCGAAGTAAGATCACTTATGCTTATTTTCCACTGGGGGTGCGCGGAAGTCAAGACTCACTTTGGGTGCCATCCTCACTCCCATTCTAGTTAGTTAGTTTTTTTTGGTTTTTGAAAATGCAAAAAGTAATCAGGTACTCCTCCATTCACAGGCAAAGTTAAAAAAGAGGGCTCATTTCCTCACCCTTCTTAATACATATTAATGACGCAAGATTTTTAATGAACAACCATTCAGCTCAATGGAAAGGCGACAAAACCAGCGTTAACGAGGAATAATTGCCTACAACCCGAAGTATTTGTCGGCTGCGGAATAACAATATTTGTTAGAATAGTTATTTACGAGATTTCTACCATGTACCTTATTTTTGAGTTTCTTCGTAAATAACTGTTCTAAGGCCTTGTGGCCGTGTGGCCGTTGTGGCCGTGTGGTCCCCGGCAGAGTAGAATAAGCCACCCTCACTCTTACCGAGGTGTCGTAAAAGGCGACTAAGGTAAAGCTGCTGGCATGATCATCAGCACCCAGAGAAGGAAAACTCTGTATTTATATCAAAACCCTCGCCGATCCGTCTGCGAAGCGTGGCGAGTATGGCAATTACCCCTCATGTGATTGAGGGAGGCCCGTGCCCCAGCAGTGGGGACTTAAATGGGCTGATGATGATGATGATGATGAACTAATGTTAGTGACCATGAAAGTTTAAAACAATAACAATATTTGTTGATGATCTTTCTGAAACAACCTGCAATTATTATTTTTTTCTTGTTTCTTGATAATATTATTCATTAACGGATTCTTAATTTTCTAGAACTTGACTCTAACAATTTTTTAAAGTAAAGGTTATCTTAAACGTCGCCTCGGCTTCTCGTTAGGAGAAGCCCCCGCCAGAGGAGAGCCCGACACAACCCGCGTGACCCTTGCCAAGAGGGTAGGTAATAAAGAGGCATTCCTCAGCTAGCACTTGTGTCTCAGACATAAGTCCAACACACGGTCCAAAGTCCAACAAGGTTAACTCGACGTGACGCCGTGATACTTGTCTTAAAAAAATATACAGGTCGCACTCCGGATTATAAAGATCTTTCCTAGACCGCATGACTCGTAGCATTGACATATCCTATCTGTATTCTATTTCAATTGTTTTTATGTTTTTATAACTTTGAAAAATAGTTGCTAATTAATCCCATTTCTTGTTCGCAACTTTTGTCTTAATAATTGACATGCACCAAGCATTTATCCTTGAAATTAAACATATTTAACTATATCTTCACATTTCTGACTGGTGTTTCTGAAGCTAACCACTGTGCGAAAGGATCATACATATTTAAGTACTTATAAAAATATACACCGTTATTTTTTTATCGTTTATATCCTAAAAACCTCATAATCGGTATCGCGAATGAAGTCCATTTAGCATGTTATATCAACAGCCGAATTCTTACATCGAACCACTCGCAAGCGATTGTCATTCCATCCTCATCATCTCGATGGATGGCGGTCTAATACTGTGCGTTTTTGCCCGGAACTTTCTACCACGTACCTCAGTTCTGTGGAACGGTTTGGCTGCAGGAGTATTTCCGGACGGCTACGACTTAGGGACCTTCAAGAGAAGAGCGTACTCTTTTTTAAAAAATCCGGCAACACATTAGCGATCTCTCCGATTTCGCGGATATTCGTGGGCGGCAATGATTACTTTCCATCAGGTGCTCGCTTGCTCGTTTGTCCGCCTCTAGCATAAAAAAAGAAAACAATACAAGCGAAAAAAAAACAGTTATTCCATACAAAATAGCTGTTCTTTTCGCTTATTTTGTTGATCTGACATGCTAAATTGACTTTACTCACGATACCTATTCTGTGGTTTTCGGGATGTAAACGAAGAAAAATAATTCATTAACAACCTAGAATATAAAAGCTTATTCCTGGTTCGTAATCAACCTTTTTTATAAACGAAGAGAAGTCACTTGGTACTTCCTACTTTATGATCCCTATAGCGAGTATTGAAAAAATGAAGCGCCGCTGTTAAAAATACCAGCGACACAATAGAAAAAATCTAAATTACAGATAAAAAATCCAATACGAATCCGACTTTTCCACCATGAAAGCAAAATGCGGGGAATGTTTTATCACGAAGGGGTAAACGAATCATCGTATAGCGTCAATGTACCTGGTGGCTTACAACGAAACTGTCCCGTAACGAAGGAAGATATACCTGTCGCGTGCAAAGAGACACAGCGCGAGTGAAAGGTAGGGGAGCTCCGATTCGGTTGTAAATTCTGGTTCGTTGTAAGCCTTCTGGCCCGTGTGTGTACATTGGTAATTGGTTTAGGAAATCCCCTTTGTGCTGAGCTCACGCGCAGGGAATCGAGTATATTAATGTAGAAGATGACTAGAAGCGGCACGGGGGCGTTTTAGAAGTTATCTAAAATAACTAATTTAGGGTTGTTAATGGAGTTAATATGTAAGTGGAGGAAATCAAAAGTCAAAACTTCGAGAGCCCGGTATACGGGTGTCCCCCAGCATCACTGCACCGTAGATTCAGGAAAATTTAAATATCTTTTAAAGAACAGTGTCTTCATATTATTATGCAGAAACCAGTAGGTGCTACTTATAAGATATGAATTGTAGTCTATCACAGAAAAAAGATAACAAATTTTTTATAGTTAATTTTATACATGTTCTATGAACAAGTATAAAAATAGTTTTTAATATTGTTTTCGGCTTTTTCCTTCAAAATAATTAACAAAATTAAATTTAAAAATAAACACCGTTCGCCATTGAGTTGACCCATAGAGTAAGGTAATAACTTTAGGCGGTCCTAGGAAAAAGGGTCCGGACAGACAGACTGATAACAAAGTGATCCTGTTTGAGTTCAATTTTTCCTCTTATGTCTGACGTTCTAAAATTATGAAAAGCCGCAATCATATGGAGGGTTTATTCCCGCTGTCCACCCTCTGCTAGTCCACCCCGGGTGGACAGTGAAACAATTGTTAAAAAAATTCCCGCTGTCCACCCCTTCTTGGTTGAAAGAGGGGGTGGACAGAGGGAATTTTTTTAACAACTGTTTCACTGTCCACCCGGGGTGGACAAGCAGAGGGTGGACAGCGGGAATAAACCATATGGAGTACGCGTACAAATATAACATCAAGGACTGAGTAATTCTTTCGAAAACACTGTTTGACAAACAAAATATTGAAGTAATGCGGAAACTATTTTTTTTTTATTATTTGTTAGAAATGGGGTGAGCCCTGCGTCTCATAGCCACTGCGACCAGTAGATGATCTATTGTGGCAGCCCCATAACCTATTACAGCACCTCATGTAGCACCAGTTCCAGGATAAACCCGAGAATGGAGCTGATGGGGGAGCTTTTGATCTCGTCAGCTGAGATCATGTGTGCTCCTAGGTGCCGGCTTCTGCACCGGTGCAGCGTTATGCACTCGCCGAGGACGTGGATGCGGAAACTAAGTCCCTAAACGTAATTTGTGTGATGGGTATATTGTATTTTGTCAGACTCACACTCACCTCTTTGTACGAATAATTTGTAAGATTACCAGCCACCACCACCACAGTGGGAATATTCCTAGTGGCTCGACTTTCGTCTAGCAAGCCATACATAATAAGGCTTTTCGGTTTAGTGTCCAGCCAAGTATGACAGTTTTCAGCTTCTTAGGATTTTCTAGGCTTTTAAAATTTGAAAATTTCTTTTGCAATTGTTAGGCTTCCGGAAAGGACGGCACTTAGTAAAAAAAACTAATTTTATGAAAATTACGAATATTATAACTTGTCAAGCTATACAAGCAAAATAATTTAAGGTTGACTGGTAAAGAATGCCTCTTGGCATTGAGTTCTCCCAATGCTACAAATTTTGTGAAATAGTTTTAAATATATAAATAAAATTTTGGCGAAGTTTTGACAGAATCATCCAGTACCCGCGACCTTGGGGTCTTGTTGGACCAAAAATTGAACTTTATTGAGCACATAGATAATATTGTCACTCATTTCTGTAAGATGCTAGGTTTTGTTAAACGTACTTGTAGTAATTTTAAAAGTACAAAAACTTTTATTACTATTTATAACGCACTGGTTCGCAGTAACCTTATATAACTATATTTTAGTCGTAATTAAGTTCAATAATGCTGTATTTACCTATAATAGGCATATCTTTTAGTTAAGGCACCCTTGTACTGGTATTGTATGTGCAAACTGATATGTTGTTGGTAAATCTTTATCAATAAATAAATAAATAAAATAATGCTTTGAAATTTGGCAGCACACTTGTGACTTCTGGTGCTGAGAGCATCCAGGGGCGTAATCAGTCCCAGTTGTGTGCAAAGCAGCTGCTTATAAAAGTCAGGCGGCAGTCGCTTCAATGTAATTACATATCAGCGTAGCGAGGACTAATCTAGACGTACGCGTCTGGCGAGACGCCTTAGCGTGCAATGCACGCTCATGCTCACTTTGGCATGATTTTTAAGCATGCTCATTTTTAGCATGCTTAAAAATCATGCCAAAGTGAGCATGCTTAATGATCTGTCCACATTTGCTATCAATAAGTATGCTATTCGCCATCTATTAGCTTACTTAAAAATAAGCAAACCTGTCTACACGTGCTATAGCACTCCGCCACACTCCCCCTTCCACCCGCACTACACGTCGCATGCTTAAAACTGGCATGCTTATTTGTAGCGCTAATCTCCACATATGCTACTACGTAGCACTTGCTCAAAAGTAGCATGCTTTAAGCATGAAAATAAGTATAGTAGCTTATCTCAGTGGGCGGGGGAAATAATTCGCCAAAAAAAGAAACTATAACAATATAGATTCCTTCAAACGAAGCGTGAAGAAGCATATCGCGGACCAGTATGGCAGTCCCAACGTAGGTGATGCCTGACAGCGCGTCAGTTGTAATTCTCTCGATTACCATCAGGCTGAGGAGAGCCAATATACTGTGTCACTATAAAAAAAAAGAAAAAAATAAATAAATTTCCAAACCGTGATGTACCTAGTTCTGCATTTTTGTATGTTTTATGGGTCTGATACGCCCTGTTGGTCTAGTGATTTAGGTGCCATGATCTCGGGGTCTTGGGTTCGATTCCCTGGTCGAGCGAAAAGTATGTTTCGAATTTTTCGAACATAGCTCGGGTTTGTGATCCCCAATCCGCATTTGACAAGCGTGGTGATTATGCCTAATCCCATTATAGTAGCGATAACTTGATTTCTATGATGGAGACGTTTGCCCTGCAGTGGGACAGGTTATAGGTTGATACTTTACTTATTACTTATGGGTCTGATAGAATAGTATACAGACAGCCATCCATACTACAATCTGTCAAATTTCCTCAATTGAAACTCGTTTGATATTAAGGTGAGAATCGAATGACGTCACTTCGAATAGGGGGCCCATGGGGTTTCCGCGAGGCCCCCTTGGGCGCGAGGCGGTGGGCCGTCGCCCACGCCTAGCTTCGCCACTGTAATTACGACTCCCCAATGCCTGGATCGTCTAAGCGTACCTCAGGCTCTAAAGTCTCCCAACCAGGAATTACATGCTCAGATAGAATTCATGTAATTATGTAAATTAAAATCCGCCCTTAATTTACACTAAAACAGCGAACGTAACCACAAATTAGCACTTTTTAATGTCCTCAAAACTCAAAACGAGCACAACACAACAATCTCAGAAATGAATACGCAATATTATGTCAAAGACAAAGTAATAGGAGACGAAATAAACCCCCGTGAAATACTCCCAACAAAATTATAAGGGGATGACGTTACCTCGAAGAGAATTCGTTAATTAGTTTGAGTAATCCCGACTAGGGTTGGACACTCCTGCTGAGTTTGGATCCTATAAGAAATTGCTAGTGACAGCCCTGCAACAGACAAGTAAAGTCCCGCGCCATAACGAGTTGGATAAATCGTTGATGAAAATTTGGACCTTGGGTGTTAACCGTTGGACTATATAAATAAAAAAGTGATTTAAATACGTAAATAAAAAAATAATACTTTTGCAATTTATTCTTAATTAAATAATGCACTACAAATTTATCAACAGTCTGCGGGACCAGTCAGACCGACTGACTCTATTCTATTAACACAGCCGTAACCACTGGATCGAAAATCATGTGGGACATGATTTGTTTAGAAGACTGGCGCCTCTATGCGTCCTTTTAAGGTTTAGCTTACATTACGACGAATGGCAAGATGCATGTGTTTCAACCACGTCATTCTTCCACCAGTAGGTAGACTGCTTTGATAGCCTAGAAGAAATGATAGCAGAGCTTTGTCACATAAAAATATAGGAGACTGATGACACCTCTGTGCGAGGATAAGCCTTCATTGAATAAGTGAATGAACATTGAGTGAATGAATGAAGCATTGAATGAATGAATGAAACATAGAACGAATTAAAATCATCACAATGACTATGTGTTAGGTGAAGTCACAAGTGCTCTGCCAATCATTACCTATTCCCCCAGAATTGGGCTTCCGGTACCCTCACTATCACAACAAAGCGTAAGCGCTGCTTGACGCTGGGTTTCTATGAGGCCAGGGTATCCGTTCAAGCAGATCAACTTACGTCAAAGCGTGGCTCTCCCTCGACGAATGGCACCATGCATTAATGTGATTCAACCACGCCATACAGTCAGTATATAGACCGCTTTGAGAGCCTACAACAATTGCTAGAAGCGCTTTGCCGGCTAAAAATAACGTGTGTTTTCAACGTTCCCCGCGTCGAGGTTACATTCTCGTTTTGTGTCGGTTTTTTTCCCTTTGAGTTTTCCTGAACTGTGACCTTTAACAGGGGTGCGAGAATTGGTTTGACTACCGATGTTTTTATGTAAATACATATTACAATATGAGATTGCACATAGTGATAAGGTCACATTCGTTGTATGTACATATCCTGTAATACTTAGTTTTTAAGATTTCATAATTTATTTAGTGTGCAATAATTGAATTGAATTGAATTGAATGATATTATCAATCATTCATAACATGCGTGCGCGGCAGCCCCAACAGCATCCTGAGCGTGCTAGCCGAAAGATGGGACTCCCCACTACTGCACCGCTGGGTGCAGCTACACTCCCCGGTGTGTCGCTTTCCATACTTGTAATACAGTTCTACACTACTGATATCTTCTGCAATAGTACTAACACTAAAATAAGTTCATTATGTTACTAACACATTTTATATGGATTGATATAATATAAATATAAAATAAATATTTCACAACATCAGATACATTGATCTGACTCCGAGATAGGTAGCTCAAGCACCTGTGTTACGGATATCAGAATCAACAGCGGGATTACAAATATATACATATAATACTTTTCTTTTGTAAATACATACTTATAATACATACAAACACCCAGACCAATACAAACAGACATATTCATATATACAAATGTTTGCACTGTGCGGGGATCGAACCCGCAACCCTTGGACCAAAGGCAGCGTTCACTACCACTGTTCCAAACGGGTCGTCGAATTGAAGATCTGTAATAAATTATTATTTAATTTAATTTTAATTTAATAACGTTTCACACATAAATATAAATATCAGATAACAGCATCATCGACATGACTACAAAGTAAGGTATCTATGTGCATATTTCTACCATTAGCTCGGCCGTAAGAGAAAACATCGTGAGGAAACCTGCACGTCTCTAATAGTTTCTCAAAATTTGTAGATTACCTTCAATATTTGAGATAATGATTCTACAGGTGTAACCGTGATACAGGTGGTTTTTATCCCCCTGTCTAAGGGTTGCAATGGTCAGTAGGCAGTCGCTTCATTGTAATTACCAGATTTCTCGAATCCTGGATCATGGTCCAAGCGGACTCTGGGCTCCGAAGCGACAGATTTGGACCGAACTAGGAATTGCACGCTAAGACGAGGAGGATCATATAACAGCATCATCGACCACAAAGTAAGGTTTAAACAATAGGGTATTTGACTAAGCTCGAGATTTTACAATATATGAATATTTTATCAAAATATAGGTAAATATGTGCCAATAGCAAAAAATCTCACAGAAGACCGACGTGAAGCAGCGCCGGAGGCCTAATGGTGGGGAAGAGGAAAAGGTTGGCAGCGCACTTGTGGCTCCACTGGTGTTGCGGGTGTCCATGGGCGGCGGAATTGCTTACCATCAGGTGATCCGTCTGCCACCTCTCAAATAAAAAAAAAATCTCAATTGAAAATATAACGTCTAGCCGGTTTCATGGTTATTCAAAGATTCATGAGCAAGTCCAGTTTAAAAGTATGAAATTATTAAACAATAATTATACCATTGAATAACCAATACAATTCGCACCAACTATTTGTAATAGAACCGTTGACGTAAACGAAACATTTGATATAGCTACCACACAAAATTCAAATGAAATGCATACAAAATACTTAGGTGTGACGTCACATCCTAGTAGCCATTTCCATTTAGCGTTTTGGGTTTACCAAAAATAATGTGATTTTAAAGTTGTGATATATCAGTTAGTTTAAATGAGAATCAAGTAATTCTTTTAACGATGTTTCTATCATTGAGAGGTCTTTTGATTACAAAATTTAAAAAAAAGGTCAAATACCGTATTGTGTCATGATGCGTAATGGACTCATCATACGGATGTTTGTCCTGAGTGAGAATCCAACTAAGAACTTTTGGCGTATATGTTGACGTTGTCTGTCACTGCCATATGAGTCATCGGCCAAGTCACATTTAATATAGTTGACTAATGCCCTAATGCCTAATACGGGACAAAAAGATCAGTGTACTTTTGGTAACTACATTTATTTCGTTTTGTCGTATTGATTGATTCCGGAATGTATGTGTCAAACATATTTTTAAAGTTCTTACCTCTTTATTACAAAACGCGATCTAAAGTTATTACCGTACTAAAGTGCATGCCATCTTCTTCCAACACGCAATGTTAAAAGGGGGAACTAGTTTAGTACCGGATATTTTATTTAGACCGGGATTTGTAATGAGGGGGTCGGTGTCTACTCTGTGGCCTAAGTGTATGAAAGAATTTTAAACGTAATGCATTAAGTGGGGTTAGTCGTAATATAGTATAATTATGTTAAATATGTTGTTAAAAAGCCTAGATTTTTTGAGCCCCATAAGTAAGAGACACAGGACGTACAAAAAATGTGACCCATTTACAAATCAAACTCAAAAGTGTGTATTGCATTGTTACAATGCAGGTAGTATAGAAATAGTCTAGTTATCATGTTACTCTCTTTGGCATAGCTTTCTTGATTTTGAAGTTGCAGTCGCCTATGGGATGGCTCTGCCAAGTATCAGCTGGCTGCCTTCGACTCGATTTAGCGTCGAGCCATGAAGTTAGTTGGTGACGCAGAATTAGTGGAGGGTAAATCCCAAAGCCTCGCTCACCGACGTAGAGTGGCCTGTCTATCGGTTTTTTATAGGATGCATTTTGGAGAGTGTTCGAATGAGCTTCACGACCTGATACCACCTTCTCCTTTCTACCACCGGACATTACGGAAGACGACAGGAATCCACCCTTACACTGTGCAAGTTCCACCAGCCCGTACTAAGCGTTTCGCTTCCTCTTTCTTGGTACGAACTGCTAAGGAATGGAACAACTTGCCGGCTTCTGTATTCCCAGAGAGCTACAATTTGGGTGTCTTTAAGTCGAGAGTGAATAGGCTTCTTCTGGGTAAGCACGCTACATCTTAGACCTTATTGTCACTTTCCATCAGGTGAAATGAGGTCAAGTGCAAACCCATTTAATATATATAAAAAAAAAGTAAAAAAAGCAATGGCGAAAATTCTGTTAGATGCGGCGTACAACTGAGGTCCATCTAGAAGGTTTTGAACGTGAAATGCCAGTTTGGTGAACTAAATAATCCAATGCTCTTGAAGAATCATCTCGATGGATGGCGGTCTAATACTGTGCGTTTCTCGCGGAACTTTCTACCACGTACCACAGTTCTGTGGAACGGTTTGGCTGCAGAAGTATTTCCCGACGGCTACGACTGAGGGATCTTCAAGAGAAGAGCGTACTCTTTTGTAAAAAGGCCGGCAACACATTAGCGATCTCTCTGATTTCGCGGATGTTCATGGGCGACGTTGATCACTTTGCATCAGTTGACTCGCTTGCTCGTTTGTCTGCCTCTAGCATTAAAAAATGATGGACCCCAGTCCAGCCTATGCCTCCATTGTTGATCTAAAAATAGAACTCAATCAAAATATTCAAGATATTCACCGCGTAACCGCACCGCTCTTTCCTATTATCTGGTTTGAAGGGTAGGGTAGTCTGAAAAATTAAAGGGACGGCTGACTGAACGAACAATTATTCCTCTTAAGGGCGGAACCACACAAGTAAGCCGGTATTCCAAGCGGCTATAAGCTACAGTACCCACTTAGTAATGGAGTAAGCTTGTTTACCACTTGAAAAAGAAAAAAGACCGCTACCCAAGATGCTACTTATGTTTTTATGGTGATGGAGGCGGACAATCAAGCAATGGTTTAGTGATCACCGCCATCCAAAGACATTCACTGGATAAGTTTAAATCACTTTTTTTTTAATTCCACGGACACTGGTTCCGTGCCTTTTTTGTGCTCGTTTTTTAAGTGTTACAAAATAATTATGAAATTTGCTCCGCGATAAAATTAAACTAAATTAAATTACAATAACAATATTAAGTTTAGGCAGTCATGCATGGTTAATGTTAGTAAGATGTATAAAATCACATATTAAAACCTGTCTAATGAAGAAAGGTTACTATAGTGTACAAGACTATTTAAATGACAAGGATTCTTGGTAATGTTAATGGATTAGTCTTTTGAGGTTTTCATAGTAGTCTGTTAACTTTATAATTGTATTTTTTTTCTCTTCTAAATTGAAACTCTGTAACATCATCAACATTTGAAAAGAGCAACTACTGAGTTTTTTGCTGGTGTCTTCTCAGTAGAAATCAACATTCCGAACCAGCGGTAGATGATAATATGTGTCCCAATTTTGAAATTAATAAGTGTTCGGTATGGACCTTAAATTGAATAAATATTTTTTTATCGTTATATTTTTTTAATGCATAGCCGGTGTTTTGGTGGTCCTGGGTTCAGTTGACAAGCCCGGTCTATTCCAATAACCTTGTAAGCGGAAAGTTATGGTTGAAAAAATATGGTGTGGGCAGCCGTTTATCGACTAGGTATATACCTCATCGAGTAAATGGAAAATATAACTACACAAAAAGATAACTTAACGTATGCTGGCAAAAAAATTGGTCTGCCAAAGCTCATCTCGGAGGAAAAGTGCTCCTGAGAAGAACAGCAAACATAAGTTGGTAATCTTATAACCCTAATCGTAGCAGCGCTCAATTCACGTGTTGCAAATGCGGACGGAAAATTCACCCCTGCATAGGACTAATAGCGCAGCTGTAATGTCACCACACCGCGCGATGCTGCTTAAAAGATCTGCTATAGATGAAAAGGCCTATGATGATGATGAATTCAGTCTGTTATCTATATAACTGGATCGAAATCGCAAAATATTGTGGATTTTCCTTCATATAACCTGAGGCTTTAATGCTCTCTCATAACAATGCTAAAGAACCTAAGCTACAAATCTGCAAAATGACTAGCATCTGAGTTATATTTCAGTTGCCAGCCCTGACCCAAAACGTTAGTTCAGCAACACGTTTTCATTTGTCATTGTTATACGTCAGGTATTTTAGTATTCAATTTGAAAAACAGTGTTTGCCGAGAGGTAGTACGTACGATGCAGCAGTGTCAGCGTTTGTTAGAGCCAGATGTACAGAGTATGAAGCGGCAGTAAGGAAATAAGTTAATAATAATATCCTCCAACCGATTTCGGCTAAAGCGGCCTATCTCAACGATTGGCCACTTACCCAGGATAAATTATAGTTCTCATGTGTGTGCACAAATACAAGTGCACTCTCTATTCCCTTGCCCTCATATTCCGATGGGGCACCAGTGTGACACGACCGGAGAGGGATCGGTCGCAGGACGGCTTAACATGCTTTACGAGGCACAGGGGTACAATACCTGACCTGACACTGAGAAAATTGAATTGGAAATAAGCTACATTTAATAACAATGATATAATTAGGTATCGCTGGAGTGAAGTAAGAAAAGGACCTGCATGGGCTGCCAGTTCGACGATTGGTCGGCCGTGCCCCAAAATAGATAGGAATGGCGACTTGTTGTGTCGGAGGCCAAGATCCTCTACGGGTCGCTAAGCTGTCAAAGTAAGTAAGTAATAAAAGTGCTGACGAGTGCACAAACAAGCTTGTACATCGAATATCAATGTTTAGTTTGGCATTTCAATCACTATTGAGCTGATTGTTTTAATACTAAAAATTACACGTAAATGAGTTAACGTGTCCGCAGCCTTAGAGATACGTCACATCGAGCTGGCCGTTCGGACATCGGCACATCAGTACATTGGGTGTTTTGATTTACCTACCCACTTTGTTTCGCGCGCGCGTTCCTTACCTACGCCAATTTAATTTCAATTTAAAATTGTTATAAGTGATTATTGTAATCTTTAGAGAAAATAAATGTCTTAAACAGTAGGTATTTGGTCGCATCTGCTTTACTTGGAAATAACGAATTTTATATCGGGATTTATGGTTACACGGCTAGCACATTGTGCAATGGACACTTTAATGTAATACAAATAAATTGTGTGGCTATTATATGCGATCGACATTAATCTCGAATACGACATTTATATGGAGTAATTTATCTTTAATTCGACTGTATTGTCGAGTGCAAGACAATAGGTCCCAGTACATGGTTGATAACAAAGTCTCATATTTAAAGATAAGAAAAGATTTAGAATTGTTTTGTTTGTCTTAGAACGCAAGGAAAACCGATAATTTCCCAACTTATACTAACTTTACTAGGAAAACTCAGACGGAATAAGACATGTGAAAATAGTTTTCTACTTCAAGTTGTACTAATATAGTATTGAAGTTTTAGAATGTTGTCAGTTTAGGATTTGAGTTTGTGGGAAATACCTTTTTTATTTTGTAATATATTTAAATATTATTTTATTTCTTTTCTTTATATAATGGGTTGGCACTCGACCTCATCTCGCCTGATGGAAAGTGACAATAAGGTCCAGAAGAAGCCTATTCACTCTCGACTTAAAGACACCCAAATTGTAGCTCTCTAGGAATACAGAAGCCTGCAAGTGGTTCCATGCCTTAGCAGCTCGTACCAAGAAAGAAGAAGCGAAACTCTTAGTACGAACTGGTGGAACTTCCACAGTGTAAGGGTATCCACTCCTGTCGTCTTCCGCAATGTCCGGTGGTAGAAAGGAAAGGAAATTTATAAAAGTTGTGAAATACTTCACATACATTGATCTGACTCCGAGATAGGTAGCTCAAACGCCTGTCCTACGGATATCTGAACCAAGAGCGGAATTAAAATCATTTACATTTAATACTTTTCTTTTGTATATAGAAAGAAAGAAAGAAAGAAAAATTTATTATTTTGGTCATCACAACACTACATACGAGTACAACATTAGTTACAAAAGAACAAACAAAAAGAAAAAAAAAATAGATACAGAAAATAAAAACAAAACAAAAAAAAGGAAAAACTAAATAATGAGTACAAATAACCAGGCAGTGCTAATAATATATTGTGTGTTGTGACCTCCAACATAAATACATACATATAATACATAAAAACACCCAGACCAATACAAACAGACATGTTAATGCACACAAATGTTTGCACTGTGCGGCGATCTAACCCGCAACTTTTGCACTAGAGGCAGCGTTCGTTACCGCTGATCCAAACGGGTCGTTTTTAAATACTTTTCCAATAAGAATGTTACTAACTTCGAAGTTCAATCAGGTTTATTACGTTGCTTTACTGTGACTTCTTGACCTGTGCCTGCGGTGTAGAACTGAAACAAAGGACCTACAGTGTGGGATGGGAATGGGTTGGGTTTCCGACAGACGTCTGTTGTGTCAGATCACTAGCTCTGTTCTTTGTCATGTAACTTTTTACAAAGATACAAAATGGTTCAGTAATTGCCAGACATCCCGAATCCTGTATAATAATAATAATTCACATTACATCTCATACGTTGACCTGATTCCGTACTAAGTAGCTTAAGCACTTGTGTTACAGATATCAGACAACAGAGGAACACAAATATATACTTAAATACATATATATTACGTATGTAAGTACTATAATCTAAACGTATTATTCTATTATTTTTTATAAATATAATGTGATTGTAAATTTGCGTGCTTTTTAAGCAATACATGTATGCACTTATGTTATTATTATACCTTCAAAAACCATGTCTTAAGACGAATAAATATTTGATTATTGATTATTATTGATTATTAAATTACACCCAGACACTGAACAAACACAAGTGTTCATCGCACGAATGTTTGTCCAGGGTGGGGATCGAACCCACGACATTTGGCGTACGAGGTAGGGTCACTACCAATTGCGCCATCCGGTCAGTCATAATAGTCCAAACGTACCCCAGCTGCCCAGGCTCCGAAGCGACAGCTTTGGACGAAACTAGGGAATTACACGCTGAGGTAATCATCATCATCATCAGCCCATTTAAGTCCCCACTGCTGGGGCACGGGCCTCCCTCAATCACATGAGGGGTAATTGCCATACTCACCACGCTTGGCAGACGGGTTGGCGAGGGTTTGATATAAATGCAGAGTTTTCCTTCTCTGGGTGCTGATGATCATGCCAGCAGCTTTACCTTAGTCGCCTTTTGCGACACCTCGGTAAGAGTGAGGGTGGCCTATTCTACTCTGCCGGGGACCACACGGCCAGGCCACACGCTGAGGTAAGAAGCGTGGTTTGGGAAACGATTACATCTTTTTTCACACTCTATTTTTTTATGTGATAGGTAACAGTCGAGCAGATTGATCAGCTGATGGATAGTGTACACCCGCGACACCAGTGGAGTGACAACCTTTAGGAACTCACTCACTCACCCAGCAAAACACAGCACAGTGCTGCTTCACGCTGGTTTTCTGTGAGGCCGTGGTATCAATCCGGTAGAGCCGGCCAATTCATGCCGAAGCTTGGCTCTTCCACGGTCAAAAAATCATCATCATCATCAGCCCATTTAAGTCCCCACTGCTGGGGCACGGGCCTCCCTCAATCACATGAGGGGTAATTTCCATACTCACCGCGCTTGGCAGACGGGTTGGCGAGGGTTTTGATATAAATGCAGAGTTTTCCTTCTCTGGGTGCTGATGATCATGCCAGCAGCTTTACCTTAGTCGCCTTTTACGACACCTCGGTAAGAGTGAGGGTGGCCTATTCTACTCTGCCGGGACCACACGAGGTCAAAAAATAATTAAATTAAATTGTTAATTATAAGTGTTCTTACGAATGCTAAGTTTTCTCGCGTGGACTTGAATGTGCATTCAATATTCAGTCTATCGCAGTCCACTGCTGGACGTAGGCCTCTCCAATTGTTCGCCACTGTGATCTATCCATGGCTTCTCGCATCCAGCTCTTGCCAGCAATCCTGCGCAGATCGTCCCCCCACCTAGCCAGAGGGCGCCCTATTCCATACATAGGGTATACTAATACCTATTTATGTACTTTCTGGAGATATCTTAGCTCCCTGTTATTGAAATAAATTGCAATTGGTACAGTAGTTATTTTTGTTTATTCGTTACAATAAAAGATCCCAAAATACAATAAATATAGAGCCTATACTGAGGGTATCCTTATATGTTTCAGTAACGAATTCACTGTTTTTTTTTTCAAATTCTAATACAAATTCATTAACTTAGATTGAAAAGTTATTCACTGAGTTAAAACTACGACGTAATACTTACTTACCAAATTATGTGTAACTACAGTGAAATGATATGTTTGCCTCTTATTTTTTATTATAAAGAAAAAGTATCAGCCTATATACTGTCCGACTGCAGGGCAAAGGCCTCCATCTTAGAAATTAAGTCATCGCTACTATGCTATGATGGGATTAGGCTTAATCACCACGCTTGTCGAATGCGGATTGGTGATCACAAACCCGAGCTATGTTCGAAAAATTCTAAACATACTTTTCGCTCGACCGGGAACCCAGGACCCCGAGATCACGATCCGGTACTTAAACCACTAGACTAACAGGGCGTTATTGTTTTTTATTATAACATTTTAAAAAAAGTTCCCCCAAATTAGATTTATTTGGTATTTATTAATTTATCATAAATATCTATACATATTTCAGTGCATACTGAAGCTTGAAGATTTTAAAATCAACGTTCTTCAACAAGATTTTAAAATCAACGTTAAAACAATCGTTTGTTGGCTTAAGTATTAAGATATTTAATAAGATACCACAAAATGTCATTAACCTATCACTGGAAAGGTTACTACTATAAGAAAGGTTAGTGCACAAGACTATTTAAATGATAAGGATTCTTGGTCATGTTAATTGATTAATCTTTTGAGTTGTTATTCATAGTAGTCTATTAACTTTCATAATTGTATTTTTTCTTCTCTTCTCAATTGAAACTCTGTAACATCATCAATATTTGAAAAGAGTAACTACTGAGTTTCTTGCTGGTGTCTTCTCAGTAGAAATCGACATTCCGAACCAGCGGTAGATATTATGTACCTATTTTGACATTCATAAGTGTTCTGTGTGGACCTAAATTGAATAAAGATTTTTTTATCTTTATAGATAGATAGATACACTTTATTGCACAAAATTTACAAATCTTAGCCTAAGTTATTATACTAAAACAATGTAGGCGGTCTTATCGCAAATCTTCTTCTTATCGGCGGTCTTTATCTTTAACGCAAATCTAAATATACGGCCGTTTATGCAAAATAATTACAACTATATTATAGGGTACTTTACGTTGAATTAAATCTACCTAATCTTACAATTTAGCAAGAAGATACCGTACAAATAAAGAGACACTGAAAAGTGGTTACTTATACAGAAAATAATGAAAAAAGGAATTTCTATCAAAAAATTGCATGCTTACGTATGTTAGCTGAATAGAGCACTAATAATATTTTTATAATATCATGTACTGCACCTTTTTTATGTGATAAGTGGCAGACGAGCAGTAGGATCACCTGATGCTAAGCGATTGCCTCCGCCCATGGACACCCGCGACTTCAGTGGAGTCACAAGTGCGCTGCCAACCTTTTAACCTCAATTTCCCCGGATTGGGCCTCTGGTACCCTCACTCACACAGCGAAACCCAGCCCAGTGCTGTTTCACGCTAGTTTTCTGTGAGGCCGTGGTATCACTCCTATTGTATGCAAATAAATGCTTTGAATCTTTGAAAAACTATTAAAAACTTGTATCTGTAGTTCATATTTCATACCATACAAAATAAGTACATACGTCCACAAATTTAAATTTTAATAGTTTATTTCTACGGTAGGTATGTTGGTACCCTTGGTCCAACCTTAACTCGATGTTCATTATATTAAAACAATATAGTCATTTCTTCTGTTCATTTTTCACTACAAAGATATTATGGCTATTTGAACGAATTGTATGAAGCAAGCCATATTACCCGAAACGATTTAAATAGTTTAGTCGCATGTTCGCACCACGTTTTATTACTCAGAAAAAATCGCTTGAACCTAAAATTTTGACAAACTTATTTAATAATCCCATAGGGTCATGTTTAAGTCCCCCATCATAACATACTCCCAAGCACCATCAATCATTGCTCTCGTGCAAAAGAAATAAAAATAAATTACACACTTAGACCGAATTGACATGGGACGGCGAAATGTAGAAATATAGGCGCACCATATAAATTACCCACGGGATTGGAAGTAACAAATGGTGTCTTTAATGGTTCGGAAAACCCCAACCTATACACGAAATGTACATTAAAAAATAGGTTATATAACATAGCCAAATAGACTTACAGAGAGCAGACGAAGTCGAGTTTGACGTTTGGAAGTAGGTACTGCGTTATCCAGCCTTAATATAACTCCTCATCACAGCACTGAGTCAGCTAATCACAAATCAAACCAACACAATCACGTGAGCACTCGGTGAGTTATAGATCTGCTTATGAGTTATGGTTTAGGTAACGTCACTGCGGTTCGCTACGCGGTACGACTGCTACGGCTGCTACGAGTGCTACGGCGTAGACGCTCGCTGGCTCGGGCGCCGCGCTGCCGACTGCGACGGGGCAGCCGCGCAGCGCGCATGCGCGTCGCCCTGCGTAGGGATGGATTCGCATAATGGTCGTGTCAAACCTTCCCCTAACCCCGATCGGTTATATCATTTGGAGGTACGAACGAAAAGTGTAGATCGACAAATTGTGATTACACTGTCTTTGTTGTCCCTCGCAACGTGATCGGACGCTGGAGATGGTAATGACACTGTTTGCATTGAAAACGCGAATTTGATAAATAAATTTAGCTCATGAACTGGCCTGCGTAATTAATCTCAGAAATTCAGCTGGCGTATCACATTCAACAGTTATGTCGTCGCGTAATGTCCTATGTATGAATAATGCATTAATTCTTAATTAATCGCGAGGACCTTTGTACTTCCATTTCATGTTTTCCAGTTTTATAATAACTCCTTTGATCTTAATTGATGTTACCTTTAGAAGATAACAAATTTTCTGGAATGTTCATTCATACACTGTTTATATTTTTGAGTTTGTGTATAGTAGAAGTTAAATCGCTTAGTTTTTAATTTTAGGCTACAGACGAAGCGAATTAGCTCGGCAACTAGGAACACGCAATAAGCCACTTAGTCTTCTTATAGTTATAGTAATAAGCTCGCAATTTTGGTTTCAACGAGTAGCGTAGCTGGAGGCGACTTAACTTTAAAGGCAATGAAGAAAGAAAATGTAAATACTTTACACTTTGTTTCAATGTATTTATTATTATTTAAACCTTCTACACCTGATGGTAAGCAATTGCCGCCGCCCATGGACACCCGCGACACCAGTGGAGTCACAAGTGCGCTGCCAACCTTTAAACCCCTCTATCCCCCGGATTGGGCCTCCGGTCCCCTTACTCACGCAGCGAAACACAGCACAGTGCTGCTTCACGCTGGTTTTCTGTGAGGCCGTGGTATCACTCCGGTCGAGCCAGCCCATTCATAGAGTACAAGTTAAATCGCTTAGTTTTTAATTTTAGGCTACAGACGAAGCGAATTAGTTCGGCAACTAGGAACACGCAATAAGCCACTTAGTCTTTTTATAGTTATAGTAATAAGCTCGCAATTTTGGTTCCAACGAGTAGCGTAGCTGGAGGCGACTTAACTTTAAAGACAATGAAGAAAGAAAATGTAAATACTTTACACTTTGTTCAATGTATGTTATTATTATACTCTTAACTTAGCCATCTACATAAGGGTACACAAAAAAGTTCATCTACAAACATTATTGCATTAGTGTGCATACTTGACGGTGATTTTAGGCATGTTTTTTTCATGTGATCGGTAGCAGACGAGCAGACAGATCACCTGATGGTAAGCGATTGCCGCCACCCATGGACACTCGCGACACCAGCGGATTCACAGGTGCGCTGCCAACCTTTAATCCCCCATTTCCCCCGTATTGGGCCTCCGGTACCCTCACTTACGCAGTGAAACACAGCACAGTGCTGCTTCACGCCCGTTTTCTGTGAGGCCGTGGTATCACTCCGGTTGAGCCGGCCCATTCATGCCGAAGGGTAGATCTCCCACGGTCAGAGTATTTATTAAATAAAAAAAGGATAGATCGAAACCTAAACTAAAAAGAAATAATACTTAAATACATTATATGAGTAAGACACTGAACAAACACAAGTGTTCATTCATGACGCGAACGTAGTCATAAAAATATTTTGTAGACTTAATTAAGACAATAGAATTGTACTACGTATGATTCACCCTTATTCCCGCCAAGGGTAATATCACGAGGGTCAAATGACACCCTCAAAGGCAGGACATGGGAGATGTCGGTACCTACGCGATTGATCACATGTCCGATCATTTGTTTATGTAGACGATAGAGAGAGAGAGAGAGAGAGAGAGAGAGAGAGAGAGAGAGAGAGAGAGAGAGAGAGAGAGAGAGAGAGAGAGAGTATGTATTGGTCTTTCTAAGATTGTCAAAGACTTCACCTACTACTTCCACCTTATTTCGATCTTCGATTTCGAAAATGCGATCTAAAGTTATTAACAGTGGTCCCCACTGCAAGACAGGACATTGTAGTTTCGAGGATGGGTTTACATTTATACTTAGTTTAGCTTACATTTTATAGATAACAAAAGAAAAAACGTATTTTTGGCTATATTTGGTGATCAAGGGGAGAGGAAGAGTGCAGGGGGCGGGTTGGTCTAAATTTACCAAAAATCTGCTTACGTAATACCATTGAGTAAGGTAATAATACTCTGCGAAATACTTGACTTGACAGCCTGCTGTCACTTGCTGGTTGATCGAACTACATGAAAGACTAGTAGCCCACCTTCCACCATGTACCAATAAATGTCACTGCGCATAGATTAGATCGCGCAAGTTTCGCATTTTCGGTTTAGCTGTAAATAACATAGACGTGCATTCTAACCAGACTGAGCTTTTTCATAGTAGCCATACTTTAAAAAACCGCGCGAAGCCATTAGTACTAGGGTGACGTCCCGGGCAACATTCTTTCTCTACCGCACTCGTATAGAGTTGTATTATAGCAGCGTTAGGGCCAGTCGGATCTCCTTCACACACTGTGACGTTTTTTCCGAAAATGACATATTCCGTAAGGCTTACAGGTTTGTCTATAGAATATACCTTTTTTTAATTATAAGTATAGTACATATTTCTTAGGTATCGACTGCCTCGGTGGCGCAGTGGTCGCACTTTAAAGCGACATAAAAAAACGAGGGAGAATTCACTTTTGTGTATGGTAAGGTGACAGTTTTACCCAATGTAGGTAAAAGTGAAACTTCCAGAGCGACAAGTACATACCTTTTGGATGATGACAAATAAAACTATAATCGCTGGATGATGAAAAAGTAAGGACTTTCTTAGGTAGTGTCACATGTTTTGTTTTGGATATTCCATTTATTCCACCTATCAGTGGGTCGCACTTTAAAGCGACGGCTGCGCAGGAGGTCCCGGGTTCGATCCCCGGGTCGGGCCAAACATTTGTACCTAAGTTTTCGGTAAGAAATTCTTAGTGGCAGCGCGGAGTCCGGAAGTTGGTGGTCTTGTACCTCCGTGCCTTGAAGCACGTTAAGCTGTTGATCCTGCGCCCGATCTCTTTCCAGTCGTGTCACAGTAGTATCCCATCGGAATATGAGGGGAAGGGAATAGAGAGTTCACTTGTTGCGTACACTTGAGCACATAATATATCCTGCGTACGTGGCTGATCGTTGAGATTGGCCGCCGTAGCTGTAATCGGTTGGAGAATATTATATTCATCGTCATCGTCATCGTTAGCCCATTTAAGTCCTCACTGCTTGGGCACGGGCCTCCCTCTATCACATGAGGGGTAATTGCCATACTCACCACGCTTGGCAGACGGGTTGGCGAGGGTTTTGATATAGATGCAGAGTATTCCTTCTCTGGGTGCTGATGATCATGCCAGCAGCTTTACCTTTAGCTTTAATATTACATTATTAATATACATTTTTGTCCTTTTAACCATAGATTGAAGTGGTCTATTACTAGTTGAGTAGTTAAATTTTCCGTAAGTTTGATATGTAGATTAGTTTTACTACGATAACATGAATTTCTTGAGCATTATTAGTCAATGTTAGTAGCTCACTAAATTGATGATCAGCTTCAACATGTGGAAACAGTTGACCTCGTTTCCTCAACTGTCGATGTATGTATATCGCTTGGTGCGTATAGCTGAATTATCAACAAAGTAAGGGCGAAATATAATGCATGAAAAGTAATGGAATGAAATTCAAATAACACTCATAAATCTTCCACACAATGAAACAAAGTTTGTAAGGCTTTCTGCGTTCCTTTCTTGTATCAAGAATATGTTCTAAATAACCGAACCACAGTGTATCCAGAGCGATGGTAGCTCAGAGCGCGCCTTCCATACGGGGGATCGTGTTTCGAATCCGAGCATGCACCTCCGGAATTTGAATCCGTGAAGCGGCACTGTGCTGTGTTTTGCTGCATGAGTTAGGAGGCTTAGTCCGGGGGAAAGCGGGGTTTAGAAGTTGGCAGCGCACATGTGGTGTCCATGGGCAATCGCTTTCCATCAGGTGTTCCGTCTGCTTATGCATATTTCTACTATTAACTCGGCGGTGAGGGAAAACATCGTGAGGAAACCTGCAGGTTTCAGTGTTCGTTTGCTTTGGTTTCTCTGTAAAAGGGTTGCGAAAGTCAGACGACAGTCGCTTCATTGTAATTGCCAGACTCCCCAATTCTGAATCATTGTCCAAGCGTACTCCGGGCTCTAGAGTAAGCAGCTTTAAACGCAATCGGGAATTACGCGCAAAGATTTTTTGACCGTGGGAGAGCCACGCTTTGGCATGAATGGCCCGGCTCGGCCGGAATGGTACCACGGCCTCACAGAAAACCGGTGTGAAGCAACACTGTGCTGTGTTTCGTTGCGTGAGTGGGGGTACCGGAGGCCCAATTCGGGCGAAAGGGGATCAAAGTTGACAACGCACTTGTGACACCACTGGTGTCGCGGGTGTTCATGAGCGGCGGCAATCGCTAACCATCAGTTGTTCCGTCTGCTCGTCTGCCAATAATCACATAAAAAAGAAGTGTTACCAGAGTGATGGTTGTTCGGTGTGTAGATAAAGATTGGTTAACATCGAGGTTGCGAGCTAAAGTACGAGCCAACTTGTCGAGTAGCTGCACTGCAGGAACTCGCACTGTTTTGACGTCACTTAAGATTAGCTCGCATGTGCGAGCTAATCTTAAGTGACGTAATTTAGTAATTTGTTCGAGCTAGGAATAAATCAAACTTGCAGCAAAAAATAAACAAAACCAGCAACATGCATCTTCCGGATGGAAAGTCGTCAGTCCTGTACAACTCCGAGCACGCACATGATGAAGATGATGATGATGCCTTCCCAGCCGATTTCGGCTACAGCAACCACTTCGTGTAAGAATCGTTTTTTTTTAATATTTCAGGTTTAGGTTATTCCTGACCTTTGTTGTGCTTTCCAGTGACTGGCGTGACCAATCTTAGCGCTGAACGTGCACCCACAGAGGGAACACGTTAGCACACCACAATTGTAGTAATAGGGGATGGCTGCAGGCGGGCGTGCCTTAAGCTCGTCTCGTCTTTTGTCCAAATTTGACCTCCTCACTTCTTCACATTCACGATTTAAACCATCAGTCTACTTACATAACATATTTTATCTTCAATTAATTAATTATTAGCCGCTACTTACCTGAAAAGATAAACAATGACATTATTAGAATTCAATTCAATTCAAAATGCATTATTTTCACATGTACACTTGTATGATCTTAAACAATCTAGAATCTATACCAAGTAATGTCCACTTTTAAAGTCCAAAGTGTGAGAGGCTGACGCTCGGTATAGGTCTTAGAAAAGACCTGTGTTACGAGTCAGAAGGCCTGCCTCCTCGGCGGGGCGGGTGTACGGTTGGTGGTGGTAGTGCGGAAGATGTATATGACTTAATGAATAGATACTATTATTATTATTATGAGCCCATAATGTCTCACTGCAGGGCAAAGGCCTCCCTACCCTTTCTCCACCTCACGCGGTCCTGGGCAGCTGTGGCTGGTCTTTGAAGAACGCGTCGTGGTCTCTTACGAATCATCAAAGGTCCACCCTAGTTTGTCAGAGAACTATGGAGCGTAGTTGGGAGTCGAATTATCAGACCGAATCAGTATACAACTCTACGCTCTAGAACGCTCATAACCGATGTTTCCAAAAATGCTGGTCTTCTCAAATGGGGATGGGCCGGTCAAGTCTGTCGCATGCCGGATGAGCTTTGGGTCAAAATAGCCACAGAATATACGAATATATACTAAAAAGGAAAAAATTAAAATGTGAAAAATTATAACTATGAGTAGATGGGTATTGTATAGGTGGGGCTGTATATAATGAAAAAGTGTAGAATGTAGTAAGTAGTTAAGTGTATCTTTGTAAGAGGAATTTCATGAGTGTAAGATAATTAAAATAAAACTTTATTTTGAAACAATGTAAACTATTCATTTAATTTTTAATTTGCGGCGGTGATCACTAATGATGCTCGTTTGCCAAAAAAAATACCCGTACATTATTTTAAAAAGAGATCGTTGCCTGTCCCAAAATATAAACAATGCTGCCGAAATACAAACTGCTTGAAAATGATTACCTAACTATGGTCTTACGATCCAAATGTCCTTTTGTTCATTCACTATTATAATGACCTTGCGCGAGTCTTTGAAATGTTTCGTTTTTCCGATAGCCCACAATTCAAAAGCAGTAGTAAGGCTATTTGCGCGGACTTTATCAGTACCCAATTCTCGTGCTCGTGATATTTATTTCATAGCACTATAAATTTCACTAAACCACATTTTGTATGGTTTTTTAAGGTGATATCCGCCATGTTTTCAATATCACTAGCCCGAGAATTGGCTCCAGGAGCCCCATTGTCGTGCACGTGACATTTATTTTTCATAACGACATAATATACTAAAAACATAGTTTTTTGTATGGTTTTTTGATATTCCACCATGCTTCAAATATAGAAGAGATACTATTATCATTTTTATGAGCCTATAAGTGTCCCACTCACTGCAGGGCAAAGCCTCCCCTAACCCTTTCTCCACCCTCCAGGTCCTGGTCAGCTGTGGCTGGAGCCCAATTCTCGTGCTCGTTATATTTTGAAAACATGATGGCGATATCACCTGAAACCTTTTTTACAAAAACTGTGTTTTGTGTGATCTATGTCGTAATTGAAATAATATCAAGAGTCACGAGAATTGGGCTCCTGTCCGTTGAAGAACGCGTCGTGTCTCATTACGAATCATCAAAGGTCCACCCCCTAGGAGGTTTGTCAGAGAACTATGGAGCGTAGTCCGGGAGTCGAATTATCAGACCGAATCAGTAACAACTCTTCTCGCTTCTATAACGCTCAATAACCGATGTTTCCGAAAAATGCTGGTCTTCTCAAATGGGGATGGGCCGGGTCAAGTCTAGGCGCAAATGCGGATGAGCTTTGGGTTCAAAAGAGCCACAGAATATATCGAATATATACTAAAAAGGAAAAAATTAAAATGTGAAAAATTATAACTATGAGTAGATGGGTATTGTATAGGTGGGGCTGTATATAATGAAAAAGTGTAGAATGTAGTAAGTAGTTAAGTGTATCTTTGTAAGAGGAATTTCATGAGTGTAAGATAATTAAAATAAAACTTTATTTTGAAACAATGTAAACTATTCATTTAATTTTTAATTTGCGGCGGTGATCACTAATGATGCTCGTTTGCCAAAAAAAGACACCGTAAATTAATTTTAAAAAGAGATCGTTGACTGTCACCAAAAGACAAACAATGCTGCGAATACAAAATGCTTGAAAAGGATTACCTTAAACTATATGGTCTTTAATATCCAAATGTCCTTTTGTTCATTCACTATTATAATGAACCTTGCGCAGTCTTTTGAAATGTTTCGTCTCGAGTAGCCACAATTCATAAAGGCAGTAGTAAGACTATTTGCGCGGGACTATCAGTAGCCCAATTCTCGTGCTCTGGTAATAACAATGATATTTATTGAAATGTCAAAGTGAAAATTAATAATAATTACCACCTGACCACCACAGAGCTACAGATAGATCAACTCACGAAGAAGCGCCCCACCACTTTTGGGCACGTAAATTAATCATTTAAATAATTTGAACACATCTCACAAAAAAAAAATCAAGTAGAGCATCTTTTCAGTTACCCCGTGACGTTCTGTCAATTTATCATAGTGTGCGTGAGCACTCATTGCTAATTTGTAAGCGATAATGAGAAAGGTCGGGGCGCGTCTTCGTGGATTGAACTATCTGTACCATCGCTCTATTTTACGGAGTACCGGACATTTTAGCCCGGTAAGATATTCCCGCACAAATTACTTTACTGCGTTTTTGACTTGTATTGTATTGCATGCCAGCGAGGAAAAAAAGGTAAAAACGTGCTCTTTCGTTCCCGAAGGCGTTAATGAGAGAATTCCAACGAGTGCCTCTTCGGATTAATTCTCAAATGTTTGGAACATTCGTGTGTTGGAATTGAGTTTCCAATTATTTTTCCATTTGAAAGTTGAAACTTGGAAAGATGAAATACAAATCGGCGAGAGCGGGTTTTAACGCGTTTGGGTTGATTCGTGCGTGATGCCATACCCCCTTATTGTAAAATACGATTAAAGAATAGTTCGGGAACCTCGTGCCACCCCTTTTTAACATAGCGTGTCGGAACGAGATGGCAAGAGTTTTAGTTCGGCAATAACTTTAGATCGCATTTTGAAATAAGAAGGAAAGAGTTTGTTAGTAATTGGGGGGTTGAATTAGTTAACTTCAACCGCTATTCAAATGATACCCCAATGACTGCGCCATAGAGGCAGTCAAGTTTTTTCGGTTAACCGAATCCCAAACCATTTAATCAATAATTGAAATTTGATTAGAATGGTGTTTCCGATCACAAAATTTGCCAATTGGTTGAATAGAGCGATTTTCGTTCTATTCGATTGTTAATATGTTAATTCAAAAGTTAAAGCCATGTACCTACTTTGTGAAAAGCACAATTTCGAATGAATAATAAATCACTGTTGTCATTTACGCATTCATAGCAAGAACCCTACTGGAAAACTTGTTTAGTAGCTCACCTTAATGAGTCAAAAGTCATCTTTATACGAAATGTACTTAGAATTCATTATTAAAAGTAAAAAATATGTACACCGTGCCTTATCGAGGGCATTATACTGATGATAACAAACTTTTTTCCCTAAGGAACATAGGTCAACAATCTCAAAAAAAGAACATTGTCTTTCCATACAATTTGCACCAAACAGCTGATTACTTTTGTATGGGAAGGTGTTTTTTTTTTCATCAGTCAGTATAATGCCCTCGATAAGGGAGTAAAGACGGTTAAAAAAACCACGGCATATAGTAGGTAATATTATACACCGGCGGTTCCTTAACAGAGGAGGTGTGCTGTCAACCTTCTAATTGCTCCTCCCCCCGGTAGGGCATCCGTACCCTCATTCAGTCGGTAAAACACAACGCAGGTTTTTTGTGAGCCAGGCATCACCAAACATTTATCGTGATGAACTGGATCAGCCACACGCTCCGAAGGGAACCGGACCACATACCGAGGCAAGCCCTAGACTGGAACCCCCAAGGAAAACGGAAACGTGGCCGCCCTTAACAATCCTGGCGGCGGACTATCACTGCAGAAGCGAAGACCTTAGGACTAACTTGGAGCGAAGTAAAACGTGAAGCTCAAGACCGTTCGAGATGGAGGAGCACTGTGGACGCCCTTTGCCCCACCTAGGGGACATAGGACATTAAGTCAAGTAAGTCATCACCAAAGAAAATCATCTCGATCTAACTGGTCTTGCGAGAGCAGGACACAGTAGCTGTCGAAACGCCGTGATGGTCTTTTTTATGTGATAGGTGGCAGACAAGCAGAAGGATCACCTGATGGTAAGCGATTGCCGCCGCTCATGGGCACCCGCGACACCAGTGGAGTCACAAGTGCGCTGCCAATCTTTAAGCCCTTTCCCTCGGATCAGGCCTCCGGTACCCTCACTCACGCAGCTTTTTAGAATCTTTTTATCAATTTATTTTTTAACATTATTAATTTTTTTTTTTAATTACAATTATTTTTTAATAGAAAAATCATACAATTAAACAAGTTATTTTTAAAATTTTGAAGACACTTATTTCTGTACAAATATAATGTGAAAAATCAATTATTTTAGTACTAATAAATTTGTTTTAGATTTTTTCACAAGCTCTTTTTGGGCTTTTTTAATCGAGTATTGTAAATCCTATCATGTAACGAATTAGCACATTTTTAGACAATATCCTTAAGTATATTGTACATTTTTTTCAAGATCGATAATTGAACCGGTACGACATTGAGATCTTCAAGAAACGATCCTATACCTTCCTAAAAGGCCGGCAACGCATCTCCACTCTTTATGGTGTGGCTGATGTCCATGGCGGCGGTGATCACATACCATCAGGAGACTCGCTTGCTCTTTTGCCTCTCTTTCTCATAAAAAAATGTGCTAGTTTCGATCTTGCAAACCATTCTTCTCTAGTATGTATTAGTATTTATAGCTAGTATATATTTATTTAATATAATGTATGTATGTATATACCATACTCGTATTTATACAATGTCTTTTTCATTTTTCTCTCTTTTTCTGTCTTGCACTACCTTACCCCTTTTAGCGATAAGATTAGCTTTTAATTTGCTTCATTCTATTTTGTGTTGCATTAGACTGTATGACTTGGTATAAAGATAATAAACCATTGTAAAAAAGTTGGCGATTACAAAGAGTAACTGGCGAGTTTCTTGCCGGATCTTCTCGACCAGAAACAACTTTCCGAGCCGGTGGTAGAATCGCATTATGTTTATTTATTTCTTTAGTATATTTTATGTATCAACATATATATGTATTAACATGTAAATTATACATAAGTACTTATAAATAGTTTTAAGTCATTCAAATGTATGACGATTTGTAAGTGCTGTGTACAAGCCTATGCAAAAAAAGAATTATTTGAATTTGAATTTGAATTTGACCGCCTACATTGTTTTAGTATAATAACTTAGGCTAAGATCTGTAAATTTTGTGCAATAAAGTGTATCTATCTATGTTCTCCGCTTCACCGTGATCCATGCAACATCTATTGTTTGTCCGTCACCAGTGTGAGCGCCATGGGGGCATGGCGCTCAAAACCTTAATGCTGTTTGTCACACATATCTCGTCTCCGCTTCACTGGAAAACGACCTTTAGTGGTGAAATTAATACAGCATGAATAACTGACAAACCGCAATTGTTTGTATTGGTTTCAGAATCCAATAACTGGAATGGTGTATGTAATATTAATCACAAAATTTATTACATAAACCTTATGTATGTACCTCCGGGAATCGGGTAACTGTTTAATGTAAACGACCAAATTAAACCACTATGGACAAAACATGGTTCATAATGTATGAAAGTATGTCACCGGAACATCACAAAAACCGTATATTTTATAAATATCTTGGAATGTATCAACTTCCGCAGGATTCTAAACGAGGGATAAATCGTATTATTTTATGCGTACATGTTCTAACGAGTAATTATCAATTTACTTCCCAAAGTAAAATAATAAGTAAGCCATATGCGCTCTGATTGGTTTCAATAAATCAATCAATATATTTTATTGCGTGCTACATTAGGTACAAAGTATCTTAAATAATAAATGTACGTACATAAGATGTAGATGGTTGAATAAGTCTTCTTCTTCTCAGCCGCCATTTTTAGGGTTCCGTAGCCAAATGGCAAAAAACGAAACCCTTATAGATTCGTCCGTATGTCACAGCATCTTTTTTCCGAAACTATAAGAATCATACTATTGAAACTTGGTAAAATGATTTTTCATAAAAATAGGAAAACTAATTTTTTAGCGAGCCCCATACTTAGAACTGAAACTCAATATTTTTTTATCTATAGGTAGGTCTTTAAAAATAATGTAGACGTTTCAAATTATTTTTTTTTCCAAACTTAACACTTTGCACAAGCGACGCCCCCAAAGTGATAAAATCACCTGCAACACGAGGACTAACAAGTGCGCTGCCGGCCATTTAAACAGTATTCGATTTAGTTTTAGAAAATTGACCTAACCTATAACACTAAACCCTACACCGTATAAGTAATCCATTGGAAACAATCATTGCCACTGTCAACATCGATCAACTAGAGAACAATCTTCTGTGACTGGTCGAACCATTCAGCATCATACAAATGGATATCCGTTAGTTTATAAATTTACCACGATACGTCGCAAATTGATTCCTTTTTCGAAAATGGGAGCGTAAAATAATACAATTTATTAAACTTTAGAATACGAACTTTACGAGATTTCTAGCATGTACCTTATTTTTGAGTTTCCGATATTTCGGCACTGTTGCTGGCAGACAATACGGTCTACCCTCCTTCGCAGTCTTTTACTACGCGCACCGCGTGCGCATGCGCGTCCGTGACCATGGCGCTAGCAACAGTGCCGAAATATCGGAAACTCAAAAATAAGATACATGGTAGAAATCTCGTAAATAACTATTCTAATGTTAGTGACCATGAAAGTTTAAAACAATAAATTTATTAAAAGTATATATTTTAATTCCGATGTTCGTTCTGAGATCCGTAACACTACCTATCTCGCAGTTAGATCAAAGTCTGTGTTTTGTGATAAAATATAAGTATTAAACACAAAGTCATTTAAAAAAATAAAATGGAAATTAGTTCTTTATAGCAGGGAAGTCCACTAAAAATATCATAAGCTCATAATTATCTCGCGCTTAGAATACTACGAAATTTAATTAACCTAGGGAATGTATAAATTGAAGTTTTTTTTTAAATTACCGGTGACACGTGTAACGCGAAAACAATAAACCCAATTAGTTGGGAATTAATAATAGATTTCGGCGGAAATGTTATCAAATCCGCGAATTCGTTAATCTAATAAACATCCATATTATTTACCTATTAATCTGACCAATTTGTAAATTTACTCATTTGTAGTAAATAACATTAACTTCCGCTAGTGACCACGGCCGGTTGGTCTAGTGGTTTAAGTACCAGGCCATTTCGGGGTCCTGGGTTCATTTCCCGGGTCGAGCAAAGGTATGTTTCGAATTTTTCGAACATAGCTCGGGATTGTGATCACCAATCCGCAGGATACGAATGAATGAATATGAATAGGCAAGCGTGGTGATTAAGCCTAATCCCATCATAGTAGCGATGACTTGATTTCTATGATGGAGGCCTTTGCCCTGCAGTGGGACAGTATATAGGCTGATACTGTTAGTGACCACGGCAAGAAAAATAAATCAAAACACGCCATTACACAGCTATATAGTTAGATTGACTCATACACACAGGGAAGAACTGGACATTTTTAAGAAATAGGGGGCAGACGAGCAGACGAATAACCTGATGACAAGTTATTACATCAGTTCTGTGGAACGGTTTGGCTGTAGGAGTATTTACCGACGACGGCTACGACTTAGGGACCTTCAAGAGAAGAGTGTACTCTTTTTTAAAAAGGCCGGCAACACATTAGCGATCTCTCTGATTTCGCGGATGTTCATGCGCTGCGTTGATTACTTTCCATCAGGTGACTCGCTTGATCGTTTGTCCGCCTATAGCATAAAAAAAAAATTATAGCTACCCACCTTAAACGATCCATTTGGAACAGAGTGGTAGTGAACGCTGCCTTTGGTCCAAGGGTTGCGGGATCGATCCCCGCACAGTACAAACATTTGTGTGCATGAATTTGTCTATTTGTATTGGTCTGGGTGTTTTCTATGTATTATAAGAATGTATTTACAAAAGAAAACTATTATATGTATATATTTATTGTCACACTGTTGATTCTGATATCAGTAACACAGGTGCTTGAGCTACCTATCTCGGAGTCAGATCAATGTATGTGACGTTGTGAAATATTTATATTTATTTATTTTATTGACCTTTATACCAAAGGAGACAAAAGTGTACCGTCCCGTACCCGTCTTTTGAAGAAATACACTCTTTTCTTTCTAGGTTAGGACTAAACTGATAAGATCAACTGAGCTTCTATAGCTAAAATAGCTATATTATTTCTTATCCACTGAGTTATCATCACTCAAATGGCTATGTTAGAATAGTTATATACGAGATTTATACCATTTATCTTATTTTTGAGTTTCCGATATTAACCGAAATATCAAGAACTCAAAAATAAGGTACATGGTAGAAATCTCGTAAATAACTATTCTAATGTCAGTGACCAAAGTTTAAGTTCTTTCTTATCCACTGGAGTACCATCACTCAAACGGGTAGCTTCATTCTTATCCACTGAGGGACCATCACTCAAACGGCTATGTTCATTCTTATCCACTGAGGTACCATCACCCAAACGGCTATGTTCATTATCATACACTGAGGTACCATCACTCAAACAGCTATGGTTATTCTTATCTACTGAGGTACCATCACTCAAACGGCTGAGTTATTTCTAATCCATTGACCTGCCATCTTCGCTAACATCACAACGCTAAAACACTTCCGTGAGTTTATGCAAAATTGTAGGGCACGGGAATCGATGACGCGGCGCCGTGCGGCCGACGACCGGGCCGGGCGCAATTTCATTAATTAAAACAATGCTTACTTCCACATAGATAGACACTGGACAGGTTGGTTTCCGATGTACAGTCAACAGCAGAAGTAGCTGCACATATTTCGTAGATTGTAGTTCTTATTCCGAAGAGCATAAGAGTCACTAGCTGCGACAAGTGTGCAATCAACTTTTGCTGTTGACTGTGCAGAAGCTGAGCGACGAGCAAACCTTTAAAGATAAACTTCGTACCGTTGGTAAGATTCTTTCAATACTCATAGATAAATTGTAGTAAAATTAAAATAAAACTTACTATCACGTAGATAGATTCGGATGTACGCAGTAGCTGAGGGACGAGCAAACCGTCAAAGATAAACTTCGTCCCTCTTATTATAAATCGCGAACTAAGGATAGTCCCGGAACAAAATTCGTGCCAGCGCCTTTTAACATTGCGTGTTGGAACGGGATGACATGAGTTTTAGTACGGTAATAACTTCAGATCACGATTTATAATAAGGTGGCATAAGGTTGGTAAGACCTGTATATTCTTTCATAGGTCATTAAGGTAAACAGTAAGGAGAACAGTACCGAAATTAAAAAGAATAAAATAAAAAAAGATTGAAAAAGTTGTTTGTAGGCATGAATTATTGATTAGGGTTGGCTGTTCCAAACAAATGAGTTGAGTGTTATTACTAAAAAAAGGTGTGCCTGTCAATTGGATATAATATCGGAAAAAATTAGGCGATGAAATTGATGAAACAGTAATAACTTTATAAAACTAAATCAATAATCTCGTGAACTACGAAAATGTGTTAGCAATTGTGTATTGTGTTAGCAATTGGTAAGTGTCCCAGCATGCGCTGCACCAGGTGGTTACCCAGGTGTTCTATAAAACTTTTTGTAGACATAAACATTGTTCTTTGTGGCAAATGCCACTCACATGTACAGTCACGAGCTTTAATTTGGGACCCATTTCCGTTAAATGTCGTTAGAATATTCATAATGCAATAAGGTCGAAACTTTAGTTCAATAATGTTGAAAGTCAAGTTAAGACATAAAATTTCTTATATAATCGATCCTTGAAACGATAACCTCTTTGCAAAGAGCTATCATTACGGCTTTCTAATTACCAACATATGTTGTGTCACTCGTGTCAGTGCCAGTGTGGCCGCCTCTTTGGCGCATACAGGGATAATGTTGTCCTACTTTTTGTTAATGATTTATGTCTAGGTTATGTTTCTAATTAAGTTTCCTTGTTTTGTATTTGCCAAATAAAGTTTTCATTCATTCATTCATTCATTCAGTCAAGAAAATATTGCTACATAAGTAGAATACAGAGCCAAAAAGTTATTACCCACGTAACAATTTCTCGGAAAACATCGGTAATGATTGTATGCCCTCACTCAAGTTGACGTTTTTGCACGGTTGTCCCCCTAGAAAAGTAAAGTAGTCGATAGTTAATATTATGACTTTGACACATTAAAATATTTAGCTCTTAATAGCGAAAGTTTACTACAGGATATTCAACCTTGGGCGTGTCAAAAATTAAAGCTCATGACTGTACCTATGTACAACAGTATCTTTTCTGTAATTTTACATATCTTTGTTCAAGTAAACCTACATGATTTAGATTTGAAATTCACACTCAGAGGCCGTTTTGATACACTTCTTACGCCAAATTGTATCCTGTCTCCAGTTTCCTATCAAAGGGAACCGCCACTTTATATGCCGTTTGAAATGGATGCACTGCTAAGAACCAGGAATCAGAATCACTCGAATGCTGTTTGAGAGGCAGAATTGGTCCGACATTAGTGATGCGATCCAAAAGGACTTTGACACGACCACCATCAGAAAAAGTGGATGGAAATAGCCATTTGTCTTGTGCGGTTTTATTCGTAGCTTGGAAGAGATAAATAAAATTCTCAAATTTACTGTAAATTAACAATTGTTTCTAAACATATCGTCGAGAACTTCATTGCTTGCTTCAAATTTCGGGGGCTTCATATTTTCCGAAAATTCGTGCCATTGACTTTACAATTGGCTTTTTTATGGACCATTTTAAATCATGAGTGGGATGAACACTTATGGGTGACTCAAAAGAGTAAAGTGTACCAATTAATCGATTTTTTCTTAACCTCTCGATTGGTATTTCAATGACTCGAGTCGCGTCACTAGTCGTACCTATGTTTTGGCCGGTGCAGTGGTTCGTGATTCACTCATTACGATTCGATGAGTTTTGTTCGATTCGCTAATTAGTCCATCGAAATTATTGCGACCAATCAAGTTTGATTAATTAATTTCATAATTTTAATTTGACTGCCGGCGCAGTGGTTAGAAGCGACGGCTGCGCTTTTTTAGCACCCAGGTACAATTTTTGGGTTGGGCCACAATTGAACTCCAATCTGTTAAGAAATGCTGTACCTACAGAAAAACGTAATACAAGTTTTTTGGTGTTACTTCAAAGTCGTATCCATCACACGAAAAAAATTCTTACCACCTTATTACAAAACACAATCTAAAGTTTTTACCGTGTAGATACAAAAGCTCACGCCATCCCGTTCCAACACGCAAAACATAGCGTGTGTTAAAAGGGGCAGAGACGAGTTTTGTCACGGAACTTTTCTTAGATCATCATCATCATCATCAGCCCATTTAAGTCCCCACTGCTGGGGCACAGGCCTCCCTCAATCACTTGAGGGGTAATTGCCATACTCACCACGCTTGGCAGACGGGTTGGCGAGGGTTTTAATATAAATGCAGAGTTTTCCTTCTCTGGGTGCTGATGATCATGCCAGCAGCTTTACCTTAGTCGCCTTTTACGACACCTCGGTAAGAGTGAGGGTGGCCTATTCTACTCTGTCGGGGACCACACAGCCAGATCTTTCTTAGATCGTGTTTTGTAAATTAGGGTTTAAGTGTTTACAAGACTATAATTTTGTGTACATTTACTATGCAACACTGAAATATTATACACATTTATAAAGCTAACCAGGTCGCAGGTAGAGACACGACTGAAGCGTAAGCTCTGGCATTCCCGAAGATGTAGTGCCTCATTCAGACCTCGTAAGACGAAGCTCATGCTAGGAATAATTATCTGAGACACCGGGTTGTATAATATTGTAGGAGAGAGTAACGTAGAACACCTGTGTTGCTGCCACTGTCTATCTAATCCAATATTTATAAAGAGGTAAATCCTACAGACTGCGGCAATGCAGAATCCGGAAATGCCTGCGCGATGTAATCGACACCTAGCGCCAACTATTGGTAAAAAGTGGAATTAATGTAATTAAGGGTTTATTTAAAGATAAAAAAAATCTTTATTAAATTTAGATCCATACAGAATACTTATGTGAGAGATCCACGCTTAGGCATGACTGCGCCGCGGCTCGACCGGAGTGATACCACTGCCTCACAGAGACCGGCGTGAAGCAGCGCCTGCGCTGTGTTTCGCGCTGTGAGTGAGGTTACCGGAGGCCCAATGGGGGGGAAGGCGAAAAGGTTGGCAGCGCACTTGTGCGCACTCTCATATAAAAAAAATGTCATAAGTGTTTTGTATGTTTACACATAATTTCATCTACCGCTGGTTGGGGATGTCGATTTCTGCTGAGAAGACACCAGCAAGCTCTTTTCAAATATTGTCTACATCTATTTAACCACGTGTCATATCAATATTTGTTCTATAAATTTTGTAATTCGCATAAAAAAAACTTTTCACACAAAGCTGATCGTGGCTTTTATGTATGAGTTTTATATGAATATTCAAAAAAAAATTTAACGAATTCACAAGAGTCGTAAAACTCAACGACGAAATATAATTCAAAGTGGTCCAGATGTCACAGATACATCTACCCTAGAGAGCTGGTTAAAGAGCTTCAACTCTAAATAAATAAGTGATAGGAAGCAAATAGTAACACCAGCGGAACACAAAGGTCTGTTTTACTCAAACACATTCCCAGCGCTTCCCAGAGGCAGATTAAAGTGAGAAATGAGCACGTTAGCTCCACATATTTGATCGAACAACTTTGGCACAAACGGCATTCGAGAAACTTTAATTCCGTCATCACGCTTTGTCAGGCCCGCCCTAGGGTTGGCACACGCTATGTTGTATTTCACACACGTATAAATTTATTTAAGCGAACCCCGGGTTCCGAAGTGACAGCCTGAGACGCAAACGGGACAAAACGCTAAGATGATGATAATGATGACAAGCATGAATTAATTTCTAAATTCGTCATTTTTAGCTTTGATAATAGCTTACAACACGTAGGATGGATTGGGATGGTAGTAAAAATTATGCAGGCCGCCTGTGACCAGATGGAAGTGGCCTACGCTTGAGCTGTGGCATAGAACGCCTAGAATAATGATAGATAAAATTCCCGGCTTGTGTGGTAAAAGGCGACTAAACGATTCTTCGGAATATGTTCCAAGAGATGTTCTGGGGAAGAATACTTCTAGATGTATTTTAGCATAGTAGCCAATACTCGCAATGCGATATAATATTAAACCACGTGTCATATTGTATGGTACTGTTACACATGCTCATTTGTAGCATGCTTTTTGAGCATGCTAAATAGGAGCATGCTTAAGGAACTGTCCCCATTTGCTATCAATAAGCATGCTATTACCCATATTTAAGCATGCTTAAAAATAAGCAAACCTGTTTACACGTGCTAAAGCACTCCCCCACACTCTCCCTTCGGGTGGAAGGGAGAGTGCACTGCAGGTAGCATTCTTAAAAATCGACTGGCGAGCGATTTTTGAGCATGCTGAAAATTAGCATACTTATTAGTAGCACGTCCGTCCACACATGCTACTAAGTGGCACTTGCTCAAAAGTAGCATGAAAATAAGCATGTGCACCTTAACGGTGACCTTGAGTGCGCAGAAATCATTTGTTAGCTCAATATTTTACGGGATATTTTTTTACATTAAACTAATGGCGAGCGCAACACTTATGTGCCCCGGCCTGTATGCGGTAACTCTTTGTTTACGGGTAAGTAGTTACAACAGAAACAATCACTGTGATCGACAACCCTATTACGCATGTAGGAATACATTACACAGTACATTTGCTACAGCGTAGTTTGCGTAAAACGCAATGATCAACCCGTTGAATGAATGAATGAAGGAAATGTTTATGAGCGAGCACCACAATTGCTCACCCTTGGCAGCTCGCGGCATCTTATAGAGGTGTTATGTACTACCGAACGCAATAAGCACTACGTGCGTACAGACAACCGCATATCAGCTTACAACAATGTGTCGAAATTCCTCAATTGATATTGAACCGAACGTTTTGGGCGTTAAGGTGCATATCGACTGAAGAACATTAAGGGACATAAATTTTGACAGATTTGTATTTTTGATGAGTGGTTGGACGAACTATCAATATCAAACTTCACCCACCGTAAGTTTTTTTAATGCTAGAAGTGACAAACGAGCAAGCGAGCACCTGATGGAAAGTAAACATCGCTGCCCATGAACATCCGCGAAATCAAAGAGATCGCTAATGTGTTGACGGCCTTTTTAAAAACTAGTACGCTCTTCTCTTTAGTGTCTAAGTCGTAGCCGTCGTGAAATACCCCTGCAAGCCAACCGTTTGTAATTTATTTTATAAACGGATTGCTCATGACCCATTATTACATAAAGGAACAAATTCACAATCTATGCTATTTATAAAGAGAATATGTAACAACCAGGCTTTTGGGTAATCCCTTCGATCAATTATGGTAATCCGAAAATACAAAACACTTGTGCGGTATAATCGACACCTAGCGCCATCTATTAGTTGGAATCAGTGAACAAATATATTCGTTCACTGGTTGGAATAGGGTATTTGACTTAGCTCGAGATTTATCAAAATATAGTTTACATAGGTATAGGCCAATAGCAAAAATTCTCAATTAAAAATAAAACGTCTAGCCGGTTTTATGGTCATTCAAAGATTAATGTGGAAGTCCATTTAAATAGTATAAATTATTAAAAAATAATTATACCATTGATAAACCCATACAATTTGCACCAACTATTATAATAGAACCATTGACATAAACAAAACATTTGATATTGCTACCATACAAAATTCAAATGAAATGCATACAAAATACTGTCGTGTGACGTCACGTAGCAGTCGCCATTTGTATGGACTAAATCTAGAAATGGTAGGTCCAGAGAGGGTTGTGTAGTACGCGCTGTATCCTCATTATGCCTCCGCGCATACCCAGGTGAGAATGAGGGAGAACAGCAGGGGGTTTATTGAGTATGCTTACGATCTCTCGATCTATCGACGACCCATTTGGAACAGTGGTAGTCAACGCCGCCTCTGGTGTAAGGGTTGCGGGTTCGATCCCCGCACAGTGCAAACATTTGTGTGCATGAACATAGGTATCTGTTTGTATTGGTCTGGGTGTTATCTATGTATTATAAGTATGTATTTACAAAAGAAAAGTATTTTATGTATATAATTGTAATCCCACTGTTGATTCTGATATCCGTAACAAGGTGCTTGAGCTACCTATCTCGGAGTCAGATCAATGTATGTGATGATGTGAAATATTAAAAAAAAAAAAAAAAAACTCTGCTCTGACTAGCTTTTTGAGAGATACCTAATCTAGTAGCCCCCGTTATGTTATATTATAAGATCGTCGTCCCTATTACAAATGTCGCAGTTACACAGCTCATTTCCAGTGACGTACGCGAAAGTACGCGTTTACACCTCACTCGGTGTAATTACTCCGTAACTGACGTATACAAACCAGGGACATTAATTCTGACGAAATTTAATTCGTTATTGATTGCCGCTTGCGGCTTTCAAATTGGGACATTGTTACGAAGTGAAAGAGCGATGGTAGCTCAATGGATACGAACGCGCCTTCCACGCAGGTGGCCGAGGTTCGAATACGAGCATGCACCATTGGTTTTTTCAAATCTATGTGCGTATTTCTAACATTATCATCTGCTCGGAGGTGAGTAACTTTTATGCTAACTGCTTTAGTAATGGTTATTAGAACGAAATCAGATCAATGTGTAAGGAAGGTGTATACTTTTTTGTTTTTTTTTTTTCAATTAGCCAATAAACTAAAAAAAAAGAGAACTGTACCACTGCATTGCAAAGGCCTCCATCATAGAAATCCAGTTATCGCTACTATGATGGCTTAATCACCACGCTTGCCAAATGCGGATTGGTGGTCACAAACTCGAGCTATGTCCGAAAAATCGAAACATAATTTTCCTCGACCCGGGAATCGAACCCAGGACCCTGAGATCACGGCCCGGTACTTAAACCACTAGACCAACAGGGCGTTTTTTTTTGTTTAATGCATGTAAATTAGAAGCTACTCAAACATCCTGTTATCCCTTTCTCTGTCACCTTTGTGAGAGAGACAATAATCATCTTATAGCTGCTTTTACTGCCACACTCAAAGACTTAAGCTTAACGTTCTTAATTGCAATTATAGATAGTCTTTTTTTTAAATTATGGTTCCACCCGAAGATATCTTGCCAATGTCAAATAACTTGTTGAGAATAAGTGGGTAGTCAACAGTTGAAGTCAGTCAAAGTCACAGTCACTCAATAAAACGGTGGTATTTTACGTTTTATCGACCAACCGGCTCTGCCGACCACTCTAAACACAATCGCGGGTTTTAAGACCTTATTAGGTCCAAGCAAGTTGCCCGTGACAATTCACTCGACACACAATAGTAGTGTTAAAAACGATAGAATTCAAAGATTCTTATTATCAGGATCACTTCGCGGCACTCATCGTCATCGTCAGCCCAGTGAAGTCCTCACTGCTGGGGCACGGGCCTCCCTCAATCACATGAGGGGTAATTGCCATACTCACCAAGCTTGGCAGACGGGTTGGCGAGGATTTTGACATAAATGCAGAGTTTTCCTTCTCTGGGTGCTGATGATCATGCCAGCAGCTTTACCTTAGTCGCCTTTTACGACACCTCAGTAAGAGTGAGGGTGGCCTATTCTACTCTGCCGGGGACCACACGGCAACTACAATATTCAAATACAGATCAAATTTGTTTACAAATTTAAAACCTATGAATTGCATCAGCCCACGCGGAGTGTTCGACTGCTACCGCCCAGAATCATGGATAGTCTTTAGGCGTATTGAAAAAAGTCTCATTATAATTTCTTCAGTAACCTTACGTTAGTACGGCTGTTAGACAGAAACTTACCATATACGATACTGGCGACAGACACACACGTCAAAGTTATGAAACTCTTGTTTTTATTAGTTTTGTGTCGAGGGTTCAAAATCAATTAAGTACCACCAGGATAAACAACCATTCTAACCTTCAACTTTCACGCAGATTTCCTACCCTTTTACTCAGTATTCTCCAGGGCAAACGCATATTAAAATTTATATACGAACGACTATATTATGAGTAGTGATGTGACTTGAAATTCTATTCTATTCGCTTATGAATTTCACTCAAGAAAATTACGAGTTTTATTTATTTTATTATATTCGGAAGACCAACAGCTGTCTTAAGACATTAGCATTGACAATGACTGTCTTAAAGCTCATAACAGGTCTTCACAGGACATAAAGTAAGTAACAGTTTTAACATGCGAAGATCACGGAAAGCAATAGATCAAGTTGGAGTTGTTTAAGTTATATTTACGTATATTTAACTACTACATAGACGCGTGAGGTTTGTGTGATACCTACACAAGCACACATTTTGGATATCATCAGTGAAGTTCTAACACCACGTAAGTCATTTTAAGCAACTTTTCAAGGAAAGCCAAAAAACTGATCGGACACTTACGTGCTATTTCCATTAGAATTCATTTAAAAGGTATTTGATGGCCGCAACTGAATTCTGATTGATAAAAGGTAATATAAAATTGAAAATGTAAAAAACCCCCGACACAACTAAAGCTCTTTCATTTGATATATTGAGGCAGTTGGAACAACACATTCGTCATTTCCTGACGGCGGCCATCTTGGATTTGAAATTTTTCATAATTAATATATTCTGCTACTCAAGCCCTTTTATATGATACCCATATTGTGGGAATTGTGTTAAAACATAAAATCCAAATCTTTGTGACGGCAGCCATCTTGGAGCGATTTTTATCCAACATAGCTAAGAACACTCCCTCCTTATTCATCTTTCAAACAAAAAAAAACAAAATCAAAATCGGTTCATTTGTTCGGGAGCTACGATGCCATAGACAGACAGACACACACACGCACACGCACGCGCACGCACACGCCCACGCACACGCACACGCACACGCACACGCACACGCACACACACACACACACACACACACACACACCCACACACACACACACAAACACATCACGTCATCTCAAAGCGTAGGTCATTTTATGACTTCCGTGCTGTTACTTTTTCGTAATTTTAAAGGTTTTTATTGGTCGTATCTCGATTCTGATTGGCCGGAATGACGCATCTATCAATTAGCGTCTATCTTGCGAATGGCATCAAAATATCAAAAAACCGCCAAAAAATGACTTACGTGGTATTAAAACTTCACTGACGTACATTTTTTCAGATGTCATTCCATTTCTCACGATAATGTTAAAAATAAATTTAAAAACTATCAAGTTTGATTAATTTCATATCATCATCATTTCAGCCAATAGACGTCCACTGATGGACATAGGCCTTCCCCACTGTTCTCCACACGATCCTGTCGCAGGATTCCAATTCCCTTACCCTCATATTCCGATGGGGCACTACGTGACACGCCAGGAAAGGTTACAGGCGCAGGACGTTGGTCCTGTTTTTGAGGTTAACTTGCTTTCCGAGGTCCGAGGGTATAAGACCGCCAACTTCCAGACTCCGGGCTGCCACTAAGAGTTTCTAACCGAAAACTTCGGTACAAATTTTGGCCCGAAACAGGAATCGTACCCGGGAGTTCTTGCGCAGCCGTCGCTTTAAAGTGTGACCCACTAACCACTGCGCCACCGCGGCAGTCATAGTTATAACAATAACAACGGGACAACATAGTGATATTGTCCCGCTTTAGAGCTTGTCCAGAGGACGCGTTTTATTCGTTCGTAGTTCATTGCCGACTCGATAAAAAGTCGATTCGTCACAACTCTGTCTAAGAGAAGTTACCAAAGCTTTACAGTTTCCAACCCATGCTGCTGTGTGCGAAGCAAACAATAAAATTTAATAACACTATCCCGCCCGTAATAACCGCGGACAAAAGCTTCATTTACTGTACCTTATAGAGTAGTTAGCAATATTGTTACCGATATTGTAGGTGCTTATCTGACTCCTCCGGTGCTGATGTATGCTGACGATATCGAACTGGTGAATTCGGACAAGGGCAGGTTAGGTTAGGTTAGGTCAAATCTATGTGCATATTTCTACCATAAGCTGGGTGGTGAGGGAAAACATCGCGAGGAAACCTCACGATGGAATGATTCAGTTGGTCTTGTTTCACTAAGTCAGACGTCAGTCGTTTCATTGTACGGTCAGCATCAAAAGTAGCTTAACACATTAGTACCATGTCGGAGTAACTGTTTTTGCGTACCCCTTAGAAACTGTCTATAATAAGCAGAACAGTTACTTTGACATGGTACTAAAGTATACTAAGGTGGTGAGACGAGTTAAAACTCGTCTCACCACCTTTTAAGGTGGAAGGAGTCGCTTGAGAACGGTGGTCTCAAACTGAATGTGGCGAAGACAGAGTATATGGTCAGCAACTCTACTGATCCCACGTCTGTCCGTATTGGCGACGATAAGGTCGAACGCACGGATCAGTATAAGTACCTGGGATCAGTACTTCATTCGTCCGGAGACATCGAATATGACGTCAAGGCGCGCATTGAAAGAAAAAAAAGAAAGAAAAATATTTATTCAGTGTATAATATTAAACATTTAAAATAATGAAAGTAACACAGTAAAACATCGAAAGGGCACATATTCAGCATGTGTCGGAGTGTCGAGACACCCGGACGCAGGTATTCTGTATGTACCCAAAGAAAGAGCACTGCTAAAAAAATAAATACAATAAACTAGTGTTGGTGTTATTATACATAGAATTATCATTATAATAATATAATATATTATATACGTGTGTTCATGCATGTCTATGTGTATGTTTGTGTGTATGTATGAGTGTGGGTGTTTGCGTGCCTGAAAAATTCAATATAAATGTAAAAGCTCTCAGAGGGGTATGGAGGATACTGCCGCCTGGGCCAAATGTCATGAGGTGATAGGAGTCATCTGTGACCCCAAAATGTTAAGCTGAAGGGACAGGTCCATAAGTCCATCATTAGACGAGTTCATCTGTATGGCAGTGAGACTTGGCCTGTACTTGAGCGCAAGAGTTGCATATCACGGCTTGGGACGCAACCGGGACTAAACGTTAAGATGATGATGATGATTGTAGGTGCTTTCATAAGCATTCGCTCATGCGAGAAAGTGACTGCCTCAATGGCAGAGTGGTTAGTGGGTCGCACTTTAAAGCGACGGCTGCTCTAGAGGTCCTAGGTTCGATCCCCGGTTCGGACAAAAAATTTGAACAAAAGTTTTACGTAAGGAATTTTTAGTGTCTCGCAAAGCACGTTAAGCCGTTGGTCCTGAGCCCAATCATCTCCAGTCGTGTTACACTGGTTTTATATCGGAATATGAGTGTAAGGGAATATAGAGTGCACTTGTGTTTGCGCATTTGAGCTAATATATCCTGCGTACGTGGCTATCATTGAGATTGGTCGCCGTAGCGCCTTACAGAATACGGCGGTCGTAATTCGAATCCGAGCATTCATCTCTGAATTTTTCAAATCTATGTGGGTATTTCTAAAATTCTATTAGCTCGTCGGTGAGGGAAAACATCGTGAGGAAACCTGCACATTTCGGATTTATGAAACGTGTAACCATGATTCAGTTGGTCTGGTTCTCCTTTTAAGGAGTTGCGAAGCGAGTACCTTAGGCTCCAGAGCGACAGCTTTGGAGGCAACCGAGAATTACACGCTAATATTGGAGATGGAGATGAATTGCAGGTGAAGATAGAGTTAAGAAAAGCAGAGATAGGAGTCGAATGGGTGATCGTGACCTAGTAAAGTAATTTGTGCCTCTAACTTTGACTGCAAGGGAGTCACGCTTCGACATGAATACGCCGGCTCGGCCGGAACACACGGCCTCACAGAAAACCGGCGTGAATCAGTCTGTGCTGTATTTCGCCGAATAAGTTAAGGCACCGAAGGCCCAATCCGGTGGGAAGGGAGTTAAAGATTAGCAGCGCACTTGCGACTACACTAGTGTGTCCATGAGCGGAGGCAATCGCTTACCATCAGGTGATCCGTCTGCTCGTCCACCTATCGTATCAAAAAAACTCCTCTCTTTATTGGTTTAGTATCGAGAGTTAAAATAAAATCTCTCCGCTTAGATAAATGATACTCGTAGGTTAGGAGCGAACGTGCGATCGCTCTTCAATTCTTAAAAGCAATAATCCCGTTACTTTCCGATATGACAAAATGAAATACCTACATCGAAAGCGCATGTTGGCTCCGAAGCAATAGCGGGCTCGTATTGAATACAGTCACAGTGTTATTATAACCAGTGATTTGACATAAACCTAAGACGCAATAAAAGCGTTCTTCTTCGAGATACGCAATGCTAAGGAGAGGAACGGCGGCCTGCATGTGCGTGCATCTGTTTTTCCCAGTGATTACAAACCTAATATTTTTAAAAGCTAGAATGAATAGGCTACTTTTGGGTAAGCTCGCTCCATCGTAGGTGTCTGAAATAAGTGTGATTGTATGAAAATTAGGTCCTGGGTCGATTTGTTTGCTCGCTTGTTTTGTTTGTTTAATCGTTGTCAATATAATCGCTAACCATCAGGTGATACAACTGCTCGTCTGCCCACTTTATCATAAAAAAACCAAACTACTAGAAACACGCTCTAAAAAGAATGAAGCAATAAAATAGTCTTCGCTAAAATTATTAGGCCCAAGACCCGTGGTCGTACGCCACTTTGATTTATTTTATTATTATAATGAATCTGTTTTGATAGTCGGTGACATACATAGGTAGGTCAAAATCGTAATCCGGGTAATAATATACTTGAACATCTCTCATTGACTGACCGGATGGCGCAATTGGTAGTGAACCTGCCTGTTACGCCAAAGGTCGTGGGTTCGATCCCCACCCTGGGCAAATCATTCGTGCGGTGAACACTTGTGTTTGTTCAGTGTCTGGGTGTAATATATGTATTTAAGTATATATTTGTGTTCCTCTGTTGTCTGATATCTGTAACACAAGTGCTTAAGCTACTTAGTACGGAATCAGGTCAATGAATGATATGTTGAGAGAATTATTATTATTATCTCTCAGTTTAGATCCGTTTCAATAATCGAAACAAAACTCGACGAATCGTCAGTCTGCTACCAGCTTTGCTTGCACTGTGGCACCACTCTACTACGAAATTCGTCGATCGCTATCTTTCAGTAATATGCCCGGTATCCCTCAATGCATTACGGATTGCTTGAAATCAAATAGGATTGAGTTTAGTGTAAAACATGTTTTGCAAATCATTAGTTGTTGAGTAACTAGAACTAGAACAGTGGTACCGCAGTGGACAACATTTCATATTTTTAACACGTCCATATTGTTTTTTTATATGAAAATAGACATAAAATGAACGGACCCATATTTTTTCTTTTTTCAAAATATGTCCATTTTTATGCATAAAATAATTATTAAAATTCTTTATATTCTAAATAGACGTAAGCGCCAAATGACGTCATCGGACGGCTGAATACAGCGATATTCCTTTGCTTATCATTGTTTTAATAAAAAAAGGTACTACTGTCAAAGGTAAATAATACTAGTGTCAACATTGTCAACGTCATTCATTCATTCAACGTTGACAAGTTGTCTTTTTTTTGACAGTTGCATGTCATGGGTTTGGCATTTCGTAAATTTAAAACTATAATGTGCTAAGCAAAGAAATATTTTACATTCTGCCGTCCGATGACGTCATCTTACGTTTTTTAGTTTTTAATTTTTTTCTCAGTAAATAAGCAATATAAAAAAATAAAAAATATATATTCGCGCAGGGGAAAAGTAAATAAAGAAATGGTATTTTTTGTTTCAGAGCTTAGCAATTTTGAAATGTTGTCCGTTGCGCGTAGTAAAAGACTGCGGAGGAGGGTAGACCGATTTGCCTGCCAGTAACATATTACCTGCAAAAAGTTCAGTTACTCTGTGACCATGGCGCTTGCAACAGTGTCGTAATATCGGAAACTCAAAAATAAGGTACATGGTAGAAATCCCGTGAATAACTATTTTAGCTTACATTGTACTAAAATTATATTCAAGTCCTTAACGCTACGTCACAATAATAATAGTCCTTAACGCTACGTCACAATAATAATACAATATTAGGCCGTGTGGTCCCCGGCAGAGTAGAATAGGCCACCCTCACTCGTACCGAGGTGTCGTAAAAGGCGACCAAGGTAAAGCTGCTGGCATGATCATCAGCACCCAGAGAAGGAAAACTCTGCATTTATATCAAAACCCTCGCCAACCCGTCTGCCAAGCGTGGTGAGTATGGCAATTACCCTTCATGTGATTGAGGGAGACCCGTGCCCTAGCAGTGGGGACTTAAATGGGCTGATGATGATGTACTAAAATTGATTCCTGAGAACTTCGAGATCCTGGTCCTGAGCACGTATCTTTAACGGTGTAAAAGATACGCCCGGTCTTTGTACGGGCTTATGCCATGTCTGAAAGCCAACCATTTTTTAATGTAATTGCTCTTCTTTGTATGCGAATCACCGTTTCATTCATTTGTTAGAAGAGTTACTTTTTATTGCATTTCAAAAGTAATACGCAATCTTTTAACTTTCTTTCTCGGGCAAGTTAACCGAGTTAATTAAGGACTTTTGTTATGCACGAAACGTAATTTTACGATCTAAATGAGCTTATTGCACCCCGGCTTGTAGAATATTTAATGGTAGACACACGGGATTGCATTTGCGTACAAACTGTTTTAGTTTTCTTTCTTCTTTTTAAGGTGACGGGTAGGGCACACTAGCGACGCCAATCGATTTCTAATGCTTCTAAACCGGATCTATTTTAAACAATTTCGGGGTTACAACCTCTCGGCAAACACTCATACTATTTATTAAATAACCATGCACTAATGTTGGGTCCGTATTTGTACGCGAAAAATTAATTACCGCCAAAAGCGGCCACTATTAGCGTAAATCATTTAATTAAAATAGATCCGGTTTAGTAGCTAAAAATTAAAATCGATTGGCGTCGCTAGTGTGCCCTACCCATCACCTTAAGTATGGATTGTACCCTGTATCCTTTACCTAGCAGGGGCAAACAAATAACAAAACCCTTTAGAAAAATACAAATTACCCATAATCGAAAAACATAATAATCATATTGATCCGAACTTGGAAAAAAAAGTATGGATTAGTATCCTCGTGTTGTACGGTTAATTTTGAAAATGTAAAGTGAAAATAATTGATACATGTAGGTTTGGATCAGTGGTAGTGAACGCTACCTCCGGTGCAAGGGTTGCGGGTAGATCCCCGCACAGTACAAACATTTGTGTGAATGAACATGTCTGTTTGAATTGGTCTGGGTGTTTTCTATGTATTATAAGTATGTATTTACAAAAGAAACGTATTATATGTATATATTTGTAATTCCGCCGTTGATTCTGATATCCGTAACAGGCTTTTGAGCTACCTATCTCGGAGTCAGATCAATGTTTGTGATGTTGTGAAATATTTATTTAATAAAAAAATATTGTATTTTTTTTTTATGTGATAGGTGGACGAGCAGATGGATCACCTGATGGTAATCGATTGCCGGCGCCCATGGACACCCGTGACACCAGTGGAGTCACAAGTGCGCTGCCGACCTGTAAACCCGTTTCCCCCGGATTGGGCCTCCGTACTCTCACTCACACAGCGAAACAGCACACTGCTGCTTCACATCGGTTTTATGCCGAAACGTGGCTCTCCCAATATATATCCCAACACTCCTAACTAGTTTTATACCTACTATTGTGTCGCAAACGCAGCGGGCGGGAGGCAAAACTTCCCCGTGTGTCGGCGAATAGTTTCGACTGTCTCATTAGAGGGTCGCAGACAACGGGGAAGAAAAATGCGCGCCGCACCCGCATATGTGTCCGCAGCGGCGAACACAGCAGTGGGAGATGTGTAAGAGAAGATAATAAATATTATTTGATATTTTTTCTCACACATACCTACATTAGTACTAAGCATTACAGACGTTTAGTGAACTACCGTGGGAGAGCCACGCTTCGGCAAGAATAGGCCAGCTCGACCGAAGTGATATCACGGCCTCACAGAAAACCGTGACACTGTGCTGTGTTTCGCTGCGTGAGTGAGGGTACCGGAGGCCCAATCCGGGGGAAAGGGGGGTTTAAAGGTTGACAGCGCACTTGTGAGTCCACTGGTGTCACGGGTGTGCATGGGCGGCGGCTATCGCTTACCATCAGATGATCCATCGCCTCGTCTGCCACCTATAACATAAAAAAAAATAACTATTTCGGCAGTCTTATCGCTGAAAGCGATTTCTACCAGCCAACATTCGGGCACTGGAAATTTTATCTATACCTACAATTTGAAAGTGGTAAATCTACAGATAGCGGCAACGCATGTAATCCGAAGACACAAAACGATTGCGCGATGTAATTGACACCTAGCGCCATCTATTGGTATAAAGTGGAACTAACTGGCACTAGTAGTGGATAGATATAGGTGGGAGACGAGCAGACGGATCACCTAATTACGGATCACACCATTGGTTTCACAAGTGTGCTGCCTTTTGTGTTTGTTTAGTGTCTGGGTGATATACAATACATTTGTAATTCCTCTGTTTACTGAACTATGCCGTAGATTTGGTATCGGAATAAGAATTTTAAATTTATTCTCATTATGTGATAGTTGGCAGATCACCTGTTGGCAAGCAATTGCCGCTGTCCATGGACACCCCGCAACACCCGTAGAGTCATAAGTGCGCTGCCAACCATTAAACCTCCCTTTCCCCCGAATTCAAGATTGGTCGAATCTAATCTTAGCACGAAATCAGGTCAATGTATGAGACGTTGAAAGAATTTATTATTTATTTATCGTAGTCTCTTTAAATTTACAGTGGTGATTTAAATTCTAATGTCATGAAATCACTTCTCCTATCTTTAAAATATCGCTTGATATTTCTACACTGTTCTATCCCACTATGCTGTGTGGCTGGTTACATTTACTCTGAATACGCGATTTTATGCGGGGTTATGTATAATTCCTAAGGCAAGGTGGAGTTCAATGAACCCTAATGGTTTCATGAAACTCTGCTGCACGTATTTTGAATAGCAATTTTATGTTTAAACATTTCTCGTAAATTATTATAAAGGACGTCTACGTGCGAGTTTTGAATCGCCTTTGCCTTAAGTAGATTTAGTTTTTACTTTTATTAGATTTCATACAATTTCCACGATATACCGCAACCCTAGTGGAAAATACGCATAAGTGGTCATACTTCGAACCATCTATTTTATCATATTTGAAAAGTACGTTTAAAGATACATATATTGAATTTCTTCCATTAATTCGTCAAATTAAAGAAGAAAAATATGAAAAAAAAATATTTGAAGGCGGTTTTTTTTCGCAGAAATTTTTTTTTAAGCTTTTTAGTGTCTCATTTTTTCACTAAAAAATGAGGCACTAAAGAGACCTTTTTAAAATTTGAGAGTTCTCATTTTCTTAGCCGGCGTGAAACAGCACTGTGCTGTGTTTCGCTGCGTGAGTGAGGGTACCGGAGGCCCAATCCGGGGGAAGGGTGGGTTTAAAGATTGACAGCGCACTTGTGATTTCACTGGAGTCGGGGGTGTCTATGGGCGGCGGCAATCGCTTGCAATAAGGCGATCCGACATGCAAACCAATCGCCACACAAATTTAAGTACACTACTCATAAGTCATTATTTATACAAAGTAATATAGTTTATATAAATAATATTATATATTGTTGTTATATATTATATATGTATATTTAATAATAAAATAAGAATATAATGTCAGTAAATTTTATTACTTTGTTCTAGATACTAAGTATTTTTATAAGCTAATTTTAGTTATAAAATAGTTTGATTCATACATACTTATAGTTAAAATAAGTAGTGCCTTGCTACACCCTTACAGGGTGCATGTTACCGACCTATAACTTGCTAGTCATAAAAAGTTTCATGTAATGCATTAGTTTTAAGACTGCAATTGTAACATGTATGCAATTCAATAAATAAATAAATAAATAAATTAATAAATAAAAGAAATGGTTTGGCATATGTTTGGAAGAGACACGATATGATATACTACCTAGTGCGTAGGTCAATGAACTCCTCGATTACCATGTTCTGAAATGTAACATAGACATAGAGAGGGTAGGTTCAATTCACTCATACACAATTTTTTTGGTCAAATATAGACCTTATTTTTGTACAAAGATCGATAAACCTCAAAAGGGCATCTATTTGCACAGTCAAGATTAAAGATCTGTGATATAAAAAACACGTCCGTGTCTCAAATTGATACTTATGCCCATAACGTTAAGGTTCACAGTTTTCGGCCACTGTTTAAGACGATGTCGTCTGAGTAAACTAGGGGAGAGGGGCCCGATTCTCTTCAAATCTACTTCGTTATTCTAAATTACAGTGCATCGCTTGGGCTGCGTGTTCTTTATCTCTTTCTTGTTAAATTGCAGCTGTTTTTCCACCCTTCTCTACTCAATAGAAGTTAATATAGCCAGTGTGGAAATGTTAAAGCGAAAAGATCGTAGAGTAACTTATATATACTGAGATAGAGGCATCAGTCGGATGCCAGTGCTAGCAGCGTCATCTAGAGGAAAACGACCAATACTCAACGGCTATGTTGTACGACCACCTCCAAGAATCAGACCTGATTTTATTTGCTTTATAAATTTTCAATACGTCTTAGATCTCTGAGGGCTAATTTAAAGCAGACGTTACGACCGAATTGGAGTTTCCCTCTCTTTCGCGCGCGCTGTGTGTCTCCTTTGTGTGGATACGACAGGTATATTCTCTTTCGTTACGGAACGGCTTCAAAATAAGGCAGCTGGTTTATTTCCCACACCTAGTTTTTAATGACGCTATGTGTCCTAGCTTCTAAAAGGCCTGAATATATGTACACACGGCGTCAAGTGGAGGAACCCTGGTTGGACTTTGGACCGTCCTAGTGTCCGGCAGAGTAGAATAGGCCACCCTCACTCTTACCGAGGTGTCGTAAAAGGCGACTAAGGTAAAGCTGCTGGCATGATCATCAGCACCCAGAGAAGGAAAACTCTGCATTTACATCAAAACCCTCGCCAACCCGTCTGCCAAGCGTGGTGACTATGGCAATTACCCCTCATGTGATGATTGAGGGAGGCCCGTGCCCCAGCAGCGGGGACTTAAATGGGCTGGTGATGATGAGTGTCTGACATACAAGTGCTATTTTTGCAGTGCAGGGGAGTAACTCGCAGACGCAGACGAGCAGACGTATCACCTAATGGTAAGTGGATCTAATGACCGTGGGTGAGCCACGCTTAGGCACGAATGGGCCGGCTCGGCCGGAGTGATACCACGGCCTCACAGAAAACTGGCGTGAAGCAGCATTGTGCTGTATTACGCTGGGTGAGTGAGGGTGCCGGAGACCCATTCCGTGGGGAAAGGGGGGTTTAATGGTTAACAGCGCACTTGTGTATCCATGTACTATCAGGTGATCTGTTTGCTCGTCTGCCACCTATCACGTAAAAAAAAGTGATTACCGCCGCCCTTAGACAATAACTTGTCTAAGCCGCTGCCCTTAGACAATAACTTGTCTAAGCCGCCGCCGTTAGAGAATAACTTGTCTAAGCCGCCGCCCTTAGACAATAACTGGTCTAAGCCGCCGCCCTTAGACAATAACTTGTCTAAGCCGCCGCCCTTAGAGAATAACTGGTCTAAGCCGCCGCCCTTAGACAATAACTTGTCTAAGCCGCCGCCCTTAGAGAATAACTTGTCTAAGCCGCCGCCCTTAGACAATATCTTGTCTAAGCCGCCGCCCTTAGAGAATAACTTGTCTAAGCCGCCGCCCTTAGACAATAACTTGTCTAAGCCGCCGCCCTTAGAGAATAACTTGTCTAAGCCGCCGCCCTTAGACAATAACTTGTCTAAGCCGCCCCCCATGGACAACTGCAATGTCAAAGGACTCACACTTTTTAAAAAGAGTACCTACGCTCTTTTCTTGAATGTTTATTATTGTTAGTAATTTATATTATTTGTATGTTATCAAAAATAGAAAGAATTCCGTCAGCTAGTAACGGCGCAGGAATCTCAATTGAAGTGATTTCCCAAGGGCCTTACGACGACTCATGTTTGTTTCTGATATTACTGTAAAAGATGTATAAAGCAATAATTTGGAAACGAAAAATAAACGCGATTTTCTAAGACCTAACAGAAATAAGCCTAAAATCCCGGTCACATATACCTACGAACTACGGCAGAATTTCTTATGACACTGTTCCGACGGGCCACCCCAGCCGGTTACCGCCTGATTGAGTGTCTTGTCTCGAGAAAAGGATTCCTTTCAAAAATACTGATCACCAAACCAGTATTAGTACATACGAAAGATGGCTACTATTTGTGCACTAACAATACTGCAAGTTTATAAGTTTGGACTAGTAAACTCTGATTTTTGATTATGCAGACTAAACTGACGGATGTCAATGTGTCATCCCCATACATTATCATTCATTCACTATGACAGTTGCAAAATTCAAAATGTATGGAAACTTGACACTGTGCATCTATCAGTTTAGTCTGCATAATTAAAAATCAGAGTTAATTAACTATAGGTAATTAACATCCATGATCTAATAGGTTGCTGAAAATCAGCTGTTTGGTTTTGCTGCTTCATAATCATCATTTCAGCCAATAGACGTCCACTGCTGGATATAGGCCACCCCCAATGTTCTCCCAGTTGTTGCTTCAAAGCCGGCGGTCCTTCGAGAAGTGGAAGACTTCTATGGCCGATTATATACGCTTTGCATGCATCTCGACCTGATCCCGAAAATGAGGACTCTAGGGCCACATTAACACGCCATTTCGCCGAAGACTTGCCAGAAGTCAGCATTGGCGAAATCGAGATTGCTCTTGGTCAGCTGAAAAATGGAAAAGTCCCTGGAGATGATGGCGTTACAACAGAGTTGTTAAAAGCTGGAGGATTACCCGTACTGAGGGAACTCCAAAACCTCTTTAACGATGTCCCCTTCGAAGGGAGAACTCCGGAGGCGTGGAGTAAGAGTGTGGTCGTCTTGTTCTTCAAAAAAGGGGATAAAACCCTTTTGAAGAACTATAGACCCATTTCCCTTCTAAGCCACGTCTATAAGCTGTTCTCAAGAGTGATCACGAACCGTCTTGCGCGGAGACTCGACGAATTCCAACCACCAGAACAGGCTGGGTTTCGGAGCGGATACGGCACCATGGATCACATCCACACAGATTATACAGAAGACAGAAGAGTATAATCAGCCCCTGTGTCTAGCATTTGTGGATTATGAGAAAGCCTTTGACTCAGTTGAAATCTGGTCTGTTCTGGAGTCCCTGCAGCGATGCCAAGTCAATTGGCGATATATCCAGGTGATGAGATGTCTCTATCATGCCGCTACTATGTCCGTCCAAGTACAGAATCAGCAAACAAGTCCTATACCATTGCATCGAGGAGTGAGACAAGGGGACGTCATCTCCCTGAAATTGTTCACAAATGCAATGGAGGATATGTTCAAGACGCTGAACTGGAAGAGACGTGGCATCACCATCAATGGCGAATACATCTCACACCTGCGATTTGCAGACGACATCGTCATAATGGCAGAAACGTTGCAGGACCTACAACAGATGCTGAATGACCTGGCTGACTCTTCTAAATGCATCGGCCTACGGATGAACTTGGACAAAACCAAGGTCATGTCCATTGAACATGTTCTACCGGAACCGATTGCAATTCACGGTGCCGTCCTCGAAGTTGTTCAAAAATACGTATACCTCGGGCAGACTTTGCAATTGGGTAAAAACAGCTTCGAGGATGAGGTGAATAGGAGCATCCAGTTAGGTTGGGCAACATTTGGAAAACTACGTCGTGTCTTCGTATCGTCGATACCACAGTGTCTAAAGACGAAAGTCTTCAATCAGTGCGTCCTAACCGTCATGACATACGGAGTCGAAACGTGGACACTTACGGTACGGCTGGTCCACCAGTTAAAGGTCACTCAGCGGGCTATGGAACGAGCAATGCTCGGCGTCTCTCTCCGAGATCGAATCCGAAATTAGGTGATCCGGCAGAGAACCAAAGTCATCGACATTGCTCACCGGATTAGCAAGCTTAAGTGGCAGTGGGCTGGCCATATTAGCAGCAGAACCGACAACCGATGGGGTAAACGAGTTCTAAAGTGGAGACCGCGTCTTGGCAAACGTAATGTAAGGCGCCCTCTGTCTAGGTGGGGGGACGATCTGCGCAGGATGGCTGGCAAGAGCTAGATGCGAGAAGCCATGGATAGATCACAGTGGCGAACAATTGGAGAGGCCTACGTCCAGCAGTGGACTGCGATAGGCTGATGATGATGATGAATGTTCTCCACATAGATCGGTCCTGTGCCGCCCGCATCCAATGGATTCCCGCAATCTTCACCAGATCTTCGGTCCACCTTGTGGGGGGCCTGCCACGGCTGCGACTTCCTGTACGTGGCCTCCACTCGAGGACCTATCCGCCCCAACAGCCGTCTTTTCTCCTCCCTATGTGTTCGCTGCTTATGATTTAGCAAAACAGCCCCCGCCCTTTAGCATTGCTGCGACACACATGTTCCGACCAATTAGACTTTGTTGCAATGTACAACTTTACCTTTTACAATGTACAATGCTTATTTGGTATCCGGTGGGGTCGAGGGTGTGTAGCTGTTGCGAGGAACTTTAGATTTGTCTTAGACGCTCATATATTTTTTATGCTACCTTTTACATACTTGTTATGTTTGATGGAGTTTTTTTTTAATTATTATTTTATGATTGCACCACCTTTTCTTCTATTCTATCCAATACCTTAAGGTTGTCTGGTAGAGATCGCTCCCACCGATAAGACCGCCTAAATTGTACATTGTAGCTCTGTATACCTAAGTAAATAACACACTTAAAATTATATTAGAATTTCATCTCGTGTTCAGGCGGGACTCGAACACACACCTTCCACAAGTCCGGGTGAATGTTCTACGAATTAGAACACAGAACGCGTTACTAAGTCGACGAAATTTGTAAGTGCTTGATTCGACATGAGCTATCGATAGTCTCATCAATATTTGTAGGTATATTCTGTATACCTAACTTTTAAGTTTTGTATGTTGTGCAATAAAGAATATCTATTTATCTAAGTATTTTTCTTTTATTGCTCATCGTCATCATCATCGTCAGCCCATTTAAGTCCCCACTGCTGGGGCACGGGCCTCCCTCAATCACATGAGGGGTAATTGCCATACTCACCACGCTTGGCAGACGGGTTGGCGAGGGTTTTAATATAAATGCAGAGTTTTCCTTCTCTGGGCGCTGATGATCATGCCAGCAGCTTTACCTTAGTCGCCTTTTACGACACCTCAGTAAGAGTGAGGGTGGCCTATTCTACTCTGCCGAGGACCACACGGTCAATTTATTGCTCAGTGTATTCGTATTCTTCTGTCTTCTGCTTATGTATTAATTGTACCTTATTTTTGTGTTTATGTGTGACCACTTGAATGCGAATAAATCTTTTATTTATCTATCTAGGTGGAATGAAATGTGGAGGTGCAAGTTCGTCCGAGTAGGCACCTCCAGATTTTTAAAAGTACCGTTTAGGTACCTTACCCAAAAATGAGATAGTTTCACTATCTTGCTAAAGCGGATTCCGGCAGATTTCCCGCGGGTCGGTGAAGCCGCTTTCGCACCTGATATTATCATTAAACGACTTTCTAGTGCCTATACCAGCATTCTGTTTATTCTAGGTACGGAAATCTACTGTTAGAAGGCGAGAAATAAGGAAAAATATAGCCAACATTTTTTCCCTACCAAAAAGCGCAGATCAATCCACCATAGATTATAGACCTCCTGTCAGTTGACGCTTTTCTCTTATTTGACAATCTGGTGACGTTGACGTTTGTATACACTGTGGAGGGAGACGTCTTGACATATTTGTTATTCTGCCTTATTTGATTCGTTGCTCGCCACAGACATCATTTGATTTTGATCACGTCTTATAAAGCGTCTTATGCTATTTAATGCTTTTGTTTTTATAGGAAATTTTGGTTATTTTGAATGTGATTGGTGGCCAGCGAGCAAACGGAACACCTGATGGTAAGCGATTTCCGCCACTCGACGAAACACAGCACAGACGCCGCTTCAAAATAGCAGAAGATACGGCACCTCCCTTTAATTAACAACTGAAAACGGACCTATTTGTTTTAACATATGCTGGAATAAGTCATCAAACGTGCTACGCCCATGCTACGTCAGTGTACTTGAAATTAGGCGACGTGGACCTAATTTCACGCGATAGTTGCAAGTCACTTATCTTCTGCTATTTTGATTTAATCTAAGTGTAAGCCGTGGTATTGCTCTGGTAGAGTCAGCCCATTTCTACCGTAGCGTATTTCTCCTAGTGATACTATTTACATATATATATATACATATAAATACTGGTCCATAGAGTAAACATCAGTTGACGCCGGATTCGACGCGTTAGTTTATTTTTTAAGGGAAACAAACATTCTTTAGTAAACTTATATATATAACATTCATACTGATAGAGCATGTAACAACAAAGTTTCCATAGATATTTGTCGACGCCTAGCGGCGAAGCGGACTTGACAAAACGGTGCCCAACAGTTTTGTGTCTTGGCAAGCTGGGTTCATTACTACGATATAACAGTAACATGGCCCGGAGTCTGGAAGTTGGCAGTCTTGTACCCCTGTGCCTCAGAAAACACGTTAAGCTGTTGGTCCCGCGCCCGATCCCTCTCCGGTCGTGAGACATTGGTGTCGCATCGGAATATGAGGGCAAGGGATTAGAGAGTGCACTTGTGTTTGCGCACACACTTGAGCACTATAGTATATCCTGCGTAAGTGGCTGATCGTTGAGATTGGCCGCCTTATCCGATATCAATTGGAGGATATTGTAACAGCAACATTACACCGTCTTCAGCATCTAAATTCATTTCGCAGTTCAATATTTAAATACCCATTTATTTTAAGTTATGACTGAATGATGCATGAGGCACCACATAAATCTAGCTTAGTCGAAGTTTTCCAGAGTCAACGGTCTGCGACCGAGTCTACAATCCCATATTAATTGTGAAGAACATCTGCGGGATTTGTCTCTTATACTAATAAAAGACACGAGCTTTATGCATATGAAATGAGTTCCACAAACAAAAGATGGCTACTGTATGCTCACTAACACGACCGCAATTTTATAACTTTGGCAAGACTGTCATGAGATATTTTACTTTACTAAACACAAAGACTCGGCACCGAAAAGCGAGCGAAAACGAAATGAAACGGTGAGATGTTCCCTAGAAGCTACAATTTGGGGGGTACATCTTAGACCATATTATCACTTACCATCAGGTGAAATATGGTCAAACGCTTCATCATCATAAACATTTTAAGAATAAAATAAGTTAGCATAATGTCATCGTCATCGTCAGCCCATTTAAGTCCCCACTGCTGGGGCACGGGCCTCCTTCAATCACATGAGGGGTAATTGCCATTCTCACCACGCTTGGCAGTTTTGATATAAATGCAGACTTTTCCTTCTCTGAGTGCTGATGATCATGCCAGCAGTTTTACCTTAGTAGCCTTTTACGACACCTTGGTAAGAGTGAGGGTGACCTATTCTACTCTGCGGGGGACACACGGCCACACGGCAGAGAAGAATAGGTCAAACGCTTACCTATCTACAATTTAAAAAAAACGAGCCTATACCTAAAAGGCCGGCAACGCATCTCCTCTCCCTCTGGTGTGGCTGATGTCCATGGGCGGCGGTGATCACTTACCATCAGGTGACTCGATTGCTCGTTTGCCTCCCTTTCTGATAAAAAAAGACGATAGATTATTTCATTCATTAACAATGAATGATTGACTAGGAATGATTAAATTTATTAAAATACATAAATATGAGTTGTAAAATTGTTTTACGGACCGGAGTTCTAAATTATAAGAAGAAAGTACTCAGAAGGATGTAACTCTTGTAACTTTTGAATTCTTTTTTTATTGGTATTGAGAGTTAAATAAATGAAAAAATTATTATCCATCAGATTAATGAACTTGCTGTAGTGGGTGTAAAGGGGTTGGTCAGGTGAGTGCAATAAGCCTGGCACCTGCTTTACATATTGACATAAATAATGTCGTAATTTTTGGGCCTTATCTTACCCTACAGCATAGAGTATAGTAATAATAGTACAAAAATATCTTAAGAGTCCGCGCCACGAAAAAGTTCCGCGGAAAAACACGGAACTAATATTAGATATTCCTTGTGTATATTAACATAGAGCTCAAATTTGAATATTGATGGCAACTCAAGCGCGCATTTCACGGGAGTGCTTTCGTGGCGCGGTCTGTTAAGGGTTAGAAAAGATATTATCAACAATGTGGTACGCCAGCAATTAAAAAGTTGCCCCCTTTTTTTCGTTTCACAACAACACAATCTATTAAAAATCAAAGAAAGGAAATGATGAAGCAAAATATGCTTGCTATTTGTAGAAGGGGTGTTAATTATGTAGGTAGGTAATTTGGTTCTATAAAACATTAAAAAAAATACGATTTCATTACAAACCAACCATCATATTTTGGAATTGTCTATAGTTTAGGGAGGGATTCTGATTCAAAGAGAATATAATCACTACGTGTTCTGATCTAGATTGAGCTGCAATTCAACCACGACGCAAAAAAAAATGAATGGAAATAATTTGAAATTCCTTTTTATTATTTGAAATTGTCTACTTTTAATTATTTTCATATTCAAACTAAATTCTACAACAAATATCGAGTAATTCTTGGGCAGTAAAGATAATGATATTTTAATCATACGTAGTCTCCATTTGCACATTAATCTCAAGAATATATGGGCACACTAGCACGAGAGCTGCTCCTAAGATCCTATTGACTTTGCAGTCTGCCAGAGCTGAGGAGGAAATCTATGGCTAATCGAATAAGAGTCGAGAAACACCGCAAAGAGAACTCTGGAGTTGGCTGTGATCTCTGGGGAACTGGGTAATTGAATAAGGATTATAACTTGAGCTTCTACTGTCTATTAATTTTATTGCAGGTTGTTGATTTTCTTAAGAGACTGGTGGAGGTCAATTCAAATTCAATTCAAGGCTTCGCCGTTCGTCGGACATCTCGCTATCTCTGTCGCGCCACCGCGACCCTTACGTGCGAGTAGAAATTGCAAGATGGCTGTTTGAAATTAGTAAGAAAATTGTGTGCATTTGTGAATACCAAAAATGATGAATGAAACTTGATTTTATTTTGACTTTTTTAAAGACCGATTTACACTTCAATAAGTACAGTAGCGAGTTAAGTTGCTTCATTAGCGAGTTAAATCATTTTTGCAGTAAAATAGGTCGTTAACCTCGTAAAATTTACCTATGCGAAATGAAATCGCATAGGTATATTTATAAGTGGGTAAATATTTGTAAGATAATATTTTTACACAGACATAGATAAATACTTCTTTAAACCGAGTAACAGCAATGGGACGTCGAGATATTCTCAAATTGCAAATTATTTTGGTATCACGTTTGTGTGGGAAATACGTTGTTTGCCAGCCCCTTAAATGTAATAAATAGATTGGGGGTAGTAGGGTAATAAAATTAGAATAGAACCATTATTAGTACGATAGAAACGTTGTGCAGTTTAATTATAATTACTTTCTAATAACAAGTGTTTGCCGGGTCCCTTAAATGTAATAAATAGATGACACGCATAACACATAGCTGCACCCAGTAGGAGTCACAAGTACGCTGTTAACCTTTTATCTTAAATTTCGTCCCGATTGGGCGTCCGACACCTTCATTTATTTGGCGAGCGTAGGCGCTGCGTCTCACCGGTCTACTGTGAAGACCGTGGTGTCACTCTGGTCGAATCTGTCCATTCATGACAAAGCGTGGCTCTCCCACTTTTCAAGAATGAAGCTAGAAGAGATTATTAGACTTAGATATCGATATTGCGGATATCCATCCGTGTTATTTTTGTCCGTTCCTATCTCTAAAATACGGCCTTAGTATCTCGTGTTTACCCAATGCAGTTAGCGCGGAGATCCGCGGAACTATCGCTAATCGCATCGAACACTCGCCGACATGGCGGAACTATCGCCCGGGAATCGGTTAATTCCGTAATGAATCTAACTTGGACGAATTTGATAGCTCGATTTCATTAGTGATCGAAGTCGAAGTTGTCTCCGCCTCGTCCGTGAGTGATAAAACGGGTATGGTTTAAGAGTTAGCATAGTATTTTCCTAAGTGGGCGACGCCCCCTTGTGGGCGCTGCAGGCGCGAAGGGGGATTGTAATAGACTCAGATTTTTTTTATAGTGACACAGTATATTGGCTCGCCTCAGCCTGACTCTGATGGTAAGCAAAAGGAGAGTTGCAATTACAACAGACGGGATGTTTATTTCATTTGAAGTTATGGTGGTTTTAAACCTTTGAGTTAGCATATATATTCCTGCCTGACTAACAATAGAAATATTTTATTTACATTACAGCGGAGCAACGAGCAAACATCACACCTGATGGTAAGTGAGTGATCACCGCCTATGGACATCAGCTACACCTGAGGTATCGCGTATGCATAGCCGGCTTAAAATTTTAACGCTTAAGAAAATACATTTACCACAAACAATAAACACATAACACAACAGAATGGCATTACATACAGCAGGCAGCATTTTAGGTTCTAGGGTTGCCACAATAGATCAACTACTGGTCGCAGTGTCTATGAGACGCAAGACTTACCCCATTCCTTTTAAATAATAATAACATACAGCAGATACAAAGCAATACTTATTTTATAACGAAAAAGAGAAGGATGTTGCCAAACAGGTCACAACCTCGGCATTTGCTGCTACGGCATTCTTTGCAACACCGCGCCAGGTATTCTGGTAATTTCTAAATTACTGTTTTTTTTCCTAGGCATTTCGGGATAAAAAGTATCCCAAATTCCTACGACACTCCCGTGGTCAAGACAAATTTAACAATACCGCATACATCAAGATCTATCAAGCCGTTTAGGCTACAAGAGGCTACAAAGAAACAAGACATACATTTTTTTAAATGTGATAGGTGGCAGACGAGCAGACGGAACACTTCATGGTAAGCAATGCTGCCGCTTATGAACACCGGAGACACTAATGGAGACACAAGTGCGCTGCTAACCTTTAAAACCCCCGTCCCCCGGACTGAGCCCCAGGTACCCTCACTCACGCAGCGAAACACAGCACAGTGCTGCTTCACTCATTCATTCATGGGAGCGATCCCACGGTCAAAATATACATTTAGTTATTTTATTTAGTTCTTTATTGGATTACCAATATAAGGCAGAATATACAATTATGTCAAAGTTTTACATAGAATCTAAAACTAACTGTCCTTACAATTAAAGGTGTTTAACCTTTAATTGTAACCAATTATAGGTGTTTAACCTTTAATTAATAAAACCGTGTGGTTCCCGGCAGAGTAGAATAGGCCACCCTCACTCTTACCGAGGTGTCGTAAAAGGCGACTAAGGTAAAGCTGCTGGCATGATCATCAGCACCCAGAGAAGGAAAACTCTGCATTTATATCAAAACCCTCGCCAACCGGTCTGCCAAGCGTGGTGAGTATGGCAATTACCCCTCAAGTGATTGAGGGAGGCCCGTTCCCCAGCAGTGGAGACTTAAATGGGCTGACGATGATGATGATGATGGTGAACCTTTAATTGTAAGGACAATTCGTTTTAGATGCTTTTTAAAAGAAAGAATAATTTTAAAATACCTACATACACTAAGTTACACTTGCTAAAAAAAAATCAGTAGCTTGGTAGATAAAAACATTTCAAATACATATCATACTATTATATTTAGACTCAAAACAATCTAATCTATACATAATAACAAACACTCGAAAAACATTACCTCCTTTGGCAGTCGGGTAAAACAAACCCGGTTCCCCCCCGAAATGCGGGTGTAAATCAATGTCTTGCTCTAATGCAGCATATTATTGCCCCACTTAATTCGTCGGGTCGCATTTGCATACATAGCAGCACGGCGCTGCAGGTGATATGCCATTATACACTCTAAGTATGTAGGCAAACGTATCATTTTATTCCTTTTAGCTCAGAGTGACACATTATGCCCAGTAATAAGAAATATAACGCTCTAGCCGTGATCAATTTAATAAAAGGAGAGCGAGACAGTAACCTGTGACTGAATTTCATCCGAACCATCAGGATTCGGTAAGTAAATGTAGTAAGCTCTGACCGTGGGAGAGCCACGCTTCGGCATGAATGGGCCGGCATGAAGCAGCATTGTGCTGTTTTTTGCTGCGTGAGTGAGGTTACCCGTGGGCCACGGGGGAAAGAGGGAGTTTATAGGTTGGCAGCTCACTTGTGTCTCCACTGGTGTCGCGGGTGTCCATGGACGGCGGCAATCGCTTACCATCAGGTGATCCGTCTGCTCGTCTGCCACCTATCACATAGAAAAGCTCTTACTTGTAGTGTATAACTAGTTTACCACTTCAAAGAGAAATTTTAAGTTTAACATGGAAATAACTTGGCGACGCGAGGTCAAAAGTAACGAGAAATGTTAAAAAGCCGCACTCTATGAGAGCTAGTCTCAACTCAGGGTTTTTAAATAAATAAACGTAAGTCGCAAAAACTGTCCAGCGATTCAATTAATATGTACTTTTATTACAACCCTAAAATATACCATTAATTTTTCATCGTTTAAATCCTGAAAACCTTATAAAAACATTATAAACCTTATAAAGGTCGGCAGCGCACTTGTGACTCCACTGGTGTCGCGGGTGTCCATGGGCGGCGGCAATCGCTTACCATCAGGTGATCCGTCTGCTCGTCTAAAAATAAAAATAAAAGGTACCGTTTTAGCATGTCAGATCAACAAAATAAGCGAAAAAGAAATCAGCTGTTCCATACAAAATAGAATATCAACCCGACAATAATGTATGGAACAGCTGGTTTTATTTTTGCTAAATGTACTGAATTCACGGTGCCTATTATGAGATTTTTGGGATGTAAACGATGAAATGAAAAACAACGTGTATAACATGGTGACGTGATAATATTTAATTGAAAATGAATTCATATTTAAATTGCTGATCTTATTTAGAACTCTAATATTCAAAAAGGCCCTCAATATGAATTTCCTCAAGTACGTTTTATTCAAGCACTCTCAGAAGCTGTACCGCAGACCCGTGGCAAGCCTCTCTCGTGGTGGTCTACCGGATTCATTTCAATTTGAACTAAATTTAAACTAAGAATAAGGATACCGTAGGTATCTATTACGTGCAGCTCTAAATATGAATTTGTTGAACATTCCGTTCATAACGCCCTGCAAGACATTTCTGATATTTTCAAAAGATATTTAACAGCAGTTACAATCCCACAACGGTACAACCCCAAAGCGATAATTGTGCCTCCAGACGCTCAGTAACCACAGACGACTAGCATCTTCTATTTCCTTTACTCCTGTACACTAGCCTCGGCCTTTCGCCCTCACTCACAGCAACTGGTCTTCATTCGGCGATCGTCAGGACGCACCTTAAACATGCAGCTCACGCAACGGCCGGCGTCTCCAAGATGGCCGACGCGTCGCCATATTATTTATTTATGAATCGAATGCCCTGCGGACGGTTAACGGTTTTCTGGAGGCAATCGGAAAAATTAAAAAGCAACTTTCGGGCTTCGAACAAAGAAATAAAGCGTAATAGAAAAAAGTTACGTCGTCATGGCATCAAATGAATGAATGCGGCCCGAAGGGAGCCGAAGCGATATGAAAAGCGTGATACTCGTACCTACTACGTTTGGCGTAGGCAATCTACAAGTAATTATAAGCTCCTTTAGATTGCTTTGTGTAGACGCGCCTTCAAGCGCGCTCAATGTATAAATGGAGATTTTAGTTCCAAGCCATAGGTACCAATAGATGGCGCTGGGTGTATGGATGGATGGGTTTGTGAGTTTCGATTTCCATAAATTCCAGCGGCCTTGTCTGGTCTTCAATAGTTGTATTAGAATTAGTATTGTTGTATCGAATAGATAATATAATCACTACGTTAACCTATTCACACTTCTATTACAAGGTTTTTCACTTGTCGGTCTGCCCGTGCACAGCTATGTTATGAATTGAGTACAAAAAGTTTACAAATAGTGGCTAAATGAAACATTATCCTTTATTTTTCTTTATATAGCCCAGTATTACCGATTTGGCGTAGGCAATCTACAAGTAATTATAAGCTCCTTTAGATGGCTTGTGTGACGCGCCTTCAAGCGCGCTCAATGTATAAATGGAGATTTTAGTTCCAAGCCATAGGTACCAATAGATGGCGCTGGGTGTATGGATGGATGGATTGTGAGTTTCGATTTCCATAAATTCCAGCGGCCTTGTCTGGTCTTCAATAGTTGTATTAGAATTAGTATTGTTGTATCGAATATATAATATGTCACTACGTTAACCTATTCACACTTCCTCAGTCAAGGTTTTTTCACTTGCGGTCTGCCGTGACAGCTATGTTATGAATTGAGTACAAAAAGTTTACAAATAGTGGCTAAATGAAAAATTTTCCTTTATTTTTATTTAGATAGCCTAGGGCTACGCGGTAATAAATGAGAATCCACTTGCCTATAAGTTACACTCTTGATTTAAAGACTTCAAGGAGATTCAACCTAGATGGAAACTAGTAAATAAATTACAAAAGTAACTTGTAATTACAAATAAGCACAACAATTAGATTCTCCAAAATGCTTGGTAATTAAAAAAATCCGTGTGGCAAGCTGAAGAAAGCCGTGTGGTCCCCGGCAGAGTAGAATAGGCCACCCTAACTCTTACCGAGGTGTCGTAAAAGGCGACTAAGGTAAAGCTGCTGGCATGATCATCAGCACCCAGAGAAGGAAAACTCTGCATTTATATCAAAACCCTCGCCAATCCGTCTGCCAAGCGTGGTGATTATGGCAACTAACCCTCATGTGATTGAGGGAGGCCCGTGCCCCAGCAGTGGAGACTTAAATGGGCTGATGATGAATTTAAAAATCAATTTTTGAGATATACTTCAAATACTATTCTATTCACGATAATAGCACAACCAGAGCTTGGTGATGACTAATTACTAATGTTAAGTTGTTCAAAAAGGTCAGTAAGTTTAAAGGACAATAGCTGTTATACTCGAGCCATAATATGAATGAAATACTCTACAGACTCGACCGTCTTTTGCGGGTAATATTATCGTGTGTATAGTTCTATCGAATATAGCACCTATCAAAAAAGATAATATAATCACTACGTTAACCTATTCACACTTCTATTACAAGGTTTTTCACTTGTCGGTCGGCCCGTTCACGGCTATGTTATGTATTGAGTACAAAAAGTTTACAAATAGTGGCTAAATGAAAAATTTTCCTTTATTTTTATTTAGATAGCCTAGGGCTACGCGGTAATAAATGAGAATCCACTTGCCTATAAGTTACAATCTTGATTTGAAGACTTCAAGGAGATTTAACCTAGATGGAAACTAGTAAATGAATTACAAAAGTAACTTGTAATTACAAATAAGCACAACAATTAGATTCTCCAAAATGCTTGGTAATTTAGAAATCCGTGTGGCAAGCTGTGGACAGCCGTGTGGTCCCCGGCAGAGTAGAGCCGTGTGGTCCCCGGCACAGTAGAATAGGCCACCCTAACTCTTACCGAGGTGTCGTAAAAGGCGACTAAGGTAAAGCTGCTGGCATGATCATCAGCACCCAGAGAAGGAAAACTCTGCATTTATATCAAAACCCTCGCCAATCCGTCTGCCAAGCGTGGTGAGTATGGCAACTACCCCTCATGTGATTGAGGGAGGCCCGTGCCCCAGCAGTGGAGACTTAAATGGGCTGATGATGAATTTAAAAATCAATTTTTGAAATATACTTCAAATACTATTCTAATTCACGAATAGCACAACCAGAGCTTGGTGATGACTAACTACATTGCCAATCTTATGTCTAATTTTAGTTTTTAGGCATCATGACTATTTTAAATATGCTATTGAGTTTCCGTTATCAATAAAAATGCCAGTTTTGCAGAAATTCTTCCCAAAAAACATTACTCTCCTATACTTCCAGAAAAGACTCGCGACAGCCTGAAGAGTACCTCATCCATTACTAATGTTAAGTTGTTCAAAAAGGTCAGTAAGTTTAAAGGACAATAGCTGTTATACTCGAGCCAAAGACTAATCGCAGTAGGTGTCCAATTCCATTCATAATAAATGAATGAAATACTCTACAGACTCGACCGTCTTTGCGGGTAATATTATCGTGTGTATAGCTCAGCTCTCTTTCCTCAAGGCTTGAAGAAGTCTTACAGAACAATTAATTACAATTAGTAGACTTTATTAGTGTCCAATTTCAATCGCTCGATCTAAGCCTGAGCCCTCATCCGACACGTTCCCAGAATTTCTTTCCCAGCTCAATTCTCATTCTTTACGCGGACTCTCAATTTGTAGATCTTAATTGCGGATTAACAGTCGTCACCAGAAATGCTCGGCGGTTATCTCCCCCCTCGATATATTTTCATTAGGGCGGGCGCGTGGGGACATACTAATTTATTACAGTGCGGAATTTAATAAGGTGAGCGAAGTTCTGCAAGACTGTACTCGTGTGGGTTGGGACAATGTTTTTGTCTGAAGTTGATGCCTGCAATGCTGCCAACTGCAGGCTCAAGCAAGTTCCTAGATAATGAATGACTGCATTGATTAAATAGCGTAGGCTCATTGTCTGTACGATGTATGTATGACAGCCATAGGCATGCACCCTAAACAGACTGAGCCTTTTAATAGAAAGCCGTGCTGGACGACGTTCTTCCTCTACCGCACCCGTATAGAATTTGCGTCAGGGCCGGTCGGATCTCTTTCACACTCAGTGACGTTTTGTCATTCATTTGACAAGTAAAAAAGCAAGCATTTGTTTGGCGAATGACTTGAAAAGCTTGACGTGAAAAACAACAATTACCAGTGACTCACGGACTCGCTTGTAAGGAGTTTTGTAATAGATCAAAATTAGAAAAAAAATGTGGAGTTTTCAAGTGTTATTTTTTAAATGGAGACAGGTTTTGGACACACATCACATCGCACATCGTCAGCCCATTTAAGTCCCCACTGCTGGGGCACGGGCCTCCCTCAAACACATGAGGGGTAGTTGCCATACTCACCACGCTTGGCAGACGGGTTGGCGAGGGTTTTGATATAAATGCAGAGTTTTCCTTCTCTGGGTGCTGATAATCATGCCAGCAGCTTTACCTTAGTCGCCTTTTACGACACTTCGGTAAGAGTGAGGGTGGCCTTATTCTACTCTGCCGTCACACGGCCATGACGGTTTTGGACAAGTGGAGAAAAAAAAGAAAATGGTAGCCGTTTCTCGAGTATTTTCTTGTATGATCACTTATCAAATGGCGGAATGGACAACTAATATTAAACTAAATATTAGGACGAAAACTAAACATTTATCATTTGAAAATACACCTCAATTGGTTGCTTTTAATAAATCTTTACCGTGCAATATACATACATGATATACCTACTTTGATATCTTGCTTATTATGAAAAAAAAAACAGTGGCGTAATATTACAAACTCAATATTTAAGGAGTTGGAAGCGCCTGTCTTATAAAAAGCAAGCTTACGAGCATAATAAGCCCAGGGATATGAAAGGTCCCAGTCATTCATAAGTAAACGGGCCCCAAGTGTGATCCTTGCACAACTCCTAAGTAACGTGAAAAAATGAGTAAGGCCCTAAACTTTGCTACACTTTATCTAACTTGTCGCGGGCTCAGCTGGGAAAAGTTACGGTGAATGTAACCTATAGGATAATTTAGGATACGAACTTTTTTCATTAGGCTACTTTTTAGTGCAGAAAAATCGACTTATCGAAGATTATTACTCAGTCGAACAAGCTTATAGGTTTCAATAAAACTGTAATTTTGTTCTGATGCCGCTTAAACTAATGCTCGCTTTAACGAGCGATTCTAGGCGTATAAACTTTTTCAGATTTAAGAAATATCCTGGAAAATTTTAACATGAATCAAAACTGTAACCGGAATCACAAATTAAAAAAGTCCTACTGGTCCTAAATAGATAAAGATTTGAAATTGTTTAAAATAGATCCGGTTTAGTAGCTAAAAATTAGAATCGATTGGCGTTGCTAGTGTGCCCTACCCGTCACCTTAAGTGTAACCTGTATCGATATGGTTAAACCGAAAGCTGAGGTACCTATCGAATGATAGTTGCAAATACAACTAAAGCGCTACAATTCAAGTGGACACTGGTAGGAACCATTCCTGGACCCGGAAACGGGCTGATGGTTGATTGGCTTCGTTTGTCGCAACGGTGTCCGGCGAATAGTTGCGACGAATCTAATAATGATTCTATAGGTTTAAAACCTCGTTTATCTCTAATTCATGTAGAAGTAACATAGTGGAATCCCCGTCGATGCAAAAGAGTTGATTAATTTACGATTGGGTGGGTGTTTTTGTAAGTAGGTGGCAGACGAAGCAGATCAGCGATAAGCGATTGCCGCGGCTCATGAAAGTCCGCAAACCAGTGGAAGTCACAAGGGCGCTGTCAACCTTTTTATAAGATAGCTAGTGGTCCGCCCTCACTAAGTTTCAGGACATTAGTTCTACATTATACCAATAGATGGCGCTAGGTGTCTATTACATCGCGTAAGCGTTTCGTGTTTTTTGATTGAAGCGAACAGGGAAAGTGAGTCAGTGGTTTTAGTGAAAAAATGTAGTGTTTATTTGTGCAGTGAAGTGCCGCGAACTGATCCTGATAATAAGAATCATTGAATTGTATCGTTTTTAAACACTGCTATTGTGTGTCGAGTGAGTTGTCACGGACGACTTGCTTTGACCCAATAGAGTCTTAAAACCCGCGATTGGGTTTAGAGTCGATATCGGCAGCATCCTTAGATAAAACGTAAAACACCGGCGTTTTATTGGTTGAGGACCCACTTATTCTCAATAAACTACTTGACATTGGTAAGATATCTTCGAGTAAAGCCTTATATTATGGCTTTATCCGAAGATATTTAGATGATAATAAGACTTGACTTGACTCAAAGCTAATAAGCAAAGAAATTCAATAGAAAATTTAAAATAACCCCGACGGTGGGTATCTTGGATTTGAAATTTGTCACAATAAATATATTCTGCTACTCAAGCCCTTTTATATGATACCCATATTGTGGGAGTTGTGTTAAAACATACAATCTATATCTTTGTGACGGCGGCCATCTTGGTTGGATTTTTATCCACATGGCTAAGAACGAGTGTTCTTCTGTGCGTGTGCGTGTGCGTGTGCGTGTGCTTGTGTGTCTGTGTGTGCCTATAGCATCGGAGCTACCGAACAATCACCATCTTCATCATCCTAAGGTCTTGCTGCGGGTTGCGTCCTAAGCTGTCGCTTCAAAGCCCAGGGTACGCTGGACCATTATCCAGGATTCGAAGAGTCTGGTAATTGTAACGAAGCCGTGGGAGAGCCACGTTTCAGCATGAATGGGCCGGCTTGACCGGAGTGATACTAGGGCCTCACAGAAAACCGGCGTGAAGCTGTGCTGTGTTTCGCTGCGTGAGTGAGGGTATTAGAGGCCCAATCCGGGATAAAGTGGGGTTTAAAGGTTGGCAACGCACTTGTGACTCCATTGGTGTCGAGGGCGTCTATGGGCGGCGGCAATCGCTTACCATCCGTCTGCTCGTCTGCCACCTAACATATAAAAAAGCAACTTTTTCCTGACCTTCGCAACCCGAACCCGCAGAGACCCGGCAACCAAAAGAACTGGATCATATGATAGAATGATTTTCTATGCTGAATAACACAACATTTTCAAAATATAACAAATATTAACTAAAACCCAGGCCGAGCTTATTTGAGTACTCTGATTTTAATAATTGCAAAGCAATTTCCCTAATGGACACATTTTGTGAATTCGGATGCAGAAAACTGTGAACATTCCATCACGGAATAAATTACTTTGTCATCGTAATTTACGGCGCGCCGGAGCACGAAACTACGTTAAAACTATCTAGTCATTTAATATGACAAAGTAGTAAGATACTAATGCTTTTAAAACTCGATCATAGCACTCGATTTGTTGGGAAAAGGATACTAATATCGAGATGCTTGGGACCTTGGAAATATTAATTAAATTGAAACAAGATGATTTTCAAAATAGTGAATTTAAAGTAGTCAGGATGTGTCGCCAATACAATGAAATTTTAAAATTTGACAGAGATATGGATATATTCTATCTAACACTGCAACAGTTCCGGCGACAATTGTATAATAATAAGTCATTGTTATCTAATACCTAATTTGTAATTAAATTGTTAATTTCGACTTGTAATTAAATTAAATTATGATTTGACATTTAATTTATAATTTAATTTAATTTATAATTTAATACTTCATTTGTTTATTGTTGTGTTAATTAACTCTTGAGCTTTTAGGCATACATCATTTTGGACTACAATCTCGTTATGTACATTTTCATGCTACTAAAATAAGTCTCATTGATTGTAATCTGTTTTGTGTGCTATGATAATAAATAAATAAATATATAAAAGTGGAAATAGAGTTAGCTCAGCGGATAGCCAGTAGTAGGTTCGAATCCGAACGCGTACCAATGGTGTTTCACTGAACTGGTACATGGTTTGCTAAGGTACGTAATTTTCTTCATTAAACTCAAGTTCAGGTCAACTGCCAGAAATGGCAGGAGGTAAAAACTGTATTGACAGGTCACAGTTTTTACCTCCTCGAGTCGAAGGGATTTCTATAAACTTATTCTGAACTTATTGAAAAGTAACCACAACACAATCCAATCTTTATTGACGCTGGTAGTTCTTATACTTTTTACTTATGTTGGAGATATGGATATGTACAGTACAGAGAAATTTTCAGCTTTTATAAGTTACGAAAGTCTGGCTTTTGGCGGCTCTTGCACTTCACGATAATGTATTTGGAAGGAGGAAAATCCTACGCTTACTATTACTAGATTATCGACCGACGTGCGACTGTATGTACTATATCACACATACATTTGCGTACAAATCTGTATTCCACTCGTAACTTTATTACCGAGGCCTGTCAACGCCACGCACCCGAATTGTACTGAAAGTTGTATCACCAACTAAGTCACTTTTAGCAACATTTTATGTGAAACAAATATTCTGTTTTAATATCCTCCAAACGATTACGGCTACGGCGGCCAATCTCAACAGCCACGTACGCAGGATATGTTATAGAGCTCAAGTGTGTGCGCAAACACAAGTGCACTCTCTTATTCCCTTACCCTCATAATTCTGATGGGACACTACTGTGATACGACCGGAGAGGGATCGGGCGCAGGATCAACAGTTTAACGTGCTTTCCGAGGCACAGGAGTACAAGACCGCCAACTTCCAGATTCCGGGGTGACACTCCGAAAACTTAGGTACACATTCTGATGTACGTGTAGTTTATAGGTAGGTCTAGCTCTGAGTGAGTTTACTGTAATAGGTACTTTTACTCTTAAGTTTATAAGTAATCATTGACATGCGGGATAAGTATGACTCCTTCACGATGGCTTGACATCGTAACGGATGACATGCGTGCTAATAAACTGACTGCTAATGAGGCAAAAGACCGTACCAAAGGGAGGATTCGAAGTAGGAAAATCATTTTAAATATTAAAGGATTTTTAGGACGTATCTTGTATTTGATTGGACGAAACGAAATTTTTGATTTTCTAGCAAATGTCATACTTACATACTCTGTTAGGTCAGTGACACTCTTGGCTTCCGACACAATAGGCCTTATCTCCCTTTTTCGGTCACTGAAGTCGAATCCTTAATTTGCCGCCCAGGTAGGTTCTTTCTCACTTCGTTTCCAGTGATACATAGGACGTCCGACCCATGTCCTATTCATCGCTTGATCTACCTGCATTTTTCCACATAAAAAATCCATCTGCAGAGGAAATGCCATCAAGTGTCAAAATTGGCAAAAAATTACTTGCGTGGTTATTGATCTTACTACGAATGTCGATTTCAGTCGTCGCTGCTCAAATTCGATAGCTCGGAGAGGTATATTATAGCCAGATGGAATATATTAATATTTTGCAATATATTAATATTTTCTGTTGTGTCCTGATGGGAGAGGGGGTTAGACGGAATGGGTGCCTAAAAGCTGTACTCCAACGGTTGGTGTGATATGAAACGTTTTATGTAGATTAGATTATTTTATACTATGAAGTATGGTTAAAATATTACAATCGACCAAGGGTATACTTTGATAATTTTTGTAATATGCAATGCCTTTCGTTAGTGTTATATTTTGACTGAACTCTGTTTCAGTGGCGCAATGATTAGTGGGTCGCACTTTAAAGCGACGGTTGCGCTTTAGTCAATTTAACGTGACGTCATGTATCCTAGAACCAGAAGACAATCAAGACGCTTCTAACAACACTTCATTTGTTCAAATATGAAATATGATAACTAGTTTAGAAGTTAAGAGGGAACAGATGAACAACCATACATACATACATACATACATACAGGTCAAAATCATAATCCTCCTTTTTGCTTCGCCGTAGTCGGATAAATATAGTTTTTTTTTGTATGGATTTCATGCGACATCCGCCATGTTTTTTCATATCGAAAATACCGAGAGTTGAGCTCTCCTGACTTCCTAATAAATTGTGTTACAGAAATAAGTCCACTTCTATTGGTTTTCATCGGGTTTACTTCTATTTTTGAATTGTTCGTAGTTAACTGAGTGGAGTTTAGAATAACAAGCTTATGCAAATATTCTAAGCTAAGTCAACGGAAATACCCGTTATATATTGATTACCTTGCGATTATTTAAATACACAGTGCAAACTAAGCAAACGCCTATTGTGAAGGTAATCAAAATATACAGTTGTATGTCATGTTTTAATTTAATTAACTGCAAATATATTTTCTGATACAAGGATTGATATCAATTTCAGCCTTACACTACTATCACGTCATCAAAATGTTTTTTTATGTGATAGGTGGCAGAGCAGACGGATCACCTGGTGGTAAGGGATTACCGCCGACTATGGACACCCGCAACACCAGTGGAGTTACAAGTGCGCTGCTAACCTTTAAACTCCCATTTCCCCCGGATTAGGCCTCCGTTCTCTCACTCACGCAGCAAAACACAGCACAATGCTGCTTCACGCCGGTTTTCTGTGAGACCGTGGTATCACTCCGGTATATATCGTGGTATCAAGAGCGATGGCAGCTTAGTGGATAAGAAATAATAATAAAAATAAAATATTTCGAACAAAAAAATGTTTAAGCCAAAATAATAATAATAATAATTCTCACAACATCTCATACGTTGACCTGATTCCGTACTAAGTAGCTAAAGCACTTGTGTTACAGATATCAGACAACAGAGGAACACAAATATATACTTAAATACATATATTACACCCAGACACTGAACAAACACAAGTGTTCATCGCACGAATGTTTGTCCAGGGTGGGGATCGAACCCGTAAAAGGTCGTCTTTGGCGTAAGAGGCAGGGTCACTACCAATTGCGCCATCCGGTCAGTCAAAGAAAGCGCTTCACAAACGGGCGGTCGTGGTTCGAATCCGAGCTCGCACACTCTGGATTTTTCAAATCTATGGGCATATTTTTACCATCAGCTCGACGGTAAGAAAAAAGATTGTGCGGAAACCTGCACGTTTCGAATGGTACTTGTTTGAAATTATGGATACCCACAATGGAAGACAGTGATTCGAGTAACCTTGATCCAGTTCGTATTGTCCTCAGACTAAAGGTCAAGAAGGTCAAACGACATCTTCATTGACGGTGATCAATTACCATCAGGTGACCCGGGAGCTCGCTTGTCCCATTGAAACGACAATGGGGAATGTTCCGAGGAGCTGTTCGGCCTTTTTCCCGTAGCAATTTTTCACCAGAACGCCAAATTCCATCCACATCACTTGGATGGATTAATTCTTCCTTTCGTCTACGCAGCGCTTCTCACGTCATTTCCTACCGCGCATAGTAAAACTGTGGAACCAGCCGGTGTTGTTTCTGAACAGATACGACCCGGTGAACTTCAAGAAAAGGGCTTACACTAACCATCCAGGTGTGCCATCTGCTCGTTTGTCTGCTATAATGAAAAAAAATACGACAAAATCCAATTCAACTAAACACGAGCAGTTATCGCATCGCGAGTGCAGTCGCGCCTATTCAGTCGTCGCGTCGTAATTTAAAGGCAAATTAGTTTAGCCCGGGGAGCTTATACCCCGGGCTCACGCGCAGGCTGCTACTGTTTAATTGATGGCAGATTTGCATATCATACGCGGAATTACACTATCCAAGCTATTGGAGATACGACTTCGTGTGCGGAACCTTCTCAAGCTGTCATGTCAATGAGAGTTGAAACTTGCCGACTTGGTATTGCAGGGTGTACTCGTACCAGTCAGGTGCAGAAACGTGTTGTCATGAGGTGAATACCTATAGGGCTTATGCTCATGCAGGCTGTGTATAAGTGGCAGATTTGCATATCATACACGGAATTACACTATTCAAGCTATTGGAGATACAGCATCGTGAGCGGTTTCTTAACTCAGCTATCAGTGAATGAGAGATAGAACTACAGGACTTGGGAATGCGGAGTGTACCAGTCTAGTGCAGAAACGTGATGTCATGGGTGAGTAAGGTGGCGAGCGGTATTATCGGTTGAAGTCCCCAGAGATGGCAGTGGACACCGCTGGTTTTGGTAAGGAAACAGTTCCACATCCCCGTTCGATTTATCATGTCACAATTAGAAGAGTTATAAACGGGATTGCTACCGTGTAACTTTTTTTTTTTACTGTAGATATGGATATGTGAAATATGGTCAAACGCTTACCGTTTGACCATATTTCACCTGATGGTGAGTGATAATATGGTCTAAGATGTAGTACGATTACCTAGAAGATACCTATACACTCGCGCTTTGAAAACCCCCAAATTGTAGCCTCTAGGGAACACCTCCTCAGGCAGCTGATTCCACTGTTTCGCAGTACGAATAAGGAAACAGGATTCAAACCTCTGTGTGCGGACTTCTGGTATTTCTTATTAAGTAAATACACACTTAAAAAATTCACGACGAGTTACGGTGATTTTTTAAAGTGTGTTATTTACTTAAGAATAAATTGCAAGGAATTGCTATACCAAACACAATAATATTCGTTTAGCAGTTTCATCTTAACTGGTGGTCAAATATTTGTAACAATGTTTCCACTGGATATTGTAAAGTATACCTACAATATTGATGAGACTATCGTCGGCTCATGACGATTCAAGCACTTACAAAATTCGTCGTCTTAGCAAGGGTTCGGATAGCATAAATGGTTAGTGCAGCCACCCGGACTGTGGAAGGTTGGCTGATGGAAAGTAATCAACGCCGCCCATGAATATCCGTGAAATCAGAGTGATCGCTAATGTGTTGCAGTCATTTTATCCTTCCTTGTATTTTTTGTCCTTCTTAGAAAGTCTCATGCAGTCGCTTGGCTGCCCTAGATTGATACTTTTATGCTTAACGCCCTAGCGATCGATTTATTTCCCAAAGTTAAGAAGCATTTGTATGTTCGGGGTAAGTGACGTCAAGAAGGTGAGATTTGACCGTGGGAGAACCACGCTTCGGCATAAAGAGCCGGCTGGACCGGAATGATACCACGGCCTCACAGAAAACTGGCGTGAAGCAGCAATGTGCTGTTTCGCTAAATCGGGAAAAGGGAACCGGAGGCTAAATCCGGGGAAAATGAGGAGTTTAAAGGTTGGCAGCGCACTTATGATTCACTGCGGTGTCGCGGGTGAGCGTCCACATGAGCGGCGGCAATCATTTAACTCTTTCACGCCAACTATCATATAAAAAAAATATTTTGTGCTTAACGCCCGATTAGCCCGCCTAGCTATCGATTTTTTGCCAAAGTTAATAGCAATAAGCAGTTGCATGTTCGGGGCAAGTGGCGTCACGAAGGTGAGACTTAACTTCGTAGACCAATCACATCCGACTCGCGGTATTTAATCAAGCGATTGTGCAAGCTCGCAAGTTTATGCACTTCTCTTTATTCAGGGCACTAGTAGCGACCTATTTAGTGCAGTGGCGACCTGGATTCCGCGAGCGTCTGTCAGGCACAGGGACGCATCTGTCGGAGTTACACCGCATTTGGCGCGGTAATACTTACGGGCTTTTGAGCTGAATTTATCACCGATTTAGTGTTGCAGAACTTTCGATAGTTTCCCTATAGATTGTTGACGTCGAAAATCATTCAAGCTATCGATAGTACTATCGATAGAATTACTATTTGTCAAAACTATCCGATACCATCGATAGTATCGATAGTGAATGTTTGATCAATACTATTGATAACGCCAAAACTATCGATTGTTTAGGTAATGCTCGATAAGAATGAGAAGAGTAAGAATAAGAATTAATTTATTTGCTTTACTGATAATTATTTGATACTATCGATAGTATTGTGTTTGCTGAATGAATTAATCAAAAACTATCAACACTCGATAGTTTTGTACTATCGATAGTCAGCTATGTTTCGATGGTATTGCTGCCTGATTAAATGCGTCCAAGTATCGGACATAAAACAATCGATACTATCAATAGTATTAGCGTTATGAATTTATTCTAATTTTATTGTCAACCAGCAATACTATTGATAAACTATTGATACAATTGATTTTACTGTTGCTATCGATTTACTATCGATAGTGGATTGATAAGCAACACTACACTGATTTATGATTTCGCCGAAAATCTAAATGCTAATTACGTATTCGGTTGACGTGTTATCTAGACATACGTGTGTGCAAAGAGAATAAAATCACTACGTTATAAGAGTCGGCACTTCCATACAACCCCCTTTCTGTCAGTGCTGTCAAAAATATCGAGTGATATACTTTTTAACCAACCTTCTTACTGCTTAAAACCAATTCAATACCAACCATCAGATCAGCAGAATAAAATAAACATTTGAGTTGTTAATGTTTAAATCTATAACCTTCTTCGTTTAAATACTTCACTAGATGGCGCTGCTACTGAATTCTATTCGCCCAAAAAACTAAATAAACTTCGAACTTGTTCTCTGAATCCAGACTTCGCTACCTAAGCCGAAATTGTAGTTATATGTCAGGTTTTGGTAAATTCAAAATGGCCGATGTTTATGATTGTCAAAAATGCGCGCGCTTTCAGTACAGCCAACCCTTAGACAATATTGTCTAAAAGCCAACCTGACAATAGCCAAATGTAACACAGCAAAATTTAAGGGTAGTATAAAGGTTCAATAAGGCATAGAGAAGCAACACGAGCAGTACCTATTTTTAATTTACCAGTATATTTTTTTTTGTAATGTTACCATTAGGGTAATGACTTTCGATCTAGCAATAATGTCTTATATTTACATTTCTTTGGTGTGTCGACGGACTGCATGTGTGGTGTAGTGAGTGTCTCGGTATCATAAAATATATTTATAGGCGGAGCACGCGCGTACCGAGTGTAACAAAGTTTGAACTTTGTGTATTGCCCCTACTTCAAGGCACAAAATAAATAGAGATGGTATGTCGGCTCTGAAATCGATATGGAAGAGTTCGTTGACTTATGCACTAGGCAATATATCGTAACGAGTCTCTCCCGCACATGTTCTATACAGTCTGACTCTGTCTGATTCTGAACTACGCCAATATCACTGTAGCACGCATGTATGTGTATATAGCCTTAGGGTCTTCAACGAAACTGAATTCACGAAAAATCTTTGTTTCCGTCCCTTTCACACGCGGTGTGTGTCTCTTTTGTTTGGATGCGTTATTGGCCCCCTGTTTAGCACGCAACGTAGGCAGCCGGCATGTCTAAGTCTATCTATTTTAGACATCACAGGGTCATCACCATTCTCGTGCTTGGGTTTTTGTACATTGACCACAAAGTAAACTCGCCACAGAAAAAAGTAAGTGTAAACTCACCACAGTTCTATTTTTATGAAGTAAATTGTTTATTAATAATTTTGGTTATTGTAAACTCACCACCATTGCTTTTGTGAAAAGGTCTGCAGAGAAATCAAACAACAAGTAGAATAAAACATTATTTTTTTTTTTCGACATAGCAGTCGAATGAGAGATTTCCATACATTTGAAACATTCCAACATTTGTCCTATTTCCTCCTTATTGCAAAACGTGGTCTAAGATAAATTCTGGAACTTAACTTCTTCCTTCCTTTTAACATTGCGTGTTGGACCGGGATGACATGAGCTTTAGTACAGCAATAACTTGAGATCGCGATTCATAATGAGGTGGTTTGTGTATTTATGTAACTTGTGTTTAAATTTGTGTTTTGTGGCCAAAAAAGAAATATTTATCTGTTTGGGATTCTCAACTTTTGTCACCCAAATGTTTCACAAATTATTATTAAGTAATCTCTGTTGTGGCCGTGTGGTCCCCGGCAGAGTAGAATAGGCCACCCTCACTCTTACCGAGGTGTCGTAAAAGGCGACTAAGGTAAAGCTGCTAGCATGATCATCAGCACCCAGAGAAGGAAAACTCTGCATTTATATCAAAACCCTCGCCAACCCGTCTGCCAAGCGTGGTGAGTATGGCAATTACCCCTCACGTGATTGAGGGAGGCCCGTGCCCCAGCAGTGGGGACGTTAATGGTGATGATGATGAATCTCTGTTGAATAATTGAATGTTGTATTAAATTATAACATAGTATTGGGCGCCGACATCGGCAGCCTTTTCTCGAGTGTACTGTTCTAAAATGTTATTTGAAGTGTGTAAAGTGATAAAAATATTATTTTACACTTTTTAGTTCGTGGTTTTGGTACCATTTTTTTTATATGAGAGGTGGCAGACAAGCAGACGGATCACCTGACGATAAGCAATTCCGCCGCCCATGGACACCCGCAACACCAGTAGAGTCACAAGTGCGCTGCCAACCTTATAATATTGCTTTCAGGAAAGAAAAAATTAAAACTGCCCGTTTTTTTTGCAAAAGAGTGTACAACCTGTGCGGATAAAGAATGCACACTATTTGCGTCTATACTCGCAAGTATAGACGCAAATAGTGTGCGAGCGAGAAGTGAATAGATGCGCCGCCATTTCTGATCCCATTCTTTATCCGCACAGGTTGTAGTATCAGTGGTGATTGAGGCAGTAGGAGTCAAACACTCTGCGTGGGCTAATGCAATTCAAAGGTTTTAAATTAGTATTAAGTGATCAAATTTGGTGTTCATTTGTGCAGAGAAGTGCCGCGAAGTGATCCTAATAATAGCAATCGTTGAATTTTATCTTTTTTAACACTGCTATTGTGTGTCGTGTGACACGTCGTCACGGACAACTTGCTTGGACCTAATAGTCTTAACACCCGCGATTGTGTTTAGAGTAGTATCAGCAGAATCCGTATGTCGATATAACGTAAAACATCGGCGTTTTATTGAGTGACTGTGAATTTGACTGTTGATTGACAACCCACTTTTTTTTTTTAATTATGGCTGCTACTGTGTTGCCCACGGCGAACACTTATATAACTCTGCCAATATCGAGCGATTAAAGAGACACGTTATATTGAGAAAATGACCGGTGTAATGATATTTTACTCATTCTGATTTTTATTTTTTAATTGAGGGTTACACCACCTAAAACAAAATAATAAAACGTATACAAACAAACAAACACATATACAGCACAACATTATGAGGGAGATTCGGTCAACCCACTTTTTCTTAATAAGTTACTTGACATTGGCAAAATATCTTCGGGTAGAGCCATAATATGAAAAAAAAAGTATCAGTGGGTAGCTCGTGGAACAAAACAAACCGAACGAAGTTCTCCAAAGTTTCATTACGAAGGCTATTAGAGCACAGTCGTCAGTCGCCGCCATCGCGCGATTGCTCCAACGATTTATAGGTTCGGTACAATTTATCGAGCCGGGTTAAGTTGACGGGTAGGGCACACTAGCGATTTTAGCAACTCAACCGGATATCTTTTTAATAATTTCGAAGCTGCAGCCTCTCGGAAAACGTATGCTATTTATTTAATTAATAAAAAAAAATACTTAATAAAATAAAAATACTTAACTTTTGGGTCTGGTTGGCGAAATTTGAATTACCGCCAGAAACGGCCACTTTGGCGTTAATCCAAATTTCGAATACAAAAACAGATCAAAAAGTACAGAGTGCAAAATTATGAAATAAATAGTATAAATGTTCGCTAAGAGACTCCCGCTCCGAAATTGTTTAAAATAGATCCGGTTTTGTAGCTGACAATTGAAATCGATTGGTGTCGCTAGTTAGGGCTACCCGTCGCCTTAAGGTGACGGGTAGGGCACACTAGCGACGCCATTCGATCTGGTTGTCTGATCTGGTCTGTTTGGAGCTGGTTCAAAAATCCGTATGTTCTCGTTTGGAATGCTTAGTTACGTAATGCAGATTCACTTCATTCTAATTACAAACTCCCCAACCCAAATCTTGCATCATGGTCTAAGCGTACCCTGGGCTCCAAAGAGACAGCTTTGGACGCAAGCTGGGACTGCTAAGATAAGGAGTGGCAGATGCCAATTGACCACATCATGGCATGTTATTTTCTTATTTAAAATCACTTCATCAAGTGTCCTTTACCCAAAGGTTGCCTGGAAGAGATCGCTCAAAGTGATAATTCCGCCTTCGTTGTACACATCCTGTAATACCTAGTTTTTAAGTTTTCATACTTTATTTTGAGTGCAATAAAAGTATATTCATTCATTCATTCATTCACCGTGCGAGAAAAAGCATTTATACAAATTAGTCTTTCAAAATGAGATGTTCTAATTATGTAAATATTTATTTGTCTGCAAGCGGGGCTCTTTCTCAAATTATTTTTACGCACCAACAAACGCATCTCCCTCTCGCATGAAGTAGACACAAACCCACAATTCAATTTCAAATCCTCCCTAGGACGATTTATAACAAAGTGCCAGAGGGATGACAATTTTTGGAACTAGTAAATCTCAAAAAGTTTCTTTGCCCAGGGGTTTGCGAACGAGCCAGTGAGTGGATTCATTTTATTAATGCGATAACTTCCAGACTGACATTACGAGGGCCTGTGTGGGATTAAACTTGGATCAAGTCGTACATCGATGCAGTTTGCCCCGAGGGCCGCCCGTCAACGGATTTCTGTTTTCGAATGCATTGTTCTCGCAACAGACTTGAGAGATAGATGCATCTTGAATATTTGCTCTGAATTATAAATTGAAGACTAGGGGTTTGTCTCTTCCTAGAGAAAATGTAATTTTTTTTTTCTTTTCATTGGTCTGAGTAAACATATTTTGACCCATACTTTAAGCAAGTCACTATACGTTACAGGACTGGTGTTTCCTATTTCATTGTTGCAATAAATTCTAGAGTGATACTTAGAGGACCTAGGTGGCATTAAACTTGGGCGAAGTCTTACATCAACGCAGTCTGGCCCGGAGGGCCACCCGTCAACGGATTTCTGTTCGAATACATTGTTCGAGCAACAGACTTGGAGATAGATGCTATCTTGAATATTTGCTCTGAATTATAAATTGAAGACTAGGTTTGTCTTTTTCTAGAGAAAATGACGATTTAATTTAAAAAAAATCATTGGTCTGAGTAAACATATTTTGACCCATACTATAAGCAAGTCACTATACGTTACAGGACTGGTCTTCCTATTTTATTGTTGCAATGAATTCTAGACTGATACTAAGAGGACCTAGGTGGGATTTAACTTGGATGAAGTCTTACATCAATGCAGTCTGGCCCCGAGGGCCGCCCGTCAACGGATTTCTGTTCGAATACATTGTTCAAGCAACAGACTTGGAGATAGATGCTATCTTGAATATTTGCTCTGAATTATATATTGAGTACTAGTAGTTTGTACAATACTATAGAAGAACTCTTTCTTCTCGTTACCTACAACAAGAAATATGTGGTTGAGTAACAATTTTCAGACTGTTGGAAAGCTATGGTTAAGTGTTAAACCTTTCTTTATGTACAAATAAGGGGTTTTGTGTAGTTATTTAATGTGACGGTATGTCTGGACAGTTATCGCACTGTTGGTTGACATCGCCCCGTTGGTCTAGCATCGCCCCGTTAATCTAGTGGTTTAAGGACAAGGCCGTGATCTCGGGGTCCTGGGTTCGATTTCCGGGTCGAGCAAAGGTACGCGTCTAATTTTTCGAACGTGGTGAATAAGCCTAATCCGATCATAGTAGCGATGACTTGATTTCTATGATGGAGGCCTTTGCCCTGCAGTGGGACAGCAGTATATAGGCAGATACTTCATATGTCTGGGAAGGAATAGAGTCAATCCTAAAATTTATCAGAAGTAAACTGACAGATAGTAATTACAAGTAACGAAGAAAGGAAAGGGGGAAATGTTTGAGGGAGGCAAATGATAGAGAGAGAGGTGTGGACGGCGACGGAGGAGCCTATCAGCCTCGAGTAAATGTTTCTATTTTTGAGAGGTACTTTTTTGGTACCAATCATAAAAATAATATCCGGCATCTATTACCAGGAACCCAATCCTTGTGCTTGTGAAAATCGATATAATATCGCATAAACATTTTTTTGCATGGTTTTCATGTGAAATCCGCCATGTTTTTTTCATATCGAAAGTCCCTGAGCATTGGGCTCCTGATTGTTCATCTACTTCAAAATTCAAGAATGAAGATGGCATGTCATATGTGGCGTTACTAGCCACAGATAGGTAGATATAATGCATTAAATTAGGTATTTTAGACTGTTCCGTATAGAAATACTTTTTTGTTTTCTTTTATTATAGTGTTAGTGTTTCTTATTGTATACCTCTTTATTTATGTTATAGAATATAGTTTAGTTTAATTAGTTATATTTTTATTATTAATATTAGGTTAAGTATTTAATTGAGTTTTATTTTGTCTTAGTTTTAAGTACCTATTTACCTATTTCTATTGTTTGTGACTTATACACCATGTGACACATATTCTTGAAATACATGACAGACGAAAGTTACTTCGCATTTATGACTGTAATATCAAAGATTCGTGAGCTACTTACTGTCGTATTGTTGTCTTGTAATTAAGTTAGTAAATTAACTCGGCAGAAACAAGCAAGACTTCCCATTTCCTGATGAACAATACGAGTGCTAATTGCTAAAGCTAAACCTGCCCGAGAAACTTCATCTTTATCACCATAAAGAAATAAAACTTAGAGTCTTTTAATATGGATTCTTTATTAAAAGACTCTAAGTTTCTATTCTATAAGTTTCTATTCTATGGACAAGCTTTAGCAAGCTAAAGCTTGTCAATAATAAATAAATAAATAAATATTTCACAACATCACATACATAGATCTGACTCCGAGATAGGTAGCTCAAGCACCTGTGTTACGGATATCAGAATCAACAGCGGAATTACAAATATATACATATAATACTTTTCTTTTGTAAATACATACTTATAATACATACAAACACCCAGAACAATAGCAGCGTCTTACCACTACACTGTTCCATACGGGTTGTCATTATAAAGATGTATCAGCATTCATTACATTTTAACAGTTAACGCTTCATTCTTCTTAAACCCGTTATTTGCCATAATATTTTGTCGTACATACAATGGAGAGTCTATGTTTCGGCCATGATGGACGGCTCGATCGAAGGGATCGAAGTGTACAGTGGAGGTCATGTACAAAAAGTCGCAGCCGTGGCAGGCCCCCCACAAGGTGACCTACGATCGGTAAGGTTCGCGGGAATCCTTGGTACGGGCGGCACAGGACCGATTCTGTGTGGAGAAACATTAGGGGGGCTTATGTCCACAGTGGGAAGTCTATTTGCTGAAAGGATGATGATGATTCTCGTGTACCGACAAGGATGTCGAATGAGAGTTCCATACCTTCGTCAATAATATTGAAGTCGAAAATTCAAATTTCTATGTCAACAGGCCGAGGGAATGAGTTTCAGATGGCGTTCAAAGAATTACTCGGTAAATGTATATAATCTTGGCTCTATGTGGTGCATAAGATATTTATGCGACCAACATTAGAGCAAGATACGCTGACGTCACAGTAAGATAGCCGTTTATAATCACGTTGTGTGGCAAGCAGAAAACAAATTTACTTTTATTTTATTTTTTTTGTGACAATATTTAATATTTTTGTGTGTTTTATTGTTAATCCTTTTTAAAGCTATAAACTATAGGGAGATCATAAAATAAATATTTATTTTTCATACTGTCAAATAGCTATTAATACGTCGTTTCTTCAAAAATATTGTCTAAAAGTATTTAGCTTTATCAACTCTGAATATAAACTAAACATTCATAAGTAATTTACGTTATCTTTCGGTTCAACGTTGACGTATTAATCTGTGTAAACTTACTTTGGTTGGGAAACTTTTCTCGTAAATCAGGATAAAGTTTGTAAAATTTACGCTACGAAGTTGCCGATCTTTATGAGTATATTTCAAACAGTATCCAGCCTTTGAAGTCGCTTTAAAAAGTTTTAAACGGGTTCTACGAGGCACTGGAGTGAATTAATAACACTTTTCCAATCCCCTTATACTGCAAGTTAGCCTTTTAGTTGGTGCAATTGTATGGGTTACTCAATGGTATAAATATTTTTAATAATTTCATACTTTTAAAATGAACTTGCCCACGAATCTTTGAATGACCATTAAAAACCGGCTAAGACGTTAATTTTTACATGAGAATTTTTGCATTGGCACATATTACCTATATTCGATAAAATATTTATATTTTGTAAAATCTTGAGCTTAGTCATATACCAATAAAAATATATCTCTATATCAACCTTCACCACTCAATCGCTACCAAGTGGGAAATATTCTCCACTCGCGAGCCGACGTAGCACGTCTCCGGCAATGTAACGTTCCTATAAAGATTTTTATCGGAGACCAGGAAAATAACACGGGAGTACATGCGTCTTCCCGGAACATCCGCGCGTGGGAATAAAATGTAGACGACCACGCACTCGGGGTTGCCAGATAGACGATAAATTTAAACATAAAAATATTACGAGAGCACAAGTTGAGGATCGTAAAACGGGGAAGTAGTTCTATTGTTGAAAGGAGAGTTTATTAATGGCTCGCACTGCAGACAGCGAATAGATCGCTTACAATGATATGATGCGGAAGAATAACTTATGATTTCGTGCACTATTAAATTTTGTTTTTGCTGACAGGTGGAGACTGAAGCAGACGGATATCACTAATGGTAAGTATGCCGCCGCCAAGGGACACCCGCGACACCTTTGAAGGCACAATTGGGGAGTGGAGGAGTCTAGAATAAGTAACTATATTAAATATAATGGAGCGTTGCCGTCACTGAACTTTCGCATCATGAAAACCCGCGAGATCAACAAGACCTTAAAGGAAGGATGCATTCATTTCATAGCCGTTAAGAAATACTGACGCCAAACTGTCCCTCAGAAACTAAGGCGGCAAGTCGACAGAATTTAGAATTGATAGAAATATGAAGATATTTTCTATTGCGTTAAAGAAATTAGTATGTAACTTGTCCAAACCCTGGCCAACACTAAACCAGGATTCAATGTATACTCGAAAAGGATTTATAACAGCACACCCGTATCTTAGTTCGGACAAACGCCGCTTCGCCCAAGAACGCGGGAAGATATGGGCCAGATTAATTGTGGTCTCCGCAGACGTATGGCCCAGATTAGGACGACGACAAGGTGCGACTGGCTGTAAATAGTTTATGGTGTAACACATTTTAAAAATAAAGGATTTCAACGCAGAATTTAGTTGTAATTGCTTTTTATATTAATGGCAAAAAAAAAAGGAAATAGTCAGGCCAAAGAATATTACTAATTTTCAAACATCCTTTCTCATTGCTCGGTCTACGCTAAACAGGAAACCCATGGGCTAAATTTCATGTTTCTAACCCTATAAGTGTAGGACCTGAGTTGATATATCAGTCAACAACATTAAAGATTTATGATAAAAAACTACTTCGAGATTTGTAACCTCGAACGACAAGGAAGATATTTAGGTGGCAACTTAGGCCAGGCTTAACTTGATTGCAAGCGCAGTCTGATTGCTCAGATTAGACCGAAAGACTATTATGTAACGCAATCGAAAGAAATGATGGTTCAGTATTAAATTGTGATGGAACGTTCATTCGTTCGATTTAAATAGAACTTTTATTACACTGAAAATCGAATGGTCGAATATAGAACTAAAAAATATTTTTTTTTGTTTTAAATAAACTAATTATGTATGTTTCACAATAATAATCAGTACAAGATTTGTTTACTGTTTTTCTTCGTTGTTACGTGTAATTATAAATATGCTGTGTGTACACGCTTTGGGTTTTTATCAATACCAATTATGTTTTTATGTACTATTTATATAAGTTAAGATTGTAAACTTAGGGAAAGCAATTAAACAAATCACTTTTTAAGTATTCAGTTTATATTTTGCTAAGTAAAGCTGCGTCGGATTCATTTTGCAAAGCTTTCTATAAGCCCTAGAAGTGAATTAACTTAGTGAAATTTTAAATGCACAAAATTAAGCGCTCTATTGTGACTTATGCAAAGTTATTGAATCAACATTAGGAATAAAAATACTGAATACCCATAAAAAGGTTTGTTGGGGGTGCTTGATTGTTGTATGCGGAACAGGCCAGATAGTTGATTATGAATTTACTTGCTTTTGAATAACGTATTGTGAAAAAATAGAAGTTCTTGACCGGCTAGTGTAGGTTAGCCGGGAGTTTGGCCAAACTGCCAGTTCGTACGTTGATACGTTGATGTCTGTCTGCAGTGTATGAGGCGCTGGGCGTGCGATGTTCTCCCGCTGCCGCGCGCGGGAAATTTAATTTTGGAACTTAAGTTAAAGTTTTTTTGAGTATTTATTTATCTTCAAATTCAAAATCCAAATCATCACAAGCCATAGAATAGAATGCAATTTTTTAAAAAATAGGAGAATTTGTATACACTAGGATTGAAACTATACAACAAAAAAAAAAGCAAGTTTGTGTCAAACGCTCACGCGTTTCCGGATATAAATTCCGTCACAACCGGATAACCGGATTATGACCACGCGCTGCGGTTTCACCGGCTGACAAACGCCAAATATTTATATGTATTTGAAATTTGAAAGCGTTCCTTTGAATATACAGAATAAATTCGCGGATTTGGAAATACCAGTTAAGAGTATTATCTGCAAGTGTTCGTGGGGTACTGTGTTATATTTAATGGAATAAAATTATGGAAGCGAAAATTAAATAACTATAATTAATCAAGACGGGAATCAACACGATATTTATTATGTGATACAACATTGTGTACTCATATTTTACTCGACGTTTCGGCTACTATACTGCAGCTGTGGTCACGAGTGGACTGGCGGAGCACGGCGTCATCTGCTGGGGCCGGGCTGTGAATCTTCGGATACCCTCACATTTTCTTAGGGGTATTACACGGCCTAGCACGGGGTTTGCACTTGTTAATTACTGGATTTCATGTTGATGATATTTTAAATCCATTCTCCCGATTGAAAGTCTTGTAATTCATCCCAACAACAGGGTATCACAAACAGGTGCGGATCTCGGCCGCTCTGCTCCCTTCGGGTCCCAATGCACTTCCTCCGACAGGGGACCTAATGGGACTCATGATTAGGCAATTGCCTAACACGGCGCCAGGGCTCGACGGGGTGACCGCCAGGATAGTACGCCACGTCTGGGCCGCTGCCTCGGTGGAGTTTCACCTTGTGTATGCCCGCTGTGTAGACGAAGGCGTCTTCCCGGACGTCTGGAAGGACGGTCGTCTCTTGGTCCTGCCAAAAGGCAATGATAAGCCACTCACGGACCCAAAAGCGTATCGCCCGATTACGCTTCTCTCTATCCTTGGTAAGTTGCTTGAACGCGTAATCCTACACTGTGCACCTCAGATCTCCAGCGGGATATCGAACTGCCAGCACGGGTTTTCCCCGGTGAAAGTTCTACGGTCACGGCTCTTAACGTGATCTTAACCGCAGGCAGGGCGTCCACGGCGCGATACGTCCAGCGATCTGTCTTGAACATCTCGGGTGCGTTTGACAATGCCTGGTGGCCCATGATTATGGTCAAGGCGAAAAGAGGGGGAATGCCCCCCGAACATCTATAAGATGCTCGCGGATTATTTCACTGACCGCCGAGTTGGCCTCTTCGTGGGTGACCAGGTTTATTGGAAAGGTTCCACCAGGGGGTGTCCCGCAGGGATCCGTGCTTGGACCAACACTGTGGAACGTTCTCCTTGAGTGACCTGCTGCGATCACCATTGCCGGAGGGAGTAAGCATGGTGGCCTATGCCGACGACGTCACCGTTTTGATCGAGGCGCATTCGAGATCTGCCATTGAGAACGCGGCCCTTACCACCATCTCTGACTGGGGTGTCCGTAACAGACTGGGGTTCTCCCCTGCCAAGTCATCCACGATGACGATTAAGGGGAAACTCCAGAGACCCCCAGTCATACGCTTCGGCGGCAACTCGATCCGATCAGTGAACTCGGTAACCGTGCTAGGGGTGGTGATCGACAGCAGCCTTCTGTTTACGCAGCATGCACAAGGGATAGTAGAACGCGCGGCCAAATGCTACGGGAAGATGTCGCGTGTGTCGGCCTCTTCCTGGGGCATTCGATATCCAGGCCTCCGGATTATACAATAAGGGCACTTTTGTTGCGACCCTTGTGTATGCTGCGGCCTAAACAAGAAATTCACACATCATAATACACTGAGCAAATAATACCTTCACTAAATCGTCGGTCCGCCTACCACGGCTGCGACTTCCTGTACGTGGCCTCCACTCGAGGACCTTCCGCCCCAACGGCCGTCTGTTCTCCTCGCTATGCACCTTGCCCATTGCCACTTGAGGCATGCAATCCTTTGGGCTAAGTCTGTGACCTTAGTTCTCCTGCGGACCTCATCATTTCTGATACAATCACGCAAGGAGACTCCCAGCATAGCCCTCTCCATTGCTCTCTGTAATTCGAATGTAAGTCGAAGTAAACTAAACTAAATTAATTAAAAACGTAAAGAACCCTCACCATGCAACTCACATTTTCCCGGATTTTCAAACTCAGTCAGTCCCGTAGCTGTCACGGGCAGGCATCACTCGGGGCTCATGGCGACGAACCGGCTAACCGGATTACAACAGAGCTTTGTGGTGGAACCCGGACAAACCCGGTAAGGAATATATGTACTTACACGTGTATGCAAATGTGAATTTATCTCCAACGCGACGCTTTGAGATGGAATTTTAAATGAGACGCGATATTGGAGATCCCTGGGCTACTTTGTTTTAGGGATGCGTATCTTCAACTGACAACCGCTGGGGTAAACGAGTTCTAGTGGAGACGACAAGTCTCGGTAAAAGTAATGTAGGGAGCCCTAAGGCCAGATGGAGTAACCATCTACGCAGGATGGCTGGCTGGAGCTGGATACGAGTAGCCGAAGATCGATCGGAGTAGCGAACATTAGGAGAGGCCTGTGTCCAGCAGTGGCCGGAAATAGGTTGATGATGATGTATCTTCAGAATTTAACACACAATTTTTTTAAAATATTTCACAACACATACATTGATCTGACTCCGAGATAGGTAGCATACATATAATACTTTTCTTTTCTAAATGCATACTTATAATACAAAGAAAACACCCAGACCAATAACAGCGTTCATTACCACTACACTGTTCCATACGGGTTATCATTATAAGATGTATCAGCATTCATTACATTTTAACAGTTAACAGCTTCATTCTTCTTAAACCCGTTATTTGCATAATATTTTGTCTTACATTACAATGGAGAGTCATGTTTCGGCATGAATGGACCGGCTCGATCGAAGTGGATCGAAGTGTACAGTGGAGGTCATGTACAAAAAGTCGCAGCCGTGGCAGGCCCCCCACAAGGTGGACCTACGATCTGGTAAAGATCGCGGGAATCCATTGGATACGGGCGGCACAGGACCGATCTGTGTGGAGAACATTAGGGGAGGCCTATGTCCAGCAGTGGACGTCTATTTGCTGAAATGATGATGATGATTCTCGTGTACCCGACAAAGATGTCGAATGAGAGATTCCTATACCTTCGTCCATAATATATAAGTCGAATTCAATTTCTATGTCAACACGCGAGAATTGAGTTTTCGATGGCGTTCAAAGAATACTCGTAAATGTATACTAATCTTGCTCTAATGTTGGTCGCATAAGATATCTTATGCGACCAACATGAGAGCAAGATTACGCTGACGTCACAGTAAAGATAGCCGTTTATAATCACGTGGTGGCAAGCAGAAAACAAATTTACTTTTATTTTATTTTTTTTGGTGAAAATATTTAATATTTTTGTGTGTTTTATTGTTAATTCCTTTTTAAAGCTATAAACTATAGGGATGACTATAAATAAATCTTTATTTTTCATACTGTCAAATAGCCTATTAATTACGTCGTATCTTCAAAACATATTGTCTAAAAGTATTTAGCTTTATCAACTCTGAATATAAACTAAACATTCCTAAGTATTTACGTTATCTTTCGGTTCAACGTTGACGTATTAATTCTGTGTAAACTTACTTTTGGTTGGGAACTTTTCTCGTAAATCATGGATAAAGTTTGTAAAATTTACGCTACGAATTTGCCGATATATGAGTATATTTCCAACAGTATCCAGCCCTTTGAAGTGCTTTAAAAGTTAAACGGGTCTACGAGGCACTGGAGTGAATTAATAACACTTTTCCAATCGCCTTATACTGCAGGTTAGGTTTTGTATCAAAAACCTCTATATTGACTAAAACAAAAGCGACAAATATGAACAAGTTTTCCTATAGGACTGTTAATGTAATATCGAATAAGTAAAATAATATAATTCTCACATCTCATACGTTGACCTGATTCCGTACTAAGTAGCTTAAGCACTTGTGTTACAGATATCAGACAACAGAGGAACACAAATATATACTAAAATACATATATTACACCCAGACACTGAACAAACACAAGTGTTCATCGCACGAATGTTTGTCCAGGGTGGGGATCGAACCCACGACCTTTGGCGTAAGAGGCAGGGTCACTACCAATTGCGCCATCCGGTCAGTCAAAAATACCAGGTCAGTCAAAGATACCAATATGAAAAATACCAGGGTGCATGTTCTCGTGCGATTGACATTGAAGTCGAATTAAAGATTTATACATTGGATGATAGAAAAGTTACTTAGTATACATTTTGACTTAACCACGTAACATACTACAATTTTTAAGTAGGTACAATAGCAAAGAAGGTATGAGAACCTATCACAAGAATTTAGATTTATTTTAATATGATATTTAGCAGACGAGCAGACATACTAACTTTTTTTTGGTCAATAGGCTAACGTTCAAACGTTACAACAATCACATCTGATGGAAAGCGACAATGAGGTCTAGGATGACATGCGATTGCCTAAAAGATGTCTGTTCATTGACTGACAGATGATTATGATGATTGACTGATGGCAATCAATTACCACCACCCATGTTTTTTTATAGAGGCTTAGTATACAGGGTGTATCTGTGAACATTTACATCCTTTTAACCACGTGCTCTATCAACCATTATGAACAACATTTGTTCTATGACTATTGGAAATCCGCATACAAAAATTTCAACTTTTCATACAAATTCGGTCACGAGACTTGGTCATTCTGTATGGGGAGTCGAAAAAATTTTCGACGAATTTCGAAAAGTCGTAGAACAAATGTTGCTTAGAATGGTTGGTAGAACACTTGGTTAAAAGGACGTAAATGTTCACAGATACATCCTGTATCGGCTCTCCTCAGCCTGATTGTAAGCAAGAGAAGAGCCTAAGTTGCAATCACAACGGAAGCAATGTCAAGGCATCAACTCCGTTGGCACCGCCAAGCTGGTCCGCGAGATGATAAATACGGTATATGACTATTTTTTTTTATTTTTGCAATCAAAAGACTTCTCAATGATAGAAACATCGTTGAAAGAATCATTTGATTCTCATTTAAACTACCTGAGATATCACAAATTTAAAATCACATTATTTTGGGCAAACCCAAAACGCTCCATACAAATGGGTACTTACTTAGATGTGACGTCACACCTAAGTATTTTGTATGCATTTAATTTGAATTTTGTATGGTAGCTATATCAAATGTTTCGTTAATGTCAATGGTTCTATTATAATAATTAGTGCAATTGTGTGGGCTATTCAATGGTATAAATATTTTTTAATAATTTCATACTTTTAAAATGGACTTGCCCATGAATCTTTGAATGAGCATAAAACCGGCTAGACGTTATATTTTTAATTGAGAATTTTTGTCATTGGCACATATTTACCTATATTTTGATAAAATATTTATATTTTGTAAAATCTTGAGCTTAGTCATAAGTATACCCTATTTCACAAATAAACAGGATAAAAATATATCTCTATTATAACCTTCACCACTCAATCGCTACCAAAGTGGGAACTATTCTCCCACTCGCGGCCGACGTCACGTCCGGCAATGTAACGTTCCTATAAAGATTTTTATCGGAGACCAGTAAATAACACGGGAGTACATCCGTCTTCCCGGAACATCCGCGCGGGGAATAAAATGTAGACGACCACGCACTCGGGGTTGCCAGATAGACGATAAATTTTAACCATAAAAATATTACGAGAGCACAAGTGAGGATCGTAAAACGGGGAAGGTAGTCTATTGTAAAAGGAAGAGTTTATTAATGGCTCGCCTTGCAGACAGCGGAATAGAATCGCTTACAATGATATGATGCGGAAGAATAACTTATGATTTCGCAGTCCACTATTACAATTTGTTTTTGTGACAGGTGGAAGACGAGCAGACGGATCACCTAATGGTAAGCTATTGCCGCCGCCCATGGACACCCGCGACACCATTGGAGGCACAATTGGAGTGGAGGAGTCTAGTAATAAGTAAATATATTAAATATAATGGAGCGTTTGCCGTCTGAACTTCGCATCATGAAAACCAGCGAGATCAGCAAGACCTTAAAGGAAGGACTGCAAGTCATTCATAACCGTTAGGAAATACTGACGCCAAACTGTCCCTCAGAACTGAGGCGGCAGTCGTAGAATTTTAGAATGGATAGATAATATGAAGATATTTTCTATTGCGTTAAAGAATTACGTATACGTAAACTTGTCCAAACCCTGGCAACACTAAACCAGATTCAATGTATACTCGTAAAAGGATTTATAAAGCACACCCATGTATCTTAGTTCGGAGCAAATCGCCGCTTCGCCCAAGAACGGCGTGGAAGATATGTGGCCAGACTTAATTGTGGTCTCCGCAGACGTATGGACCCAGATTAGGACGACGACAAGGGGACTGGCTGTAAATAGTTTAGGTGTCAACACATTTTAAAAATAAAGATTTCAACGCAGAATTTAGTTGTAAGTGCTTTTTTATTAATGTGTACAAAAAAAAGAAAGAAATATAAAGCCAAAGAATATTACTAATTTTCAGACATCCTTTCTTATTGCTCCTCTACGCTAAAACAGGAACCCCTGCGCTAAATTTCATGTTTCTAACCCTTATAAGTGTAGGCCCTGCGTTGATATATCAGTCAATCAACATTAAAGATTTAGATAAAAACTACTTCGAGATTTGTAACCTCGAACGACAAGGAAGATTATTAGGTGGCCAACTTGGCCAGGCTTAACTTTGATTGCAGCGCAGTCGATTGGCTCAGATTAGAACGAAGACTATTATTGTAACGCAATTCGAAAGAAATGATGGTTCAGTATTTAAATTTTGTTGGAACGTTCATTCGTTCGATTTTAAAATAGGAACTTTTATTACACAGAAAATCGAAATGGTTCGAATATAGAACTAAATTATTTTTTTTTTAGTTTCGTTTTTAAATAAACAAATTATGTATGTTTCACAATAATAATCATTATCAAGATTTTGATTACTTGTTTTTCTTTCTTTGTTTACGTGCTAATCATGCTGTGTGTACACGCTTTTGGGTTTTTATCTAGTACAATTACGTTTTTATGTTACTATTTAATACAAGTTAAGATTGTAAATTATAGAGTATGCCATAATAAATAATAATATGGTTTGTTTATTTTTACCATACCGGAAAAAATAATGATTAAAGGTCATGTTACGATGACATTGGTTTTGTTCATTGACTAGGTAAAATACTGGTTCGATCCTGGGATATTCGCTGTTTGTGATCGATGCAGTCAACGTTTTATATGAATGAGACCCAAAATGCGACGCCTCATTTATCGTTGCTTTGCATTCCTCATCAGCCCCACGTTAACAGCCTACTAATTGGTCCTCCAAATACGGCGCACCTGTCGTAATGTATAAAAGATTTAATTACATTTATATATGGCAGCCATATCAGTTGCGTGTCACGTCGCGTCTCGGCAACGAGAGTCATAAATTCACGATGCCATCAAAAACGAGATACGAATTTGCATGGTTGAAAAGTTGGCGTTGTCTGCTGCGCACGTCGCGGGATGCGGCAGGGACGGGTAGGTAACTTTTCAAAAAGCGTTTTCCCGACGCTTAGTAAGTTTTTAGAAGCGCATGTAAGAACGTACAGGTGTGCATTTTGCAATAGACCGACTCTTTTTCATATTTGAGCCCTGGATGACCAGAACCAAATGAAGGCAGAAGGTTATATTTCTATCAGCGAAAAGAAAAGGAATTTATTCAGCATACCAATCTTGAAAAGCTTGCAGATTGCTATACGTACCTGCAAAAGAAATAAAAAGCATATATTAATACAAAATAAGTGGGATTCCGCGAGTTGAGGACCACATACAGGAAGCCGTGGCAGGTTAATGACTTTCCAAAATAAGAGACAGAAAACTGTGTAATATTTGCAGACGACGCTTCTATATAAATAACATGTGAAAAACTGACATTTAATGAATATAGTAACATAATAAATACAACTTTGACAAAGGTAATTGACTGGCTAAAGACATTAAATTTGAGTATTAATATAGGTAAGACTAAATATATTCAGACCCTATCAGGCTACACACAAGACATTAAACATAAAATAATACTATGACGCTGAAATAGAAGAAGTTGACCAGCCGTGTGGTCCCCGGAAGAGTAGAATAGGCCACCCTAGCACTCTTACCGAGGTGTCGTAAAAGGCGACTAAGGTAAAGCTGCTGGCATGATCATCAGCACCCAGAGAAGGAAAACTCTGCATTTATATCAAAACCCTCGCCAACCCGTCTGCCAAGCGTGGTATGGCAATTACCCCTCATGTGATTAGGCCCGTGCCTCAGCAGTGGGGACTTAAATGGGCTGACGATGACGATGACGATGACCATTCAAAGTTTTTAGGTTTAGTTATTGACACTCACTTGACATGGAAACATCATATTGACAAAATTTAAATAATAAAATAAGGCCGTTCTGTTTTGTACTACAAATTTTAGTTAATAAAACATACATTGAAACAGCTAAAATAGCATATTATGCAAAAATATTTTCAATTTTAAAATACGGCATAATTTACTGGGGAAACAGTGTAGACATATTCACAACTTTCAGATTGCAGAAAAATTGCATCAGGGCAATACTTGGGATGAAACATGATGAAACGTGCAGACCAGTTTTCAGAGAACATAAATACCTGACACTCACATCCATATACATTTACAACTTTGCACTTTTCATTAGCAAAATAGTTGGTACTACCCTGAGAAAAGTACTATAAAATATAATACCAAGATAAGTTGATTTTACCCGTAGCCAGGAATGACGGCGGAACATGTATTTAATGGGCTGATGGTTGTTTTTATGACCTGAAAGAATACTTCGATAGCAAATACAAATGATAATTGCAATACCATTAATTAATAATTAATATTTTTATTTGAATTTTTATTCATTTCAATTTCGACATCTCAATAAATTTTGATCTATTTTGATATTCTGACTTAATTATTTCGTTGACATTCGTCTTTTGACATTTAATAGTAATTTTAGACATACCTACATTATGTAATTAATTATTAAATTATTGAAATGCATGTCAAACAAAATGTAATTAGCATGAAATTATTTAGTAAATAGACTATTGTATGCCTAAACAGGTAATTGTGAGAACTATTATATAATTTAACACCTGCATATTTTGTAAACCACAATTTCTACACTAAAGATTTATTTTATTTTATCTTATTCGCGACGCATACCCGCACCCGCGCTTATGAATTTAATAAGGATTCCGAACGAATTACTACTATGGCAGAACTAGTTTATTACAAGCGGTTACAGACGTGCCGAAGGATTAAGCTGGTGGTTTAAATGGAGAGACTTAGCGAAAGTTGGGTTCTGAGCGAATTCATGTGATGATGAGTACCTACATATAGTCCGCCTACAGTTATTTGGCACGTGGTAAAAGTCGGAATTAATGAGGTTTTGACATTTTCACACAGAAAAAAACGTTGTACAACTTCCTGTTAATGTCACTAAAGTACTTTCTGATCTTGGTCCATCTGTAACAATGTTAGACAGCTAGATACTTTTTTTAAGATCTCTCACTCACGCAACGAAAAACAGCACAATGCTGCTTTACGACGGTTTTCTGTGAGGATATGCCAGCCCATTCGTGCCGAAGCGTGGCTCTCCTACGGTAAAAAAATAAACTTAAAATTATATACACTTAATAAATCAACTCTTAAATGCAATATGGTTTAAATTGAACAGCAAAAATTTTAAGGGATATGTGTAGTGCATAAATACTTTCAGTTTCGACTTATTCCCGCTGTCCACTCAAGGTGGAAGTCGAAGTTTCGAGTGTATGCAGTAAAAAGGTTAAAACTGCGAAAGTGTAAAATGGGTATTTTCACGAAAAGTTGCCTGCGTGACGAATGTGGAACATGTAATTTTTTTTTCGAGAATTCTTATGCATGAATATTTGATATAATAACAGGACTAATGAATTATCCGATTATTCAATTAATATATGGATTAGTACGTAAAATATCGAGAAATTCGATAATGTTAATAGTAGTAAGGGAAAAATTGTTCCATTTCATCACGAAATTCGGAGGCTTTATTTCAATGAAACAAAAATATCAGGATAGTTTTTTTATCATCCATTTATTAAATAATGTGGAAGCAACATAATTTTAAGTCTTCTATAGAAACTTTTCTTGTAAAACTAGAATAATCAACAGTTTTGTTTCAGAATCGTCACAATTTTGAACATCTCATACAATACTTTCTCTGTAGAAAAATAGTTTTACGTTAATGTAATCATATTTTCCAACAATATTCAACAAAAATCAACAAATTGTTCAGTAATAAACTTCTTAAACAATTTTAGTCATTAAACAGTTACAAAATCAACAATTAATATGTTACTTAACCTGGGACAGTGACTATGTTGGAACAAGTGGTGACTAAATGGAAATGTAAAGGTTAGTATACATTGGTTCTAAAAACTATCTATCTACCTACAAGGTAAAGTAATTTACATTATTCAAATTTTAAGTACAAAGTACTCAGGTGTCTCATGACTTTTTTTAGTTACTTTTTCTAATCTTCTCGACCATATCCATATGAACTCACCACTTTTATTCAGTACAACAATATTCATACTACAACACAAAGAAATACACAAATTATAATCATCATAACAAAAATATTGAGCAACGCATCTATAGAAATCTAATTTAAAACACTTACTTATGTCATAATAAATTGTTACTCAATGTAGGTAACATGAAATAAAATATTGTTTAAAACAATTAAGTATGATATCTCTTTAAAATATTATTAAATTATAATGTATAAGTTACTAAAGCATATTTAATACTATGAAACCGCATTGAAATCCGTTGCGAACATACTCGTATAAAAATGACAGAAACTTTAATCAACTTTGATATTTTATACATACGTTTTTGACCATACCAACATAAAATAATAATAGAAATTAATAATAAATAATAAATCGTCTATAATACTTTTGACTTACATGAAATGCAAATATAGGAATCTAGTTGCAAAGGTTTCGATGCACATGAAATGCAGGTCCAAGTCTTACATATCTTACAACTAATCATTTCGTGTAATCTAAATGGGTAATACGTTTTACAGTTAGTGCAGAAAAATTTTCTATTTGACGTTTTTACTACAATGGATTTTGCGGTTTTGGTTTTTTTTTTTGGACTTAATACTATATCACTTAAAACTTGTATGCGTTTTCGATTAGGTACGTTGAAATTTCTTTTTGATAATTCGTCATTAGTAATGTTGGTTAGTTCATAATATTGGTGAGAATTATTAGGTAGAATTTTGTTAAATTTTAATTGCTCACTAGGAGACCAATTCTCTGTATCATTGTCGAGCATACTTGCACATTCTTTTGTTTCTAGAATATTAGTACTAGTAGTGCCAGATGACTCGTTATTCATGTCGAACAGTCCAGTAGGTAACTCTGTTTCAACAAAGAAATTTTCAGTAAGACTAGTATCGGCCGTGACAACAAGCGACTCTATATTTATGTTGGCAACAGAACTATCAAGAGTTATAGGTAACTCGGTTATATCGTAACAGGGTAACTCCTTATGTAAATTAAATTTATTTACCGATGCATCATTTGCAATGTTTTTAGGGGTTGGTTCAATAGTAATATTAGCATCATGTCGCCTCGAGCAGTGTAGCTCTATTTGTCCAGAAGTTGTAGACACATCGTTATCATTTCTTAATTGAATTTGCGAGTTGTCAAAAACAAAATCAAAAAGATTTTCATGGTCATATTTTTCATATGGCTCGATAAATTCTAGGTTGTCTTGATGGCCTGGTCTGTGAGGCTCTTTTTGTATCGAAGAGTTAGTTGATATTTTGCCAGGTTTTGACGTAACTTTTGGAGCAAATTCATGTTTTTGTAGTTGCAGACAGGTACATAAGCCCCGCAGTGAACCACAAAAACAACTTAATTGCCTGTAGAAAATGTGGTCGTGTCCATTATTAGTTATTATTTGATGTAGTTGCATCGTTCCCGGTACGGCTTTTAAATTGTCTTTGGTCAAAGTCTTTATATTAGCAATATCGGTACAGGAAACAAAAAAACATTTGACTAGTTTCATTGACATCTCTAAGATTCTCACGGCATCGGAGGCATTTACTACATCATTACCATACAAAACTCGCTTATCTAGTGTGCGTTTAACGGAGCCACCTATCCCGTCAGCAATGCCTTTTCCGTGGCCGCTTTCAGAAAAATTCCATGTCGCATAATCTAGTTTAAACTTAGTGGTAAAGTAATTGAGAAAAAAAAAATTCTTCTTCTGTCGGTATTGCGACGAAGGTCCGTCGGAAAAAAAATGTATAACCCGAACATTATCAAACATTTGTTTTGCCAATTTTAAAACAGGTATAAGATGTGCCCATATGGCATTCGGTTCGTGACAATTATCATCACTTACAGAAGCAAATGATTGACACTTGTTTTTCCCGAATATCATTCCAGTATGTAATGTTATAGAATTTTTGGAACCGCCAAAATGCATTGATTGAACTTCTTGAGCCAATTTACAATCGAAATTTTCTGAAAAGTCACACAATATTGCAATTTCGCCATCTTCCAAATTATTAATACAATCACGGTATTGTTTTTGTTGCTCTTTTAAATTATAATAGTGTTTTTGGAAGCTTTTTAATTGAAGTTCAAATTGAGATATCAAGTCGTCCACTGTACCGCTTATCTCATTCTTTTTAGTGATTTTTGTTGTTTGCACAATACCTGACTTTGTATAAGATTTATTTTCTTTTTGCCATTGCCACCAAGTCACTTCATGATCAACTTCATTTCTTTTATATTCAATTTTTGAATCTTTACATTTATCGCAAGTGTTGTACATACAAGCATATGAATTTTCATCGCATGTTATTGTTGTAATTAATTCTTTTACAGTTCTAAAAGATATAATTGAGTTTTTCTGCAATGCTTCGAAAAGAAATTGAAAATTACTGTGTTTTATACACAGACAGGTTTCTCTAACCTTTGGTGTTGGTAGCAATACATAAAACGGTTTGTAGTTATAAAATGTCGTGAATCCATACTTACCTCCTTCTTTTTTATATATCTTAAATAAATTAAGTAGAGTATCGGTCAAATATCTTATTTGTTTAGTCTCTCCCTTCTTAGATCTACATTCTTTCTTTCCAGCTGTGCAACGACTTATATCATCGCGTTCATAAAACAGCCTAATTTCTTCCTTAATCTTTGTACTCAAATATCTCTTCTTTTTGCTAAATCGAATTTTACTTTTAAGACCCAAACATTTTGCAATCACTTGAGATCCTTTCTTATCTTTGGCTGTTTTAGTAGTACCAATTGATCGTAATAATTTCTTCTCTTCATGTGATTGACAATGCGAGTACTTTTCTTTTAAGGACAACTCTAGTATTTCATGACGAGCTCGAAGTTGAGCATTGGCATCTTCTAGTGTTTTTACATTCTTCTCGTGTTTACATTTCATTCTAAATAACTGCTTCCTTAATCGGCTCACAGTTGTTTCAAGTTGTTTAACTTTATTTAGGGTTTTGGAGTAATTGTCCTTAATTTTTTTGAACTTAATCTTAAGCGAATGTATGTTTGTTTTTTTTTCTTCTTTTGGCTTTGGTTGTTCTTCATTTTGATGGATTTTTAATTTTTGTTTCCGTTTTTGCTCGCGCCACAGATGTCTCTTCTTAATTTTTTCTTCTTCACTTAGTTCCGAAATTTTTTTTTGGTTTTTCTTCAGTCTTTTAAGTTGTTTCTTTCTTTGGACTTCATGTTTTATAGGATCTAGCTTTAATTTTTCCCTGTATCGCTTTGCTCTTTCTGCTGGTGTTAGTGCCATGACGTTGAGATCTGCAAAAAAGATAGTATTTATTGTTAATTTTGTTTAATTGAGCTTGTGCACATTTATTTTATTTATTTATAACGTGTATCCATTTTAAATTATTAAGGGAGTACATATAATCCCCTAGCTCTGCTATACAAACAGACATATTCATGCACACAAATGTTTGTACCGTGTGGGATTCGAACCCGCCACCTCTGGTATAATAGCCGACTTCTCAACCACTACACCAAATAGCCCGTCAAAAATTATTTACAAATATTTATATATACAACGTGTTATGTAAATAGCGCAAAACCTCTCGGATGGTGGCTCAGCCCAGGTAACTGAACATATTTCACTATGGGACCAACACTGAAATCGCGAAAAAAAAACCAGCTGTTTCATACAAATTAGCTCGGCGCGCTGATCGATTTGTATGAAACAGCTGGTTTTTTTTCGCGCTTTCAGTGTTGGTCCCATAGTGAAATATGTTCAGTTACCTGAGCTGAGCCACCATCCGAGAGGTTTTGCGCTATTTACATAACACGTTGTATATGAGAGTTTGGGTGTGTATACTTCAGCCAAATTCAATGACGAATAAATGTAACAAAAATTTTAACAGTTTTTGCCATTATTCCATCAACACGTAATATTTCAGAAAACTAATGTCATATAATATAACATTCGGACTATTAATGAAGTGCCCATATTTCTAAACCAAGGCATAAAAAAGATTTTTTTAGGTAGGTTATGGGCGGTTTGTTTACATTTATTCGTTATTGAATTTGGCTGAAGTATAATTTATATTTAAAAATGTACTAGGTATCTATTTATCGATATCCTAAATCAATAAAATAAACCAACTCATATTTAAAAAGTTTGAATAACTTTGTCAACGTGAGTAGTTTACAATAAACACATAACCTTCATTTGTGCTTCGCAGTCGGGTAAATCGATCATGTAGACTAAGCTTAACATTCCTTATCGTCACGAATATTTTTCCGCTTATACGTCACGTGACGACATGGACGTGACGTTATTCGATCCGTGCAACAATTTTTTAGTATAAATCCTTTTATAGTGTGTTTGTGTTAGTTCGATTGGTATTATCATACCTACAATTTATGAGATCAACTAAATTTAATGTAAATATACTGAAAAATACTTACGTTTGTGGAGAAACTCGATCACTATGGTGGAACAATATTTTTAACGAACACTCGTCACAAACCTATCGTCACGGATCTCGCCGTCTTTAATGACATTCAACCACAAGATGACAGATTGCTAGACAGAATTATGTTGCCAGTATAATTATTAGTCGTTGAATAGTAGTTTTGATTCAATAATACGATCTAACATCCGAATTATCTCTGTGACTATATAGGAATTTCCGTCACACCTTAATTTCTAGGACAGACTTTATTTGCTTTTTGTGATTTTTTTACAATTATGGCAACGTATAACAGGACATTTCATAAAATAACACAAATAGTAATACCAAAATAAACGAAAATATATAACATTCAAATATTAAATAAGTCCAAAATTCATGTTTGAACTTTGTTGGTATAGCATGAGACATGCAAAATTTCTACGTCTATCAATTTAAAAATTAAGTTATGTGTAACTGCACAAACTTTATTCACATTTTCTATATTATTTATATAAAAATACATAATATTCTGATTATATTTTTTTTTATGTGCTAACTTAACTCATAATAACATAAAAACAATTTATTGAAGTTGGAGGACAACGATTTTTAACAGGGTGCAATATTTCGCGAAAATACCCAAATAATAAGTCATTCATGTATGTAATACAGGAGAATTAACCGCAGGTAAGTCCTTGCGGTGACCTCAATACCTTCTTTTAAACCGCAAAACGTGCCTTCTACCTACTATGCATAAATTGCAAACGGGCGACTAACGCTATTTTGAAAGCTCCAGGATTTTCTATGTGAACGCCAGGGAAACGTCAAATTCAACGTTTATTTGAAAAGCGAGCCTCGATTAGGGTTGCCAGTTAGAAAAAATAATCCGGAGAAAGTCATATTAATGTTACGACTGTGTGCCCCTGCATGCTTGTTCCGTGTGCTCCATGTCTCATATGCCCAGTCGACCGAATATTCTACCAGTTGATTCGATTGGAATGTAGTAGAAAGAAATGGAATAATGTCAAACGTTCTGGAAAAATCTACTGATATCCAGATACCCTAGTCGCCGTATGTGGTCAAAAGTTCGAGAAGCTTTGAATCGAAATTTTTGAACGTATTAGAAAGAAATGGAATAACGTCGAACGTTCTGGAAAAATCTACTGATATCCAGATACTCTAGTCGCCGTATGTGGTCGAAAGTTCGAGAAGCTTTGAATCGAAATTTCTAGAACGTAGTCGAAAGAAATGGAATAATTTCGAACGTTCTGGAAAAATCTACTGATATCCAGATACCCTAGTCGCAGTATGTGGTCGAAAGTTCGAGAAGCTTTGACTCGAAATTTCTAGTAACAAGAACCTAGAAATTTCGATTTCGATACGAGACGTCTTTCAATGAATATTTACAACATTATTGGCCGAATCAGCTGCGGACCACCTAAAGAGGTCCGGACCGGAGCGAGTACAAGTGTGGACAGTTAAAAGTGGTACACCCGTGCTTGAGCGGTAAATAAAGATAAGACGAATGGTAACCCTAGCCTCAGTGGCCGAACGAAAAATGGACAGTTATCTCACCCGCGCAGATGCAAAGAGGATTTCACACCGGACTGGCATTGGCTACACAATATAAAGAGTAAACAACAGTGACCTCTCTGTATTGACGGAGAGCTGAGTTGAAACTGGGTGAAAACCCACTTTTTGATTAAATGCTGTGCCTTATTGACATTACTGCAATATTTTGCATATGGTGACAACGAGGATCTGTCTGGAAAATAGGCTTAGGGGGCCGGCGAACAACGAATTTCCCATACAAACGTAATACCGAAATAATTTGCAATTTGAGGTTATCTTGACGTTTCATTGCTGTTACTCTATTAAGGAAGTATTTATCTATGTCTCGGTTAACACTTGCCCTTAGAAATATAGATAGATAGATATAGATAGGTACTCTTTATTGCACAACATACAAAACTTAAAAGCTAGGTATACAGAGATACAATGTACAATGTACAATTTATATATACCCACTTAAAAATATTTGCGATTACATTTCGTAAAATTTTCGACGTTAACGACATATTTTCTGCCTTTTTGCTATATATTAAAAACTCCATTATTCATTATGAAAAATAAACAGACACACAACTTGTAGTGTCTAATTACATAATGTTTTAAAGAAAATCAAAATATAGGTAATCAAATTTCACTCATTCATTTTTGGTATTCGCAAATGCACACAATTATCTTACTAATTTCAAACAGCCATCTTGCTATTTCTACTCGCACGCAAGGGTCGCGGTGGCGCGACAGAGATAGCAATATGTCTGAGGAACGGCGAAGCTCGCCACAACTTGATTTTAAACGACGCTCCGCCGCACTCTTTAGGTAAACGACTCTCCAAGTTCATTCAAATGTTAAAATAGTTAAGGTTCTACTACGAGCGACGGATCTCATGATAGTAAACGATTGCCACCGCCCATGGACACCTGCAATACCGTCAGAGTCAGAAATGATCTACCTGTCTTTAAACTCCTCTTTACTCTAGATTGAGCCTCCGGTACCCTCACTTATCTGGCCAAACAACACAGACACTGCTTCACGCTGGTTTTTTTACGCCGTGGCATCACTCCGGTCGAGCTGGCCTATTCATACCGAAGTGTGGCTCTCCCACGGTCAAAGGGTGTTTGCAGCTTGGACCACAATCTAGGATCTGGTAAGTCTGGTCACTGCTACTGCTTACACGCAAAATGAAATGAAATAAATACTAGCAATTGATTTAATGTGATGCCAGGGTGTAACAGTATACGGAAACTAGGGGACCGGATATTGTGGTGCCAATTGGGAAAGTTGAATTTGCGCTATTTCCGGACCTTGGTTACGGCCACTTATTGAATGATAGAACTAGTATATCCTACTAATGTAATGTACACGAAGGTTTGTGAGGAATATGTTTGTTTTTTGCTCTCTCACACGAAAAGTACTGAATGAATATTAAACAAACTTCACAATACTTATGTCATGTACGCAGGATATATTATAGTGCTCAAGTGTGTGCGCAAACACAAGTGCACTCTCTATTTTCTTACCTTCATATTCCGATGGGACTCTACTGTGACACGACCGAACGGGGATCGAGCGCAGGATCAACAGCTTAACGTGCTTTCCGAGTCAATTTCAGGGACAATACCGCCAACTTCCAGACTCTGGGCTGCCACAGAATTTCTTGCAAAAAATATAAGTACATATTTTTGACCCGAACCCGGGGATCGAACCCGGGACCTCTTGCGCAGTCGTCGCTTAAAAGTCCGACCCACTAACCACCGCGCCGCCAAAGCAAACACATATCATATAGCTAACATATCAGAATGGCATATTACAACGTTAATTCTACACTACACTACACTACCCCCGTGGGAGAGCTACGCTGCGGCATAAATGGGCCGCCTCGACCGGAGTGATACCACGGCCTCACAGAAAACCAGCGTGAAGCAGCACTGTGCTCTTACGCTGTGTGAGTGAGGGTACCAGCGGCCTAATTCGGGGGAGGGGGGGTTTAAAGGTTATCAGCGCACATGACATAAAAAAAACTACGCAAGTGATACCGCGGAGCACAGATAGTTATGAAATATTTTTGCATGTCTGATAATGGATTGGACTGCCTAAATTGTCTATTGAACTATAAGAATCTAATAAGAATTTAGGAATTAGATAATCGATTTTGTATATTGCTATTTGCGTGAACGCTTTCAGAATTAGGCGAATGATATTCATTTATGTATTCAAGGCAGATAAAGTCCTGTCGGCTAGGTTGACATGAGGTTTCGAGGAACCAAGGACGAAGGGGTTTACCTTATCTCATGATGAAATGGTATCGTGAATATTATTAACGCACTGTTTATTTATTTATTAAGGATTAACAACAGCCAACTTAAAATTTATTATACTAGACAATATTTTGCTTGAAGTTAATTAGGCCAAAAACGTTATACATGTAAGTATTTTAAACATTTCATAATAGAATTCAGCTTTAACAACGAAATTAAACAAAATCAAACAACAAAATCAGCTTAAGTTTAGAGCATATAAAAAAAATCAATGAATATACATAAACATAATGAACATACATAATTTATATTATTATAAATATATATTATAATAAACTAGCGACAATATCACAACAGTATTTTTTTATTTCTTATAGGCAGACGAGCTTGCGGCCTATCTGATGGTATACGGTAACCGTCGCTCATAGACATCAACAATGCCGGAGCAGTCATGCCGCTGCCTACCGTGAAAGAAAAACTCTTTTCAAACCTCGTTTCAAAAAGGACATGTCATGGCGATCAGGGAATACCGCGGCTATAGTATATCGAGATCTTTGTAAATCATCATCATCATCATCAGCCCATTTAAGTCCCCACTGCTGGGGCACGGGCCTCTCTCAATCACATGAGGGGTAATTGCCATACTCACCACGCTTGGTAGACGGGTTGGCGAGGGTTTAGATATAAATGCAGAGTTTACCTTCTCTGGGTGCTGATGATCATGCCAGCAGCTTTACCTTAGTCGCCTTTTACGACACCTCGGTAAGAATGAGGGTGGCCTATTCTACTCTGCCGGGAACCAGACGGCCACATCTTTGTAAATGGCAATATGTTTTTCGAACATAGCTCGGGTTTGTGATCACCAATCCGCATTTGGCAAGCGTGGTGATTAAGCCTAATCCCATTATAGTAGCGGTAACTTGATTTCTATGATGGAGGCCTTTGCCCTGCAGTGGGACAGTTTATAGGCGGATACTTTACTTTTACAGTATCAGCCTATATACTGTCCCTCTGCAGGGCAAAGATCCAAATGATTCAAATGAAGCGTTTCAATGTTCCGCATCTCTGCACTGATCCAGATGCAAATGTTCCAATCTTTTAAAAGATACGTTTTGCCAGGTCTATTAATGCGTGTAGCGTCAAAAACGTGGCTCGATATGAGATCTGATAACATTTTGACAATGCTAGTTATTAATGCTCAGCTCGGTATGGTAACATTTTATGTGAAAAGGTTTTTGCTGAGATAACCTCTTCGGTAACTAAAGGTAAATATGCAATAGGCTAGTGTCACTATTTTTGTTATTTAATGGAACGGATCATTACCATTATATTACGCCATAAAAATATGTTTTTTTGCCTGTCCTAATAATTTTAAATTATAATACGTTCGCTATACAGCAATAAAAGCCGTCCGCCATGAGGGTCTATTGACCCTCTGGCGGACGGGCCTCTCACTCTTTAGGTAAACGACTCTCCAAGTTCATTCAAATGTTAAAATAGTTAAGGTTCTACTACGAGCGACGGATCTCATGATAGTAAACGATTGCCACCGCCCATGTACACCTGCAATACCGTCAGAGTCAGAAATGATCTACCTGTCTTTAAACTCCTCTTTACTCTAGATTGAGCCTCCGGTACCCTCACTTATCTGGCCAAACAACACAGACACTGCTTCACGCTGGTTTTTTTACGCCGTGGCATCACTCCGGTCGAGCTGGCCTATTCATACCGAAGTGTGGCTCTCCCACGGTCAAAGGGTGTTTGCAGCTTGGACCACAATCTAGGATCTGGTAAGTCTGGTCACTGCTACTGCTTACACGCAAAATGAAATGAAATAAATACTAGCAATTGATTTAATGTGATGCCAGGGTGTAACAGTATACGGAAACTAGGGGACCGGATATTGTGGTGCCAATTGGGAAAGTTGAATTTGCGCTATTTCCGGACCTTGGTTACGGCCACTTATTGAATGATAGAACTAGTATATCCTACTAATGTAATGTACACGAAGGTTTGTGAGGAATATGTTTGTTTTTTGCTCTCTCACACGAAAAGTACTGAATGAATATTAAACAAACTTCACAATACTTATGTCATGTACGCAGGATATATTATAGTGCTCAAGTGTGTGCGCAAACACAAGTGCACTCTCTATTTTCTTACCTTCATATTCCGATGGGACTCTACTGTGACACGACCGAACGGGGATCGAGCGCAGGATCAACAGCTTAACGTGCTTTCCGAGTCAATTTCAGGGACAATACCGCCAACTTCCAGACTCTGGGCTGCCACAGAATTTCTTGCAAAAAATATAAGTACATATTTTTGACCCGAACCCGGGGATCGAACCCGGGACCTCTTGCGCAGTCGTCGCTTAAAAGTCCGACCCACTAACCACCGCGCCGCCAAAGCAAACACATATCATATAGCTAACATATCAGAATGGCATATTACAACGTTAATTCTACACTACACTACACTACCCCCGTGGGAGAGCTACGCTGCGGCATAAATGGGCCGCCTCGACCGGAGTGATACCACGGCCTCACAGAAAACCAGCGTGAAGCAGCACTGTGCTCTTACGCTGTGTGAGTGAGGGTACCAGCGGCCTAATTCGGGGGAGGGGGGGTTTAAAGGTTATCAGCGCACATGACATAAAAAAAACTACGCAAGTGATACCGCGGAGCACAGATAGTTATGAAATATTTTTGCATGTCTGATAATGGATTGGACTGCCTAAATTGTCTATTGAACTATAAGAATCTAATAAGAATTTAGGAATTAGATAATCGATTTTGTATATTGCTATTTGCGTGAACGCTTTCAGAATTAGGCGAATGATATTCATTTATGTATTCAAGGCAGATAAAGTCCTGTCGGCTAGGTTGACATGAGGTTTCGAGGAACCAAGGACGAAGGGGTTTACCTTATCTCATGATGAAATGGTATCGTGAATATTATTAACGCACTGTTTATTTATTTATTAAGGATTAACAACAGCCAACTTAAAATTTATTATACTAGACAATATTTTGCTTGAAGTTAATTAGGCCAAAAACGTTATACATGTAAGTATTTTAAACATTTCATAATAGAATTCAGCTTTAACAACGAAATTAAACAAAATCAAACAACAAAATCAGCTTAAGTTTAGAGCATATAAAAAAAATCAATGAATATACATAAACATAATGAACATACATAATTTATATTATTATAAATATATATTATAATAAACTAGCGACAATATCACAACAGTATTTTTTTATTTCTTATAGGCAGACGAGCTTGCGGCCTATCTGATGGTATACGGTAACCGTCGCTCATAGACATCAACAATGCCGGAGCAGTCATGCCGCTGCCTACCGTGAAAGAAAAACTCTTTTCAAACCTCGTTTCAAAAAGGACATGTCATGGCGATCAGGGAATACCGCGGCTATAGTATATCGAGATCTTTGTAAATCATCATCATCATCATCAGCCCATTTAAGTCCCCACTGCTGGGGCACGGGCCTCTCTCAATCACATGAGGGGTAATTGCCATACTCACCACGCTTGGTAGACGGGTTGGCGAGGGTTTAGATATAAATGCAGAGTTTACCTTCTCTGGGTGCTGATGATCATGCCAGCAGCTTTACCTTAGTCGCCTTTTACGACACCTCGGTAAGAATGAGGGTGGCCTATTCTACTCTGCCGGGAACCACACGGCCACATCTTTGTAAATGGTCAATATGTTTTTCGAACATAGCTCGGGTTTGTGATCACCAATCCGCATTTGGCAAGCGTGGTGATTAAGCCTAATCCCATTATAGTAGCGGTAACTTGATTTCTATGATGGAGGCCTTTGCCCTGCAGTGGGACAGTTTATAGGCGGATACTTTACTTTTACAGTATCAGCCTATATACTGTCCCTCTGCAGGGCAAAGATCCAAATGATTCAAATGAAGCGTTTCAATGTTCCGCATCTCTGCACTGATCCAGATGCAAATGTTCCAATCTTTTAAAAGATACGTTTTGTCCAGGTCTATTAATGCGTGTAGCGTCAAAAACGTGGCTCGATATGAGATCTGATAACATTTTGACAATGCTAGTTATTAATGCTCAGCTCGGTATGGTAACATTTTATGTGAAAAGGTTTTTGCTGAGATAACCTCTTCGGTAACTAAAGGTAAATATGCAATAGGCTAGTGTCACTATTTTTGTTATTTAATGGAACGGATCATTACCATTATATTACGCCATAAAAATATGTTTTTTTGCCTGTCCTAATAATTTTAAATTATAATACGTTCGCTATACAGCAATAAAAGCCGTCCGCCATGAGGGTCTATTGATTATCTGTGCCGTGACGTCACTGTTATTGTAAGCAATACGCGTGACTGTCATAACCTTTTGAAAGAACACGACCAACCTTTTTTTTTGTCGCTGGGTCATGCTGCCTTTTGCATGCCCTCCTGCTGGGGAGTAGGAGGATTATGTCGGGCTCTCTTCTGGCGGAGGCATCTCTTAACGAGAAGCCGGCCAGAGGCATACCGACTAAGCCCTGGGGTTTAGTCGGTACTCCCTCATCGCCCTTAAGTCCCCTCCAGGCGGGCTACACGGCGGGCACATGAGGCAACTTGCCTATTACTATACTCGCATACATATTTAAATTTTTAGTTCCTTTGAAAACCGCGTGTTATCTGAAAGTCGTACAATTAACATTAACTATGGATACGACTAAGAAGGTTGGTTAGCTCTAAAAGTCTTTTGAAGCTTAAACTTGAGAAATAATTTTCTCAGAACACTCAGAATATTAAACATGAATCCCGAATAGCAAAATGAAATTTCAGACGAAGTAGGATTTCAAATATCCAGATAATAATCGGGTCCGAATCCAACTAATGCCTGAAAACCCGTTTCTACGACCAGTGTATCCTGCCAACCATGACTTACGGTGCCGAGACATGGACTCTCACAAAGGATACTGTGCACAAAATTAGAGTTGCACAGAGGGCCATGGTGAGAAAAATGCTGGGCATCAGACTCCATGGACAAATCCTGACTGAATGGTATCTTAGAACCGGCAGACGAAATCCGGATCGTCCAGTGTCACGATGGGTCGATGACATCGCTAAAATCGTGGGGACTATATGGATCCGAGCGGCTCAAGACCGGGTACATTGGCTGACCGGATGGCGCAATTGGTAGTGACCCTGCCTCTTACGCCAAAGGTCGTGGGTTCGATCCCCACCCAGGACAAACATTCGTGCGATGAACACTTGTGTTTGTTCGGTGTCTGGGTGTAATATATGTATTTAAGTATATATTTGTGTTCCTCTGTTTCTGATATCTGTAACACAAGTGCTTAAGCTACTTAGTACGGAATCAGGTCAACGTATGAGATGTTGTGTTATTTTTTTTACCTAATTGCCATTATATAGTGGCAGATCATTGCATTCCCTCTAATATGGTGGAGTGAAATGATGGCTGACATATACGTCATACTTGTGAACAGGTGCCTCCTTTGGGGACTGGTCTGCTTCGGTTTACCTCATATTATTTATTTGATTATTTCCTTCATTTTATTTTATGTTAGAATTAAACTGTATGACTTGGTATGAGGATGATATAACATTGTATAAAAATTTGGCGATTAAAACGAGAAACTGGCAAGTTTCTTGCCGAAAGTTCCCGACCAGAAACAACTTTCGGAGCCGGTGGTAGAATCGCATTATGTTTTTTTTAGTATATTTTATGTATCAACATATCGACGTCCCAAGCTGTCGCTTCAGAGCTCGGGGTCCGCTTTCCTACTTCGACTCCTCCACTTCGCCCGGTCTTATGCATCCCTGGTAGGCATTTTTTTTTTTTATGTGAATAGTGGAGTGTTAACGTCTTTGGTTTTCTGGGGCAATTTATCGGAAGCCTGTGGGTTCCCCTTCCTCTCCTTGCCCTGCAACCAGCAGGGTGTAGGTCAGCGAGGAGGTCCTGCAGGAATCCGGCGACGCCCGCACCGCAATCCAGTGGTGGATGCGGTGGACCGCTGGATTGCGGTGCGGTCGTCGTCCTTCCCTCTTCCACCCTCGCCAAATAACTATAAGTAAGTAAGTATTTATTGTGTAATAACAAAGGTTATATGTATATGCTGTTACAATTATATTTCAGGCATCACTTCGTTCTACCTTTTCAGGTGTATACACAAACTGAGAAAACATTAAATTTTTTATAAATCAGTAACGGAGTACATAATGAGTTTATATTATTTATTTATTATATTTACATTTTTGTAATTCTTACCTTATTTTTTAATTATTATAAAACTAATTGTATGTACAGTATTGAAAGAGTTATCTTTAACTTCTTACCGTTAACCATCATCAGTAGAGCCAGAAAATTAAGAGTCAGGCGTAAATACTGATGCAGTTTTGAAAAAATATACATAAACATCATGTGTCCCTATAAAATTTGAGAGTTCCCTTAAAATTTTCCGGGATCCCATCATCAGGTCCTGATATCCTGATCATGGTATCAATCCGGGACTATCTACTTTCCAACTAAAAGAGAATGGACAACATTTCATATTTTTAACATGTCCATATTATTTTTTTATATGAAAATAGACATAAAATGAACGGACCCATATTTTTTCTTTTTTCAAAATTTGTCCATTTTCATGCATAAAATAATTATTAAAATTCTTTATATTCTAAATAGACGTAAGCGCCAAATGACGTCATCGGACGGCTGAATACAGCGATATTCCTTTGCTTATTAAAATTTTATCATTGTTTTAATAAAAAAAAGGTACTACTGTCAAAGGTAAATAATACTAGTGTCAACATTGTCAACGTCATTCATACATTCAACGTTGACAAGTTTTTTTTTTTTGACAGTTGCATGTCATGGGTTTGGCATTTCGTAAATTTAAAACTATAATGTGCTAAGCAAAGAAATATTTTACATTCTGCCGTCCGATGACGTCATCTTACGTTTTTTAGTTTTTATTTTTTTTCTCAGTAAATAAGCAATATAAAAAATTAATAAATATATATTTGCGCAGCGGAAAAGTAAATAAAGAAATGGTATTTTTTTGTTTCAGAGCTTAGCAATTTTGAAATGTTGTCCATTATCTGAATCGGTTCATAAATGGCAAAGTAATCGGCGAACAAACATAAAATATATATATAACGGAGGCTGGTCGAGCTCTTCGTTCTCAGATAGGTTGTGCAAGATGGCAATATTGAAATTAGAGTCCACAAATCACAAAGCGAAGTCACTTCCAAAGTCTCAAGCGTCTATTGAACAAACTATCAATATTCAATGCGAAAGAACACAAAGACCAAAGCGGAAACGCGGCAGGTTCAGCATAGCGATGATTATTCTATATTCGTCTCTGTTCGTTATCTGGCCTGACCTCTATCGTGGCTATCCTGCCTATTCTCCCAGGGTGGTTTCTTAAGGGGTGGTTCAATGAATTATTTATTGAATTCAATATACTACGACATTTATTGCTTAATTTACAGGTTATAAAAAAATGATGCTTAAAAGATGAATAGGTAACGAGTCTGGGCGCTGTCGAGAATGAAGTGACGGCTCCTGCGACTCATCATCCATGGAGACCGGTCGATGCTCCCCAGCGCCATCTTGTGGTTGATGGTGGAACTGCAGGCTTCCTTTAGTTTGATGTGTTAGTTGCTTTAGAACCCAATGACACCGTTGTTGTCGAATTACGCGCTAGATGGCGTTCTTGCTCAAACAGTCTCCATTTGTTCACTGCGCGATCCCACAGTCCGTTCTGGTATCACCACCATCAAATCCCCTCATAAAATCAAAGCAAAACCAAGATTCACTAAGAAAATACACACCGAATACCTCTAGCGATTCCCGCGTGTCTCCAGTCCAAACGTTAAAACTGACAGCTCGCTAAAATCAAAGTAAATGGCAATGGAATAACCAAAAAGTCACCAATCCATCGCTATGCTGACTCTGCCCAAGGAGGTTCCTTGACGTTTCCAAACATGTTAGAGGGCGCCACTGTGCTGACGCTCCGACATATATATACATGTCGAATTGAGATCCTTCTTTTTTTTGAAATCGGTTAAAAACCGCCACTCGCAGCAATAAAACAAAAGACTCCATTCGTTCACTGAGTGAAGGGTAACAGCGCTGTTATCAACTCGCAAATGGGACTTCAAACGCTACAAATGACTCGCTCGTTAGACGCGGTATCGACTGAGGCTAAACTATGTTGGCTGCATGTATGTACGTACAGACGGCAGCTTGAGCAGCGCTCACTATATGTATCTATGTGGTTAATTAAGGGTGGATTCGACTAATGATTATCCAACAATAAATCTATGGTAAGCGCAGTTATACAGGGTGTATCTATGAACATTTACATCCCTTTAACCACGTATTCTACCAACCATTCTGAACAACATTTGTTCAACGACTTCTCGAAAATCATCGAAAATGTTTTCGATTCCCCATATAAAATGACCAAGTCACGTGACCGACTTTGTATGAAAAGGTGAAATTTTTCATGCGAATTTTCAAAAGTGATTGAGTGAGAACAAATTTTGTTCATAATGGTTAGTAGAACACGTGGTTAAAGGGATGTAAATGTTCACAGATACGCCCTATATACAGTTTTTTTTGTGATAGGTGGCAAACGAGCAGACGGATCACTTGATGGTAAGCGATTGTCGCCGCCCATGGACACCAGCGACACCAGTGGAGTCACAAGTGCGCTGCCAACCATTAAACCCCCCTTTCCCCCAGATTGGCCCTCCGGTACCCTCACACACGCAGCGAAACACAGCACAGTGCTGCTTCACGCCGGTTTTCTGTGAGGCCGTATAAATTAAAAATTCTACCAACTACTTGTCCAACAGTCAACGCCTATTATAATGGTAAATCTTTAGACCGCCAATTTTTACAGAATTAGTAATATCCTAGGTAATCCAAAATGGAGCTATCATTGTCACAACTGTTATTGACTTGTAGCCTACCTACCTATAACTTAGTTAATCGAGGACTCTGAGTGCGGCAGTTAGACAATTAACTGTCTAAGAACATAGTTGTACAACTTGCGATTTCATTTAGAATGGCCGCGACTGAATCCACGATTGTTAATGTGTGATTGGGACTGACTTTGCTATTTTTCTATATTCTGACTTGATGACGTTCAAGTATTACGTAAGAACATTTATTACCTACAGTTATTACCCCCCCCCCCCCCCCCCCCCCCTCCTCCTCCCTGTCAGCAAAAGTAAGCAAAGCTTTTAAGCCCCTCCCCCCCATGCTTACGTAAACATATTTCGATTTTTTTGTCAACCCTAACTACTAACTTTATGCATTTATTTATAGGTAATTCCCCGAAAATACGTTTCGTTTTCAAGCAAACAGAATGTGTGGGTTGCCATTTGAGTTAAAAAGAAAATAATTATCGATGACGTATACATCACCTTGACTCCCTTACCCCCCCATGTCACCCAAAATAAGGAAAGCAAAGAGATAGCGCTTAAATAATACGGCCCCCTTGAATTTGGCAAACTCAACTATGATATGAGAGTAAAGACACAAATGATTATATATCTAAAATAGAGACATCGACTTTCAATTAAGTGTAAAATATTGAATGACATTAAATATACCATCGCATAAATAATCCAATTGTTTTGGGAAACCACACATCCGATGGTGTATAAACGATTTTCGATAATGAACAGTCAAAAATGAATATGTTTCTAGTGATGGACTTGAGTCGAACTTCACTCAATGTGATATTTGAAAAAAAAAAGGTACCTAATAATTTTGAGAAGAATATTATGACAGTAAAAAGTAAAATGGGAAAGGTCTAGCCAGATGGTGCTGGTCCAGGACCGTTTTTGTGAATGGCAAGCATTTTTTTTATTAGATATGGGATAGACGAGCAGGCGGATCACCTGATGGTAAATGATTACCACCGCTCATGGACACGTTCAACAGCAGAGAAGCATAAGCTATACTTTAAAGCATGAGGAGTACAGAATCGAAAAGCCTAATGAAACCTATAGTAGTGGTATCAAAAGACAGGTAGATGAAACAATAATAATCTACAGCAGAGATACAAGAAATTGACTCGAGTCGCACGATTACATATGCTCGCCTCAAAGAGGTCCTAAAAGCCTCACTATATTAATACTTAGTTTACATATTTTCTACTATTGATGCTTTAATTTTATTCTGATACCTATAGCACAAGTGACTGAACCTTAGACAATTTATGTCTAAGGATTAAACGATATACATTAGGATCGGGTAGATTATTAAATATGACCATATATACGTTGACCGTAGTCGTAAATTGTCATATTTAATAATGTAGGTTTTATTTATTTATATAAAAGTTATAAGCGTTAATAGATCAGCTAACTGTGTGACAGATTTAAGACTCGTCTTGGGGGTTACAATCTGTCTAGATCGTTGGCAATTTCCTTAAAAATTAAACAATCCATTAATCCATTGATCTGACTCCGAGATAGGTAGATCAAGCACCTGTGTTATGGATATCAGGATCTGCAGAGGGATTACATAAATATAATATTTTTTTTGTAAATGTATACTTATACATAAAAATATATGTATCATACATAGAAAATACACGACGAATACAAGCAGTCATGTTCAAGCACAGACATGTTCGCACCGCAAGAGATTCGAATCGCGGTGCGAATCGCTCAAGAGTCCCTTTTGAATGGGTACTATCGCACTGCAGTAATTACAGCGGTGGGAATCGCTCAAAGTTTCTTTTGAAATGGGTCGATTCGAACCACGATACAATGCTCCTTGTAAGTCCGATTTAGACACGCATAAAATAGACAGGTGATTTGTGTGTACAGACCAGAAGAACAGTGGATTCTTAAAAAACCAGATATGTAATGACAAAATTTATTATATTTTCAAAGTTTTAAATTTAAACATGGCAACATCACAGGTTCACTAATAAACGTCTTAAATATACGAGTAAAAGAAATATAAAACATTGTGACTGTGAGTCACAGAAAAAACACAGCAATTTTAAAAACTGTAAAGTCATTGCGGTTCGAATCGACCCATTCAAAAATGATTTTGAGATATTCGCACCGTTGTCCGAAAAGACCCATTTAAAAGACTCTCTTGGGCAATTCACACCGCGCGGCCGCGGTTCCAATCGCTTGCGGTGCGAAACGCCAAAAGACCCGTTTGTACTGTGTGGGAAAATTATTAGTTAGTGCGTTCGCGTTCGAGTGAAGATTTTAATAATTTTAATTGTTTTAAAAACGGTCCGTGTCGCATCACTATGAATGAACCACAACCAGACCGCGAAGCAAACAAACAATATCATACAAGCGAACAAATTAATGTGTTTTATGGTTAGCTCATACAATATGTAGAGGTATGTGTGTACGTTACACACACAACACATACGTACGGGGGCATGGTTAAAAACAAAATATTGGCGCTCGTCATTAATTACATTAATAAATAGCAGTTCTCCTGCCGTCGGCATGTAATGTTTGTGTTTTTATTTGTAATGTTGTGTGTCGTGTGTGTTGAATAAACAAATGTTTTTATCTTTAAATCGACGGGTGGCCCTAACTAGCGACGCCAGTCGATTTAAATTGATAGCACCTAAACCGGGTATCTTTTTACAATGTCGAAGTTCGAGCCTCTCGGAAAGTATATCTATATAGGTACTATTTATTGAATACTTATATTTAACTTTTTGATCTGTTTTTGAACTGAAACTTTGATTCACGCATAAGTGGCCGTTTTTTGCGGTTATTCATATTTCGAGTAGGAAGCAGACCAAAAAGATAATTTCAAGTATTGAATAAATAGAATAACTTATTTCAAAATACTCGAACTTCGATATTGATAAAAAGATATCCGGTTTAGATGCTAACAAATTAAATCAAATGGCGTCACTAGTGTGCCCTACCAGTTACCTTAATCCAATTCGGCATTGTAAAAATAAAATAAATGAATAATAAATTGAATTATCATTTCATGTTCTCAAAATGCCATACTAGGGCACTGACGACGATATCAATGTACTAGGTAGATATTGGTGAGTAAATTATATGCAAATTAAATATTTCTCAGTAGTTTTAATTTTAAATTTACAAGTTTCCCTTCTCCTGATGCATTGAAACAGATAAGCCTAGACTTCAACTATAGGCTAACTGTTAACTTAATAAGCTGCAAACAGCCTGGAAAGCCTAGACTTCAACAATAGGCTAACAGCCTAGCGTTCAAAGTAATTAATTGTGTAAGAACACGGAGTTAGCCAGTGCATAACAAAACTTGGCCATGCAACTGCAAGTGACTTATTAGCATTCACCACACAACTTTAGAATGACTGCCTCGGTGGCGTAGTGGTTAGTGGGTCGCACTATAAAGCGGCTGCGCAAGAGATCCCGGGTCGGGCCAAAAATTTGTACCTAAGCTTTCGGTAAGAAATTCTTAGTAGCAGCCCGGAGTCTGGAAGTTAGCGGTCTTGTACCCCCGTGCCTCGGAAAGCACGTTAAGCTGTTGGCCCTGCGCCCAATCCCTCTCCGGTCGTGTCACCCTAGTGTCCCATCGGAATGAATGAATGAATATACTTTTATTGCACTCAAAATAAAGTATGAAAACTTAAAAACTAGGTATTACAGGATGTATGAGGGTAAGGGAATAGAGAGTGCACTTGTGTTTGCGCACACACTTAAGCACTATAATATATCCTGTTTACGTGGTTGATCGTTAAGATCGGCCGCCATAGCCGGTTGGAGGGTATTATAATTATAGTTTAGAATGAACTGGACTTATTACGAACAATCCATTTATATTTATTAAAGAATGTCGTGTTTATTTCGCTATTTATAACTCAAGAACGGCTGGACCGTTTTGGCTTAAAATTGGCGAAGACGTCACTTAGAAACAGGAGAAGGACATAGAATATTTTTATCAACAAATAAGCTGGAGCTGCGGCTGACGCGGCAGAGACACTGAAAGCTGCAAAGTATAGGCATCTATCTGGTGCCTACCACTTTGTAGCTCTCGGTGTTGAAACACTGGGCCCGTGGGGTTCCGACGCTCTCTCTTGCTTCCGTGACTTAGCTAAGCGTCTAGTCGAAGTCACGGGAGAGCCAAAGGCTGGCAGCTACCTCGCCCAGCGAATTTCCATCGCGACCCAGCGGGGAAATGCTGCCAGCATTTCGGGGACATTGCAACCTAATTTGTTTTAACTTTATTTTTTATATACTTTTAGCTTAATTTTATTTCTCCGTTATTGTCTTAATTTTCTTGTGTTTTTGTTCTTTTGTTCAATAAATAACTTCAACAAATAAAATATTTCACAACATCACATACATTGATCTGACTCCGAGATAGGTAGCTCAAGCACCTGTGTTACGGATATCAGAATCAACAGTGGGATTACAAATAAATACAAAAATTACACTACGCGAGCAATGACTGACCGGATGGCGCAATTGCTAGTGACCCTGCCTCTTACGCCAAAGGTCGTGGGTTCGATCTCCACCCTGGACAAACATTCGTGCGATGAACACTTGTGTTTGTTCAGTGTCTGGGTGTAATATATGTATTTAAGTATATATTTGTGTTCCTCTGTTGTCTGATATCTGTAACACAAGTGCTTAAGCTACTTATTATGGAATCAGGTCAACGTATGAGATGTTGGGAGAATTATTATTATTATTATTTTATAATGTCGCGGGCCGAAGCTAGTAAGTTATGAATGAATGATAACTTATAAATAAAAGATGAAGTGAGTGAAATAAATAAACACATTAAGACCAAACTACCTGTGGATCAAACAATAAATAATTTTGACTCTTGAAAGAGATACTAAAAAAGTTAAGAAATAAAAAGTATATTACAAAAAAAAATCTGTGAAATAAAACCGCCTTCAAAAAGCACGAACTAAAAAGTGTAAAATAATATTTCTAACACTTTATACACGTCAAATAACATTTTATAACAGTACACTCGAGGAAAGGTTTTACCGAAGGCGCCCAATACTATCTTGTAATTTGATACAACATTCAATTATTTAATAGGGATTAGGTAGGCGCCGACTTCGGTAAAACCTATTTTACACTTTTTAGTTCGTGGTTTTTGAAGGCGGTTTTTTTTTCACAGAAAAAATTTTTGTCAAGCTTTTTAGTGTCTCATGTTTTGCAGCTAAATCGCTTCCTTGTGAATACCAGACTCAGCAATTCCTGGATTATAGTTCCAGCGTACCCCGGGCTCTAATACAACAGCTTCGGACGAAAGCCGGAATAACATGCTGAGGAGAAGATCATGTTTAAAAAACTTACCTCTTATGTTATGGGATGATAGATCCAAAATAAAATATCACAATTTTCACATTCACAAAATGTATATGCACATGTGAAATAACGATATACTAATAAGTATTAGTATATCGTTATTTCACTTCAATTGTGACCGGTCAAACATGTGTGGTGTGGTAAGGAAATTCGAAAGATTATAGTAACTTAATATGCGGCTGTCTGTATTATTAATTACATATTTGCATTTATTAGGTCTTGTCTGTATTGCAATATTTGCATTATTTTCTTCCCACAACATGGAAGCATCTCTCATGTGCGGAAGGAATATAATGTCAATGATGAAATAAAACATCCATGGCTTGTGTTGTACTTCATTATTGACAAAGGACGTAATTAGGTTTGAATCAAAATATTGATATTAATCTTCCCGGCATTTGTAGCGGTCATACCAAAATAAAATTTGGCCGTGTCGCCTTAATTACTGCAGACCATTGAATTATTATTACTAGAGTAGTACATAGAAGTAATAACTCACTACTGTAGACATATCAATTTTGACTAAATTTGAGGATTAACACGAAAAAACAAACTGTTCATTATATCAATCACGAGTTTCACCATTTGAAAGTTCACGACACTTGAGGCATATCTATTTTATTAATTTATTTATTTATTTATTTGGGATAACATCAACATATTACAATTTCAGTTACAATCTTACTTAATACAATTTTGAAAGCCAATTACAGTTATCCAAGTAACTTTCTCAATTTATTAAGTTTGATAGTGTAGATACACATATTTTTACATTATACCTATTTATGTTTCTAAGTTAAAACCGAAACAAGCTATTTCACACGTTCATACATATTTTGCTGTATAAAATCAGTGTAAGCATCAAATTAACTCTACTCTGACTCAACATCTGTTCTTATATTAACAATAAATTGGAATGTAAAAAAGAGACCCCTTATAAATAATATTGAAATGCACTCAGATATCTGCAAATTTGGATTTGTTACTCGTACAAACATCTCAAAAAAAAACTTATGAAATGTAAATAGCAGAGATTCCTTTTAAAATTATCACATTATTTCTAGACAAAATGTTGTTTCAGTTGTTATTATGCTATTAGAATAATAAAAAAAAAATTAATAAAAAAAACCAACAAATATAAATAAGTTGGAGATTGTCATACTAAGTTACTCGGGATTTCGCGAAATGAAACACAAATAAAATCATTTGTTTACCTATTCACTCCTGCAATTTGAATTGAAATCCAACTAGAAAGGTTTTATCGTAACAAACACACAGATCCAGTGACCGGTTAAAATCTCACGACCAAGCGCGGTGTATGGCATACGATACGCGATTGAGTAAACTTGCATTATCGATATAACGACTGGTCCACTTGCAAAACTTGCAAATGAACGGGCCTTCCGAGTAGCGGTATTGGATAATCGGTAATCGCGTCGCGTTCCGGTTTGTGCCTAGAAATAAGCTTTAGCCCACGTTGGAGGTAGCTTTTTAGGGTTCCGTAGCCAAAATGGCAAAAACGGAACCCTTATAGTTTCGTCATGTCCGTCTGTCCGTCTGTCCGTCTGTCACAGCCGATTTACTCGGAAACTATAAGTACTACAGTGATGAAATTTGATGGGAATATGTGTTGTATGAACCGCTACAAAAATATGACACTAAATAGTAAAAAAAAGAATTGGGGGTGGGGCCCCCCATACATGTAACTGAGGGATGAAATTTTTTTTTTCGATGTACATACCCGTGTGGGGTATCAATGGAAAGGTCTTTTAAAATGATATAAAGTTTTCTAAAAAACATTTTTCTTAAAGTGAACGGTTTTTGAGATATCAGCTCTCAAAGTCGTAAAAAGTATGTCCCCCCCCCCTCTATTTTTATAACTACGGGGTATAAAATTCTAAAAAAAATAGAGGTGATGCATGCTAATTAACTCTTTCAACGATTTTTGGTTTGATCAAAGTATCTCTTATAGTCTTTGAGATAGGTTGATTTAACTGTAATTTTGGTTAAGTTATTGTGCTTACACTGAAAACGATGGCTGAACCTTATAAGATAGATCAAAAAATATACTACAGTATTGTACACCTTTAAAAATCCGCGATGATATAAAATCTTTATAATGTATATTTGCTGCTACGGAACCCTTTGTGCGCGAGCCCGACTCGCACTTGGCCGGTTTTTCATGTGATGTAGCAGATGAGCAGACGGATTACCTGATGGTAAGCGATTGCCGCCGTCCATGGACACCCGCGACACCAGTAGGTAGTTTTTTTTTAAGTGACTCCATCATCATCCTCCTGCCCTTTTCCTAGGTTATCTGGGGTCGGCGTAGTATGTTTTCCTTTTCCATACGTCCCTGTCATTCGTCATCGAATCATCCACCCCTTTTTCCATCAGTTCATTCTTCACACAATCTTTTTCGGCCGTCCTATGTTCTGTTCTGTTTTTTTTTCGAGTGACTAATATTCTGTATTCATTGACTGCGTAATTTTCTAGTACATCGCATAAGTTTTTCGGTTTAAAGCCTTGTCTTTGTCTATAGAATTTACTAATACATATTGTTTTATGAAATAGGTGGCAGACGAGCCGACGGATCACCTGATGGTAAGTAATTACCGCCGCCCATGGACACCTGCAAAACCAGTGAAATAAAATAATTTTGAACAGACTTCAAATGAACGCTCTGCTTAAATATTATTTTTCAACAGTATTTTTTCCCTCCAATTTACAATTTCGTGATAATTAAGGCCAATGTTTACAAAACTACGAGTTTTATGGTGAGTTGCAGAGAATTTCATTTGATGCTAAGCTGTCATTTTTTTTATGTGATAGGAGACAGACGAGCAGACGGTTCACCTGATTGTTAGTGATTGCCGCCGCCCATGGACACCCGCGACACCAACAACACATTTGCAAATATAACAAAAAATATACATTTCGTATTGAGAAACGTGGCAGACCCACGCTTAGGCATGGATGGGCCGGCTCTACCGGAGTGATACCACTGCCTCACAGAAGACCGGCGCGAAGCAGCTCCTGCGCTGTGTTTCGCCGTGTGAGTGAGGTTACCGGAGGCCCAATGGGGGGGAAGGGGAAAAGGTTAGCAGCGCACTTGTGACTCCACAGGTGTTGCGGGTGTACATGGGCGGCGGAATTGCTTACCATCAGTTGATCCGTGTCTGCTCGTCTGCCACCTCTCATATAAAAAAAAAGAAACTCCTTTTTTTGAGGTCGGTTAACAAGGACAGCACAATACTTAATGAAGATTTAAGGTTAATTATTAGTTTTACAATTCACAATTTACAGAAAAATTATAAGAGTAAAAGAACGTTAGTTTTAACTTTAATAAAGAAAAGAACGGTTGAATTTTTGATGAAGTTCTAAATTTGATGAAGGCCTTATTTAATACAATTCACTTTCGAACAAAAAAAAAGAAAATCACAATCGGATCATCCCTTCGGGAGCTACGATACCACGGACAGACACACACACACAGACACGTCAAACTTTTAACAGCCCGTCGATTTTTCTTAGGGAATCAAATATAAGGTAGGATTCGTTTGACCATGGCCCAGGAATTAATAAGTATGGAAACAATGATTCGACTGCCGTCTGATGTTTGAAACCCTTAGACAGAGAAAACAGACCAACTGGATTGTACAAACCCTAGGTTGCCCAGGTCACAGTCGAGAGGAATGCTAGGTCGCTTTGCTACAAATAAAATCCAACTTCACAAACAACGGTTTATTGTTATCCGGCTAGTCCTAAAAAGCCGTTAACATACATCACTATTGAGCTTAAGTAGTTTTAGAAAATCGCTTTGCTGGTGCGATGTAATTATGCACAGTGACCTCTCTTGGTACTTTTATGAACTGTTCTTACCATAGTACAGTTGGGATCGATCCGAACGAAGGGATCGATTGTACAGGATCATTAATTGGACACGTAATAGAAGTTAGTTTTGCAGCAAATTTAACACTTTATACAGGATTAATAAAAGTGATTGTCTATATAGCGTAATCTTGATATACTTGAAGGTCACGAGAACCTGATCTTGAAGGTATTTTGCATTTATTGTTAATACCGTTTCATATCATTGTAGTAAGTACCTATGAGTGGATACAGTCATAAACAGTTGCAGGTATTTTGCATATTAATTGTTTAAATATTACCGAATATGACCAAATACAGATTTACTTCCAATAATGTGCATGTCCATACCTGGTATAATGGATGTCCATTGTCGATCGGCGGCGCTAATTGCTTACCTACTGTCAGGTGACTCGGTTCATCATCGTCAGCCCATTTAAGTCGCCACTGCTGGGGCACGGGCCTCCCTCAATCACATGAGGGGTAATTGCCATACTCACCACGCTTGGCAGACGGGTTGGCGAGGGTTTTGATATAAATGCAGAGTTTTCCTTCTCTGTGTGCTGATGATCATGCCAGCAGCTTTACCTTAGTCGCCTTTTACGACACCTCGGTAAGAGTGAGGGTGACTATTCTACTCTGCCGGGGACCACACGGTGACTCGGTTGCTTGTCTACTTTTCTTTCGCATAAAAATAGAATCCCGTACAAGACAAACTAAGTTCTTTCAACTACACAACTTGCGAGGGCACGCTTAAAAAACGAAATAAAACAAGAAAATAGTTCATAAATCCTCAAAATAGAAAGGTAAATTGCGTTTTATCGCCCACTCAAATGAAAATAAAGTGGAAAATAAAAAAAAATCCCTGTCCTCAAGTCGTTTATTACACAAAAACATGGCGGGCCTAAACCAACAGTGGCAAACATTAAAACAACAACAAGTAAAAACGCAATCAAAGGGGAAGTTTGCAGAGGGAGCAGGGAACCTGTGCTGCCAGTCGACAGGAAAAAAAGTTACTTTATGTGGTCTGAACCCAGTCTTAAATAATATAAAGTCGAATATTACACCACATTTCCAAAATTGTCATCTATCATCATCAGCCCATTTAAGTCCCCACTGCTGGGGCACGGGCCTCCCTCAATCACATGAGGGGTAATTGCCATACTCACCACGCCTGGCAGACGGGTTGGCGAGGGTTTTGATATAAATGCAGAGTTTTCCTTCTCTGGGTGCTGATGATCATGGCAGCAGCTTTACCTTAGTCGCCTTTTACGACACCTCGGTAAGAGTGAAGGTGCCCTATTCTACTCTGCCGGGGCCACACGGCACAATTGTCATTATTAATAGCAATATTAGCCACCTACACATACTTATATGAATAAATGCGATGACTGCACATGGTCACAGTAGAAAATACGTTTATATAATACTGTTCCTATGTACTCTTTAGAAATTAGATATACAGAATTAAATTAGGTCCCACCAATTATTAGCTTAGCATTCATTAGAAATCAAATAATAAAACTGTAAAAAGCATATAGTGCCAAACATAAGAAATAAGAAAAGTATTACCCTAATTAATTAATTAATACTGTAATAATAAAAAAAAAATAACATCCCAATAGGTAAACTACCTTCTTATTTTCATTACGTTATATTTATTTATTTCTATATTAATAAGCGTCGCCTTTACCGTCTTTACATCGTCGGCCATTCGTCTTCTATCTCACTCTCTTCATTCTAATTCAAACATTGTTCTCTTACACGTTCCTTGCCATGCACCTACTGATCACCAATCCCACAAAAATAACATATAACGTTTTATTAAATTTCAGAATAAAATTCTGACCGTCATGTCGTTTTATATGTACCTGATATGTTACACCTCATATAAAAAAAATGTAAAAATATAAACAAAAGAGCTCACTTAAGTTAAGACAAAAATAAAAATAAATGAAAAATATTTCAAAGTGTATAATTATGTATCACGCTTCGCCTTATGTCTGAATGTTTGAGAAATTTTCGAGAAACCCAACAAACAAAAAGAAATAAAACGAATCAAAACCCTTTTTAGTTGAAAATTAAACTTCTGCAGACACAAAAGAAAGTATAAATAAACTCGAGAGTATAATTTTATGGACGAGCGATGGTGGGTCAGTGTTTCAGACCGCGCCTTTCATACGGGGGGTCCAGGTTCAAATGCATGCTTTTTCAATTTTATCAAATCTATGTGCGTATTTCTACCATTAGCTCGGAGGTGAGAGAAAACATCGTGAAGAAGCCTACACGATTCTGAAAGTTGCTGAAACGTGTAACCATGATTCAGTTGGTCTGGTTCCTGGGGTTCGTAGGTCAGACGGCAGTCGCTTCATTGTAATCACTGGACTCCCCAAATCAAGAATCATGGTACGCCCTTACCCAGGGCGTACCCCGGGCACCAGAGCGACAGCTTTGGAGGCAACTGGGAATTACACGCTTAGATGTAAGTAGGAGTATATTTATGGACTCTCAGATGAACCCGCAAAAGACCTTTTGAAATGATTCGCTGGCAAGATACCGTAGAAAATACTTTTTGAACTGAACTTTTTACATGGAATAATAAGTTCTGCAGCCCTTCGCCTACGAATTTCAACATGTTTATAAGGCACAAAAACCGATACAGAAATGAAAAATACATAGGTTTTTTTAATTTTATACCCGTACCTGACTACCCATAATAGTAAGGGCGTTATTCAATAATAATATCCTCCAACCGATTACGGCTACGGCGGCCAATCTCAACGATCAGCCACGTACGCAGGATATTATTATAGTGCTCATGTGTGTGCATAAACACAAGAGCACTCTCTATTCCCTTTCCCTTTTATATTCCGATAGGACACCAGCGAGACACGACTACAGAGGGATTGGGCGCAGGACCAACGAATTAACGTGCTTTTCGAGGAACGAGGGCACAGTACCGCCAACTTCCTGACTCCGAGCTGACACTAAGAATTTCGTAACGAAATCTTAGGTACGAATTTTAGCCCCGACCCGGGGATTGAACGTGGGAACTCTTGCGCAGCCGTCGCTTCAAACCACGACCACTGCACCACCGAGGCAGGCAGTTATTCAATACACACGTACTAGACTGTTTCCACCTTGAATAGAGTCGTAAGTTTTTTTCCTCAAATATTTATGGGCGGCAGTAATAACTGGTTTCTCTGGTGTCCATGAGCGGCCGCAATCACTTACCATCAGATGATCCGTCTGCTCGTCTGCCACCAATGCCACAAAAAATCACTTACCATAAGGTAAGCCACCTGCTCGTTTATCCAGCATAAAGTAAAAAAAAATAAGACATTAAATGTTAGTCTTTATGGAATGGCAAGGGAGATGTAAGATTCCAGTAGCCATCTTGACTTAAACCATGTCCTTACCATCAGGTGATCGGTCTGCTCGTCTGCCACCAATGCCACAAAAATCACTTACCATCAGGTGAGCTACCTGCTCGTTTGTCCAGCATAAAGTAAAAAAAAAAATAGGACATAAAATGTGAGTCTTTATGGAATGGCAAAGGAGGTATAAGATCCCAGTAGCCATCTTGACTTACACCATGTCCTATTATCAACAAAACCAAGTACGTTATTCGCTCCCCTGAGTCTCAAACCCGGACCCCTTAACCTAAGATCGATGGGCGAGCCATTACACCTCGGAGGTTACTTGATTTACACAAAGCATCGGCGTCTCTGGGGCAACGAAAACAAAATAAATTGGAAAGATAATAAGTACAGGGAAAAAATGGATGAGACGAAAATTAGATCCGAAAGCGATACACCGCGAGCGTTTTCCGGATTGGGCAAACGAAGTTTGAGGCTTGTTTCCTCCCTACACGTACATACGTCAGCAAATTAACTTAGGCACAACTTCAGCAGGTACAGAGCTTTATTTACCAGTAACAAAGTCGAAAATTCGCTTCAAAAATTCACGGTTTCGGAACTTTGATGAGTTGCCGGCTGTATGGGATTGGATTACTTACAGGATGATTCGTGAAGTCTAATGGCGAAATGTACTAATGTGGTAGTTTTTGTTAGCGAATAAAGATAAAACTAAGACTTTCGATTGTATTAAAATTTCCAGTTCCGCCATTAAAACTGTCCTGGGATATGATTATTACCACGCGATATATTTCACAATATCACATACATTGATCTCCGAGATAAGTAGCTCAAGCACCTGTGTTACGGATATCAGAATCAACAGTGGGATTACAAATATATACATATAATACTTTTCTTTTGTAAATACATACTTATAATACATAGAAAACATCCAGACCAATACAAACAGACATGTTCATGCACACAAATGTTTGTACTGTGCGGGGATCGAACCCGCAACCCTTGGACCAAAGGCAGCGTTCACTACTACTGTGCCAAACGGGTCGTCAAATGTACAAGTGATCAGTACGTATGGACAATTTATCAGATTCATAGATACTAGAATGGTCACCATCGCTATTTATATTTATAATAACTTATTATCTTTTCATTGAGGTTATTGTAACGAGTCCAATATTCTGCTGTAAGTTGGTGAGGATACTCTCACCATTAAGTGAGGGTTTCCAATGATGTAATGTCCTTAACCATGTTACCCAATAAGTGCAACATTTTGAATCGATGAGATCATTAGAAATGGCTTACACTCCCCACCAAATGAAAAAAAAAACAGTTCATCCATTTTGACTCTACGAGCAAATAGACAAAGAAACACGCGCATCTAAAATTTTTTTTTTTAAACTTGTCCTTTAAAAAATATTTCATTATTCCCCTAGGGTGACGGGTAGGGCATACTAGCGACGCCAATAGATTTTAATCTTTAGCTACTAAACCGAATTTTATTTAAACAGTTTCGGGGCTACAATCTCTCGGCAAACACCTATGTATACTATTTATTCAAGGTGACGAGTAGGGCACACTAGCGACGCCAATCGATTTTAATTTTTAGCTACTAAACCGGATCCATTTTAAACAATTTCGGGGTTACTATCTCTATCTAACTATCTTCGGGGAATGAATATTTCGCGTACATAAACGGACCCAACGTTGTGCATGGTTATTTAATAAATATTTGACTGACCGGATGGCGCAATTGGTAGTGACCCTGCCTCTTATGCCGAAGGTCGTGGGTTCGATCCCCACCCTGGACAAATAATCGTGCGATGAACACTTATGTTTGTTCGGTGTCTGGATGTAATATATGTACTCGTATTTAAGTAGGTATATATTTGTGTTCCTCTGTTGTCTGATATCTGTAACACAAGTGCTTAAGCTACTTAGTACGGAATCAGGTCAACGTATGAGATGTTGTGAGAATTTAGATTTAGATTTAGAAATATTATAAGTGTTTTCCGAGAGATAGTAACCCCGAAATTGTTTAAAATGGATCCGGTTTAGTAGCTAAAAATAATAATCGATTGCCGTCGCTAGTGTGCCCTACCCGTCACCTTAATAAAAATTATAACGATTGAGTTTAGCAACGTAAGGTTGAAAACCACTTCAAAGTGAAGTAACTACTAGAGTAGGTATTTCATATTTTAAAGCAACCCAGTTTTCCTGCAAGCCATAAATGTATTCACCCACGCAAGAGTTTACTCTGTTACAAATTTTAATAGGTACAGAGTTGACACGTAAAGTAACACAACTAAATATTGTGTTTCACTTAGGAAACGACCCACATTTTCAGCAGTTTCCTCGTGGACTTACTATTTTGTTCTGCTGGTAGGACCACGAGGAAACGTATTTTTCGTGTTCTAAGATATTGTCCACTGCTAGTAACTCTCACACTCGTCTTAAAAGTTCTTTCATGTCCTTCTTATCTAAAGATACTAGCTAATGTGTGGACATTTAGGCAAACACCGAGTAAATATCGATACGACCTTAAAACCTTTTAAGGTGACGGGTAGGGCACACTAGCTACGCCAATTGATTTTAAATTTTAGTTACTAAACCGGATCTATTTTAAACAATTTCGGGGTTACAATCTCTCGGCAAACACTTATAATATGTATTAAATAACCATGCACAAATGTTGGGTCCAACGCATACCTACTCGGAAAATTGATTCACGCTTTTCGCGTTCACAAACGGATCCATTTGTGCATGATTATTTAATAAATAGTATAAGTGTTGCCGAGAGATTGTACCATCGCTATATTTTTTTTTCTAGCAATATTCTTCACTATTTCTAGTGCAGTTTCTAATTCCGTTACGGCTGTCAAGTTCTCACAATAAATGAATTTGCGTCGCAAGTCCCACCTCTCTGGAAGTGCACCTCTATATTGAATTTATTTTTTGCTGTGCAAATTGGTGTGAGAGTGCAGCTGACATCTCTTGGCTCGGTAATAGATATTTATTCTCTCAATTGACTACACTATTTCAGATTATAAAGGAATTTCTCAAAGCGCAATATCGGATTATTTATTGCATTTACGTATACATAGGTGACATGACTGACCGGATGGCGCAATTGGTAGTGACCCTGTCTCTTACGCCAAAGGACGTGGGTTCGATCCCCACCCTGGACAAACATTCGTGCGATGAAGACTTGTGTTAGTTCAGTGTCTGGGTGTAATATATGTATTTAAGTATATATTTGTGTTCCTCTGTTGTCTAATATCTGTAACACAAGTGCTTACGCTACTTAGTACGGAATCAGGTCAATGTATGAGATGTTGTGAGAATTATTATTATTATAGGTTTACATTACGTGTTAATTCTGGTTTTCAATATATCCTCTGTTGACTGTAACAGTCTTTTTTGATAGGTGGCAGACGAGCAGAAGGCACCGATGACCGGTGGAACCTGCGCCCGCGGCCACACACGCCTCCCGCGCACCTACCAAGCACTCGCCTCGTCCTTCTAATTTATAAGAATAATCCTTTGTAATATTTTGAAAGTAAAAATCATTCTAAATCCTCAAACCTCTTTCTTTTGTCTCGTACACTAATGCTATGATATACCTACTCTGCGTACATAGCTGATTGTTGAGATTAGCCGCCGTAGCGGAAATCTGTTGGAGAATATTATTATTATAACATAAAAAATATGGACTTTCAATCAGTTCTATACGAGTCTTACTGCCGCACTCAGAGCCGTTGATTAACTTAGTCGGCTACTTAAGAAAAAATATACACTTATTTTGATACTCATAAAGACTACCGATACTAAAGTTAATGAACATTAGCTTAAATGACGTCTCTTGAGTGCGGCCATTACACATTTGTCTCACTGTGACGAGTACGTTTTAACCAATTCTCAAGATGAAATTTTCGCTTTTGCTTATTTAATTCCACATTTTCTCCCACAACGCTCAGTTGACATGTAACGAATAGAATTAACACACAATCTTTTATCTGAAGACATCAAAATGTTTATCAACATCGAGTTGGCAGTACTCACTCCCTCATGTCCCCTCGGGCAGTATGCTCTCTAGCGTAGGGCTGCCACACGTCCCGGTACACCGGGATGTGTCCCGTTTTGAAGCTTTATGTCCCCGTGTCAAGATCACAAAGTAATTGTTCCCGGTTTTGAGGGTTCCGTAGCCAAATGGCAAAAAACGGAACCCTTATAAATTCGTCATGTCTGTCCGTCCGTCCGTATGTCACAGCTACTTTTCTCCGAAATTTTAAGAACTATACTATTGAAACTTGGCAAATAGATGTATTTTGTTAACCGCATTACGATTTTTACACAAAAATTGGAAAAATAAAAAAATTGGGGAGGTCTCCATACTTGGAACTGAAACTCAAAAATCTTTTTTTCATCAAACGTATAGGTACGTGTAGGGTATCTATGGATAGGTCTTTAAAAATGATGTTGAGATTTTTAACATCATTTTATACTTATGATGATGATGTTTGTATAACTTTAATATTATATTTATGGTGCAAGACTGAATAAATAAATAAATAATCCTTCTCAGAATGCGTTTCATTGTTAACAACATAAATATGCGTTTTCTCCTATATTTCGACGACAAAACAATCCGCCGGGGGTCCCCCTCGTAAATTATACGACGAACCATGGGGGATTCCCCTCTCCCCGTCGTAGATGACACGACGAGGGGGAAAGTCGCGATGAAAGAGAGCTGAAAAACAGGGACGTCCTACCACAACTTATGGTAACATCACCATGGACCCTCGTAACCGCAACGGGACAGGGGTGACTCACTCGACAGCTGACTAATACGCGGACAGTTACCCCCCAAACACACGCCCCTAACGTCTGCGTACGAACGATCAGAGGCTTTACCATGAGTTTGAAAAACTATCCGCGCTATCCAAAACTATTGCTCTGTCTCGTTCACATCCAATCCACCACAATGAAAGGGACAAAGCGATTGTTTTCGATAGCGAGAACAGGTTTTCAAACTCATGGTAAGGGTATAGATAATATGAAGAGCTTGAGATAAAGTAGATTTATATGAGTTGTAGTTTTGTGTTGTTCATTTGTTTGTGGAAATATTCCACTCGATCTCACAGATCTCCACTTACTATTAAAGTAACCAATTTAATCAATAAAGTTATGGTTACTTGCCTAAAGAAACTTAATACCTATAACTTTGACCATAAAATTTCATCTAAGGATTCACCGTTGTACTTTTTTTAAAATGTCTCGTTATCGTCACAATTATTGCAAATCTATTGGCGGCACCTTATGTTTTTGCACTAATGTAAAGAGCAATATTACAGGAGTTAATATGTTTTTAAAATTATTACGTTTATAGGTCAATGCATGTACAAGTTATGTTTGATATTTCGGTACCGCCGCATCCCGCGCGATAAATTGCTTCGTCCCATAGACAAAATGAACTAACTACAAGACAAAAATTGAAACTAATGCTTATCTCTAGGGGATATCGGTTTTTGATGGTTTCTTACTACACGCCCTATTAACATAGATTAAATCAATTTGATTTAATCTAAGCCTAAAGTAGTTTTTCCGCCATACCTGTAGCAATTCTACGCTGATTTCATTTTATAGTTAGTGGTGAATGAATACGTCGAATGATGTATGACTGAGTGGAATGGAACGAGGATTGAGCGAGATAAAGAGGATGGAGAGTATCCCTAATCGCACACGGTGTAAAGACGACGCATAAAAAGTAAAATAAAAATTGAAATTAAGACCCAGTTCTACTTTATACCAATAGATGGTGCTAGGTGTCGATTATATCGCGCTTGCGTTTCGTGTTTTCGGAGTACCTATAAGCGTTGCCCCTGTCTGTTTTTTTTTTCTCTTTATTTATTTTAGAGGCTTTTGTCTTCTTAGACATGTCAGCCCCATCGAACCTTAACCGAAATTAACATAACTTAAAGATTAATAGTTACAGCACAGGACGAGAGGATCATTTATGTACTAAAAATATCAGCTAATTGCTTAGCTGCCTCAGATGTTGGGTCCGCTAAAATTGTGGTAAATGTACCTAAATTATGACCATGAAGATTGAATCTACGCATAAACGATTCTCTCCTCCCGCGATACTTACTACATTCTACGAGAACATGATGTACATCCTCTATAGTGTTACATAGATCACAATTGGGTGAATTCACCCTGTCTGTTGAACATTTGAAACATCGACAAAAACCGGTCACCCCTACTACACTAGCAATAGCGTTTTCGTGCTCCAACGCGACCTTTTTCCCTTGCCACCCCCCAGTTTATAGCCTCGGAATTACCACCACTCAAGTGTCTGTAACTACCTCGAAAACTGTTGAAAGTTTTTCTCTCTGAAATGTTTGGAGTTCATTAACAGCAAGGAATTACAGCGGTTTGCAGGGACGCTATGCTTTGAGGTCCACCTGTTGGTCCAGTTTTTCAGTACTACATCGTTTAGTTTTACGGCTGGATGCTTGTTCTTAGGCGACAATTGAACAAGCGTGTCACCTAATGGTAAGTAATCAGCGCTACCTCTGAACATCTGCGAAATCAGAGAGATCAAAATGCGTTACTGCCCTTTTAAAAAGAAGTGCGCTCTTCTCTTGAAGGTCCTTAAGCCGTAGCCCATCCAAACGGTTCCTCAGAATATATGGATTAAAACTTTCATGTCATTAGACTATTCTAAATATTTCAGGCTATTCTAAAAATAAGTAAATAACTATTTTTTACCCGACCCGTTTGGAACAGTGATAGTGAACGCTGCCTTTGGTCCAAGGGTTGCGGGTTCGATCCCCGCACAGTACAAACATTTGTGTGCATGAACATGTCTGTTTGTATTGGTCTGGGTGTTTTCTATGTATTATATATGCATATATTTACAAAAAAAAAGTAATATATGTATAATATCCGTAACACAGGTGCTTGCTACCTATCTCGGAGTCAGATCAATGTAGGTATGTGATGTTGTGAAAATATTTAAAAATGTCTTTTCTTTTAAAACTTGCACCCTGTTCCGTGAATATAGCTCGGGTTTGTGATCACTAATCCGGTGTAAGTGTGGTGATCAAACCTAATCACACCATAGTAGCGATGACATGAATTTTAGTATGGAAGCATTTGCCTTGCAGTGGGACAGTTTATAAGCTGATTATTATTATTCGAAGTTCTGGGGAGCGTTCGTTGCCGAGTGGTCACTGCGACCAGATTTGATCTATTGTGACCTCCGCTCCCCTTTACAGATCGTCTCCGAGGCCCACGGCTTGCATAAACCGTATAATGGCCTTGGGAGCGATAGCCTTAACTTCCTCCGGGCAGATGTGGTAACTGCCCAGGGTGCGGCTTCTTGGGTGCCCGAGGGCATCGCATTGACAGAGGACGTGCATCGGTGTTTCGTCCTCTGCTTTACAGAATCTGCAGGTGGGATCTCCGGCCAGCCCGGTTCTGGTACCGTGCTTGTTTAGCCTGCAGTGACCAGTAATGGTTCTTGTGAGGATGCTCAACTGTCCGCGAGATAGCGCTAATACCTCTTGCGTGTATTTGTTGGAGAATCCTGTCATTAAGGTCTTGGCGTGAGCCTGACCTGTCGACCTGAGCCATAGTTGTTTACCTTGTTCGATCGACCACTCTTTAAGATTGCGTCGGGTGGTGCACTTGGGTATGCCCAGTACCGGTTCCGGGGTTTGTACCGGGCATAAGGCCCCCTCCCTTGCAAGCTCGTCGGCTTTTTCGTTGCCCACGATTTCGGAGTGTCCTGGTACCCAGCGAAGGGTTACTCTGTTGTTGGAGCCCAGACGGTTTAGGGTCTGTGCTCCCTCCGCTATTAGTTTGGAGGTAATCTCAGCAGATTCAAGTGCCCTTAGAGCCGCTTGACTGCCTGATAGGATGTATATATCTTTACCCTTGTAGCCGCGTCGCAGATTCTCCTGGACGCAGCGTATTATAGCAGCCACTTCGGCTTGGAAGACTGTGGCGTGTAACCCCAGGCCCTGTGATATTTGGGCCTTGGGTTTTTCGCCGTATACTCCGAAGCCAGCTCTATTGTTGAGTCTGGAGCCGTCCGTGTACCACACAATATCCCCAGACCGGAACTCAGCGAGCGTACCATCAGTCCACTCCTGTCTGTCCGGTATCTCGATTGAATACCACTTTGTGAAGTGGTATTCTTTGATCATGCTGTCCCCTGGCATAAGCATGATCGGCATGACTTGCAGTTCTTTTAGAAGGGTTCTCATGCCGTAAGAGTGCCATGTCTTGGACCCGTTTTCCCAGGCTCTCAGCATAGCGGCTCTTGCCTCTTTTTGTATAAATGTAGGCAGGGGGCAGAGAGAGAGCAGAGCCTCCAGAGCGGCCGTTGGGGTGGATGACATGGCACCTGTGATTAGCGAGCATGCATAGCGCTGTACTTTCGTGAGCGCCATGCTGCTTGTGGATTGGCGGGTCTTGTTGTGCCATACTACACAGGCATAGGCAATCATAGGACGTGCCACTGCCGTGTATAACCAAAGCAAGTACCTTGGTTTTAGGCCCCATTTGGGTCCCACCATCCTGTAGCAGGTACCAAGTGCCATCTTGGCCTTCTTGGTAACGTAGTTGAGGTGTGAATTCCAGGTCAACTTTTGATCTAGCATCACCCCTAGGTATTTGACTTCTCTAGAAAACTCTATGGTTTTCCCAGATAAGGTAGGCTTTCTTAGTTTATCCAGAAGCCTTTTTTTGGTGAATGGGACTATGATGGTTTTATTCCCGTTCACGTTGAGACCAACATCGTTGCACCATTTTTCAACCATACGTAGAGCCTGCTGCAGTCGATCAGATACTGTGTATTGGCATTTGCCAACCACCGTAATCACCAGATCGTCCGCGTAGCCCTGGGTTGTAAAGTGGGCCCCGTTTAGTTTGTGAAGCAGCTCGTCGACTACGATGGACCATTCCAGTGGGGACAGGACTCCCCCCTGGGGGCATCCTCTCGCAACTTTGAATTCTGCTGTGGTGTCCAGAAGTGTTAGTTTAGCTACTCTGGATAAGAGCATGGATTCGATCCATCCTAGGGTGGTCTCATCTACGCCCTTATTTCTCATGCACCTTATGATGACTGACGCTGAGGTGTTGTCAAACGCTCCCTCCACGTCTAGGAAGGCGCATAGGGCAATTTCTTTCTCTTCTACAGCCCTTTCTAGTCTATCGGTAAGCTCCATTAAGGCTGTCTCGGTAGACTTGCCACCTTGGTAGGCATGTTGACGTACATGCAAGGGACACGATTTGATGAAGTTCTCTCTGATGTACATATTTAGTACCTTTTCCATCGTTTTCAGTAGAAAGGAGGTGAGGCTAATTGGTCGGTAGGATTTAGGCTGTGACTTGTCTCTATCTCCGGCCTTGGGTATAAATACCACCCTTACCTTTGTCCATATAGCCGGTAGTGATCTCCAGGCAAAGCTTGCCCTAAAGATTTTTACTAAAAATGGGAGGAGCCCTTTAGCCCCTTTTTGAAGGAGGGCAGGAAAAATGCCGTCCTCCCCCCAGACTTGAATGGTTTGAAGCTATTTATGGCCCATTTGACCTGGTGGGGTCTGAATATCAGAGTGGCTTTGCGCCAGTCCTCCGGTCTGGGCCTAGGCTTGCCCTGAGGATGTGCTGGTTCCTCTCTTTCCGATATTGGAGTGGATCCTGGGAAGTGTGTGCTAGCTAGCAGTGCTAGTGTTTCTTCCTTGGAGTTCGTGAACGACCCATCTGGGTTCCTTAGTAACCCTAGGTGTGTCGTTGGTGATTTTGACATAATCTTGTGAATCCTAGATGTCTGTGTGGCGCTATTTATGTCCTCACAAAATTTCCTCCAAGATTGTCGTTTTGCCTTTCTTAGCTCCCGGTTATATTCCGTAAGTGCCTCATAGTACAGCTCCCAACCTCCCGTTCTTTTGGCCTTATTAAAAAGTCCTCGAGCTTTTGTCCTAAGGGCCGCTAAGTTCTTGTTCCAGCCTTCAACATTCTTCCTCCTTCTCACATTGTTGGCTTTTTTGAGAGGGCAGTTATCCTGGTATGCCTCCAGCATAGCCTTCGTGACGCCCTCTACCGCTGATTCGAGCTGTTCCCGAGATCTAACGGTTTTATCGAGAGTGTCCAGGTTTGCTTGTAGACTCTCTCTGTACTTTCCCCAGTTGGTGTTTTTGGGGTTTCTATAAGGAGTAGCATTGTCGCTGTCGACCAGCCCTATGTTGAACCTTATATGCCTGTGGTCAGACATTGTGACCTCATTTGATACGACCCACTTACCTACTAGCCCTGCGATGTTCCGTGAGCAAACCGTGATATCGAGCACTTCTTGTCGGGCTCTAGTGGTGAAGGTAGGGGTACATCCTTTATTAAGAATTATGAGGTTGTGTTTAAGAATGAATTCAAGAAGCAACTCACCCCTCGTGTTGGTATCCGTGCTGCCCCATGTGGTGTGGTGAGCATTGCAGTCGCTACTCGCTTATAAGCTGATACTTTACTTTACTTTTTTAAATTACCACTAGTCCCGCAGTTCTAGTTGATCCGCAGTTTTTTTTCGTTTAGAACCATTCCGGTTCTCTTTGCTTTAACACTTTATCAATGTTAAAGTTGCGATTGTATGCAGAAATTCGCAAACACACTCAAACTGTAAACACAGTGAAACATCACAAACAGGCTATCCTGAACTGGACGCTCACGTTGTGGCCGCAGGCACCCTTGTTGGTAATAGTGATGTCGATATAATATCGATAAAGGCGTGGTGACATTGTTTTAATAAATTTAAAAAAAAGGTGAGAAGCCGCGCCTGGTTCTTGTTCATCATGAGATGCTCTTTGTTGCAATTTATAATAATACGGGACGAGATAACAAGGGGAAGAGAGTAATTTTGACGCCCATTAAACAGCGAGCAAACACACGGGCAAACAGCGCCTCCCCCTACTTCCTCTTATCATCTGCATCGTATTTCAGATCAGATATTACCTAGATGCCCAAAGATCTGGCTTGACACAGATATTATTTTTATGCTAGAATAATAACGCATATCTAAGAACGATCAATTTATCGATAACTATCCCTCCAGCAGCATCCCTCGCAATGATGGCCGCCGAAAACAGTAATTGTTCATCAAAGCTGCCCGTTAAAGTCAACACATCGATCGGCCCCTCGCGGACATTACGGGAATAAAGCGCATACACTATTCATGGCCCACGTTACATTTCACTCGACAACTGTAGAAACGTTTTTAATCAATCATTCGTTATTTTTATTGCAAACCCATTTTATTAATTTTTCCTTCTTATCAATAAACTAGCGACATTACCCGGATTCGCACGCGTGCAATATTATGCATTCATTACGGGTTGTATAATGGAGGCGGAGGGGAACAGAGGTGCAACAATGTTTTAGGTTAGCCGCTGAAAACCAGCGTCGGCGCTGGCTATACTCGGCCAGTGTCGACAAAAGCTGAGCGGTCACCTATTTGATACTTTTTTATTATTTTATTTAGTATCTATTTATGTTATTGTTTTGTTATATTATTACCTGTATTAACGTATGTTCTTTTTACTTATTGTGTCAAATAAAGATTTATTCATTCATTCATTCATTATATTTTTACTTACTTCACATATAAAATTTCCTCTTTAAGTTTTAAAGGTTTACGCATACATAGGGACAGACAGCGAAAATGACCTTGTTTTATACTAAGTAGTACACTTTTAAACAATCGTATGTACGTCTTTCGTCTATACTCCCGGTTTCTCTGTCCATCTTCCATTCTCTTCTTTCAGTCCTTCGCTTCCTTACTCACTCTCATTATTCCTTCTTCTTCTTCTTACTAGCACTAACCCACGATTCTCTTCTCAGTCGTACACTCCTGACGGAGTGGTCGCGATTATGGATTGTCTTACGACGTATGTTGGGTGGCGGCTTTTGCGAGACTTCTCCATCTTTTTCTATGACACTGCGTGCACATTCAGTCAAGGAACACTTTGTAGCAGACATGATACTGTCCTTGTAGGTGATCTGCCTCGAGAGCGTTGACCTTCCACTTTTCCCTGTACAATTAAACGCTCCAAAGAGCTCTCGTTTCGGGATAAAAATCTTAAATAAGTAGATACTAAAATAACAATCTGGTTATGACATAGACATTTTTTCTTATATCTAATAGGTATATCTTTTTATTGTGTTAAATATTCATTTATAGTGTAGTAGCATTTTAAAATTAAGTGAGATCTGTTTCTTGTAAATATTTTAAAGATATGTTCAAACATGTGAGTTTCGCACTTGCACAATCGACGAAAGTCTTTGTTCAATTAGAAGCTCCTTCAGGATAGAAACGTTTGTGCGGCGAGCAGTCCACTTCACTCTGAACAGGCACCTCCAACATCACATCTCGAGGGTGTCCCCTTTTTAACGATATTTTTGGTTACGCCGACGGGTAGCCCTAACTAGCGACATCATTCGTTTTTAATTATTAGCTTTAATGTTGGGTCCGTTTTTGTACGCGAAAAATTGATTACCGCCAAAAGCGGCCTCTTTTAGCGTGAATCAATTTTTCGCGTACAATTTTGGGTCCGTATTTGTGCATGGTTGTTTAATAAATAGTATGTTTGCCGAGATATTGTAACCCTGAAATTGTTTAAAATAGATCCAGTTTAGTAGCTAAAAATCAAAATCGATTGGCGTCGCTTGTGTGCCCTACCCGTCACCTTAATTGCCCATGTTTCAGCTCCGTGAAGGAATATAGGAATTAGTATGCATCAGATAAGACCCACGATTAATCCCCCATAAATAAAGAAAGTAGATAATCTGCTTTTCCAATAAAACTTTCAGAACGCATAATAATCCCCATTATTATCCGAGAAAGTTCATTCATGAAATGATTTAAGGAGATTGATAAAAAAGCGGCAGCGCAAGATACGGTATGGTATGAATAAAATATCGAATGTATAGGCGATTGCTAAGATTTATTTATGAAAAGAAACCGATCGTCCATGTGGATAAAACAAAAACATCTGCGTGAATCCGATAATAAATATCCGCGGCAAGGTAGAGCCGCAGTACGATGATAGCCAGTAGCTAAGTAAAATAAAAAAAAATTGAGACTACATCACATACATTGGCCTGGTCCCAAATTAAGGTTTTCTCTTGTACTGTGGAATCCAGAAACAACAAAGGTACCACAAACACACACAAATACTCTCTATTTGATAAAAATACTTTAGGGGAGGCTTTTGCCCACCAGTGGGATCTAGCAGCTTAAAACAAATTGTTTATTCGGATCGAATGTAAAGTACATAAATGTCATAGACATCAACATACAAAAACTGTATCATATAAGCGACCCCTCAGTTTTCAGTCGACCTAAATGAATGCCAATCACAAGATTGTTTTTAGTGATAGGTGGCAGATGAAGCAGACAGATCATTTTTTTTTTTATGATATAGATGGCAGACGAGCAGACGGATCACCTGATGGTAAGCGATTACCGCCGCCCATGCACGCCTGCAATACCAGCGGTGTCACAAGTGCGCTGCTTACCTTTTAACCCCCCTTCCCCTGGATTGGGCCTCCGGTACCCTCACTCACGCAGCGAAACACAGCGCATGCACTGCTTCACGCCGGTTTTCTGTGAGGACGTGGTATTACTCCGGTCGAGCCGGCCCATTCATGCCGAAGCGTGGCTCTCCCACTGTTAAAATGAATCACCTGAAGGTAAGCGATAAAAAATGTAATTAGAAAATATTAATTCAGTACTAATTAAAAAACTAAATAAAAAATTTCTATCTATCTTCTATCTGTCATCCCCATGATGGGCGGACCTTAATGTTAGCGAACCAAGGACTCCAAAACGACAACTTTGGATGCAACCTTGAAAACACGCTATGATGTTTTTTTTTTATATTATATGAGAGGTGGCAGACGAGCAGACGGATCACCTGATGGTAAGCAATTCCGCCGCTCATGGACACCCGCACCACCAGTGGAGTCACAAGTGCGCTGCCAATCTTTTCCCCTTTCTCCCCATTGGGCCTCCGGTAACCTCACTCTCACGACGAAACACAGCGCAAGCGCTGCTTCACGCCGGTCTTCTGTGAGGCAGTGGTATCACTCCGGTCGAGCCGGCCTATTCATGCCTAAGCGTGGCTCTCCCACATTTAATGATGATGACGCTCTTATCTTAATTAGAGTGACGTCAGAGATCAGATCGACAGCCTTTAGTACCTACATGGCGATTCACTGGCTTTATAAGCACTAGAGTACAACTGAAGAAAGCGATAAATCACAATGGCCGAGCCTTTTGGGTTTCAGGAAGGTAGGTTGTGAAAAAAGTGCAGGAATGGACGCAATAGGCTGACAAATGATGGGTGACTGTGAAACACTTTGTAAGATTGCTGCCAAATGCATGGATCCTAATGGAAAAGGATCAAGATGAAATGTCAGATCAGATCTGTCTAAGTGACTGGGACTGAGGAATAGATTTTCAAGGATTCGGCAGGTAGGGCTAAAAGAAGCCGCGTGGGCTGATGCAATTCAACGTTTTTAAATTAGTGTCTAGTGGTTTTTAGTGGACAAATTTGGTGTATATTTGTGCAGTTACGTGCCGAAAAGTGATCCTAATAATAAGAATCGTTGTATTGTATTGTTTTAACACTGCTATCGTGTGTCGAGTTAGTTGTCTAGTGACAACTTGCTTGGACCTAATAGAGTCTTAAAACCCGATATTGCTTTTACATGTTATATCCGCTGAATCCGTAGGTCGATAAAACGTAGAAAGATCGGCGTTTTATTGGGTGACTGTGACTTTGACTGACTTCGACTGTTGACTACCTATTTCTCAATAAGTTACTTGACAATGGCAAATTATCTTCGGGTAGAACTATATTAAAATAAGAAGGGGGTCCCCATACTTAGAACTGAAACTAATTTTTTTTATCAAACCCATTCGTGTGGGGTATCAACGATAAGGTCTTTAAAAATGATGTTGAGGTTTTAATATATTATTTTTCTAAACTTAATCCGCTCCCAAAGTGGTAAAATGTCCCCCCTCCTCTAACTTCTGTAATAAAATAATTATAAAACTACAAAAAATATATGATACACATTTTGAACTAGATCTGACAAGTAGTTTTTTTTTGATACGTTATAAACCGTAAACCGCAATTTACCTTCCATATATCATGCTGCTACGGAACCCTTCATGGGCGAGTCCGACTCGCTCTTGGCCGGTTTTTTATTGTGTATTTGAAATTTTGTAAGTATGTAAGGGTTTAGGAATTGAATAAATTATTTTTATTTTATTTATTTATTTATAATCTCTGAGCTAGGCTGTGGACAAACCGACGATCGTACGGACATGGTGAAACTATACGTGCACTATGGAACCCTTAAAAAGTGGGTAGTCAACTGACGAAGTCATTTATAGTCACTCAAAATAATGCCGGTGTTTAGCGTATTTTCGTAATACGGATTATATTCAGACCACTCTTAACAAAATTGACATTTTACGGTTTCTAGTTAAAACCGCCTCGAAGTTTTTCTATTCAACAAAAAACACTTTGACACAGAAATAGTATAGAAAAAGTTTGAATAGACTATCACGGAAGCTAATTAAATATAGTCCATGAAAAAACATTCGTCGTGTGTACAAAAATATATGAGCCAAATTAAGAATATAGCTAATTATGAAAGCGTGACAAAGACACTAAAAATAAACAAAGTACTTGTTTTTCACGAGGTTATACCTCTTATTTAACCGACTACAAAAAATAAGAGGTTCTCAATTCGTTATGTATATATATATTTTTTTATGTTTGTTCGCCGATAACTTTGCCATTTATGAATCGATTGTGATGATTCTCTTTTAAGTTGGAAAGTAGATAGTCCCGGATTGGTACCATGGATTGATATCAGGATCTGATGATGGGATCCTGGAAAAATTGAAGGGAACTCTTAAATTTTATAGGAACACGTATTGTTTTTGTATCTTTTTTCAAAACTGCACCAGTATTTACGCCTTACTGAATTATTTATGTGGCACTGCTGATGATGGAAGGTCAACTGCTCAACGAAAAGGAGTTCGGTAACACCTTTTCTCAAGTGTTACTGTTATAAAATGTTATTTGAGGTATATAAAGTGTTAAAAATATTATTTTACACTTTTTAGTTCGTGGTTTTTGAAGGCGGCTTTTTTTGCAGAAAATTTTTTTAGAAGATAAGATCTTTTAGCCTTTTTTTTTCATTTATTTTAACATATTACAAAAACAGTATTTAAATTAAGGGTGTCATAAAAACTTTGCCGGTTTGTCCTTGACACGGTTACAAATGAGTGTCGCTTATTTAACTCAATAAAAGTAATAAATTATAACATTACTTATTTCTAGTACATTATTATCTAGACGACCGCGCACGCGCACTGCGAGCCGTTTGCGTAGGTACCTATGTCGATGCATCTCGCTCGCACTGAGCTGCCCAGAGCAGCGCTCATAAAAAATGGCAACATACAGGGTGAGACGCATGGTGTATTTAATTATGGTGACGGGTAGGGCCACTAGTGACGCCAATCGATTTAAACTTTTAGCTAATAAATCGGATCTATTTTAAACAATTTCGGGGTTACAATCTCTCGGCAAACACCTATACTATTTATTGAATAACCATGAACAAATGTTGGATCCAACGCGTACGCGAAAAATTGATTCATACGCTTTTGGCGTGAATCAATTTTTCGCGCAATTTTTTGCGTACAAAAACGGACCCAACATTTGTGCATGGTTATTTAATAAAAAGTATAAGTGTTTGCCTAGAGGTTGTTACCCCGAAATTTTTTAAAATAGATCCGGTTTAGTAGCTAAAAATTTAAATCGAGGCGTCGCTAGTGTGCGCTACCCGTCACCTTAAGATTACATATTCTGAAGTATATTTTTGTAGTATGTTTTGAGTTTATGTTTATAGTTTTCATCGATTTATTACCGAATTCCTTCGACACTTACTTTACTTAAGCACAAAATGAACAGATTATTTTGTGACGCAAGTCCGCGATTACAAATCTCCATCCAAGCTTACTTAGTATTAAATGGCTACTCAGGGGATGAAGGGATATCGACCCGCAATTGGCCAAAAATAGCCTTGTCAGAGGGCCTTACAAGGGCGAAGGACACCTTGTCTTTTAAATCGGTAAGACTCATCCTTTATTAAAAATGGAGAGTCCCTTTTCGAATTCAGGGAAGCGAAAAGTTTTTGGATCAACTTAAAGGGTAAAATACCACGAAACGTAATAATATGTTTATTGAATTCAGTTTTTTTTTGCATGATACAGGTGGCAGAAGAGCCGACGGATCACCTGATGGTAAGCGATTATCGCCGCCCATGAACACCTGCAACACCAGTGGTGTCACAACTTACCCAACCTTAGCTGCTTACCTTTTAACCCCCCTTCCCCTGGATTGGACCTCCGGTACCCTCACTCACGCAGCGAAGCACGGCGCATGCACTGCTTCACGCCGGTTTTCTGTGAGGACGTGGTAGTACTCCGGTACTGAATGGCCGGCCCATTCATGCCGAAGCGTGGCTCTCCCACTGTTAAACTCTGTACAGAGCTTCATGTATTTCGACGATGTATAACTAGATCGAACAACAACGGAAACGAATAAGTAAGTCCTCTGGAGTTACAGGCGTGTATAGGCTACGGTAGTCGCTAGCCATCAGGCGAGCTCCACGTTTGATTGCCACCCACTTGTTATAAAAAAGACTGATAAAAAGAAAAAGGCTTTACGTTAAAGCATTTTCCTCGAAATACTTTGACTTTGGAAGCTGTCTGAGAGCAGTTCTCAAAGTTAAGATACTTTTGAGTATTAAAGGTGTGTCCAAACAGAGTGCGCAAGGCGAGCGGCAGCCGTCCAATCATAGCTGGTTGCCGCTCGATGTTTGATCACACCTTTAAGCATACATTTCTTCTATCTCAAATCTAGATATATTCATACTTTTTTGGAATTCTATTCTTCACGCTGTGTCCTGTCTAAGGGTGTTCGTTATAATAGGTAGCTTCATATTTATTACTAATATCAATTTATATTAATATAAGCACTAACAGATATCGAATATAGGTATAATATTAGTAGGTATCTAAATCTAATCTAATTTGACTGACCGGATGGCGCAATTGGTAGTGACCCTGCCTCTGACGCCAAAGGTCGTGGGTTCGATCCCCACCCTGGACAAACATTCGTGCGATGAACACTTGTGTTTGTTCAGTGTCTGGGTGTAATATATATAATTAAGTATATATTTGTGATCCTCTGTTGTCTGATATCTGTAACACAAGTGCTTAAGCTACTTAGTATGGAATCAGGTCAACGTATGAGATGTTGTGAGAATTATATTATATATTAATTATATCTAAAATATGGTTACTAAAGCGCAAAAGTTGTAACAGCGCCATCTAACACTATAATTATAAAGGATATTTGATTGTAATAAATATGTATATTAGAACCAATTAACTTATAATTACTTTGCTCGTTGCCATATTTATTATATTTCGTATTACATTAGTCTATGGTATTACCACAGATATTGTAATACTAGTAGTATTACTATCATTGAACGTCCAACGACAACGATCCACGTAACTAATATATTAGTAACGAAAAAATTTTATAATAATTTTAAATAGTTTAACGTTATATTATGATGGCAATATATAGTCGTTGTGAACACCGCTAGTCCTGTCTAGGTGGCTTAATTCAAAGCCGTCCGTAAGGAACGAGAATATACACACAGCGCGTGTGAAGGAAAGGGAAACTTGAATTTGTTCGTAATCGACGAAACTAGCGCCGCCAATAGATTCCTATGAATTGTAACAATTATGAGACATTATGACATTAAAGAAGTACAAAGGTGAATCAATAACGGAAAGTACTAAGATTTTTTTGAGACAAAATTGTGTAAGAATATCTTCCTACAACTACAAGTAATATTTTTTTTGTAATTGCTAATAAAACAAGTTATGTCAATAATAACAATTTTCTTTACTTGTACGAAGATAAGATAAGAAACAATTTATTGACCACAACACATTACACATAGAACAAAACAGAGAAAACAAGGTACAGAGACAAAGAGTTGCGGCCAACAAGGCTCAGCCTCAGCATATGCTGCAACTGCCACACACAGCAGCTGCAGCGCTGATTTTCAGGCTGGACATTGGGTGACGCCTTTGCATTGAAAAAAAATATTATAAAAGATTGACATGCAATATATACAAGTAAAAAGAAAATGAAAAATTACAAATACAATACAAAGAAATAATAACACAGAGATACATACATAATCAATTTTAAAACATATTATATATACAGATAACATGTCAATAAATTCTTGATACTTACATTTCTCTATGGATTCAACATGGTACTTTTTTTTAAATGTCTGAAAATCGCCACAATTAATACAAATTCGCCAGTCGCTAGTTACGACGATGTGTCACCTCTGTGTCGATTTATATTTTACCCTAACATAAAAAGAACAATAGAATCATATTTTGTTCAAGTGCATTATTTATCCTTTATTAGTCCACTCTCATAATGCTATCCCTAAAATATTATCTCGAGTTCAATATCTGCGAGATTTATGAATATACAGGACGAAGCCTCCGCCACTCGGCAGATAATTCAAAATCAGATAGGACACTCGACTCAACTCCGTAATTGCTGGGGTGCGATTTAGTGCCGCCCCTTGACACAATGCAATAAATATCAGTGTGTGAACTATCTCTCTTTAGGGCTACAGCACACACGCTACTTTTGACATCGGCGATTTTCGATGCTTCATCGCGATTTTGCGACTTCCTGCTTTTAGATGCTTACCATTTTTACCGTGGGAGAGCCAAGCTTCGGCATTAATGGGCCGGCTCGACCGGAGTGATACCACGGCCTCACAGAAAACCAGCGTGAAGCAGCTCTGTGCTGTTTTTCGCTGCGTGAGTGAGGGTACCGGAGGCTCAATCCGGGGAATAGGGGGTTTTAGGTTGGCAGCGCACTTGTGACACCACTGGTGTCGCGGGTGTCCATGGGCGGCGGCAATTGCTTATGCGGTGATCCGTCTGTTCGTCTGCCTACCTATTACATAAATAAAAAAAAATAAAAAATGTAACGTAACGTGTAAATGTAACGTGTGAACGTAAACAACCTGAGTACCTACCTGACAGTATCGTGACACAAAGATATTGGAATGAGAATACAAATTTTAGTCCGAGAAATGGGTAGACACCTAGCAAAAGCTATGTACAGATATTTTTCCGATCAAAATAATCCGATTGAATTACATTTTCCCGTAGTAAAATGAAACTGTATTACTTAGGGATAACGACGCTTTCTTCTGGTAAAAAGATCGGTCCAGCAGTTTTTTTATTTGTTTGTTATGTGATAGGTGGCAGACAGATCGCTTGATGGTAAACGAGTGCCGGGGCCTATAGGCACCCGCGACACCAGTGGTCACAATTGCGCTGCCATCCTTTAAACCACTCTTTCCCCCGGATTGGGCCTCCGGTACCCTCACGCAGCGAAACACAGCACAGTGCTGCTTCACGCCAGTTTTTTGTGAGACCGTGGTATGACTACGGTCGAACCGGCCCATTCATGTGTAAAATATGTAATTTTTCTTTTTTTACACCTGCTTCAGCGAACATGCTTGATGCGCTGCAAAATCTGGGAAAGCCCATTAACATCCTGAAGGCATTGTTATATTGCACGCGGAGTGCATTGTAAGTTTTTTGCGTATAGTTGCACCACAGGTTGCAGGTGTAAAAGGTTTGGCAGTACGCCTTAAAAAGGGTATATAATATTTTACAGAAGTATAGATGTGCGAAGGACTTTCTTCGCGATTTACGTAAAATCCTAGGTATAGCAACTGCCCACGAGTCGAGTAAGTTTTGGTCATGATGGAACAGATGCACCCAAATAGCTGAATTTCACTATTTATTAAAGAAAGTTTGCTTCCTTCCTCGTTTTCACTGTGGCGGCGACAAATCATTCGTATTAGGTCAACCGAAAAACCGATGATTTTTTATAGAAGATAGCTTCTCATCCTTCCTTCACACTTCATAAGTTTCTTTGTGACATAATTGATAATACTCCCACGGATGTGCCAGTAATTTTACGCTGAAATAAATTAATATCGATTCTTGAATGATAAAAATTGTGATAAATCTAGAGGTTCGTTACTTACATATTTTATTTGGGCACATGATTTTCGTTTGCGACTTTAATAGGGTGAGGTAGAAGAATCATGTCTCTGAATAGATTAACAGGATTCAGGGTTTTTTGAAATTCTTTTCCATCCATATTTTTGCAAAAAGAGCCTACACCGAAGATATGCCTAGCCCTGATCTCGGGGTTCGTTTTTAAAATTTCCGAACATAGCTCGGGTTTGTGATCATCTGATCACTAATCCGCATTAGGCAACCATGGTAATTACGCCTAATCCCATCATGACGGAGGCCTTTGCCCAGCAGTGGGACAGAACATAGGCTGATACTTTTTATGAGTACTAGTGGCCCGCCCTCACTTTGCTTCGGCACACTTCACTTTATACCAATAGATGGCGCCAGGTGTCGATTACTTCGCGTAAGCGTTTCGTGTTTTCGGATTACCTATAAGCGTTGCCGCTGTCTGTAGAATATACTTCTTTATAAATAGTATTAATATAACTTGCGCGTGTAAACATGACATATAGTCGCATAATACTGGCTGCACCGATATTACCAGCCGACACCGGATATTGCGGCCGCACAACACCCGGCAAGCTTCGCGTTACAGGGGTATTCTCTTTGTAAGCGGACTGCATGCCGTGCATAGCTACGAATTAATATGTGATGTCAACACTATCAACTGACGGGGACTCCGAAAACTGGAGGAGATGTGGGATTCAGCTGTATTGAATGATTAAATAATTTCACAACATCACATACACTGATCTGACTCCGAGATAGGAGCTCAAGCACCTGTTTACGGAGTTTATCAGAATCTGCAGTGGATAACAACCATATAATATAATTTAATACTTTTCTTTTGTACACACATACTTATAGTACATAGAAAACGCCCAGACCAATATGAACAGATGTGTTCAATGATTTATCCGTCTGCTTTCGGATAATTCGATAATTAAAAGCCGGTAGGTACAACATCTCTATTCCTGGCTATTCTCTTTGTAAGCACACTGCATGCTTCTCATAGCTACATATTAACATGTAGTGACAACACTTTCATCTTACGGGAACTCGGAAAACTGGAGCATATGTGGGGTTCAGTTATATTGAATGGTTTACCTACTTGCTGTTGATTGATTAAATTATCCGAAAGCAGACGAACTGCTTTCAGATAATTTAATCAATCAACAGCAAGTAGGTACATCTCTAATGCTGGCTCTCTGTAAGTTCACTGGCTGCCACTCATAGTTATATATTAATATATAGTGACAACACTATCATCTGACGGGGTTTCTGAAAACTGGAGCATATGTGGGTTCCATTGTATTGAATGATTTATTCGTCTGCTTTTGGATAATTTAACCAGTCAACAGCAAGTAGGTAGGTAGTGTAGGTACATCTCTAATGATGGCTATTCTCTTTGTAAGTACATTGCATGCCACTACATGCATATAGACCCAGCGGCAGGAAAATCGAGCCATTAGGTTTTTCTTCATATAAACGTGCTCGCTTTAACGTCTCATAATATGTGAAAATATTTGCGTCGCTCTTATGAATTTTCAATGAATAGGCCAAACGCCCAATAAATAAAATCATATGTTCGAAAGTTGGAAAAAAAGGCAAAGTTTTCTTAAAAAGGAAGAACCATGAGTCTAAAGTCATGTCCAATATACGTTACATGGGGCGTAGAGTTCGCTTCATTGTTTACATTTTTCGAAAAATGTATAACTTTTGTTTGTATCTGTAATGTGAGTTTATTTATAGGGCGTTTGTCCTCTTTACTGGCGTAAAACTCATACGAAGACACACAAATAGTTTCTCATACATGAGACGTTAAAGCGCGTTTTTATGAAAAAAGTCCAGTGGCCCGATTGCCTTGCCGCTAAATGTATTTCAAAAAAAAAAAATTCAAAAAAAAATTTCAAAATGTTTATTTCATGAAAGCACTTACAATTATCGAGTTACATTAGTTATTGCACTATTACATTAGTTGTTTGGAACACTATCAACTGACAACTCCGAAAACCGGAGTTGAGTTGTGAGTTTCAACGATATTTAATGATTATCGTCTGCTTGTAAATAATTCGATCAATCAACAGCCTTTATCGTCTCTATACTAGGTTTCCCTCATCGAGTCCATAGAATTACTGCTGTTAGTACCAGTCCTCCAAGAGATGATTACGATGGAATTTAAACATTCTTTTAAATAGTAATCGTCTTCAAACTTAAATATCTTAATAAAAACACTTACTTGTATCTCATGAAATGATAACTTCAGGGGAACTGGAAACTGGATCTGGAAAGAAAAAACCTGTGATGAGGAATTATTTTTGACCGTGGGAGAGCTAGGCTTCGGCATGAATGGGCCGGCTCGACCGGAAAGACACCACGGCCTCACACAAAACCGGCATGAAGCAAGACTGTGCGGCGTTTTGCTGCGTGACTGAGGGTACCGGAGGCTCAATCCGGGGGAAAGGGGGGTTTAAAGGTTAGGCAGCGCACTTGTGACTCTAATGATGTCACGGGTGTCCATGGGCGGCGGCAATAGTGATTGCCGCCGCCCATGGACACCATGGACTGATGGTAAGTGTACCATCAGGTGATCCGTCTGCTCGTCTGCCACCTATGACATAAAAAAAACTATTCAATAAAATTAAGATGGAATACAAATCTTTGACGACCCGTTTAGATCAGTGGGTAGTGAACGCTGCCTTTGGTGCAAGGGTTGCGGATTCGATCCCCGCAAAGTACAAACATTTGTGTGCATGAGCATGTTTGGTGTTTTTTTTTATTCTTTTATTTTAAATTAAGGACTTTTGTCTAACAGAGACATGTCAGTCCTATTGAACCTTATTCTAAATAATACAAAATAAAATTTAGCAGTAAAGCAATATGTAATTGATAAATAATCATGTTTGTGAGAGGGACAAATAAACATTTTTTTACTTTTACTTTTTTTTTTTTTATAATAGAGGTGGCAGACGAGCAGACGATGATCACCTGATGGTAAGCAATACTTTTACTTTAAAGCAATAGTAGGTAATTGAAGAAATAAAAGTCAGCGACTGTTCACCATCTCACACACTCTACCGGCCGACTCGGAGGCAGGTTCACCCAGAATACTTTAGAAAATACCTACGTCCAAACGATCCAAATGTAGTGCTGACATAAGATCATGTCGCTGATTCTCATATCTGACACATTCCGTCAACAAATGTTGAACGTCTTCTATGGTTCCACATGTATCACAATTAGGTGAATCAACTTTTTTCATTAGATATCCAAACTTATTCGACGGAAAGTGTCCTGATCTTAATCTATGTAAAGTTATAATAATGTGCCTAGTATATTAGCCGTGTGGTCCCCGGCAGAGTAGAATATGCCACCCTCACTCTTACCGAGGTGTCGTAAAAGGCGACTAAGGTAAAGCTGCTGGCATAATCATCAGCACCCAGAGAAGGAAAACTCTGCATTCATATCAAAACCCTCGCCAACCCGTCTGCCAAGCGTGGTGAGTATGGCAATTACCCCTCATGTGATTGAGGGAGGCCCGTGCCCCAGCAGTGGGGACTTAAATGGGCTGATGATGATGATGATATTTACTATTACTTTTGGACCGTTCATCAAAGTACTCTTTCCAGTCCCTGTAGCACAGACTGCGGTATCCTTGGAGCACTTCTGTGTAGGATGGAATGATATTATATTCCACTCCATCTGTGATTGCTAGTCTTGCCAATCGGTCAGCCTCTTCGTTTCCACTTACACCAATATGTGATGGAACCTACTGAAGTCTAAGCCGTACGTCCGTATTATTTAGCTCGTGGAGCTTTGCAAGTATGTTGTAAGCTATCGATACCCCTTTGAGCCCAGAGGCCGTTCAAGCACTTTTGCTGTCTGTAAGAATTACAATTTTATTTAACTTTGAAGCTGTAGCATAGAGAACTGCTTCATAAATTGCAATTAGTTCCAAACTCATTATATATAAATTTGTCTTTATTTTAAAATATTATCTTTTTATGATAGGGACTAAAGAGGGCAGCGCCTTTTCCTTCACTTGACAAAGACCCGTGTAAATTTTAATCCACCCCTTATATGTTTTATTCAGTTCGTCAATTGTATCGTGCTTTGCTAAGTTCAGATACAATAGACGAACTATGAAGTAGGTAGTTTGCGCAATCACCTTAAACACCTAAATTAGGCCGTGCTTAGTAAGTACTTTTATAGTTAGCAATACCTAAGTAATTATGAGTTATATTGGTTTTAAATGATTCATTCAATAAACAACCGTCTTGGACTTGAGATGTTTTACTGATACTTCCTGCTGCCTTCTACGCACCTTCGAAGTCCCCAAATTCAAGATCAAGACATCTTAACTAAATAAAACATGTTTGGTGTTAGTCTGAGTGTTTTCTATGTGTTATAAGTATGTATTTACAAAAGAAAAGTATTAAATGTATATATTTGTAATTCCGCTGTTGGTTCTGATATCCGTAACACAGGTGCTTGAGCTACCTATCTTGGAGTCAGATCAATGTATGTGATGCTATGAAATATTTAAATATATCTTTTCTTTTAAAACTTGAACGCTACCTATTCGTCTCGTATCGTCTGCGAACCGAGAAAAGGGAGAGCTGAATGCAGGTACCCAGAGCACTTCCAACGACGGAGGTGTTCGCAACAAAGTAGTTAAGCTGCCAGCAGTAGTCAAAGAGAGGCAGGGGGTGCTTAAGCAGCGTAAATTTCTTTGCGACTGCATGACGCGAACGCACCACTCGACTTTTAGTACATTTGTACGTTGTGAAACTGTGAGTATAAGCCACAAGTTGTGTTACTCCAATCTGCCTTTTTTACCTGACTACAGCAAAGCCAAAAAGGAAGGGTTATGAATTTAATAGTATATTTATGTAAGTATAAAGATAAAAGAAAATAAAAATCTTTATTCAATTTAGGTCCATACAGAACACTTACGAATGTTAATATAGGTACACAAATTATCATCTACCGCTGGTTCGGAATGTCGATTTCTACTGAGACACCAGCTAAAACTCAGTAGTTACAAACATTGATGATGTTACGTTTCAGAAAAGAAAAAAAAATACAATTATCAAAATTAACAGAGTACCATGAACACAGACTATGAATAACAACTCACAAGACTAATCGATTAACATGACCAAGAATCCTTATCATACAAATAGTCTTGGACACTATAGTAACCTTTCTTCATTCGGCAGGTTTTAATATGAGACTTAAACTTATCCAGTGATAGGATAATGGCATTTTGTGGGAGCTTATTTAATACATTAATACTTAAGGTTATCATCACCTAGTGTAAGTGTTATTTATTTAATACATTAATACTTAAAGTTATCATCACCTAGTGTTAGTGTTATTTAATACATTAATACTTAAGGTTATCATCACCTAGTGTTAGTGTTATTTAATACATTAATACTTAAGGTTATCAATTTGTATTAATTGTGACGAAATATAGGATATTGTTGCAAAAAACGGGCAGTGAGATTCTAAAAAAAAGTATTTGTTATTTTTCAAGATATATCTGGCACAAAATATCTCTTTAGAAGTAACAAAATTTTTGAGAATTGCTAGAAGTGGCCACGTTAGGCGGAAATCAAAAATTAAGTTACATGTAGGGGGATAATTTGTGCCAGATATATCTTGAAAAATCACATACTTTTTTTTTGAATCTCATTGCCCATTTTTTGCAACAATATCCTATAATTTACAATTGAAACAAATCGATAGGCGGCGCTAGTGAGATTACGGTATCGCCTTAAGCCAACAAAGGAATTACTTAATTAGTATGGAAATATGTTTGTATGTTCCAAGATTCTGTTTCAAATACCCAGCTGATTTTGATGAATGAGGTATCAATCGATTCCTTATTACTATCCCGGTGACTTAGGCTTATATTTTATTTAAAAATAATAGCATAGGGTGCTATACGAAAAAACCGATGGATTGGTAATTTCTTTAATTTGTTTTTTAAGGTTCCGTACCTCAAAAGGAAAAAACGGAACCCTTATAGGATCACTTTGTTGTCCGTCTGTCCGTCCGTCCGTCTGTCAAGAGCCTTTTTCTCAGGAACGCGTAGAGGTATGAAGCTGAAATTTATATCAATTACTCAGGTCTACTGTCCCTTGAAGCTGTGAAAAAATCAAACTTCTAAGCCAACGCAATCAAAAGATACAGCCGTTTATGCCGCAAATTTTCGACACTTGCAAGGGAATCAAAACCTACAGGGTGCTTCCCGTGAACTCAGAATCTTGAAATTTGGTACGAAGCAACGTCTTATAGCATAGATAAAGGAAAAATTACGAAAACCATAAATTTTTAGTTACATCACATAATATATATTTTTTTAATAATTTTAAACTTACTACCCATTTCCTCATAAACGCGTAGAGGTATTAAATTGAAATTCATACCAAATACTCAGGTCTATAATACCTTTAAGCTATAACAAAATCAAACTTCTATGTCAACGCAATCAAAAGAAACAGCAATTTAAGCTGCATATTTTGAAACTCGCAAGTACTCGCAAGGGAATCAAAACCTAAAGGGTACTTCCAGTCGACCTAGAATCTTGAAATTTGGCATGAAGCAACGTTTTATAGCACACATAAAGGAAAAATTCCGAAAACCTTAAATTTTTAGTTACATAACAAAATATATATTTTTTAATAAATATAAACTTATTACTTTTTTCCTCATGAACGCGTAGAGCTATCAAGTTGAAATTCATATCAAATACTTAGATCTAATTGCCCTTGCAGGTTTGTACGGAACCCTCGGTGCGCGAGTCCGACTCGCACTTGGCCGGTTTTTTTTTATGACAGGTGGCAGACGAGCAGACAGATCTCTTGATGGTAACCGATTGCTGCCGCCTATTGAAAGCCTAAGTGCACTGGCAACCTTTTCCTCTTCTCCCCAAATTGTCTCTCTCTTTCTCTTCATACGGTCCCTCACTGCTGAGGATCGTGCCTCCGTTTAATTCCGTCAACCAGTTGTCTCCATCAGTCCCTCCAAATTGCTCCTTGACTTTTTAGGGAATACATTTCGTCGTCGTGTAACTCTACGTACCACACGTCAACCACACGTTGTGTTACACTAATCTGTCAAATTTATAAACCTTTGTAGTAATAATGTACACCACTCGCCCTCACTTCGTTTCGGGACATTAGTTCCGCTTCATACCAATAGATGGCGCTAAGTGTCGATTACATCGCGCAAGCGTTTGGATTACCTTCGGATTTTCGGATTACCTATTGATGCTGTAAAATGTATCTCTTTAAAATAGTCTAGATAAACAATTTTACGTGTCACTATTCTTTTTATTACCGATTTCAAAAAAGGAGGAGGTTCTATGTTCGACTGTATGGTACTTTTCAGAAAGTGTAATAATTTTTTCGGCCTGATTATACCTAGCTTCATCGGTTCCTTTCGTACGTTTGCGCAGTGGTCCGCATTCAGTGACTATGTGTATAGGGGTTTCATCCGCCTTGTTACGCATTCTGCTGATTCTCTTGTCGCTCAGTTCCAGTTCCAGTATCATTTGGATCCTGTTGAAGTGCTAGCTTGTGGCGACATGCCGTTTGTCACACGCAGCTCTGACCACTTCCACAGTAAAACCGCCATTAGTAGCTGATTGGTATGCAACGCAGATGTGTGTCGAGGGCTAATAGTTCATAAGCGACGGCAATAACGTAGATGTTTATAGGTCTCGGCCCGCCACTCCGGTCCAAATAGACGACAATTTTTTTTGTATTTTTTGTCGTATTTGTGTTAGTAATTATGGTTTTAGCGGCCTGGAAAGTTCAACCAAACTATTTATTGTGGTAGATACTCGTAATCTGTCAATCATCAATGAAGTCATTTTAGAAAGAGAGGGAAAAGCGACCGAAGTCGCATTTTTAAGTAACTTGACTTGTTGGGATGCAAATCTAGCGTTTATATACCTACCTACATACAATAAATTACCTACTCCTTGTTATATTATGTAAGAATTTGATAAGTCCATAATACTACTGGAATTGTTTTCTATATCGTGAAGATACTGCAATGTTTTTTTTTTGTTTATACTTAAGTATGGTCTTCGCAATGCATGTTAATAATTAACGTTGGAAACTGTTTTGGCTAATGAAATATTTAAGTTCAAAACTATTTGTTAAGTAATATAAAAGCTGCATGGTTATTTGAATTGATAAAATGAAAAAAATAAAAAAATATTTTTTTTTACGTAGGTACAGACGTCAACTCTACACCACAACGAGAAAACGGGATTAAAAAGCGCGGTCGAATAAGAAAATGTTGTTACAAAAAACTACGAACTAAAAAGTGTAAAATAACATTTTTAACACTTTAAATAACTTTTTATAACAGTATACTCGAGAAAAGGTGTTACCGAAGTCGGCGCCCAAGATTATCTTGTAATACTCCATTCAATTATTCAACAGGGATTAGGCTTGTGATCATCATCATCATCATCATCATCAGCGCATTTAAGTCCAAACTGCTGGGGCACGGGCCTCCCCCGTATTTGCCATACTCACCACGCTTGGCAGACGGGTTGGCGAGGGTTTTTATATAATAAATAAATAATAATAAATATTTCACAACATCACATACATTGATCTGACTCCGAGATAGGTAGCTCAAGCACCTGTGTTACGGATATCAGAATCAACAGTGGGATTACAAATATATACATATAATACTTTTCTTTTGTAAATACATACTTATAATTCATAGCAAACGCCCAGACCAATACAAACAAACATGGTCATGCACACAAATGTTTGTACTGTGCGGGGATCGAACCCGCAACCCTTGTATCAGAGGCAGCGTTCACTACCACTGTTCCAATTGGGTCGTCAAATATAAATGCAGAGTTTTCCTTCTCTGGGTGCTGATGATCATGCTAGCAGCTTTACCTTAGTCGCCTTTTACGACACCTCGGTAAGAGTGAGGGTGGCCTATTCTACTTTACCGGGCCCCTTAGCTTGTGATACTATGACAAAAATATGCATGAATACCAATCAAAGAAACTTATTTAGTTGGTACGAAAATTATACGAAATGCGCAACCATTTCTCATAAAGATTAATTTCAGTTTATACGAAACGTGCAACGGAAAAGGCCTCCATAATCAATGAATCATTCCTTCTTTTATTGCTAACCATCGATATTGATGCATTTTCTCATCTAACCTCCTGAGATTTATGCTTCCAACGTGACGAGCAGTTTCCTCGGCCCTTAATCAGCCTGCGTTGGTATTCCTTCTCTTCCGCTTAACACCAGGCCTTTTCGACAGTCTAGATCAGGGTTTCCCAAATTGAGGAGCGTGACGGCCGGTGAAACGAATCCTAATTTATTTCATGTGTGTACGTGTGTGTGCGTGTGTGAGTGTGCGTGTGCGTGTGCGTGTGCGTGTGCGTGTGCGTGTGTGTGTGTGTGTGTGTGTTTGTGTGTGTATCCGTTTGTTTGATTATTTATTTTTACGCGCAACGTCCTGTTGGTCTAGTGGTTTAAGTACCGAGCCGTGATCTTGGTCCTGGGTTCGATTCCCGGGTCGAGCAAAAAGTAAGTTTCGAATTTCGCATTAGGCAAGCGTGGTGATTAAGCCTAACCCCATTATAGTAGCGATGACTTGATTTCTATGATGGAGGCCTTTGCCCTGCAGTGGGACAGTATATAGGCTGATACTACTTTAGTTTTGCTCTTGGCTTCACAATCAACTCTAGAGTTGAGAAGAAACCTACGTTGGCAGGGCGTTCCACTCGTTGGCAGTGCGCATCACGATCACGATTTGATTTTTAACTTTGACGACTTGACGTCTGGCAGATTTGCCGATTCTTAAAAAATTAAGTGGAGATAACTGATGGGATGGAGACAGACAAAGGCTACTATGTGACAAATCGAATCCTACGCGAGCGAAGCTGGCGCGAATGGCGCATTTGGTCGCTACCGAATGCGGCATCAGGCCAGCTTAGAGGGTCACTACCCTACCTCGCAAAAAATCAAGGCTTCGATTCCGACCCTTGAGAAACATTCATGTAATAAATATTTATTTTCGTTCAATATCTGGGTGATATTGGGAGCCTACATATCTATGACATAGCAGACCAACTACTGGAGAGCCGCCTACGTTGGTACGGTCATGTCCTGCGAAAACCGGACAGCTACGTGGGAGATAAATGTCTGGCCATGGCACCACCGCCGGGTCCCGGCAGAAGGGGTAGACCTAAAAAGGTGTGGCATGACATCGTAAGGGATGACATGCATGCCAATAAATTGACTACTATGCATGCACTAGACCGCGCGAAGTGGAGGAGTCGAAGTAGGATAGTGGACCGAGGGTTCCGAAGCGACAGCTTGGGACGCAGCCGGGACAAAAAGCGAAGATAATGATGATGATGATGATATATGTATTTAAGTATTATATTTGTAATTCTTCTGTTGTCTGATATCCGTAACACAAGTGCTTAAACTACTTTGTACGGAATCAGGTCAATGTAGAAGTGTTAAATGGTTTGTTTTAATGGATTCCGAAACGTACAATGTTGAGAAGCGGCACCATAAGGGCATCGAAACCGGCGTGATGCAGCTCTGTTCTGCGTTTCGCTGCGTAAGAGAGAGTACTGGAGGCCCAATCCGGGGAAAAGGGGGGGTTTAAATGTTAGCACTTATGACTCCACTGGTGTCCATAAGGATTACCGTAAGAATACGCAGTAGTTTATTAATTTATATAGGTTTGAGAAGCCTTGGCCTAATAGCTACATAAATCAGGAGGCCTTTAGAATTTTCCCCAGTAGCTAAGGCGGTGAATAAATTCTGCGCTACTGCGGACAGGCTAAAGCGAGGTCTTTTGAATATTTAACTTCCTATTTTCGTTGTTCGAAAACCAAAGTCTACGCTATAACGCTGAAAAATATACGCTGTATGTCTTGTATGTCGACTATAATTAGTTTTGTACTTCTCGATAGAAAACCTTAAAAAAATCGTCACGTGCAAGTCGCACTCACCTACGAAGGGTTCCGTATCATTCTCTATCTAAACATTAATTTTAAATTGAATTTGTTGTTATTAGTGTAGTACTTAATTAATAAAAAGGATCCTAAATATTTATTTTACTAGCTTTTGTTCGCGCCTTTGCTCTCGTTAGAAAGAAACAAAAAGTAGCGTATATTACTTTCCTGTCACCACTTACATTACTATCTATTCCTTCTACTATCACCAGTTCTCTATAAAAAAAATATTAAAAAGACGGACAAACAGACGAACAGACAGACTCATTCACATCTAAACAAATTTTAAAGAAATACTCGCGAATGCTGCAGGCAGCGGCAATGCATATATGAAATCCGAAAACACGAAACACTTGCGCGATGTAATCGACACCTAGCGCCATCTATTAGTATAAAGTGGAACTGTCCGGAAACGAAGTGAGGGCTGGCCACTAGTTTACAATATTAAGTACGAATTTTCATATCGGTAGCAGAAATCACCTGCGCAAAATTTCAAGTGTCCAGCTAATTTATGGTTCATGAGATACAGCCCGCTAGCAGACAGCAAATTCATAGCAGAGTCCTTTATTCCCATTGGGTACAGAACCCTAAAAAGAAAAAACATTAACAAAACGATTAAATGTCCCCATGCCAACCCTGCCAGTTGATATCCGGGAGCATATTCAAAATCCCTCAGAGAGCTATCAAGTTTAAACTGTATTCAAAAGTACGGAGCTTACGTCCCGTTTATACGCTACCATTTAAAGGGTCAAAAGCCATTACTTGACGTGTTTTTCACTTCAGTTTAATAGCCAATGATATTTCACAGCGTCATGCCGTTTCAAGAGGAAAGTGCGTTTTTGATGGAAACTTTTAGCAGTTGACCATATAGGTTAGTTTCATCGGTGTTAAAATTGCAATGTTAATTAAATTTCAAACTTAATTTGCCGCTATGTAGATATAGTTCTACGCCGTGTGGTCCCGGCAGAGTAGAATAGGCCACCTCACTCTTACCGAGGTGTCGTAAAAGGCGACTAAGGTAAAGCTGCTGGCTGGATCATCAGCACCCAGAGAAGGAAAACTCTGCATTTATATCAAAACCCTCGCCAACCCGTCTGCCAAGCGTGGTGAGTATGGCAATTACCCCTTATGTGATTGAGGGAGGCCCGTGCCCCAGCAGTGGGGACTTAAATGGGCTGACGGCGGTGTAGATATAGTTCTTGCAATTTAAGACAACTGACGATTAGTCCTTTTTAAACAGGCCGGCAGCGCACTTGTTACTCCTTTGATGTTGCAGGTGTCCATGAGCGGCGCTAATCACTTATCATCTGGTGATACGTCTGCTCGTCTTCCCCCTTTATTCCTTAAAAGGAATAATAATAATAATAACTCGTGTTTATACATACGACTACTTAATTTGCCACCACCTGTTCGAGGCTGCAAAACTGTAGCCTCCTTTAAGATAAAACTCAAACAGCATCTTCTATGTGTACAGAAATCCTAAAAAGCGGCAGCCTATATTATTCTATTTAATTTAGTAAATTTGTAATGGTTTGCGTTTATTGCTGTGTTTAAAAATCTCCTTGTTTCTTTAATTCTTCTTGTCACACTAATCGTACTGTGCTACACCTCTGTTTTATGCATTGTTGTACATCCCAGCTATGTTAATTTTTATGCATAGTGCCTCTGTAACATACCCGTAGGTGCCCCTGAAAACCAGCGCGTCGGCATTATCAATGTCTTGGCATTATGCTAAGGGTCACCTTTTCGGCACAAACCATTATTTATATAGTTATATAAGATTAAAATGTAATTATTCATAAGTTTTTGTTTGCTGAATAAATATTTTCTATCTATCAATCTATCTACTATAGTAAACGCAAAAATTCATGGCAGATTTAATGAATTAATTATGAATGAAATATGATATCTCCCGCTACGATACTTTGGCTCAAGAATATCAGTTAATACTTCCCTATGAACCTACTGACCATTTTGAACAACTTAGGGCGGATTCGACTAACATGACAGTTATAAAAAGAATAACTATCTGGTAATTTACTCCGTTAACTTATTTTCGTAATAAACTATTTTTTTTTTATCCAAAGACGATATAGTATAGCTATACCATATCTCACGAGTAAATGAACGAATGACAGTATAAAGCGGCAAAAACCAATATCTATTGTTTTGTGCTTCATGGTAATGATGACACTGGAATATTTTTGTTAAGTAGGGTTATACAGGTAATGTCAAAAATCAAAAACAGCTGTGACAATGACAGCGTCATTTTGAATTCTCTATGACATTAGTTATTCTGTCAAAATTACTGAGAAAAAATTAAAAACTAAAAACGTAAGATTACGTCATCGGACGGCCAGCATTAAAATATGTCTTTGCTTAGCACATTATGGTTTTAACTTTACGAATGCCGAACCCATGACTGTAAACTGTCCAAAAAAAAAGACAACTTGTCAACGTTGAATGTATAAGGACGTTGACATGTTGAGCACTAGTTATTAGTTTACCTTGACAGTATACCTTTTTTTTATTAACACAATGATAAGCTAGTGAATATCGCTGTATTCAGCCGTCCGATGACGTCATTTGGCGCTTACGTCTATTTAGAATAAAAAGATTTCAATAATTATTTATGCTGAAAATGACAAATTTTGAAAAAGGAAAAAATATGGGGTCTTGTTAATTTTGTGTCTATTTTCATATAAAAAAAAAAACAATATGGACATGTAAAAATATAAATGTGTGTCCATATGGCGGTCTAACGATTTACCATTGGAATGGTGATGTTGCAGAAGGAGACTGCAGAGCGGGAAAGGGAGCGAGATCCGCTCTCACTCCGGCTTCGTCGCGGACGGGGCGGACGCGCCAGAAGAGGATCTCGTCACAACAACGCCCCCCTGTCTGGAGGGTCTCGGGTGGTAGGTGCGGGGGCACCGGCTGTCCCATAATGAGACACCACATGGGGAGAATGACACACTGCACGCGGGCGCGAAGTTTTAAAGTTAAGGAGTGGGTCCGATTATAGCACCCCCCCTGAGGCGACCTGCCTATTTGGTCTGGCAGACGTTGGCCGTAGGCGAGGGCAAACGGACTGTTGAGTCACCGTAGGCCTCGCCTATAAATCAACAGCGAGCGTCGGAGGGTTTTTAGTGGGTAAACCTCTGGGAGTCCCACACACCCCGTCAGGTCCCCCGACCTGACGAGAAGGTGCCTAATGCATTTTACCTTCGTAACCAAAAAAAAAAGGCGTTGACTGTTCAGATTGCAAATAGCATTAATAGGAGACGGCAGAAGAAGAAAATAAATGGAACAGCCATATTTTCTGACTTCGTAAAGTTAGTCACATTGTATCTTGATAAAGATTAATAAAAATCACTCATGCTCGTAATTCGCAACAACTAAAGCCGACCGCGCAACATAAAGCACGTTAACCGAGTACATTTTACAACCGTTTACCGGCTCTTAATCCTATCCGCGCTTGATGCTCGAATCTCTTTGTGGCACATCATGTGATGAATTACTCGTGTCCTCGCATAATGCGCGGTAATTGAGCCCTTCGCTGCCTTCCATTACGCCGAGTAGTCCCGTGTGTGCGATATTGTTTCGTCGAAATCGGAAAAATCGAGAGTCAGACAATTAGCGTTGCGAATTTTGAGGGGTTCGTAAACGAGCGTGTATGTTCAGCTTTTAAGGACAGGGATTTTGTAGGATTAATACATGACGTAGCGTTGTAAGCATGTTATGAAATGTATGGACTGCCCCTAAGTACAGTATCGAAACTGAAAATTTTAGGATTTTATTTTTATTTAGGACGTCATTATACAACATAATTTCCAAAAACTCAATCGACACTGGTATATGGTAGAAATACCAAAAGTCCGCACAAAGAGGTTTGAATCCTGCAAATCCATTCGTACTGTGAAAAAGTGGAATCAGCTGCCTGAGGAGGTGTTCCCTAGAGGCTACAATTTGGGGGTTTTCAAAGCGCGAGTGAATAGGTATCTTCTAGGTAATCGTGCTACATCTTAGAACATATAATCACTTACCATCAGGAGAAATATGGTCAAACGCTTAACTATCTACAATAAAAAAAAACAGTTTCAATAGTAGAGTATCGAAAATGGCAGTTTCGATTTTTCTTATTATTTGATGGCATTTCTCAGAAACGATTCCTAAATTCAATGCATAGGTATTATATTTTTGTTAATTAAAATAATTTTAGTATATTACTAATAGTTCCCGGCGAACTTCGTTCCGCCTACATTTTTTTAATTTCTCACCTTTTAGACCTTCCCTGGACTACGACAAACATTTTAGAACTACAATCAGCTCAATTGGTCCAACCGTTCTCGGGTAAAACGAGACTAACGAACATCAATTGATTTTTATTTATATAGATGTCAAATTAACTGCAGTTAGTTCAATTTCATCATCATTATCGTCAGCCCATTTAAGTCCCCACTGCTGGGGCACGGGCCTCCCTCAATCACATCAGGGGTAATTGCCATACTCATCACGCTTGGCAGACGGGTTGGCGAGGGTTTTGATATAAATGCAGAGTTTTCCTTCTCTGGGTGCTGATGATCATGCCAGCAGCTTTACCTTAGTCGCCTTTTACGACACCTCGGTAAGAGTGAGGGTGGCCTATTCTACTCTGCCGGGGACCACACGGCCTGTAATGTAAATTTTATACGCCAAATAAACATCAAAGTGCTCTCTTGTAAAGTGCCAGTTTTCCGTTTCGATACTATACTTAGAGACAGTCGATACTGCATGACAGCTTATTGGATACCTACCTTCTCAGCGCCTACCGAGTGGCAGATCGCAGGTATTTCTTAATCCGAAAAGCATCTGACGATTTTTCAAATCCATGTGCGTATTTCTACTAATTGCATTGCTAAATATCGTGAGAAAACTTGCACGTTGAGGATCTTTCCGCAAACTGTGCTCACAATTTGATATAAACGTGTCAGGTCAGAAGGCAGTACCTTCCTACGACCTACTTAATTACGACTATACTAATATCCTCCAACCGATTACGGCTACGGACTACAGGATATATTTTAGTGCTCAAGTGTGTGCGCAAACACAAATGCACTCTCTTTTCCCTTACCCTCATATTCCGATGGGACACCATCGTGACAAGACCGAAGAGGGATTGGGCGCAGGACCAACGGCTTAACGTGCTTTCCAAGGCACGGGGGTACAAGACCGCCGATTTTCAGACTATACTACACGCAGTCTCGCGGCAGACGGTCACCGAGTGCCACGAGGGTTTGGCTCGAGTATAAGAGTTACTTTCCTTTAACCCTACTAACCATTTTTTTTTTAATATGAGAGGTGGCAGACGAGCAGACGGATCACCTGATGGTAAGCAATTCCGCCGCCCATGGACACCCGCAACACCAGTGGAGTCACAAGTGCGCTGCCAACCTTTTCCCCTTCCCTCCCATTGGGCCTCCGGTAACCTCACTCACAAGGCGAAACACAGCGCAGGCGCTGCTTCACGCCGGTCTTCTGTGAGGCAGTGGTATCACTCCGATCGAGCCAGCCCGTTCATGCCTAAGCGTGGCTCTCCTACATTTAGAACGACTTAACTTACATGTGCCTATCAAATGATAGGTCATAATAAAAGATTATATTAATTAACTAAGTGCTCTATCGTCTATGCGTGTAGTATCATCATCATCAGCCCATTTAAGTCCCCACTGCTGGGGCACGGGCCTCCCTCAATCTCATGAGGGGTAATTGCCATACCACCACGCTTGGCAGACGGGTTGGCGAGGGTTTTGATATAAATGCAGAGTTTTCCTTCTCTGGGTGCTGATGATCATGCCAGCAGCTTTACCTTAGTCGCCTTTTACGACACTTCGGTAAGAGTGAGGGTGGCCTATTCTACTCTGCCGGGGACCACACGGCCTATACTTAGTAGCCTATATGTAGTATAAGGACCCTGAATCATGGTCCAAGCGAACCCGTGGCTGAGGAAACCATCTCGTTACGACCGAGAAACCTGTCGTATCCAAACAAAGGACGCTCAGCCTGTGTAATAGGAATGGGAGATAAAGATTTTTCATAATTGTAATAAATAAACTTCCCTTCATACTTTTCCAGGAAATAGTGTTGCCAGACGAGACGAAACTCCAAAAATTAAGTTATATTGGAAAAATCATCAGCAACCCACACTCGTCCACTGCTGGACATAGGTCTCCAGCCCACTGCCACTTCAGTTTGCTATTGTAAAAATAAAGATTATTTATTTTAAGGCGACGGGTAGGGTGCGCTAGCGACGACAATCGAAATGCGAGAAACCTGTCGCATCCAAACAAAGGACGCTCAGCCTGTGTAATAGGAATGGGAGATAAAGATTCGGATATTGAGTTTCATTGTATGTCACGCTCAGATAATAGAAGTCGCCACTCGTAGTAATCCCGATAAACCGATAGCACGCTATCATAATACCTATTATTATCTTATCTGTCACCCCGAGTTCAAGTAAGTACTTGAACGAGTATGTCAAGTGTAGCGTTTTGAGAGCCTCTTAGGGCGGATTCGAACGACATGGTAGTTATTATACATAACTAAAACGCGAGTGGTAATTTGATGCGTTACGTATTTTCTTATTATTTGGGCTGCCACTAAGAATTTCTTACCGAAAACTTAGGTACAAATTTTTGGCCGGACCCGGGGATCGAACCCGGGACCTCTTGCGCAGCCGTCGCTTTAAAGTGCGACCCACTAACCACTGCGCCACCGAGGCAGTCAAAGCCTCTTAGGGCGGATTCGACCGACATGGTAGTTATGAGACATAACTAACCGCGTGGTAATTTGGTGCGTTACTGTATTTTCTTATTATTTAATTATGTTCATCCAAAGTCAGTATATTTATTTATTTATTCTTTATGGCTCAAAAAATAAAGTACAATTGGCGGACTTAATGCTATACAGCATTCTCTACCAGTCAACCATTAGGCAATGCAGAAATATGTATGACGACTAAATAAATTTATATCCATAAACATACATGTGAGTAATATATAATATGACTAAATATACATAAATAATTATCTAAATATACATAAATATTAACTTATAAAAAAAAACATAAAAAAAAAACAAAAACGACTAATACCGGCTAACCTAAATTGTAAGCATTAAAGAGTATAGCTATATCTTGTTTTACGAATGAATGAACGAATGACTTTTCTTTTCTTTTTGGCTGCTACAGTGTTGCCTACGGCATACACATTTATAACTCTGCCAGTGTCGAGTGATTAAGGAGACACGTTTTTAAAATATACATTTGACCGTTGAAATGAGATTCTAATTGAGTTTTACACCATCTAAAACAAAACAAACGCATGACATTATAACCCGTCAAAAAACAATATGCATTGTTTTGTGGTTGATGATAATGTCACCGGTATATTCTTGTTAAGTAATGTCAAAAATCAAACCAGCTGTGACAATGACGACGCCATTTTGAATTCCCTTTGGTATATCGTGCACGTTTAGGATATTTTCTGAAACGTGTAACCATGATTCAGTTGGTCTGGATCCCCTGATAAGAGTTGCGAAGAGCAGATGGCAATCGCTTCATTGTAATTACCAGGAGCCCAATTCTCGTGCTCGTGACATTTGTTTTCATACGATATATATCACCAAAACATAGTTTTTTTGTATGGTTTTATCCGCCATGTTTTTTTCATATCGAAATCGCCAGAATTGGGGTCCAGACTCCCCAAATCAAGAATCATGGCTCAGCATATCCCGGGCGCTGTTTTTTTATGTGATAGGTGGCAGACGAGCAGACGGATCACCTGATGGTAAGCATTTGCCGCCGCCCATGGACACCCGCGACACCGCTGGAGTCATAAGTGCGCTGCCAACCTTTTAAACTCCCCTTTCCCCCGGATTGGGCATTCAGTACCCTCACTCACGCAGCGAAACACAGCACAGTGCTCACTCCGGTCAAGACGGCCCATTCATGCCGAAGGGTGGCTATCCCACGGTAAAAAAGGAGGTGGTAGAAGATCAGACGGATCATCTGATGTTAAGACATGTCAACGGAGTCAGAATTGCGCAACGAGGCTTTCAACTCGCTCTGACATCCCCAGTTGGGTTCAAAGCTGTCGCTTTGGAGCCCGGGGTACCCTTTGATTATGATCTAGGATTCGAGAAGTCTGAATTAAGCAAGTTATTAATCACAATTGACAATTGAATTGACTGACCGGATGGCGCAATTGGTAGTGACCCTGCCTCTTACGCCAAAGGTCGTGGGTTCGATCCCCACCCTGGACAAACCTTCGTGCGATGAACACTTGTGTTTGTTCAGTGTCTGGGTGTAATATATGTATTAAGGTATATATTAGTGTTCCTCTGTTGTCTGATATCTGTAACACAAGTGCTTGAGCTACTTAGTATGGAATCAGGTCAATGTATGAGATGTTGTGAGAATAATAATAATAATAACCTGAACACGTGTCGTATTGTTCGTAAGTTCCTGCAGGACGATGAAAATCATATGAACCCAATAACAGAAGCTGCGGCTCACTTGGCCTAGGTCCGTGAGTCCAGTATGAACACCAAAATGTTTTTGAGACAAAAAAATATTTACAAAAATAATAATAATAATAATTTGAACATTATTTTCGGAATGATTATTTAAATAAGAACGGCCATTTAAATTTTTAATGCCCCGAGGAGAGTAATTAAAACGTGACTCAGTTTAATTACGCAACCTGGAAAATTTATGTTAAGGTAGATCTCTACTAGGTTAGCCTTTATTCTTACTTTTCTTGTAAAGTAGATAACTTATTTTGAGCAAAATGTACCTGTGCGGATAAAGAATGGGATCAGAAATGGCGGCGCATCTATTCACTTCTCGCTCGCACACTATTTGCTTCTATACTCGCACCCCACGAGTGCGAGTATAGACGCAGATAGTGTGCGAGCGAGAAGTAAATATATGCGCCGCCATTTCTGATCCCATTCTTTATCCGCACAGGTTGTACTTATTTATTTAAAATTGGTACACAAACAGATTACTGAACATTATACAGACACAAATATTAACATTTCATTTTAACAACCAGCAATCCAAAATTAGCGTACACAACATGCTTAAAATTAGAGGTACACTTAAAAAAAAAACAAAAAAATCTAAATCTAAATTACATTTAAAATATTTAAGTAGGTAACTATTTATAAAGTAGGGTCGAGGGTTGTTCTTTTCTGAATAACTATGTAATGAATCACTTATATCGGCGAAAACTGCCATTGAAAATGTCAATACCTTTACCACTGCGAAATATTTGGTTGTTGTTATACTTGTATTAAAATACTTCAGGAGTTATGCACGAAATAATATCCAATATCAAGTTACCAATATTTTTATTTCGAAAACCACAGTACCACGTTAATACACACAGAGCTCCGTTTCATTCCATGAATCGTTCGATTCTGACACATTTTACTTTTTTTTTCTTATTTTTTTTAAAGTCTGGCCGATTGCAATTTACGTTCGGAAACCAAATCAAAACTATACACATTAGCTCATTATAAGTTTAAATGTTATATTTTTAATTTAACGGTTTGAAATATTAACAAAAATGCTTACAGTCGGCCATTCTGAATTAACGAAGTCCTCTCGTTAATTAATAATTTTAGTAATATTCTTTTACAGAAATTGAAATTAAAGGTACTTAACCTTAATTGATTGAAACTATTTACAAAATGTCACTACAGACAAATTTTATATAAACCAATAATAATCTATTGAAAATTATTACCACAGCCATAGTTTTATTTTTAATATTATACTATTTATGTTATTATTTCAGTTACACATGCATACATTTTTCTTAACAAATAATTTCATGTTATTGATGCTAATAATCTTACTACTTTTATATTCAGGCACAGATAGGATTTCTATTATGTTCGGCCATCTTTTACAATAATTGTTCCATCAATTAGTCTGTTCTGGGATGTACATATAACATTTGATGGAATAAAGAAAATTAATATACTAATCATTTACATCAAAAGGAGAAAAGGAAAAGGAAAAAAAATACATAAAACTATAAAAATACATAATTATGACTTATTTACCATAACTAATAAATTTAATCATTAAGGACATCAAATCATTACGTTTATACATAAGCGCTCAAATCCTTGGCTCAAGGCCTCCGTGCGCCATAAGATTTTATTCCAGCAAATTGAACATACTCATAATTGTCAAAAGACTCAATTGTATGTCAATTTTTCCAAATCAAGTTCATATCTTATGTATAATTAAATTTAACCAAAGTAAGACTTATTCCAGCAAATTAACATACTCATAGTTGTCAAAGACTCCATTGTATGTCAATTTTTCCATATCTTATTCAAATTATCATGCTTGAACACATCCATAAATCAGGTCACATTTTATTCTAATAAACTGGACATACTCAAAATCGTTAAAAGACTCCTTTGTACACCAGTTTTCCATATCCAGTTCACTTCTTATTTAAATAATTAATTAAGTACTTACAAACGTTTAAGGCCAGATAAAAGTCAACAGACCATCAAATATTGCTCGACGAACTAAAAGAAATATTTTAATTGTTAATACTAATTTATATTATCATGAAATTGAGGTGACTAGGTTATTAGTCTGTCAATTTTCACAAGACCACTGAAAAATCAGCCCTCAATCATCGGCACAATAACTCTTTCGAGAAATCCAATAATAACATCAACTTAAAATCTTGTTCTAATCTAATCAATCTGAATTAATACACAAAGTAGGATACCTATAAATAAACACGTATAGTGGCTGTCATTTAATTATCACTACTCTCCTCGGCATTCGCAACATCTACCTCTTCAGACTGAATTTCATCGTCATTCCTGTACGAAATAGTCTCTTTTTCATCTTCAGTTGAGCTCGCTGTATCCGAATCTACTAAACTTTCCCGAGTAAAGCTCAACCACGGATGAATTTTATCTAAAGCCACAACTGCCTCATACCTCCTATTATGTTTACGCGTTAAGAGGGTATCCTCAATAATAAACCTATCATTATCTAACACTTTTATTATTCTGTATGGACCTTGTAACTTAGGTAGTAGCTTCTTTGATTGCCCGTTATTATTCCCTATTTCTCTTTCAATTCTAACTAAGTCTCCCTCTTTGTATTTTCTTCCTACCTTCCTGTTTCTATCAAATCTTGCTTTTTGCTTGTCTTGATCCTCACTAATTTTATTACTAACAGCCTCCCTAATTGAATCCAAATTTTCTTGTGAGCCCTCTAATTCGTTTGGGTCAATCAGTGAAGTTACAATTCCCTCACTTTTAGCTCTTAACCGTGTACCAAATAACACTTCAGCTGGAGTTTTCCCGATACCTTTATTGATTGTAGTATTAAGACCCAATTGAATCTCTTCCAAGTGAGTGTCCCATTCATTTTCTTTACAATTGTGATTTTTCACCGCGAGCGAAGCCAATATGGTACGATTGTATCGTTCTACTTGGCCATTCGCTCGCGGTGTTGCTACCGCGTTTAAAATGTGTTTGATTCCGAGTTCATTGATATAATCTTTGAAAGTTTTACTTGTAAAGGAAGTGCCTCTGTCACTTATCAATCTGCTTGGTATTCCGAATAAACTAAAATATTGGTTTAAGACCTTGATGGTTGATTTTGATTTTGTGTTTTTAACTGCATGTAGAGTAATGTATTTAGTGTATGCTTCCACAATAACCAGTAAATAAGTATTACCTGCTTTACTCCTAACAAATGGGCCTAAATGGTCCATATGTATTGTATGAAAGGGTTTGTCTATCTTTGGTATTGGATGAAGCATACCTTGTCTTTTTCCTGCTGGCACTTTATGGTAACTACATTCTAAGCACGAATGAACGTACTTTCTAACGAACTTGTTCATCTTGGGGAACCAGTAAAGGGATTTTAACTTATCTAATGTCTTATCTACCCCGAAATGACCAATATCGTCATGACATTTCTTAAGCAACTGCCATCGAAAACCTTTTGGCACCAACCATTTTAATTGACCGCCGATAACCTTATACACCTTCCCACCTTTCAACTGATAATTTTGGTAAGTCTCATAAAGTTTAGGCGTTTCTGGGTCCTCTAATATACTTTTTATCCGCTGAACCTCTTCGTCTGCCCCTTGAATTGTCGTCAACCAGTCTTCGGACTCTACCGCTAAAGTATCGAATACAGGTTCGGGTTCGCTCGAGATGGGAATTGCATTCCTACTTAACGCGTCCACGTGACTCATGCGATTACCCGGCCTATATTCAATACTGCAGTCGTACTCCTGCAATTGAAGCCACCATCTACTTATACGTGGTATCATATCTCGTTTAGACAGAGTGGTACGTAATGCATTACAATCGGTCACTATCGTGAACCTAAGACCCAAAACGTACACTCTAAACCGTTGGAGAGAGACGCGATAACGGCCAAGGTCTCTAGCTCAAAAGAGTGGTACTTCTGCTCTTCCAAAGTAGTTTGTCTACTGTAATACGCAACCGCTCGCCACCTACCTTCATTATCCTCTTGAAGAAGCATTCCTGCTATACCTGTTTTACAAGCGTCGGTATGAATTTGTGTATTAGCTTTCACGTCATATAACGCCAAAATAGGTCTTTTAACTAGCTCAGATTTTAAGGTAGAAAATGATTTCTCTTGTTCGAATCCCCACTCCCATTTACTATCTTTTTTAAGTAATTTAGTCAGTGGATTAGCAATTATAGCGAAGTTTTTAACGAAACGCCGAAAAAAACTAGCCAGACCTACAAATTGGCGTACTTCATGCTGATTAGTGGGACGTTTATAATGTTCTACTGCTTCAGTCTTTTTTGTACCTGGCCGAACTCCTCTACTGCTTATCTCAAAACCGAGATAATTTATGTCTTTGAAAAAGAATGTACATTTTGACAGTTTTAATGTTAAACCCGCTGCCTTTATAAGTTCTAGCACATTCCTTAATCTTTACATCCCCTGAGATATGCTATGAATTGGAATTATAAGATCATCCATAAATGCAAGTACTTGGTCTTTAACGTCTTTAAGCAATTTATTCATAGTTTTTTGAAAAGTAGACGGCGCGTTGGCCAGACCAAATGGCATGACTTTGAAATGGTACTGGCCGTCAGGGGTGACGAAAGCTGTTTTATCTTGAGATGATTCAGATATAGGAATCTGATAATACCCGGATGCGAAATCTAACGTTATAAAATATTCAAAACCACCTAACTGATCAATTTGATCTTCGATCCTGGGTAGAGGGTGATGCTCTTTTACTGTTTTAGCATTCAAAGCGCGGTAATCCACGCAAAGTCTTTGATCACCCGTCTTTTTCTGTACCAAAATGATTGGACTTGCATAGGCAGAGTCAGATTCCGCAATAATACCAGAATCTAGCATTTCCTGTATCATCTCCTTAACCTTATTTCTCTCAGAATAAGCAAGTCTGTAAGGTCGATACACGATTGGCGTTGTATCTTTCAGGTTAATAGACATTTCTGTTAAATTGGTCAGTCCTAAATCAGATAAGCTGAATGAAAAACAATCCTTATATTCAATTAGTAACGCTTCTAATCTTGCCCTGTCATCACTACTTAAATCGTCCCCACACATAAGATTTTCCGTTATTTCATCTTCCTTACTACATTCAACTATTCTAACATTCAAACAATCCCCTTTTTCTATCACACACGCTCTAGATAATAACTGTCCCTTCTTAAATTTAACTTCTTGCGAATTTAAGTTAACTACCATAATATGACCCTTACTTTGCTTAATCGCATACATTCCAGGCATAATATAATAACTACTAGTACCTATATTTCGTAATGATTCCCTTACGTATACGTTAATGTCAGTTTTAGTGTTTACCTCTATTGGTATCATGTTAATAGATTGTAAAGTAATGTCGGTGTTTACCACTAAATTTATCTTTTGCTTATTTCTTTCGGAGTTCATCTCAAAATCAGGCAACTGTTGAAAAATTAAATGTTCATCTGTTTTGACTATAATAACTCCAGCATGCTCAGTAAATGTATGTCCCAATAAAACAGGATATTTCAATAATTCATCAGGCACTATCAAAACTTCTACCGATATTCTTACTGATTGTACTTTTATTTGAAGAACTACCTTACCAAGGGGTTCTATGATTGAATTACCGAATCCTTTTAGCGTTGGCAACTTGTCTGTGCTAAATGAAACATTCAAATCCTTGAAATCGCTAATTCGAATAAGAGTGCTTTGACTGCCTAGATCCACGTAACATGTCATTGGTTTGTCGTTAACAACAATGGGTAAAACGTACTTATTGTCTAAGCCACCCGTTAATTTAACTTCAGATACCAATTTATCTTTTTCCACTTGTTTATTAACATCTTGACTGTTCCTAGGAAGATGCCTACAATTTGCACTTATGTGTCCCAGCCTTTTACATATATTACACGTTAACAATGGTTTGCTGCACTTAAAAGACGGATGACCTACCTCATTGCAATTAAAACATCGCAAAGTATTCGATTTAGATGTATTATCGCTTGGACCATCAAGCCGCCTCCTAACAAATGGTTGACGATATGATTTATCTTTAGTATCTTCTATCTTAATTGATTTGAAATAAGCTAGTAACTCTTCTGGTTGAGAATAATTTGCTGCTTGAGCTCCTAAACGCATACCTTTGTCTTCTAACCCATATATCAGACAGTCTACTGCCCTCTTTCCTGTTACATCACATCGGTTTAGCAAGTTAATTTTATGGTAATAGTACGTCTCTAATGATTCGTTATGTCTAACCTTCCTATCTAGCATTTCATGTAACATTTGAGCATAGTTTTGAACGGTAGGAAATTGCTTAGTTAATAGCTTCTTCCATTCCGCCCAATTATGATTTAAAGAGTTTAACCCATGGTACCATACTTTGGCTAACCCTATCAATTTTGGCAACGCATAGTGAAGTAATTGTATTTCAGTCCAGTTATACATTGCTGCACATTCTTCTACTTTAGAAATCCACAAGTCAATAGTTTGCTCCTTATTTGCAGGATCGAATTCCGGTACTGTATTTGTTGACATACTAAAATGATTCTGAGTATGAGACGCCGATGAGGGTAGTGATTTTATTAAATCCATTACGTCGCTAATACTTAACTTATTGCTATTATCATTAGATTTACATGTCACGTGTGCATCGACTCTATTAGCACTACGCTTCGTTTTCTCACTCGTATAACTTTCATCACTATTAGAATAATATGAAGATTGACTCACAGTTTCATGCCGCTTCCGTTTTTGATGTGGTACACGGCTATTGCCGTAGTTGCCGGGCTTCCGTCGATCCTGACTGCATCGCTGCCGACGCCTTACTGTCCTTCTGGAACCACCAGACCGCGAACGCAACCGCGAACGCGATCGCGAAGGTCGCAAACGCGATGCTCGTGATTCTTTCGCGACATCTCGGCGCGAGTCAGCTCTGCGTCGCCTCCGGCGCCTCGGGCTCTCATCAGAGTCATCACGCCTCCGCCGCGGACGGCCTCTCGACCCTCCACGGCTTGCAGAACACGACTTCAAGCGCGAGGGTCGCGAGCGCCGCCCAGCAGAGCGACTCCTCCTGTGGCGCTTGTGAGGGCGTCGCGCAGGGCTGCGGCTGCGACTCATTAACGGCGGCGTCCCTCCATCATCTACCTCCGCCTTGCCATGAATACGTTCCGCACGACATTCAGACATATTTTATATCTGAAATCAGTTTGGGTGAGAAAATTACTGTTTGCCTCTATACAAACAGGATAAAAAAAACCCACTAAAATGATCCCCAAATATACCATCGATTATCAACACAACACTGCATTACACTAGAATAATCCGGATTTATTACATTTGCACCGATGATAGACTAGATTTTTATCGATTTCTCTGAAAATATCACTTATTTATGCATTTTTTTTTACACAAAAATATTAAATACATAAATAACTACAATTTAGCACTGCACTAAATAAAAATCATCAAACTATTTTTGAATTTACTTCCATGATGGACCAGATTTTCAAGGATTATTCTAGAATATACTGACTTTTTACTAAAATGAGGAAAAGAGAAAAAAAAAAGGAAAATTCAACTCACCTTTTCTTATTATTATCTGAATTTATTTGTTACCTGTCCGTTCCGTTTCAAATTCAATTATTCCACAATTGGACAACACAACAAGTGGGTAGTACAAGTGGACGTGATTAGAATATTGAGTAATATTCCTGTTGCATCCCACTTCTGAAGTATTAAAATACTTCAGGAGTTATGCACGAAATAATATCCAATATCAAGTTACCAATATTTTTATTTCGAAAACCACAGTACCACGTTAATACACACAGAGCTCCGTTTCATTCCATGAATCGTTCGATTCTGACACATTTTACTTTTTTTTTCTTATTTTTTTTTAAAGTCTGGCCGATTGCAATTTACGTTCGGAAACCAAATCAAAACTATACACATTAGCTCATTATAAGTTTAAATGTTATATTTTTAATTTAACGGTTTGAAATATTAACAAAAATGCTTACACTTGTAACTATTGCAATTTTTCTTATTAAAATAACAACAATAGGTACGTAATAAAACAATAAAACATCAGGTCAGATTGAGATCAAAGGCTTGTTTGTTGCAACTTAAAATAACATCTTCAGAGTTTCCTTGATGTCTCTTTTTAGGGTACCGCAGCCAAAAAGCAAAAACCGGCACCCTGGAATTGACATGTCTGTCCTGTCAGTCGCAAAAATGATATGACAGACAAGCCGCCGCCGCCGCCAGGGGACCTGGTCTATTGACGTTGGTCGCTTTGAAAGAGAACGTCCCATGTTGGTTACGAGAAGTTATGGCAACCTACGTATGTATTCATTATACTCTCCTCACATAACTTGGTATGAAAACTCTCGCGTTTACTAATCAAAAACTCGCCAAGGCTCGTTCTAAAAAATCTCCCTCGTATTTTAATAACCCTATGTCTACCGTCACCTAAATACTACTACAAAGTTACCCTACTTCTTCAATGACGTAAGCAAAGGAATTCACTTGAACACAGCCTCAATTCCGCCGTAGGATTAAAATAGGAAATGGTTTTACCTAATTGGAGTCTCCTCACATAACTTGGTATGAAAACGCTAGAGAATGCTATTAAAAAACTCGCCAAGGTTCGTTCTAAAAAATCTCCCTCGTATTTTAATAACCCTTACTACTATGTCTACAGTCACCTAAACTACTGCTACAAATTTACCCTACTTCTTCAATGACTCAAGCAAAGGAATTCACTTGAACACAGCCTCAAACCGCCTTAGGATTAAACTAGGAAAGTGTTTTAACCTAATTGGAGTCTCTCCTCACATAACTTGGTATGAAAACGCTAGAGAATGCTATTAAAAAACTCGCCAAGGCTCGTTCTAAAAAATCTCCCTCGTATTTTAATAACCCTTACTACTATGTCTACAGTCACCTAAATTACTGCTACAAGTTTACCCTACTTTTACAATGACGCAGGCAAAGGAATTCACTTGAACATAGCCTCAATTCCGCCGTAGGATTAAACTAGGAAATAGTTTTAACCTAATTGGAGTCTCTCCTCACATAACTTGGTATGAAAACGCTTGAGAATGCTATTAAAAAACTCGCCAAGGCTCGTTCTAAAAAATCTCCCTCGTATTTTATTAACCCTTACTACTATGTCTACAGTCACCTACACTACTGCTACAAATTTACCCTACTTCTTCAATGACGCAAGCAAAGGAATTCACTTGAACACAGCCTCAAGCCGCCTTAGGAATTAAACTAGGAAAGTGTTTTAACCTAATTGGAGTAGTCTTGCGTTGGCTCGACGAGACTAAACTCGGGTGAAATAATTATCATCACGCCTGAATAGCATCCCCGCGAACAGCACCTGAGGGGAAATTCTCGTATACCCGACATTGAAGTCGAATGAAGAGATTTCATACATTCGCCCATACAAATCTCGAACTCGATTTCAATGTTGAGCGCTCGAGAATAGGCCCTCAGGGACCTTACCATGAGTTTGAAATGCTATCCTCGTTACCCAAAACTATTGCTCTGTCTCTTTCACATGCACCACAATGAAAGGGACAAAGTGATAGTTTTCGATAGCGAGAACAGATTTTCAAACTTATGGTAAGGGTACTGATCACTAACAGCACTTAAAAGTATTTTTGCCCAATGGTGAGCACTGAACTAAATCTTCGTAATACGATAACAAAAAAATAACTAGTGTGAAAAAGTCATCATCATCATGGGATAGGATCATAGTATAAATTTGAAAAAAAAAAAGTTTTTGCGTACAAAATGCGTCTGCAAATGCTGATCACTTTTACGTGGGATGGTGTTTTTTTTTTGTAAATTAGATCCTTGAGGGAGGAAATGTTTGTATTCATCAGTTTAATGCTTTCGAAAATATTCTAAGACTATTAAGAAGCACGATGTAAGTATACTTACATATTTAAAAGTGGAAAATCTCAGTGGAAATCGACATTCCGAACCAGCGTGCAACGGTAGATGATAATATGTGTACCTATTTTGACATTCATAAGTGTTCTGTATGGACCTACTTAAATTGAAAAAATAATCTTTTATCCCTTATCTTTTTACCCGACTACGGCGAAGCAAAAAGGAGGGTTATTATTTTGACCTGTATATATGTATGGTTGTTCATCTGTACCACCTACTGTAGCAAAACAGATTCATTATAATAATAAAATAAAATCGATGTGGCATACAACCACGGCGATACGGGATAATTTCACCACAGACAATTTTCTTGTTACGTACTTTTTAGAGCGTGTTTTTTTTGGTAGTTTGGTTTTAGTTTTTAAACTTTATTTTTATAAAACAATATCGTGTTAGTTACTCGAGAACGCCTGGACCGGTTTTCGATTGGTCTTGGTCCCTAAGAGCAGAAATAACTATTGCAATATCTAGAAAATTAATATAATTATCTAGAAAACAAGATCGCCGGTGGCCGTGGTTCCATTAAGGTGACGGGTAGCCCTAACTAGCGATACCAATCGATTTATATTGTTAGCTACTAAACCAGATCTGTTTTTAACAATTTCGGGGCAATCTCTCGGCAAACCCTTATCCTATTTATTAAATAACCATGCACAAATGTTTGGTCCGTTTTTGTACGCCAAAAATTGATTCACGCCAAAAGTGGCCTTTTGGCGGTAATTCAAATTTCAAGTACAAAGGCAGACCGAAAAATTAAGTATAAGTATTTAATAAACAGTATAAGTGTTTTCCGAGAGGTTATAATTCAGAAATCGTTTAAAACAGATCCGATTTAGTGGCTAAAAATCAAAATCGTTTGGCGTCGCTAGTGTGCCCTACCCGTTAACGAAATCGCCAAAATGTTTCGTTTCAAATATCGCTTCGCTGCCGTTAGTAGGGCAAACCGTCAAATAATGGCCAATCATTTATCGTATCATGATGATTTCGCGTTTGTACCGCTCCAAATTACTCTAAATCCCTTTACTGCGCCCCTAACGATAAAAATAAATTGTTAACTTGAAATATGTCGCCATTAAAAAATGAAAGAGCCCTTGCCTTTTGACTTAAATAAAAATTTATGTCAGCAAATTTAGAAAGAAACAAGCAAGCCGCTATAAAGTGGGAAAATATTAGCCGGAATGGGCGCAGGGAAATAATTACCCGCGTTATTTCATCCTGAATGTGGAGCAGAGGAAAAATAACCGACTGTGGCTGTAGTACATGGACTGTATTTTATCTGACGTAAATCGAATTACTGTCAAAAAATGTGTACACGGCGTTACGTGGAGTTACCCATATTAGACTTTGGACCTTAAGATCGAGATTACAAGTGCTATTTTTGCACTGCACTAGAGCTGACGCCGTCTGTAGGTACAACATTTGGTCTAAGGATCTTTCGGTGATCTTAACTGTAAGCAAGTTGTTCTTGCTGATATATTTTTTTAATTTATTGCAAAGAACCAACAAACAAGTTTGCAATAGGCTTAAGCTAATACAAGGATAATTGATTTAATTAATAATTGCAAACCCAACACCGATGGTTACTTTATTCTTAAATATCATTTAAAAAATCACCTTAGAGACCCGTATAATAAAATAATAAAGTAGCTAACAAAAAGTTAAAATAGGAATACGTGTGAAGTGCGTGCGTGTGATGTTTGAAAGTAAATAAATAAGTAAGTAATAAGCGCATATTTGTGTGCACTTGATGGAGCGTGTACCTATAAAAATGATTCGTAGTTCCCTTAAAAATTGGATCAAATGGATGCCGATATGTTAGGAAAACCACGCTTCAGCAAGACTGGCACACGACCGGAGTGATACCACGGCAAGAGCAGCGCCTGCACTGTTTCGCCGAGTGAGTGACGGTACCGAAACCCCTAATCCGGGTGACGGAAATGTAATGGTTGGCGGCGTACTTGTGACTCAACTGATGTTGCGGCTGTCCTTTGGCGGTGGCAATTGCTTACCATTGTATATCCGGTGATCAGTCTGCTCGTCAGCCATTGCCATCTATCACATAAAAGGAGTGATCCAGTCCACAGATTCAAATACCAAACAAGGTTATGTGCATGTACTGTTTTTGCCTACTATTTATTGCATAATGTTAACCTTGTGTTTTTGTGTGAGACAATAAACGATTTTCATTTATTTAAGTTAAGTATCAGCCTATATACTCTCCCACTGCAGGGCAAAGGCCTCCATCATAGAAATCAAGTTATCGCCGCTCTGATGGGATTAGACTTAATCACCACGCTTGCCAAATGCGGATTGGTGATTTAATTTATTTATTCATTTATTTATTAAGGTACACCAACGATTGTTACAAACTATACATATGTAATACTTCTAGCTAAATACTTATAAACTAATTGCACAATCAATTATAGGTATACACTGCATGCCACTATATTTGACTTTCTACTTATATTAATACTAATGTTATTATATTATTACCTACAGCATCTACATTACATAAAAACATAGCAATCACATGTTTTTTGTATGACGAAATCTTCCAAGCGTAATAGAGTGCACATCAACACAAACCGACTCATTGTGGTGATCACAAAACCCGAGCAATGTTCGAAAAATTCGAAACATATGTACTTAAAACTTAAAAGTCGTCATTAAATTTTAAAAGACCGTTTCTACACCTGATTGTAAGTATATAAGATATGCTTCCCTCAGCATTCTATACCGCATTTATCATGGGGAGTGCTCTGAATAACTGTTCGATCTACTCCCTGCGGCCAAATTCTTACATCGAACCACTCGCAAGCGATTGTCATTCCATTCTCATCATCTCGATGGATGGCGGTCTAATACTGTGCGTTTCTCCCGGAACTTTGTACCACGTACCTCAGTTCTGTGGAACGGTTTGGCTGCAGGAGTATTTCCGGACGGCTACGACTTAGGGATCTTCAAGAGAAGAGCGTACTCTTTTTTTAAAAAAAGGCCGGCAACACGTTAGCGATCTCTCTGATTTCGCAGATGTTCATGGGCGGCGATGATTACTTTCCATCAGGTGACTCGCTTGCTCGTTTGTCCGCCTCTAGCATAAAAAAAAGATATGCTTAGGTATTGCATAGGTACCTGGAAAAACTCGCCTTACACCTATCTTATCTGAAACTTTCCGTAAGTTATAAACAATATGCTCGCTGCCGAAAGCGTGCCAAGCGAGCGAGTTGCATCTCATCAGCTCACTTTGTGACGAAGTTACAACTTTGTCGCTGACGTAATTATACTAGCGTCGAAACTACCGCGCTCCTCCTTTTTCCACATTTTTATGTAGAATTTATTTGTTTAATTAATGTGTATGTTCCGAAGATTGTCTGGTAGAAATCGCTTTCAGCGATTAGACCGCCGAAATTGTACACAAAATTTCTGTAATGCCTAGTACTTAAGTTGTGTATTTTGTGCAATAAATTATATCTATCTATCTATCTATGCCTTCACTCGGAAAGGCAGTTGTGCTTTAAATTATTAAAATTATAAAAATATAACAATCATTTTTATAACTACATTGTGAGAGACTGGCATGGCGTCCGTACTAGGAAAATTACCGTTAATTTAAATTAGGAAACTAGATGTTTTTTTTAATTAGCCTATAAACTGTCCCACTGCAGGGCAAAGGCCTCCATTATAGAAATCAAGTTATCGCTACTATGATTGGATAAGGCTTAATCACCACGATTGGTGATCACAAACCCGAGCTATGCCCGAAAAATTCGTAACATACTTTTTGCTCGACCCGGGAATCAAATCCACGACCCTGAGATCACGGCCCGTTACTTAAACCACTAGACCAACAGGGCGTTAGAAGAAATATTGGAAAGTAAAAGTACCATTTGTTACCATGGCAATTTGCCGAATTAATCATCGAATTAATTATCATCAAATCACTGTTATAAAGTAAAGTCCTTGAGTGGAGACCGCGACTCGGTAAGCGTAGTGTTGGACGCCCTGCGACAAGATGGGATGATGATATTCGAAGGCTGGCTGGTGCGGGCTGGATGAGAGTGGCCGAAAATAGGTAGCATTGGCGTGCATTAGGGAAGACCTATGTCCACCAGTGGACGAGTGTCGGTTGCTGATGATGATGATAATGATGAAGTCACTGTTATGCCTTATTTACCTTTTTTTTAAACAAAATTGTATTTATTTAAATATTCTATTAATAATCCTCTACAAAAATTTAAAAGGTAGCACGGAAATGTTATCAAAGCAACACGTAATTACGAAGTAAAGTTTGGAGTTCAGAGTTCTTCGCAGGAAATTCCGCTGAGCCGATGAACCGTTAACTAACTCACTTGGCTCGCTTTTAATACTCGGTAAACTTGTTTATAAAGGATTATATTTTATAATATAGGTCTTTTTCTATGAAATTGCCCTTTTTTCCTAGACGCAATAAGATGTATTATATGACTCCTTTAGTAAACAAAAAGTCACCATATTATAAGTAATTTTATTTTGATATTAGACTATATTGTAACGTTTATATTAAATAGAGATCAGATATTATTGTATTTGTGATACACAAATAAATCATGAAAATGACCCATTTTTGATTAGCAGAACTGACGCTTTTATCAATAATAACTTTTTTATTAAAAAAAGATTTTTAGAACGAAGTAAAGGCGAAAAATGTTGTATGAAAAAAAAATTTTTTTTCTCTCATAGTTACATGATTTTTTTCCATTCTATGAAGCCTAAGTAAGTAGTTGTGTTTAGAATATCCGATAAATTACAAATATATATATCTACCCAAACACACACGAATGTTTGTCCAGGGAGGGAAACTAAACTACGACCATTGGCGAATGAGAAGGGGTCATCATTACCAAATGCGCCATTGGGCCAGTCATAAATTAACTCTATTTATGTCAATCAAATCTATTACAACTTCTTTTTCTTCATTAGCATGTATTTGCCCACTGCAGAGCATACGCTCCAATTTCTTTCCACTGTCTTCTGTCGTCGGTCTTCATGGACCACGCTGCACCAGCTTGAGCCTTAATGTCGTCGGACCGTCTGGCAGTTTGTCCGCCAACACTCCTCTTTTCTCTCCATTCAACGACTTCCTCGCGAAGACGAGGAAACTATTATCCACGTTCTCCGCATGCATAACGCTGCACCAATGTAGAAGCCGGCACCTGGGAGCACACATGATCTCGGCAGACGAGATCAAAAGCTCCCCCGTCAGCACCATTCTCGGGTTTATCTGAGACACACTCTCTCCCCATTTCTTTCAAATAACAACGAGTAAACACATCTGCCCATTTAAGTAATTATACAAACTTAAATACTCTACATAGTGATAATGATAAAGTAATACGCAATCGTCACAACAATACAAGGCATTGTCTGCCCTGCTGATTTTGTCTTTGAGCTAGTAAAACTAGAATGTTAAGAAACAGATTAGTAATTAATAATAATAATAATTCTCACAACATCTCATACGTTGACCTGATTCCGTACTAAGTAGCTTAAGCACTTGTGTTACAGATATCAGACAACAGAGGAACACAAATATATACTTAAATACATATATTACACCCAGACACCGAACAAACACAAGTGTTCATCGCACGAATGTTTGTCCAGGGTGGGGATCGAACCCACGACCTTTGGCGTAAGAGGCAGGGTCACTACCAATTGCGCCATCCGGTCAGTCAATTAGTATGTATGGCTTCAAAAAAATTTAATCAAAAACCAGATATATATAAAGGTAAATATTAAATTAATAAATAAATGAAATAAATATTTCACAACATCACATACATTGATCTGACTCCGAGATACCTATCTCGTAGCCCAAGCACCTGTGTTACGGATATCAGAATCAACAGTGGGGTTACAAATATACATATTCATATATTGTTCAAGATCTTGAACCATTTAAAAAGGTTTTTAATTAATTAATGTTCCTACAATATAAATTATTTTTTGAAAAATGAATAACTATTACAATTTATTGATTTTTTTTTTGTAATTTAATATTTTTTTATGAAAATATGGTAATTTGTAATTACTTTCAACTTATTGAATTTATGCAATAGTTTGACGGATTTCTGGTACACCATAATGGTACGACATGTTGAAACTATGTTACAATTATCTACCTATAATGTAAAGATGTCCGATCAAATCAATTATCTTTATCTACTTAAATGTGAATTTATGGTAAATGAAATTCGTTATGAAATTAATGGAATAAAAACAATTTCAACGCATGTTTAATTAGACCTACTTAAGACTAATTATTTCAGCCGCAAGCTTTCGCTCACTTAGAGTTTGCTACGGAGTTGAGACGAGTACCCAACTCGCGATCTCTCAGTAAACAGTGTGTTCGTATCATCAAATTATCAGACGAGGGGAAGAAAACAGGTATAAGGAAAATAACCTCAACTTATGTCTCATTATGCCAGTCTCAAGTTCTCGCAAGCTCGTTTTACTCCAAGTTGAGTCACTGAGCCGCCAACCGTGCGGCAGCTCTCATTAAACAATGTGCTCTTTAGTTTCTACTCGAATGTACTTGGACCTAATAACTTTATGTATATGCTGAGTAACCGTGGATTAATGTGTATACTGGTTAGAAAGAAACTAAACTTAGGGTTCAAAATAAGCTCCATTACAACAATATGCCTTTTTTTTATTAGTGCCTATTATAAAGAGAAAACTAAAACCCAACTACGACAAAAAACGTCGCTGAAAAAGTATAAAACAAGCCTTCGTTGTCAATTTATGCAATATTCACTATGTAGAGATAAAATTTCATGTTTGGAAATCCGCAGTCACACGTTGTCAAAGGGTAGTATATTTAACGTGTGACTACGCCTTTCCAAACATGAAATTTTATCTCTACATAGTGAATATTGCATAAATTGACAACGAAGGCTTGTTTTATACTTTTTCAGCGACGTTTTTTGTCGTAGTTGGGTTTTAGTTTTTTTACTTTTATTTTATTTGTACTATTTTGGTGTCCAAGTGCTAGTAATATATATATATATATATATATATATATATATATATATATATATATATATATATATTCAAAATGTACAAGTCAAGCGCTTTCAAATGATACCAAACACGGCATATTTATCATAACTTTATTTTTTTACTCTGTATGTTTTGTCCGCTAGAGGGCGCCACATTAGATTTTGTGAAACTTCATATAGCCTATAACCAGCGGACGATCAAGACGCTTATAATGATATGTCATTTGTCGAATTCTGATAAGTAGTTAAGAAGTTACGTGGAAACAGATGAACATACATACATACATACATACATACATAGCCTGTCAAAATCATAACCCTCCTTTTGCTTTGCCGTAGTCGGGTAAAAATAACACTTTTAAGAGAAAACTGAAGTTAATTCTTATTGACAAATGTTATTATAATTTGCACGAATTCTTCAGCGATAATTCATCAGCTATATAATAATAATTAATTCAAATTAAATTAAAATAAATACATTTAAATTAATATTATTCATCCATTTCACGTTCACGATGCACAGGAATATAATGTACAACATAATCGCTAAGCTCTGAAGCTCTTTCCGCTGCTCAAATATATATTTATTAATTTTTTATATTGCTTATTTACTGAGAAAAAAATTAAAAACTAGAAAACGTAAGATGACGTCATCGGACGGCAGAATGTAAAATATTTCTTTGCTTAGCACATTATAGTTTTAAATTTACGTAATGCCAAACTCATGACATGTAACTGTCAAAAAAAAAGACAACTTGTCAACGTTGAATGTATGAATGACGTTGACAATGTTGACACTAGTATTATTTACCTTTGACAGTAGTACCTTTTTTTATTAAAACAATGATAAGCAAAGGAATATCGCTGTATTCAGCCGTCCGATGACGTCATTTGGCGCTTACGTCTATTTAGAATAAAAAGAATTTCAATAATTATTTTATGCATGAAAATGGACAAATTTTGAAAAAAGAAAAAATATGGGTCTGTTCATTTTATGTCTCCTTTCATATAAAAAAACAATATGGACATGTTAAAAATATGAAATGTTGTCCATTGTAACACCTTAACTTCATTCATGAATGCAATTAACGTATTTGACTGACTTTCACCTATTACTTGACTGTAGATTCTAAAATTGATTTATGAAGGTTTATGGCTTAATTTGTGTTCTTTCGACTTTTGAAGGATTCTTACTTCCGCACTCAGAGACTTCAAATTAACTTTAATTTGTACTTAAGAAAAAATGTTGACACTTATTTCAATACGCTTAAAGACTTTCCATAATTAAGTAAGTGGTTTGTAAAGATAAGCTTATTTGACGTCTCTGAGTGCGGCAGTTTTGAAAAAAAAAACAAAATATGGACAAAGTAAGAAGTGAGCCAAAATTCCTTTGACAGTTTTGTGTGTTGTGAGATTGATGTGTAACTGTCCGTACGTAAGTTAGGTAATATGGTAATGATTATGAAGGCAATGAAAAAAATTTAACAGCTAAAAGTTATATTCAATCTAGAAGTTCATAAAGTGATCAAATATGTTTAGCCATTGATTAATATGGGCGGCGGCATCGCTTACCACCAGGTGATCCGTCTGCTCGTCTGCCACATAAAAGAAGAACTACTGAATATTTATACTTTTATACATCTTACTAATATCATAAAGAGGAAATATCTGCAATCTTATGTCGAATTGAATAGTGTTCCGTTTATAATTACCTAAGACATCTAAGTCTTAGGTATAAACTGTTAATTTCACTGAAAGTCGATTTCCATTTTTTAACCCCCGACGCAAAAACGACGGGGTGTTATAAGTTTGACGTGCCTGTGTGTCTGTCTATGGCATCGTAGCTCCCGTAGTAGTAACAAATTAACTAATTTTGATTTTTTTTTTGTTTGAAATATGAATAAGGGGGAAGCTATGTTGGACAAAAATCGATCCAAGATGGCCGCTGTCACCAAGATATGGATTAAATGTTTTAACACAACTCCCACAATGTGGATAGCATATAAAAGGGCTTGAGTAGCAGAATATATTTATTCTGACAAATTTCAAATCCAAGATGGCCGCCGTCGGGGGTTTTAAAATTTTCCTTCCTGCACATCGAGAGAGGTCTCATGTTACTAAACAGTGTCCACAGAGCACTCGACAAATTGTATCGACAATCACATTGACAACCAAATGGGGCGCAAACAGTTCCCTTGCTATACCTACAGCTATGCTGGCAGTGCAAGCTACATAGACTATGAGATAGGGTTGCCATCAACTAAGATTTTTTTTCATCACGAAATATACAAGTTATCAATTGAACTTATCTATACTATTAATGAAGAGATGTAGCATCACTGTGCATCTTCTATCGCATTTACAATGGGGAATGTTCCGATGAGCTTTTCGGCCTTATTCCAGCTGCAATTTTTCACCACCGCACATCACGTCAGAACGCCAAATCCCATCCACATCACCTGGATGGATTATTATCGACTACAGTGCGTTTCTCACGTCATTTCCTGCCACGCACAGAAAAACTGTGGATCCAGCTGTCATCCGTGGTGTTTCCGAACAGATACGACCTGGTGACCTTCAAAAAAAGGGTCAAGGTTCAAGTCGAGATTTTTTCGATTCGAGAGTCAATTTTATCTAAATAAAAGTCAATTCTTCTCACATCCCTAAGTAAGTCGACATGCTAGTCCAAACGGAATAAAATGTATGGAAACGACAGCTACGAACGCTTCTACCGCAAAGCGATACCTATCGTACATCTAATATAGTCCACAGAATTTCCATATTATAAAGATAATATAATATGTATTTTTGTTAAAGCATTTCTTTGCGCAAGATCTGTACGCAAGAGCTTGCACCTTTACTCGCAAAAATCAGATATTCATAGCTTTAACACGCGAAATAAACTCGCTTGCTGTCCTAAATCTAAGACTTCATAAAACTGGAAATTCATTTGTAGGATTGAGCATTAGAATGTTTAATAAGTTACCTCAAAATATCATTGATTTACCTGTACATAAGTTTAAGTTGCATGTAAAAAACTGCCTAATGCAGAAAGGTTACTATAAAGTAGATGATTATTTGAATGATAAGGATTCCTGGACATGTTGATCTCTTCGCCTGTCCTCTAATGTTATAATTCATTTCATGTTTCTTTGACGATTTATCTAAACGATATTGATTATAAGCATTGTATATCATACTGTCACTGTAATCATAATTTGTATAAGAATGAATATTGTAATTACCATATTATTTGAAAAGAGTAACTACAGAGTTTCTTGCTGATACTTCTCGGTAGAAATTGACATTCTGAATCAGCGGTAGATTACATAATATTTGACATTCATAAATGTTCTGTATGGACTTAAATTGAATAAAGACATTTATGATTTTGATTTTACATTTTTTTTTTTATTTTGAATCTACAATGAAAATACAGTTAGAAACCCATTAACATGTTTCCACGTCAGCGATTTTAGCAAGTTGAGCAATAATTAATTAATATTGAATGTTTATAAATTTTGGGGCAAACATGGCTCATGTTAATACATTTCCAGTGTAATGCTTAATCTAGAGTTCCCGGTGATTTTGCATCAAACATTAACATTATTTTACGTAGTGTTATGTGTTGGTAAATGAGTAGTTGATAGGTACAGACAGTCACACATCAGGTTAATACAATCTGTCAAAATTCCTCAATTGATCGCAAGTGCCCTCCCTCCCTTCCTCCGGATTGGGCCTACGGTACCCTCACTCATTTTCGCATTATATATTCCGAGTAAAGATTAAAAACCAAATGTCCATTAACAATAAAAGATAAAATGCAAAAAACAGATGGCCTCCAGAATATACTAGCGTAATAAAGAAATTTGAATGGTGGCGAATGACAATCGTCTGCTCTGAAAATCCGAACACAATAGTCCTGGGGGCATTCGGCCTGTTGTTGTATTCAGTAAATCTTCGTTTTGCAAGCGGGTGCCAATTGCAAAGCCTAAACGACAGCACAGCGGAGAATATGACGGCAAGATAACTCTCTTTTGAATCGACATAATGTTACTATCATCCCTTCATTCAGGTATCAACGTCTTAATTTCACGGTGAAAATTCTATTCCAGGCCAAGTTAAGTCAGCTGTTAATTACATGAGTGCGTGCACCAATTTTGACAGGGCAATAGTGTAAAATTGTGAAAAAAAAACATTAACTAACGCCTGCGGTATTTCCGGACAGATACGACCTGCAAATCTTAAAACAAAGAGCGTATTCCTTTTTAAAAGGTCGGCAGCGCACTTGTGACTCCTCTGGTGTTGCAGGTGTCCATGGGCGGCGGTAATCGATTACCATCAGGTGGTCCGTCTGCTCGTCTGCCCTCTAACCCATTAAAAAAAAACATCCGTTACCAACTATGTAATAGTTTCATGCCTCGATGGCGTAGTGGGTAGTGTGTCGCATTTTTAAACGACATCTGCGCAGCGCAGTAGGTCCCACGTTCACGGGTCAGACCAAAAAATAACCTTAGTTTTCAGTAAGAAATTCTTTAGTTAGCCCGGAGACTGGAAGTTGGCGGTCGTGTACCCCCGTGCCTCGGAAAGCACGTTGAGCCAGTCCTCTGCCCGATCCCTCTCCGGTAGTGTCACACTAGTGTCCCATCGGATTATGAGGGTAAGGGAAAAGAGACTGCACTTTTTTATGTAATAGGTGGCAGATGAGCAGACGGATCACCTGGTGGTAAGCGATTGCCGCCGCCCATTGACACCCTCGACAAAAGTGGAGTCATAAGTGGGCTGCCGACCTTTAAACCCTCTTTCCCCCGGATTCCGGTACCCTCACACACGCAGCGAAAGACAGCACAATGCTGCTTCACGCCGGTTTTCTGTGAAGCCGTGGTATCACTCCGGTATCGTATTCGCACACACAATTGAGCACTATAATATATCCTGCGTAAGTGGCTGACTGTCGAGATTAGCTACCTTAGCCTAAATCGGTTGGAGGATATTATATTAATAGTTACGTATACTTTGTAAAGAAAGTAGAAGATTGACAAGAGAATCACTCCTTTTTCTGATGAGATAACATGATTGTTCAGTTATAGTAACAGAAGTAAGCCACTTGGTTTGAAATCAAAAACGTATTTTAAGGCATTGGCAACTTCACTGTCATTTACTCCGCGACTGTGGCGGAGCAGCGATATTAAGCAAAACCCCCATTAGATTATTGAAATGGGAATTGAGTATTAATCCCATTAACGTTTGCAGATTGTATAGGGCTCAGGATTCGCCTGAGCTGCGGTTTAATTGGCTAAGCGATTATGTTGATGATGAACAGACCAATAAGATTTATTCTCGTCGACAGTAGATTTGCGGCGACAAGCATTCTTGGAATTTGTCAATTGTTAAATTTGTATTGGACAAGTCTGTTACGATGACGGGTAGGGCACAATAGCGACGCCAATCGATTTAATGTTTTAGTTACTAAACTGGATCTATTTTAAACTATTTCGGGGTTACAATCTCTCGGCAAACACTTATATTATTAAATAACCATGCATTTGTGCATGGTTATTTCCGTTTTTGTACGCGAAAAAATGATTCACGCCAAAAGTGGCCACTTTTGGCGGTAATCCAAAATTCGTGTGCAAAAGCCGATCAAACAGTATAACTATAAGTATTAAATAAATAGTATAAGTGTTTGCTGTTATAAGTGTAGCCGCTTGTGTGTTATAAGTGTAGCCGTGTGGTCTCCGGCAGAGTAGAATAGGCCACCCTCACTCTTACCGAGGTGTCGTAAAAGGCGACTAAGGTAAAGCTGCTGGCATGATCATCAGCACCTAGAGAAGGAAAACTCTGCATTTATATGAAAACCCTCGCCAACCCGTCTGCCAAGCGTGGTGAGTATGGCAATTACCCCTCATGTGATTGAGGGAGGCCCGTGCCCCAGCAGTGGGAACTTGAATGGGCTGATGATGATGATAAGTGTTTGCCGACAGTTTGTTACTCCGAAATTATTGAAAATAGACCCGGTTCATTAGCTAAAAATTAAAATCGATTGGCGTCGCTAGTGTGCTCTACCCGTCACCTTAAGGCCGGTGGCAAAGGAAAGTCTCTTTTTTTATTTTACGCCCCCTTCTCGATTGCGACCGGTGGTTATTGGCCCTGCGAAGGGGTGATACCCGAGTGGTAAACACTACTTTTAGAATGGAATATTTGTAAAGGGATTTTTTGTTTTTTTTTATGATATAGGTGGCAGGCGTCACCTAAAGGCCGTGTGGTCCACGGCAGAGTACCCTCACTCTTACCGAGGTGTCGTAAAAGGCGACTAAGGTAAAGCTGCTGGCATGATCATCAGCACCCAGAGAAGGAAAACTCTGCATTTATATCAAAACCCTCGCCAACCCGTCGGCCAAGCGTGGTGAGTATGGCAATTACCCCTCATGTGATTGAGGGAGGCCCGAGCCCCAGCAGTGGGGACTTAAATGGGCTGATGATGATAGGTGGCAGAAGATTTCTCTGATTTCGCGGATGGTAATGGGCGGCGATGATTGCTTTCCATCAGGTGACTCGCTTGCTCCATTGTCGCCTCTAGCATAAAAAAAAAAGAAGAGCCGACGTCTCACCTGATGGGAAGCGATTACCGTCGCCCATGGACACCCACACAACACCAGTATGTTTAACCGACTTCAAAAGAAAAGGAGGAGGTTCTCAATTCGACATGTATATTTTTATATACATTACGAATTTCAACTTATTGGCTGCCAAACATTTTTATGCTTGTTAGTCATCTATATTGCCAAATAAGGTTTATTCCCGCTGTCCACCCTCTGCTAGTCCACCCCGGGTGGAAAGTGAAACAATTTTTTAAAAATTCACTCTGTCCACCCCCTCTTTCAACCGAGAAGGGGTGGACAACGGCATTTGTTTGAATACTCGTTTCGATGTCCAACCGTGGTGGACTAGCAGAAGGTGGACAGCGGGAATAAACCCCAAATAAAATCGCATCCACCCGGATTCAGTAGCAACAAAACTTATAATGGCCGCCTTTTTTAACAGTGTAGGAAAAAAATATTTGGCCTATGGATTTGTCGATAAAATTGATCATGCCTTGACGAAAACCTATATGAACCTATATTGATCCTTAGACAATTATTGTATAAGATTTGATCGAATTCGGGAGACGAAAGCTTGGCCTGTGAATTCATTTTTTTATGACTTGTACCTACTATACCTACTTAGTACAGTCAGCTTCGAAAATATCTTCCAAAAATATCTGAGCAAAAGACAACTGTATTTTATTATACACCTAGTTTTTTTTTTTACATTATAGCGGACAAACGAGCAGACGGCACACCTGATGGAAAGTGATCACCGCCGCCCATGGACATCTGCAACACCTGAGGTATCACATATGCGTTGCCGGCTCTTAAGAAAGGAGTACACCCTTTTCTTGAAGGTAGTTGCATTTTCATTTGTTGTTCGAGAACAATATAAATTACAACGTACCAGAGCGACTGCCATATTAGTTATTAGTACCTACTAAATCAAAACAAAGTGTTACGTAAAAAGGATTTTTAGTCCAAGCTGCATCATCCATCGTCATCAGTGTTTAAGTTCACGCTGCAGTCATGTGTGCATTAAGTGAAAATGTAGTGTATGTGTATCCATATAATGTATCAAGACGGGAATTAACACGATATTTAGTATGTGAAACAACATTGTGTACTCACATATTTGCTCACACATATTGGCATATTGGCTCGACGTTTCAGCTACGTTACAGCAGCCGTGGTCACGAGCGGACTGAAGTCTGCGTAACTCAACACTATTCTAAATTAATACTCATTAATTCCATCTCACCAGGTTTTTCTGGCCCTAATCTCCATTATCTCGAAACAATACGTTTATTTACCCAGGTCCGTTTTACTGCCGACGAGTACTAGACCCTAAAACAAACCGGCTAATGTTAGTATTGTCACAGTTGGAATATATCCAGTAGACCGACATATTATGTGGAACGGAATGTAAGACGAGTAGAATGGAACATTGAACTTTTATTACTAGTAATAATTCACTGGAATAGAACGAAGAACAACTGATAGACGAGAACAAATGAGTTTGATGGGAATGCGAGACGATGGAAGACGAATTTTGCTTGCTCAGTGTTTTATAGAAATATAAAATCCTGTGTTTTTTACTACAGTCCCAAATTATATATGTAAAATTCATCGTCTTGAAAATGTATTATGGCGAAAATGTCGCTTACGTTGTATGGTAAGGTAAGGTGTTTAAACCCTTGCATCATGACATGATCCAGGCTTTAGCGAATCTTTTCAATTACAATAAAGCTAAATTGCTTTTTGTTTTTCGCAAACTTTAGCTAGGGTCACCAGCCCTAGCTAAAGTTGGCATCCTGTGGCTAGGGGTGTTAAAGAATACTGCCAAGGTTTTCCCGGCCTGCCGTAAGAGGCGACTAAACGGGCATTCGGAGTACGTGAGGGTACCCACTGCTGGGGAGTGGCTTGCTCAGCATACGACTCCGCGAGGGATGACATTACCGGGTGTCCTGGTAGGTCGTACAGCGCGATGGGCTGTATTGCGCCAGATGGGGGTTAAGCGGCGAGAGCGATTAGCGGTACGGTCTGGTCCCGGTTGTGGGGTTTCCGACAGCGATTGCGCGGAGATGGACACTCCAGCGGTTTTGGTCAGGCTTTGAGCCCCACACATACATTCCCTACATGTAGCAAGGTGACGGCTATGACGGTATCCTCTAGGAAAAAAGGGCAAGTAGCCCCCAGCCGCACTGTATAATGGTCACGTTAATACATAAATAAAAGTTTTTTTCACGGATCACCTATCCGTTTCTTCGTGGGGTACCTACCTACTACATAAAAAAGAAGTTTAAATATTCCGAACCGACCACCCAGAAAAAAGGTGTTCGGTTATAGTATTCCTAACTGAACACCCACGTGGACAGTAGGGGGTTTGATAGGAATAAAATTCCTAACCAACCACCAAGGTGGATGCATTGAGTGGTCCGTTGATAATTGAGGACTTTGATGTGTGCCTGTACGTACCTACGTATTTATGAAACCTTGAAATGACAGGCATAATTTTTATTACTACTGACTGTCTTTGTCCTGTGGGCAAGCTATATCAAAACTAGGATAATATTAGTATTGTCTTGCCCGACAAGGTTTCGCACTCAGGGAAGAATGATGAATGCTGAGCCCTTCGAATAACCCACTTAACTCTTAGGGATGAGTGCATTGGTTTAAATGCCTATGTACCATGCGACGCTTAGCGGCGAAATTGGATTTTTATTGAGGAAGTGTGATGATTACCCCGTATAACTTGAAGAGGAATAGCTAACTGCTGGAATAAAATTTATATCGTGAATTCATTCGTGTTTATTCAGTTTGTTGTCTCTCGCAAAAATACTGTTATGAAAATTGAAATAAATAACAATATTTAAATAATAAGACATTTTCGTCCCCTTATCTCAGAATGAACGTATATAACGATAGACGTTATATACGACAAACGACTACCAGCTGACTTCCTACACGTAGAAATTTGAAAAAAAAAATGTGTATTTTATTTTATTATATATGTTTGTTACACTTTGGCCGTGTGGTCCCCGGCAGAGTAGAATAGGCCACCCTCACTCTTACCGAGGTGTCGTAAAGGCGACTAAGGTAAAGCTGCTGGCATGATCATCAGCACCCAGAGAAGGAAAACTCTGCATTTATATCAAAACCCTCGCCAACCCGTCTGCCAAGCGTGGTGAGTATGACAATTACCCCTCATGTGATTGAGGGAGGCCCGTGCCCCAGCAGTGGGGACTTAAATGGGCTGATGATGATGATGATGATGATGATGATGTATGTTAGACTGTAAGGTATTTATAATATGGGCCAATGAATTATTTTTAAAGTATTTTGTTGCCTGAAATAAATGAATTATGATTATTATTTAAGTCAGTCGTTCCATAAGCACGGGCAATAATGTCACGGACTTTTGGTAGGCGTTCGTGGGGCCGAAGCCAACACATAGAGGCCCGTTCAATGGGGTACGGGAACAAATTTTTACGTATGGTTTTACAGCAGGTAGTTATGTTTTATTTAATTTTCAAACATTTTGAATCCGAAGCGTATTTATGGCGTCATAAATACGCTTAGTGTTCCCATATGTCGTTTTCCCCAATTTACGGGATATATATCGTAAGAAAAAATAACATACTTCTAAAAATGCCTTTTGATCGGGGAAATTTTAAATCACTATCTGGTAACATTACGTTTAAACAAAATAAAGACAGCCCACTGTCTTAGTTTTGATGTCAGCCTGCAAATAAATGTCAAAATAGCGCCATCTGTTACTTGGTCCGAGTGAATAAGTCGCTGAGACATTGTTGTCACCTAAAATGTAATCTTCTGAATACAACACAACTAGCGCCATCTGTTACTTGGTCCGGGTGAATAAGTCACTGAGACATTGTTGTCACCTAAATGTAATCTTCTCAATACTACCTGTCTGTCTGAATAGCTAGCGTATCTAGGGTTAAATGAAGGTCAACGCTATTTTATTGAAAATATCCTTGATCCAGTGGTTTTAAATTTTAAAAATATTAAAATATGTTATGATTAAATACAAATGCCTCGAAACTGTTTTCGGATTTGAAACTGTTTAATTTGTTTCCCATACCCCATCGACAGCTTTACTATAATGTAATGTGACACCAGCCGGCGACAATCCCTGTATACACTATAGAAGTGTAGCCAAGGACAGGCCTCGGTTGGCATAAGACTATTGAAAGAATGGACAACAAAATGAACTGGGCTATTGGGTTGGGGTGCTAGTGTTAAGGTGACGAGTAGGGCACACTAGCGACGCCAATCGATTTCAATTTTTAGCTACTAAACCTATTAGGATCTATTTTAAACAATTTCGGGGCTACAACCTCTAGGCAAACATTTATACCATTTATTAAACAACTATGCACAAATGTTGGGTCCAACGCGTACGCGAAAAAGTGGTTTCACGCCAAAAGCGGCCACTTTTGGCGTGAATCAAATTTTCGCGTACAAAAACGGACCCAACATTTGTGCATAGTTATTTAATGAATAGTATATAAATACGTGTTCATCAAGGAAAAAACTTGATGAAGGTGGTGGTGGTGGTTGTAGCATCTCGGCACGTATGATAAGGATTATTTCCAAGACCTAGGTACTGTTATCTCTGTCACGTACGCTATGTCAGCAGATCTGACCACGTATGTGATACAATATGACGTCAGTCATCTCTAGTATATAAGCCTTGGAGATGTTCTCACATGATGCCATTTGCATTATCAATAATAAACCAGTTACGTATACAAGACCTGGTGCATCATTTCTTCCGGGCCACCAGCTGCCTTCCGGCGGACTGGTGGCCTACCAACTATATCTTACGGTCCCTGGCATAGTGATCATTACTATAGTACGATACCATCACTTAACTACCTAGTTTAGGTACATGTACACACGGCGTCACGTCCAGTTACCCTTGTTGATCTTTACATCGTCCTTATGTCTGGGGCATAAGTGCTATTTTTCCACTGCAGGGGGGTAACTTGATCTGACGCTGACTGTACCTATACCTGCTTTGTATTCAGCTGGAATATTTGATATATGAGAGATGCAACAAATCTGGTAGGTCAATCCTAGATTAAACTCAACCAACACGTACCCTAGTACATATTCTCATACGTTTTGATTAATCACAAATGAAATATTCATTACTGACTGTGCACAAACACATTGCAATTAGAAGGTGCGAGTGCAGTCCCAAAATTACCTGATCTGACAAAGAAATTATTCAATTATTAACGTAATTTATTTAGATATAATATTCTACATAACCTCCTTTTAACTCTATAATAATAATATCCTCCAACCGATTACAGCTACGGCAGCCAATAGCCAATCTCACCGCACAGCCACGTACGCAGGATATATCATAGTGCTCAAGTGTATGCACAAACATAAGTGCACTCTCTATTCCCTTACCCTCATATTTCGATAGGACACCAGCGTGACACGACGGGAGAGGGATTGGGTTCAGGACCAACGGCTTAACGTGCTTTCCGAGGCACGGGGGTACAAGATCGCCAACTTACAGACTCCGGGCTGACTAAGAATTTCTTACCGAAAACTTAGGTACAATTTTTAGACCGAAATAACTTTTTAACTCTATACACTTTTAATTAATGTAGTATATATCTTTTTATGAATATAGTATCTCTATATATTATAAAACAACGTCTATCTCGCTATTTGTCCCTATGTACAGCCACGAGTGCGAGTATAGACGCAAATAGTGTGCGAGCGAGAAGTGAATAGATGCGCCGCCATTTCTGATCCCATTCTTTATCCGCATAGGTAGTATGCTTATTCGTAGCTCTTTAAAACTACGCAACGGATTTTGATCCAGTTTTTTAAGATATAGTAATTCAAGAGGAATCATATATGTAGTACATATCTATATATACAGGGTGTATCTGTGGACATTAACAACAATTTAACCACGTTTTCTACCAATCATTTTGAACAACATTTGCTCTACGACTTTTCGAAATTAGTTGAATTTTTTTTTGGTTCAATTGGTTGGCTAATTTAACCGGATGGTTGCGACATGAATACCACGAATAGAAACAACAGACAGTCGCAGACTACTTACGCTGCTCTGCAAACTCTATAATAGCTCGTTAGCTCATAAAAGTATTTAGCAGACTCGTGCAGTTTCTAAATGATTAGTTCCACGGAACTAGTTCACTTTTCAAGTTCCACTTAGTGTTTCATGTTACTCTTCGTGTTACTATAGATTGATAGATAGATACTCTTTATTACGCAACATACAAAACTTAAAAGCTAGGTATACAGAGATACAGTGTACAATTTAGGCGGTCTTATCGCTGGGAGCGATCTCTACCAGGACAACCTTCAGGTAAAGGACATTAGATAGAAGAGGGGAGGGTGCTATAATTAATTAAGACAGGGATGGACACGAAATTTATTATGTGTACTCCCTGTACTCCAGTCTAATCACTGGGTACGCGATAAAAGTTTATTACTATTGTCTCTTCTTTTATAATGAGAAAATTTTATATTCGATTCGGATAATAAAGGAACTAGATAAAGATATAAAACCTATAGCACTTCCACTACATAAGTACACGTGAAACGACAGTCAATTTAATACTTAAATAACAGCAGAAAAAAAAGTAAATTAAATATCGTAAAAAGAACTGCAGATCCAATAATGAACCTTTTTTGAGGGGTCACATAGAATGTTCCTATACCATGTACCATGTACATGTACCTATACTGATTGTTAGGAATATGCCTGTCAGTGGTTGCTATACAACGATTTGTCATTCTTCATCGGAGTGACTGATTAGGTACATAGATGAAGCGATGCAGTTCTTTAGCTTCTCTAGACTTGAGTGAACTGTTATACGCAATAGTTGATATTTTATAGCAATCTTTTGCGATTTATTCTTAAGTAAATAACACACTTAAAAATTTCGTCTCGTGTTCAGGCGGGACTCGAACCCACACCTTCCACAATCCGGGTGAATGTACTACCAATTATACCACTGAACGCGTTACTAAGTCGACGAAATTTGTAAGTGCTTGATTCGACATGAGCTGTCGATAGTCTCATCAATATTGTAGGTATATTTACAATATCCAGTGGAAATATTATTACAAATATTTGACCACCAGTTAAGATGAGACTGCTAAATCAATAGTTGATATTTTATAGCAATCTTTTGCGATTTATTCTTAAGTAAATATTATAATTTTGTTATACGCAAATCTAGCAATCTAGACTAGATTGCTAGATTCTTAAAGTTCAGTCCAGTTCTCTTAAAGCTGCCAAATCCTCAAACACTACTCCAGTGGCAGATGGAACTATTCGTATGCTTATTCGAATATTTCCTGTGAGTGAATACGCAGTCCCATTAGAACGATACGTGATCAAGATCCCTCCGTCTGACCAGGGCCGGATTTACTCTTAGGTACAGTAAGCGCCTGGGGCCCGTATTCTAAGTTCGCATTGTACTATTAATGCATTTTTATTTATTGCGGTGAATGTATCTCATTTAGAGCTATGGAACGTTTATATCCTTACGAGACAGAGTGCGCAACACCATTATCAAGGAACGCACAAAGGTGATAGATGTAGGGTACTCGTACCGAGCCGCACAACTGAAGCGGGTGTGTGGGCGGTCATGTGTGCATAAGGGGAGATGAGGTGGAGCAAGGATGTACCTGAATGGAGACCAAGAGATAGGAAAGAGGAGTGTTGGCGGACAAACTGCCAGATGGTCCGATGACATCAAGGCTCAAGCTGGAGTAGCGTGGTCCAGGAAGACCGACGACAGAAGAATTCTGAACTGCACTCGAGTATATTTTTGAGATGAATGTAAAGTACTACCTGCCTGAGTAAAGTAAAGAAAATTGAGTATGAAAGGAGTTATTAATGAATTTACTTTTATGAATATACATTCACTCAAAATAGTACGAAAAACGGTGTGTTATAGTAGCAGAAACTAGGGTAATGTATTGGACAAAATAAACTTTTTTTATGTGATGGGTAGCAGACGAGCACACATCACCTGGATGGTAAGCGATTGCCTCCGCCCATGGACGGGTGTCCATGGAGTCACAAGTGCGCGACCAAAATTTTAACACCCCATGCATCCCCTTGAATTGGGCTTCCGGCACCCTTATTCATTCGGCGAAACATGGCACAAGAGCTGCTTCACTGAGGTTTTGTGTGCGGCCGTGGTACAGTCAGAATCAAAAGTAGCTGAACATTTTAGAACTTTGTCACACTAACCATTGCGCAGTTTTAATAAGTGTTTGACTTACTCAAGCTGCGCAAAACTTAGTGTGACAAAGTTCTATAATGTTCAGCTACTTTTGATTCTAACTGTACAACACTCTGACCTCTGATTTTTACTTTTCCACGGTAAACTTTGTTACACAATACCATAGAAAGTATACCACAACCACATTCATGACTCTTATTCCAAAACGTGGTTTAAAATAAGTATCGGAATTAAAAATGAAAATAACTGAAGAACTACAGTAATTATTACATAACTAAGTTTAACGTTACTTAGTATAATCGTCAGCCCATTTAAGTCCCCACTGCTGGGGCACGGGCCTCACTCAATCACATGAGGGGTAAATGCCATACTCACCACGCTTGGCAGACGGGTTGGCGAGGGTTTTGATAGAAATGCAGAGTTTTCCTTCTCTGGGTGCTGATGATCATGCCAGCAGCTTTACCTTAGTCGCCTTTTACGACACCTCGGTAAGAGTGAGGGTGGCCTATTCTACTCTGCCGGGGACCACACGGCACGGGGTTACTTAGTATATCAACTATAATTAGACGACCCGTTTGGAGCAGTGGTAGTGATCGCTGCCTTTGGTCCAAGGGTTGCGGGTTCGATCCCCGCACAGTACAAACATTTGTGTGCATCTCTGTTTGTATTGGTCTGGATGTTTTATATGTATTATAAGTATGTATTTACAAAAGAAAAGTATTATATGTATATATTTGTAATCCCGCTGTTGATTCTGATATCCGTAACACAGGTGCTTGACCTATCTCGGAGTCAGATCAATGTATGTGATGTTGTGAAATATATAATACTCAAGTGAAACCATCCGGACCCCTAGTTTAAAATGAGTAAAATAAACATTGACATAAAATGAAAATAAATGGCCTCAAAATAAGGGCAGTAACACTGCTTGTCTCTGTGACAGTTCATTACGTTTTACACTAAATTTATTTGTAAGTGCTGAAAAGTGATCCTAATAATAAGAATCATTGGATTGTATCGTTTTTAACACTGCTATTGTGTGTCGAGTGCGTTCTCTCGTGACAACTTGCTTGGACCTAATAGAGTCTTAAAACCTGCGATTGCCTTTAGAGTGATATCCGCTGAATCCGTAGGTCGATAAAACATAAAACACCGGCGTTTCATTGAGTGACTGTGACTTTGACTGACTTCGACTGTTGACTACCTACTTATTCTCAATAAGTTACTGGGCATTGGCGAATTATCTTCGGGTAGAGCCATAATAAAAAAAAAAGAGAAAGTACATAGTCAATTTATTTTTTGGATAAAATCCCAAAAATATCAGCAATGCCTATTCATATTACTCGGAAACCTTACTTAACACAATATTTTAATTTATTGTTGCTTAAAAACATTTCTAAAACATTTTTACTTCAGACAACAGAACAAGGTTATGTAAAGTGAAAAGTCACTGAACGAATTATTGAATGTTTCGATCAATTTTGACACTATCCTGCGGTACTAAGTGGTCTTCGGTTAGTCAAGGATATGTAATAAAAATTTATGAACTAACATTATTCTGTAATAATCATTAACTTGCTAGTTTAGGATTAAAGCCGGTATCAGAGTAGTTTTTTGTAATAAGATGGATAATGTTTACTATTATTAAAATATAATACTTTGTTTTCCTCTCAGTAAAAAATTATGCTAGGTGGGTATACCTAATATCTTTTAAACTGGCAACCCCAGACATAATCAGTATTCAGGGTGAGTTGGTTGAATAAATACGACAGCCGTTTATTTGATGTGTATTTCATGCATGAATTTAATCACGCTTACTTCGATATACATTGCCTTTCCGTGTAGGAAGTAGCTGATAAAAATATCTATAGCTTACTCCCCACAAGAACTACACAGCGACAAGTCTGTTTTGTGTTAGGTGGCAGACGAGAAGTTGGATCGCCTGAAGGGCGATTGCCATTGGTCAGTGTCTATTAAATTCAATGAAATAATCATTTATTTCAGATCTTGCATTCATATAAAATGTGTTAGTAACATAATGAACTTATTCTAGTGTTAGTACTATTGCGGAAGATATCAGTAGTATGGAACAGTACCTATCATAAGTATGGAATGCGACACACCGGGGAGTGTAGCTGCACCCAGCGGTGCAGTAGTGGGGAGCCCCATCTTTCGGCCAGCACGCTCAGGATGCTGTTGGTTTGATGACACCAGAGGAGACACAACACAAAAGAGCTACCTTTAAATTCACCTGCCGCCGGATTGGACCTCCGGTACCCTCGATCACTCGACGAAACATAGAACCGGTGCTGATTCACGTTGATCTTCTGTGATATTGATTTGATACCACGTACCAGAGTATTGATATCAGAATGCCATCACGGTCTCACGACAATGATGTTGCTATAGATGAGACGGTCCATTGATTCCATTTCAGGGGAAAGGTTTAAAGGTTGGCAGCGCACTTGTGACTCCACTGGTGTCGTGGGTATCTATGGGCGGCGGCAATCGCTTACCATCAGGTGATCCGTCTGCTCGTCTGTCACTTATGATATAAAAAAAAACAGCTAATACTTTTCAGGGTTGGTTGAAAAAATTGTCAAAGTTGACGATAATTTATGCAATCGCGTTTTATTTTAAAATGAAAAACAGTGTGATGAAACAATAAAAAGTTCCTAATCCTAACATGATCACCGTCCTAACTTTTTATCCGTGGTAGAACCACACTTCGGCATGAATGGGCCGGCTTGACCGGAGTGATACCACGGCCTCACAGAAAACCGTCGTGAAGCAGCACTGTGCTGTTTCGCTGCGTGAGTGAGGATACCGGAGGCCCAATCCGAAAGGAAAAGGAAAGGGGGACTTAAAGGTTGGCAGCGCACTTGTGACTCAACGGGTATCGCGGGTATCCATGGGCGGCGGCAGTCGCTTACCATCATGTGATCAATCTGTTCGTCTGCCACCTATCACATGAAAAAAACACATCAGTTGGTCTTTTTGGTAGAAAAAAAAATAGACATTTATTCACAAATAAAATAATCGTTTTGGTTGCGTAAGATAATATTATCGATTCTGAAATATGTAATACCGATTTATTTTCGAGGCATAAAAGGAGTGCCTTACTATTTTAGTCAAACTAGAACTTTCGTGATCTTACGCTTAATGAACTATAGATACTACATTTAGATTTTTTAATTTACAGGCCAAAATTCATACATAGATTTATTTTACAATTATTAATTAAGTTTGGAATTCGAGTTATCAATTATAATAAATAGTAGCGGAATATGTCAATTGCCGAGATTTGTACTAAGATTATAATGAATTTTGATTTAATAAATAAACAAAATAAATACTTAAATCAAGCCAACCCTGTTACTTATACAGCCTAATCCCCTTTGTGACGTCACTAAACCCCCTCGTTAATCCACCAATCACCGACAAACTTCCTAAAAGCCGTTCGTTCTACGCAAATGGTGCCGTTACAAATGTTTGCAACAAAAACAACCGTTTATGAATAATTAGTTACTGCTGTTTGCGCTGTAAATTCAAACAATATCCTTTAAAGAGACAGAGCGAAGTTATTTTGAAGCAGTAACCGATACTGAACGGCTTCGGTTATTTGTGGTACCATTTATATTTTATTTAAAATTTCGTGCTATTAAATTTGAAAGCAGTTGAAATTCGCAACACTATTCGCTTCGGGTCAAATGTAAGCTTATGTCCAAAGACAAAAGGAATCTACAACTTTAGTTCCGTGTTTCTTGATGGGGGTTTCTTAAAGAGTGGTCAAAATTGATGTACCTGCAAGAATTTAGAAGATATGGTGATATGGTCTTCGTTTCCAGCGCTCCTTTTTTCCGCGCTCGTGCAAACTCTGGAATGACCTTCCAGCCGCGGTGTTCCCTGATCGCTATGGCATGTCCTTTTTTAAACGAGGTTTGAAAAGAGTTCTTCTCTCACGGTAGGCAGCGGCATGACTGTGCTCCGGCATTGTTGATGTCTATGAGCGGCGGTTACCGTTTACCATCAGATGGGCCGCAAGCTCGTCTACCTACTATTAGCAATAAAAAAAAACTTATAACTTAAATACAAACGTAGCGTCCTTTTCAAATGCCATTAAAATCCATGTCGATATACTCGTAAGTACCTTAATAACTCTACCTGACTCCGAAGCAATTGGAGCACCTAAATAAAATTAAATTTATTTAACTCTATCATTTCTAATACTAGGTAAACGATTAGATTTTCGTAATAATAGTTGCCTGAAACCGTTACTAGATACTATAATAACAAAGAGGTACATTATTAAAACATTCTTCTGAAAACTTTTCAATGGAGGAGGGAAACTAAAGAGCTTCACGTTGGTTCTTCGAAAGACGAAATTCCAATCAACGGTACATTAAAGCTATCCTGAAGAAAGAATAAAGGCTTTATGCATAATATTAAAAAGACCAGTGTGCAGTAAATCCTCGAGGACATTAATAACGACAACGGTTAGTTTCGTTTTGGTTGATATCAGCAATGAGCGACGATACCCTAACAATAAAACGGCTCGGTTTCGTCCTTATAAAACGAAACCGAAACTTGCCACATCACTATTCCAAAGGGCGAACGGAACGATTCCATTGTCTTAGCGGTAAATATTGTTCGGAGTAACTTTTACCGGTTTATTTAGACATTATTTATCACCGTCGGCCCGAGGCGCCACCTGCTCTCATATTTCTTACCAATTATTATGCTTAAGTCTTATTCGTTTATCCGGACATCGAATGGAAATTCTCGCCAACGCTTTTTCCGACTGCGGAATTATTTATTTTCGTCGCTGAATTTCGAGTAAACTTGCGTGTTTTGTATTATTGTTGCTCTAAGCAGGAATTGATCATGCTGAGAAGGGGCTATAACGAAATGTCTAGTTTGCACGATATACTGTCGATGCCGAGGTCTGTTTTTCCTTCCACTATAATCTGGACATCTTTAAGCAAGAGTGAACGGGCATCTTCTAGGCAATAGACGTGTGTAACTCTTTACTGTAACGACTCAGTGATCCGCTTCAGATAGATGATACACTGATCCGGATCACAAATGCTCGCTCCGAATGTATCATTCGGCTCATTCGGATCTCATTAGTTCAATCGGACACAAATGAGCGACGAGCTACAGATGATCACTGATAGCGAGAGAAAGAGTGAGTCGGTTCCGTCGGCAACACATGAAACATGTCACGCGGGAAAGAGATAGGTAGACATAACATTAATTGAAATGACAGCCATTAGTGTCACAGAAAATTATCTTCAAGCCAATATTAATAAAAACCTATGATATGTATGATACTTGGTAAAATAATTTGAATAAGGGGTCATTCTAATAGAGTCGCTCTCTGCTCAGAATCTATCGGTGAGTCGATCTTCCGAATGTTCCAAATCAAACGTATCACTGAAACAACTCTTTTCACTGTCCCAGATTCAATTGGTATTGGTCTGGGTGTTTTCTATGTATGATAAGTATTTATTTACAAAAGAGAAGTATTAAATGTATATATTTGTAATTCCGCTATTGGTTCTGATATCCGTAACACAGGTGCTTACGCTACCTATCTCGGAGTCAGATCAATGTATGTGAAGTCGTGAAATAAATTTGACAAAAAAAAATTTAAATCGATAAAACATTAAATAACGAGTAGTTATTTAGTGACTTTGACTGACTACTATAAGTGCATTCTCACTCGCTCATCTCAGCATGTAATTTCCGTTTGCTTGGAGCCGTCGCATCAGAGCCAGGTGTACCTACACTTAAATAATAATACAGGAGTCAGGTACGTAATTACCTATTACAAAGAAGCCTTAAACAGAGTAACCAGTCCAACTGAGATGGTTAAAGAGATATTTCCTTACGATGTTTTCCTTCAACATCACGGACACAGATTCATATCTTCTGTCCAAAGGGTAACATATACTGCTTCTGTCTACAGATACAGACCCACCAAGATCAGTGGGCACATCAGTGACATTGATATAGAGGCCCTGTACAATATTTTTTTCTATCGGAAAATGTCAAAGCACTGACACTGGTTAAGAAAACAGCGTTAGCAGCCTTTATACAGTCCCACTGTAGCGCAAAGGCCTCCATCATAGAGATCAAGCCATCGCTACTACGATGGGAATAGTCTTAATCACCACGCATGCCAAATGCGGATTGGTGATCACAAACGAGCTATGTTCGAAAAAATCGAAACACACTTTTTGCTCGACGATCGAACCCAAGACCCCGAGATCACGGCCCGGTACTTAAACTACTAAACCAACAAGGCGTTACGTTAGGCATTGAAAACAGCGTTAGTTTCGACTTCTGCCACATGCCAAATAACCATGATCGCACTGTACTTATCAATAATATTTAAAGAAAGAAAGAAAGAAAGAAAGAAAGAAAGAAAAAATATTTATTTGGACACAATTAAAAATTACAAGTAGATTTAAATAACACAACTTAAAATTTTACAGTAGGCAAATCAATACAGGTGTACAAGTAAGTATATGTGCCCAAAATGGTATCCACTCAGCATGTGTTAGCGACTAGAGTAGGAGCCGCTAACGCTGGTTTTCAGTGGAACCAGTTATTATTATTATGAGGGGCTAAAGTGACATGTATTATTACAAGAAGTAGACAATTTCCAATTCCAAATATGAATGGCTCATTCACAAAAAATTAGATAATAATATTAAAATATCTTAATAAGTAGGGAATCTGGAGGCATAGGTATTTTATAGATATAGGGAGAGTTAATATATATTATTAGAATAAGTAAACATATAATTTTAAATTTAATTTATATATAATGTTTGAGTAAGTATGTAGTGGTAGAACAAATTTATAAAGTAAAATTGATAGATATTATATAAAATCTACTTTAATATCAGTAATGTTATAATGTAAGTTATTTTTTTAATTTAAATTTAAAAGATGCCTTGATATTGCCAAAATTGCTCTCACAAAATGAGGTCATAATTATTTTTAAAAATAACAAAAAGGTTTTGTTTTATCTTTATTGTTTTAATTACAGATGGTAACCAAAAATTTACAGATTGAAACAATTGGATTGAAAAAGGTTGTAACGATAAACTTAAAACAATATACAACTCAATTAAATTAAAGTATTCATAACTTATCTGCCCCCGATAAAATAATGAACTCAGATCCACATTCGGCGAAAATATGACTCTTAATTGCCTGCTACTTATGGTTTGGGTTACAAAGTCCCGGTCATAATTCATTTTAAGAGTTTTCGGCTGTCCGGGAAACGGGGAGCGTTCGACGTCATTCCCGCTTCGGTTAAAGCGACATTAAAATGAATACGAACATCATGTCGCCGCGCCGTTTAGAAATATCAATGGCGGCGAAACCTTTAGAGGTTTTAAAAGGGTTGATTGGAGTGGGAGGTTGTATGTTTAGGGTGTTTTTGTCAGGTAGGAAAATAAATACACATCAGGTATTTCCTTTTTATGTGATAGGCGGCAGACGCCTGATGGTAAGCGATTGCCGCCGCCCATAGACACCCGCGACACCAGTAGAGTCACAAATACGCTGCCAAGCTTTAAACTCCCTTTCCCCCGGATTGGGCCTCCGGTACCCTCACTCACGCAGCAAAATACATTGCTGCTACACGTCGGTTGCGTGAGGCCGTGGTATCACTCCGGTCGAGTCGGCCCATTGTATTTAGGTGGGTCTCCCACGGTGGTTATGGCAGATAGAGCCAACAGCGACGAAGCTTATAGATAACCAGAAAATACGAAACACTAGTTCGATGTAAAACTAGATTATTCGTACAGCCAACAGCAACAACAAGTTGATGCACACTTTTCGCAGCTAGTGACTCTTATGGTCCTCGGAATAAGAACTACAAACTGCGAAATATGTATAGCTACATCTGCTGTTGACTGTAACCCGGGCTCCAAACCGATAGCTTTAGACGCAACTAGGAATTACACGCTAATATGAAGAGGGTAGTCGGCGTTTTTTTTTGTGATAGGTAGCAGACGGATCACCTGATGGTAAGAGATTACCGCCGCTCATAGACACCCGCGACTCCAGTGTTGTCAGAGGTGCGCTGCCAACGCGCACCTCTGACGCCGGTTTTCTGTGAGGCTCTGGTATCACTACGGTAGAGCTGGCCCATTCATGCCGAAGCGTGGCACTCCCACGGTTAAACGGGTTATATTGTGATTAAATAGTGTGAACCCTTCTCACAAATTCCATCGATAGCGGAAATGTATTCTTCACACTCGAAAGACTCACCACTAACCACGATCATCAGTCATGATCGCTACGGCCAGAAGATTGGCGAACTGAGCCCCAGTAAATCAGGCTTCGGCTCAAATATTTTCACAGGGGAACCCTTTTAACAAATATTGCATGGCGAAAAAAATGGTAAAAACGGTTTTTAATTTAGTCAGAGCGAATTTCACTGAGCTCGCGTCAAGGGCTAACTATTAATCTTGTGGATGTTTCCTAAAACAATTTATAACAAAGGAAAGGATTAGTGAGGTGCACTAGAGTGCTCCAGCTTCTATACCTCGAGTGATACATGAAAAAATGTATTTGAGTGGAAAAACTGACGATTCGAGTTGAACGTTAGTATAAGCCGGCTAGACCGGAGTGAAGCTTACAAAAAATAGGCGTGAAGAGCAGCGAGGTTCCGGAGGCCTAATAGGCAAGTTGCCTCATGTCACCATTTATATATTCCGTACAAGGGTCCGAAATATATAAACTTCAATAAATATAAATAAGGGGTTGATGTAAAAATTCAAGTTAAACCTGTTATATTTTTACTTTTTTTCTCTTGATTGAAAACACCGTCCGCCATGGTTCTACGTCACCATTATTGTAAACAACAAAATGTCAAACGCCAGTTTCAGTTTATTCGTGGTCTGTCATTTCTACGCCTTGATGTTTTGACAGTCTTGCGTATTGTTTACAATAACAATGACGTCACGAATAGATCATCATGGCAGATTGCTTTTATGGCTGTAAAGCGGAAATATAATTTAAAATATATTAGGAAAGGTGCTTCAATAAAATTTCATATTTTTTTATGGCATAATATAATCACAATGAACTGTTCTATCAAATAATAAAAATTGGCATCGCAATTGTTTCTCCACAGGTGTTGGTGGTGTCTACGAGCTGTTTTGTCTAATCGTTTACCATCAATCTGCTCGTCAGCCGTCTATCACAGAAAAAAACCTGCCGCTAGTTTCTCAATTACTAGAGTGATCACTTTTAACTCGAGTCTCCTCGCATCGCTACAGCACGACACCGGGCTTCGCAAATTCCGACGTGCGGATTAGACGGGTTAGCAATATAAAGTTATAACGTAGTAATGTTAACTAATTAATGATCGTATGCGTAAGGCCTTCTCAATGACTCAAGTGATCATTTTTAACTCGAGTCTCCTCGCGTCACTATCACCGGCCAGCGGGCTTCGCAAATTGCAACGTGCAGATTAGACAGGTCAAACGTTCTGGTCAGATTCGTTAGACCTTCTCATCTCTCTCAATGACTAGAGTGATCACTTTTAACTCGAGTCATTTCGCATCACTATCACCAACAGCGGGTTTCGTAAATTGCGACGGGCAGATTAGACGGGTCAGTAATATAACGTAATGTTAACTAATGATCGGATGCGTAAGGCTGTATTGTAGTTAGTTAACAAAGGATTTTGGCGTAGACAACCCGACGGACGACGGCGAGAATATCTGTAGGCGGAACTGTTAGTACCCACCCACTAACAGTACCAACCTTATACCTGGGGAATGAAATGATAACACATAATACGCAGGTTGGTACTTTTCCCTGACACATTTAGATTTTGGACCCTGCTTCACACGCAAACCTCCTTATTACAAACTCGATCTAAGAATTGTTCCGTAACAAAACTCGTTCCAGCCCCTTTTAACATTGCGTGTTGGGCGGGATGGCATGAGCTTTAGTACGGTAGTAAATTGAGACCGCGCTTTGTAATAATCTGGTACAGATCATCGAGTTCTATCTCCACCCTGACATGTACACTTGTAATTGTTCAGTGGCAGGGTGTAATATATGTACGGTACAGAGAATAAAAAGGTTCGTCACCTTGAGGTAAATTTTCGCTTGCACGGCAAGAATCAGTTATACCAACATACCGTAAAAAGTAAGCACTTACAAATTTCGTCGGCTTAGTAACGCGTTCAGTGGTCTAATTGATAGAACATTCGCCCGGATTGTGGAAGGTGTGGGTTCGAGTCCCGCCTGAACACGAGATGAAATTTTTAGGTGTATTATTTACTTAAGAATAAATTGCAAAAGATTGCTATTAAAAAATATCAACTATAAGTATCTCACTTGACGGACTAGTTAATTTGATTTGAGGTTGAAACTGTTTTTCATTTCAGTTGGTCTTTTACAAATGCTTTTCAAATAAGTTTCCTTGATCATTAGGCCAGCCAACATATGCAGCTACGAACGTGTACCCTCAAGAACTAGTTCTATGGCGGAGTTATTTCCGCGAGTCATGTGTTCGCAATTAAAGTTCCCGCTAACTCGGAAGCCGGGAAAGCGAGCTGAGCCGTCAGGCGGCTCGGATAGTTCGCTGACAGTCCATCAGCCTTCACTTAACGCGCCTCACCTTACCATGCAATTACGGGAGCTATGATTAATTATGCCGAACTAGTTCGCGGCTTCCTCCACATATATAATTGAAGTTTTCTCCCATCAAAAACATTAATGTGAAAGAGCCAGGTTTAATATTATTTTTGAGTATGTGGACTTCGGGGAAAACCTTTGATCATCAGTGATTCAATATAGGTTAAATCTAAAAAAAGTGATAGCAATAAACAACGCAACAAGCAACACAAAATATGTTAATACTTATGTAATGAACAAAATAATATTCTAAATGTATAATATACCGTTTGTACAAAAAAATGCTATTTGTGCACTTCTTCTTCTTCTTCTTTGCCTGTTCCCACTTTAGGTGGGGTCGGCTCTCCTTATCCTTCTACGCCAGGACAATCGGTCCTGGGTTGTCAGGTCTGGTAGTTGGGACTTCTTGACTAGATTGGCTGTACTGGTCCACCAGGTCCCCTTCCTCTCTTGCCTTCTGGGATTGCCAGTGCTTTCTGGACCACATGCACATTTGTGCACTAAAAAATAATTTCCTTGGACACTTGCGACACCAGTGGAATCACAAGTGCGCTGCCAGCCTTTAAGCCCCCTTTCCCCTGGATTGGAGGTACCGTCACTTACGCAGCGAAACACAGCACAATGCTGCTACACGCCGGTTTTATATGAGGCAGTGGTATCACTCCGGTCGAGCCGGCCCATTCATACCGAAGCGTGGCTCGCTCACGAACAAAGATCAATAACACCCTAAAAATCTGAGCTTTCTACAGACTATTATTTTCTTACTCTATGGCTGTCTATGGCTAAGCAATAAAGAAACAAGTTCAAACCCTAGGCTAACAGTGGGAGAGCCACGCTTCGGCATGAATGGGCCGGTTCAACTGGAGTAATAATACCACGTCCTCACAGAAAACCGGCGTGAAGCAATGCATGCGCTGTGTTTCGCTGCATGAGGGTACTGGAGGCCCAATCCAGGGGAAGGGGGGTTAAAAGGTAAGCAGCGCACTTGTGACACCACTGGTGTTGCAGGTGTCCTTGGGCGGCGGTAATCGCTTACCATCAGGTGATCCGTCGACTCCTCTGCCATCTATGTCACAAAAAAAAGTAATTTTGGTTGGTTAGGTTGGTATGGTCAACAGTTAAATAACACCCTAAAATCTAAGCTTTGTACAGACTATAAATATCTTACTAAATGTTTTGTATAATATCACTGACTGATAAAAAACATCGACGTTAGGTACTGCGTAAATTCATAAGCAATAAAGAAACAAATTCAAACCTTAGGCTATCTATGACTTCACAAAATCTCCTTTGAAAGTAAAGATAGAACCACCTAGTGGTATTGTTGGAGCTTATCAAACGAGCAAGAAGTTAATCAAATGAGCAATCTTCCAGATCGCGGACCCTGAATTAGAAACACTTTGTATCTTATTACAATGAAAACTTCAAAAGCAAACTGGGAAGAAACGCCCTCCATTCAAGTACAGTATTAAAGCTAGGCGACAAAGCATATTATCACGGCGCCTTAACTGAGTCAACGAAAAAGAAGTGTATCGGATTTTCTGTTTTGTTCCCTGGATTCTTTGAATTGAATATGAGACTGTTAATTCTCATTCGGAAAAATGTTGAAACTTTTTGTCTTGATTGATTAACTAAGGACGCTTAACACTTCAGCACTCTTTTCAAGGATAAAGTGGGACTAATGTCCCGAAACGAAGTGAGGGCGGGCCACTATACTCGAAACTGACGACCCGTTTGGAACAGTGGTAGTGAACGCTGCCTTTGACCCAAGGGTTGCGGGTTCGATCCCTGCACAGTACAAACATTTGTGTGCATGAACAAGTCTGTTTGTATTGGTCTGGGTGTTTCTATGTATTATACGTATGTATTTACAAAAGAAAAGTATTATATGTATATATTTGTAATTCCACTGTTGGTTCTGATGTCCGTAACACAGGTGCTTGAGCTACCTATATCGGAGTCAGATCAATGTATGTAATGTTGTGAAATATTTATTTATTTATTTAAACTGGAATTCAAGACCAAAAAAGCTACTAAAATGTTGCCACTACAATAAAATGATCGTACAATAGTATATACCTATTTTATTAAAACATACGCTGATGTAATTTATTTATTGGTAATTTTATTTCTATAATTTAAAGAAGTAATTTTATTTACTTATTTTTCCATAATTATTTTAATAAAAACTTAACCATCCGTATTGTTTGGTAGAAAGGCTGGTATTGAGCTTGTCTCATTTCAGGTGTTAGTAACATTTGGTACAACATTTGAAGTTACATGTTGTTGTTCCGTGCAGTGACTTGGTGGCACCCCAAGTGATATTAATATACATAGAATAATAACAAGACTTCTATGTTAATATAAGAATCTTTTTTAACACTGCTATTGTGTGGGTTGACACGTGAATAACTTGCTAGGGCCGGAAAGACTTTAATAATAAGGGGGATAGTCCCGAAACAAAGCAGTTCGCGTCAGCCCCTTTTAGCAGCGTGTAGGAAAGGGACGACATGAGCTTTAATACGGTACTAACTTTCCATATCCAGCGATACTATAGTAAGATGGAAGGTTATTGGCTTCAATGGCCAGGCCTTTGTCTGTCTATCGTAAATCGACTCATAACTATCATAAATATGGAGTATTATAACAAATAACTTGAATTGACTCGAGTCTCTTTCATCACTACCTTGCTTACGCAAATTAATTGCGGTATTTATTCTCGTTACTATTTTGTAGTGACAGCTAAGGCTTAGATTAAGCCGTTAAACCCAAAAAGCCCAACTTGGCGCCCAACCTGTGGCTCTAACACTTTACATTTTCGAGGTTGTATGTATGTATATGTAGTACTAAATGGGGGTAGTTTGAAAGGGTCCAAAGTTTAAGCTTCCATTTCGTAGGTAATGATAATTTACTGAGAAAATTACGAGTATAGTAAAATTACGTAAACGAATATTTTTAAATATGATAGAACAACATGGCGGCTTCTGTATTCCCAGAGAGCTACAATTTGGGTGTCTTTAAGTCGAGTGTGAATAGGCTTCTTCTAGGTAAGCACGCTACATCTTAGACCTTATTGTCAATCTCCATCAGGTGAGATGAGGTCAAGTGCGAACCCATTTAATATATTTAAAAAAAAAATAACTACATACCTAGTTGATAATATCATAATATTATTTAAAATATGTACTTAGACACTTAATAATATGGTATACTCCTAATTTTCTCAGTAAATTATGATTTGGTGGCAGACGAGCAGACGGTCGCTTGCCATCAGGCAATGATCACCTGATGGCAAGCGACCGCCGCCGCCTAGGGAGACCCGCGACACCAGTGGAACCAGAAGTGCACTGCCAACCATTAAATCCCCCTTACCCCCGGATTGGGCCTCCCGTACCCTCTCACGCAGCGAAACACAGCATAGCGCTGCTCCACGCAGGTTCTCTGTGAGGCCGTGGTATCACTCCGGTCGAGCCGGCCCATTCATGCCGAACCGTGGCTCTCCCACGTTAAAACTTGTTAGAAGCCACTTTATGTTGTTGAGATGTTTAGTTCCTGAATGACCTTAAGACTGCTGATATGTATAAAGTATCAGCCTATAAACTGTCCCACTTCAGGGCAAAAGCCTCCAAATCAAGTTATCGCTACCATGATGGGATTAGGCTTAATCACCACGCCTGCTTATGTCCGAAAAAATCGAAAAATACTTTTCGCTCGATTCGGGATCGAACCCAGGACCCCACATCACGGCCCAGTACTTAAACCACTAGACTAACAGGGCGCTTATTATGTTAATGCCAAATTAACATCATAGTACATGTTAGCACCATAGCACCTCAGGACTGCTGATTGATATATGTATGTCCATGCCAAATTACATCAAGACCAGGCGAAACTGTAAGGGGCCTTTGTGGACCATGGATACCTTACAAAAACTGGAGTTACGCTTCATTTATTAATGAAGCGTTACTCAAGTTTTGTTAGGCAATCATTTCAAATTTCCCTCAAGAATTGTTCTTTTAAAGCCAGGATTTCTCAATAGTCCCTCGTCGGGGAACGGAGTCGTTCAACTTGTAAGTCCAGATTGAACGCAAGGAAACAGCCGTACAATAATAGGGACCGTCCGGGATAATGGCTTATTCAAATTCAGAGGCGGAAAAACCGCAGTTCTGAAAGTGATAGGCGCTGAGCGCACCTGTGAGCCTTTTAGCATAACTTTGCTACGCTACGCTAGTCAATTATTCTATTAAACATGAGTTATTTGTTTTAGAAAGTAAATAGAGTAGTGGCGCCCACTTAGTACGTAGATAGATTGATAGATAGATACTCTTTATTGCACAACATACAAAACTTAAAAGCTAGGTATACAGAGATACGATGTACAATTTAGGCGGTCTTATCGCTGGGAGCGATCTCTACCACACAACCTTCAGGTAAAGGACATTAGATAGAAGAGGGGAGGGTGGTGCAATCCTTTTGATTTTGAACATTGATTAAGTAAATTTATAGTATAAATACATATATCTAGATAATAAATAAACACGTTATCATACACTAATATATACGAATGTTACCTAACTAAAATACAATAATAACCTATACAAATTATATAAAATATACTACTATAAGGTTATAAGGTTAGAGAAGATATATTTTACGTAATAATATGGTAATTGAAATTGAACAGAGGGATGGTAGCTCTGTGGTTCAGAACGCGCTTTTCTTGGGGGGAGTCGTGGTTAGAATTAGAATCCGAGGAGACTGCAAAGCACCTTTATTAAAGAAAGTTTCACAACCACAGGGGAACAACTTGTAGCATTAAGTACCTAATATGGTAATTGAAATTGAACAGAGCGATAGTAGCTCAGTGCTTCAGAACGCGCTTTCCTTGCGGGGAGTCGTGGTTCGAATCCGTGCATCCGCCTCTGGATTTTTCAGATCTATATGCGTATTTCTGCTATTAGCTCGACGGCGAATGAAAACATCGTGAGGAAACCTGCACGTTTCGGATTGTGTCTGTAACGTGTAAAAACATGATTAAGTTAGTCTCGTTCCTCTGTTAAAGGCTTTCGAAGGTCAGACGGCAGCCGGCAAATTCTGAATCATAGTCCAAGCGTACCCCGGGCTCCAGTGCGAAAGTTTTGGACACAACCGGGAATTACACGCTAAGGTGAGGGGGAATGTGGTAATTTAAATTTCTTGAGGTGACGGGTAAGGAACACTAGGGACTTTTGGGTCCGTTTTTGTACGCAAAAAATTGATTCACGCCAAAAGTGACCGCTTTTGGCGTGAATAAATATTTCGCGTTCGCGTTGGACCTAACATTTGTGCATGGCTATTTAATAAATAGTATAAGTGGTTGCCGAGAGGTTGTAACCCCGAGATTGTTTAAAATAGATCCGGTTTAGTAGCTAAAAATTAAAATCCATTGGCGTCGCTAGTGTGCCCTACCCGTCACCTTAAACGTGACTGGCTGTATGGAGTGTGCTGCCATGCTACCTAGCTTCAGGCCCATCGATTACCTTGGAGAGACTCATTTTAATTTGTACAGTATCTGAGTGCTAAAATATCAATTTAAGTATATATTTTTGGTGTTCTCATGGATTCTGGTACAAGTTTCATGTGGCTTGTCAGTTTGGTTCATTTCGTCGGCTTACAGACACCTGGAATGTGGAGAAATGTAGGTTCGATTCTCGCCTGAACATGGGATGAAATTTTTAAGAGCGTTATTTATTTGTGTCCTATTTTCTAGCGTGTTATCAATATCATTGTTTATAAAAAAAAATAATGCGCATTGGCTGATGAAATGAGCTACCGAGATAAAATGCTTTTCCATTGTCAAACAATATTTTTAAATCCAACCATACATACCAGGTATGCCAAAAATGTCATCAATTATATGGGCACCCAATTAATTTAAACCAAGTTCAAGCAGTAGACAGGAAAATTTGAATAATTTAATGACGCAAAAGCGAATGTACGAAAATAGAACCCCTCTTTACATCCGAGGAGACGGAAAATCACCTTTATTAGAGAAAGTTTTACAACCACAGGGGAAAAACTGGTGGCATTCCAATCCCCCTGTCGATTTACTCAGACTATTTACATTGGACGATGGCTTCGGGAAAAATATGTAAAGTTATGGCGCCGGTATCGCCCGACTTGATTTTCCGGGAAATTGGAATCGATGATGGTATGTAAACACTGTTATAGTCCGATAGCTGTGAAATGAGAAATATTAAATCTAACACTTCATGATCGGTCGTGTAGAAACGAGGAAAATTAGTAGCCTGTTTTGGTACGGAGTTGTACATTACTACCCGACTACGGCGAAGCAAATATATGTATTTTGGTTGTTCATCTGTTCCCTCATAACTTCTAAACTAGTCATCATATTTGAACAAATGAGGTGTCGTTAAAAGCGTCATGATTGCGGCGACATGACGGCACGTTAAATTGACTACAGCGCCCTCTAGGGGACTTACTAAAAAAAAATTCTTGACGGTATCGTGTGGGGTATCATATGAAAGAGCTTTTTGAGCACATTTCAAATTTGTAATTCTATTTACATAACTCAAAATATGTTAAATAAAAATAAAGTTTAAAAACTAAAACCCGACTACCAAAAGAACACGCTCTAAAAAGTCCGAAACAAAAAAAATATTATGCCGTAACGCCGTGGTCGTATGCCACATTGATTTTATTTCATTATTATAATGAATCGGTTTTTCTACAGTAGGTGGCAGATTTTTCTTGAGAAGAATTTTCTTGTTTCGGACTTGTTAGAGCGTGTTCATTTGGTAGTCGGGTTTAGTTTTTAAAGTTTATTTTCTCAGATTTTAGATATGACTAGCAAAGCGACGTGCCCCGGCTTCGCACGCACGGTTGCAATATTATGCATGTATTATTAAATTATAGTTAAGTTTATCTGTAAATATAAACCTTCAAAAGGAGTAGGACTTCAAATTCAAGTTATAATACAGTATACAGGCCCTAATATTCATACAAACATTACTAATTTTGAGAGGCCTATAAATATGAAAGTATTTGTACTTTAGTGATAATTTTATTATAAATCAATTTGGAAAGTGTTCAAATTTAAATTATTTATTTTAACAGATTACAGAAACGTGCCAATTTCTTAAAAAAAAAAGGAAATTGTGGATGATTTTCGCGTCCCATAATAATTGCATGGAGGAAGACAAACCAATTGCTCAATCCTAATTTTAAGAAAATTGACATATTTCTGGAGGCTTGTTAAATTATTAGGTAACTAAAAGAACATTTTTCAAATCGCTTTGAACTAAAATTATTACTAAAGCCTTAGACTACGAATAATTAGCATGACAATTTGTCTATGATTAACTCACTTATACTTTATAGGCCTCTGAAGTTAGTATGTTTGTATGAAAATTAGGTCCTGCGCCCGAGTCGATTTGGTTTGATAACCCAACTAGTCCTCAAATTCAAATAAAGACTGGTCATGCTTTTATAATACGGATTAAATTGGCATAGGGGAGGTCAGCTCAAAGGAGGCAAAGCGGCCACACTTCGTTAGACCTAATGATATTTCGTAAGAATAAGCATAATACTAGCATACAATATTCGTGCACAAAGGTACACAAAATGATTCCTAAAGTTACAAAAAGCTACGCAAAGATACATAAAATAAGACATACTTTTCATAACGTTTTGTTTCGTTACTTGGAAACTATGTTAAGGTATTGGTCATGCACCCGATCGCACGGGCCAAGACATAGTGAGGTCCCACCATCCTCCCATATCAATCTCCATCTCCGACCCCCCAAAATGTAATTGTGATCATAACTCGTAAATTGTAATTTACGATTTACGATCACAATTACATTAAATTTCGATAAGACAGACAGCAGTAAATTTCGACTAAAATAGAAAGAACTCTACTTAGATACATCACTTACCTTCTTTCCTCTACCCTAAGGTTGTCTGGAAGAAATCGCTACAAGCGATAAGACCGCCTTATTGTATTGTCTGCTGCTGTTGTATCATGCTTGTATTTTATTTTTGTGCAATAAAGAATATCTATCTATCTATCTATCTATGTATTTACAGAAGAAAAGTATTATATGTATATACTTGTAATCCCACTGTTGATTCTGATATCCGTAACACAGGTGCTTGAGCTACCTATGTCAGAGTCAGATCAATGTATGTGATGTGAAATATTTATTATTATTATTATTAGTCCTAAAAGGTAAGTGAGCAACGGTTGATTAGTCGTAAATAGTAGTCTTTAAAATTTATTGGCTGCATTTTTATATCCACAATCAAAAATACACAATAGTATTAGAAGTTATTCAGCTGGCTGCTTGGCCCTACCCCTATGGAGCATTAGGCCAGCTCCCGGGCAAATCGGTTTTTTGCCAAGTTTTTGAAATTTTTAATTTATAATTTATTGATTTTTAATTAAAGTAAATTTTATTCGCGGGACACACCGGTTTAATAAATTTTCTACGTATTAGTAAAAAAAACCTAAATATCCTGATATAGCCGTCGCCCGCGGCTTCGCTCGCGTGGAATTAGGTTTGCCACAAAGTAGCCTAAGATGTCACTCAATCCGTCGCTCCATTTTACCGTGAAAGACGAAAAAACAGACAGATAGTCTCACATAACACTTTCCCATTTACATTATTATTATAAGTATGGATAACGACGCAGCGTCTACTCAATGTAAAATTCAAACCCAACAAAACGATTCCAACCCACAGTCAAAGCAAAAAGAGCGCATTGACGATTATAATTCCTCCCGATAAATAAGATTAAATCAGCCAGACAGACCGCCATCGCTTTCCATCAAATTAACAATAAATTACTCTGCTAATGCCTTCTGTCATTAGTAGGAGCAATTAATCAAAAAGCGAGGAACGGAAGCCTCAAAAAATAAGACTGATAAACACGTTGCGGATTCCATGGTATCAATAGAGGATCGAGCAAAGCCCCGATTAATAATAATTTTAAGCGTTTTTTTAAAGTAGATAAGTACTCTTTCTTGCACAAAAAGGTTACAGAACTTAACGCTATTGTTCAATAATTCAAATAAATCGTATTTTATTAAACGATACAGGGGCGTCTTTGCCTATAGTGCAGGGGGTGCGGTGCACCCGGGCGCCACAAGTAAGAGGGCGCCGAGAGCCCCTCGCTACACATGGAGTATCCACTGTAACGCCCCTCAAGGTGCGGGTGCGAGTAGGTACTGATCGTTCTCATCTTTGCATGTGATTCCCAGACCAACGCTGTCGCTTCGAAATCCGGGGTACGCTTGGACCACCATGATGCAGGATGTCTGATAATTACAATGAAGCGACTGCCCATGGGTACTCGAACATGTAAAACACCTATTTCATTTTATACGCACATTTTGAAACAAGAGGGCGCAAGGGCGCTTCTTGGGCTAGAGCCGCCCCTGAATCGATAGATTACAAAAGTTTGTTTTCCAACTTTTAAAAAATATTTCCCATGAACCACGAATTCTGCTTTTAATAAAAAAGGAAGGATTTCCAGCTCGCGATACAAAAAATATATTAAATTTAATTACTGACCAAATCCATCCCTGATTTTTACCGTAATGTCTGCAGGCAGTAACATGTGGTAGTGACGTAGTGTAGGTACTTAGGCTCTGCCGTCCCTATGTCAAAACCACATGGCAGGGGAGGGACGCCTCAGTAATCTGTCGGTAAAGCGCAGGGGAAACTCGATCATATAGTTTTTTAGATTTTCGCGTTGCATTATACAATGTGACCACGGCTGCTGTAACGTAGCCGAAACGTCGAGCCAAATATGTGAGTTCACATAATAAATATCGTGTTAATCCTCGATCATATAGTTACCTACTTATTACTTACTAACCTTAGAAATTGGCGTTAAGTTTGGAGTTATGGGAGAAGTTGTTTTCTTACCTAAAAGTAACTATCTCAATAATTTAAAACTAGCAGCCCCCGCCCTCTCTTTGTTTTGGTGCTTAATTTAGCTTTTCGTTTTAAACTTCACCAACAGATGGCCCTGAGCGTCGATTACATCGCGCAAAAGTTTCGTCTTTTCGGATTTCCAATAAACCTTATTGTTATCTATATGTCCTAGCCATCTGGTTAAATTAGCCATCCAAACGGACGACAACGGCGTTCGTTAAAAGCCTGCATCTAAAAGGTTGCCTATGCCGAAAGTTGTTAGATTTAAAATCACTCAACGTTTCAGTTTGGCGAATTAAATGTTAGCCTATTCGAAATGACTGCTCCAAACCAAGTGATTCAATTTTATATCCGCTTTTCTCCACTAATATAACCGTCTCCAAAACAAATATAAGCGTCTGCAGCGAAAACAGCTGTGAATATTATGCGATTATCTCGATTTTGTGTGCATTTTTAACAAGAAGGGTACTTGTCAAAATAGTCTATGTTAGTGCCAATAATAGTATGTGTTGTCTGCAAGTTTTTACAAAAAGTTTGAGTCGAGTGATTTTAGTTCAAACAACTATCGGCCTAGGCATCGAATTATATGATGGTGTTGGATGATGGTGGCGACAAACGTTCAGTCAAACTTTGCTGTCAACAAAATGGCTAGTTGTTCTTTGGCCATTTGATTGAATGCCGGCGTATGTAGAACGATCTAGGCGTCCGATTGGATAGCTTAACCAGATGGCTGAGACATATAAGTTTCTCTGTGATGTAGATTGTTACATATTGTACAAATGCACTATTTAATAATCTTATATTTAACATCATCAAAGGAGAAGTTATCAGCACCTACATTAAAATGTATGTCAACAAGCAAGATGGTTAGGTTTGTTATTGTAATCCACGCATGTTTTAGTTGCATTAAGTATGCACAGTAAGTTTATTCTTATGAAAACAAACCATCATTTATTTGTAAATAAATATGTGTGATACAGATTAGATCTTATGAAAATGTTGTAGAGTTTATGCATTCAGCCTGCAAGCAGGCATGCAAATATCAAAATGTGATCTTACATAAAGTAAAGTAAAGTACAGTATCAGCCTATAAACTGTCCCACTGCAGGGCAAAGGCCTACATCATAGAAATCAAGATATCTCTACTATGATGGGATTATGCTTAATCAGCATGCTTGCCAAATATGAGCTATGTTCGAAAAATCCAAAACATTTTTTCGAGCCCAGGACCCTGAGATCACAGCCCGGTACTTAAACCACAAGACCAACAGATCGTACACGTGGAATATTTTTCATTTTCAAAAATACCAAGTTTACCAATTTTTATCTCTCCCTCATTATCTATTAAATCAATTACTTGCCTAAACATAAAAAAAAATACAGTTTACAATTATTCAAACACATATTAAAATATATTGCCAAACTGTATGTGTATACCTCCTGGTAGAACCTATGCATTTATGAACATGAAACCACCTTCATACTTTATTTAGATTTTCAATTATTTAATGGATAATAATAACAATTTTTTCCAGTTAGGTAATTTGTTGCTACTGTATTCTAAATAAATCTTCACACAGGATCTTCCAGCAAAACATAAGGATATCTTGGACTTGGATGAGGACAGTAGAACAGGATTTGAGGAAGGATCTGTAATAGGAATAGAGGAAGTTCAAAAGCATAAATAGGTACCTAGTTATTGACTAGACCGAGATATGGAAAATTTTTGAATAAAATATTCATCAATAGTCAGCTTAATGAATATGAATGGTACCATTAACAATACTATAAACAACAGAAAAGTATAAGCCAATCATTAAAAAAAAAATAAGATTAGGCAGGTATTTCTAAGGTAGTATTCCACATTACTTTTCTTATAGACTTCCATCACAGATTTACTTTACTAAAGACAATGAATTATAAATAATATGGTAAATATTAATCTCTAAATATAATAATATTTTTGTTTACATGATTGTAAAAGACAGGTCTCAACTCTAATCCCGAGAGATCACTCTCCTAAATCTCATAAAAAGTATGGAAGTGTAGGCAGTAAGAAAAGTTCATGCATCACAGTCTTAATTCATGTGAAAATATTGTGTTTAATTGTTCAAATTCACTTAATAATATTCTAATGCAGTATTCTATAATATGAGTATGGGATTATTTATACTTTTTTAGCTGTTAAATTCTACTGTTCTCCCTACTTATACTTATTGTCGACAATATTGATCAGCCGGTATTGCGAAAGTGGTTTATTAATAACCTTTTCAAAATAAAGACTGGGTAGGTAAGTACTTACGTATATTTATTTGGAAACAAGAGATACAACTGACAGGCCAGTTTTCGATTATATCCCCTATGCTTTTCAAGTCATAATTACTTGAAACATATTGGTTTCTCGTTGATATAATGAAACGTATGAGGAATCTGTAAACCTGTCGTAATGTAATGAAGCTTTCCACAATCCTAAAAGTTATCTTTGTTTGGTTTTGTAAATGGGTCATTACATTGGAAGCACGTAGAACTTTACAAGAGACGTCCAGCGTTTAATAACTTCTGGAACACACGTGTAAAATTGACATTTTTACAGAATAAATGATTAGTTTTCTAATATCGATCGAGGTTTGGTGTCGGTAAGTAATAAAAAATGGAGCAAACAACTTACGTTTGTAGAGATTGCAGCTAACTGCTTCCACCAAAATAAATCTTATTGGAACTCTTCAGAAAACACTCAAAAACAAATCCACTTAGAACTCTAAAGTCGTTTAGTTTTTTGTTTTTATTTAACGCAAACCACAAGAAACAAATCCCGAAAACGAACGAAATAAATTTTCGAGGTGGCGCTAGTGTACGCTCAAATGTTAGATTGACGGATTGACGTTTCTGACAGACAAGTGTTGCAACAAGTAAAAAAAATACTTTTATTTAGTAGTTCCATTGTGTTTTATATCCTTTCAAAGATTATAAAATATGTAAAAAAATAATGAATCAGACAGTTTTAGTGAAAAGCCTGTGTACGATGCTTCGCAATTACGAAGGTGTGTGTGCATGTTCACGTGGATACCTGCTCGAATCACGAGCCGAATCAACTTTCTCGAACAGGTATTGTGGCTTTCCTGTTTTAATAACATCAAAGAGTAGGGTAGCTAGGTGCACTCTCCTACGTGCCTCCATCTTAAGCATATTGGAGTCATTGGTGAAGGGTGTGACATATGAGCGTGGAGGGATATATGATAACATAAGCGAACCCAAGCATTCTGTACTCTTTGGATTAAGTTGCTTGTTCTACCCAGAATACATGGCCCATACAGCATAAAACCCTCCCCCTTAATGATAAATGGGGTCTAAGAATAGTTCCGGAACACAACAGGTTCTAGGCATTTAAGAATAAATAATAATAATGAATATTTCACAACATCACATACATTGATCTGACTCCGAGATAGGTAGCTCAAGCACTTGTGTTACGGATATCAGAATCAACAGTAGGATTGCAAATATTACATATAATACTTTTCTTTTCTAAATACATACTTATAATACATAGGAAACACCCAGACCAATACAAACAGACATGTTCAAGCACACAAATGTATGTACATACTGTGCGGGGGTCGAACCTGCAACCCTTGGACCAAAGGCAGCGTTCACTACCACTGTTCCAAACGGGTCGTCCCTTATAGAAGATTCCTTATTCAAAGTTCTAGGCACTTAAGACATTGCTTGAACAGGATGACATGAGATTTAATACGGTAATCACTTTAAATCGCGATTTTTACGTACAAGGCGACACTGAAAGTTCTTAGAAAATCAAAAACTTAATTTAGCAAGTTGTTACCTTTATTTTATATCTTTTCAAAATAGTGTCCCTTTACATCAATACATCGCTGCATCCGATGAAACCACTGAGAAAAGCACTTGGCCCACTCTTCTTTAGGGATCTCTTCGACGGCCTTTTGATAAGCAGCCACTGCTTCTTCGGCGTCCGTGAAACGTTTTCCTTTTAGTTTTTCTTTTATTTTTGGAAATAAATAAAAATCGCAGAGTGCGAGGTCTGGGCTATATGGCGGGTGACACAACTTATTTTTTTAATCATCGTCTTATAAGTGGCCAGTTCTAAAAACTTTCAGTATCGCCCTCGTACCTAATAAAACAAGACGGCTATCCTATCCAGAGTATTAAATTATTGTACTCTATGCGATACACTAAAAGGAAGTTAAGAAAAATGCTTTGGGTCGGGCATAGAGTAATATAATATGTATTAAGTAGTCTCCTGTATCGATTCGCAGGAGATGGCCAAAGTTCCTTAAAGTAAAAAATAAGTTTTATAATATACCAAGTGCAATCTCAAATAAAACTCTTTTTTTTCTTTCTTTGGAAAAAAAAATTACTATACTTATTGTGATATTAATTTGGGCTGGGGCACGCACGAGTCGCATGTGCCTACAGTCCTACACAGGTGCCCCGCAATGGCGTAACGTGGGTGTTGGCCGCATTTCTTCCTCGAAACCCCTTAGAATAAAGCTTAGATTTCACTTCCCTCTACAAAGTTGAAGATCGCTAAACAATGTCGTTTTCGCCCTCCTTTCTTCCTCGTACCACCTCCCCTGGTTGAAGCCGAGATTTTGCCGGCCTCTAAAAGGCGGGGCAAGCTATCTCTCCCCACACTACTCCACGCAACTAGTGCCCCGTAAAAACTTTAATCGAGGTCCTTCTGAATGATGAATGAAAAGACAAGCAAAGTACTCAGCCTTAAGTAGCAACAGGAATGGTAGGGCCCTACCACATTATTGTGTGGGGTATGGGAGCCCCATACCACACAATAATAATGTGTGAACCATTCCCTATTCAAACCAGTATTACCTTACTCTATGGTGTGAACCTTAGGGGGGTGGGGCTTCGAATGGAGTTGATGGCAATTTAAAGTCGAGAAAATAATTGACAGCGCCACTGTCGCGTCCGTTATAGGTTATGGTAACCCCTTTGGAAATAGAATAACATGGGTACTTCGTTAGTGACCCAAAAATCCTTTATCACGACTTTCTTGACGAATTATATGGTTAAACAAGCGTAGCGTATAGAAGGCTATGTATCCTAGCTAGGCTGTTATCAAAGAGTATTATAATATAGGCAGTTACCTAACCTTGCGAGGACGCTGATTCATTTCTGGCTGATCTGTTCCATAACTTAATGTAAAACAAATATGTTAATTAAAACAAACTATGAAAAATAATATAAAAGTATATTTTTTTTTTAGTAGATACCTAACAAAAAAGCATAGTAAAAATATTTTATAACGACACTTTACATAAATAAGTATATTATATACACAAGTCTAATATCAATAAAATGCATCAATGGCAAAATATAACATTCAGTCACAAAATAAATAGTATTGAATTTAATTAAACAATTTATTTATTTAGTGATTCAGTCTTACTTTTAAAACTAATTTCTTATACAGTAACCACGTTATTACAAAACGCCTTCTTGATTTTTTATTAGAGTACTAAAGCTCATACCATTCCGTTCCAACACGCAATGTTAAGAGGTTGAAATGCGTATTTAGTTCCGGAACTATTCTTAGATTGCGTTTTGTAATAAGGCTAAGTAATTTCTTGCATTCATTGCTAATTTACGATAACTATAGAATGTTGAGTACAAAATGAAATATTCTAATAATAGAATCTCTATTTAAATTTTAGTATGAACTTAAGCCGCCTTATTCCAAATCACGATCTAAAATCGGTTCGCACAAAATTAGTTCCAGGACTATTCTTAGTTCGGGATTTGTAATAAGATGGATGTTATTTATCATCACCATTTGGGTGCTTCTTACATAGTTCACAATATAAACCAAGTTTCAGAAATTTGTTTCTTCATGCTGTTTCTATATGGATTAAAATTATACTATAAAAACATTATTAATTAAGTTTACCTAATAAATATTTAACTAATACGATCTATATTTATTCATTTGGCAACAAGGTATTTTATATTTCTTATACTATTGCAATAAAACAATTAACGCTATGATAGATTTTTGAGCAATATGAATAACAAACTGGGACTAAAATGAGCGTTGCCTCAAATGGTCTTAGGCCCTGCCTTAATTTAACCTACTATTCACCACAAATCAGGGGCATATTTTAAATTTCGCCTTCTCATATTTCATATAAACCAAATTTATTATGGGTTAATCTTGTTTGAATTTTTTTTAAAGATTTTTCCTATTCTCTTGCATGATTAAAATAATTCGGCCCATTCAGCAAAAAAAAGCTACTTTGCTTACTTGTTCAATAAATAAGTAGTCATTGTTTTCATGAGTATGATGTCCTCGGAAAGCTTAAGTTAAGAGAGATTAAAAAACATGATGGATCACATAGATAGGTACACCATTCACCTTTAATCAGGCAACTAGACATCATTTATTTCATTGTTTTTCAACCCTACCTCATCTGCACAAAGTTCCAAATCTGGTGGTCCCAAATGGTTACTTGCCTGGTTAAAAGTCAAGACTGCGTTTCCAGAAGAGATGTGTGATGATATTTTACGAGGAATGTATTTGTAAGAGCCAATAGAATCGCTTATTTACATAGCTTCCCTCAGTGATAGGCTTGTGTCCTAGTAGTAGATACATGAACGATTAGGAATTTATTATTCGAAGTTCTGGGGAGCGTTCGTTGCCGAGTGGTCACTGCGACCAAATTTGATCTATTGTGACCTCCGCTCCCACTTACAGATCGTCTCCTAGGCCCACGATTTGTATAAACCGTATAATGGCCTTGGGAGCGATAGCCTTAACATCCTCCGGGCAGATGTGGTAACTGCCCAGGGTGCAGCTTCTTGGGTGCCCGAGGGCATCGCATTGACAGAGGACGTGCATCGGTGTTTCGTCCTCTGCTTTACAGAATCTGCAGGTGGGATCTCCGGCCAGCCCCGTTCTGGTACCGTGCTTGTTTAGCCTGCAATGACCAGTAATGGTTCTTGTGAGGATGCTCAACTGTCCGCGAGATAGCGCTAATACCTCTTGCGTGTATTTGTTGGAGAATTCTGTCATTAAGGTCTTGGCGTGAGACTGAACGATTAGGAAACAAATCTTTTAAGTGAACGAGAACGAACTATTCTGTTAGGCTCGTTCAAATCGGTCATTTAGGACAGTTTAGGAGCGTATCTCTTCGGCAAAAATCGGTCGTTCGCGAGAGCTGCGATAGATAGTGTTTAGACACGTTCGAGGGAGCGTGATGCAAGATGCACGAATTACGATGACTTGACGGATGAAAGAGTAAGAATTATTTACAGTGTTAAAATGTTATTAATGTTCATTTATTGAAATGTCAGTAGTAAACCTGCAAAGTATGATGGGAAATCAAATATGTATTCCATTTCATTCCGTCCGACCGACTGCTATTAATCATTGTGATCGATAAATGCAGAATATTAAAATAGAAATTAATGCTTTAGGATTAGTGAACTATATTGAACTATTAGTACTAAAAATCCGAACTAGTACATTTGAACGATTGTACTAGTACAGAGCGCTCCATTTAGTGTCCGAGAATGAACAAGCCTACTTAGTGAAGAGATTCTATTGGTTCTTAACAAACACATTCCACGCACGCAACACATCACCTTGCTGCATCTCTGACGGAAATGTAGCCTTAGAATGGGTTAATAAGTTACTGTCAACGTCCGATACAGTCCGATCACGGTTATTTGGCACGTGGCAAAAGTCGGAACTAATGCTGTTTTGACATTTTCGCATAGAAAAAACGTTTTACAACGCCCCCTGTCAATGTGACTGAAGTGCCTTCTGATCGTGGTCGCACTGTACTAGTGAATCTTAAGATGTGTATGTCGACAATCACCGATTTCAATTGAAGCGTTCAAAATGGTCGGTAAACGTGATAGTTATAGTCTGTAACAATAGCTTGATCAGAATGACAGCTGTCACTTATTAATTTACCAATAAATAAATAAATATTTCACAACATCACATACATTGATCTGACTCCGAGATAGTAAGCTCAAGCACCTGTGTTACGGATACCAGAATCAACAGTGGGATTACATATAATAATACTTTCTTTCGTAAATACATACTCATAATACATAGAAAACACCCAGACCAATACAAACAGACATGTTCATGCACACAAATGTTTGTACTGTGCGTGGATCGAACCTGTAACCCTTGGACCAAAGGCAGCGTTCACTACCTAACAGGTCGATCTAATATTCATTCCATAGATTTTTATTACTATATAGACCTAAAGATCATTCTGTTACCCCAATGGCTGTCATTCTATCAAGCTACATTTTACAGACTATAGAGGGATATTTTTACTTTCATCCTGCACTCCTTCTCTTCAAACGTAGCACTATTAAGTAGGTCACGCGAAGTCCACCCCGGTATCGAGCAGGTCCCTGATGAGCACGGTCGCGCGCCGCGGCAGGACGCGCAGCAAGTGGCCGAGATACAGCAGGTGCTTGGGCACGGACGCCTCGGGGTAGTTGCGCCGCACGCTCTCCAGGATGGACGAGGCGGCGGTAGCTGAGGTTATGGTGCCGAAGTAGCTTGGTATTCTGGAAAATGGGAATGACCTTATATAAAAACACTCCTAGTCAAAGCCCTGATATTCCCGATCTTTTTTGGCAACAAGGTATTTGATATTTCTTTTACTATTGCAATAAAACGATTAACGCTATGATAGATTTTTGAGCAATACAAATAACATACGTCATACTTGTGAACAGGTGCCACCTTTGGGGACTGGTCCGCTTTGGTTTACCTCATATGTAGCTTTTAATTTGCTTCATTCTATTTTGTGTTGCATTAGACTGTATGACTTGGTATGAGGATAATAAACCATTGTAAAAAAAGTTGGCGATTAAAAAGAGTAACTGGCGAGTTTCTTGCCGGATCTTCTCGACCAGAAACAACTTTTCGAGCCGGTGGTAGAATCGCATTATGTTTATTTACTTTTTTTAGTATATTTTATGTATCAACATAATTAACATGTAAATTATTACATAAGTACTTATAAATAGTCTTAAATCATTCAAATATATGACGATTTGTAAGTGCTGTGTACAAGCCTATGTAAATAAAGAATTATTTGATTTGATGATTTGATTTAAACAAACTGGGGCTAAAATGAATGTTGCCTCAAATGGTCTTTGGCTCTGCCTTAATTTAATGCATCCATCTTAATTTAATGCATGCTCGTATGTCTGCCATAATGCATGCTCTGCATTATGGCAAACAAACGCAAAGCAGACAGCTCACCTGATAAGTGATTACCGCCGCCCATGGCCATCTGCGACACACGGGGCATCACAGATGCGTTGCCGACTCTTAAGGGAGAAATAAGCTCTTTTCTTGAAGGTCACCAGGTCGTATCTGTCCGTAAACACCATCGTTGGTAGCCGATTCCATAGTTTTACTACGCGCGGTAGGTAGTGGCGTGAGAAAAGCACTGGTGGAATAAAATCCATCCAAATGATGTGGGTGAAATTTGGAGTTCTGGCGTGATGTACGATGGTGAAAATTTGCAGCTGGAATATGGTCGAACATCTCCTCGGATCATCCCCATTGTAGATGCGATAGAAAGTACATAGCGATGCTACTTCTCTACGCAATGACAAAGGATCAAGCGTGTCCGAAAGAGCTTGGTCGACGATAATTCCGACTGCCCTTCGCTAGATACGGTAGACCGTATCTAGCGAAGGGCAGTCGGAATTATCGTTATTATCGGAAGAAGCTGATATTTGGGAGCTCCAGCCCAGAGGTGTGAGCAATATTCCATATGAGGACACACCTGCGCCTTAGTTGCAGGAGGTGCCTGGGCATGAAACACCCCTCGACCTATTGAGCACGCCAAGTTTTTTGGAAGCCAATTTCACATTTCCGCTAGATGACCACGAAACTCAACGCGATCTGCCTTTACAGGGTAGAAACATGGACAATACGAGAAAGAGAGAGACAGAGAATAGATGCATTCGAAATGTGGTGCTGCAGGGGCGTATGCTCCGAATACCTTGGACGGCTAAACGCACAAATGTATCTGTTCTCTCCCAACTTGTCATAAGAACCCGACTGTCGAGCTTATGTCTACAACGCATACTCTCTTATTTCGGCCACATAATGCTAAGAGGGGATCATAGCCTTGAAAACCTTATCATTGTTGGCAACACTGAAGGCAAAGATCACGAGGCCGATCGCCAACGATGGTCTGACCAAATAAAAGGAGCTACATCCCTACCTGGCCGTGGCCATGTGGTCCCCGGAAGAGTAGAATAGGCCACCCTCACTCTTACCGAGGTGTCGTAAAAGGCGACTAAGGTAAAGCTGCTGGCATGATCATCAGCACCCAGAGAAGGAAAACTCTGCATTTATATCAAAACCCTCGCCAACCCGTCTGCCAAGCGTGGTGAGTATGGCAATACCCCTCATGTAATTGAGGGAGGCCCGTGCCCCAGCAGTGGGGAGTTAAATGGGCTGATGATGATGATGATGACATCCCTACCAAAGTTCTACGACGTGGTGACGGCTTCTTCCAATCGAAATCAATGGAGAAAGTTTGTTTGGTTGGATGACTTCCAGTGGCCACGATCCTCAGTAATGAGGAACTAGAGAGAGACCTCACTCACGCAGCGAAAGACATTACAGACATTTCTTCACGCTGGTTTTTTCTGAGGAGTGACTCCAGTTGAGCTGGACCATTTATGCCGAAGCCTGGCTCTCCCAATTTAGAGCTACGCTTTGGCATGAATGGATTTGTGAATAAGTGAATGCTTCATTATAAATGCTTTATGAAGATTGCAGCAGAGAATGGTTACAATTATCCACATGTTTAATTTGTCATTCAGATGCAGATGCAGGCTGTTGTTGTTTATTAGTGTGTCCATGGGCGGCGGCGATCGCATACCATCCAGTGATCCGTCTGCTCGTCAGCCACCTATCACATAAAAAAAATCTTGTTAATCTTGTTGTAATTTTTTTTTGTTGTGGTGATTCAGACATGTTTGAGCTCCCTAATTTTTGATTTCGCAGTGGGAATGCCGTCGGCAGATGAGCCGACTACCTTATGTATATCTTAATCCTCCCTTATGTATATCTAAGTCCTCGTATAGGTTATGTGTGTGGGGCTCTCCTTTGGCGGGGGCTTCTCCTTAAGAGAAGACAGGCAAAGTCATACCCATTAAACCCCCTGCAGTTCTCCCTCATCGCCCATATTGGGGAATATCATGGTGGTACAGTCGAAGCCTCCCTCCATTGTGCTCCCTAACTCAATATATGTGGATTACTTAAAATTGTTTCGGACACCTGTCTTCAAAAAAGTTCTACAAACTGTTCACATTCACCAGATCACGAGAGCAGTGCTTGTAACATCATAAACTGATACTTTACTGTAATGTGATAAAAATTTAATTGAAAATTTAAAAAGCCCCCAACACAAGTAAAGCTCTTTCATTTGATACTTATATTGAGGCAGTTGGAACAACAAATAGGTTATTCGTCATTTTCTGACGGCGGCCATCTTGGATCGATTTTTATCCAACATAGCTAAGAACACTCTCTCCTTATTCATCTTTCAAACAAAAAAAACAAAATCAAAGTCGGTTCATTTGTTCAGGAGCTACGATGCCATAGATAGACACACAGACACGTCAAACTTATAACACCCCGTCGTTTTTGGGTCGGGGGTTAAAAATAAGTAAGAACACTCACCTAAGTCTTAAATCAGTGCTATCATCACTGACAATGAACGGGTAAATATGTACAAGAGTAACATGGACACCATCAATCTTGTTTATCCTTAGGTCTTCCATCAGAGACTCCGCCAGACCCTGGACAGCGAACTGCGCCACGCTGAGCGGCATCTGATCCTTGATGTAGCTGAGGCCGGCCACTGAGGTCAGGGCCACTACGTGTCCGTGGTTCCTTGTCTTCATGTCTGGCATGAATTGGTCGATCAGCTGTAATAATATGTAAACAAAGAGTTGATTTTTGCTCAAATATCAACATGCTCAATATATCAGTTTTTTTAAATCTAAAACGTAGTCCTGTGTCTTTACAGGGAGTATGTTTAGCTATGATCCATTACCATCCAGTTCAGTTTCAGGCTAGTTCAGTAATCACATTGAAGTGATTTCCGTGTGACATTTGCTGTTATTTTTCATCATCATAATTTAAACCAATAGACGTCCACTGCTGGACATAGGCCTCCCCCAATGTTCTCCACACAGATCAGTCCTGTGCCGCCCGCATCCAATGGATTCCCGTGATCTTCACCAGATCGTCGGTCCACCTTGTGGGGGGCCTGCCACGGCTGCAACTTCCTGTACGTGGCCTCCACTCGAGGACCTTTCCGCCCCAATGGCCGTCTGTCCTCCTCGCTATGTGCCCTGCCCATTGCCACTTGAGGCATGCAATCCTTTGGGCTATGTCTGTGACCTTAGTTCTCCTGCGGATCTCATCATTTATGATACAATCACGCAGGCAGGCTGTTATGTTTAGTTCGTAAAATAATATACTCTTTATTGCACAACATACAAAACTTAATAGCTTGCTATTAAGACTACTACACACATTTTCAGTGTACAATTTGGGAGGTCTTATCGCTCAGAGCAATCCCTACCAGACAACGTTCAGGTAAAGAACCCAAATAAAAAGAAAGAAACTTACCCAGAAATAAGAATTTAATGTTAAATCCAATGTGTCATGAATATCTTGCGGTGGCTGCGTCAATAAAGACCTAGGGCTTGGAATACCACAGCAATAGAAGAGCATGCTGACTGTCCCCAAGTCTTTCTTTATCTGTGCAGCCAAGCTACTGATATTATCCTTCTTAGTGATGTCACAAAGATAACAGACGGCTGATCCACCTTTTCTCTTTATACTGTCAATGGTGTCTTGATTGGTACCCTTGTTTTTATCGACACAGATAACTATGGCTCCCAGCTCAGCGAGCTGTAGAGCTATTTCGCGGCCTACCCCCCTTCCAGATCCGATAACCTGTAAAACAAATGAGAAACTACTGAAATACGTACTTGCTGTAGAAGTTACTTCATGAAAGTTGTTCAGTTTACCTAGGATAAATATTCGATAATAATTTCATACAACATTAACCTGCCTGATTCTTTACTTAAAACCTGTCGCTTTGCAGTCAAGGTTACAAATAAATTACTCAAATACACATGTTAAATTACTCAAAAACTAGTTTCCATCATACATGTTTGTCCAGGGCTGAGGATTGGCCCCATAACCTTTGGCGTATGAGGCAGGGTTACTACCAAATATGCCATCAGGCCAGTCAAAAATCATCACAAGATGAATTTAGTTACTCCCCAATGTCTTGTAAATTGAACAGTAAGCTTACCAGACTGATTCAACTGCCTCGGTGGTGCAGTGGTTAGTGGGTCACACTTTAAGGCGACGGCTGCACAATAAGTCCCGGGTTGGATCCCTGGGGCGGGCCAAAAATTTGTACCTAAGTTTTTAGTGGCAGCTCGCAGTCTAGAAGTTGGTGGTCATGTACCACCGTGCCTCGGAAAGTTCTTTGAGCTGTTAGTCCTGCGCCCAATCCCTCACTGCTTGTGTCACAGTAGTGTCCCATTGGATTATGTAGGTAAGAGAATAGAGAGTGCACTTGTGTTTACGTTTGCACACTTGAGCACTATAATATATCCTGCGCACGTGGCTGATTGTTGAGATTGGCCTCCGTAGCCGTAATCGGTTTGGGGGATATTATTATTATTATTTATTTTTCAGGCAGGCAGTTCAGGAACTGATTATTGCCTGTATCCAGTTACATTAGAAGTATATCTTATTTTTCATTTTGTAAGTAGTTGTCTAGTCTATTCTTAAATATATTTGTGTTTTTGGCTGAGACTACTTCTTGTGGTAACTTGTTCCACAGCTCGACCACTCGGTTGCTAAAGAAGTGTTTATGCGGGTTGTTGTTTGACCTCGTTTTTGCCAGCTAAGGCTGTGCCCTCGCAGGTGTGGATTTTTGTTTCAGGTGAGCATATTGTCAAAAATATTATAGCTATTAAACTTACCAGAGCAGTCTCCAACCTAACAGATTTCATAGGCGGCGGTCTGAACAGCTCGTAAGTGGCCTGCATCACTGCACAGACCGCATTCACCACCACCCAGGATATGTCGACCATCAAGATGCACAGAGAATATGTGCGGAGCAACATCTTGATGGGAAACATAAAATGCAGTAGTGTCCCCAGAATGTTGTCTAGCACACGGGTTTCCTGGAATCAAACAAAACATAGGCATTATGATTGTTTTAGTTAAAAAAATATTGCAAAATGTTTTATTATACTCAGCAAATATGACTACTCAATTAATTGAAAATGTTTTAGGAAATCTAATAGCCAAATACTAAGTCAATTATACACTGTGACTTTTTGAATACCGGAGAAACTTTTCAAGGGAATTATTAAAACAAAAATTTACAAATTTACCCAAGGAAAAGGTCAAATTAAAAAAAAATTACCTTCCCATACTAAAAAGTGATCAGCGAATTGATACAATTTCTATGGAAAAGTGAATTATTTTTAAAAATCAGAGCTTATCTTCATTGGGGAAAATAGTTTTTTTTTCATTAGCTGCCCTTGAGAAGTTTCTCAGGTATTATTTTTTTAAAGTGACACAGTATATTGGCTCTCTTCAGCCTGATGGTAAGCTAGAAAAGAGCCCACCATGGAAGCGATGTCAGGTATCACCTCCATTGGGACTGCCATACTGGCCAGCAAAATTACAAGTAAAGTAATCACAGTCTATATCTATGCATTTTTTAATTATTGTGAACTTAAATTGTTAATTATTATTGTTCTTAAAAAATAAATATTTGTTCCTTGATTTATTCTAAGTAAATATTTTAAAAGCAAAACAAAATCTAATGTTAGTAGTAATAAGCATCTTTAACTTACCATTTATGTAACAAAAAATAAGCGGATTGTTTGGTTAGAAACACCGACACCTGTTGGCGAATAAAGTTGTTTCTATCAATAACTGAACCTGTTTAGCCTTTATTAAAAAACGCCGGCAAATGATAGGAAGTCTAATCAGCAACTTCAATGAGTGTCAAAGCGGATCTACTTTCTTAACCTTGATTACCGTTGTCTTACACCGATTATGATAGGCAAACTATTGATAAAATCATTATCCGATACAGCAACATGCACTACAGACAGTCCGACTGATGACGGCATGGTGGAGTAGATAATAGGATTAATAATACATATCTATTTAGATAACAAATATTGCAGTCGTATTGGCAACATAAGCCATTAAAAAATAAATCGCATACCTTCGAATTTACATACACAACACAACAATTCTTAAAAAAAACACCTTGTCGCCAAAAAATATCTAAAAACTTTGACCGGATTATTTTCACGTTTGAACTTTTGTGTCAAAAATAACATCTTAAGTGACAGTGACAACAGAGATGACAGCTAACAGCTACGTACCTATAACGTTAAAATAATGAATCTTGGACAACTTTATAATTTTGGTTTATTTTCGAAATTATGTATTTTATGTACAATTGTAGGTATTGTGATTTGTGATTTTGAATTTGAAAATTTGAATTGAGTTAAAATAACTCTCATCGAAATGGCGTTTGTTTATCAAGGGGACCAAGATTTAGAGGCCAAAGCTAAGAAAGGTAATGTATTATTTGGTTCCCATACCTTTCTCATCAAGCTCAATTTCAATTTTAATTACATTTCGTCGTTTCATCCTGTTCTAGCTGCCGAGAGAATATCCGAGAATATGCATATAGTTGCTAACGAGCCCTCTCTGGCATTATTCCGATTACAAGAGCACGTTAGAAAAGCCCTGCCCCCCATGGTTGAGAGGCGAGTGGAAGTCACCAAACTCCAGCATGAGCTACAAGGGAGGTGTTACGACGTAGAATATGCCCTGAGGTAAGCTTTAAACATCCATTTATAAAAAAGGTCAGTTTCCACACTATGGAAAAAGACTGTAATGTTATCTTTATTGTTGGCTATAATATTATTTCAATCAAATATCAATCAAATAATTCTTTATTTGCATAGGCTTGTACACAGCACTTACAAATCGTCATACATTTTAATGACTTAAAACTATTTATAAGTACTTATGTATAATTTACATGTTAATACATATATATGTTGATACATAAAATATACTAAAGAAATAAATAAACATAATGCGATTCTACCACCGGCTCGGAAAGTTGTTTCTGGTCGAGAAGATCCGGCAAGAAACTCGCCAGTTACTCTTTTTAATTGCCAAACTTTCATACAATGTTGTGTCATCATCATACCAAGCCATACAGTTTAATTGTTACAGAAAAAAAAATAAAAGAAATAATAATAAAATAAATATTATAAGGTAAACCGAAGCAGACCAGTCCCCAAAGGTGGCACCTGTTCACAAGTATGACGTACGTGTCAGCCATCATTTCACTCAACCATATTAGAGGGAATGTAATGACCCGCCACATAGCGCCACCACCTCAGAGACATTTGAGTGAGCATGACTACTTAGGTTCCCCTCATAGGTCACAAAGAGTAGTAGTTACTTAATCCAGACTTATAAACTGCAGGACGAGGTGTACAATAGTAGGTGGTTAGCATCTTGTCAATTATTGAATAATCAATATAAATCAATTTTTATACAGTCAAAATCAAAAATGTCTTTATTCAATAAAGAACATTTATGAATGTCAAATATTATGTAATCTACCGCTGATTCGGAATGTCAATTTCTACCGAGAAGAATCAGCAAGAAACTCAGTAGTTACTCTTTCCAAATAATATGGTAATTACAATTTTCATTCTTATACAAATTATGATTACAGTGACAGTATGATATACAATGCTTATAATCAATAGTTTAGATAAATCGTCAATGAAAAATTATGAAATGAATTATACATTAGAGGACAGCCGAAGAGATCAACATGTCCAGGAATCCTTATCATTCAAATAATCCTCTACTTTATAGTAGCCTTTCTGCATTAGGCAGTTTTTTACATGCAACTTAAACTTATGTACCGGTAAATCAATAACATTTTGAGGTAACTTATTAAACATTCTAATGCTCAATCCTACAAATGAATTTCCAATTTTATGAAGTCTTAGATTTGGAACAGCAAGCCTATGTTTATTTCGCGTGTTAAAGCTATGAAAATCTGATTTTTGCGAGTAAAGGTGCAAGTTCTTGCGTACAAACATAATACAATCAAAAATGTATTGAGATGATACGGTTAAAATATTGATTTCCTTGAATACTTCTCTGAGTGAGTCACGTGATCTAAGACCGTAGATGGCACGGATGGCCCTCTTCTGCAAAATGAAGATGGCTTGTAAGTCAGCACCGGATCCCCACAGTAGTAGACCATATGACATCAGACTATGAAAATAGCTAAAATAAACCAGTCTCGCTGTCCCGATATCAGTCAGATTCCTTATCTTTCTAACTGCATATGCAGCTGAACTAAGTCTTCCTGCCAAGACAGCAATATGAGGGCTCCATTGCAATTTTGTATCCAGAGTGATACCTAGAAAAACTGTGGAGTTTATGACTTCGATAGGTTCGTTATTCATGACAATATTTATTTTGACCTGCCTTACATTAGGCATTGTGAACTTAACACATTTAGTTTTCTTTGAATTAAGAACCAAGTTATTATAAGTAAACCACTGTAGTACTTGAGAGAGTGTGTTATTTACTTCGTCAACATTTTTCTTTTGCCTATCAACCTCAAAAATCAAGGATGTATCGTCAGCAAATAACACTATCTCACATAGATCTTTGGTATAGTAAGGAAGGTCATTTATATAGATTAAAAAGAGCAAGGGCCCCAATATAGAGCCCTGGGGCACACCCATGGTTAGAGGGGCGCCAGAAGAGTTAGTTCCATTGACATTGACCTTCTAAATCCTATCTGATAAGTAAGATTTGATTAGACTTAGTGAGGTGTCTATGACACCGTAATGCTGTAACTTCATTAGCAATGTTTCATGATTGACGCAATCGAATGCTTTAGACAAATCACAGAATATTCCAATAGCATCTCGCTTTTTTTCCCACGCATCAAATACATGTTTGATAAGCGCCACTCCAGCATCAGTAGTGGATTTCCCTTTTGTGAATCCAAATTGCTTACTGTGCAATATTTTATTCAGATTTAAATGAGATAATAACTGAGTGAATATTACTTTTTCAAAAATTTTGCTGAGAGCAGGCAGTATAGAAATAGGTCTGAAGTTAGACGGGTCGCTTTTCTCACCCGACTTGAATAATGGTATTATTTTACTGTATTTCATCATATCGGGAAATTGACCGTCGTCAACACATTTATTGAATATTATTGCTAAGTAGGGTGCGATAGAATGTATTATATTTTTTATTATATCTACCGAGATGCCCCATAAATCCTCAGTCGGTTTCATATTTAATTCTTTGAATGTTTTTAAAATTATATTAGAATTGACATGATTGAATCTAAAAGGCGTGTTGCACTTATCAACATGAGACTTGAGGAGAGAAGCAGCGAGATGCGGGCTGGAATTCAATTTATTGGTTGTTGTGACTGGTATATTAGAAAAGAAAGACTGAAATGTTTCTGCTACTTCAGAGTCAGAAACAAGTGATTTGCCATCAATTTTAAGAGAGAGCTTGTTGTCTTTTGTTTTATTTTTACAAGTCTCTTTATTTATTATCTTCCATGAGATTTTACTTTTATTAGTGGCTTTTATTATTTTGTCTTTAAAATAATTTGATTTTGCCATTGCACATACTTTTTTGAATAATTTTGAGTATGTTCTGACATATTCAATTAAATTAGTGTTTTCTGAATTGGCTTTGATATCATATAATTCAAATAGCCTCTTTCTGCTTTTATAGATGCCTGTAGTGGCCCAGTCACTGAATTTAGTTTTAGAAGTATCTAATTTAATTGTTTTTTTAGTAAAAATCTGATTATATTCTTTTTCAACTACATTAAAAAGCATATTATAAAGCTGATTAGCATTTCCATCGTGACATGATAATGCCTTTATGATTGCCTATATGATTTGCCTAGGTACCTTTCTAGAAATATTATCTTGAAATTTTTCTTTACGGTTTGCAGTTATTGGCCTGCACACAAAGCTACATGAAGAGGGTGCATGACTGTATTCAAACATTGCTAGCTGTCCACTATGATCTGAGTTTATAAAGTTTATTATGGACTTGTCTAATACATCACAGTTACAAAATATGTTATCTAAGCAAGTAGCTGTGGTGGGGGTAACTCGTGTGGGTTCGTTAAAAAGATGATGTAAATTGAATGATCTGAAAAGATTCAGAAACCGAACAGAGTTCTGTGAATTATCTAAAATATTTGTGTTAAAATCCCCGCACACAACCACTTTTTTATTAGATGAACATATTTTTCTTAATACCTCTTCCATAATGGATTCAAATGAAGTAAAATTCCCAGATGGAGGCCTGTACACACAAACAATGACATGTCGTTCAAGCTCCGCACATGCTAGCTCAATAGTTCGCTCAAGTGAAAGTGAAACGACATCTTTGCGTTCTTTATATTTAATGGAATTATTTAATAAAATTAGTGACCCGCCTCTGATTGCAGACTTTCTCGTGAACGAACTACCGACGCTATAGTTGTCAATATTAATAATTAATTCATACTGTCTTAACCAGTGTTCCGTAATACATAATAGATGGACATTCATTTTATTTAAAAATAATTCCAATTCAAGTAATTTGCCAGACAAACCTTGTATATTCTGATGAATAAGGTTTAGATCTTTAGGGTTTCTTTTTGTCATTGGCTTGCAAGAGGATTCCTCTATTGTCTCACATTGTAATTTAAATTATTTGGAATAAAAACTTCCATATTTTGGGTAATCATATTATTAATATTAAACGCTAACAGAGTAGCTATTTCTCTTTTAATTTTATGAGGCAAATAAAAAGTTTTGCCAGTCAACAAAAACTTATTATCTATAAATTTATTTGTGTCAAAAAACACAAGGTTGTATAATAATGTATTCAATAAATGAATACTGTTATTTTGGCTAGGTGTGTAGTACCTAGAAAAAGGGAAGGCACACAAAAATATTTTTTTTACATTAAGCTCACAAATGGTTGAGAATCTCTGAAGAAATTTTTGGCTCAACGACCCAAAATATCTGCTTGGCCTTCAATATAAGACTGCTTCACTAGTCCCTAGTTCCGGTGGTAGAATCACATAATGTTTCATCATCATCATTATCTTTAAGTCCCAACTGCTGGGGCACGGGCCTCCCTCAATCACATGAGGGGTAGTTGCCATCCTCACCACGCTTGGCAGACGGATTGGCGAGGGTTTTGATATGAATGCAGTTTTCCTTTTCTGGGTGCTGATGATTATGCCAGCAGCTTTACCTTAGTCGTCTTTTATGACACCTCGGTAAGAGTGAGGGTGGCCTATTCTACTCTGCTGGGGACCACACGAAATTTATATAATGTTTACCTATTCATTTTTTAGTATATTTTTTGTATCAAAATATATGTTTCATTAGGTACATGTATAAAATTCATAGTTATAATTTTTATTTTTCATGTATGACGATTTGTGAGAGCTGTGTACAAGCCTATGCAAATAAAGTATTTTTGAATTTGAATTCCCTATTTCACGCCAGTCTCTAACATATAGCTCGCCAAGATAACTTTATTACAAAAAGTATTAAAATTATAATCTTCTTCAAATTTCAGTGCAGTAAAATCAATGGATGGTGCAGTAACAAGTTTCAAGAATATCCAAGAAATGTTGAAACAATCAATATTTTTAAAACAACAACTTAAATATGAGGAGGCTAGAAGAAATAAAAAAGATTCCAATTCAGTTTATAAACGTCTCTCTGCTCATATTGTCCTTGATTTGCCAGACTTGTCTGAGTTCTCTATGGTCAGAGAAACTACCAATAGGATTGAGAATATGATGGCTCAGGCTAGGGGATCGACGGCTGAGCTGCATAGATCTCATACTACATTGCATTAATACTATGATTTATTAATCTGTCTGTACACAAGTGTAAAGATATTGGGCAATGTGTAGCGTAACACTGCGAGTATGCGGCTTTAAACTATAATCTTAACTATGCCATATTTATTCATTGTGTGGTGATTATCACAAATTGGCACACGTACATGAGCAAGTAGTGTCTCGGCGTGGTTCGGCGTAACACAGACAGACTATACGGAATGTATGCGGTAGAACACGATACGGCCTAGCGTGTAGGCCAACAAACTCTGTAATATCAATGTCACCTGGATCCGACCTGTGCCTATTTATTTTGAGCCATTTTTGGTCAAATTATCAACGGCCAGGGTTTCTATCTTTTTTGTATAAATAATTACATATTAGGTACCTATGGTAGATACACAATTAAGAGTAAACTAGTAGTATACCTAGGTATACAATTACGTATGGATATCTATATAAGTTGGACAATCACAGTTGTATAGAAAATTTACTTCCACAAGTAAATCATTAATTTCTGTGTGACTAATCTGTTTTAGTTAGGCGATGGTAAAATCGAAACTAGTGCTGTTTTGAGGAAGTGTGACGTTACTGTTTTGTTTTTGACTGTTTTTCTATAGAAACTTTGCACTTCATGGCGTAGCTAGCAGGGGACACCCAGGGCGGTGACGAATACGTCATCCCTTCTCCCCACGAGTTTCCACTACACACTTTTACTTATCACTATGTGGAAGGGACCGTACGCTAGCTACGCCACTGAAGTCACTCCCTGACAATGATATCTTTCGTACAAAGCAGCCTTGTTGCTATATTGTGTGTACTAATTTACTTGTGTCACAAAATAGTAATACACAGAAGTATGGCTACACAGGACCGGCTAATACACAGAACATTGGGATCTAAACATGATCCGCACACATGCATGCGCACTTACAGTAATCTTCAGCTAGTTTCAGCAGTAATGACAGACAGACGTGCGGGAGAGACGATAATATAAACGTAGGTACCTACACTATTTTATCGTGAATAAAGTCCATTCAGCATGTTAGATCAACAAAATAAGCGAAAAAAAAAATCAGCTATTCCATACATTATTCATCGTCATCATCATCGTCAGCCCATTTAAGTCCCCACTGCGGGGGCACGGGCCTCCCTCCATCACATGAGGGGTAATTGCCATACTCACCACGCAGACGGGTTGGCGAGGGTTTTGATATAAATGCGTTTTCATTCTCTGGGTGCTGATGATCATGCTAGCAGCTTTACCTTAGTCGCCTTTTACGACACCTCGGTAAGAGTGAGGGTGGCCTATTCTACTCTGCCGGGGACCACACGGCGACCATACATTATTGCCGGGTGGATATTCTATTTTGTATGGAATAGGCCTACATAGCTGATTTTATTTTGCTTATTTTGTTGATCTAACATGCTAAATGGACTTTATTCACGATACCTATGATAAGGTTTAAACGGGGGAAGTAAACTATATAAAAAAACGTAAATAGATATTAACATTAAACTTTAGCCAAACTGTGCGTTATTATTTTGTGCTTGTACAGTCAACTCCAAAAAAATGTATACACTTTAGGACCTTGTCACAATACTTACCTATAGTAAGTACTTACCTAAGTAGAGGTCTACTTTCTTATATTATATATAGTGACAACGTCCTAAAGTGTATACATATTTATGGAGTTGACTGTACTATGGTGTTGGTCAAAACTAGTAAACATTTTCTCAATACTATTTGTATCAATTCAAAATTGTTAAAATATATATTTATAAATTAAGTTACTACGAATATGTAAATAAATAAATAAATATTTCACAACATCACATACATTGATCTGACTCCGAGATAGGTAGCTCAAGCACCTGTGTTACGGATATCAGAATCAACAGTGGGATTACAAATATATACATATAATACTTTTTTTTTGTAAATACATACTTATAATATACATAGGAAACACCCAGACCAATACAAACAGACATCTTCAAGCACACAAATGTTTGTGCAGTGCGGGGATCGAACCCGCAACCCTTGGACCAAAGGCAGCGTTCACTACCACTGTTCCAAACGGATCGTCAAATATGCAATCTGATATGTGCGAAAATGTTTACTAATTTATTTATTAAAATTTAAAAAATCTTCTAATATCTGCAATTAAAATAAGGTGCGGGTTTCAATGTAACGCTTTGGAGGACTAATATTTTTGCTTTGTTGTTGGAATAAAGCTTGCTTTGTGTAAATGTAGGTATTAATCATTGTTCATGTGATCATGTTTCTCTACTCAAAGAGTAAACAAGGTTGTATGTGTTACTGATTAAGACGACGGGAAGCCCTAACCAGCGACACCAATCGATTTAAATTGCGAGCCACTAAACCGAATCTATTTTAAACAATTTTGGAGCGGGAGTCTCTGAGCAAACAGTTATACTATCTATTTTGCATTTGATCTGTTTTTGCAATCGAATTTGGATTAACGCCATAGGTGGCCGTTTTTGGCGGTAATTCAAATTTCGAGTACAAAACCAGACCCAAAAGTTAAGTATAAGTATTAAATAAATAGTAGAGATGCTGCAGCTTCGAAATTGTTAAAAAGATCTGCGGTTTAGTTGTTAACCATTTAAATCATTTGGCGTCGCTAATGTGTCCTTAATCTATTTTATATTTAACTTTTTTTCTATACAAATTCTTGCAGGATACTAAATGACCTATGACAATATTGTTTTATTTTACTTGCATAACATTCGCTTGACTAAATTTTGTATAGGGTCAGAAGCATAAGGGCCGAAACTACGTGACGCGGGTGCCCGCGCTGGATCATACAAAAGTGACCCGTTGCGGGGGTGCGCGCGGGGCCCGCCGACAGGAGCACGCGCGGGCTAGTTTAGTTAATGGCTTGCTAGGTAATAATATATTAAGTTATCCGACTGTACTCGTACGTGCACACTGCAAAATTGAACTGGTGACACTGCGTGAGACGGGTCTCCGCGACGGGGTCGTCGCGGGCTTCGTCGCGGGCGCCTGCTTAACGTAGTTTCGGCCCTAACTATAAATCAATATTTACTGCCACACTCAGAGTCGTTGATTAACTTAGTTGGTTACTTAAGAAAAAATATTGACCCTTATTTTGATACGCATAAAGACGCAGAAGATACTTAAGTTAATGAACATTAGCTTAAATGACGTCTCTGAGTGCGGCCGTTATGTATTAATAACCATGTCACTAACACATCTAGTAGGTATAAAAACACATTTTTTGTAATATAGCCTTTTTATTATTCTATTCTATCTAATTAAGTAAGTATTAATAAAACATAAGTAAGTACTTCGAATGGCTTATTAATAGCGGGGTCAGAGCTTATGCTTATTTTTAACAAATAAGAGTTATCTCCTAGCCAAGTTATGATAATGCGGAGCTTAGAGTGGGTAGGGACCTTCAAGAAAAGAGCATACTCTTTTTTAAAAACGCCGGCAACACATTAGCGATATCTCTGATTTCGCGGATGTTCATGGGCGGCGTTGATTACCTACTTTCCATCAGGTGACTCGCTTGCTCGTTTGTCCGCCTCGAGCATAAAAAAAGTATAAGTGCTTTCCGAGAGGCTGAAGCTTCGATTTTTTTTAAAAGATACCGGTTTAATTGCTAACAATTTAAATCAATTGCGTCGCTAGTGTGCCCTACCCGTCACCTTAAGTAACCATTAAAGTTAATTTAACGTCTCTGTTATTATAAGTCTACAGTCACCCCACGGTTATTTGGCACGTGGCAAAAGCCAGAACTAATGGTGTTTTGACATTTTCCCATAAAAAATGTTGTACAATGTCCTGTCACTGAAGTGCCTTCTAATCGTGGTCGCACTGTACATGAAAGACTTCACCTTTGGAAAATGACAGACCAAGGCAGTTCATTTAGCTGTGTGATGTCGAACTTCTTTTTGAAAGGCGTCAACCTATCCATGACTTCCGAAGTTGGTTTTTTCTCTGGAACTGTAGCGAACATGTTTTTGAGGCAGAATAGGGAAATGAGATCTTTGGTATACTTTAGACCTTTCTCGTTTGAGAGGATGGAGTTGTAAATGTAGTCTATGGGTATGGCGGATATGATGTAGGAGTAAACTTGGGGGTTCTCTGCCTTGAGCCGCTCCATCTTCGCGAAAATCTCCGACCAGCTCAGTTCCGAGTCGTAGACCTGAATGTTTACTAACACCTGTAAACAGGAACACAAGAATAATAACAAACAATTGCTTGCTGTAGGTATCATACTCTTAGTATCCTAAAATGATTAAAGGCATCACCAAAATTTATATAACGGACAGTTACGCAAATGGGCAGTAATGGTTAAGCTAAACATTAACCAGACTGGAGGCCTAATTTAAAGCAGATGTTACGACCGAATCGGAGTTTCCCTCTCTTTCACACGCGCTCTGTGTCTCCTTTGTTTGGATGCGACAGGTATATTCTCGTTCGATACGGGACGGCTTTGAATTAAGCCACCTGTTCACCACAAAAAATTTAATACCCAGTTAACAAAACGAACTTTAACTGACTGTTCTATGAGTATTTAAACTCAACTAAAACTAGAAGTTTTAGTTGAGTTTTAGTTCAACTAAAATTTTCATATTTTTAAGACGATTTTTGGTATGGGCTGAATGAGCTCAGTGCTCTTTGCCTTCTTCCATTTTCAATTTAAAATAAAAAAAACCTCGGTTAAGATAAGTTAAGTAGTAGTAACCGCTGCTTTTTTGTGGTGAACATGAATAACTGTCATCACTCAGCTGTTAAAGTGCGATTACCGTCGTTAGAAAACTTGGCGAACTCGGCCCTTAGGATGAGATGCAGGCAATGCTGGATTAGCTGTGTAGCAAAAGTAGCAAATGCTACGGTTCGCGCTCCCAACACCTGTATTGTTTATGTGATGACTAGCAATTCCTGTACGCGGCCTCCACTCGAGGACCTTTCTGCCCCGTCGGCCCTCTGATCTTCTCGCAATGTGACCTGCCCATAGCCACTTGAGGCATGCAATTCTTTGGGCTATGTCTTTGAGCTTGGTTCTTCTGCGGAAATCCCATCATTCCTGGTACTATCACGCAAGGAGACTCCGAGCATACAGGAAGCCGAAGCCGTGGCAGGCCCCCCTTATGGTGGATTGATGATCTGGTGGATGTCGCAGGAATCCCTTGGATGCGGGCGTCACAGGACTGACCTGTGTGGAGATCATTGGGGGAGGCCTATGTCCAGCCGTGGGCCGATTGGCTGAAATGATTAACTAGCAATTGAGGACGATTCACCTGATGGTAAGCGATTGTCGCTGAATATGGACCAGTGAAATCACAAGTCGGAAGTGGATCAATGTCAATAGATGCCATTGATGGACTGGTAATATCTTTATATTTCTCACCTCTGACATGTCGTTGATCACGAAATTGTTGAAGTACCTAGCGAACATATCGGAGACTTCCACCTCGTCCTTGAGATGAACGACCACAGTGCAACCCTTGTTGCTGTACCTGGAGGAGGAAAATTTATTAGTCTTATGCACTTTGTCTTCTTTTATCCCAGAGGCGACAAAAAAGCATGCGGGTCACCTGATGATAAATAGGTACGTAATCATCGCCGCCCATGACCGTGGGTGACCCACGCCACCGGGATGATATCACGGCCTCACTGAAAACCGGCGTGAAACTGTACTGTGAAGTGTCACTCCGTGATTGAGGGTACCGGGGGCCCAATCTGGGAATTTAAAGGTTGGCAGCACAATTGTGACTCCACTGGTATCGCGGGTGTCCATGGGCGGCGGCAATCCTTACCATCAGGTGATCCATCTGCTTGTCTGCCACCTACCACATAAAAAAAAATGAATGTCTGCTAAATCAGAGAGGTCACAGATGCGTTACCATTTTTTTAAATAGGAGTAGGTATGTTCTCTTCTCTTGAACATCCCTAAGTCGTACTACCTGTGCGGATAAAGAATGGAATCAGAAATGGCGGCGCATCTATTCACTTCTCGGTCGCACACTATATGCGTCTATACTCGCACCCCACGAGGGCGAGTATAGACGCAAATAGTGTGCGAGCGAGAAGTAAATAGATGCGCCGCCATTTCTGATCCCATTCTTTATCCGCACAGGTTGTACTTGTTAATAAATCCTCGCGCACTCAACGGCTTGGGTTGGTTGGGTTGCGTCCAGCCCAGCCCCGCGTAGACCCCCTCTTTAATGGACTATGATCCAGGCTTTAATTAGAAAGTCTGGCACTTAATAATATCATCGTCAACATCAGCGTATGCGAGTGCGATTCAGTTTTTTATTACCTACTTCTTCCTTAGCATGTAGTTCCCGATTGCGTCCAAAGCTGCCGCTCTGGAGCCGCTTACGATTGGACTGTGAGTCATCATTTGGGGACTCTGGTAATTACAGTGAAGCGACTGTCGTCTGACTTTTAACAGGGGAGTCAACTGAATCATGGTTACACGTTTCAGTAACTATCCTCTTCACAATATTTTCCCTCACCGCCGCGCCAATGGTAGAAATACGCACATAGATTTGAAAATCCAGATGCGCATGCTCGGATTCGAACCACGACCCCCCGACGACGTCGACGTATGGAAGGCGCGTTCTGGACCACTTAGCTACCATCGCTTATCTCGCTCGCTTATTACCTACTTATTAGTAGGTAATTTTATTTGACCCACCTCTCCACTAGATCGTCAATGTGATCTATATCGTAGATGTAGCCGTCGACCAGGATCGCCAATCGATTGGTTATCGGCAAGTGACTTTCCACACTGCGTCAAGAAATTCACTTATGAGAGTTTGAAAGTTTAAAAAAGTAACGTCCACTGATGAACATATAGGGCGCCCTAGATATCGTTGGATAGACCACGTCGAGAAAGATCTCGCAGATCTCGGTCACCTACAAAGGCCGGATTGGCGACAAGTGGCTGAGAACAGAACTGAATGGCGAATTCTCGTGTCGGAGGCCAAGATCCACTTCGGGTCGCTGAGTCAGCGTAGTAAGTAGGTAAGTAAGTTGACCATAGGCCGCCCCTAACAACTTCCAGATTTATTTATTATTGAAAACTAACAGGAACTTAATGCCAAGAGGCATTCTCTACCCGTCCACCTTTTGGCCATGCAGCTTGGGCATTTGCATACGAATTCGCGATATCTTTATCAGGTCGTCTTAATTCCTTGTAGATGGACGTCCTAGGGGACGTTCAAGTATTACTTCATATGGATTCATATGGATGACATAAATCCTTACTTGCTAGAGCTGGTAAATATGGCATGCCCTCTCTTTTTCAGCATAAACATGATGTAGTACATGGCGCGCCTGACGGAGTACTTCTGGTAGGCAGTGCTCTCATCCAGCACCTGTACGGGTGGGGCGGCCACCACAGCCGCCGCGAAGTGAAGTCTTGCCTTCTCGTTTGGGAGCAAGTACCAGATTCTAGTGTTTGCCAGATCGTGGAGTTCTGTTGACAATAGTATGAAGTTATGTCTTATATTGAAAAAGAGAAAAGTATAAGACTTTTTATAGCGATACAAGGACTTATTCTCGTGAACCCGAAATTGAAGTCGAAATTAAAGATTTCATACATTCGCCCATACAATTCACTAACTAGAATTCAATGTTCAGTGCTCGAGAAAAGGAAAAGGCACTGCAACAGCTGCACCATCAAAAAATGGAACACGTTCCCGGCGCATGTATTTCCTTCTTCCTACAGTATGGATTCCTTCAAACGAAGCGTGAAGAAGCATCTCGCGGGCCAGTATGGCAGTCTCAACGGCCTTGACATCGCTTCCGTTGTAATTCAATTCGTTGTTAATCAGGTCGAGGAGAGTCAATATACTGTGTCACTATAAAAAAAAATAATCGCATAACCTACCTTACTAAAAGCAGCTATACTATCACGATGTACCTAACTGCGCAAAACGGAAATATTTACGGCGGCGTCTCGAACTGGGAAACTATTTTTAGTTTTAGTTTTTCTGCTGAAATCTAGTCAAACCGTCGAATTCAGGAGCCCTACTTATTTATTTATTGATATATGGTGAGCTTTCCGTCCCGTCGCATAAAAGACATCAACGCGCACTAGCACCCTTTATGAGTAAACTCAATAGGTACTTACTATAGTCCATTCTGTATGTGAAGGAGACTAGGACAGTTATAACGTATCGGATCATGCATCCTAGTTTCTACAAATAAAAATATGAAGCTGTTAAAATCATGAACTTTTTTGTGTTCTCATTCTAAAAACTAAAACCCGACTACCAAAAACACGATCTAAAAAGTACAAAACAAGAAAATCCGGGAGGCATCAACATCAATGGCGAATACATCTCTCACCTGCGATTTGCTGACGACATCGTCATAATGGCAGAAACGCTGCAGGACCTACAACAGATGCTGAATGACCTGGCTGACTCTTCTAAATGCATCGGCCTACGGATGAACTTGCTTTGCCGTAGTCGGATAAAAATGACAAGTATAAATCTTTCTCAATTAATCTGAACAAGAACTTAAAATAATTTTTACCAATAAAATTTTAAAAAAAAATCTATGAATTGCTTAAAGCGCTAATTGGAATTTTTGCTCATAGGGATTGACACAAAAAATCACAATAAATCAGTAATCGGTATGGCAGCCACCTTACCATCGAATCGCGATTATTGTCTCGTGCAAGATAAGTCCGCATGGATTGCATTAGTGACCAAGAACTTGGGGACTCAGGTGCATCTACCTCCACGAGTAGCCCTGCTGGTAATCAGTTCTGTCCTGATTCGATTACCGCGGAGCACGGTTTTTCCTGGGCCATGACGGGTAGTAATTCATTCGTGGATTGCTACCTGTTTGCCGAAGGATGCACACCCGACGGACCGGCCCTGGTGTGCGACCGCGCCGAAGCGCACTTCGCTACAGGGCCTACATTGTCGCACCGAGGGTCTGAGGACCGGCGTCTTCGCGTCCTTCCCTGACGGTGCACTAGGGCCTGTGAAAGCAGGTTAAACCATCGCACAGCGGGGTTGCAGGCGCCATTTTTGTCTTCGGACCTGGGGATGCTGTGTCCGGCCCCGCCCGCGCGGGTTGCGCGTCGGTTTTCCGGCGGGGCGCTTTGACGTCGGCATCCCCCTAGAGTGGAGCGCCTCGGGGCGCAGTGGCCGCAAGGCCCACGTTTGGGGACCTGCGCCGCAAGGTCGCAGCCAGCGGATTGCGGTGGTAGGTCGGAGTTGTTTGCGTCGCCGATTTTCCCGGCTCCGCAGCCAGCGGAGTCGGTTTCTGCGACGCATTATTATGTTGGAAGCCTGCGGGTATGTCCCTAACTCGCACTGCTCTGCAACCAGTAATGTATGTGCGGGGAAGGGTGCCCGCAGTCCTCCTCTCGGTGGTGCCAGCACTGCATCCATTTGCGGGAAGTTGAGTGGGAGAGAGGCCGAGCTGGCGAGCCTCTTCGCCCTGACCGGACGACGGATGAAGCCTCCGTGGCAGTCCTCACCCCGGTTTGAGTGTTTCCTGGGCGAGGGATGGAAACGCCCCAGTGTTTTTATTGGGTATGCCTCCGGACGGTCTCTGATTAGCAGAGACCTAACCCGGAGGAGAGCCACTCTCAGCGTGCATAAGGCGCATTTTCACTGGGTCATCAAAAAAAAAAGGGACTAAGAACTTGTAATTTCTCTTGGTGATAAAGGTGGTTCCGACACGTCAAGCGAGAGTTGTCATTTTTCAGATAAATAAGATGCATATTATATTATTAATGATTTATTGCGTGTGTACCATTAAGAATATTTACATATAGTATTCCATATCCAGATACTTCAAATTAGTAGATAAAATGTTGATTAAGATCAAACAAATAAAAAGTCGATTAGATTTCCAAAGAAAATATTCTCGATTCTTATAAATATCGGGTAGATTTAAAAGGAGCGTCTCACTTTTAATGTCAAAATAGAACTATCCTATTCATATTCACATACTGAATGGACTACAGCTTACTTCTCGTATTATCACCCCTCCTCTACTATCAAATGTCCTTTTCCTGAAGGTTTTTCTGGTAGTAATCGCTTCCAGCGATAAGAACGCCGAAATTGTACAAGTTTTATCGAAACTTCAATTCGGTATTCGGTTATTCGGTGAAATCACTATTCGGCGCATCACTAATCTATACCTACCCTACACGTAAATAGGCTTTAGATTCGGCGGATAGGGCTAAAAGAAGCCGCGTGGGCTGATGCAATTCAATGGTTTTAAATTAGTGTCTAGTGGTTTTTAGTGTGCAAGTTTGGTGTTTATTTGTGCAGTGAAGTGCCGCAAAGTGATCCTAATAATAAAAATCGTTGGATTGTATCGTTTTTAACACTGCTATTGTGTGTCGAGTGCGTTGTCTCGTGACAACTTGCTTGGACCTAATGGAGTCTTAAAACCCGCGATTGCTTTTAGAGTGATATCCGCTGAATCCGTAGTCGATAAAACGCAAAACACCGGCGTTTTATTGAGTGACAGTGACTTTGACTGACTTCGACTGTTGACTGCCTACTTGTTCTCAATAAGTTACTTGACATTGGCGAATTATCTTCGGTTTTCCCGCTTAATAATGCCTAAAATCTAAAACATGATAATGGCAGGAGTAATTCTCAGTCGAGAAGTTGATTGCCACAAATAAAATAAGAAGAAGAAATAGGCTTTACCCACCTAGAGCGTCAATATACGTTTGAACCTCTTCATGGACGTACTGCGTCGGAACCCCGCGCAGCACGGCCAGCATGCTCAGAGCATTGTACACCGTCATCCACTGCGGCAGGGTGTTCTTCTCACAGCACATTGACACGTTGCGGTTGTACTGTGGACATGAACACCGAATACGGGCGCTATCGTGGATAAAAATGCTCGAGGGCGTTAAGCGCTATGTAGACGAGCGCATTCAACGGAATGTGTCATTTTCGAAAAAAAAAACATCTTTTATTGACCGTGGCACTGCTTCGCACAACTAAGTGATGCCATGGGAAATTTGTTTACCCGTGCGGCTTGCGTGACACAACTATTCTGACTATAATTAATCAAGACGGGCATTAACACGATATTTATTATGTGATACAACATTGTGTACTCACATATTTTACTCGACGTTTCGGCTACGTTACAGCAGCCGTGGTCACGAGCGGACTGACCACTAGTCACCACGGCTGCTGTAACGCAGCCGAAGTTAATTCCCTTCTTGATTAATTATAGTTACTTGTAGTGCAACGCGAAAATTTTACAAACAACTATTCTGATTGGTCCATTGGACGCATAAAACAAAATTACTTTTGTGACCACTTGAGAGATCTTTCTGAGAAAATAAACTGATTCAAGATGTGATTTCATTTGAATTTTGTATGGTAGCTGTATCAATTGTTCGTTTATGTCAATGGTTCTATTATAATAGTTGGTGCAAATTGTATGGGTTATACGATGGTAATAATTATTTTTTAATAATTTCATAGTTTTAAAATGAACTTGCCCATGAAATTTTGAATGACCATAAAACCGGCTAGACGTTATATTTTTAACTGAGAATTTTTGCTATTGGCACATATTTACCTATTTTTTAATCGATTTAAATTTTTTAACCCCCGACGCAAAAACGACGCGGTGTTATAAATTTGACGTGTCTGTGTGTGTGTGTGTGTGTGTGTGTGTGTCTGTCTATGGCATCGTATCTCCCGAACAAATGAACCGATTTTGATTTTGTTTTTTTTTAGTTTGAAAGATGAATAAGGAGGGAGTGTTCTTAGCTATGTTGGATAAAAATCGATCCAAGATGGCAGCCGTCACAAAGATTTGGATTTTATGTTTTAACACAACTCCCACAATATGGGTATCATATAAAGGGCTTGAGTAGCAGAATATATTAATTGTGAAAAATTTCAAATCCAACATTACCTACTATTTGATGTTTCAACTGCCTCAATAAAGGTATCAAATGACAGAGCTTTAGTTGTGTCGGGGGTTTTTGAAAAATGTATTAATTTTGACATCTGCCACCCGGATCATGCTATGTGAAAAGGACTATAGTGACCATAGCATTGTATTCTGTAAAGTTTTGTGCAATAAAGAGTCTATCTATCTTAAGTACTTTATACACCTCACCATATGCGGCGACTCCTTAAGCTTCCACTTGGACATGCTCCAGATCTCACCCGCGCTGTTCATCTTGTAACCCCCTATCAGATGGACCAGGTCCATTCGCCCATGCCGCTTCAGCCCCGACAGGGCCAAAACCTCGCCTTTACCGAGACCGAAGTACGCGTTCCGAAGAGTGAATATACCTCCAGCCTTTCTAGTAATGTTGACCGCGAGCAGATATTCTCCGAAGGTTACCACCTTTTCATCTGTAAAGTAAATATCCAGGGACATTCATTACCGTCATCAGCCTATATTCTTCCACTGCTGGACCTCTTCTATGGCAAGCACTCAGTTCGTTTAGCCTCAGTATTGTAATGGCTTCCTACATAGGAACTAGCTGGGAAGATCACGCCTGATCAAAATAATTAGCACTGCACACGCATGGTTTTCCAGTGGGTGGGTATTGAGTGAAAAATTTTAATCCGTAAGATGGCGTCATGAAGTGAGAAGTCTTAATTCAACGTCATTGGTTGTTTTATAGTTTACGTTGTCATTTTGACATGTCATGTCAGAAAATACCCTTTTAAGGCGACGCCCCTAACTAGCGACACTAATCGATTTAAATTGTTAGCTACTAAACCGGATCTATTTTAAACAATTTCGGAGCGGCAGTCGCTAAACAAACTTTTATACTACTTATTTATTTAATAATTGTGCACTACTTTTTGATCTGTTTTTGCACTCGAAATTGGGATTAACGTCATAAGTAGCTGTTTTTGGTGGTAAATCGAATTTCGTGTACAAACGCAGATCCAAAAGTTAAGTATAATTATTACATAAATAGTATAAATACTTTGCGAGAGGCTGCAGTTTAGAAATTCTCAAAAATATATCCGGTTTAGTTGCTAAAAATTTAAATCAATTAGCGTCGCTAGTATGTCCTACCCGTCACTTTAAATAGTCCTCACGTCTAGGTACGGTCGGAGAATCTGCCACATTCAAACGTAAATTGCTTGCTTGCACGACACAAGGAAGTTATGCGGCAGATTCTCCGACTGTACAAAACGCCATATTACGGATTAGCAGCGGCCCTCATTACAACTAACTTCGTTTCGATTTAATTTGCGCCAATTTTTCCATGACGTCTGCTTTCTCCCTCTCGGCACCCTCCGTCTTCTGAGGCTGCTCCACCTCTCCAATACTAATGAAGATTGCAGTCACGTGCTTAAACAACCTCTGGATGATCCGGTGCTCCCAACACAGCAGTAAGGTCATGAAAAGCACCGCTGTTCCCACCATAGAGATCAGCTCAATCAGGATTCCCGATTTCCAGGTGAAGTAGTGCTTAGGTTTGAAACATTCTTGCAGTACTCCGCATTTGGCTAAAAATATTCAAAAAAGGATCAACACAATTACAGGTCACCCATGAAAAAGATGACTTGGTGACAAACAAGCATGCTGCTCGCCTGATCGTTAGTGACTACCGCAGCTTATGATGCCTGCAACTCCAGAGGACTGTGCCTCGAGGAAGAAAAGAGGGCGGCACTTATTGGTTAAATCTAAGCTTCATCCTGGGGGAAGCGGTCGAGGAAGGAAGAAACGAGGGTGGCAAAATAGTGTTCCACCCCGGGCGCCCAACACCAAGGCCCAGTGGCGTAGCGTGGGTGTGAGCCGCCCGGGGCGAAAGACTATTTTACCGCTCTATATTTGAAGCTTAGATTTTGCAATTCAACCACACAGTGCCACCCACCTTAGCGTCTTCGACCCCCCCTAAAAAGTTATCATTCGCTACACGGTGTTTTTGCTTAAAAAGTGCCGCCCCGTCCGCCTCCCTCACACGACGCTACTACCCAGCCCACCGACACCCACGCTAACGCTTAACGTAGGAGAGCCACGCTTCGGCACGAATGGGCCTGCATAACCGAGGGAGAGCCACGCTTCGGCATAAATGGGCCGGCTCGACCAGAGTGATACCACGGCCACACAGAAAACCGGCGTGAAGCAGCACTACGCTATGTTTCGCCCAGTGAGTGAGGGCACCGGAGGCCCAACATCCCACTCTCCCCCCTCCCTTTCCTTTCTCACCCCTTCCCCCTTAAAAGGCCGGCAGCGCACTTGTGGGGCCCTTGGTCTTGAAGGTGTCCATGGACGGCGGTTATCGCGCTTACCATCAGGTCATCCGTCAGGCTAAAACAAAAAAAAGTGCTACGCCACTGCTGATTAGATACCATCTAACTGGAGAGATGTTTGCAAGGGTAGGTAAATAGAAACTCTATGATCTCATGGTAGACTTACTGCAGCATTTATGGAGCAACTGTGCTGAACAGAACTTCTTGCTCTTGAAGATGACACACTCGCTGTTGTAGAGGAATATCTGCTTGATCTTCACGTAGGCATAGGCCATGTTGAACTGCGGGGAGAGTCGCATGATGTACAACGCGAAGTGAAGAGTCTGTCCGTAGAATAGCTTAGCAATCACTGTGGTCTCCCCTGGAATGAATGAATCATCATCAGCCAGTTGCAGTTTAGTAGGCCTATGTCCAGCAACATAGGCCTCTCCAAATTTTCGCCACTTCGATCAATCTTCGGCTACCCGCATCCAGCTCCAGCCAGCAATCATGCGCAGATCATCACTTAATCTAGCCTGAGGGCGCCCTTTTTTCGCCTGATGGTGAGCAATTGCCGTCACCCATAGACAAACGTGACAGCAGTGGAGTCACAAGAGCGCTGCCAGCCTTTAAACCCCCTTTTCCCCCGGATTGGGCCTCCGGTACCCAGCACAGCGAAACATAGCAAAGTGCTGCTTCACGCCGGTTTTTTGTGAGGCCGTGGTAACACTCAACATTCACCAAGACGCGGTGTCTACTCTGAAAATACGTTGCCTAGTTTTTATCCTGGTAGACAAATAAAACACTTCCAAAGAACTAACCAAACACGATGTTGATCATGATGAAAGTCATGGTGTTGAGAGCGGCCATAGGGCCGAGGCTGAACAAGTAGGCTTGGGGGATACAGCTCAGCCCGTACACGATCAGTAAAACTGGGACTGGTACTGAAAATGTTCGGATTTTATATGTAACATGCGAGCATAGTCGGACTAACCGATGGTTAGCAAATAATAAATAATATTGAGGTGTGTTTTTGATAAGAATGTGCGTCATCAAAGCGGAAGATCGTAGGTTCGAATCTGAGCATGCATTTCTAGACTTTTCTGAAAGGTAGGTCCACCTTAGACAGTTAGACAATTTAACACGGAACGTGGCATGTGGACGATTTCCCCTTTGCCAAAATACACGACCAACGTGATTCAACGTTCGGGTATTTTAATAAAATCACCATTTCGAATTCGAATCTGTCGCTGAGCGGAGCTCGTCAAAATGGTTGTTGTGTAGTTTTTACTTGCGAACGACGATCAGAAATATAATGTATCTCTCTTATCACACATAAGTATTTTTTAATAAAATAAACGTTATTTCACAGAATAAAACATTTATCATCTTACATATTTTGCGATAGAAATAACCCCAAAAGACAATAGGCGATATCGTTGTACCTTAACACGATCTTTCACGATCTTGATTAGTGTTGTGACAATGATACAAATAATGAATAATTAATGTCTCACTATTTTACTTTTTTATGTTACTACCTGAGTAGATGGGCTTTTCCTTTTACACGTTAGAAGGAGGTAAAATAGGAATTGAAATAAAAGAGACAAATGCATTGAAAAGATACTGGTCGTTGCGAGAAGTATTGAAGAATAAATACAAGAAACAACAATAAAAGTTATCCCGGCTCACTTGCTATTTATTATTAAAGAATTTTTTAAAACTAAATCTTCGCTTTACCACATCCCGTGTTAAATTGTCTCAGAGATAGACGCATAGATGTTTACGTGCGACTGTGCACTGTGCGACGTGCAACAAGTTGTTAAAAATATAAACGGTCCGTAAAACTTGTCAATACTGAACGAGTTACCTGAGATTCAGTTAGCAGTCTGATTCCCGTAATCTACATAAATGTTGTGAAGTTCAGACGTCAAAAGCTCATGATCATGACATGATCCAATATTTGGAAAGTGGTCTTCATTGGTAGTTGGTGGTAGTTTTTACCAGACTTCCCAAATCCTAGGTCATGGTTCAAACGTAACCCGTGGAGAATCGGTATTCAATCACAGACAGAAGAATAATACAAACGTATTTAGAAGGCCCTTGCTTCCGGGCCCGGGATACGCTTTGCCTATAATCCAGGATTTAGGAATTCTGGTATTTAATTACTAGGCGGAAGAATAAACGATAAAAATATCTTACTAAAGTCTGACAATTCGAAGTGCTCAAGAGGCACCGTCAAGCGTATGATGAGACCCAGTATGACAGTCATAACCACTACCAGCATCAAATACAGCACCGCGTCGTAAAAGCACATTAGGAACCAATATTTGGCTGGAGAGAAGTTTGCAGCATGACACTGGAAAATTTGAATAAGTGTGAAAACATCATAGGAGAATTATGATCATCCCCACTTCCTCGGCTCAGACACATGGAGAGAATGGAAGTGGGTTAAGCGGCCAACGTAGCTTATTGCGGACGATCAACAAGCACCTCCGCTGGAGGGACTAAGTCGCCAAGGATCTCAAGACACTTAACCAGGAAATCATCATCATTTCAGCCAATAGACGTCCACTGCTGGACATAGGCCTCCCCCAATGGTCTGCACCAAGATCAGTCTGTGCCGCCCCCATCCAACTAATTCCCGCGACCTTCACCAGATCGTCGGTCCACCTGCCACGATTGGACATAAATCGGCACGATTGGGTGAAATTCGCACAGGACTGCACAAAACGACGAGCTTTTATATCAGAGGTCAAGGTCAAGATCCCAGCATGTAAATTTGAAGGTCTACACCCGAGTACGATATATGGGGATGTTGCGGTTGCCTGTCCCACACAAAAACCTCTTTAATTTGAAATGATCCTTTGCTTCTAGCAATGTCTTCTTCTTCTTCTTGCCTTCTATGCAGTGCTCTATCAGTGGGCAAAGTCTGGAAGCATTAATTGGACTGCTTCTACGCAACCATGCGCAAGCGGTGCACATCCCTGGTGCGCCGGGTGCGGGCCAGCCGGAACGGCATCCTGACTGCATTCGCCGAGCGCTACGACGGTCTGTATCTGAACCATTGCAGCATGGTTCATGTACGGACTGACGTAAGACTACTGTTCTGAAGCTGTGTGCCTGTGTATGTATTTGATAGTAAACAAATATCGTGTGTAATTTAATTTAATTTTTATTTTAATTTAATTTTAATTCTAAAATTTGATTTGATGTTATTTTAATTGTATATGATCCGTGTTGGTCGAAATAAATGTTTTCATTCATTCATAATCCACCTGAAGGATTAGATTAGATAAGAGATCTTGGTCATCTACAAGTTAAAACGCCTGAACAGGTGATGACAGGGGTATTTCTATGTTGGCATTTACCTGAGTGTGCCTCACAATGCCGTATTCTTTCGAAGGCAGAAGAGTCATGTGAGATATGGTCAGTATGAGCAAAAACTGAATTAGGAGTGGTGGTTTTGAAGCGTACTCCATCCACTGAAAAAGAAAATGTTTCGAGTTACCTGACACCGATGAAAACATTCTTCTAATCTGAGTAACTTTTTTGATCTTCTTAATTAACACAAAAAAAAACCGGCCAAGTGCGAGTCGGACTCGCCCATAAAGGTTTCCGTAGCAGTAAGTAAGATATCATCATTTTCAGCCAATAGACGTCCACTGCTGGACATAGGCCTCCCCCAATGTTCTTTACACAGATCGGTCCTGTGTCGCCCGCATCCAATGGATTCCCGCGATCTTCACCACATCGTCGGTCCACCTTGTGAGGGGCCTGCCACGGCTGCGACTTCCTGTACGTGGCCTCCACTCGAGGACCTTTCCGCCCCAATGGCCGTTTGTTCTCCTCGCTATGTGCCCTGCGCATTGCCACTTGTGGCATGCAATCCTTTGGGCTATGTCTGTGACCTTAGTTCTCCTGCGGATTTCATCATTTCTGATACGATCACGCAGGGAGATTCCGAGCATAGCCCTCTCCATTACTCTCTGGGTGACTTTGAGCCTCCTTAATCTGCACATTGTAAGCGGCCACGTTTCGGTTCCGTATGTCATCACTGGCAACACATACGCATTGAAGACTTTCGTCTTGAGACACAATTTATATTAACCTTAGTTGTTGAAAGTTAATTCGATTAAAATTGGCTACAAATCGAGAATCGATGCCGCTGAGTATCGGTGTCTAAGGGTGCTTCCCTAGTACTGAACTATTAACATCTGTCAAAAAGGACTTCATAATTGGAATAGACTATACTTACTGCAATTTGTGATAGGTACTTAGATATTACCCAAGCGGGATCATCACTGGTAGTGACATATCTTCTTCTTCTTCTTTGAGTGCCTCTTCAGTTCTGGAGGTTGGTCGTCAGCTTCCCAAAATCCTCTCTCTTCATTGCGGGATGAAATAGCCGTTTCACAGATGCGATGCCAGTCCACTCCTTTTTACTACGCAGTCACGACTTTATCGTTCTGTCAACCAGTCGCCTTCACTCTATTTTACCCATCATGATGAGTTGAAGCAACCTATACCTCTCATGCCTAAAGTACGTGACCTAGGTATTCGATTTTCCGCTTTTTGATGGCATTCGTAAAGTTACGGCTAATGACGATACGTGACAGTGACATATAGCTTCTTGGAATTATGTTGCTCTCGCTAGGTGGTACAGCTCGGCGGGGCGAATGCCCCAGCGTTAAGTAGATAGTTACTGTCCTTTTTAGGGAGGAGAGGAAACATTTTAAGAACTGACACTAACCGGAGTAAGGTCAAGCGATAACGGTTCGTCAGTCACTTCGATGGATGCGTCAGGACTCTGCGTAAAGTAGCGGAATGAGCGCCATGAACACGCGCGCTAGGGATCGGGCCGCGGCGCCCCGGTCGCGGTGTATGGGGCTGTAGAGCGCTTGGATCTGTCAATGAAGCCAGATGATAAAATTGGTAGGTACAGCATCATATCCCACGAGCATAGTCACATACTTTGTATCTCATAACATTATCAATATTAGGGTTCCTTAGCCAAATGTCAAAAAACGGAACCCTTATAGATTCGTCATGTCTGTCCATCTATGTGTCCGTCCGTATGTCACAGCCACGTTTCTCCGAAACTATAAGAACTATACTATTGAAACTTGGTAAATAAATAAATATTTCAAAACATCACATACATCGATCTGACTCCGAGATAGGTAGCTCAAGCACCTGTGTTACGGATATCAGAATCAACAGTGGGATTACAAATATATACATATAATACTTTTTTTTTTTGTAAATATATACTTATAATACATAGAAAACACCCAGACCAATACAAACAGACATGTTCATGCACACAAATGTTTGTACTGTGCGGGGATCGAACCCGCATGTATTTTGTTAACCGCATTACGATTTTTACATGAAAAGAGTAACTACTGAGTTTCTAGCTGGTGTCTTGTCAGTAGAAATTGACATTCCGAACCAGAGGTAGATGATGAGTGTACTTATTTTGACATTAATAAGTGTTCTGTATGGACCTAAATTGAATAAATAATTTATTATCTTTTATTTTTATCTTCATTTATAATTGTTCATGTCCATGGGTGGCGGAATTGCTTACCATCAGTTTATCTGTCTGCTCGTCTGCCACCTCTCATATATAAAAAAAATTGAGTTAAAAAATATAGAGGATATTGCAGTCGCTTACCGAGATACCCTTCGGTCCCTCACTAGATACTTCCATCCCATATGCATACATGTACACATACTGTTGCGGTGAGTCTATGGCGCGGGTCACCAGGTATTCTGTCAGGCTCTGTAATATTACATTTTAAAATGAAAGATTAGTTCATGAAGGAGACTAAAAACCATACAAACAATCATTAAGGTGACGGGGAGGGCACACTAGCGCCAATCGATTTTAATTGTTAGCTACTAAACCGGATCTATTTTAAACAATTTCGGGGTTACAACCTCACGGCAAACACTTATACAATTTATTAATTAACCATGCACAAATTTTGGGTCCGTTTTTGTACGCGAAAAATTGATTACCGCCAAAAGCGGTCACAGAAAACCAGCGTGAAGCAGCACTGTGCTGTGTTTCGCTGCGTGAGTGAGGGTACCGGAGGCTCGATCCGGGGGAAAGGGGGGTTTAAAAATTGACAGCCCACTGGTGCCCAGGGCGGTGGCAATCGCTTACCATCAGGTGATCCGTCTGCTTGACTGCCAAATATTACATAAAAAAAAACACACGCTTTAATGTGTGTAAAAAGCCCCACCCGGATTGTGGAAGAAGTGGGTTTGAGTCCCGCTTGAACATGAAATTTTTAAGTGTGTTATTTTTACTTATCAAAGAATTTGTCATATTTCTAATCACGTTTTGGCGACTTTCTGCATCAGCATCATGGTGTCCCATTCAAAATCCATAAAAAAAATTTTGGTTTTTTTTATGAAGGCCTCCTCTGTTTACTTCCACTCCTGGCGAAACCGTGCCCGACTCATCCGGTCCCGACCTCCGTGTCGTCGGATGTTGTCCCCCAACGCTGTGGTTGTATTCAGCGCCCTCGCAATGCGAAGAAGACAAAAATTTAAATCGATGTTTTCGGCAAGAAATTCTTAGCGGTCTAGCCCTGAGTCTGGAAGTTGTAGTCTTGTACCCTCGTGCCTCGGAAAGCACGATAAGCCGTTGTTTCTACGCCCGTTTCAGCTTCTATAAAGCAGCTAAATCGCCGATCGTCGATGTTAAAAGTAGCATTTCTGTGTCTCTAAATGATTACCTCAGAATATGCTATAGCTGTATAAACCATATCTTCGATTTGGCTTTTCTTCGCCTTGGTTTCAGATAAAACGTACCTGCAAAGCAGAACACATGAGATTATGAACCGACTTTATTCAATACACATGTACACTTAAAGATAAGTTAAGTTACCCCCCAAGCAGTGCAAAAATAGCATTTGTCTCTCAAACATATCATCATTATCATTTCAGCCTAGAGACGTCCACAACTGGACATAGGATTCCCCCAATGTTCTCCACACAGATCGGTCCTGTGCCGCCCGCATACAATGAATTCTCGCAACCTTCACCAGATCGTCAGTCCACCTTGTAGGGGGCCTGCCACGGTTGCGACTTTCTGTACGTGGCCTGCACTCGAGGACCTTCCCGCCCCAACGGCCGTCTGTTCTCGCTATGTGCCCTGCCCATTGCCACTTGAGACATGCATCCTTTGGGCTATATACAGAACTAAGGTCACACTCATCAGACACAAGGACGGTCCAATGTCCAAAAAGGTTCCGAACACCACGAGGCGCCGTACAGTACTGGAAAACATCTTTTCTTGTGAATCTTGTGTTTTGATATTTTAACCGTAGGTAATCACGTTAAAATCATTAATAACTTTTAGTAGACTTTTTATGTTTTTTTTATGTAATAGGTAGGTAGACGAACAGATGGATCACCTGATGGTAAGCAATTGCCGCCGCCCATGGACACCCGCGACACCAGTGGAGTCACAACACAGTACAGTGCTGCTTCACGCCGGTTTTCTGTGAGGCTGTGGTATCACTCCTGTCGAGCCCATTCATGCCGAAGCTTGGCTCTCCCACGGTAAAAATGTGATGATATAAATAAATGTGATAGTTTTTTTAGAGTATGACCCACCAACCACTTGGCCAGTGAGGCAGTCACTTAAATAAGTGACTAAAACATAAACAGGATGTACTAACGAAGCAGCGATTTCTCTTGCCTCATACGTATTGTCAGCGCGAAGCACAAGAGTCGTTGCGGTTTGCAAATACTCCACAGTCAGGACCTAGGGAGGGAGCATACTGTTGTAGTGCAGGGGCGGCTCTAGCCCAAGAAGCGCCCGGGTGGAATCAATAACCAGGCGCCCTCTTGTTTCAAAATGCGCGAACAAAATGGAATACTTACAACATGTTCAACTACCGATGGGCAGTCGCTTCATTGTAATTATCAGACATACCGAAACTTATACCATGGTCCAAGCGAACCCGCCCGGGCAACAGCATTGGACGCAACTGGGAATCACACGCTAAGATGAGGAGAACGATCAGGAGTCCTATTTTTGATTTACTCGTATGACTTAGCGTCGTGACGAACGCACGATTTGTACTGATTTTCCTTCGACATACGAAATTCCGCTATTTTGAATCATTCGTCTGCAACGAGTGACCCCACCCCATATAATACAATACTCTTACGCCCCACCCACTCGTTGGTCGAGTGACTTAAAGCGAGCGGTAGAAGCAACTTCAAAATAGTTGCCAATAGCAACAAGCATAAACAAAATATTATATATATATAATATTTTGTTATATATATATATATATATATATATATATATATATATATATATATATATATATATATATATATTGTGTTATCCCGCGCACAGTTACGGCCGCGCGTGCAAAATATTATAAATTTCAAAACTTTGATTTGACTGATTTTGACAGGTGACATTCATAGTTTTTTGTGACAAAAAAGCAAAGATTTTCATATTCAGCCATTAATCTATGGTTTTTGCGTTCCGTTTGCAATGCGGAAGTTACCGGTTTTTATAAAATTCTGCATGGAAGGGTTAGAATTCTGTTTTCTGTGGTTAGAATGTCAATTGGCAACATCGAAATCGAATGATTCAAAAATAGGGAAAATCGGCTTCCAAGGCGAATGTGACTTACGTCGCATGCGACGCCGCTAAGTCATACGAGTGAATCAAAAATAGAGCTCCTGTACTTGCGCCCGATCCTTGCGGAGTGTTACAGTGGAGGCTCTATGTGTAGCGAGTGGCTCTCGGCGCCCTCTAACTTCCGGCGCCCGGGTGCACCGCACTCCCTGCACTCACTATAGGTAAAGACGGCCCTGTCGGGCTAACATGCCATCGCGAGATATGTCACGGAAGAGATACGAGAAATTTGTCGATATCGACTAATTTGTCGTTTTCTCTAACATGCGCATCACGATCGACAATTTTCTCGTGGTAGACAAAGGATTATTCGTGTAGACAAACCAGTGTTGCCCTTTAAAATATACATTTGTTTTCTTATATAGCTACATTGTTTTCGTTCATTCAATTAACATTGTGAGTATTACATACCTTTTATGGCTATATTTCATTCAATTTACGTCACTTTTGACATGGTAGTGGTTTTTTTTGTGTATTGACAACCGCGACGGCTACTAAGTAGTTTGAATCACAAAAAACTTTGTTTATTTGAATTGAAAAAGTTTGTTTAGTTCCAAGTTTACTTCCAAGAGAAATGGAAAATCTAAATAAGAAATCGTAAGTACGAAATACTTTCAATTGATTTTTACTCTAAAATGCGATATGTTGATATAGTTTTGCTCTAATCTCTTAAAGGAGACTGTATATTTGACGGTATAACGCAACTAGTAGGGGAGTGGAAACTGGAACTATCGGGGTGATCGTCCTATATAATAGCTGTCGTAAATTATGCTTTTGACTTCTAAGCATATGCTTTGAGCCGTCCTACCACGTAATTTTGTTGCTAACATTTTGAGATTTCAACGGAGTAATAGCCAGATTGCTGAAATCAGCCGACAGTTTTTTTACAAGGTATCCACCAGAGTTATTGGAACTCCCCGTCCGTTAAATCGAACGGTTCACAACAGTCCAGAATTGCCTTTTTCTGAATTTTTCGGACTTCTCGCCCCTCATAAACACTAAATACATAGTTGTAATATGGGACTGCCATATTTTTAATATAAGTCTCTCTAAACAATCCTTCTCTTCCTATCTCTTCCTATACTAGCGATGACGACAAAACTTCTCGTCTTTAGCTGTCAAAACTCGACAAAATAAGTGTTGCATGTTAGGGTTTGTAGACAAAAATACCACAGATAATCAAAAACCACTTTTTTGACGGAATGAGTCGAGTTCTAAGTGCAGTCATGTTAGCCTCGGAAGACATATAGACATAAACGAATAAAACACGAGATACGGGGTAGACAAAATTATGTCACGGTGCGCATGTTAGGCGAACTTGTTAATAGAGATCAAGCAAGTATCTACCCGATAATTCACCAATATTTGAAAACATTTTTAAAATTTATTCACAACAATGTTTTGAAATATTTTTGAATATCTATTGAGATTGGAACTTGTGATGCCCATGCAGAGTTGGTGTCAGTCTGACGCCCAATAAAGACCGAAGTTATTTTTTGTATGTACCTAATAGGCGGCAGACGAGCAGACGGATTGCATGATGGTAAGCGATTGCCACCGCCCATAGACACCCGCGACACCAGTGGAGTCACAATTGCGCTCCCCCGGATCGCCCCCGGATTGGGCCTCCGGTGCCCTCACTAACGCAGCGAAGAGAGATTTTTTTTATGAGTGAGCAATTATGAGACAACAATTTCTTCCTATATGTAAGATGAATCTTGATAATTGCTAACAGTTTTACCACTTTACGCCATTATGGAATTTATTATGGACTTAAAAGTATGTGTTGCTCACTTTAAAAAAAAATCGCCACAATCAATATAACTCATTTAGCGGCGCAAGTATCGCCTTAACTTGGAAACAGAGGGCCAACGAACACACCCCGTAACGAAGGAAAGTATGTCTACTATCTGTCGCCCTCAAACAAAAGGGGCGCAAAGCGCGTGTGAAATTAACGGGGATATTCGGTAGTAAAATCCGTTTTATTGTAAGCACTCAGAGCAAATAACGTAATCGAGGTGCGGTCAGCATCAAAAGTGTTAAGCACACTTTAGTACTATGTCGAAGTAACATTTTTTACGAACCCCTTGGAAACTGCCATAATGGACAGAAAACTTACTTTGACATGGTACTAAAGTGTTAAGCTACTTTTAATGCTGACCATACTATAGCTCGTCTCTTACCTCCCCATGTAAAATCTTAGTAGCGTAACGATCTTCGTAGAGCCGCGATAATATGCTTGACAGAGAAATTCCGATAAATATTCCTGTTAAAATTGTGGATAGGAGCTGTAAAAATATAATTAATAAAATAAATAAACTAGAAATTATAAAAAATTAGGCATTATACAGCTTAAAAAATTCAAATGACATGCATACAGAATCATAAGGTGTGACGACACATCTTAGAAGCCATTTTGAATGGAGCGTTTTGAGTTTGCCCAAAATAATGTGATATTAAAGTTGTGATATCTCAGGTAGTCTAAATAAGAATCAAGTAATTATTTGAACAAGTCTACGTGTAAGTATTAAATTTGACAGTAATAATGATAATAAGATATAAATATATAAAATTTTAAATTTGGAATAAAACTCGTGTTAATTACACTATTTAGAACTCAAGAACGGCTTAACCTATAGACAATACGACAAAAAAACGTTTTATACGCTTTTCGAATATAGAAATAACAAAAGGATGGATGATTTAAGTAAGTAAACATTTATGGCTCAACATATTGTGATGTAGGTGCTATAAGTACAATAAAAAAATTTGGGGACTGGTTACCTACTCGAAGCTATAGATCACTTCGTAGCTGGTTGTTCATATTGTTAGACGTCTGGTTTTTTGGATTACCTTTTTTCTAATCAACTTGAGCAAAAGCGTTATTAATTTGTCATGCCGTGTTTTTTTCTCCATAAATATCAGTTTAAAAGTTCTGAAATTATTTTTCCTTATTTACTATGCGTCTAAATAGAAAAAGCATTTTTCATTTCGGAAAATGATTTTTTGTCGTATTGTCCATTGTTGAATATAGCTTAGAAACAGGAGAAGGAAGAACATAGGACATAACATCAGGTTCCTGTGGGATAATCAAAAACGAATACACGGGAAACGCCGCGGGCCAAAGCTAGTAAGTAATAGTCAAACAAAATGGAGTGCATGATACTGGCTGCGATAGTTAAAACAACTGTGGTGATCAAAGAGAAGATAAAAATATATAAATAAATAATTACTTATAGATTTTTTTTTAAAAACAGTGGGTCACATAGCTTTGATAGACATACCGTGATACAGATTGCAGCTTTATGGTACAAGTAGAAAGAGAGAAACTTTCTACCAATAACTCTTAAATGGGCTTGGGAGATGCGGGGAGAATGAAGTCTTTTCCATGGAAGTGGTTCTAAAAAAGTAAATAAACCATGAGATAAACACGTTATTTACCTACTTATCGATTTAATGCTGAAGTCATCATTAGGTTTTATTTTATTTTTTTAAAGAGAAGTAGAGACAAGCAAGCGGCAAGTCACCTGGTATCACAAATACAGCACAATTAGCATGTTAAATCAATAAAATAAGCAAAAAATCTTCTGTTCCACACTTTATTACCGGGTGGATATTATAATTTGTATGGAAATGATGATTTTCTTATTGTTAATTTTGTGAACAAGGAAACGAAAGTTATCAGAAAGAAAGAAAGAAAAAAATATTATTGTGGACATCACAACACTACATACGAGTACAAAATTAGTTACAAAAGAACAAAAAAAACAAAAAAAAAATAGATACAGAAAAAAAAAGAAAACAAAACAAAGGAAAAAAAAATAATGAGTACAAATAACCAGGTGGTCTACTACGCCAAACGATAAACGATATATCGTGCCAATAATCGTGTCGAGGCCTACTATAAGTAACATCGTATCGACTGTCGTTTATTCGAATCTACGAACGATATTACTTTGACAGTTCTTACAAAAACCCTACTCTAACAAAGCTTGTAACGATACGAATATTTGAATTTGACAGCTTCACCAACGTCAAATCGACGAACATTGCTACGACGTCTCTGATGTTATCGTGAAGAGTATCGTTTCGTTGTGATTTTGAATTTAATGACCCATATTTTCTTCTCCGGACTAGTATCTTCCTTTACCACTGTTAAATAGATTTCGGTTGTGGTGACGATTGGATTTGATTTACTTAAATAAATCAAAGAATATATAACCACTAAATGATAAGTAACTACCTCGAAGTGGAAAGTTCATTTCATTCCATTCCATTCGTCTCTGGAACTCCTTACCCCTTCCAATCAGGAAATCACAATCCCTTCCTATATTCAAGTCCCGTGTCAAAACTCACTTCCTATCTCTATAAATAGGTACACTGTTTTTTCCTTGTCTCTTCTTCCCTTTTTTATGTTGTCTGCTCTCTGGTTATTTATACCTATATAAAAGAAATATTTTTATTGAATTTTTGTTATAAATTATCTATGTATATATTATTGGGTACGTATGTATTGTTTATTATTATTTATGTAATGTAATAATATTAATATATTAAATAATGTATATTTCTGCCACTCTCAATTTCATTTGTTAAATTACTTTGCACTGCCTTCCCTTATTACGAATACGATATTTCTTTCCTCTACCCAATAGTTGTCTGGAAGAAATCGCTACAAGCGATAAGTCCGCCTTATTGTATTGTCGGTTGCTGTTGTATCATGCTTGTATTTTATTTTTGTGCAATAAAGAATATCTATCTATCCTTTCGTCTTATAAATATTATGGTAGGTTCATATCCCTCTTGCCAGGTACGTATGGTCTTCCAAAAAATCGAAGAGCGTATTAAGTTGCTCTGTACTGCAGCTCGACATAATTATAAAACATTAAAACCATGTTTGTCAATGATCGACACACAATTGTTAGTTCACTGGTTCAAATTATTAAACTTGTGAGTATCACTCACAAGTTTAATAATTTTCCAAATAAAATTTGTAGCACAGAACACTATTATTTGTATTTGTAACTAATTAAAAGTACTCTGTGTTTATAAAACTTTTAAAAACACACTTTTTAAACAAATAAGATTTGTGACATTATTATTTTTTTCAGGCATTTATGGTCCACAACAGCCAATTGTTTTTTAAATTTTACAATCATTCGTTCACGAACATTGGAATAAAACGAAAGTAACTTGTCTATACTTACGATAATCGATACAGATTACGAACATTTCTTATAGTAGGGTATTAGCGAATATTTCGAACAACTGTCGTATCGTTACGAATAAATCGATATCGTTTGGCGTAGTAGACCTCCAGGCAGTGCAAACAATATATTGTGTGTTGTGACCTCCGACATAAATGTCATAACCAACATAATTATCAAATATTCGCTTCATTGTAAATACCATGCAGATTTTCCAGCGTACCCCGGGCTCCGAAGCAACGGCTATGTACGCAACTGGGATTGACAAGCGAGATGAGACGAGTAGAAAGTCGTGAGATATTTAAAATCTTATCATTGTGAGTAATATTCTAAAAGGAGCAGATCGGTAACAGTGTTGTTTATTGCCTTGCATGCATGAAGCTCCAAGACTCAAGGGATTATTTCAGAGCTCGATTCTTTTTGAGAACTAGATCTATTTCCGACTTTATTTTAGGGCTCGAGAGCTGTAACATATTTATAGTTCTATTTACCGGCGATCTTTTTTAGGGCTTCTTTGACCAAGTTTTGATGATACGTTGAACTCAAGTGAACAGCTGCACGTGACTCATATATCGCCCTGAAATATTATTAAGTTGTAGATTTATCATCATTTCATCAATCAAGATCCGTATCCGACAAGTTAAAAAAATCTGCTTTAACAGCACAAGCAAGGCAACATTTCGTAAACTCCAAATATAGTTCCAAATCTATTTGAAGAAATTTTCACATTTTGAGCTACTGTACCTGGAAACTTCCTTTCAGAAAACTGGCGCACAGCAGCGCTGCGTGGGTAATGGTACCGGATGCCCAGCCGGGGGGATGGGAGTTAAAAGATTGGTAGCGAATTTGTGTCCATGAGTGGCGGCAAATGCTTACCATCAGATGAGCCGTCTGCGCATCTATCTATCACATAAAAAAAACTACGTGGCTATGCTGTTGTTCTCTTTGCCTATAAGCGGAATATTAAGCAGTCTTGTGGAAAATGTGTGTCTTAATTTGACTATTTACCTTCGACTGACTTCCTCCGAATCAGGTAAGCTGATACTCAATGACGTGATCCCGTATTTATCCACATTATTATCCAGTTCTTTCAAAAATGCTGCTACCTTGGCAGTAGGGCTCGACGGTATGCGGAGTATCATCAAGGAGCCAAGGTGAGCCCTGATGGTAGCACCTGCTAACATAGCACGGGTCAAGAGGTCGGAGGTACTGTCATCACCAGCGAGAGCGTTGTGTCGGAACGTCATGCGTAGTCGGTATTCTCGACCTGTAGAAAAACGACTGTGCTAATACTTGTGCTCAATTTTTTCGTACACAAGATAGCAAAGTAGACGTGTGTAACTCTTTACTGAAACAACCCTGTGATCCGACTCAGCCGAATTACACTGTGCCGAATCTCTAGTGTTCGCTCCGAATGTATTATTCAACTCAAACGGATCTCGAGTCCGAGTGAACCGAATGAGCTGAATGATCCGATGAGCCGAATGATTCGAATGAGCTTAATGGTCAGAGTGAGCCGAATGATTCGAATGAGCGGAATGATTCAATGAGTCGAATGATCCGAATGCGCTGAATGATCCGAACGAGCGGAATGAATCCTGGATCTATCTGAGAGTCGATGCTCCAAATGAAGCGTTTCACTGTTCCGCTGGATCTGATCAGGATCACATCTGCATCTGCATTTTGCAATTTCCAATCTTTTGAAAGATATGTTTTTGCCAGTTCTATAGCAAAGTGACATTATAAACTAACGTAAGCTAGAAAACTTACCGTATTTGAAGAACATGTAAGCAGGCGAGCCTCCAAAAACCAGAATTTTGTTGTCGAATATGAACACTCGATCAGCATACTCCAGCTGGATGCTGGTGAAGCTTGCCATCACGATGCTCACATATTTCTTATAGTGCTAGAATAAACACACGACTTAGACATATTTTATCTATTCCAAGGTTGAGTTTGAATAGTTTTTTTTACAACGTCGGTGGCTAAGAAGTGTCTGCGTCGCCATATGGTAGGCGACTACCGCAGCCTATTAAACTCTGCAACTCCAGAGGACTTCCCTACGCATTGCCGACGCTTTAAATACCTTAAAATTCCCCTTTTCAAAACATACCATAATCTTATCCTTAATAACTCGAATGTAGCTCGGCTTGTCCATGAATTTGGGAACGTATATTATCTGGAACAAGAAAACATTTAATAAGTCATTATCATCAATGCTCGTCGATAGTTTCATTGAAATGATCATAAGATTTCGAATTTCGAATAAGGTATCCTCTTGGTTTTATCAAGGATTCTACCGCCAGTACCCATTCATTTGTAGCTGCTGCTGTTAGGGTTAGTTCTTTGACTTAATGTCTTATCCCTTAGATGGGGTACGTCATTAAGTCACCATCTTGAACGGTCTTGATCTTAGCGCTTCATTTCGCTCAAAGTAGATCCTATTGTCTTCGCTTCTGCAGTGATCGTCCACCAGGTTTTTGTCGGGCGGCCAAGTTTCCGTTTTCCATGGGGATTTCAGTTTAGGGCTTGCCTCGGTATGTGGTCTGGTTCTATTTGGAGCGTGTGAAGAAGCAGCTACAGGTGTTAGGAATTTCTACAAAACTTCTTCTGAGGATACCCTTGGTTCTAGCAGGAGAGCTAGCGCCCAGCAGAGTTGAGCCCGGTAGTAGTAGCCCAATTTTTGGACGTGCATCCGCCACACAGACTCCAGGTCACACTCGGATAAGAGCCTCTTCGTCCGGATGTGGATGTACTCCGTCACGAACTGCTTCGACTCGTGCCAGAGACAGATCTGTAGATGACATACAAGAATACAAAAGATCATTTTTTCTTAAGCGGGTGGCAAAACCGGGACGTGACATAAATATCAAATTCGACATTTATATGGAAGAATTTCTACCATTAGCTCGGGCGGTGAGGGAAATATCGGATAGTTTCTATTGAGTTATCTCGGAAATGATCAACACAGAAGAACTTTTCAACAGGCGTTTATTCCAACACTAGGACTAGAACTAAAATAGATTAAATAGATAACACTTTATCCTCTAAATTCACAACCGCTCGTCGCCGCTGCTCGATCAAGAATGCCCCGCTCGGCCGCGCGCAAAGCTAATGTCTTTTTTTTTATTCCCCCGCCGTATTTCCGGTTGGCGCTCAAACTCGATTTAACATTTAAATTACTTTTTAAAATATGTGAAATCATTTTTAACTATATAAAATATAACAAATCATTTTTAAATGTAGATATACATTATTTTATAACCAGCATAGCATTAAAATAATGTTTTAATTTTGAATGAACCTTACATTTCGAAACGTGTAACCAGATTCAGTTGGTCTGGTTCCCCTGTTAAAGGGTTGCGAAGGTCAAACGGCAGTCGCTTCATTGTAATTACCAGAATCCCCAAATCATGAATCATGGTTCAAGCTTACCCCGGGCTCCAGAGCGACAGCTTTGGACGCAACTGGAATTACACGCTAAAATGAAGAACATATGGACGAATCTATGGAAAATCTCTAATTCGACATCTATGTCGACTGCACGAGTATTACAGCGACTATTTTTTTTAATGATATAGGGGCAGACGAGCATACGTATAACCTGATGGTAAGCAATTATCGCCACCAATGGACACTTGTCACGTCAAAGGAGTCACAAGTGCGCTGCCAATCTTTTTAAAAGAATTACGCTCTTTTCTTGAAAGTTTGCAGGTCGTATCGATCCGAAAACACCGCAGTTGGATCTACTGTGATCGCCCTTATGCTACATTTCAGTTCCGACCCCTGCACTCTACAGAAAGTGTATTTTTTGTTTGGAACTTGAGATCCCTAGTTTCATTTGGAGGCCCCAAATGAAACTAGAGATCACGGTGTATGCCTTTCCAGATGTATACGTTTGCGCATCAGTGGTCCGCATTCGGTGATTTTATATGTACCTACAAGGGTTTTATCTGCCTCGTTACACATTCTGCCGATTCTTGTTTTTTTATGTGATAGGTGACAAACGGGCAGACGAACCACCTAATGGTAAGCGATTGCCGTCGCCCTTGAACACCCGCGGCACCAATGGAGTCGCAAGTGCACTGCCAATCTTTCCCCCGTATTGGGCCGCGAGTACCCTCACTAACGCAGCGAAACACAACAAAGTGCTGCTTCACGCTGGTTTTCTGTGAGGCCGTGGTATCACTCTGGTCGAGCCGCTCCAATCATGCCGAAGCGTGGCTCTCTCATGGATAGTGTTGCTCAATCTCATGCGCTTTTCCCAGGGGTTATGTGCTTATTAAGGAAACAGTGACCGATTATAGCTATTACCAGGATGTTTAGCCTAAGAATCGTCACTTAGGAACTCCAGTAAAAGAGCTTTACGAGCAACTTATATTTAGGTACAATCAAGACCTATGGTCTGAAGTGGCAGTGGGCTGATCATATTAGCCGCAGAACTGACAGCCGTTGGAGCCGTAAAGTCCTTGAGTGGAGACCGCGACTCGGTAAGCGTAGTGTAGGACGCCCTGCGACAAGATGGGATGATGACATTCGAAGGCTGGCTGGTGTGGGCTGGATGAGAGTGGTCGAAAATCGGGAGCAGTGACGTGCATTAGGAGAGACCTATGTCCAGCAGTGGGTTGCTGATGATGGAAGACTTATGGTTTGTCACCACGTGTCGGTAAATATAAAAGTGTTAGATATCCAACATACGTCACTAAAAAGGACAATGTGTTCCTCCACGGTGAGGTCATCTATGAGGAATTCGCTCCGGTGACAGTATCCCATCATATTCGGTACAGCCATTAAATAGGACTCCGGTGTCGTAATTTGACCTAGAATGTTTATGATGCCATCATCTTGGAAGGTCAGACCTGAAAAGAGAAATAAAATTAGATCGATATAGGTATGGCACCCCGGATCCACAATAGCTTCCTGAAAATATAAAATTATTAAATAAAAATGTAGGATTGGATTGATGATCGGTAGATGCATGGCAAGGAACGTGTAAGAGATCGATGTTTGAATTAGAATGAAGAGAGTGAGATAGAAGACGAATGGCCGACGATGTGAAGACGGTGTAAAGACGACGCTTTAAGATTATAATTATAGGAGCACTTGTTCCCGAATACCTTTCTGAATAGGCTTCTTCTGGGTAAGCACGCTACATCTTAGACCTTATTGTCACTTTCCATCAGGTGAAATGAGGTCAAGTGCAAACCCATTTAATAAATTCATAAAAGAAACCTGGTTTTATTTAAAATCACATCCCACAAAAATATACTTACCTATTTAAAAAGAAACTTATGCAAATTCTCACTGAAAAATGCTACTATAGTTTAGATGATAAATTTTGACTGAAATCTATGGATTTATACAAATTAATTTCATTGACATTTCTAAATACATAATAATTTGTAATATCTGTGTTAAAATCCATTTCAAGTTAAATTTAATGATATATAATAATAATTATATCTTTGTTTAATTCAAATTTTACTAGCCAAATATTAACAAAGATGTTGATAGGTACTCACAATTTGTACCAATCTTAGATTAAATCAATTTGATTTAATCGAAGGTACCATGCTATTCTCTATATTAATATTCTTATGCCTGTTTTTGTTATTAAATATCTTTTATCTTTATCGAATTCTATTTAATAAGTAGGTACCATTGTCACTAAAATGCAGTGTGCTCGGTTTTGACGGTCGACACGCACTTGCTAAAGAGCCATATGCCTGTATGTGGGCTATAGGCAATGAAAATTACATTCAGAGAAGTTTTAGAAGAAAGGTATGTAACACTGTTTCACTAAAACAAAATAAAATTTATATGTAGGGCTAGTATAAGTTTATAGTTTTCGAGTACTTTTGTCTCGTTAGACTCCACACATTACACACCAGAACGCCTCTAGTGGAAAATATTATGTTGAAATTAAAATAACAGCATGATTTTGTACGTTTTTTAGAGGTTTTAACCTTTTGACAGTACCTATGAGTTACTAGTTCGACGGCTAAGCTATATGTATGGCCGTTATATGGCCTATGTATGGCCGTTGTCTCAAGCTAACAGTTATGCATATACTTCAAGTTTCTATTATTAAGGCTATTTTAAATATCCCATAGCTATTATTTGTAAGAAAATAAGTTACGTCTGGGGTCCTGGGATCTTGCTATAGCACCTAGTTCTACTTTATTTTATTTTATAGATTTTGGGAATACTTAAAAAAGAGCAATTTATAAGCGTTTCTTATGAGCGTTTTGGATGGTGACATTTGTTAGTATGTAAGAAATGGATTGAATAAATAAATAAATAAATTACAAGTGTCCACTGAAAGTCACTGGGTAATTAAAAGGAAAAGAAAGTAGGTAATATTAAACATAGATAATACTACAAACGCCCTGTTGGTCTAGTGGTTTAAGTACCGGGCCGTGATCTCAGGGTCCTGGGTTCGATTCCCGGGTCGAGTGAAAAGTATGTTTCGAATTTTTCAGATATAGTTCGGGTTTGTGATCACCAATCCGCATTTGGCAAGCGTGGTGATTAAGCCTAATCCCATCATAGTAGCGGTAACTTGATTTCTATGATGGAGGCCTTTGCCCTGCAGTGGGACAGTTTTAAGGCTGATTAAAAAAAAACAACTGAAAGTATATAAAAACACAAAGCAAACAAGTCTCTGCTACCCTTGCAACATAAGGAGAAAAAAATAAGAAATTATAATTTACATTTCGACGATGATGTGACAATACCTCCTATCTAACAAATTAATAATCAACCTTAACCCCAATGACATAAGGTAGTAATTTTCTTGAAAAATCTTGTTAGATAGGAGGTTTTGCAACATCATCGTCGATTTGAGAAGTGCGAGTTTTATTTTTTTATTTATTATTTATTTATAAACGGTAGACCAGGATTTACATTTCTTATGTATGTTTACATCAGTATGGTTTATAAAGCATTATCATATTTTTGTCAACCATAAGCTTTCTTATTTGATATAATTACATACCTGTCAGTAAATCTTCAATTGTAGTAATCATTTTCTCCTGAATCCGCTCCGAGAAGAGCATCGTAAATTCGCCACGATAAATGTCTAGTGAGATATCAGTCAACATGGGAACTTTCATAACACTCTGTAAATAAGCAACATCCAGTCAAAAAGTTATGAAACAGTGTTCGTCAAACCGCGGCCAAGAATGGTACATGGTTTACTGAACCGGCGTGTTTATAGGAATCCCAAAAAAAAAAATCCACGCAGGCGGAGATGCACGGGGAAGAAGTCTCATATAGATAGATAGTCTTTATTGTCAGTGGCGTAGCGTGCCTTGTCGGGGCCGCGTATAAAAAAAATAGTTTGGAGGCCCTTACATGGGGGTAAAGATTTTTCACAAAAGAAAAAAAATATTGTGAAAAGAAATATATATTTAATTATATTTATTTACATACATAATTTAACCACTTTACAAATAAAACATTTTGAACTTTTGAACGCAAATTGCTTTATAGAATTTTGTCTTAAATGAATTAGAAAAGTTTTATTTTTTTCCTTACACATTTTGGGGGCCCCGTGGCCCGGGGGCCCTGTATAATTGATACGGCAGATACGGCGGTAGCTCCGCCCCTGTTTATTGTACAACATATAAAACTTAAAAGATAGGTTAGGTAGGATATAAAATTTAGGCGGTCTTATCGCTGGGAGTGATGTCTACCAGACAACTTTTAGTTAAAGGAAATTAGATAGAAGAATGATATCACAAGTATAAATTTATTTATGATACTAAAATCCAGCTGGTCTATATGAATTAAAATTAGAAGAATGTGACTACATAAAACATATTGACCTCGTATCAGTTGAAAAACATAATCTAGGTCTAGCCAACTTTTCATAATGCATTATTGAAAATAAATGTATCATAGGTGATATTTGATTTATTTTGCTAATTTCGCTATTTCTATGGTATTAAAAAGCAAAACTTTACCTATGTAAAAAAGGGAAATGCAATTAATGACATTGTAAAATTGACAAAACCACAGTTTTTTTTAAATTAAATATATATAAAATAATGAGCTAGCTTTACTTATTCAATAGCTAGGTGAGGTTGTAACGTTTAATGCGCTTTATAGATTAGGTACAAGTCTCATTTTGCAGGCTGCATCTGATGGGATATTTTTTATTCCGTCTCCTTTTTGCTTCAAACATCAGAACTCATGTATACACCATTTTAGCTAACAAAGGATTATTTAACGTCACAGAATAATAACAAGACTAGAAACCTAGTCTGCGCCCACAATTTGAAGCAACTCATATGGAGCCGTAATGCTCCAAACGTCCGGACCGCTCCGCAGTCGTCCATGTCAACGCCTGTCAAACGCATCTCGCGAAAATTAATTTACTATGAAGATTTTTTCAAAATGATTCAGACAAGCATAAGAAGTGTAACAACATCACTTTTCACATGAAAGCCTTCAATATTTCATAGTATATTTTGTTTTATAAGCTAAACATACAAACGATTTATAAAAATCCTCAGTGTTACCAGATAATGAAAAAAAATATTTCCCCATTTCAAAGTTATTGTAAGATTTGATTGCTCCAACTGATGCCTATTTAATCAGTTGCTAATGATTTTCACAGCGTGAAGCAGTGCCTCTATTGTGTTTCGCTGCGTGAGTGCGGGTACCGGAACTTTTACATGTTAAAAAATAAATAAGCAAGTGTTTATTCATTTAATAACAATTTCAAGATTAATGTAGGTTAATTTGTTTCTGACAGTGCAATACATGAATCCACATTTTACACGAATTGAAACTCACCCTGATAACCCTTAAAATAAGTACATATTCATTATTGTATGGTCAAGGAATCACAAATATCAAAACATAACTTGCCAACTAATTTTATAATCACAATTACGCAGATACTTGTAAGCGTTGTTCTAGGTACAATTAAAACAGTACAGTTACTACAATAACCATTTCCCATGTTTTAGGGAAATATGTCGTGACTGGTAACATTAATTAGGATTTTTATGTTGATACACGTACATGGTACCAACTTGAAAAAGCAAATTTGTGCTTCAAATTTGAGGTGACAGCAGTAAGGAAACTATCATTCTAGTATTGTTTTTATTCTTTGATTTTAGCTAACAAAGGATTATTGAACGTTTATGAATAAAAGTGTGGTCAACCTTTACCTTCGATATATTGCGGAAACTGATAGCTTTTGCGAGCAAATCGTCCATTTCTTGCAACTTTGCATTGTCTATTGCACTCGGTTTATGTATTTGATGCAATTTATTAGAATCCTTGAAAATATAAGAACATTTTATTAAACTAGGATAATATTTAGAACTGGAACGCTCCTCCTCGCGGTCCCCCTGGGGGAACCACGAGTAATTCACAATGGCTGGTGGTTCCCACTACAAAAATGAACAATAATTGGCCATACTAACATACTATATTACGTCATTATCTCTCATCAAGCGAGGGTCGGGGGAGACCACAAACCATTGCGAATTACTGGTGGTCCTCCCAGGGGAACCAAGTCACTATTATCACTATCTTATGTCAGCAGATCTGGATCTGCTGATCAGTCACGTATGTGATACGAGATATGGCCTCAGTATCGTTAGTATATACCTAAGCCCTGGAGATGTTGATAGCTTTATGATATTATTTTGGAGGAGATTACAATAAACTAGTCACATGAGAGTCTAGGCCTGGCAAAAACGTATCTTTCAAAAGATTGAAACATTTGTATCTGGATCAGTGCAGAGATGCGGTGACAGACAGTGAAACGCTTCATTTGGAACATCGACTCTCAGATAAATCCGTGTATCATTCCACTCATTTGGCTCATTCGGGTCATTCAGCTCATTCAGATTATTTGGGTCATTGGATCATTCCGCTCATTCGGCTCACTCGGATCATTCATCTCATTCGGATCATTCGGTTCACTCGAACTCGAGTGATACATTTGGAGCGAACATTAGAGATTCGGAACATTGTATCATTTGGCTGAGTCGGATTACTGAGTCGTTTCAGTAAAGAACTTCAGTAGAGTTACATGTTACACGTCTACATGAGACGTGGCGCATCATTTCTTCCGGGCCACCAGTAGCTGCCTCCCAGTTGACTGGAGGCTGGCCTACCAACATCATATATACTAATACTGACACTCGGTATTAAAAATAAGACAATTCTCTCAAAGTAGACTCATACCTGGATTTTCTTGAAGATGATGGACTTCCACGAGACCTGCCCTCCGATAGCCGCAGCGGCCATCGTCCGCTGCATTAACATCAATATCCCAAAGTAGATGAGGTTCATTATAACCCACGAGAATATCATGTAGAACAAAGAATGTTGCGTTGCTCCTCCTTCGAACAAACAGGTGAAAGAGGGAGAGAACAAGTGAATGGAATAAAAAAATTAATAGCCCTATAAAGGCTAATAACCTTATAAGCCATTCTTAACGAGCAGACGGATCACCTGATGGTAAGCGATTGCCGCAGCACGTCCGCCCGCAGTCGATACGGCCTCCGGTACCCTCACTCACGCAGCGAAACACAACACATACTCTGCTGCACGCCGGTCTTCTGTGAGGCCGTGGTAACACTCCGGTCGAGCCAGCAGTAAAAAACGTAGTAAAAATATGGAAGCACAGCCAGGTTGCAGATGGGCGGTGGTGATACTTTACTAACCATCAGGTGTGACGTCTACTCGTTTGTCCGCTACAAAGTAAAAAAAAAAGAGATACTCACGGCCGGTCTGCAACAGAGCGAATTCGTTCAAGGCATGCACCAGTCCCAGGGGTGGCAGTAGCAGGTGCAATATGGACGTGATCAGCTTATGCTTCAGGTCGTACTTGTGATGGACCAGCAGCTCCGCGAGGAAGGTCTGCAGCAGCGTGAATAGGACGCTCCAAAGGCAGGCGATTGAAGCTAGAATCATGCATTTTTATTTGAGCAGGATATTTTTTTAAGAGCATTAAAAAAATATGGACCTTTACCTATCTTCTATACTATTTATTAAGAGGTAAATTCTACTAATGTTCCGAAACAAAGTAAGGGCGGGTCACTAGTATTGAGTAAATATCTGAACCATAATAAATTCATAAAACATCATCATTATCTTAGCATTTTGTCTCAATTGCGTCCCAAAAAAACTAATAACCCTATAAAGGCTAATAACCATAAGCCATTCTTATGCGCGTCTTTGTTTCCCGTACCCAAAAAGAAATAACGAGCAGACGGATCACCTGATGGTAAGCGATTGCCGCAGCACGTCCGCCCGCAGTCGATGCGGCCTCCGGTACCCTCACTCACGCAGCGAAACACAACACAGACGCTGTTGCACGCCGGTCTTCTGAAAGGCCGTGGTTTCGCTTTCGCTTCAGAGGCCTGCTTCGACTTCTCCACTTCCCACGTTTTGTGCATACACAGATGTAATATGTGTGTGCAAACATAGTGGTCAATTTATTGGCACGCATGTAATCCCTTACGATTTCAAGCCACACCGTTTTAGGTCTACCCGGCAGTGGTGTCATGGCCAGATATTTGTTTCCCACGTAGCTCTCCGTTTTTCACAGGACATGACGGTACCAACGTCGGCGCCTCTCCAGTAATTTGTCTGTCCTATATCTTAATCTTAATGTCTAACCTTTAATATGAAACATAGCTAAGATCAGAGCAAGCATTATCATGACGGAGATGTACGCCAGCAAGATGATCAGCGCAAAGAAGATGTGGATCCAGCGGAAGATAAGGATCAGCGTCAGCGAGGCCAGCAGGCAGATGGGCACCGCCGTCAAGTAGGCGTACACCAGCCACGAGATGTAGATCGACGAGAAATCCACGTTGCGCATACGCAGGCCGCGCTGGAAGTTACAAAGACTCGTTTAGAAGATGTGAATCCAGCGTAAAATGAGGATCAGCGTCAGCGAGGCCAGCAGGCAGATGGGCACCATCCGTCAAGTAGGCGTACACCAACCATGCGATGTAGATCGACAAGAAGTCGACTTTGCGCATACGCAAGCCGCGCTGAAAGTAGGACAAAAGTTACTGTCTAGTCTTTCATAAATTACGATCTTCCATCCTCATCAACGAGCTCTGGAAGTTGGAATAACACGATGCGATCAAGGTTTGATTTGGCATGAGGGCATCGTCAAGCTCCGGTCGGCTCGCATACGGTGGCTAGCGGAACGATCCAGTCAACTTTTGTTAGCGACCTCAGCTACCAGTGTGCGCATAGTCTGAGATCTGATCCATAAAAGACCATCGCTCTTGACCATTTTCACCACGGAGGCAGTTCATAAATACTAGTCAAATTGTAAAGATACTGAAGTTATTTGGGCATATCTCAAAAGATGAGGATTCGATGATACCTATATCAAAAGAGCAGACTGAACACCGATAAGTGATGGTCGCCGCTCCTGGACTTCTGCTACATCAATGAAGTCACAAATGCGTAGTTATTCTTAAAAAAAAGGAATAATACCTTAAACCCACTAAGAGTCTCCGTAACCACCAGAGCCTGGGTCTCGATGACTGGCGGTATCAGTGCCACGGTGAGGCACATCAGTATCCCCGATATACACCGAACCACCTGCTCCTCTTGCATCAGGGGAGATACTGGCATTGAAACCAGGCTTAGCTGAAGATAAAAAAATATATAATTAGGTTTGTAACAGCACTTGATATGAATTTTTGGTATAGGCATTTTGCGTCGGCTCACGGCGAAAAAAGCACTTACAAAATTCGTCGACATACCAAGGTCTCCGATAGCTTAGTCGTTAAGTAGTTTCCCGGTTAGCAAAAGATCGTGGATTCGTGTCCCACCCGAAGACTGTAGATATTTTTTAAGGGTTTTATTTAACGTTCCCTCAAAATTAAGAAATTGCTAACCTAATTTAAACTTTTCTCACACTATAAAATACCTATCTAATATATAAATCCACATCAAAATCATAGTTTGATGTGTAATTAGTATTTTTGGTGTGCAAACAGGTAGTTTTTAGGGGTTGGTTTAATATATTCCATTTTTTTAGTGCTGTAAATACAGCACTACGGCCGTGTGGTCCCCGGCAGAGTAGAATAGGCCTACCTCACTCTTACCGAGGTGTCGTAAAAGGCGACTAAGGTAAAGCTGCTGGCATGATCATCAGCACCCAGAGAAGGAAAACTCTGCATTTATATCAAAACCCTCGCCAACCCGTCTGCCAAGCGTGGTGAGTATGGCAATTACCCTTCATGTGATTGAGGGAGGCCCGTGCCCCAGCAGCGGGGACTTAAATGGGCTGACGATGACGATGATGATGAGTTTTCCTACACTTAGGATGCTGCCCTGAGCTTTCCACACCAAATGGGGACTCTTCCTTCCTCATCTTAGCGTGGTAATTTCCACTTTACGCAAGTGCTGTCGCTGGTCGGGTACGCTTGGACCATGATTTTTGATTTGGAGAGTTGTAATTACAATGAAGCGACTGCCGTCTGACCTTCGCAACCCTTTAACAGGGTAACCAGACCAATTGAATCATGGTTACACGTTTTAGAAACTATTCGAAACGTGCAAGTTTTGTGTGTATTTGATGTGTATTTGTCTAGTATCTGGGTGATGCAACTTAATTTGATATCAGGTGTATGTATGTGATGTTGATTGATATATTTTTTAATCTCCAGTTAACTGTATCAATACCTGTGGTTCATGCTATTTGACGTTTTTTTATTAACACAGCAGATTATGTTTTTTTATGTGATAGGTGGCAGACGAGCAGACGGATCGACTGATGGTAAGCGATTGCCGCTGCCCATAGACACCCGTGACACGTCCAGTGGAGTCACAAGTGCGCTGCCAACCTTTAAACCCCCCTCTTTCCCCCGGATTGGTATCCGTCCCTCCGGATACCATCACTCACGCAGCGAAATACAGCACAGTGCTGCTTCACGCCGGTTTTCTGATGTGGCGTAGTATGACATCCGGTCGAGCCGGCCCATTCATGCCGAAGCGTGGCTCTCCCACGGTCACGGTTTACTAGGAAGAGCTAGAAGAGTCAAAACCTGATACTTTACCCGTCCAGTGATTTAAAATTGAACTTTTTTGTATAACCGATAAGAGATATTGACCTCGACCTGTTAATCTGCGTGGGTACCTGATATTATGGTAATCTTTTTTTATTCACGAACAAACCGTGACATTTCAACTAAGATAATACAGCCGAAATAGCTCAGTTGGGAGAGCGTTAGACTGAAGATCTAAAGGTCCCTGGTTCAAGCCCGGGTTTCGGCAGAAATATTTATTTTTTATTCCCGCAGAAAAAAAAGTGAGGTGGGACCTCTAGTTATCTTATTTGTCAATTGAAAAAAAAAATCAAAAGCCAACTATAAAAAAAAACACGCTAAAAAGTATGAAACGAGTAAATTGTCTTTGCTGAAATTATTATGCCGTATCGCCGTGGTCGTATGCCACAAACTGTAACAAAACAGATTCATAATAATAATAAAATAAAATCAATGTTGCATACGATCACGGCGAGACGGCATAATAATTTCAGCAGAGATTTTCTTGTTTCATACTTTTTAGCGTGTTTTTTTGGTTGTCGGGTTTTGTTATACTTTATTTTTAGTTATGTAAACAAAATTGCATATCCCAAATGTGCTACAAAATAGGATAGGGCCTCCGGTACCCTCACTCACGCACCGAAACACAGCACAGTGCTGCTTCATGCCGGTTTTCTGTAAGGCCGTGGTATCACTCCGGTCGAGCCGGCTTATTTATGCCGAAGCGTGGCTCACCCAACCCACGGCCCTTATATTCACTTAACATCAGATGGGATTGAAGTCAAATACTTGTCTGTCGTAACATAAAAAAACCCTAAAAAAGGGCGTACCTATTTCTTTTTAAAAGGCCGGCGTTAAACTTGGGCTAGAGTACTTACTCCAAGATCACATAAGTCTGGATGGTGATGCCCGCGCTGGGCCAGTATGAGACCAGTTTCGTCGCTTTGGCATACCTCGTACTTAGGCGTGGTAGGGCTGGAGTACTCCAATATCGCCTGGCTGACTGCCAGCTACACACCTAGGGAGCCGACGCGGAAATGAAGACCTGAGTGCGTGTTGATGAACGCGCTGGGCCAGTATAAGACCACTTCCGTCGCTTTGACATACCTGGTACTTAGGCGTGGTAGGGCTGGAGTATTCCGATATCGCCTGACTGACTGCCAGCTGCACACCTAGGGATCCGACGAGGAAACTAAGACCTGAGTGCTTGGTGATGCCCGCGCTGGGCCAGTATGAGACCACTTTCGTCGCTTTGACATACCTGGTACTTAGGCGTGGTAGGGCTGAAGTACTCTAATATCGCCTGGCTGACTGCCAGCTGCACACCTAGGGAGCCGACGCGGAAACGAAGACCTGAGTGCATGGTGATGCCCACGCTGGGCTAGCATGAGACCACTTTCGTAGCTTTGACATACCTGGTACTTAGGCTTGGTAGGGCTGGAGTACTCCAATATTGCCTGGCTGACAGCCAGCTGCACGCCCAGGAAGCCAGCGCGCAGGTGCGGGTTCGGGTGGGCCGTGGAGTCTGCACCTGGTCAGGTACTTGGCGCGCTCCGTGCTGCGGATGCTGAACTTCCATATGTTGCCGACCTTCAATATAAGTTTACACTGTCACCTGCTTTGCTGTGGAAAACATTACATCACGGACAAATATGTTTGGCAGTTCCTATTTCTGCCGTACTATAAAAAAATGGAATTCATTACCGGCGCATTTGTTTCTCCCAATCCTACAATATGGATTGCATCATGCATCTCGCGGTCCAGTATGACAGTGCCAACCGATGCGATGCCATTCAATTTGCGTCCTTTATTCATCTCGTTATTTATCGCAGCCATTCTTAAGGCTCAAGCATGTGTTATAGCATAAATGAAAGCCTTCATTCGAAATGTCCCCTTTATTAATAAAGATAACGATAAAATCTACAAGTTTTCATGTACCGTGGGAGAGCTGACCGGCGGCTCGACCGGAGTGATACCACGGCCTCACAGAAAACCGGCGCCGTGAAGCAGCACTGTGCTGTGTTTCGCTGCGTGAGTGAGGGTACCGGAAACCCAATCCGAGGGAAAGAAGGGCTTAAAGGTTGGCTATGGGCGGCGGTAATCGCTTACCATCAGGCGATCCGTCTGCTTCGTCTGCCACCTATCACATAAAAAAGTTTTCAAGTACAGTAGGTATAGCATTATTTGACGCGTACCTACCAAATCAGATACTTATACCATAACGTCTGCTGCGCTTGCGCTTATGTAACTTGCCATTCGCGCTCGTTTTGTAATTGAATTTTTAAGTACTCTAGTTGTTAAAGTGGCCGGTAAATTCGTCCACTCTCTCACCAGCCCCGGCAGCCGTGATCGTCTAGTGGTTAGGACCCTACGTTGTGGCCTTAGTAACCCAGGTTCGAATCCTGGTCACGGCAGTGAATAACTGTTAAGGCGGGGCTATCGTTTTTGACTTGTCATTTTGATTCTTCAATTCCTCGTGACGTCGCAAAACCGTTAGACAGCCAGTCAGATCAAATAGTCAGATTTATAGTATTTTTTGACTCACAAGAAAAGTCCACTAAGAACGATTTTTTTATGATAACCTAACCTAGCCTAATTTATACATTCTTTTTTTTAAATATTATTCACTATTTTAACATTTTAATTTTTTTTTTAATTGTTTATTATTATTTTGTGTATTATTAATTACATTTTGGTTTAGAGCTCCGCGTTTGCTCACTCTCAAAACACTATTACTTAATTATAAATAAGGCAAAAAGGGGAGAAAGGGTGCATTGGTATTTAAATTAAGTCTCCTTTTTTTACAATTTAACTTAAAAGGGGTGGAAATTACATTATACGTACATATAATTATTATTATTTGTTTTTTTTTGGTATTGAATTTAAATTATTTGTTATTGTATATATTTTTTTTCTCTCTTTCGTCTTCTTTTGTTTGTGTGTTATTGTTTTGTTTTTATTTTTGTTTGTTATTGAATCTTTTTTTTTTCTGATATTATATGGTGCCTAACATAACAATACAAAAAAAGTAAATACAGTGGCCTTAATTCTGCATAAAATATAAAAATCTGTAATACTTTGATGGTGGCTGTACGTACGTGTACTAGTCCACCGGTTCAAAGTCGCTCAAAGAGCTATGAAAAGGGCAATGATCGGAGTATCTCTGAAGGACCGTATCAGAAATGATGTAATCCGACAGAGAACCAGAGTCACCGACATAGCCCACCGAATTAGCAAACTGAAGTGGCAGTGGGCTGGTCATATTAGCCGTAGAACTGACAGCCGTTGGAGGCGTAAAGTCTTTGAGTGGAGACCTACTGGGTCACGGTAAAGTTTTACCTACGAATCAATTATTTTTACCTTAGGACCATTCAGGTAATAGTAAAGATTGTTAAACTTTATATAGTTATGTATTCATTTACAAAACAAGGCTGTTTGATATGATTCCTTGGCCATGCATATAAAGAGTATAGAGCAGTCATATTGACATATGTTACTGTCTCTTTTCTAACCTAGTCTATTCCATCATGTCTTCCGTGTAAAAATGGTCTAGAAATATGTTGATTTGTTTGTTGCACCACATTGTCTGTACAATTAGAATCTGTGTTCATCGAGATATTCCACTTTAATATTTATATTCAAGAAAGTCATCCATATACTTATTTGTGTCAAGAATAAACGTATATGGATATTTTTGGTTTTCAATCAAAGCACACACCTGCCCTGTTATTTTGGCCTTTCTTCGTCACGCGTTATCTGTCTACGCAATTTCTCTGCTACAAAGATAATGTGTTCACCTGTGGTTGGAAGATAATCCACATGACAGGATTTTTTATTGGTGTTCCCATCGACCGATTGTACAATATGGCGTTTAGATCCTCTTCCGTACTGCCAGAAAATATTTCTGAAATTAATAAATTGATTAAACACAACCACCTAATTACAAATCGCGATCCAAAGTTACTATCGTTTTAAAGCTCATGTCATCCCGGTCCAACACGCAATGCTAGAACACGCAATGTTAGAAGGGGCTGGCGCGAATTTCGTTCCGTATCCTTAATTCGCGAATTTGTTTGTTTGTTTATTTTATACACATTACAGATTACAATCGTTGCGAATCCTAAACATACAATTAAAGGTTATAATCTAGATTATAATCCAACAATATGTGTATTTTAGAAAGTAGTACGCAAAAGAAGAAACAAAAAAAAAAAGAAAAGCTTTATAATTATAACTAGTGAAAAGAAAAAATAATGATCTTATAAGTATTCAGCAGGCATGCCGACCAGACCCAGAGCCGTAGCCAGGTCTATCGAGTGTGGGATGGAGGATATCAGTCACTTTTTTAATATAATTTCTAAACTTTTAATTGTAATAAGGGGGCCAAGGAGCCATCATGTATCAACCTTATCAACTACCATTGCCAATCCATTGTGTTGTCGTCTTTTGTCTTAGTGCACAAAAGCCTCCTACACTATGCCTATGTGACGTTGCTAGGTTTTTTGTGGTCACTAGACGTGTGTAACTCAGTGATCCGACTCAGCCAAATGATAAACTGTTCCGAGTCTCTAATGTTCGCTCCGAATGTATCATTCGACTCAAATGGATCTAGAGTTCGAGTGAACCTAATGATCCGATTGAGCTGAATGATCTGATTTTTTTTTATTTATTTAATGAACCACAAACAAGTTTACAATAAACTTAATCTAAAACTTATATCAAAAAAGAAACTTAACAATTGTAAACTCAACACCGATGGTTACATTTTACGTAGAATTGAAATAAACAAACATGCGGGACTCTAGTTCTTATTACATAGTCGAAATTAACTTTATTGGTGTGTTGGTGATGTGTGCGTAGTACTTTTTAAACGGAAGACATAATAATAATATCAGTGTGTGTAGAATAGGTTTCTAGTGTGTGTAAATGTGAATTATATAGTAGTTATAACTCACACTTATTTATTAATTATAAAATCACTCACTAACAAATGTTAGTGAGTAATTTTACAATTTCTCTATTATAGGAGCCAGCACTACATGTGAAAATATCAATAGAGTTAAATTTTTTATTATAAGTATCAAGCATGCGGCGAATCGGGGATCGGACACCAGCCGCCGTACGAGTCTTAGTAACTGCAAACAGCGGATTGGTCTGAGTCGGAGCCGAATGATCCGAGTGAGCGGAATGATCCAATGAGCCCAATGAGCTGAATGGTCCGAGTGAGCCGAATGAGCGGAATGAATCACGGATCTATCTGAGAGTCGATGTTCCAAATAAAGCATTTCACTGAACCACATCTCTGCACTGATCCAGATGCAGATGTTCCAATCTTTTGAAAGATAAGTTTTTGCCAGGTCTAGTGGTCACTCTTTTACTCTCATGCGTGCCAACTCCTTGAGATCAGGGGGTCTATTCTCGAGCACTCGATATTGAAGTCGAGCTAGAGATTTGTATGGCTGAATGCATGAATATGTTGTTTTAAACTTTCTTAGTCACTAACATTAATATAAGGTACATGGTAGACATGTCGTAAATGGGTCGTTCTTCTTTTGTATCGACAATGAGCCCGTCCTCAGTAACCTATGAAGTAATTAATTATATAAAAAAATATAAGTTACACCATCAAGATATTCCTAATTTACCATGAAATAATGACATTGTTTTATCACCTCGTAGATACTTTAGCATGATTTAACTTTGTAAAAAAATATATAAAGCGTGACAGAGGTGTAAATGGCACTAATTTCGGGGGACGTGACGGAGGTGTTCATTTCAATCTAAAAGTTTTCTTTATAAATTAGATTTACATCATGTATTAGTCCATATATAAAGTAGTACATTAACGAATATTTAGGACATACTATTTATCATTTGTAGTCTGTTATATAAAAGTTAAATGTTGATTTGTAAGTTTGGCTCATTGTCGATAAAAAAGAAGAACGACCCAAATAACTATTTTAATGAATGTATGAAATCCGTAAATTCGACTTCAATGTCGAGTGCACGAGAGTTGCCCCTCAGAGGGGCAATTCTAAAATCAATATTAATAAAAATTAAATCAAATAATCAAATTCTTTCACGGATAAATGTCGATGGAAAATAGTGCATATATTTTTCTATTACAATAATATATATATTTTTTTTAGTTTTAAAACAAGACAGCGGCTTGACATCGTAAAGGAGGACATGCGTGCTAATAAACTGATCACTAGGGATGCACAAGACCGCGCGAAGCAGAGGAGTCGAAGTAGGAAAGCGGACCCCAGACTCCGAAGCGACGTCTTGGGAGGCAACCAGAACAAAACGTTATGATAATGATGAGTAAGTATTTGATGTTTACGACTTTATATCGAAAGCTAGTCCTGACCGAATCGTATCCTAGAACCGGCAGACGAAATCCGGGTCGTCCAGTGTCACGATGGGTCGATGACATCGCCAAAATCGTGGGGACTACATGGATCCGAGCGGCTCAAAACCGGCGTTATGGTACATTGGCGTAAAGGAAAAGAGGCCTGTACTCAGCAGTGGGTACTACCGGGCTAATGATAATAATGATGTCGAAAGCGTGAGAATAGCCCACCAAGTTTGTCGTAAGACGATGACTTTATTACTGAAAAGATATAATATCCATAATATTTACCTGCCTGCAACAGGTGAGCAACTTTAACCATGACGGCGTCATAAGGCGGCGTATTAGGCGCATAGCCCAACAGGTTGCTCGAGGTGACAGAAGCTAGTATATCAGCAGAGGCAAGAGGCGGCTTCGGCACCGCCTGTAGAGGCGTCAGGAACACGGGCTTGGCTATGAAAACAGCTAACAGACAGAGAAAGAACGCAAAAACGCATTCTATCACGAGGAGACGCCATCGCCGTCTGAAAATAATATAAACATAAAAATTAACAATCATCATCTACTCACTTGATCATCGTTACTCTCATTGATAGTTCCCGTTTGGGTTCAAACTATCGCTTTGGAGCTTGGACCCCAATTCTCGTGCTAGTGACATTTATTATCATACGACATATATCACTAAAACATGTTTTTTTTTTTTTTTTTTTTAATTTATTTATTCAAGAATAATACAGAAATATTAATAACATGCTTTCTGCCAAACTGCGAAACAGTTTGTCGGCAGTAGTTCTCGTGGATTCATTATTACAATAATCTTACAGACACATTTTTATTATAATAATATTATCTTAATATAATATAGCGTAATATGTTATAATATGTTTAAACCGCTTAGTTGCACGTTTGTATTAGATTAATTGATAAATTATATAATAATAATATCTTAATTTTATATTTAATTATATCAGTTTATTATCCTTGATTGTTTATTAATGACTATTATGTACTTTGTATGAAGATCTGTAACCTTTGTGTAAACAAAGGATATCAATCCATTAGTCAATTATGTATCTCAGTGAAGAAATAAATGAATGAAATGAGATAAATGAAATGACGATATGTAAATACATTTTAACTCATTACTGATAGGGCCACGTAGGTACATAGGTCCTATCAATAATAGGTTTTTCTTATCAGGGGCATAGTGATAGATAATGCTTTTTTAGTAAGCTTTTTAAATGGTTTTTATTGTGTACATTAACTAAAAGGTTATGAGGAAGTTCATTCAAGTACGTAGGTGTTAGCCATCGCCTCTCACGTTTGCCATAGTAGTTTTTTACTTTAGGTATGAGCAGTTTAGGTGCCTTGGCTGACCGCGTACGGTAGGTATATAACTTTTTACATTTATATTGGTTATTGTTAAATTGTTCCGTAATTATATTCATTTTAGTTTTTAATTCTACAGGTAGTATTTTACAGATTTTGAACAATTTTACGTATTCTTTATTTAATGAGTATCTGGTTTTATTATCTACTAGTAGCTTAAGTAATTTTATCTGTAAGCTTTTTATTTTATTTATATAACTCTTAAATGTTAACCCATATGCACCCAATCCATAAGCTATAGTGGCATCAGCCAAAGCATGATACAGCAAATACATTATTTTTCTTGTTACTGTGAATTTTAAATTATAAAGTTTACCCAATATTGACCTTAATTTATTACATACTGTGTTGACATGAAGCTTCCAGTTAAAGTTGTTATCTATAGTAATTCCGAGGTACTTATAAGATGTAACCGTTTCAAGGTTAGTACAGTCACAGTTATTTCTTCCGCTATGCAAGCATTCATAAGAGTGTCCCTGTATTTTTATATTTGTTGTCTTACCCCTGTTATATGGTGACGTTATATGCATACATTTAGTTTTATTAATATTAATAATAATTCCATTGTCATGGGCCCATTTTACTACATTATCAAAGTCCTGTTGGATGATATTTTGTATTTTTATTTGGTCCTTGTCGCTGTATAAAATGCACGTATCGTCAGCATACATGTACGTTTTACACTTTTCTATAACATTGCACATACTATTTACGTGCATTATATACCCCACAGGACCATAAACAGAGCCAGTAGGAACTCCGAAACGAATTTTGTCTGTTTTACTATCTACTCCACAAACCCTAACTTTAAGCTGCCTGTTACGCAAGTATTCTTTAAACCATTCATTTATGGGTCCTCTTATGCCACATTCCTGCATGGACTGCAGCAGGCCACCATGGTCCAGTGTGTCAAAGGCTTTTTTAAAGTCTATAAATATTGCAAAAACAATTTTTTGTTCATTTAACGACTTATTTACTTCGTTAACAAATTCTGAAAGAGCTGTGGCCGTACTTCTTTGTGGGCGGAAACCATGTTGACAATTATGTATGATTTGATTGCTTTCTAAAAATGCTGTGATTTGCCCCACTATAATTTTTTCCAAAATTTTATTAATAACATTTAAGATGGCAATCGGCCTGTAATTAGTCAGATCAGTGTGGGAACCGTGTTTATATATCGGTCTAATAATGGCCAGTTTTAACTCGTCCGGGTATAAGCCTTTTGATATGCATAAGTTTATGAAGTGTGCAATTACTGGTGCAATAGTCACTTTTATATCCTTAAGATCTCTGACCCTGACACCGTCCGAGCCCGGCGACTTGCCGCAGTCCATGGAGTCTATGACCTTGATCACACTGTTGGGTAGTACTTTTTGAAACCTAAAACTCACATTAGCTTCAGTCACATACGAATTTCGTATCAAAAACGCATCTGAACATTGATGTTGACCCTTAATATGTTCAATTTCCTTAGTAAATATATTACAGAACTTTTCACACACATTAGATACATTATTATTCTCATTCTTCAATAAATATTTCTCTATTATACTGTCCACTGATGATTTTTTACGTCCCAGCCATGTATTTATGGTACTCCATATTTTTCTTGAATCTCCGTTACAACTTTTTAAGACTTGCTTCCTAGCGTCGTTTTTAGCCCGATTAATTAGTTTATTTGTGTAATTTCTCTGCCTTGTGTATTCGAGTCTCAAGTTATAGTTGTTTGGACTTGATCGCCAGCGCCTGAACAGGTGGTCCTTAATGTCCATTTGCTTTTGTAGGTTTTTATTTACCCAAGCTTGTGTATCACGTTTATTACTTGTCCCAGTCCTTTGATAAGTGCACGCTTTGTATATATTGGTAAAAGTACCAATAAGTCTCCGGTAAATTTCAATAGGATCCTCTAATGTCAACAAGTCCAAACACTTAGTTTCATGTAACATTTTAGAGATATTTTTGTTATCGAATATCATCACAGGGATCGTGCTGCCTGCGCTCTGTTTATTTATATCTAACGCAAGCCCTATTATATAGTGATCTGCGATTCTACTTGTAACTATGTATGTTTGCAGTGCACTTGCCTTATCAGTCCGCAAGAAGACGTGGTCAATGCATGACGCCACTCTCCGTCCTGCCACGACGCTTTCCCGCGCATATATTTACGGAAACCACACTGCAATCCAAGTTCACCTAATATATTCAAATACCTGCCAGATATCACATCACTACACTGTTCTGCAATATTAATGTTAGTGTCTCCTGTAAGAATGATATTTTCTTTTCTTGGTACACTGCACAATAATTGCTTAAGTTCCGTTATGAAACCGATTTTGCTTGAGATCGGTGGTCGGTATATTATGTATACAGATGCCTTGTACTGGCTAGCTCGTAAGTGACCTGTTAGTATCTCGCAGTGTTTCATAGTAATATCGATGGGCTCAAATGTCAATTTACTGTTTACGTAAAGTAGGATTCCTCCTCCTCGGCGGTTTTCTCTTGTACACTCAAACATATTAAAACCTTCAATGTGATAGCGGTAGGTCTCCTCACGTTTTATGCTTATTTCAGTCAAGCATATTAAATCCAAGTTCTTCTGACACGGTTTAAGCAGCACTAGCAATTCATTAAAATACTTTCTAAGGGAACATATGTTTACATGCATAACTTGTAGCTGTGTTGATTGATTATTTACAGAATCATACCATGTTTGTGTCTTGGTATAGGTGTTGTAATCTATATCTTGTATATTTATTTGCGGAACAAAACTAGATCCCATTAGGTAATTATCTTATTTATATATATGACAGGTAGATAAAGGATGCTTTACTGTTGATTTTCAATTATTTTAATAATATTCTCAATGTCACTCTCGAATGTTATCTGATGTATCTTTTTTTCATTTTCATTCCTTTTCACAAGGATTTTACCGTTTTGTATCCATATGAACTTAAAGTTTTCTTTCAGCCTGTTTTTCACAATCCAGAACAATTGCCTAGTCTGTCGTGTTATATGCTCGTTTATGTAAATTCTACTGTTGTTACCAGTTTTTAAAATTTTATCGTTAGTGATTGAGACTTTTTTATTTTTCAGCCATTCGTTTCGGGCCTCTCGTGACCTCAGTGAAACAACTATTGGTCTTACAGTTTTGTTGACCCCTGGCATTCTCCAGGCTTTTTCGATGTTTTCTGTCCCAATCTTCAGCTCTGTTGCAATACTCTTGATCGTGTTCATCAAATCCTCATCTTCTTGTATTTGTACGTTGTTTATCTCAATACGCATCTCAAGTTCCTTCTGTTCCAATATCATAATTCGCTCCTCGAGAGCTTTATTGTACTTTTCCAAGTAGGTATTTTTTTGAATTAAATCCCTCACTCGGTTGTCTTGTGTTTTAGATTCAGCGGCCAGTTCCTTTCTAGATTTTTCCAGCTCAACATACTTCTCTCCCAGAAAGTCAACTTCTTTTTCAATTTCCTTATTTTCTTTTTGAATATCATTAATCTGACTTTTTATTTCCGACATATCAGAATAGACTCTTGCGAAACGAGCATTTTGTTCCTCTTTAAGTGTATTTAATAGCGTGTTCATATTCTCCATTTTCTTACTAAGAGCAGCCAAATGCTTATTCGTCTCATATGAGTCACAGCATGAGGTCTTCTGTCTCCTAGGTTCTTGAGTCTGACCTGAGTCACTGCTGTCGGAATCACCCTTGTTACGCTTTTTATTTTGCCGTACATTAATCCACTTATCCATGGTCATCGGCTTATCTCTGGACATTGCCGTATTTGTTTCTGAAATATTTTTTTCCGGCGTACGTTGCATGTTTGTAGGTTCGCTGTAGGCCTAAACTGTTGTTTACCTTTGCCGTCGGGATGATTCACCACTGTTGAAGGCGTGACCGTTTTTTTCCACTGAGGGAGGAGCTACCTGCGCCCGCGCTGTAACGGAACTATTTTTTGTATATTGGTCCTTTATTTACGCGTAGCGTTGTCCTTGTCACTGGATATTTATTTTAGCGATATTCAGGTAAACGTCCAGCGCGCTCGCGCGATCCACGAGAACTGAAATGGTTTTCAGGTGATATCCGCCATGTTGTCCAAATGTCACGAGCACGAGAATTGGGCTCCTGGACCCCAATTCTGGGGATTTCGTTATGAAAAAAACATGGCGCATATCACCTGAAAACCATACGAAAAAACTATATTTGGGGATATATATCGTATGATGACAAAATATCACGTCCCGAGAATTGGGCTCCAGGAGCCCAATTCTCGGGTTTGTGATATTTTGAAAACATGGCGGATATCACCTGAAAACCATACAAAAAAACTATGTTTTAGTGATATATGTCGTATGAAAATAAATGTCACGAGCCTGAGAATTGGGCTCCTGGTGTCTTTTTAACATCACTCAATCTAAGTACCTATTATTGTAGTGTCTTCTCAGTAGAAAACGACATTCCGAACCAGCGGTAGATGATAATATTATGTGTACCTATTTTAACATTCATAAGTGTTCTGTATGGACCTAAATTGAATAAAGATTTTTTTATCTTTATCTTATTGAACTTTACAAAATTTTTCGAAATTCGAAAGTTGTAGAGTAAACTTTGATTCGAAATATTATTATGAATTGATACAAAAATATTTAACATGCGACATTTTTTGACGTTATCTTCGTCTGATTAAATATTGATTTAGGTAAATACCTATTTGTCTTTAATACAAATATTTGAATCTGCTTATTACTTTTATACACACTTTGTATAGCCGAAATAGCTCAGTTGGGAGAGCGTTAGACTGAAGATCTAAAGGTCCCTGGTTCGAGCCCGGGTTTCGGCAGTGATATTTTTTTTTGGAATGTGCTTGACCATTCGAAAAGGTTCTGGTGGCTTAACTTAAAGCCGTCTCGTAACGAACGAGAATATACCAGTCGCATCCAAACAAATGAGACACACGGCGCGCGTGTAAGAGAGGGATACTCCGATTCTGTCGTAACGTCTGTTTTAAATTAGGCCCTCTGGAGTTTCGTGAACGGCATTCTTATTGGTCTGTGACGGCGACAGTCGACATCCGACAATGCATCCGACTGATTGATTGGCCCAAGTAGAACATAAGCTTTTTGGATTGGTCGAGCGCATCCGCGCCCCCGCGTCCCGCGAACTATGGGAAGGTCGACTTTGTGGCGGTAAATCTATCAAGAGATGAGCAGTCAGATACTTGCGAATTCCAGTAATAGGGTCCAGTTTTATACCCTTTTGGTAAGGAACCCATTTGGTAAAAATATAGCTCAATTATGGTCAAGTACAAGAATTGCATGCCTCAAGTGGCAATGGACAGGGCACATAGCGAGGAGAACAGACGGCCGTTGGGGCGGAAAGGTCCTCGCGTGGAGACCACTTACAGGAATTCACAGCCGTGGCAGGCCCCCCACATGGTGGACCGACGATCTGGCGAAGGAATCCATTGGATGCGGGCAACACAGGACCGATCTATGTGGAGAACATTAGGGGAGGCCTATATCCAGCAGTGGATGATGATGCTCAAGTACAGCTTATGAACTCACTGTCTCTGCAGGTAACATTTCCAGACGAGCGCGCTCACGTGTCTCTGGAAGCGACTTCTCTTAGGTTTCTTGGTATCTTCTGAAATCATTCGAGGCTTTTCTTCCTTCCTCAGACCAAATTAATGATGATCACCACACTTTTAACGAAAAATGATGGCACCATTTTGGCGTTGTCATGTTGATTGACTTTGACACAAAAACTGAGAAAATATTGTTTATGTAAAGGAATCAACCTTAGAGTTTCCATACATTTCATAGTATTTATCACGGACCTAGAAAATGCTGTTTTGTTCCACATTGATTTTATTTTATTATTATAATGAATCTGTTTTGCTACAGTAGGTGGCATACGACCACGGCGATACGGGATAATCATTTCAGCAGAGACAATTTTCTTGTTTTGTACTTTTTAGATCGTGATTTTTTGGTAGTCGGGTTTTAGTTTTTAAACTTTATTTTTATATATTAAAAATATATATACATATTTTTAGTTATGTAATTATTACATATTTGAAATGTGCTAAAAAAGGTCTTTCATTGGATACCCCAAACGGTACCGTCAAGCAATTTTTTTTTAGTTCCATATTCTAAGTCCCCTAGAGGGCGCTGTAATAAATTTAACGTGACGTCATGTTGCCTATAACCAGAAGACAACCAAGACGCTTCTAACGACACCTCATTTGTTCAAATATGATAACTAGTTTAGAAGTTACGTGGAAACAGATGAACATACATACATACATACATAGCCTGTCAAAATCATAGCCCCCCTTTTGCTTTGCCGTAGTTGGGTAAAAATAGGTTAAGGCATTAATTAAGAAAATTATTAAAAGGCTATTGGCATACTGTGATTGCTAGGTTTTCTACTTTTAAATAAGCATAGGTAATTATTTCATCTAATGCCTTCTAAGTTAATACTAACACCTACTATTTAAGGTGATAATGTTGTAGGCAAATATTTTTGGAAAGACGTCGTCAAGACTGATCTGCGAGAACTTCAGGTCATTGACTGGCAAGAAGTACAACCTGTGCGGATAAAGAATGGGATCAGAAATGGCGGCGCATCTATTCACTTCTCGCTCGCACACTATTTCCGTCTATACTCTTCCCCGAGTATAGACGGAAATAGTGTGCGAGCGAGAAGTGAATAGATGCGCCGCCATTTCCGATTCCATTCTTTATCCGCACAGGTTGTAGTGCAGGATCGACGAAAGTGACCCTCTCTTGTTTTGGAGGCCACGACTTGGTTCGACTTGCTGAGCCAGCGGAGTAAGCAAGCAAAATATTTTGCTGCACAAGCCGGTGCATTACCGGACAGTAGTAGACGGACCGAAATCTATAATAATAATAATAATTCTCACAACATCTCATACGTTGACCTGATTCAGTACTAAGTAGCTTAAGCACTTGTGTTACAGATATCGGACAACAGAGGAACACAAATATATCATCGTCATCGTCAGCCCATTTAAGTCCCCACTGCTGGGGCACGGGCCTCCCTCAATCACATGAGGGGTAATTGCCATACTCACCACGCTTGGCAGACGGGTTGGCGAGGGTTTAGATATAAATGCAGAGTTTTCCTTCTCTGGGCGCTGATGATCATGCCAGCAGCTTTACCTTAGTCGCCTTTTACGACACCTCGGTAAGAGTGAGGGTGGCCTATTCTACTCTGCCGGGGACCACACGGCCTGCCGGGGACCACACGGCCAACTACTACAATATATACTTAAATACATATATTACACCCAGACACTGAACAAACACAAGTGTTCATCGCACGAATGTTTGTCCAGGGTGGGGATCGAACCCACGACCTTTGGCGTAAGAGGCAGGGTCACTACCAATTGCGCCATCCGGTCAGTCCAATAATGACAAATAGAAAAGGATTAATAATGACTAATAGAAAAGGATGCAGGATTTTACTTATACGCTAGTGATGTATCACTAGCGTATAAATAAACACCTTTTAACCGACTTCAAAAAAGGAGGTTCTCCATTCGACATGTACATTTTTTTTATGTTTGTTCGCCGATTAAGTACTTTGCCATTTATGAACCGATTTTGATGCATCTTTTTTAGTTGAAAAGTAGATAGTCCCGGATTGGTACCATGATCAGGATACTGATAACCTAATCCCTGTTGAATAATTCAATGTTGTATTAAATTACTAGTATTGGGCGCCGACTTCGGTAACACCTTTTCTCGATGTACTGTTATAAAATGTTATTTGAAGTGTATAAATAAAGTGTTAAAAATATTATTTTACACTTTTTAGTTCGTGGTTTTGAAGGCGTTTTCTTACGCAGATTTTTTTAAGGTGACGGGCAGGGCACACTAGCGACGCTTATCGATTTTAATTTTTAGCTACTAAACCGGATTTATTTAAAACAATTTTCGACGTTACAACCTCTAGGCAAACACTTATACTATTTATTAAATAGCCATGCACAAATCTTGGGTCCGTTTTTGTACGCGAAAATTTGATTCACGCCAAGAGCAGCCACTTTTAGCGGTAATCCAAAATTCGAGTGCAAAAGTAGACCTATACTACTATAAAAGTATTAAATAAATAGTATAGGTGTTTGCCGAGAGATTGTAACCCCGAAATGGTTTAAAATAGATCTGGTTTAGTAGCTAAAAAATAAAATCGATTTGCGTCGCTAGTGTGCCCAACCCGTCGCCTTAAGGTGACGGGTAGGGCGCACTAGCGACGCCAATCGATTTTAATTTTCGCGCCAATTGATTAAATAACCATGCACAAATGCGGACCCAACATTTGTACGCGAAAAATTGATCCACACAATCAATAATCAATTTTTCGCGTACAAAAACGGACCCAACATTTGTGCATAGTTATTTAATAAATAGTATAAGTGTTTGCCGAGTATTTGTTACCCCGAAATTGTTTAAAATAGATCCGGTTCATGAGCTAAAAATTAAAATCGATTGGCGTCGCTAGTGTACCTTACACGTCACCTTAACTGTGATTTCACACATAGGTTCAAAGTGGGAATATTTGAAACTATCGTATAAATAGGTGTCAGACTTCTTTCGTGGCAGAAGTGTGGTAATACTGGTAGTATAGAAATACTTAATCATGGCTTGTGCTGTTTTCTACGTGGGATTGGCCCTCTTGGTGCTTATAGGCCTGGCTACCGTTGATGCAGGTATGTTTTTTTTAAATTATACAGTGTGTATCTGTGTTAGCCGCGTGATCCCTGGCAGAGTAGAATAGGCCACCCTCACTCTTACCGAGGTGTCGTAAAAGGCGACTAAGGTAAAGCTGCTGGCATGATCATCAGCACCCAGAGAAGGAAAACTCTGCATTTATATCAAAACCTTCGCCAACCCGTCTGCCAAGCGTGGTATGGCAATTACCCCTCATGTGATTGAGGGAGGCCCGTGCCCCAGCAGTGGGGACTTAAATGGGCTGATGATGATCTGTGTGTCTATTAAATGGGCTAATGATGTCACGTCTTCTACCAACCATTCTGAGCAACAATTGTTCTACGGCTCTTCGATATTCGCCAAAATTTTTTTCAACTCCCCGTATAAAATTACTAAGTCACGTGACCGACTTTCTATGAAAAGTTTAAATTTTTGTATGCGAAATTTCAAGAGTCAAAAAATAAATGTTGTTCATAATGGTTGATAGAACACGTGGTTAAAGGGGTGTAAATGTTCACAGATACACCCTGTATAGTATATAGTATTATCAGCCTATATACTGTCCTACTGCAGGGCAAAGGCCTCCATCATAGAAATCAAGTCGCTATGACGGGATTAGGCTTAATCACCACGCTTGCCAAATGCGGATTGCTGATCACAAACCCGAACTATATTCCAAAAATTGTATTAAATTTAATTAATTTTGCAATTAAATTTAGTTATTTCTATTTAAAAAAGAAATATATTTTGTATATACAGTTAGGATCTTATTCTGTCAAGTGAGTAACTTACCTTAAGGCGACGGGTAGCCCTAACTAGCGACACCATTCGTTTTTAATTGCTAGCTACTAAACCGGATCTATTTTAAACAATTTCGGGATTACAGCCTTTCGGCAAACACTTATACTATTTATTAAATAACCATGTACAAATGTTGGGTCCATTTTTTTCGCGAAAAATTGATTACCGCCAAAAGCGGCTACCACTGAATCGGCGCTCACTGCGCTTTCCCTTTTTAATTAAAAAAATGGTAATTTTTAACATTCTTCTTTATAATGTCTTCAAACTTTGTTGAGTCTTTACATTTTGGTTTATGATTATTTTAACTTTTTATCCCTTTTTATTTATTTTTTCTTTTATTATTTTTTTCTTTCCTTTTCATTTTTTAACCCTCGACGCAAAAAGAGGGGGTGTTATAAGTTTGACATAAATAAGGGGGGTGTTCTTAGCTATGTTGGTTAAAAATCGATCCAAGATGGCCGCCGTCACAAACATATGGATTGTGTGTTTTAACACAACTCCAACAACATGGGTATCATATCAAAGTAGCAGTATATATTTACTATGACAAATTTCAAATCCAAGCTGGCCGCCGTCGGGGGTTTTTTTAAATTTTCAAATTATTAGACGTCAAGGTAATATTTAACAAGATGTCCTTTTTTTCCAGCACCATCGCCTCAGTTCGGCCAATCTAGCGCGCAGGCTTCAGCTCAAGCCTCTGGTGGCGGCTTCGGTGGAGCCCCAGGATTCGGTGGCCCTAGATTTAGTCGTCCCGGTTTCGGTGGCCCAGGATTTGGCGGGCCAGGATTCGGTGGTCCAAACAGAGGCCGTGAATTTGGTGGCCCCGGATACGGAGGGCCAGGTTTCGGTGGCCCAGGGTACGGTGGCCGTGGATTCGGTGGTTCTCATTTCGGTGGACGAGGCGGCGGTTCCGTCAGTATCTCCAAGAGCATCAGCATCAACAGAGGCCCAGGCGCTTCGGCATCTCAAGCAAGTTCTGTTGCTCGTGGAAAATGACCTTAACTGACTGTTGTAAAAGTTGTAAATGTGATTATTGTATTAAACCAAACGAACTGTTCAATGTAATAAATAAGATTGTCATAGTAGTGTTTGACTTCCATTTATCATGACTCAGTGCTAAGTAGCTTAAGCACTTGTGTTACGGATATCAGACAACAGAGGAATTACAAATAGGTATATTATATTTAAATACATATATAGCACCCAGATACTAAACAAACCGTGTGGTCCCCGGCAGAGTAGAATAGGCCACCCTCACTGTTACCGAGGTGTCGTAAAAGGCGACTAAGGTAAAGCTGCTGGCATGATCATCAGCACCCAGAGAAGGAAAACTCTGCATTTATATCTAAACCCTCGCCAACCCGTCTGCCAAGCGTGGTGAGTATGGAAATTACCCCTCATGTGATTGAGGGAGGCCCGTGCCCCAGCAGTGGGGACTTAAATGGGCTGATGATGATGACTAAACAAACGCAAGTGTTCATCACACGAATGTTAGGCCATAGTGGGGATCGAACCCAATACCTTTGGCGAAACTACCAAATGCGCCATCCGGCCAGTCTTTACTTTAGAGCCCTAATTCTCTCTATTTGTTTTGTGATTACAACACATTGCACTTTGAATACAACATCAACACTACAAACCGTGCACCAAAAATAATTTGTATTTCATCTTCATATCTTTTAAAAATAGGTAGTATACAATGTTCTCAAATGCATTATTGGGTATGTATGTATATATATCTATAGCATTTCGTGATAATACTAATAATAAGTGACAATGTTATAGGCAAATATTTTGCCACACACGGTACATTACCTAGCCCAAAAAGAGAGGACGAAATTTAATATGACATATAAGTAAAACTGATGACTCCACTGGTGTCATGGATTTACATGGGCGGCGGCAATCGCTTACCATCAGGTGATCCGTCTGCTCGTCTGCCATCTATCACATAAAAAAATGGAAATGACGTTGTTTTTAATTTAAATAGCAAAAATCAAGATAATCACAGATCGTATTATGTGTTATAAATGTAATCTGTAACATTACATCATCATCATCATCAGCCTATCGCAGTCCACTGCTGGACGTAGGCCTCTCCAAATGTTCGCCACCGTGATCTATCCATGGCCTCTCGCATCCAGCTCTTGCCAGCCATCCTGCGCAGATCATCCCTCCACCTAGCCAGAGGGCGCCCTACATTACGTTTGCCAAGACACGGTCTCCACTATAGAACTCGTTTACCCCATCGGTTGTCGGTTCTGCGGCTAATATGGCCAGCCCACTGCCACTTAAGCTTGCTAATCCGGTGAGCAATGTCGATGACTTTGGTTCTCTGCCGGGTCACCTCATTTCGGATTCGATCTCACGTAACATTACATAATTTTAATAAAAGCCGGCGTTTTCATCTACGCGTGGTATGAGTTGACTATAGCGGTGTGCCAGTGTTCGGCGTGTGTGACACGACTTTTTTACCATTTCGACACTATGGTAAAATAAGTTCTTAAAAAGGTGACATTCATCCAAATAAAGGAACTCTATATTGAGTGTGATCCGATACGCACTTAAGCTACTAAACTGGATCTATTTTAAACAATTTCAGGGTTATAATCTCTCGGCAAATACTTATACTATTTATTAAATAGCCATGCACAAAAATGTTAGGGCCGTTTTTGTACGCGAAAAATTGATTCACGTCAAGAGCGGCCGCTTTTGGCGGTAATCCAAAATTAATAAAAAAACAGTTAACTATAAGTATTAAATAAATAGTATAGGTATTTACCGAGAGATGGTAACCCCGAAATTGTTTAAAGAAATCCGGTTTAGTAGCTAAAAATTGAAATCTATTGGCGTCGCTAGTTAAGTGTGCCCTACCCGTTACCTTAACTAGGTTGGCGAAGCAACTCAAAGTGAGTCTTGAATTCCGGTAATAAGAGCCTCTATCTAGGTAGATAACGCGTCAACTCCTGCCAGGCATTCGTCAAGAGTCCTTCGACCTCATCTTTCAAGCGCACAACACGCACTTGGCCGGTTATTTTTGATAGTAGTGATTCTTTTACAATTTATTAATCGTCATCATCATCATCAGCCCATTTAAGTCCCCACTGCTGGGGCACGGGCCTCCCTCCATCACCTGAGTAGCAGTATATATTTACTGTGACAAATTTCAAATCTAAGCTGGCTGCCGTCGGGGGTTTTTTTATATATTCAAATTATTAGACGTCAAGGTAATATTTAACAAGATGTCCTTTTTTTCCAGCACCATCGCCTCAGTTCGGCCAATCTAGCGCGCAGGCTTCAGCTCAAGCCTCTGGTGGCGGCTTCGGTGGAGCCCCAGGATTCGGTGGCCCTAGATTTAGTCGTCCCGGTTTCGGTGGCCCAGGATTTGGCGGGCCAGGATTTCGGTGGTCCAAACAAAGGCCGTGAATTTGGTGGCCCCGGATACGGAGGGCCAGGTTTCGGTGGCCCAGGGTACGGTGGCCGTGAATTCGGTGGTTCTCATTTCGGTGGACGAGGCGGCGGTTCCGTCAGTATCTCCAAGAGCATCAGCATCAACAGAGGCCCAGGCGCTTCGGCATCTCAAGCAAGTTCTGTTGCTCGTGGAAAATGACCTTTAACTGACTGAGTTGTAAAGTTGTAAGTGATTATTGTATTAAACCAAACGAACTGTTCAATGTAATAAATAAGATTTTCATAGTAGTGTTTGACTTCCATTTATCATGACTCAGTGCTAAGTAGCTTAAGCACTTGTGTTACGGATATCAGACAACAGAGGAATTACAAATAGGTATATTATATTTAAATACATATATAGCACCCAGATACTAAACAAACCGTGTGGTCCCCGGCAGCGTGTATGTTGCCAGTGATAACATACGGAACCGACACGTGGCCGCTTACAATGTGCCGATTAAGGAGGCTCAAAGTCACCCAGAGAGCCATGGAGAGGGCTATGCTTGGAGTCTCCCTGCGTGATCGTATCAGAAATGTTGAGATCCGCAGGAGAACTAAGGTCACAGACATAACCCAAAGGATTGCATGCCTCAAGTGGTAATGGGCAGGGCACATAGCGAGAGCGAGAGAAGATCGCGGGAATCCATTGGATGCGGACGGCACAGGACCGATCTGTGTGGAGAACATTGGGGCAGGCCTATGTCCAGCAGTGGACGTCTATTGGCTGAAATGATGATGATGACCCAGATACTAAACAAACGAAAGTGTTCATCACACGAATGTTGGTCCATAGTGGGGATCGAACCCTATACCTTTGGCGCCCCTACCAAATGCGCCATCCGGCCAGTCTTTACTTTAGAGCCCCCCTTCTCTCTATTTGTTTTGTGATTACAACACATTGCACTCTGAATACAACATCAACACTACAAACCGTGCACCAAAAATAATTTGTATTTCATCTTCATATCTTTCAAAATAGGTACTGACATACAAGTTCTCGAATGCACTATTGAGTATGTATGTATGTATATCTATAGCATTTCGTGATAATACTAATAATAAGTGACAATGTTATAGGCAAATATTTTGCCACACACGGTACATTACCTAGCCCAAAAAGAGAGGACGAAATTTAATATGACATATAAGTAAAACTGATGACTCCACTGGTGTCATGGATTTACATGGGCGGCGGCAATCGCTTACCATCAGGTGATCCGTCTGCTCGTCTGCCATCTATCACATAAAAAAATGGAAATGACGTTGTTTTTAATTTAAATAGCAAAAATCAAGATAATCACAGATCGTATTATGTGTTATAAATGTAATCTGTAACATTACATCATCATCATCATCAGCCTATCGCAGTCCACTGCTGGACGTAGGCCTCTCCAAATGTTCGCCACCGTGATCTATCCATGGCCTCTCGCATCCAGCTCTTGCCAGCCATCCTGCGCAGATCATCCCTCCACCTAGCCAGAGGGCGCCCTACATTACGTTTGCCAAGACACGGTCTCCACTATAGAACTCGTTTACCCCATCGGTTGTCGGTTCTGCGGCTAATATGGCCAGCCCACTGCCACTTAAGCTTGCTAATCCGGTGAGCAATGTCGATGACTTTGGTTCTCTGCCGGGTCACCTCATTTCGGATTCGATCTCACGTAACATTACATAATTTTAATAAAAGCCGGCGTTTTCATCTACGCGTGGTATGAGTTGACTATAGCGGTGTGCCAGTGTTCGGCGTGTGTGACACGACTTTTTTACCATTTCGACACTATGGTAAAATAAGTTCTTAAAAAGGTGACATTCATCCAAATAAAGGAACTCTATATTGAGTGTGATCCGATACGCACTTAAGCTACTAAACTGGATCTATTTTAAACAATTTCAGGGTTATAATCTCTCGGCAAATACTTATACTATTTATTAAATAGCCATGCACAAAAATGTTAGGGCCGTTTTTGTACGCGAAAAATTGATTCACGTCAAGAGCGGCCGCTTTTGGCGGTAATCCAAAATTAATAAAAAAACAGTTAACTATAAGTATTAAATAAATAGTATAGGTATTTACCGAGAGATGGTAACCCCGAAATTGTTTAAAGAAATCCGGTTTAGTAGCTAAAAATTGAAATCTATTGGCGTCGCTAGTTAAGTGTGCCCTACCCGTTACCTTAACTAGGTTGGCGAAGCAACTCAAAGTGAGTCTTGAATTCCGGTAATAAGAGCCTCTATCTAGGTAGATAACGCGTCAACTCCTGCCAGGCATTCGTCAAGAGTCCTTCGACCTCATCTTTCAAGCGCACAACACGCACTTGGCCGGTTATTTTTGATAGTAGTGATTCTTTTACAATTTATTAATCGTCATCATCATCATCAGCCCATTTAAGTCCCCACTGCTGGGGCACGGGCCTCCCTCCATCACCTGAGTAGCAGTATATATTTACTGTGACAAATTTCAAATCTAAGCTGGCTGCCGTCGGGGGTTTTTTTATATATTCAAATTATTAGACGTCAAGGTAATATTTAACAAGATGTCCTTTTTTTCCAGCACCATCGCCTCAGTTCGGCCAATCTAGCGCGCAGGCTTCAGCTCAAGCCTCTGGTGGCGGCTTCGGTGGAGCCCCAGGATTCGGTGGCCCTAGATTTGGTCGTCCCGGTTTCGGTGGCCCAGGATTTGGCGGGCCAGGTTTCGGTGGTCCAAACAAAGGCCGTGAATTTGGTGGCCCCGGATACGGAGGGCCAGGTTTCGGTGGCCCAGGGTACGGTGGCCGTGAATTCGGTGGTTCTCATTTCGGTGGACGAGGCGGCGGTTCCGTCAGTATCTCCAAGAGCATCAGCATCAACAGGGGCCCAGGCGCTTCGGCATCTCAAGCAAGTTCTGTTGCTCGTGGAAAATGACCTTTACTGACTGAGTTGTAAATGTGATTATTGTATTAAACCAAACGAACTGTTCAATGTAATAAATAAGATTTTCAAAGTAGTGTTTGACTTTCATTTATCATGAGTCAGTGTTAAGTAGCTTAAGCACTTGTGTTACAGATATCAGACAAAAGAGGAATTACAAATATATTTTATTTAAATATAAAGTACCCAGATACTCCAGCGTTCGGGAAGCTACGCAGCATATTTTCGGCCTATCTACCGCAGTGTCTCAACACGAAAGTCTTCAATGCGTGTATGTTGCCAGTGATAACATACGGAACCGACACGTGGCCGCTTACAATGTGCCGATTAAGGAGGCTCAAAGTCACCCAGAGAGCCATGGAGAGGGCTATGCTTGGAGTCTCCCTGCGTGATCGTATCAGAAATGTTGAGATCCGCAGGAGAACTAAGGTCACAGACATAACCCAAAGGATTGCATGCCTCAAGTGGTAATGGGCAGGGCACATAGCGAGAGCGAGAGAAGATCGCGGGAATCCATTGGATGCGGACGGCACAGGACCGATCTGTGTGGAGAACATTGGGGCAGGCCTATGTCCAGCAGTGGACGTCTATTGGCTGAAATGATGATGATGACCCAGATACTAAACAAACGAAAGTGTTCATCACACGAATGTTGGTCCATAGTGGGGATCGAACCCTATACCTTTGGCGCCCCTACCAAATGCGCCATCCGGCCAGTCTTTACTTTAGAGCCCCCCTTCTCTCTATTTGTTTTGTGATTACAACACATTGCACTCTGAATACAACATCAACACTACAAACCGTGCACCAAAAATAATTTGTATTTCATCTTCATATCTTTCAAAATAGGTACTGACATACAAAGTTCTCGAATGCACTATTGAGTATGTATGTATGTATATCTATAGCATTTCGCGATAACTACTGATAATAAGTGACAATTTTATAGGCAAATATTTTGCCATACACGGTACATTACCTAGCCCAAAAACTGATGACTCCACTGGTGTCATGGATTTACATGGGCGGCGGCAATCGCTTACCATCAGGTGATCCGTCTGCTCGTCTGCCACCTATCACATAAAAAAAAAGAATTGAAAATGACGTTGTTTTCACTTAAAATAGCAAAAATCAGGATAATCACAGATCGTATTATGTGTTATAAATGTGATCTGTAACATTACATCATCATCATCATCAGCCTATAGCAGTCCACTGCTGGACGTAGGCCTCTCCAATTGTTCGCCACCGTGGTCTATCCATGGCTTCTCGCATCCAGCTCTTGCCAGCCATCCTGCGCAGATCGTCCCTCCACCTAGCCAGAGGGCGCCCTACATTACGTTTGCCAAGACGCGGTCTCCACTATAGAACTCGTTTACCCCATCGGTTGTCGGTTCTGCGGCTAATATGGCCAACCCACTGCCATTTAAGCTTGCTAATCTGGTGAGCAATGTCGATGACTTTGGTTCTCTGCCGGGTTACCTCATTTCGGATTCGATCTCGGAGAGAGACGTAAATTTAATAAAAGTCGGCGTTTTCATCTCCGCGTGGTATGAGTTCACTATAACGGTGTGCCAGTGTTCGACGTGTTTGACATGACTTTTTTTACCATTTGAAAGAAAGAAAGAAAGAAAGAAAATATTTATTATTATAGACATCACAACACAGAACATTTAGCAATTATAAACAGAACACAATTTGGTACAAACAGAAAACAAAACATAAAACAATCAAAAATACATAAAAATAAAACAAAAGGAAAAAAAAAACCAAAACTATATTCAATCATGTCCAGACAGTGCCAAATGAATATAATGATGTGTTATGACGTCTAGTATAAATGGCCCTCACTCAGCTTATGTCACAGCCCAGACAAAGGCCATGACGCTGGTTTTCAGTGAGACCAGCTGAATGAGTGCCACGGACGCTTGTCTAGTGTATTTTGTGTACCTAACGTGTACCTATGTGTAATGTGGATATATATATCTACTAAGAAGAAAATATCAAATAATAATGAGATACATACTGAGGTACATACTGAGATACATAATGAGATACATACTATTAAATTATTATAATGAATAAATAGGAGTGTGGGTATCTACAGTTTAAATATATAATTATTACGGCTAACAAATCAAAACAACTTCTAGCGCGCGCATACAGTTATTATGCACCTATAGTTAAGTACCTATATCGACCCATTGCTACCGGACGAGGCAAGGAATGCGGGATCAGTCTGCACTGCAACTGGATGCGCAATGGTCGCCCAACCCATAGCAACAACCACCAATAGCATTCAATGAAATAAAATAAAACGAAATGAACATTATGAAACTGTCATGTGATATAGGAGATTGTATGTATTTATTTATGTGAGGTGCGGATTAGATGCAAGCAGTGCCTACAAGTCAGTGTGTAATAAAAAGATACAAGTAAATAAAATGGAACGTCGCTACGGTCAGTCAATGCTAGCCTGCATGTTATAACCTGCGGTAAGTCATCAACCCGTTGTATCTCAGAAATAAATATGTGTGTCTGCCCAAAAAAAAAAAAAAAAAAAAAAAAAAAAAAAAAAAAAAAAAAAAAACAGAAAATTCTTTTCTTACTGCCAGTGTGATACAGTTATATTTCTTTTTCCAGTTAATGGGAGTCCGTTGTTACTATACCGTGAAGACAAACAACACAGATCATAATTTTGATGTACCTACTAGCGTACAAGTACAAGCCTAGCCGCGTCCGAGATCGAGACGGGACTCTGCAATACCTACCTACTGCCTGCGTGGCTGTAACCAAATGGTATGTTATGTTATTCCCATTATACCTACCTACCATAAACTCAGAATATCGCGGGTTCATTCCCGGATTTAAGCAAGAATTATTATAAATAAATAAATTCACACAAATGTCACAATTAAATTGATTGAATAATAATATTCATGCAACGCCCCACAAAAGGGTATTTGACTCGTTTCGACACTATGGTAAAATAAGTTCTTAAAAAGGTGACATCCATCCAAATGAAGGAACTCTATATTGAGCGTGATCCGATACGCACTTAAGGTGACGGGTAGAGCACACTAGCGACGCCAATCGATTTTATTTGTTAGCTACTAAACCGGATCTATTTTAAACAATTTCAGGGTTATAATCTCCCAGCAAATACTTATACTATTTATTAAATAGCCATGCACAAAAATGTTGGGTCCATTCAATCAATCAATCAATCAATTTGTACGCGAAAAATTGATTCACGTCAAGAACAGCCGCTTTTGGCGGTAATCTAAAATTAATAAAAAACAGTTAACTATAAGTATTAAATAAATAGTATAGGTGTTTACCGAGAGATGGTAACCCCGAAATTGTTTAAAACAGATCCGGTTTAGTAGCTAAAAATTGAATCCTGCCAGAATACCAGCGCAGCCGCGGCATTTCTGTCGTGGCAGCACCATGCTGAGGCCAGGACCTGATTGACCTCACACTCCACACTCGCCTACTTATTTAGAATATTTTCATTATATAACTGTGTATTTACCTACCTATCGTCTGTTCTCGTACTCACCTTTGTCTGTAGTTATAATGTGTCAATGTTACCTTACCTATGTTTACTAATGAATGTTCATTGTTAAATTATTTATTGTGATGGTCAATAAAATGTTTCTATTCTATTCTATTCTAAATCGATTGGCGTCGCTAGTTAAGGTTGCCCTACCCGTTACCTTAACTAGGTTGGCGCAGCGACCCAAAGTGAGTCTTGAATTCCGGTAATAAGAGCCTCTATCTAGGTAGGTACCGCGTCAGCTCCTGCCAAGCATTCGCCAAGAGTCCTTCGACCTCATCTTTCCAGCGCACAACACGCACTTGGCCGGTTATTTTTGATAGTAGTGATTTTTTCAATTAATAATGAAATTATGATAAGAGATAATAACATTTTTGAGCAGCTTTCATATTCAAGAAGCGTCTGAATACTCGACCCTGAGAGATCATGCTCAGAAAATCTGCATATTTTTTTCATGTTTGCGCAGCCATTTTGTTCACACGTAGGTTCAAAGTGGGATACTGGAGTCCATCGTATAAATAGGTGTTGGATCTCTTTGCTGGCAGAAGTGTGGAACTATTGCAGAGAATCATGGCTCGGGCTATTTTGTACGCGGGTTTGGCTGCCTTGGTGATCTTAGGCTTGGCTGTCGTTGATGCAGGCTTGTATTTAATATTTCAGTATTACAGATAGAGGCATTTTATATTCTACAAAAAATAACAAATGTAATAGCGTATCACCATAGTATTGCTGGTGATACGCTAATACAATGTAGGCGATTATATTCTTTTTTTTTCTTATTATGTTTCTATTAAAAATATGTGAACTTTGAATATAACCATAACATTATTCCGTGGCTCTATAAGTTATTTTTATTTAACAAGAGGCAGAAAGAAACTTAAATGAGTACCCTCTTTCCTTCTCTAATTGGACCTTTGTAGAAGAAATAAATATAATTCAATTAGGTACTTTTAATTTTTTACTGTTAAATAAAAATCTTTGTAAATGCTAGTTTAAGTTATTTTGATAATATTTATAGGCATTTTAGGAAATAATTATAATGTGTCCTAAAAGGCCGATAACATATTTTCATTGTGTTTTTATAGGTACATACCCATCAATCAGCTTTTTGTCTTCTTCTAAATTTTGTACTTGTTAAGACTGTCATTAATTTTCTCACCTTATTAATAGGTAGGTATATCAAAATATAATTTTTTACTAAATAATAACGTTAATTTTAAAATTTCAGCTCCACCACGTCCATTTAGCCAGTCCAGCGCGCAGGCTTCCGCCCAAGCCTCTAGTGGCGGCTTTGGTGGTGGCCCAGGATTCAGTGGCCCAGGATTTGGTGGCCCGAAAAATGGCCCAAGATTCGGTGGCCCAAAAAGTGGCCCAGGATTTGGTGGCCCGAAAAGTGGCCTAGGAATCGGTGGCCCAAAAAGTAGCCCAGGATTCGGTGGCCCAGGATTCGGTGGACCGAGCCGTGGTTTGAACGGCGGTTCCATCAGTATCTCTAAGAGCGTCAGCATCAACAAGGGCTCAGGTGCTGCGCAGTCGCAGGCTAGTTCTGTTGCTCGCGGAAAATAAAATTGACTATGTATTAAATGTGATTATTGTATTAAACAAAAATAACTCTTCAATGTAATAAATTGGTTTTAAAAAAAAATTGTTTGATTTTCATTCATCCTCTTCACGATCATCAGTAGCATGTAATCAATCATGTGTATTTAATCCCAATGCAAGGTATTAACCTCTTGGTTTGCTTGTTGTATTATGGAGTGTGTTGTATATGTTGTATATGCCTCCGTTAACTAAAAGGGAGCAAAGCCAAAAAATCAAAATCTATACTAATGTTAACTATAAATGTGAAAGTGAGTGTGTCTGTAGGATTGATGTGATTTTTTTAAGTAGAGATAGTTGAAAGAATGAAGAGTATCATATGCTACTTTTTGTCCCTTTTCAACGCGAGCGACGCTGCGGGCAAAAGCTAGTTTAAAATAAGAGCGAAAGACCTGCAAAACCGAAAAACCTCATACTGACCACAAAGCTTTTCGTGTTGTGGGTATTAGAGTCAACAAAGGCACGATGAAAATATTATCCAAATATAGACATTCTAACATCCAGACCCTGACAACTGGTTGAGTAAGTAGCAACCACTGATAGAGTCTTAGTTTTCTTGTAAATTTTACATTTTATACATGGAACAAAAACACAAGAAAATTAAGAAAATAACTAAGAAATAAAATTAAACAAAAAGTAAATAAAAGTTAAAACAAAGTAGGTCTCCGTGGCAGTGTCCCCAAAATGCTGGCAGCATTACCCCGCTGGATCGCGATGGAAATTCGCTGGGCGAGGTAGCTGCCAGCTTTTGGCTCTCCCGTGACTTCGACTAGACGCTTAGCTAAGTCACGGAAGAAAGAGAGAGCGTCGGAACCCCACGGGCCAAGTGTTTCAACACCGAAAGCTACAAAGTGGTAGGCACCAGATAGATGCCTATACTTTGCAGCTTTCAGTATCTCTGCAGCGTCAGCCGCAGCTCCGGCACTCCTCGTAGTCCCGGGAAGATGAGACGGGGCCAGAGTGTCGACGCAGGTAGCATCCCACACTAGAGCACGTCCCATCTTCCAAGGGATGAGAGACTGGTTGTGAATCTTAGTTCCAATGTGGCCGGAGGGAAAAATCACAAATATTCTTCACACAAAAGATTGTCCAAAGTGAAAATCGAGCCCACAACCTTTGGGGTTTGAGGTAGAGTCACCTACACCACCAAATGCGCCATCAGATCAGCCTGGAAAAGATATTTCAGACCGTGGGTGAGCCTCGCTTCTTCATGAATGAGGTGGCTCGACCGGAGTGATACCACGGCCTCACAGAAAACCGGCGTGAAGCACTGTACTGTGTTTCGCTGCGTGAGTGAGGGTTCCGGAGGCCCAATCCGGGGGAAAGGGGAGCTTAAAGGTTGGCAGCGCACTTGTGAATTCACTGGTGTCGCGGGTGTCGATGGGCGGCGGCAATCGCTTCCCATCAGGAGATGAATCTGCTTGTCTGCCACCTATTACATAATAAAATATGTGGTACTTTGTATAATGTATCGCCAAGACGAAGTGCTGAAATATGTATCACAGTGATAATGAATAGTGTGACAATTCACACTCAAACAAAAATGGGGAATACCTATTACCTGATATTCTTGAAGTATAAATAGGCGTTATCACACCGAATAATGGTAGCTTTAAGTTGAGAATCAGTGGATAAACATGTCGTACACAAACATACGACTAGTTCTGGGACTTGCAGTCGTATTTATTTTAAATACGAGGGGGAGCAATGGAGGTTGGTTATTGATCTAAAGAAGTAAATATTTTTTCGAGCTACCTTAATAAGAAAGTAAAGTTTAGTAATTTTAGTCTAATAGTTTGTCTTTTTCATAAATGTGTGTTCTAAATAAGTTTTCATTATTATTTCGAAAATTTTGTATGTTTTTTTTTGTTTCCAATAAGTTTTCATTATTATTTCGAAAATTTTGTATGTTTTTTTTTTGTTTCCAATAGTCGAAACATAACACCGTTTTAGCTAGCAAAGGTTTATTTGACGTTTATAAATAAAGCACATGCCTAAAAGAATTAGCTATGCACCAAACATACGTACGTGGCTAAAATTGTAATATTATGTTCTTGGGACACAACTTGGGAGTCGATAAGACTTTTTTTTTATCTATGTGTTAGTTTTCAAATGAGTCTGGACCATAGACGTGCACCCCAACCAAAGTGAGCCTTTTCATAGAAAGCCATCCATGAAAAACCATGTAAAGCTGTGTTAGTACTGGGGTGACTTTCTTTCTCTGCCGCACTAGTATAGAGATGCATTAAGGTGACTGGTAGGGTACACTAGCGACGCCAATCGATTTTAATTTTTAGCTACTAAACTCAATCTATTTTAAACAATTTCGGGGTTACAACCTCTCGGCAAACACTTATACTATATATTAAGTAACCATGCACAAATGCGGACCCAACATTTGTACGCGAAAAATTGATTCACGCTAAAAGTGGCCGCTTTTGGCGGTAATCAATTTTTCGCGTACAGAAACGGACCCAACATTTGTGCATGGCTATTTAATAAATAGTATTATGAGTTTGTCGAGAGGTTGTAACCCCGAAATTTTTTGAAATATTTCCGATTTAGCAGCTAACAATTAAAAACGAATGGTGTCGCTAGTCGCTGCCCGTTGCCTTAAAGTAGCCAGGGACGGTTGGAGCTCTTTCACACACTGTGATGTTTTATCTGAAAATGGCACATTCCGTTTAAAGCGCCCATTTTCCATGGTCTGAACTTTGGCTCTCCTTATGTCCGATTTTTTTTTCTCCTTTATGTCCTTTAAAATGACAAGTGAAATTTTAAATGTCATTTTGACCATTTCAGCAACACGCGTAGCCCGGTCACCATCACCTCAGTTCGGCCAGGCTAGCGCACAGGCTTCAGCCGGTGGCTTCGGCGGCTACCCTGGCCAAGGGGGCTTCGGACCAGGTGGTTACGGACCAGGCGGTTACGGACCAGGTGGTTATGGGCCAGGTGGTTTTGGACCAGGGTTCGGTGGTTTCCATCACCATCACGGTAGGCACGGTTTCGGTGGGCCTGGTTTCGGAGGGCCAGGGTTTGGTGGACCAGGTTACGGAGGCCCAGGTTTTGGAGGACCTGGATATGGTGGGCCAGGTTTCGGCGGACCAGGTTTTGGTGGGCCAGGTTATGGAGGACCAGGTTTTGGAGGGCTTGGAGGAGGAAGCATTAGCGTTTCGAAGAGTATCAGTATTAACCCTGGTGGAGGGGGAGCATCGCAAGCTAGTTCCAGTGCTGGAGGATATGGAAAATAAAAAAAATAAAGCTTAATTATACCTATTATAAAGTAGACTGACATGTAAGTTACCACCGTACGCTTTATTTGGAATATCCTGTCACGCACCTGCTGATTGTGGAAAAATATTCTTACAATGCTATTTCCGAACCATTACAACATGAAAGGAGATCCTCCTGAATGGCTGATAGATATAAGATTGGCCCCCTTTAGCCAAAATCGGTTGGAGGATAATATTTGCACTCATTCAGCTGGTCTCACTGAAAACCAGCGTCATGGCCTTTGTCTGGGCTGTGACATAAGCTGAGTGAGGGCCATTTATACTAGACGTCATAACACATCATAATATTCATTTGGCACTGTCTGGACATGATTGAATATAGTTTTTTTTTCCTTTGTTTTATTTATATGTATTTTTAATTGTTTTATGTTTTGTTTTCTGTTTGTGCCAAATTGTGTTCTGTTTACAACTGCTATAAGTTCTGTGTTGTGATGTCTATAATAATAAATATTTTCTTTCTATTTTGGCTCCAAACCTAAAAGTGCCGGCAAAAAAAATATTGCTGTATTCTATTAGGAGTACCTACCGAAAAAAAATGATTTGTTAGATAATTCTCTTCTTCTTATCGTGTCGATGGCGACAAATTAGATATTTGCACGCCACACGGATTGCACTGTCAGTAGCCTGGAGGAGGTCGCCAAACGTGCAGCTGTCCGGACACAGAGGACAAGTCAGGAGGTGGTCCATAAGGAGGTATCTGGGGGGCGGCGCCGCACTTGCAGGCATTGCTGGACTGAGTATCCCCACCTACTCAGGTTTTCCCTGCAACACCCGAACCGGGTGCGTAACTTGTTGAGGGACTTCCAGGTCTACCACGGTAAGCCATGTCCTGGAGGATAATTCTCTAAAAACGTTTCTCTGAAGAAGCATACAAGAACACAGCAAAATCATTTTCTGGCCAGCACTTGGAACAAAAAAGAAGATTTCCTTTGGAAGTAAGGAGCCAACGCGAGCCAACGTACTTCTACGCGGCCTATAATGTGTTTGGTTATATTGTTAGTAAGAAATATTAGGCTATAATTGTTGTTATGACTCCAATAAAACAAACGTCTTATATTAAATAGATACAACAGATCAATAATTTGCCTTAAAAATCGTGTATGACTCGTGTCCACACCGAGGTTTCGCACACTGGTGTCATTGTTTGTCCAAAAAGTATTATTCGCATTAGCTCTAAAAGCATACGAGTTACGAGTATGAAACTAACTCATATAGAACTATATTGTAAAAATAGGACGTCAATTTCATAAAATCTAACTCAGGATCAGGCACGCTTGTTGACTCAAATTTATTTATTTATCAAGTACTTCACGACACTAAATGCATTTCGGCAAAGCGCGAAGCGGTGTGACGACGAGGGATAAAAATTACTGGTAGTCACACCAGTGTGACAATCTTGGTATGGACACGAGTCAGGTGGGTAAAAATAAAAAATAGAGATAATTTATTGATGAAAGTATTACACTTTTATTAATCTTTTGTTGCATTTTTATTTCCTATATTTCATATTTTAGGCTATATTTTATGGGTAGTATAGAGAAAGTGCATTGATGTCTTTCCTGGAGTGGAAATCTCGTGTTCGGAAAATCTCAATAAGCTTTTTTTTGTGATTGGTGACAGACGAGCAGACGGATCGCCTCATGGTAAGCGATTGCCGCCGCCCATAGACACCCGCGCACCTGTAGAGTCACAAGTGCGCTGCCAACCTTTAGACCCCCTTTCCCCCGGACTGAGCCTCCGATATCCTCATTCACGCAGCGAAACACAGCACAGTGCTGCTTCACGCTGGTTTTCTGTGAGGCCGTGGTATCACTCCGGTCGAGCCGGCTCATTCAAGAAAAAGCGTGGCGCTCCCACGGTCAACAATAGGGTGCATATTCCTACTTTAGGATAGTCCTTCCTGGTATGGCCATGTAATAAGAAGAGAGGAAGGGGAAGGGAGCATGTAACCGAAGAGTGTTGAGTATAAATGTAAGTGGGTGGAGGGACAGAGGACGGCCGAAAAAGAGAGGGATGAATTGTGTGAAGAATGACATGACGCTGGAGAATAAAGCTATTGTTACACATGCTCATTTGTAGCATGCTTTTTGAGCAGGCTTAGGGAACTGTCCACATTTGCTATCAATAAGCATGCTATTATCCATATTTTACCATGCTTAAATATAAGCAAAACTGCTTATACGTGCTAAAGCACCTTTCTACTCGTACTAAAGGTAGCATGCTTAGAAATCGACCGGTGTGCGATTTTTGAGCATGCTCAAAATTAGCATGCTTATTTGTAGCACGTCCGTCCGCACATGCTACTAAGTAGCACTTGCTCAAAAGTAGCATGCTTTAAGCATGAAAATAAGTATGCGTAACAATACCTTTACGCCGGAGGGCGGACGCGTTATTTCGGACGCCCCCCACTGCAGTGGGGGTTTACCGACTAAAACTCCAGAAACCCTCCCTTAACGTCCATAGTGGGAAAAGTTGTGGGCCATGGTACGAATCCTGCCACGACTTCTTCCGGACGGAAGCTCGCCTACACGGCGTACACGGTGCCTTCTCCCCCAGGATCGGAGGAGGGAATGGGAACAGCCGGAGCTCAGATAACCTAGGAACAGGGCAGGAGGATAATGATATTCCTACTTCAGGGTCAGGGTCTTGTACAGTATCGGTGATGTATCAATAAACACCTTGTAAACATTTATTTTAGTCGTTATTTAGAACAGACCTTTGTGTCATTTATTTCATTTCATTGATTAAAAAAAGATACCAACAATAATAAGATAGAGATAGCATTATTTCTCGTAAAATGTAAGTAGACTTTATAAATGTATTCTATGCTTTATACGTCTAAATATGTCGGAGCTGTCAGTTTAACGTTTGGACTGGAGACACGCGGGAATCGCTAGAGGTATTCAGTGTGTGATATTTTTAGTAAAAGTTGGTGTTTGCTTTGATTTTGTGATGGGATTTGATGGTGGTGATACCAGAACGGACTGTGGGATCGCGCAGTAAACAAATGCAGACAAATGTAGAATAATCATCGCTATGACCAACCTGCCGCGTGTCCTTTGTGTGTTGCATGTTGGTAGTTTGTTTAATAGACGCTTGAAACTTCCGAATTGACTTCGCTTTGTGGACTCTAATTTCAATATTGCCATCTTGCACAACCTATCTAAAATAAATAAAATATATCTTTATTTGCAGACAATTATTAACAAACAAGTTGTCGGGGCTTCCCAGAAGGTAGTCATAAGACACCTGTGTCGGGAATGCCTCGCTCTTCCTAAGTAATCATTATATTATTTCGATTTTCAACATTAGATTTATATTAATAGTAAATAGATTTAGAATTATAAGTAAGAATTTGATTTATATAAAAATCATAATCAGCTTTCCATAATCTTAGATTTTAATTATTATTATTATTGAGTAATACATTATTAATAAATTTTTTTATAGAATTGTATAACCTGCTAGTATGTTTGTGTGTGTGTTAGGGTGCGTGTGTATGTTATTTTAAGCGTGTGTTTAATTTTAAATGCAATTATTGTGTGTATGGATGAGTTACCTGTACCTACCTAATTATATAAAATAAATTAATTATGATTGAAATTTAGACCATTCTGACCAAAATGTTTTCTACGTCGTTGTAGTCAAAGATTTCCTACACTCGTATAATATCATTCGATACATTTTAATCTGAATATCTATCTGATAATGAAGAGCTCGACCAGCCTCCGTTATATAAATATCTAACATCGTCTAGCTGGAAATCGAAACCGAGCCATTCTTCCATCCAAACCGGCGTGAAGCAGCGCCCGTGGTGCTATGTTTCGGGGAGTAAGTGAAGGAACCTTTAAGCATGTATGAGTGTTGAGGAAGAGTAAGTAGCCTCTTCTGGCACAGGTGCTTTTTTTATTATTTGAATGAAATGGGGTGAACATTGTATCTCATAGCCACTGCGACTAGTAGAAGATCTATTGTGGCAGCCCCAGAACTTATTACAGCACCTCATGTAGCTCCAGCTCCAGGATAAACCCGAGGATAGAGCTGATGGGGGAGCTTTTGATCTCGTCTGCCGAGATAATGTGTGCTCCCAGGTGCCAGCTCCTGCAGTGGTGCAGCGCTATGCTCTCGCTGAGGACGTGGATAATTGTTGCCTCGTCCTCACGACAGAAGCTGCAGATTTTGGTATCTGAAAGGCCCATGTTGTGCAGGTGCTTGTTCAATTTGCAGTGCCCCTTGAGGGTCCGAGTGAGTGCCCTAATATGTCCTCTGCTCAGTTGTATTATTTCTACAGCTCGTTTCTGGTTGAACGCCTGTATTAACGCCTGTACAAAAAAATAATCAAGGGTTGACCTCTTCTAGTAAGTGCAAGTAGCACCTGTGCCTGAACTTGACTCCAAACTCATTAGCGAGTGTGTCCTACTCCTAAATCAGCTTGGCAATGCCAACAGTGTAGAGCTGGTTTGGGTACCAGGACACTGCAATATCAGAGGCAACGAAGTCGCTGACGTACTAGCAAAGGCAGGGGCAGAGAGCCCACTACTCGGACCGAAACCAATAAGTGGCGTTCCAGCCTGCATGGTCAGGTCCGAGTTAAAAGAATGGGAGCATAAGCAAAGCACTGAATTTTGGAAAATACTACTTCTTTAAGAGTTCTACACTGTTGGCATTGCCAAGCTGGTTTAGGAGTAGGACACACTCGCTAATGAGTTTGGAGTCAAGTTCAGACACAGGTGCTACTTGCACTTAATAGAAGAGGTCAACCCTTGATTATTTTTTTGTATGTATCTGGGTTTCATAATCCAGTGAAACAAATTATTTTGTATTTTTGTTTGTTTGTATTTTTTTTGTATGAGTACCAAGACCAGGAAAAGAAAAACGAGTACAGTTTTAATCCAGAAATATTATGTAAATCATGAGATCATAATTTCACTGGACTTTACCAAACACATGTTAATTCCAATATTGAACGACAAACAAATCATTTGTGTGAATATCCTAGTGCAAAATTTGTTTACTTAGTCAATTCGCAGGCTAAGATCACTTGTTACTATTCTTGGAAGGAACTTTTTCACGGCCAAACGACTATAAATTTAAGAGCTGGATATTTCAGACATCAGAGTGGTATAGTTATTTCCAACGAAATGGCGAAATTGATTTTAATAGTCCTGGCATTCATTGCCACGGCGTATAGTACTGCGATAAAATATGAAGGTAATATTTTATCTTCTTACTCACGCAAGAAATTTCAAAACTGAACAAGGGTGTACTTTCAAATTGAACTCAAGAGCGAATCTTTATCCCTGTCCCTTTCACACGAAAGTTCCCTTTCTATAAAGAGTAGACTGATTTAAAAAAAAACCGATACAGTCAATTTGGGTAACTTTGAATTACCTTGTAACTTTGAATAAAACTGGTTTAAATTTTTTTTATTTTATTCCTTGGAATTCATATACAATTTAAAACGGTATCTAAAGGTCGATCCATTCAACGTAGATACCGTTTTAAATTGTATAGGAATTCCAAGGAATCAATTAAAAAATCTTTGAACCAGTTTTATTCCAAGTTACAAGGTAATTCAAAGTAACCCAAATTGACTGTACTCATTTCACAATTTATTGCCATTATCCTAAAGTTTCTTTTTATTTTATTTCTTTAGGTCACCTCCAAAAAACGCTCAAACATAACAAGACATGTTTGGCTTTCATTACAGATGCACCACTAAAGAGAATCGCTCGCTCCCCTTGTGCAACCTGTGGGGGTCCACCACATCCACCTCCGCCTGGACCTCCTCCACCTCCCCCACCACCTATACTCCACACTCACAACTGGAGCGGCCTGGCAACAACCGCAGATGGTCTCCAGAACGCAGTCTTTAGCGGCGCAGCTGCAGCCGCCGACCAAGGCGCACAAACTCTTACACTTGCATCTAGCACAGCTGGTGTTGGCTTTGAAGACTCAGCCAAGGGAGGTGTCTCAGCGAACTTGGGTGCCGGCGTAGCTGGTTCAGATATCACTGGCAACTTAGCAACAGGAAGAAAGGATGGTGTCTCCACTAATACTGGTGGATACGGTGATCACAAATACGTTAGTGGAGGCTACAAGGAATCCCAATACTTCATATCACAGTGGCAGTGGAATTCAGCAAAGTAACGGACAAGGATTCAGGAGTCTGACATTTTCGTCATCAGCAGGTAAAAATTCAGCATTTGGTAGTGATAATAGAGGCAATGGAGGCTTTGGAGGACAGGAAAAAGACAATGGTTTCGCTGGAAGTGGTAAAAGGGAGCAGTTTGAAAGTCATGGTGGGTATCATTCAAACCAAGGAGGTTACAGTGGACACTTCGGTTCAGCTTCTTCCTCTACTTCTCCAGCCAGTAACGGAAACGGAGCTGAAAATGGCAATTTTGAATCTGAACAGAAAAGGGAAAGTTCTTTTGGTAGCAATGGTTTTGGACAGGTTGAATCAGGATTCGCACCTGAAGGTCAAAGAAAAGAAGACTCGTCTCTGAATGACAAAAAGGATGGGCATTATGGTGGTTATAGTGGACATCATGGTGGACAACAAGGCAATTTCCAACACAATCAAGCAGGATATGGTAGTTATAGTAAGCAAGAATCTGCATTAGGGCAACATAATGGTCAGTTGCAAGAATCTTCCTCATTCAGAAATCCTAATGGACAATTCCAAGGATCAGGCATCGGGGCAGAGCAACAAGGCTCAGCTTCGTTCTGGAGAGAAAACGAGCAAGTTCCGAGTTCTAGTGGAAATTTGGAGCAAGGTGGTTATGGATCTAGGGCTGCTGTCGGACAGCAAGTTGGTGGAAGCTACGGAGGGTCAGTATCGGGTAATAGTAATGAGCAACAAGCAAAACAGGTGTCTGGTCAATTTGAGCAAGGAGGTTACGGACCTGGATCAGCAGCTGGTCAGCAAGCCGGTGGATATTACGGAGCTTCAGATTCTGATAGTGGCGACGGCCGAGCCGCTCTGAAGGGTGCGTTGGACCTGGCGTCTCAAGGATTACAGACGGCCCACCAGTCTGGATGCAGCACTTGTGGGAAGAATAGCTATGCTCTGAGTAACGCCAAGAGCTGGAGCGGGTCTGCGGTAGCCTTGTCTATTGGTGGTTGATTACTGATTGCGATAATTGGTTCCTTGTGATTTTTAAATATTTTGTGACGCCAATATTTTACTTATTCCTTTTTGTTATTTGTTCATTATTATTCAAAATAAATAAAATTAATACAACAAATCGAGTTTTTAAATAATTTCTGTCATCTGATTTCTATTAATTTCCGTAAAACCATAGAGTACCACAGACAATCATACATAATTTGGATTTAGGTCTACGATATATAACAACCACACTATGCGTTACTTTTGGTACTACCTATAGTTTTATCAGATTCCCAACATTGAGACTCATTATTATTTAATACGATGATTAATAAGGTAAAAATCAGATTCAACACAATGTGGCTTATAAATAGAGAAGATATTTAGTTATGACTGTCTGTAAACATAGTTTGTATCTACCTACATATTATCAATACCCCGAATTAATAATTGGGCCCTGGAGAACAACTACATTTAATCCTTAAGTTAGAACATTTTACATAAGGAAAAAAATCCATATTTTATTTTTCGAACAATATATAAAATTGCATTCCTTTTTTTTATTTTGCTTGTATTACACGGAAATTGAACTGAAAAAAAAACCAAAAATGAAGATTGACCATTTTATTTCATTGATCGATCCAGTTAGATACATTTTCTCCAAGAAGCTTAAGTATGCAACTAATTACTAAAGTTTTTGCATATCTTACGACAGATGTCGACTGTATCTATTGGTAGATTAAAATAGCCATTTTTAATTTTTTTTTCTTATCAACACCTAAGTTGTTTCCTAAATATCGGTATAATGGATATCATACACGACAAATGAGATTTCTTACTGGAATGATTGTTGGAATAAAACGGCCAATCTTCATTTTTAGGGTTCCGTACCTCAAAAGGAAAAAACGGAACCCTTATAGGATCACTTTGTTGTCCGTCTGTCTGTCTGTCAAGACCCTTTATCTCAAGAACGCGTGGACGTATCAAGCTGAAATTCACATGAAATACTCAGGTCTATTGTCTCTTTAAGCTGTGAAAATATTAAACTTCTAAGCCAAGCCAATCAAAAGATACAGCCGATTATGTAAATTTTTTCAACAAATTTTTGACACTCGCAAAGGAATTAAAACCTACAGGGTACTTCCCGTAAATTCAGAATTTTGAAATTTGGCAGGAAGCATTTTCATATAATGCTAATATAGGAAAAATTGCGAAAATCACATTTTTAAGTTATATAATATAACAAAAATATTTTAATAAAATGAAACTAATTACCTTATTTCTCACGAACGAATAAAAGTATCAAATTGAAATTTATACCAAATACCTAGGTGAAAAAATCAAACGTAGGAAGTTTGTACGGTGGAACCCTCGGTGCGCGAGTCAGACTCGCACTTGGTCGGTTTTTTTTTATAGTTCGATTCCCGGGCAATAGACAAAATACGAAAGATTTTGATACTTTTTTTATTTCTTTTAAAAAAATAAACGGATGTTAAGGATCCATCTCAGGGCCCAATGTTTTTTTCCACGAGTCATATGAGTCGTAGGTTGGGTAACTAAATATCTTCCCTAACTAGAACTAATTTTGTTCTAGTCATATTAAATTGAAGAAATAAAATATTTTATTATTTTTACTCAGCCGTGTGGTCCCCGGCAGAGTAGAATAGGCCACCCTCACTTTTACCGAGGTGTCGTAAAAGGCGACTAAGGTAAAGCTGCTGGCATGATCATCAGCACCCAGAGAAGGAAAACTCTGCTTTTATATCAAAACCCTCGCCAACCCGTCTGCCAAGCGTGGTGAGTATGGCAATTACCCCTCATGTGATTGAGGGAGGCCCGTGCCCCAGCAGTGGGGACTTAAATGGGCTGATGATGATTATTTTTACTAAGGAAAATACAGCTGTTAAATAGTACTAGGTCTTAAAATTGCTTAAATAATACATTAGCAATTCAAATCTTCCAATACAAATTGATACGTTTAGTTTTGTGAGTCAAAAAACAAAAATATTCCGAAAATTAGAGATTATTTTGAGTACTTATTAATTCAACTAGGCCACAGACATAGCCCAAAAGGATTGCATGCCTCAAGTGGCAATGGGCAGGGCACATAGCGAGGAGAACCCACGGCCGTTGGACACAGGAAGTCGCAGCCGTCGCAGGCCCTCCACAAGCTGGACCGACGATCTGGTGAAAGTCGCGGGAATCCATTGGATGCGGGCGGCACAGGACCGATCTGTGTGGAGAATATTGGGGGAAGCCTATGTCCAACAGTGGACGTCTATTGGCTGAAATGATGATGATGATGAATTTAACTCGAGACTAACAATTGTTTAAAAATTGTTATCTTAGTATCATTATCAAAGAGTAGACCTAAACATCATGGTTTACTGCACCGTTCTGGGTCTCTACCCCTAGACATTCCTCTTCACCTTAGCGTTAAATTCCCAGTTGCATCCAAAGCTGTCGCTTCAGAAGCCGGGGTGAGCTTGGATCATGCTCCAGTACAATGATATTAGCTTAAAATATCCTCCAACCGACTACGGTTACGGCGGACAATCTTAACGATCGACTTACCCAGGACGTAGGTATTATAGCTCAAGTGTATGCGCAAACACAAGTGCACTCTCTATTCGCTTACCCTCATGCATGATACCAGTGTAATACGACTGGAGAGGAATGGTGTAGGAGGAACACGGTTTATCGTGCTTTCCAAGGCACGGGGGTACAAGACCGCCAACTTCCACGTCCTCATTACAAATCGCGATCTAAGTCATTATTGTACTAAAGCTCATCGTATATCGACTAACGCCCTTCCATAAGATCACATAAGATCACATAGCAACTATGTCAGAATTAAATAAATTCGTGTATGCTCTGAGTCACCTTGAGAACACTTCCTCAACATACTTATTACTAGCTTACCACGGATAATGTAATCTCTGTCTTAAGATGCGGCATCATTCTCTGGGGTCATGGAAGTGAGATCACAGAGTTTTCATTACACAGAAAAAATGCATTAGAGCAATATGTATCGCACATCCATTGACAGAGCTGCAGCTCTTATTACTATACTTAAATATTTTACCACTTAGCCATCCCTTGATATTTACGAAGTGTCCTGTTTTTTAAGCAACATACATACTTATTTAAAAAAGCATCGGAAATATACACCAGAAGTACGAGAAATCCCAATAGGTTAGTTCTTGATTTTACACCTCGAACCACACTTTATAAAAACAACTGTTACGCAATCGGCATAAAAATATTTAATAGGTTGCCACTCGAGATAAAAAATCTACCGATTGTTACATTTAAAAAGGTTTTACATGAATGGCTCCTTCAGCAAAATTTTTATAAAATTGACGACTATTTTATGAATGAATTTATATAAATGAAATATCTAAATTGTATTAATTAATAATTAAAATTAGGCATTTAAGACGTTAATATTATAATTTGGTATGGATTATATAATGTTTGCATGCAATATAAATATTGCAAAACATGTGGACTTACTATTATTAAGAAGAACTGTATATTACCATGTTTTATGCAAATAAAGTATTCTATTCTATTCTATTCTATTCCATCACGCAATGTTAAAAGAGGCTAGCACGACTTTTGTTCCGGTCCCCTTATAAAAAATCGCCAATTATCCTTAATTGGCGATTTTTTATAAGGGGAACAGACTCCGGGCTGACACTTAGATTTTTTTTAGAAAAAAGATGACATGAGCTTTAGTTCGGCAATAACTTTATATTGCAATTTATAATAAGATGGTTTGTGTCACAAGAAGCGCAGCTTATAACATAGTTTACTATATACAAAAAAGCTTCCATTAGGCGTACGAGTATATAAGAAATACGGTATATAATTATAGTGATGTTATAATTATTATTATTTGATAGAAATGGGGTGAGCCCTGCGTCTCATAGCCACTGCGACCAGTAGATGATCTATTGTGGCAGCCCCGTAACCTATTACAGCACTCATGTAGCTCCAGTTCCAGGATAAACCCGAGAATGGAGCTAATGGGGGAGCTCTTGATCTCGTCAGCTGAGATCATGTGTGCTCCCATGTGCCGGCTTCTGCAGCGGTGCAGCGCTATGCACTCGCCGAGGACGTAGATAATCGTTTCCTCGTCCTCGCGACAGAACCTGCAGATTTTGGTATCTGAAAGGCCCATGTTGTGCAGGTGCTTGTTTAATTTGCAGTGCCCTATGAGGGTCCGAGTGAGTGCCCTAACATGTCCTCTACTCAGTTTTGTTATTTCTACAGCTCGTCTCTGATCGAACGCCTGTATCAACGCCTTAGACTGTTCTAGTCGAGGTAGTCTTTCCAGAATTCAGTGCTTTGTTTATGCTCCCACTCTTTTAACTCGAACCTGACCATGCAGGTTATAACTACATTAGTGATGTTATAACTACATAAAATAAAGTTTTCGAATAAGTCTCATGATTAACGATGTAGTTTCAGTAATAAATTCAATTAATTTAATTGGACTGGCCAGTCATACTTATATAGGTAGGGCTATGAAAATATAAGGTGCCTATTATTTTCCCATGAAAAGTCGAGTGTATTACTCGGATGCTAAATATATGTATTTTTGACTCATGCGCCTTACTTGTAATCCCTCGCTACGTTCAGGATTCCGCTAAAGAATCCCTTGCTACGCTCGGAATTTTACTGATTTTAGTCCAGGGTCATATGCGTTCTTCCAAACATCTCCGCCATATGACTCCCTCCCACTCCTCTCATTTCTATACCCAGTCCTTCACTGTCCAGTCCATCCGTCTATGGAACTCCCTACCCCCATCAATAAGACAGTCTCCATCATTAACCATTTTTAAAGCCCGAGTCAAAACTCACCTCTTAAATAAATAAATAGCAATCCCTTTAAGTCTTTACAGGTCCAGTCATCGGTAGTAGTCGATGGTCCGTCTAAGATCCTTGAAGAATTTATATGAATGTATATCTAGTCCTTTATATTATTTTATCCAAGCATAACATATTTATTTATTAGTATATAATATTGTGTTTATTTATGTATTAGCATTATAAATATTTTAATATATATATACGTTTCACTTTTATTTCCCTTTTTCAATATTGCACCACCTACCTCTCCTCTACTATCAAATGTCCTTTGCCTGAAGGTTGTCTGGTAGAAATCGCTTCCAGCGATAAGACCGCCGAAATTGTACAATTAAGTTTCTGTAATGCCTAGATTTTAAAGTTGTGTTTTTTTTTGTGCAATAAAGTATATCTATCTATCTATCTTTATTGTGAATACAGGAATGAATACCTAAAATGAAGTTGTTACAATTAATATAGAATATTTACATTGTGTTCCGCCTAATTGGCATACCTACAATATAACAGGTGTGGTGAAGTTAATATAACAGTTTTTTAGATTTTCGCGTTGCATTATAACTATAATGTATCAATACGGGGATTAACACGATATTTATTATGAGAAACAACATTGTGTACTCACATATTTGGCTCGACGTTTCGGCTACGTTACAGCAGCCGTGGTCACGAGCGGACTGGTTTCCAGCCAAATATGTGAGTACACGATGTTGTTTCACATAATAAATATCGTGTTAATCCCCGTATTAATACATTAAAGTTAATATAGTTTACATATATGGTCTACAATAGCTTTTAATACAAAGTCTGGTCAGTTAAAAAGTCACTGACAGCATAATAGCATCAATTATATAATAATATAATTATTTAATAATTACTATCTTTTCTTAGTATGTGCAGTGGCACATACTAGGTTCTTAAGGTGACGGGTAGGGCACACTAGCGACGCCAATCGATTTTAATTTTTAGCTACTAAACCGGATCTACTTTAAACAATTTCGGAGTTACAACCTCTCGGCAAACTTATTAAATAACCATGCACAAACTTTGGGTCCGTTTTTGTACGCAATAAATTGATTCACACCAAAAGTGACTGCTTCTGGCGTGAATTAATTTTTCGTGTACGCGTTGGACCCAACATTTGTGCATGGTTATTTAATAAAGAGTATAAGTGTTTGCTGAGAGGTTGTAACCCCGAAATTGTTTAAAATAGATCTGGTTTGGTAGCTAAAAATTAAAATCGATTGGCGTCGCTAGTGTGCCCTACCCGTCGCCTTAAAAGGTTCAGCCGTGCAGCTGTTCAGGCATCGTTGTGAATTGATGACACTATCTAAATTTTCCGATTACTTAGGTAATCATGAAAATCTAATATTATATCAGTCTGGGGTTTTGGGAAAAAACATTATTTGGCACCATATCGTCAGTGTAGCTAAACAATTATCGCTCCGGTGATATATGATCGGTTTCATAGTAAATAGACCAGTGCTAAACTTTTTACAGCATTGTGTATACATGTGGGATATAAATGTAATGTAATGACGGCAAACAGTCAGACAAAGCTTGCACAATGTTGAAGCTAGGTGTGATGGTAGTTTTGGCTGTCGTCTTGGCGATCACCTCAGCTGGATTTGAATGTAAGTTATTTTAGATTACAGCCAAATGGGGCAGTAGATAGGTACTTAAGCTGCTTGCTAAAAAGTAAAGTATCGGCTTATTTATGGTCCCACTGCAGGGCACAGACCCTCATCATAGAAATTATGTCATCGCTACTATGATGGGATCAGGCTTGTATAATGCGCATTGTTAATATTCACAAACCCGAGCTATGTTTGAAATATTCTTAACACAATTTTTACTCGACCCGAAAATCGAATACAGGTTCACGACCCGATACTTAAACCACTAGACTTCATAGGGTCTTTTAGGCGGGGCGTGGCATCTCAGCAGGCCATTAGGGTGAGGATGACAGACACAATGGGTACTTTGTTAGTTCTTTTGTGCCTGTCAGCCTCATATTTGGATTTCACGGCCGCTTACCATCAGGCGGAGTGAGGTCATCCTGATTGGTCCTTTCTATAAAAAAAAGACTCCGCTTAGTAACTTATTTTTTTTATTACAGATGGCAAGCCTATGCAAAGATTTAAACGATCACCGCATTACGAGTGTCCACCACCGTTTTACCCACCACCGCATCGTCATTATCGACACTGGCCCTCGCCATACGGGCCTCCGCCGTTTGGGTCTCCTCCGTTCGGGCCTTCAGAGTTTGGGCCCCCGCCGCCAAAGTTTGGGCCCCCGCCGGCAAAGTTCGAACTCCAGCCAGCTGCGGGTGATAAGTTTGAAAATGAGAGTCCGCCTGGTAGTGGCAGGTCTGAAGCTCTGACGGAGCAGAATGGTAACTACAAAGATGAAGTGCCTGGTGTGCCGAAGCCGCCGTGTGACAAATGTGATAAAAAGCAGGACACCGCTGTCAGTAACGCTCAGAGTGGGACTGGACCTGCAATAGCCGTAGCTATCTCTGGAAAATCTAAACGGTGAAATAAACGTGATAGTGCATACTGTGTTGTAAAAAAAATTTAGGTCAAAGTATGAAATTGCCGTTTTATCCCTAGACACAACAAGATTAATAATTCGTCAATTACATTCTGAAATCCCTAATAGTACTTATCTGACTATCTGCCACACTCAGAGTCGTTGATTAACTTAGTTGGCTACTTAAGAAAAAATATTGACACTTATTTTGATACGCATAAAGACTACCGAATACTAAAGTTAATTCAGATCATTAGCTTAAATGACGTCTCTGAGTGCGGCGGTATGTACAAAAATACACGACGATCAATTTGAACTGTAAATGTGTAAAAATTAATGATAAGAATTAATTTGTTTAACCAACTACTTACGAAAACTTGTTTATTAAAAAAATAAAATGATGATATGGAATTGCATTGATAATAATCTCTACACATTAGGTACCTACATTACATTTGATTAATGGATCTCTCAGAACAATCACAGCTTCGTAATGATACCGTTAGAAACAATTTTGAGATAGGTACACTGATGTGGTTGTACAGGTCTTTTGGCACGTTTAAATTGACCATTGATTTTTTTATGTCTTATTGTTTATGACACTCGCAATAGTGGAGTCACAAGTAATAGGTACTACCACACAGAGTTACATTGGAGTCTGTGCAAAAATTGTAGTATTTGTGTAGGTAATTAAAAATAAAAGACCCCTTTTTTTGTTTCAAGTCTCAAAATACCGACTTTAGCTCGAATGTATCTTTAGCTGGAAAATATCCGATCATTGAGGTCAATTCGACCTTGTTTGTTAAAAATATCGCCAACTCTTTACTAATTGGATAGAAAAAATATGCGCACTGTATGTATAATCCAGGTTAGCAAGTCGTAATTACGATTAATGTGTTTTACAACTTTTCACTCAACGGGTAATTAGAAGGTGTCCTATGCACAAAATTTCTAAAATGTAGCGATATATTTATTTAAAAAATGTAAGTAACTAATGAAATACCTACATATTAGGTTGGGGAAAAGTTTCACCGCATTTATTAAGAAAATTCAAAAAAAAAAAATTATATTGTTAATTTACATTTAACTAAAGTATGTATGTACAACCAGTGCGGATAAAGAATGGGATCATAAATGGCGGAGAATCTATTCACTTCTCGCTCGCACACTATTTGCGTCTATACTCGCACTCGTGGGGTGCGAGTATAGACGCAAATAGTGTGCGAGCGAGAAGTGAATAGATGCGCCGCCATTTCTGATCCCATTCTTTATCCGCACATGTTGTACCATTTTGTTCAATAACGTTTTGCCATCTTGTAGGAAGGGACATGATTCCATTGCTATAAAAATTTTGGGACCTTTCATGAAAATACCGCGACAAGTGGATTTGGCAGTCCCCTCGTGATATTAATCTAACACTAGCTAAAGATTTCTGAAGAGACCGAAACAGGTGGAAATCTGAAGGTGCGAGGTCAGGACTATACGGCGGATGCATTAACACCTCCCAGCCAAACTCTCTTAATTTTTGCTGGGTGGCTATAGATGTATGAGGTCTAGCGTTATCATAATGAAACACCACACCCCTTCTGTTGATCAATTCCGGCCGTTTTCTCTCAACTTCTTGTTTTAATCTTATAAGTTGTTCGCAGTAGAGTTCAGAATCGATAGTCCTGGCTGGTAGTAACAGCTCATAATGAATAATGCCCTTCCAATCCCACCACACACACAACATCACCTTATTGCGAGTTAACCCGGGTTTCGCCACAGTCTGTGAAGCCTGACCGGCCTTTGACCACGACCTTTTTCGCACGTTCTTGTCGTACGTGATCCACTTTTCATCACCACTTATCAGCTTCTTCAAAAATGATTCGGTTTCGTTACGTCGTAATAAAGAAGTACAAATGAGTACACGGTTCATTAGGTTTCTTTCAGTGAGATTGTGAGGTACCCAAATATCGAGCTTTTTTGTGTACACAGCTTTTTTCAAATGCACCAAAACTGTTTTGTGGTCAATTCCCAGTTCTTCAGCTACGTCGTAACTATTGATATGTCGACTTGCTCCACTTTTACAAAAATGTCATCCATTTTATCCCTAATAGGGCGACCAGAGCGAGGTGCATCTTTGACATCAAAATTTCCGGATTGAAAACGCTTAAACCAAATTTGTGCTACTCTCGCAGACACTGCACTAGGTCCATAAACATCGCAAAATTTTTTCGCGGCTTGCGTTGCATTTTTACCATTTTTGTAGTAAAATTTTAAAATTATCGAATTTCTTCATTAGATTCACTCATCTTGCCAGTACGAAAAACAAATAAAAATCACACATTTTTCTAATTTGAATTAGGAATATACTTTAAAATTTTAAATTTCAATGATACCAAAACCAGCCAGATACACATACTATAGCCAAAGAGATTTTATTACAAGTTCATACATACTTAATGCGAAAAGACTTTTTCCCCAATCTTTTATGTGTAAAAAGAAATTCGTGTCTTATTCCCATTTGCGTCCAAAACCATCGCTTTGGAGCCTGAGGGGTACGGTTGGACTATGATCTAGGATTTGGTAAGTCTGGTAATTACAATGAAGCGTCTGCCGTCTGACAACACGACCCTTAGACAGGGGAACTGGACCAACTGAAGGATGGTTAAAAGTTTAAAAAACTTATCCGAAACGTGCAGGTTTCCTCACGATACCTATTTTCCTCAAAATCAAAAATATCTTTACAAAACAAATACTTACTATCGCCATCAGGTAACAGGTTAGCTAAGCATCAGGTGATACGTCTGCTCGTCTGCCCGCTATATCATAAAAAATAAGGATTTTAATGTTTATGTAAATAAATATGTGCTACCTATTATTATCAGATAACAGATTAAATCGTTATCATCATTTCAGCCAATAGACGTCCACTGCTGGACATACGCTTCCCCCAATGTTCTCCACATAGATCGGTCCTGTGCCGCCCGCATCCAATGGATTCCCGCGATCTTCACCAGATCGTCGGTCCACCTTGTGGGGGGCCTGCCACGGCTGCGACTACAACTTGTACGTGGCCTCCACTCGAGGACCTTACCGCCCCAACGGCCGTCTGTTCTCCTCACTACGTGCCTTGCCCATTGCCACTTGAGACATGCATTCCTTTGGGCTATGTCTGTGACCTTAGTTCTCCTGCGGATCTCATCATTACTGATACGATCACGCTGGGAGACTCCAAGCATAGCCCTCTCCATTGCTCTCTGGGTGACTTTTGAGCCTCCTTAATATCGACAACGCTTAAAGGTAATCCGAAAACACGAAACGCTAGCGCGATATAATCGACACCTGCCGCCATCTATTGATGCAAAGTAGAACTAATGTCCCAAACGAAGTGAGGGCGGACCACTAGTGTTTAAATATACATAAAGATAGTTTCAAAATTACTTTAGATAAATAGATATAGACATTATTGGTACAGATATATTTGAGATAAGAGAAAATGAGTGAGATACCGGAGGCCTAATCCGGGGGAAAGGGGGGTTTAAAGGTCGGCAGCGCACTTAAAGATAAAGATAAAGAGTTCTTTATTGACCACAGAACACAAATCAAACATCAGTGACATAAGTACAAGTATAACAAATTCTGTAGCCAACAAGGCCCAACCTCAGCATTTGCTGCAGGCAACGCTAGCATGCCGTTTGCAGAAGTTGGGCCGACGACTGCACACATACATAAATAATTCTGTAATGACCTAGAAGTACAAATACTTTTTATTGTGTGAATAATAATATGCTATTCTATTATGCATAAAGATAGAAAATTTCAAAACTAATACCAATTACTGATAAATAATAAACATAGGTAAGATTATACTAAAACCAACTGTTAGAAATGTAGTTGAATAAATAAACTAAAATGGACTGAAGGCATAAATAAATGAGAGCATTGTGACTCTAATGGTGTCGCGAGATTCAGTGGGTGCGGCAATGCTTACCATCCGTGTGATCCGTCTGTCGTCGCCACCTATCACATAAAAAAAAATTACAATTATACTATTGTACGTATTGTACGTACAGTCACACAGTCGATTCTCACCTTAAAGTCAATCACGTTTGGTTCAACAATCAATTGATGAATTTTGACAGATTGTAGTTACCCGATGTGTGGCTGTCTGTACTATACGTTGCCGTTACGTTGAGAACATGATCTGTAGATTTATTGTGCTCCGTCGGTTTAGGTCATTTGGTCATCAAAGATTAGATTTTGTAGAGACCTCTCTAAAATAACTTCTAAGCTATTTTTTGCTATTAAAATACCTCTGCTTTCCTCAGATTGTAATAAATATAAAATTTGTGGAGACTCATCTTTAAGAAAAGGTGAGCTACTCACATAGTACGCTCACCTACATAAAATTAACGTATTTATATTATTTTTCCAAATCTAATTTGTAGAAAAAGGCATAAAAAAAGAGATATTACCGGTACCTAATGTACCTAATGTTCCTCTACCCAAAGGTTAGATAGATAGATAGATACTCTTTATTGCACAACATACAAAACTTAAAAGCTAGGTATACAGAGATACAATGTACAATTTAGGCGGTCTTATCGCTGGGAGCGATCTCTACCAGACAACCTTCAAGGTTGTCTTGAAGAAATCACTACAAGCGATAAGACCGCCTTATTGTACTGTCTGTTGTTGTTTTATCATACTTGTATTTTGTTTTTATGCAATAAATATGTTTAAAATGGCCGGCTACTACTAATGTGTCCTCGCGATCTCTTTGATTTCGCGGATGCTCATGAGCGGCGATGATTACTTTCCATCAGGTGACTCACTTACTCGTTTGTCACCTCTAGCATAAAAAAAATCTATCTATCTAATGTAGGTACCCTTTAAACACCAATTACGATGACCACCTGAAGGACGCAGTTGATAAGATAAAGCACCAAACCCAAGGTTCCAGATGTGACCCAAGGTTACTTAAAAAAAATCTTTTCTAACTTAACTCGTGGCGATTAAACCCAATCCAATCGTGGTAGCGGTGATTTCATTTCTAGGTATGATGATGGAGGCCTTGCCCTGCAGTGGGATATAAGATATTGTAGGATGATACCTACTCGGTATATTGGGACTGCCTCGGCGCGGCGCCGCAGTGATTAATGATTCGCACTTTGAAGCAAAAATTGTGGTGGGGCCAAAAATTTGTACCTAAGTTTTCGGTAAGACATTCTTAGTGTCAGACCGGAGTCTGGAAGTCGGCGGTCATGTACCTATCCCCGTGCCTCGGAAAGCACGTTAAGCCGTTGATCAGAATCCCTCTCCAGTCGTGTCACACTGGTGTCCCATCGGAATATGAGGGCAAGGGAATAGAGAATGCTTGTGTTTGCGCACACACTACTAAATATAACCTGCGTAAGTGACTGATCGCTGAGGTAGGGCGCCGTAGCCGTAATGGATTGGAGGATATTATTATTATTATTATAATTGGGAGTACTAGGAGTTTAGTCATTCTATCTTATAGATACTCGTTTAATAATAATAACTATATATTTCACAACATCACATACATTGATCTGACTCCGAGATAGGTAGCGCAAGCACCTTTTTTTTTTTGTTTTTGACGCTGGGGAATGCCTCCTTATGCATACCCTCTTGCCGGGGGGCAGGCGGGTTAGCGAGAAGCCGGCCAGAGGCATACCGACTAAACCCCAGCGACGCTCCCTCATGGCCAGAGTGGGGAGGGGACATGAGTACGGGTTAAAGAACCTTACTTCACGTCCCTCCCCAGGCGGAGGGCCCACTTACACTGCGGGCCCGACACTGCCTCCCCCAGTCAAGCTGGGGGGAGCGCAAGCACCTGTGTTACGGATATCAGAACCAACAGCGGAAATAAATAGAAAACACTAAACCAATTTACAAACAGACATGTTCATGGACACAAATGTTTGTACTGTGCGGGGATCGAACCCGTTGCGGGTTACTTGTTAAAACCTTGCACTTGTTAAAAGCTACAAATACCTACCCTGATGGTAGGTGCATCTGTAGGGCATCAAGTGACCTGTTTGCTCGTTTCTACTCCAGCATTAAACAGAACAAATGTCATCTAGGTATACAAAAATAAAGTTTAAAAACTAAAACCCGAACACGGCGATACGGGCATAATAATTTCAGCACACACAATTTTCTTTTTAAATCTTGTGTCGTACGTTTTAGAGCGTGTTTATTTGTTATGTAGTCGGGATTTTAGTTTTTAAACTTTATTTATTTTTATTATTTTTTTTATATGAGAGGTGGCAGACGAGCAGACGGATCACCTGATGGCAAGCAATTCCGCCGCCCATAGACACCCGCAACACCAGTGGAGTCACAAGTGCGCTGCCAACCTTTTCCCCTTCCCCCCATTGGGCCTCCGATAACCTCACTCACACGGCACACATATTTTAGTTATGTAATTAAAAGTTATAAGTATATGAAATGTGCTTAAAAAAGCTCTTTCATTTGATACACTACACGTTGCCGTCAAGCAAAATTGTTTTTTTGGTTCCTTACTCTAAGTTCCCTGGAGGGCGCTGTAGTCAATTAAACGTAACGTCATGTCACCTATAACCAGAAGACAATCAAGACGCTTCTAACGACATCCTCATTTATTCAAATATGATAACTAGTTTAGAAGTTATGAGGGAATAGATGCACAGCCATACATACATGACAGGTTAAAATATCATAACCCTCCTTTTTGCTTCGCCGTAGTCGGGTAAAAAGATTTTATACTAGATACTTCATCATCTAAAAGTAGAACGCAGTTCCGCAGTCACATGCGTGAAAAACGATTTATTTTTATCGATATATCAACAGCGGAACGCCTATCAATTAATTTGTATCGAGTCCAGTAGTCGAGGAGAGATCTACATAAGTGTATCGATATCGTGCGTCATAGTTTAGCGAGTCGAGTAAGTTCAAGTTCAACGTACAAGGTTAACGTTAATATTGAGATTAAGTTTAACTACGAATCTTATCGGCGACTTAGTTGTTCAGGTATATTTTGGTAACTTATTTAAGGCATTTTATGTGGAATTAGATGATGTCTTTAAATAGCGTTGGCCATGTCGAAACTGAAAGCACTTTAATTTAAGACCTAGATTTGATCTAAGCTTTGTCTACATGGAATAATAAAGAATATGAAAATGAACAAGTCCTGTGAGAAATCGGATAAACTACCTGTGCGGGCCGAGTAATTAAGGCGACTGGTAGGGCACACTAGCGACGCCAATCGATTTTAATTTTTAGCTACTAAACCGGATCTATTTTAAACAATTTGGGGGTTATAATGTCTCGGCAAACACCTATTCTATTTATTTAATAGTCAACTGTTTGGTCTGCCTTTGCACTTAAATTTTGGATTACCGCCAAAAGTAGCCGCTTTGGCTTAAATAAATTTTTCGCGTACAAAAACGGACCCAACATTTGTGCATGGTTATTTAACAAATAGTAATAAGTGTATAGAGATTGTAACCCCGAAATCTTTTAAAATAGATCCGGTTTAGTAGCTAAAAATTAAAATCGATTGGCGTCGCTAGTGTGCCCTACCCGTCACCTTAATATAGGCATACTTAGAGACTGCTTCGGTAGCGCAGTGGTTAGTGGTTCACATTTTGAAGCGACGGCTGCGCAAGCGGTCCCAGGTTAAATCCCCGGGTCGGTTGATGATCTCATTAGGAAATTCTTAGTGTCAGCCCGGAGTCTGAAGTTGGCGGTATTTTATCCCCATGCCTCGGAAACCGTTGATCCTGCGTCCAAACCATCTCTGGTCGTGTCACGCAGGGGTCCCATCGGAATATGAGGGTAAGGGAATAGAGAGTGCTCTTGTGTTTTCGGACACTCTTGAGCACTATACCTAATAATAATATATTGCGCACGTGGCTGATCGTGAAGATTAGCTGATGTAGCCGTAATCGGTTGGAGGATATTATTACTTAAAAGACACGAAAAAAATGTCGTTTGGCATCTAGCGTTGACCAGAGAGCAATGGAGAGGGCTATGCTCGGAGTCTCCCTGCGTGATCGTATCAGAAATGTTGAGATCCGCAGGAGAACTAAGGTCACAGACATAGCCCAAAGGATTGCATGCCTCAAGTGGCAATGGGCAGGGCACATAGCGAGGAGAACAGACGGCCGTTGGGGCGGAAAGGTCCTCGAGTGGAGGCCACGTACAGGAAGTCGCAGCCGTAGCAGGCCCCCCACAAGGTGGACCGACGAATCTGGTGAAGATCGCGGGAATCCATTGGATGCGGGCGGCACAGGACCGATATATGTGGAGAACATTGGGGGAGGCCTATGTCCTAGCAGTGGACGTCTATTGGCTGAAATGATGATGATGATGATCTAGCGTTGTTGTTTCTACGCAAAGCGATAGTTCTATTAATTTATAATAAGGAAGGAAGGAAGAAATCCATGCAAATGTCATTTAATTAACTTTATAATCAGTCAGATTGCGTAATAGCCCTCGTCAGTGATCGCACGACGCCCACGCATCACCTTGCCGGCGTTGTTGTAGCCGATTTTGGCAATTATGCGGATTTTGGCCAAGGAAATAGGAAACTTTGCACTTCCGCTGTTGATGGCTTAAATGATATGATTGTTTTGGAGATCATAATCTCCTTCAAACCGATATTTCGGTCATGACGGCCAAGGAAGCAAAGCGATCAGCCGTCGACGCAGGACATTTATAGTGCACAGTGTTTGCGCAGACACAAGCACTCTAACTCATATTTCGATGGGACACCAGTGTGCCACAACCGAAGAGAGATCGGGCGCAGGACCGACGGCTTAATGAGCTTTCCGAGGCACGTGGGTATACAAGACCACCAACTTCCAGACTCCGGGAATTTCTTAACAGAAAACTCAGGTAACAAATTTCGGCCCGACCCGGGGATCAAACCCGGGACCCCAAGCGGTAAAGTGCGACTTGCTAACCACTGCGCCACCGAGGCAGTCAGATTATCTGGAGTAGGTATTTGGAGTAAATGATGTTGGTACACATGAGTCATATTTATGTGATTACTAGACCTCAAATCGTCTTCATATTGAGCAGGCTGTGTGAGAGTTCCAAATTTCAAATGTACCTAATTACCAGACTCCCCAAATCCTGAATCATGGTCTAAGCGTACCCTGGGATCTAAAACGACAGCAACCTGGAATTACATGCTTAGATAGAGAAGACGTGTGTTATAGTTTCAAGCCTTGTCAATACTATCAGCTAACCGTGGGAGAGCCACGCTTCCAACCATTGATTTTTTTTATGTGATGGATGGCACACGAGCAGACGGTTTAAGCGATTGCCGCCTCCCATAGACAACCCTGACACCAGTAGAGTCACAAGTGCGCTGCCAACCTTTAAACCGACCTTTCCCCCGGATTGGGCCTCCGGTACCCTCATTCACGCAGCGAAACACAGCACAGTGCTGCTTCACGCCGGTTTTCTGTGAGGCCGTGGTATCACTCCGTACGAGCCGGCCTTTTATGCCGAAACGTGGCTCACGGTCAAAACTTGATTAACTGATATTCTATGGGAGTGTACATACTCTAGATTTCTGACCTTCAAATTATTACGTAAGGTTAATTTCGATACTAGGTAGAGTTCATTCACTCAACCCAGACTCACGATAACTGTGCTTATTATTTATTAAACTACTTACAGTTAACTTAGTCGTACAATATGTAGTTAATGAGTATAGAATTATTATTGTAATATGTAACTAGCACCCACTTGAACAAAGCTTAGAGATAATTTATTAAAGATACTCTCTGGCGAAGTTCTTACATTGAACTCATATCAACATTTTCAAACAACTGACCTATTTTGTTATAATACCATGTAATCATAAGCATGTGATGTTTATTGCTAATATAACATTACCCAGAATAACACGGAACATAAAACCGGCCAAGTGCGAGTCGGACTCGCACCATGAAGGGTTCCGTAGCAGCAAGTAAGATATATGGAAGGTAAATTGTGGTTTACGGTTTATAACGTATTAAAAAAAAAGTATCACTATCATCATCATCATCATCATCAGCCCTTTTAAGTCCCCACTGCTGGGGCACGGGCCTCCCTCAATCACATGAGGGGTAATTGCCTACTCACCACGCTTGGCAGACGGGTTGGCGAGGGTTTTGATATAAATGCAGAGTTTTCCTTCTCTGGGTGCTGATGATCATGCCAGCAGCTGTACCTTAGTCGCCTTTTACGACACCCCGGTAAGAGTGAGGGTGGCCTATTCTACTCTGCCGGGGACCACGCGGCGATACTATATCTAGTTTAAACCAATTTTCGTTGTTAGTTTTTATGATTATGTACATCATATATATTTTTTAGTTTTACATTTAATTTATAATATAAGAGCGCATCTCGCGCAAAGTATTGTGTTTAGAAAAAAATGATTTTAAAACCTCAACATCATTTTTAAAGACCTATCCATAGAAACCCCACACGTATAGTTATAATGAAACAAAAAAAAATTTGAGTTTCAGTTTCAAGTATGGAGATCCCCCCATTTATTTTGTTTTCAAATTTTTGTGTAAAAATCGTGATGTGGTTAACAAAATACATCTATTTACCATGTTTCTACCAAATAGTATAGTTCTTATAGTTGCGGAGAAAAGTGGCTGTGACATACGGACGGACGGACAGACGGACAGACATGACGAATCTATAAGGGTTCCTTTTTTGCCATTTGGCTACGGAACCCTAAAAAAGTACCTATTTATTTTTGAACATGTTTGTTTGTATTGGTCTGGGTGTTTGCTATGTATTATAAGTATGTATTTACAAAAGAAAAGTATTATATGTATATATTTGTAATCCCACTGTTGATTCTGATAGCCGTAACACAGGTGCTTGAGCTACCTAACTGGGAGTCAGATCAATGTATGTGATGTTGTGAAATATTTATTTATTATTATTTATTTACAGAATGCTAAAAATAAATAAAAAGAGGAATACTATTTACATGAGATGATTGATGAGATGAAACATCTTAATTATAACAAATCTAATAATAAGTTTCAATACTAAAACCTACATAATCTGGACATCTTTAAGGCAAGACTGAACAGGCATCCTTTAGACAAACGCGTATCATCCTAGACTTTAACGTCGCTTTCCATCAGGTGCGATTGTGGTCAAGCGTTAACCTATTGACCAAAAAAACCGAGGTTTTATTGAATAAATTGCCCGATGGCGCATTTGGTAGGGACTCTGTCTAATACGCCAAATGACTAACTTTTTAAAACTAGACAAACTAGACAAATGTTCGTGTGAAGAACGCTTGTACTTGTTCAATGTCTTATGTGATAGATACCAATGTGATAGGTGGCAAATGAGCAGACGGATCGCCTGATGGTATGCTATTGCCCCTGCTTATAAACACCCGCGACACCAGTGGAGTCACGGACTCACAGAAAACCGGCGTGAAGCAGCACTGTGCTGTGTTTCGCTGGGCGCAATCGCTTACCATAAGGTGATCCGTCTGCTCGTCTGGCACCTATCACATAAAAAAAACAATGGACACTATAGACATCAAACACTCTTGTTGAGAAACACTTCCGAATTACTCCAATTTAAGTATTGTTTACAAATTTACATTGGCTGCTTCCGTGGGATCTTTTTAAGAATTATGCCGAGTTCTCGCGTGGGGGATGGCCTCGGCACGACCTATAAAACTGCTTTGACCCGCAAAAAAAAACAACACACCCAGTAACGGCACACACGAAGAAACATGGCCAGCTTTCGGTTATTAATGTGCTTTTTTGCGATCGCGTCCATGGGATGGAGCTCGGCCGAAGGTTATAATTTCTCTAAGCTATAATCTCGCGGATCGATAAATTGGCAATACCATAGACACCGTTAATTCATTGGGATCCTTTGTTTGATGCCCTCAATGGCGGAGCGGTTACAGTGTTTTGCCAAATGGAAGTGCCCGGGTTTAATTTTTGTTGGTGGTAAACAAGCGTTCGCCTCACCTGATGGTAAGCGATTACTGCAACTTGTGGACGCTTGAAACTCCAACCTCAAATTCAATTTCCGGAGTATTTCAAGTATTTATTTGCAAACTTAGTGTACAAAGTGTGTGCTGTCAATTTAGGAAAAGGACTTTTCCATATTGACTCGGGCTGAGACACACAAGCCTGTACATGCTGTACACCTGCACCCATGCCTGTACACTCTCAGCAAAATCAAAATATCTTTATTCAATATAAGTCCATCAGAACATTTATGAATGTCAAATATTATGTAATCTACCGCTGATTCGGAATGTCAATTTCTATCGAGAAGAATCAGCAAGAAACTCAGTGGTTTCTCTTTTCATAATATGGTAGTTCCAATTTTCATTTTTAATGCAATATTCCTTCTTATAAAAATCGTCCTAGAAATGCCCTAGTGTGAGTTGCTTAGCGCATTTTTTAATTTTATTATTTTTATGTTTGTAGATGTGGCAAGCGGCTCCATACGGGAGCCCCGGGGCATTCGCAAGAAGAAGCTGTGCTTGAAGTATGGAATTTGCCAGGGGTACGGGGGGCACGGCGGGTTCGGGGGCTACCAGGGTGGCTATCAAGGCTATGGAGGATACGGACAGCCACCCATCAACATTGCTATAAGTCAGTCGCAGAGTTCTTCAAATGAGGGAGGTGGGGGCCACGCTCAAGGATATTACCCTCACAGTAACCAGTTCAACGGTTATGGTAGCCAAGGCGGCTATGGAAGCCACGGTTATGGCGGCTATAGCGGCCACGGAAGTCAAGGAGGGTTCGGAGGTTTCGGGGGCCCAGGAGGTTTCGCGGGTTTTGGAGGTCAAGGCCCCGTGCATGGCGGCGGCTACTTTGGTAACGGGCAAGGTTCCTACAACAACCAGTTCAATGGGAATTATTACGGACCTCACGGGCATGGAGCCGGATACGGATTCCAGAAGCCTGGTTTTGGTTCTTACTACGACGAGGGCGCTGATGAAGAAGGTAGTAAGCCGGAGCAAAGTGACCACGAAAGTGATGATGTGTCTCAAGGGGGAGGGACCTACAACGATTACAGTCAAGGTGGATACCACCAGGGACATCCTGGACAGCAAAACTATGCAGTAGCTGGGGCTTTTGCTGCGGTTCGCAAAAATTAGCAATACCACATTAATAGATTATTATTATAAGTGCCGATTCGACCCATCTTATTCCTATACTAAATCTATGGTATAAAGTAAAGTATCAGCCTATAAACTGTCCCACTTTAGGCCCACTTGCCATACTTTTCGCTCGACCCGGGAATCGAACCCAAGTCCAGAACCAGATCACGATCCGGTACTTAAACCACTAGACCAACAGGGCGTTATCCGGTTAATCTATGGTATAGCGCTGTCATTTTATACAAATCTGACGTTATAGATTTATAGACGGATAAAGATTGGTCGAATCGGTCCTAAGGAATCTAAGTTAGTTCTTCCAATTGACCAAATAAATGAAAAAGTTTAATTGAATATATTATGATGTCTACTAAATAAATAATATATAGCTTTTATAGTGAAAATCGTTTGAAGGCGGATGAAAGTGATGTATGTACCTATGTATACTTTTGATTAAATTTAGATTAATTTTAGTTTAGTTTTAAATTATTTATTAAAAATAAAAAAAAAGTTTTTTACTTGAAGCAATTCATATATTTTTATTTCATTTAAACAATAAATCACCTCTCTTAACATAACCCAGCTTCATGTCACCAAACTAGCTCACCAAACGGATGTCATCTTTCCGTGCGGATGTGTTAGGCTTCTCATCTACAAATACAAAATAATTTATTTCAGTTACTTAGGTATACCTACCTAAGTAATGTACATATCATCTATTTAGATATTACATTGCTCAAAATAGATGAGATATTTGAGTGTATTTTGAGCAATGTGGTTGGTCAAAGATTTTCTTCTTGCCACTTCATCACAAAAAATCTTCTATTTTTCTGTCTGATCAGACAAACAAAAAATCCTCCATTTTTCCGTCTGATCAGACAGAATAATAGATAGATAGATAGATATTCTTTATTGCACAAAAATAAAATACAAGCATGATACAACAGCAACAGACAGTACAATAAGGCGGTCTTATCGCTTGTAGCGATTTCTTCCAGACAAACTTTGGGTAGAGAAAAGAAATATCGTATTCGTAATAAGGGAAGGCAGTGCAAAGTAGTTTAACAAATGAAATTGAGAATGGCAGAAATATACATTATTTTATATAATAATATTATTACATTACATAAATAATAATAAACAATACATACATACCCAATAATATATACATAGATAATTTATAACAAAAATTCAATAAAAATATTTCTTATAGATAGATATAAATGACCAGAGAGCAGACCACATAAAAAATGGAAAGAAGAAGAATAATAGAGGATTTTTTTAAATATGAAGTCCAATTTTTTTAAATAATAGTCATCCAAACTCTAATGAAGTGGGTACTCTAGGCTCCGAAGCGACAGCTTTGGATGCAGCCAGGAAGACAAGATGATATGATGACAAATACTATACTATTCGGCCAGTTATAACCATGCATAAATGATGGGTGCGTTTTTGTACGCGAAGTGATTTACGCCAAAAGTGGCCGCTTTTGGCATGCATGGTTATTGCATGCGTGCCAAAAGCAGCCACGGCCACGCACACAAATGCATTTGTGCATGGTTATTTAATAAATAGTATAAGTGTTTGCTGAGAGATTGCAACCCTGAAATTGTTTAAAATAGATCCGGTTTAGTAGCTAAAAATTAAAATCGATTGTCGTCGCTAGTGTGCCGTACCCGTCACCTTAAAGATAAAAGAAAAAGATTCCTTAATTGGCCACAGAACACAAATATAAAGACGAATGAAATAAATACACCATAGAAGAGCCACATATTCGCATGAATGGGCCGGCTCGACAGGAGTGATACTACGACCTCACATAAAACCGGCGTGAATCTGCTGTGTTGCACACAACATTTGTGCATGGTGATTTAATAAATAGTATAAGTGTTTGCCGGAGGTTGTAACCCCGACATTGTTTAAAATAGATCCGGTTTAGTAGCTAAAAATTAAAATCGATTGGCGTCGCTAGTGTGCCCTTCCCGTCACCTTAAGTGTCCACTTAGACTTGCCGAAAATTTATGATATCACATCGTTTCGAACACATCAAATTACTGTACCGTAACTTTGGATATAAATTTTATTTATTAGTGTCAATGGCTCTTTATTAGTGTAGGTACAACAATTGTGACCCAGTCAGTGCTGGTGGGGATACGATGTCTCTAGTATAAAAGCTCGGAGAAATGTTCCACGGGTACCCATATCACCGGAGAAAGGTGTAAGTGACCCCGAAGAATTAACAACTGCATCATGTTTGCTAAAATCCTAGTATTTGTGGCCGCTGTGGTCGCCATCAACGCTCAGCCCGTCTGGTTCACAGGTGAGTCCACCCCTTTCTTCGAGTAAGGTCGATATCAATTGACAAGTCAATGACCGATTGATATAGATATCGGATTTTCTCATGATCCTAGTATGTGGGATAAATGTGGGAGAGCCATGCTTAGGCATGAATGGGCCGGCTCGACCGGAGAGATACCACTGCCTCACAGAAGACCGGCGTGAAGCAGCGCCTGCGCTGTCTTTCGCCGTGTGAGTGAGGTTACCGGAGGCCCAATGGGGGGAAGGGGAAAAGATTGGCAGCGCACCTGTGACTCCACTAGTGTTGCGGGTGTCCATGGGCGGCGGAATTGCTTACCATCAGGTGATCCGTTAAAGTTTAAAGTTTAAAAACCTCGTAAACTAAGTGGCGAATGTGATATGGAAGGGGACATTGTAATGTACATAGGTGATTATCTACAGCTTGTTTATTTACATGATTGGACTTTCGTAGTGAGATAAGACACTTGAATAATATTGGAAAACTGAAAACTTTAAAATAACAATACTTAGAATGTGATTAGCAATGATCATAGTAGGCAGAGCTATTTTTGGTACTTGTGATTTTTTCAAATAATATGGACATGCCTGGAATCCCGGGATTAAAGATTTACTTTATACTATAACAGTTATTTTCGTTTATACATACGAGCATTAACATCAGCCTTACGAACTTATTCATAAACGCTTTGTGATACCATGTTAATTAAAAAAGTTCTATTTGATCTTTCGAAATTAAAGATACATATACGTTAGATAGAAAGGAACAAACTGTAAGTAAATATGGTTGTATCGAACGTTTATGGATAAGCCCATTCATGATTAAAATGCGTTAAATATTTAACTCTAAAATAATTATTTATTTATTTTAATCTCGGGATCATAGTTGGAATCCTGGGGCATGTCCTCATGTTTGCGGTCAATGAACCCAAATAGCTCTTCCTACTCCGATCATTGGTGATTAGCGAAATCATCAACCAGAAGACACCGCATCCAGGGACACATTTTACCCTTTATTCTTAGAGACGCATAAAGATTTTTACTTTTCTATTTTGTGGACTCCCATTTTTTTTCGGAAATCAGTTGCAATGTAAACTTTTAGGTCTAACTAGGATCTCATCTCTACGCAATCATACTGCGATGAGTAAGTATCGGATAGCTAGGACTGGACTATCACAAACAGAGTGTTTTAAATGAAGGAAGGAACGAACATTACACTTCGTCCTAAGTCCAAGTACTATGTTCATTAAGTATCAGGTAGGTATTCGTAAACTTAAGTTGGACACTTCACTGAGAATGCGGATGGTTTCATGCCATCAAATATTCTTTTGTCTCGGCTGTTACATTGAACTTGCATTTACAATGTGTGAAAAAATATAAGCACACACTTTAAAACAATAGTGAATAATGTGATAGATAAAATTAACATAATTTTGGTAGCTATTGTAAGTACTTCCACTTTGTAATAATCTCGTATTATCTTAGCGTGTCATTCCCGGTTGCGTCGCTTAGAAGCCTGGGGTGTGCTTGGACCATTATCCAGGTTTGGTAAGTCTGGTAATTACAATGAAGCGACCTTCGTGTGACCTTCCTAACCATTAGATAGGGGAGCCTGAGCAATTGGATCATGATTACACGTTCAAAATCATTAGCTCAACAATTTGTGGATATACACAGTTGAGATGAAGTAGGTATATACGCTGAGGCGATGAAGCCTACGAGATAGTGTCATGCACCACACTGCTATACTGTCTTCTTCAGGTGTCTTTTCATTGCAGGTAATGGTTTCTATCCAATGTACCGTATCGGGCGCTCCCCGAACGTGGCGTTCGGCTTCGGCAGCGGGTTCAGCAGCAACATCGGGGGCATTGCGCACTCCACCGGGATCGGGTCGTCCTTCTCCAGCGGCGACGCGGAGGCCTACGGCGCCGGCATGGCGGGAGCCGGCGGGAACACCTTCGCGAGAGGCGTCGGGGTTGCCAACGCGGCATCCTACCAGCCTCTTGCTTATCAACAAGGTAAATAATATTTCTGCCCTACCTTTTAAAAGTGTCTCCTTGTTTGTCTTACCATATGGGATCCTATAATGAAGCGTAAAGCCAGTGTTGCCAGTTTTATATGGTTCTTCTGAAGTGAGTGGATCGACATCAGATCTCCTATTTGTCAGTAAGATTCGAATGAATGTAATTTTGAGACTGACCTCTTAAATCTTGACTAGCTACTTTAGTAAAATAGGAACTTTTGGTAATGGTTTATATTTAGTTTAGATTAACCACAAAGTTGGCTCTAATTACATTATTATTTTCTCATTTCTAGCTGGTGCCTTCAACGGCATGGGCCGCACTTCCTACGGCTCCGCCATCTCCTCTGCACAGAACTTCGGTGGCAACTTCGGCTCGGCCGCCTCCTCAGCACAAACACAGAACGGCCTCCAATTTGGCTCTGCCAACTCCGTCGTGAACAGCGGCCCCGCCCGGTACCAGTCCGCGCTAGCTTCAGCGCAGAACGTCCGCGGTCTCGGCTATGAGTCCTCAGTTGCATCAGCTAACACTCACGGTTTGAACTACGGATCAGCTGCGTCTTCCGCTCAGAATGGCGGGGACTTCAACTCGGCCATCTCATCTGCTCAGTCGAGAAACGGACTGAGCAACTACGGAGCGGCTGTATCTGCTGCCCAGAACGTTGGTGGTTACCGCGCTAGCTCCGCTCAGGCCGTACAGCAGCAAGGAGATGGTCTCCAGCACAGCGGCGCCAGCAGCATCAACGGACCCGGCATTCAAGCGGCTCAATCACACGCTGTCAACACTGGATTCTACTGATTTATCTTAGCTCTTAAGTAATTTATTATTAACCAAGTTAATCTTTGTAGATGCATTCGGCGTTAACGAGACGACTGGAGCATTTGTCTCGTTATCTTCGACAAAAAAATTATGAAACTTTTTAGAAGGTATGAAGAACAATAAAAGACTGCGTTACTATATCGTATTTAATTTCTTTCAATTATAGAGCCTTAATCTACGTCTTAAGTTTAAGTAAATATACGAGATAATTAAACATTTTACTGATTAGTGTTCTTAGGTCTGTTATCAAAGGTTAAAGTTTTGACATTCCCGTAAATGTGTCCGTTATCGTTCACTGCTGAAACTGTTTTCACTTCACCCTCACTATTTGCCGCAAAACTAGGGTCGTAAAACCCTTCAACGCCTTTGAACCAGTTGTTAAACAGTCCCGTGTTGCTGTTTAGACCGATGCCCTCGTAGTTAATCGGGTTGAAGAAAAATGGCAGTAAGATTGGGTTGAAGGATGACGTAGAAACGAAACTCCTTCCATCTCCGGCAGCGGCGCCCCCTGGTGACACGAAGCTAAAACTTTTCCCGACAAAGCTGGGGTTGTCGGTGTTTATCAAAGTTTTAATAGATTCTTGACTGCCGGAGTCAGCTGGGAACGCGAAGTTAATGTATTTTTTTATCTCAGGGTCTGATGACGATATAGCAACGATGGCTTCACCTGATGGTGATGATTCTAGAATAAGAGAATTAAATTCTTAATTACGTTGCACTGGATAAGCTTGATAACATGAAGATGAACAAAATAGGTCTAATACAAATCTAAAATCAGGATGAAAATGTCAAAAAGATATTGAAACATTGCTAAAATTATACGGTGCATTATAGACTTTGTCTAAAATGGCTACACACTATACCTACCTTTCAAAATAATTGGCACAGCAATAACTGTACTAGAAACTAGAACGATCGTGAAGACTAAACACACTAGGTCTCTCATCTTGGCTTTAATTTCACTAGTATTGATGGAGAAATGATCGTGGACCCGTTAATCGCGGGTTTATATAGGTGGTATGAGTTTGCTTATAATTTCAGCGGTCGACAGGGTCACTGACCGGAGGTGTATCATTTAGCAAACGTGATCATTAGTAATAGTTTTAGTGCCGATGCCTGATCGATGATTGCTGCTCGTGTGATCGACGATACACAGTTTAAAGTTTGCTAGGCGCTTGTCTTCGATCATGTAATCTCGCGCTTGTATGCAAATGAGTAGCTATGCGTGTGTATGTGTTGACTGCCTCTGTACTATAAAGCGACGGCTGCGCAAGAGGTCATGGGCTCGATCCCCGGGTCAGGCCAATAATTTGTACCTAATTTTCGGTAAGAAATTCTTAGTGTCAGCACGGAGTCTGGAAGTTGGCGGTCTTGTACCCCCGTGCCTCGGAAAGCACGTTAAGCCGTTGGTCATGCGCCCAATCTCTCTCCGGTCGTGTCACGCTGGTATCCCATCGGGATATGAGGGTAAGGGAATAGAGATGCACTTGTGTTTACGTACACACATGAGCACTATAATATACCTATCCTGCGTACGTAGCTAATCTTTGAGATTAGCCGCCGTAGCCGTAATCTGTTGGAGGATATTATTTTGCGTGTAAGTAATATAGTTAAAAGAATCCTTGAATGCATTTAAGGCGACGGGTAGCCCTAAATAGTGACACCATTCGTTTTTAATTGTTCGCTACTAAACCGGATCTATTTTAAACAATTTCGGGGTTACAGCCTCTCGGCAAACACTTATACTATTTATTAAATAACCATGCACAAATGTTGGGTCCGTTTTTGTACGCAAAAAATTGATTACCGCCAAAAGCGCCACTTTTAGCGTGAATCATTTATAGTGCATGGTTCTTTAATAAATAGTATAAGTGTTTGCCGAGGTTTAGTAGCTAAAAATTACACGCTAAAATAGGATCCCTTTCATTGGCATAATATGTTTTGTCCTAAAATGGTTGGCATAATGAAATTGGCATAATTTATTTAGCATAATATTAATTTGGCTGAATTTGGTTTTAGCATAAATATGTACTATGGCATAATTATTATTTAGCATAATGCATTTATGCATAATTTTTTTAGGCATTAATGGTTGTTGGAATCTGAAAAATAAAAAAGTAAGTAACCAGTATTTCCTATATTATATAGAGTAAAAGTAGGTTTAGGTGCGGCGGGGTTGGCCTTTGCCTTTACCCGTAAGCCGCTTTTTAATGTCATATGGTTAATTATTATTTGCTTAATCATGTTTATGTTAAAAACTGTTGTGCTTATTAGTATTATGCGAAATTGTCATTAGTAGTAATTACATTATGCTAACTTATTTTAGGCTTAAAATTTTTATGTTTCTTGACAGTAAGCCCGCTACAATAAAGCGGAACAATTTTTAGAGTATTATAAACGCCTGTCTGGGTCAGACATCCGAAATTTTACTGACTGATCTGAATATTGATAGAGTTTAAACTTTTTACGGTAGCGGCTACCTTCTGCACTGCAGGATCGTTACTTCTTAAAAACTTAAAATATACCTATTGGATGTCGAAATGTTTTCATTTTTAACGTGTCCGCAGCCTTAGAGCACAGGTTGTATAATAGTAGGTAGCTTAGAGATACGTCACATCGAGCTGCCCGGTCGGACATCGGCACATCAGTACATTGGGTGTTTTGATTTACCTACCCACTTTTTTTCGCACGCGCGTTCGTTACGCCAATTTAATTATAATAAAATTGTTATTTTCTTTATAAGTGATTATTGTAATCTTTTAAGAAAAAAAAATGTCTTAAACAGTAACTCCCGACGCAAAAACGACGGGGTGTTATAAGTTTGACGTGTCTGTGTGTGTGTGTGTGTGTCTGTCTATGGCATCGTAGCTCCCGAACGAATGAACCCATTTAGATTTTGTTTTTTTTGTTTGAAAGGGGAGTGTTCTTAGCTATGTTTGATAAAAATTGATCAAAGATGGCCGCCGTCACGAAAATATGGATTGTATTTTTTAACACAACTTCCACAATATGGGTATCATATAAAAGGGCTTGAATTAATTTTCATCATCATCATCATCATCATCATCAGCCCATTTAAGTCCCCACTGCTGGGGCACGGGCCTCCCTCAATCACATGAGGGGTAATTGCCATACTCACCACGCTTGGCAGACGGGTTGGCGAGGGTTTTGATATAAATGTAGAGTTTTCCTTCTCTGGGTGCTGATGATCATGCCAGCAGCTTTACCTTAGTCGCCTTTTACGACACCTCGGTAAGAAAGAGGGTGGCCTATTCTACTCTGCCGGGGGCCACACGGCCCCCGAATTAATTTTATGCTAAATAAATTATGCCAATCCATTTTAGGACAAAACACATTATGCCAATTAAAGGGATCCCGTTTTGTAGAGGTGAATGAGTGAGTAAAAAAGACTCGTATTTACATAATAATATAAGATTTTTTATTTCGAGGTAACCTTATATCTTATTTAAATCATTTCAAGGTTTGTACGTTGTGTTGCCAATTAAATTTAAAGGTGATTTAGTTTTTAATAACAACCATAGTTATAAATCCTGTAGTATGTAGGTAAGTAAGACGCCCTGTTGGTCTAGTGGTTTAAGTACCGGGCCGTGATCTCGGAGACCTGGGTTCGATTCCCGGGTCGAGCGATAACTATGTTTCGAATTTTTCGAACATAGCTCGCGTTTGTGATCACCAATCCGCATTTGGCAAGCGTGGTGATTAAGCCTAATCCCATCATAGTAGCGATGACTAGATTTCTATGATGGAGGCCTTTGTCCTGCAGTGGGACAGTTTATACGCTGATACTTTAAGCAATTTTTTATGTGAACAAAATCAAAATCAAAAATATCTTTACTGAATTGTAGTCCACACAGAATATTTATGCATGTCAAATTTATGTAATCTACCGCTGATTCGGAATGACAATTTCTACCGAGAAGAATCAAGGTTTGATATATGACAGACGAGCAGACGGATAACTTGATGGTAAGTGATTGCCGTCGATTTTGACTTCCTGAGACAACCAAACCAAAACCATCATGGCCGTCACATCGACCCATGTGGGCCAGCTATCTAGTCAAATAGTCCGAAAACTCAAGTCCCTGGCTGGGATACCCAATAGCCGGGATTTGACCGTAGGTATTGCTCACGGCGCGCGGCGCTCATCTTACAACACGGTATCCCAGTTTGGTGCAGACGACATCACATAGGTACAAACAGTCGACAAACTTTCGGTCGAAGGTCGTAGATCGTGTTATGAGTATCTAAGTAATGTGTATACCTACTTAAGGCGACGGGTAGCTCTAACTAGCGACACCAATAGATTTAAATTGTTAGCTACTAAACCGGATCTATTTTAAATAATTTACAAAAGCAGACCCAGAAGTTAAGTATAAGTATTATTAAATAAATAGTATAAGTGTATTCCGAGAGGCTGCAGCTTCAAAATTGTTAAATAGATATCTGGTTTAGTTGCTAACAATTTAAATCAATTGGCGTCGCTTATATGCCCTACTCATCACCTTTTAAATGGATATTTTACCGCCCTGACAATAAATAAACACTACCTCCTCCTTGCACCTTTTCTCTTCAGTGCTGAGAGTCGTGGTCTCGATGAGTAATTTTTTCCCGGACTATCTTCCGTCAGCTCACTCTATCCTCGGCCGCGTGGAACGCATCACATACTGTGGTGTTTCATGTTGGGCTGATTCGATCGGACCAGCGCATGGGGCTTCTGGCTCTAGGCCTTCTTCCACAAATTAACCTAGTGGGTCTCATAAGAGTTGCCGATGCACTGCCTGTTTTTTAGGGATACCCACGCTCCTCCCTCAAGTCATAAGGTCTAACGTAGAAATCCCGAAATACAACTTTGTGTCATTGTTTACTTGTTATTGGCAGACGAGCAGACGGATCACCTGATGGTAAGCAATTCCGCCGCACATGGACACCTGCAACACCAGTGGAGTCACAAGTGTGCTGCCAACCTTTTCTCCTTCCCCCCATTGGGCCTCCGGTAACCTCACTCACACGGCGAAACACAGCCGGTCTTCTGTGAGGCAGTGGTATCACTCCGGTCGAGCTGGCCCATTCATGCCTAAGCGTGACTCTCCCACATTTAGAAATTGTGATTGATTCTTACCAATACAGAACGGTGGTAGCTTAATGGTTCAGATTGCGCTTCCATACGTGGGGTCCGGGTTCGAATACGACCATGCACCTCTGGATTTTTCAAATCTGTTGCGTATTTCTACCATTAGCTCGGCGGTTAGGTGCACGTTTCGAATAGTTTCTGAAACGTGTAACCATGATTCAGTTGGTCTGGTTCCCCTGTTAAAGGTTTGCGAAGGTCAGACGGTCAGACAGTAGCTTCATTGTAATTACCAGACTTCAAGAATCATGGTCCAAGTGTACCCAGGACTCCAAAGTGACAGCTTTGGACGCAACTGGGAATTAGTGGTTGAGGATTGATTCCCAACATATGGGCTCCTCTCACCTGATAAAAATAAAATACGGGCGGCAATCGCTTACAATCAGGTGATCCGTCTGCTCGTCTGCCAAATATGACATAAAAAATCATTTTTTTTTATGTAATAGGTAGGCAGACGAACAGACGGATCACCTGATGGTTGGCAATTGCCGCCGCCCATGGACACCCCGCGACACCAGTGGAGTCACAAGTGCGCTGCCAACCTTTACACCCCCCTATCCCCCGGATTGGGCCTCCGTTACCCTCACTCACGCAGCGAAACACAGCAAAGTGCTGCTTCACGCTGGGTTTCTGTGAAATTACAATAATAATAATAATAATTCTCACAACATCTCATACGTTGACCTGATTCCGTACTAAGTAGCTTAAGCACTTATGTTACAGATATCAGACAACAGAGGTACACAAATATATACTCAAATACATATAGGTATTACACCCAGACACTGAACAAACGCAAGTGTTCATCGCACGAATGTTTGTCCAGGGTGGGGATCGAACCCACGACCTTTGGCGTAAGAGGCAGGGTCACTACCAATTGCGCCATCCGGTCAGTCAATTATTATTATTCATCATCATCATCATCATTTCAGCCAATAGACGTCCACTGCTGGACATAGGCCTCCCACAATGTTCTCCACACAGATCGGTCCTGTGCCGCCCGCATCCAATGGATTCCCGCGATCTTCACCAGATCGTCGGTCCACCTTGGGGGGGGGGGGCCTGCCACGGCTGCGACTTCTTGAACGTGGCCTCCACTCGAGGACCTTTCCGCCCCAACGGCCGTCTGTTCTCCTCGCTATGTGCCCTGCCCGTTGCCACTTCAGGCATGCAATCCTTTGGGCTATGTCTGTAACCTTAGTTCTCCTGTGGATCTCATCATTTCTGATACATTATTATTATTATAGAAATGGACTGTAGAACTAAGATGAAAGAATTCATAATTGCCATAATAGTTGGTTTTGATATTTTTATTTCAGTAAACCAATAAATTCAAATTGATTGCAAAATTCGCACCTTTCATGCCACTTACCGTTTTCTATTGATCGTTAATTTCAAACTTTTTACGCATCCTCGAAAGATACCGATCTGAGTACAGTTACGCCAACTATTGGCCGTAACCTCGAACAAAAAGTCAATTGGTTTCGCCATAGTACCGCCATGTTATTACTATGCTTATGGCTAATCGAATCACCAATATTTGCCGATAATTCCGGGTGTTAAAATAATAATGATAGAGAAATTACGTTTGTGAGTAGGCGCATGGAAATTGCTCTGTCGTCTGCTACCCATAAATATTTATTATGAACCGTTCCTGGGACTATTAGCCAAAACTTGTAATTTGACGATTGAATATAAACTGCGGGTTTTGTCGTTACATTGCATTTGACATTGGATTTGCAACATGGAGACACTGTGGCGGGGCTTTTTGTTCCACATATTATTTGTCATCGCTTTTGTGAAAACAGGTAAACTAGAATATTTAATTAGTTACATAATTTAGTTAAAATCCATCTACTAACCTATATACCTACATTACAGCGAAAGGTCAATGACTTTTCTGAATTATTGAAGATGAAAGTTTCATCTTCAGTATGGAGTTAGATAATGAGCAAAGACTTACGCGAAAAATAGATTTACGATAATACTTTTAGGGATACAATAGGGCGAATGAATGAATGAATATTGTCGACCCATTTGGATCAGTGGTAGTGAATACTGCCTCTGGTGCAAGGGTTGCGGGTTCGATCTCCGCACAGTTTTTTTTTTATATTAGAGGTGGCAGACGAGCAGACGGATCACCTGATGGTAAGCAATTCCGCCGCCCATGGACACCCGCAACACCAGTGGAGTCACAGTGCAAACATTAAAAACATTTGTGTGCATGAACATGTCTGTTTGTATTGGTCTGGGTGTTTCTATGTATTATAAGTATGTATTTACAAAAGAAACGTATTATATGTATATATTTGTAATTCCGCTGTTGATTCTGATATCCGTAACACAGGTGCTTGAGCTACCTATCGCGGAGTCAGATCAATGATTATAATTTATTAAGACGGGAATTAACACGATATTTATTATGTCGAGCCGTGGTCGTGGAGTAGTCCGCCCGTGACCACGGCTGCTGTAACGCAGCCGAAACGTCGAGCCAAATATGTGAGTACACAATGTTGTATCGCATATTAAATATCGTGTTAATTCCCGTCTTGATAAATTATAGTTATAATGCAACGCGAAAATCTAAAAAACAATGTATGTGATACTTTTATTCCACACTAATAGTAAGGTGAAATGAGTTAACGTTCAGAGATCCGTCCGCAGAAGGTTTCCGATTAAATCTGTCTCCGCAGAAACACACTTTTTTATTGAATGGAACCATGGACACTGGTAGCCACTGCTTTATTTTAATTTAAAAGTACAATACATTTAATTTCACGGCGTCATTTATCTTATTATATATTATTAGGCTGATGTCTGTGGCACTCACTCAGCTGGCCCCACTGAAAATCAGCGTCATGACCTTTTTCAGGGTCAGGTCATGACATAGACTGAGTGGGGGCCATTTATGTTGGAGGTCACAACACACAATATGTATGCACTGCCTGGTTACTTGTACCCTTATTATATTGTTTTTCCTTTGTTTTATTTTCTTTTTTTTCTGTGACTATTTTTGTTGGTTTTTCTTTTGTAACTGATGTTGTACTCGTATATAGTGTTGTGATGTCCAAAATAATAAAATTTTCTTTTTTTTCTATTAATCTTATAGTATATATATCTTTTTTTTCTATTAATCTTATTAGATAGTTGAAGAAAACGATACTAAAAAGCTTTCATTATTATGTGAATTTCCAGATGAATTGCCTCTGAGACCAGATCAAGAAATCCTACAGCCTGCAGAATCCAACAACGGTTTAGTTGGAGTCACCAGTATCGCGAGCATTGCCTCCCGAAACAGTCGGGTCTCTTCCCTCGGCGGCATCCAGATTTATCCAGGTCTAGATGCTCCTATAACCGTCACAAACACCGATGGAGGAGGTTACTTTTACCCTCTCACTGTAACCAAAGAAGCCGATGGCAAATATGCATCAGGGTCTATCCAAGTCTTGCCAGGGTACCCCGGTTCAGTCGTCGTTTCGTCGACTGCCAGATCAGGATTTGGGCCTGAATTCAGCCCTCGGTCGATTGACATGAATAAACCACTTTTGAAAGAATTTATTTTCCAACCGATACCAGATTTGTTTGATCAAGCAAGGGCTCCAGATCCAGTAGAGCCGTGGTTTGTAAAGAACCTCTTCCCTATCAGCCCACCGAGGCTTGATGTGGACAATGCTTGGTTCTATCCGAATTTCAACCCGTTTATGAATTTTTGGCGTTGAATTAAAGGTTTGTGTAATTGCTGTGGTTTTTGTTCTTTGTTTTTACCCAACCGCAAATGAAAAAATTAATGTCTTTTACGACTGTACTCGTAAAATGTCTCTTAGTATGGTCTTAGTTGATACAATGACTTATAACAATTTATCGTAAATTTTAGTATGTGTGTGAGTGTAATGGTATGTATTTGGATCTTCCACTTCCTTTGGCAAAAAAGTTCAAAGCTGTGAGTACCTGAAATTTATCATCATCATCATCGTCAGACCATTTAAGTCCCCACTGCTGGGGCACGGGCCTCCCTCAATCACATGAGGGGTAATTGCCATACTCACCACGCTTGGCAGACGGGTTGGCGAGGGTTTTGATATAAATGCAGAGTTTTCCTTCTCTGGGCGCTGATGATCATGCCAGCAGCTTTACCTTAGTCGCCTTTTACGACACCTCGGTAAGAGTGAGGGTGGCCTATTCTACTCTGCCGGGACTACACGGCAATTTATTAAATTTATATTCTTGCGGCGGCCTGAAATTTACATTCTTGGTTAAATATTTGGTGAAAACGATCACAGTTAATAGTTCCACAAAAACTTGTATGATATTCAACATTGATATAGGATTGGTATGGTAGTCTTGATCAATCCTCTATCAATATAAACAAAAAAAGTACATTAATCCCCCACATCACAAATCGCGAATAAAGCATAGTCCCGGAACAAAACTATTTCTAGCCCCTTTTAACATTACACTTTGGAACGGGATGACATATGGAAGAAGTATGACCAACTAACCTTAGTTTCCATTGGAAAATCCGATGACTGTCTACTTGAGGACATTTTAAGCCTAAGAGTCGCTATTAGACGGTTGGCGAGCTCTTTTGTAAGCCTATAATTGGCCTTGAATATTGCATGGGGAAGCGTAAATGTCTTTCCTCAACGACACTAGCTTGTTCGCTTCCTGAATCGTTCTCACCACAGATCACTATATGTAGCAAGCTAGTCCTCACTCATATATCCATCATATATGTATTAAATAAGAATTTATCGTGTGGTCCCGTGTGGTCCCGGCAGAGTTGAATAGGCCACCCTCACTCTTACCGAGGTGTCGTAAAAGGCGACTAAGGTAAAGCTGCTGGCATGATCATCAGCACCCAGAGAAGGAAAACTCTGCATTAATTCAAAAACCCTCGCCAACCCGTCTGCCAAGCGTGGTGAGTATGGCAATTACCCCTCATGTGATTGAGGGAGGCCCGTGCCCCAGCAGTGGGGACTTGAATGGGCTGATGATGAAAAAAATGGCCAATATATGCAATATTGACCACCAATTCACCCGGACTGAAACTGAAAAAAAGTTTTTACAGAGAAACTCAACTACAAAACTTCTTTACAGTTCTAGGGAATCAAACCGCATAGATGCAACCTATTTACAACTGCGCAATATTGAGGCATTGGAATAGAAGTTTAACACTTAAATCTTAGTTTAGGTACTTTTTTACCATTATCATTTTGATGGTTCAAATAAACCCTGATTCATTTATTTACATTAGCTAAATGCATGAAAGTAATTCAAAGTAATTAATGATTGTTCAACACGTAGTTTTTTTTGTAATCTAACGGTCGGATCCATTTAAAAGTCAATAAAGCGAACGTTGCTCCGCATGCATTCTCTGCAAAAAAAAAAACACCACCCACCAAAAACATTCTGTAAAAAAGTCTCTATAGAGCTGCTTGTTTCTCTATGAAAAGTAATGAACTCTCTAAACAAAGCCAAGGCACATGTAGGGTTATTTATTGCGATTTTTAATAACATAATCATTTCATTAAAAATTTCATATGAAATTTTCGAAAAGTGCGATTTCAATATTCTTACTCATTAAATTTCGCTTTAATTTAATGAGTAAGAATATTGAAATCGCACTTTGCTTATGTATACCTTAGGAGATTATTAAGTAAAGTAAAGTATTAGCCTATAAACTGTTTCACTTCAGGGCAAAGGCCTCTATCATAGAAATATAGTTAACGCTACTATGATAGGATTAGGCTTAATCATCACGCTTGCCAAATGCGGATTGGTGATCACAAACCCGAGCTATGTTCAAAAAATTCGAAACCTACTTTTCCCTCGACCCGGGCACAGTAGATATATAGCGTCTCCGACCCGGGTATAGTACCCAGGACCCCGAGATCACGGCCCGGTACCTAAGCCACTAGACCAACAGGGCGGAAGAGATTAATAAACTACAAGTATAAACATTTGTATAGTTTTTAAGATTTTCTATCTAACTAAAACGGAGGTGTATTTTAGGGCAAACATCCCGCTGCGAATGATGACATCAATTCGCGTTACTGGTACAGACAGATGACATTTTGCAACACTTCATATTAGGCTACATTTAGAAACGAGAGGGAGCGAAGAGCGAATGTACCTACTTACTTTCAAAATATTTTTATACTATCATGGATGGATGGCGGTCTAATACTGTGCGTTTCTCGCGGAACTTTCTACCACGAACCTCAATTCTGTGAAACGGTTTGGCTGCGGGCGAATTTCCCGACGGCCTTAGGGACCTTCAAGGGAAGAGCGTACTATTTTTTAAAAATGCCGCGAACACATTAACGATCTCTCTGATTTGGCGTATGGTCATGGGCAGCGTTGATTACTTTCCATCAGGTGACGCGCTTGCTAGTTTGTCGCCTGTAGCATAAAAAAAATGAAATCCTAGACTACTTAGGTGGCATCATTTTGAAGTCTGGTAGTTCTCAATTGTAAGTTTCTCTAGAAACTTTCTGCCTCACTCGACAAAACTATACAACGAATTATGGCTTGCGGCATGTCCGGACTGATGCGACCTTAAAAAATCGTATTCATTTTGAAAAGGTCGGCGGCACACTTGTTGCTCCTCTGATGTAGGTGGTGTGGTGGAGGTAATCGCTTAACTTCGATGATCTGCATGTTCACCCAACTACCCTATTTGTCTGTCTTACCCTACCTCATAAAAAAAGTTTGGGGTCTCAAGGATGAGATAATAATAATAATTTCACATCACATACATTGATCTGACTCCGAGATAGGTAGCTCAAGCACTGTGTTACGGATATCAGAATCAACAGTGGGATTAGAAATATATACATTAAATAATTTTCTTTTGTAAATACATACTTATGGATCTTCGATTCGATTCTTATACCCATAACATCTTATGTCTGAAAGAATGGGCTTAAGTGGAAACTTACCCAACGACTTAGGGACCTTCAAGAGAAGAGCGTACTCTTTTTTAAAAAGGCCATCAACACATTAGCGATATTTCTGATTTCGCGGATGTTCATGGGCGGCGTTGATTACTTTCCATCAAGTGACTCGCTTGCACGTTTGTCCGCCTCTAGCATAAAAAAAACCCTTATTTTTACAGACCCGATGGTACGCAGTTGCCGCCACCCATGGACACCCGAGACACCAGTGGAGTCACAAGTGCACTGCCAACATTTAAACCCCCCTCTCCCCGGATTGGGCCTACGGTACCCTCACTCGCGCAGCGAAACACAGCACAGGGCTGCTTTACGCTGGTTTTCTATGAGGCCGTGGCATTACACCGGTCGAGGAGGCGGCCTATTCATGTCGAAGCGTGGCTCTCCCGCGGTCAAAAAGTTCAGTCATGAAATTCTCGTGACGGCGAATGCGTCTCAGAAGACACCAAACGCACTTGCAACTCTAGGATAAAACACGTACAATGTACTCAAAGCTTTTTGATTCTTATTCCTATAACATCTTTTGTCTGAAGGACTGGGCCTAAGTGGACACTCACCCCTTTTTTATTTAAATAAACTTTAAATATGAATGGATCTGAACATGACGGACGCTACCCGCGGCGCCTGCCACCAAGCCAGTTACATTAGCATTGGAAATCGCGCCCACTCCCTCACTCGTTATGCAATTTAATGAGATGGAGGGCCATTCTGCACGTTTACAATAAGTGTTAATTTTTTTTAATATGGCTCTACCCGAAGATAATTTGCCAATGTCAAGTAACTTATTGAGAATAATTAGGTAGTCAACAGTCGAAGTCAGTCAAAGTCACAGTCACTGAATAAGACGCCGGTGTTTTACGTTTTATCGACCTACGGATTCAGCGGATATCACTCTAAAAGCAATCGCGGGTTTTAATACTCTATTTGGTCTAAGCAAGTTGTCACGAGAAAACACACTCGATACACAATAGCAGTCTTAAAAACGGTACAATCCAACAATTTTTATTATAAGGATCACTTTGAGGCACTTCACAGCACAAATAAATATCAAATTTGTACACTAAAAACCACTAGACACTAATTTAAAACATTTGAATAGCATCAGGCCACGCGGCTGGTTTTAGCCCTACCCGCCGAATCCTATCCGAATCCGAATCCTACTAATATGTACCTAAGTCAATACAGTGCGACCACGATCAGAAGGCACTTCAGTGTCATTGACAGGGGGGCGTTGTACTTTTTTTTTATAGGAATATGTTAAAACAGCATTAGTGACGACTTTTGCCACGTACCAAATAACCGTGGGGAGAATATATGTACCACATAATATCAAAGTGCATCAAACGCGCAGAATGTTAAAAGAACAGAATGTTTAAGTCGCACAGTGTGAAAAATGTATTTCAATTCATTTATTTATCCTTAGACAACATTGAGTTAGAAATAAGTATTATACTAGAAATAAAAATAAACGGGTTTGTTATTAAATAAAACACAGTGACCATTAGAGAATAACCCGGCCCCACTGTCGCTTGCGTCGCGTAAGCGCCTCGCGCGCAGTTGTCACACTGCCACGATGCGCGCATGCGTGCTTCTGCTCCTGCTGGTCTGCGCCGCCGCAGCCTTCCCTCAGCGGCGCACACAACTACAGACTAGCAATGGTGAGTTTACATCACTTTATCACATCACCTATAGCTTATTAGAGAATAGCCCGTTCCGAAAAATGCCCGTCACGTAAGCGCCGCTCGCGCATTTGACGCAGAACAAAGTTTTTATTTTATGTGATAAGTGGCAGACGAGCACTCGGATCACTTGATGGTAAGCGATTTCCGCTGCCCGCGCGAGTGCGCTGCCAACCTTTGAACCCCCATTCCCTTCCCTTTTTGGGCCTCCGGTACCCTCACTTACGCAGCTAAACACAGCACAGTGCTGCTTCACGGTGGTTTTCAGTGAGGCTATGGTATCAATCCGATCAAATCGGCCCATATATGCCGAATCACAAGATGCGCGAATGCTGCTTCGCCGAGCGCGTGAAGGTAATGGAGACCCCAAGAAAGGGAGTTAAAAGGTTGACAGCGCTTGTGACTCCACTGGTCATTTATGTCCTTGGCGTGTGCCATCGGATGATCCGTCTGCTCGTCTGGTAACTATCTCGTACAGTCGGCGAATCTGGCGCTTTACCACTTTCAAACGAAAATTGCTTGTTTTCACGACACAAAAATGGTGTCATTACAAACAAAAACAGTGCAAGTTGCAAGCGATTATTGCTCTTCAGGTGGCTAAGCGTTAGATTCACCGACACCGTACATAAAAATATTCAGTGATACTATTGGCCGTGTGGTCCCCGGCAGAGTAGAATAGGCCACCCTCACTCTTACCGAGGTGTCGTAAAAGGCGACTAAGGTAAAGCTGCTGGCATGATCATCAGCACCCAGAGAAGGAAAACTCTGCATTTATTTCAAAACCCTCGCCAACCCGTCTGCCAAGCGTGGTGAGTATGGCAATTACCCCTCATGTGATTGAGGGAGGCCCGTGCCCCAGCAGTGGGGACGTAACTGGGCTGATGATGATGATGATACTATTCTGTGGAAGGCAATACCTAATACGGATTATTGTATGGGCTTCCACACGTGAGTGGATGTTTCTCTGAACGCTCTGAACGAAATTGATATGCTTCTTTACTTTGATCCTTTGTTAATAAGAATTTGTCATTCAAGCCCATTTGTTTATACAAAGCACGGCCCTGGCATACTGGCCCTAGTAATTACAGGTGTTTCTTTCTTCTGTAGGGCGCCCTACATTACGTTTGCCAAGACGCGGTCTCCACTCCAGAACTCGTTTACCCCATCGGTTGTCGGTTCTGCGGCTAATATGGCCAGCCCACTGCCACTTAAGCTTGCTAATCCGGTGAGCAATGTCGATAACTTTGGTTCTCTGCCGGATCACCTCATTTCGGATTCGATCTCGGAGAGAGACGCCGAGCATTGCTCGTTCCATAGCCCGCTGAGCGACCTTTAACTTGTGGACCAGCCGTACCGTAAGTGTCCACTCTCTCTCTCGCTCTGTTATTCGTCGTCAAATTATCCACTTTTTCAATCATATTTTTCACACAATCCACTCATATTTATTGCGATCGTCCTCTGTTCCTCCACTTACTAACATTAATTCTCATCGCTAAATAGTGAATGGTGCTCTTCATCTCTTCTCATTACAACAAAATAATATGATTCCTTAGTAGGTACTTTGTAGATAATACCTATATCAAATCGTGACTAGGATTAGTAAATTCGCAGAAGTCTTCCATGAGGAAAATAAAACCTTAGTTTAAACATATGTTAATGATTTCGTTTTCATCCTGCTAAGTAGTTATACAAACAACCTTTTGGGTGAAGGTCGTAGTACAGTATCCAAATAGTCAGTAGCAAAGTTATTAGGACCTTTCAACGTATCTTGTCAAAATCAATAACTAAGTGTCTAATGTAACCCGTACACGAAAAGTAAGTAACTGTATATAGAAGCCTTCAAACGAGGCGTGAAGAAATATCTCGTAAGCCAGTATGGCGGTGCCAACGAAGGTGACGCCATGACATCGCTTCCATTGTAATTGCAACTTGGGATCTTCTCTTGCTAACCAACAGCCTGAGGAGAACCAATATAATGCGCCACTATAAAAAAAAATGAGATAAAGAAGATTGTAATTTACCGTCCTTCTGACTACGGGGGGAGGGGAGGAGGGGGGGGGGGGGGTGTAGTAGGTTGGGCGATGAACTTTGTAGCCGTTATTATAGGCACTCGCTGGTAAGTGGTATAGAGATGAAGAGCTGCATTGCGCCAGGTAGTTAGGCGGCGAGCGCGATAAGCAGTACAGTCCCGGCTATAAGGTTTCCGACCGCGATTGTGTGGAGATGGACACCCCAGGAGTTTTGGTTAGGGTTACAGATCCACACACCACAATGTTCGCTAGATGTAGCAAGGTGACGGCCATGAACATTTCTCCTGGGAAAAAAAGGCACTCGTTCAGACGTTACATCATCATCATCATCAGCCTATCGCAGTCCACTGCTGGACGTAGGCCTCTCCAATTGTTCGCCACCGTGATCCATCCATGGCTTCTCGCATCCAGCTCTTGCCAGCCATCCTGCGCAGATCATCCCCCCACCTAGCCAGAGGGCGCCCTACATTACGTTTGCCAAGACGCGGTCTCCACTCTAGAACTCGTTTACCCCATCGGTTGTCGGTTCTGCGGCTAATTTGGCCAGCCCACTGCCACTTAAGCTTGCTAATCCGATCAGACGTTACAACCCAACGAAAATGTAGGCTTAACTCTCCGAGCGGCTATAGTTACACTACTGTATAATACTAATACTGTAGTTAGGCCACAGTTTGTTAGTATTGTATAAAGCAGCTATAAGTAAAGCTGATCGATACCGACAGCCATACAAATGGCTTAACGATTCCTTGACTCACATTATTGCTCACATCGCAGGACATGTCGAAGGCTGATTCATCTAATTGCTCTTTGTACTTTATCGAGTACCTAATAAATTAAACTGGATCTTACTTAAGTACTTGTACCTGAAGAGTTAGTATTTACAGGCCCTATTATTGGTTGTAGGGGTAGGGCCTATATATGCTTTACGATATGTTTGTTTTGAGCAAATTGGTACCGGTGGTAACCACTAAAGAATATTTATTTGTTTAAACTGATAGGTTACCCCTTTAAAAATAATTCGTTACTTCTTCCCTCTAGTCATAGGTTGCCACGAAGAATTCGCTACAAGCGATAAGATCGTCTTATTGTACTGTCTGTTGTGCTTATATTTTATTTTTGTGCAATATTGAATATCTATGGGTAGCCGAATTCGCTGCTATAAACACGATCTTCTGATATATCGGGATCACTTATGATGAGAGAATTGTCGTGGTTCACTTCAGGTGTTGGTGGCAAGATTCATAACAAACAAAAGCACCATAAAATTTTCCAAAAATACACTCTTCGTCCTATTTTTTTAACCCACAATAAAATCGGCGAAGGCTCTCAATTCCACGCGTCAAATTATCATTGTTATTTTTAATAAATATTTACGAATAACTTTTTTATTGACTTTATTCGAAATTTTATTGCATTAGCCCCTATTTTACATAAATAGAAATAAGCGTAGATAGATAGATATTCTTTATTGCACAAAAACAAAGTACAAGCATGATACAACAGCAACAGACAGTACAATAAGGCGGTCTTATTTAGAACGCTCTGCTATTTTTGAAGACTAAAAATTTCACTTCGTCTTATTCATTAAACCGATTAACATTTTGATGACCCACATGATCATGATGCATATATCTCAGCCAGACACTTATATATCCCTCACTCTCTATTTTTATAATAAAAACTTATATTGCGTAGGTATCGTACCAAAACGATTGCCGTGGCTCGATATTAGCGTTATCTGTTTTTAAAATCTCACCTAAGGTAAACAGGGGAATTATTATCGAAAATGGTCAAATTCGTCACCGCAAGGTCAAACTTGTTAAGGTCAATGTTGAATTTATTGTTGCTCGTAGGTATAAAATAAGAATATATTAACAACCTGCTAAACAAAAAAATACTATCATATATGTAAGTAAATCTAAAGTACAGGTAAGGTAATATAACTTATGTTAAGGGGGGGTAATACGAGATAAAATATTGCTTTGCGAAATCATAGTAGAGCCACTCTTCAGCATCAATAGACCACCTATTTCCCTTAATACCACGGTTGTTACCCCTTTGCCAAATTTTTTTTTAATCAGCCTATATTATAAACTGTCCCACTGCAGGGCAAAGGCCTCCATCATAGAATTCATGTTATCGCTACTATGAAAGGATAAGGCTTAATCACTACGCTTGCCAAATGCGGATTGGTGATCACCTACCCGAGCTATGTCCGAAAAATTCGAAACATACTGCTATTTGCGATTGCCAAACATACATAAACTTAATTTTAACTGAAATATTTCATTTAATTACAGAGCCGGATAAGCAGTTCATTGAAGAAGTGGTAGTGGAGTCCGTGCTGCGCGTGAGGAGCGCAGACGCAGGGCGGCAGGCGCGCACCAACACGAAGACCAACCTGCAAGATGGCGCTAGAGTGTCCGCCCTGAGAGCGCAGTCAAATTGATTATGTAGATCTAACCTTTTATATTCAGTAGCTTCGGTTAAACTTAAATAGAACTTCAAATTATATTATAATCGTGTAGCACACCGCCAAGGATTGGAACGACCTGCCTCCTTTTTTCCAATGAATTCAATTATGTAGTCAGTGGGGAAAACGAACAAGGATTGTCTCGAAAATGTTTTTTAAACAGACATTCAAAAAACATTACCATAACCTTTGCCAGTCGGGTAGTAAAGATAATATTGATTGAAAATGATGATCAGCACTGTCAAGGAATTAAACGCCTAGGCTGCGTTTATTTTCCCCGATGAAAACAACCCTAATAAAATATGTACTTACCTAAAATGTAGGTGTATTTTAGTTTTCGTAGGTAAGATCTATTTGTTAACCAGCGATAAAAATACGTAAATTATTCTTTATATATTTCTGAAGAATTTATACGAGTATTTATAGGTGTCTACGAAAATGTTCCAGTCAAAATTGTTTCTAGATTTAAGTAACATAAGTTTGTGATTCTAAAAGCTATGTACCTTTTTTAGTATAACAGCTATGAACTTAACGTTTATATTTTTTACAACGAAATATTATAAAAACGTATTGAAGTTTTTTTTCATTTCTTTCTTATACTTACTCCGTAGAAGATTCATCATCATACATTCGGGTCCTATCTTCAGGCTGACAGTCAGAGCAGTGACTAGTCCATCGCACTCATAAGCACATTACGTTCTTATTAATTAATACTATAAATATTGGTATGATTATAAGGTATTTGTATAAAGCGCGAAGCTCAAGACCGTTCAAGATGTCAGAGCACTATGGACGCCCTTTGCCCCACCTAGGGGACATAAGTAACAAGGTATTTTTAATATGGGCAAACAATATTTTGTATTGTTATTTTTTAGACTAAAATAAATCGAATGGTTAATATTATTATTATTTTAAAGTCGAACTCTAAATTTGATTCCTGCGTTGGAAAATCACAAAATTTATTTGAATATTGAGGGCCAAAACGATTCCAATAAAGCTTATATCATTAAAATCAGTTCAGTCTTAAGTTGATAACAAACATGCTTTTCGGAATGGAATTGATATGGTGTATTCTTTAGAATCCATTGATTTTTGCATTAATAATTGTTATTGATCTGGCGAAGGTCACGGGAACCTAATGGATGCGGGCGGCACAGGACCGATCTATGGGGAGAACATTAGAGGAGGCCTATGTCCAGCAGTGGAAGTTTATTGGATGAATGATTATGATCATGATGATGATGATGAATTGTTATTAGACTCTTTATAGAACGTCATAATAATAATATTAAATATATTATCCATTTTGTTAGCGTGGTTTTGGACAGTACCAATACATACAAGACTGACCGGATGGCGCAATTGGTAGTGACCCTGCCTCTTACGCCAAAGGTCGTGGGTTCGATCCCCACCCTAAACAAACATTCGTGCGATGAACACTTGTGTTTGTTCGGTGTGTGGGTGTAATATATGTATTTAAGTAGGTATATATTTGTGTTCCTTTTTTTTTTTTTTTTTTGTTGACCCGGTGGAAATGCCGCCGGCTCACTGACAGGAGCCGACGTCGGCGCCGGTTGGTCGGCGCCGCCTTATGCACACCCGGCCGCTGGGAGTCGACCGGGTAGTATGGGGCTCTCCCCTGGATTAGGCCTCTGCTAATCAGAGGCCGTCCAAGGGCATACCCACTAAAACCACCGGGGCTTTTCCCATTCCACGCCCGCTAAGTCGGGACGGAGCGCGGGATTACCTCCAGGCTACCACCGCGAACCGCCCTGGGCGAAGAGGCTCGCCAGCACGGCCTCTAACCAAAACGCTGGTCCTTCGGACCCAGGGCCTCTCCCACGGCCCACCATCTCCACCCCCCGACACACTGCTGGCTGCAGTGCAGAATACCACCGTGAGGGGGACTGCAGGTACCCCTCCCCACCCATACACTGCTGGTTGCAGTGCAGAGTGGGTTGGGGAAACAAAACCTGCAGGTTTCAAAAAACGAAGCCGCCACAAGTCCCAACTCCGCTGGATGCGGAGCCAGGAAAATTGGCAACGCCGGACTGCCACCGAGCCACTCTGGCTGAGAAACTCGACGCAGAACCTCCGATACACGGCCTTTCGGCCACCGAGCCCGCGGGCTCACTCTACCGGAAGGGGTGGCACAAGGCAAGGCGTGGCCAGAGTGGGAGGGCTGGACTGGGCACTGAAGCCCTCAGTTGTCCGACATCCCTCCAACTGCCACTGATCCTGCACCACCTTAAGTGCGCGGACAAATTGGGCACAACCACTTTCGTGGACAGTGCCGAGGGCCTCCACCGGTCAGAGACGGCATGTTACCGGATAACCGCCGGTGAGAGACCCAGGTCCGCGCACAACCAACCAAAATTCCGAGGGTGGCAAAACACCCCCCACCAAACGCCTCGCTCCAGAAGGAGCGGTCCACTCAAAGACCTAGCAATAGGTCCGTAGGGGGGGTTATTTGTGTTCCTCTGTAGTCTGATATCTGTAACACAAGTGCTTAAGCTACTTAGTACGGAATCAGGTCAACCTATGAGATGTTGTAAGAATTATTATTATTATTATTATACATTTGCATGACCCTTTGTGCCTGAGTTGTGCAAGACCCGGGTTCGACTCCCGCATCGTTTCGAAATTTTTGCCTGAGAATTCTAATTCACAAAACTTCAGTGTTAGCTTAAACCCAGAAAGTAAGCGGTTTCTCTCCTGTCGTACTATATTCATTCATGGGATCGCCGTAAATGGCTACGACTTATTAATCTTTGGGTCCATATAGCTTAATTATTTACTTCTCTCTTCTTCTTCAGCAGTATGTATTTGCCCACCGCAGAGCTTATGTCCCTCCAATTTCTCAACACTTTCTTCTGTCGTTTGTCTTCCTAGACCACGCAAGTCCAGCTTGAGCCTTGATGTCATCGGACCATCTGGCAATTCTTTGCTTAGGGAACATTCATACATAGGGAAACTACTTACCTACATTACGTAATCCTGCTCCGTGTGTAGGAAAACTCCGCGCAAGTTGCATTTCCTGTGGAACCACATACCTACTCGTAAGTATAGATTGCACGAAAAATCAGTACCCTTACCATGAGTTTGAAAAACTGTTCTCGCTAACACAAACTATCGCTTTGTCCCTTTCATTGTGGTGTATCTGAAAGAGACAGAGCAATAGTTTTGGATAGTATTTCAACCTCAAGGTAAGGCCTCAGAAGATTCTAAACTTGACTATGTGAAGCAAGTATAATTGATCTGCCTGAAAGTCAAATAAAATTGGACTCTTAAACACACAGCGACGCTAATAGATTTTAATTTTTAGCTACTATACCGTCTCTCAGCAAATACTTGTACTATTTATTAGATAACCATGCACAAATGTTGGGTCCGCTTTTGTACGCGAAAAATTGATGCACGCCAAAGGTAGCCGCTTTTGGCGTGAATCAATATCTCGCGTACGCGTTGGACCCAATATTTTTGCATGGTTATTTAGTAAATAGTATAAGTGTTTGCCGAGAGGTTATTACCCCGAAAATGTTTAAAATAGATCCTTTTTAGTAGCTAAACATTAAAATCGATTGGCGTCGCTAATGTGCCTTACCCGTCACATTAATATCAATTTTAGCTTTGACGGATTTTAGTAACCTGTTATATGTAGCAGTCTGTCCCAAACCATAATTAATTGACTTTCAGTTGTAGAATGTAATCTGGACCACAATTCTCGTGCTCGTGATATTTTCAAAACATAGCGGATATCACCTGAAAACCATACAAAAAAACTATGTTTTAGTGATATATGTCGTATGAAAATAAATGTCACGAGCATGAGAATTGGGATTCTGGTAGCACCATTCAAAATGATGTAGTTACGAAATTTGGCAACCTCATAGCGTCTTTAAGGCATTGTAAACAAACATTTTAGTATTAATAATAGTAAAATTTAAAATAATTTTATGTATTTAAACGTACGAATGCACGAGAGTAAACAAACACTATAAGTGGGTAATTTAATACTATACTCAGAGATGCGAGTAGGTCACACAAATGCAGCACACAAAAGAGTAGGTAGTATGCGTTAATGTGTTTACCATTTATAATCGCAACTACTCTAGACATCCACCCGGTTTTACTCGTACATAGGTTCGCAGAAAACTTTTTTAAACACCAGGTTCTCGTCAAAGAGAAATGTCGTAGCGGAGCTTGCATACGTCGTAAGTAGGTAATATATATTTTTTATAATATGACTCTACCCGAAGATATCATGCCAATGTCAAGTAACTTACTGAGGATACAGTCTTTTGAAGGGAACACAGAGAAATTATTTCATCAGCTCCCCTCAATCCCTGAAAGTAATATTTGAATTAGGTACAGTAAAAATCGTATCAATTAACTAAATCCACAGTTTCAGGCCCCCACACAAGGTGGACCGACGTTCTGGTGAAAATCGCGAGAATCCATTGGATGCGGGCGGCACAAGACCGATCTGTGTGGAGAACATTGGGGGAGGCCTATGTCCAGCAGTGGACGTCTATTGGCTGAAATGATATTGATGATGAATTAAATCCACAAAACGCTTGCGTACCTAAGATATGCAGATGCAAACAAACATACACTGATTTTATTTTATTGACCTCAATACAATATTGCCGCAGTATACTGCATCGAACATAAAGATGTCTAGAGACGTCTGCTCAACGGATTTATTAACGAAACCAGCCGCCAAAACAGTGTAGGACATTTGGACGGAACACATGGCGCCAGCTGGACACATTAGATGTTAATCGATTCCACTTAATGTTAATAACTTAAGAACCTATCTACATAGCCATAGTAGCTACTATCTGAACATACAATGGATCACTTTGGTGGAACTTCTTCGTAAAGATGATGATATTTCCCTATTTAATCCCAACATATTTAATCATTAAAATCAAACAATACAAACAGACACTATTTGTGACTTTTTTTGTTGTTTGCTTTAAAAAGTTGCTGTCAACAAGGTTACTCAATACTCATTTTACTCAGTTACTCAATATTGCTTTCCATAAAGTTACACATACATATATATATATATATATATAAATATATATATATATATATATATATATATATATATATATATATATATATATATATATATATATATATATTTGGATGCAATATACATATTGCAAAACATGTTCTTTCTTTTTAAACCAACATTTATTTATTTATTTATTCTTTATTGTACAAGAAAATAAAGTACAATTGGCGGACTTAATGCTTTACAGCATTCTCTACCAGTCAACCATTATGCATAAGTGCATAAATATGTATGACGGCTAAATAATTATATATCCATAAACATACATGTGAGTAATATATAATATATATTGGCCGTGTGGTCCCCGGCAGAGTAGAATAGGCCACCCTCACTCTTACCGAGGTGTCGTAAAAGGCGACTAAGGTAAAGCTGCTGGCATAATCATCAGCATCCAGAGAAGGAAAACTCTGCATTTATATCAAAACCCTCGCCAACGCGTCTGCCAAGCGTGGTGAGTATGACAATTACCCCTCATGTGATTGAGGGAGGCCCGTGCCCCAGCAGTGGGGACTTAAATGGGCTGATGATGATGATGATGAATATATAATATGACTAAATATACATATATAATTATGTAATACAATAAACCATTCTTTATAAGTATAAACGTGGTAAGTACCACGTTTTATACAAATATTGAATTGTATAGCTATCACCATTAAAAAATAGTTAACCAAGCTTATAATGAGTGGCATTGCTAGCCATGCACTGTAGGAACTGTTAAACTACTTCCTATACCGACTCGCAACAAATGCTTGTCATTTACTTCGACCTGCCACTACACTCGTCGCTATGTGTCCGCTATAGCACTTTGCTCTATAAATTTATGTAGGATTTAGTTGTGTTGACTCTAATTTCGATGGAGATGCTGGTCTAAAATTATTGAATTACTAACAGGATTAAGAACTTTTCTATTGGTAGATGCTTCATACAAAAGATTTCAACGATTTAGTAGTCTATCTTACTTGCGCGTGAAGATCGATTATTATTAGAAAATATTCACGAAATACTTTCAAATGATTTAAAGAATATAGTCTAGTATAATATATTATAAATATGAATGATTTTTATTAAGAAAGATAGGGAGAAATATGACAATGAAACTTCAAATCAAATCAATTCAAATTTAAAATCAAATTATTTCAGATAACAATTATAGGTTCATGGGTTAGTAGAATTAAACATTAAAAACTTATGAGTAGTTTTAATAAAAATCAATATGTATTGGTCTGGGTGTTTTCTATGTATTTACAAAAGAAAAGTATTATATATATATTTGTAATCCCACTGTTGATTCTGATATCCGTAACACAGGTGCTCGAGCTACATATCTCTGAGTCAGATCAATGTATGTGATGATGTGAAATATTTATTTATTTAATAGTAAGAATCCACACATTTATTTTTATTATTGTACCATGTGCCTGAAATTTCTCATACAAGAAAAAAGAAAAAGAAAGAAAAAAAAATATTTATTTGGACACAATTAAAAATTACAAGTACATTTAAATAACACAACTTAAAATTTTACAGGAGGCAAATCAATACAGGTGTACAAGTAAGTATATGTGCCCAAAATGGTATCCACTCAGCATGTGAATACAAAAGTGAATATCTCCTAATTTTTACAATTTGTATTTACATTTTTTCCCGAATGTTTCTTAGATAGATTAAGTAACTACCTACTACTCTGTGACCTATGAGGGGAACCGAAGTAGTCATGCTCACTCAAATGTCTCTGAGGTGGTGGCGCTATGTGGCGGGTCATTACATTCCCTCTAATATGGTTAAGCTGCAATGATGGCTGACACATACGTCATACTTGTGAACAGGTGCCACCTTTGGGGACTGATCTGCTTCGGTTTACCTCATAATATTTATTTCATTATTTCCATTATTTTATTTTTAGGTAAAATTAAACTATATGGCTTGGTATGATGAAGACACAACATTGTATGAAAGTTTGGCGATTGAAAAGTATAACTGGCGATTTTCTTGTCGGATCTTCTCGACCAGAAACAACTTTCCGAGCCGGTGGTAGAATCGCATTATGTTTATTTACTTTTTGTAAGTGCTAAGCAAATAAATAATTACTTAAGTTTGAGATAAAAAAAAGTGTAATTTTAGGATAGGTATCAAAAAGAATACAGTGTTTCTATGAATTATGGTGTGTCTTTATCGTAAATAAGATATAGACGTTCCATCAGCTGAATTTAGGTCACTGCTTGAGTTGCTGCCTGTACGACTTAGTTCATAGGCTTTAACATTTTTAGAATAAATATTCTATAATGGTTAATGACAGCATCAACCATTATAAAAAATGAAGTTTCCGTAATGCCTAGTTTTTAAATTGTGTATTTTGTGCAATAACGAATGTTTATCTATCTATTTGACTGACCGGATGGCGCAATTGGTAGTGACCCTGCCTCTTACGCCAAAGGTCGTGGGTTCGATCCCCACCCTGGACAAACATTCGTGCGAAGAACACTTGTGTTTGTTCAGTGTCTGGGTGTAATATTTGTATTTAAGTATATATTTGTGTTCCTCTGTTGTCTGATATCTGTAACACAAGTGCTTAAGCAACATAGTACGGAATCAGGTCAAAGTATGAGATGTTGTGGGAATTATTATTATTATTATCATCATCATCAATGTGTGATGACGTTGATATCGTCTATCATTCCCGGTTGCGTCCAAATCTGTTACTTTGAAGCCCAGGTACGCTTAGACCATGATTTAGAAATTGAGAAGTCTAATTATTACAATGAAGCCATAGTCGTCATCTCCAAAACTTGTAAGTTTCTATACGATGTTTCACTCACTGCAGATATAATGGTAGAAATGTGCATATCGATTTGAAAAGTCCAGAGATGCATGCTCGGATTAGTATTTACAACTGCCCATTAAGAAGTGAGTACCTATCGGAGCGTCATAAATAATAATAATAATAATTCTCACAACATCTCATACGTTGACCTGATTCCGTACTAAGTAGCTTAAGCACTTGTGTTACAGATATAACAGATATATAGATAAAAAAACAACGTAAAGCGGAATCTCTGCTGTGTTTCATTGGTGAGTGAGGGGGGTGCGCACTTAAGACTCCACTGGCTTCGCGGGTGTTTTTTGGCGGATTTCTTACCATCAGGTAATCCGTCTGTTAGTCTGCCACCTATCAAGTAAAAAAGAAGACACACGTTCTTAAGCAACCATCACTTTTACGCCCCATTTGGGTGTTAAAGATTAACAATGTCCAAACGCTAATAAGATTCAAGAGTCCCCGACTCACGCGCACGCTTCGCGCGCCGCATAACGCAGGGCGCGCACGCGTGGGCTCGGGTGCGCGGATAAAGCTATGAATTATTCAGGCACAGTACTGACTTTGACTATCTCGGTACATATTAACGTTTGTGTGTAATGCTTCAAAATCGAGATCGGCGCAGTAACCCGCCAAAAACATTTTCATATAAAATCTAGTTAAGGCGAGTCAAAAGATCATGTAGCTCTCTAGCTATGCCTAGCCTCTGATTGGCGTAACTGAATGAAGGGAAGGTGGACTAGGCTTTACAAATTGTATCCATTAATGAGGTGAAGGCTGCGGCTCCTTAGAGATACACAATGGACAAGACGAAATTTTTTTTTATAGAAAGGCCAATCAGGATTACCTCACTCCGCCTGATGATAAGCGGCCGTGAAATCCAGATATGAGATTGACATGCACAAAAGAACTAACAATTTTCCGAAATGAAAAAAACTTTTTCTAGATTAGACTCATAGAAATTTAAGAAAATTAATTTCGAAATGTCTAAACAGATAAAATAGAAAATGTAAAATCCTCCTGTGACGTCACGCTTTTGCTCACGTTGATTTTATAAAAAGTAAAATCGCTTACCTATCATAAAATGACAAGACAAAATAATGCCAGTGACAGTAAGTAACTTAGAGTCACCTAAACTTTTTTTATTAGACATATAATACCGACATCACAATACGTTGAGCCTTAGGGCTACTGTACCAACGAAGGCGACTCTCCAGCAGTTTTTTGGCTATGTCTCGGAAGGTTTCCATGCATGCATGAGTTTCTCACGCGGTTTTTCCGCGAAACTCCACACATCCACCGCAGCATATTCATCTCCGTTACAGGCAACTCCTACTTGTGTCGCTCAAGTACCTAAAAGCCAAGTCTCACTGCGCAGCGCACTTGTTCTTAAATTAGTAGTGGTACTAATGTACCAAACATTTCACATGAAAATATTTTTGGCGGGTTGTAACCCGCCGATCTCGATTTTGAAGCATAAGAACAAGATAGATAACCTAGGAAATCAGACTAAGGACCAATTCACCCAATCTTAATTATTAGATTAATTATTAGTGGATAAATCTATGATAAAACTTCAAATTTGTGCGCTTATAGATTTAGTCATCATCAGCCCATTTAAGTCCCCACTGCTGGGGCACGGGCCTCCCTCAATCACATGAGGGGTAATTGCCATAGTTACCACGCTTGGCAGACGGGTTGGCGAGGGTTTAGATATAAATGCAGAGTTTTCCTTCTCTGGGTGCTGATGATCATGCCAGCAGCTTTACCTTAGTCGCCTTTTATGACACCTCGGTAAGAGTGAGGGTGGCCTATTCTACTCTGCCGGGGACCACGCGGCTAATAGTTTCCACCTTATAGATTTAGTATAAGCGCACAAGTTTGACGTTTTATCATAGATTTATCCACTAATAATTAATCTCGAATTAAGATTGCTCGAATCCAGCCTTATATGTCGTTCGTTCGAATGGTACAACTATAGTCGATTCAGTATGTGAAGGTGAATAAGACAGTTAAAACGTTTCGGATCATGCATTCAACTTTCTATAAATAAAAAAACCGGCCAAGTGCGAGTCGGGCTCGCGCACAAAGGGTTCCGTAGCAGCAAAGTCCAAAATTACAGTTAAATCAACCTATCTCAAAAACTATAAGAGATACTTTGATCAAACCAAAAATCGTTGAAAGAGTTAATTAGCATGCATCACCTCTATTTTTTTTAGAATTTTATACCCCGTAGTTATAAAAATAGAGGGGGGGGGACATACTTTTTACGACTTTGAGAGCTGATATCTCAAAAACCGTTCACTTTAAGAAAAATGTTTTTTAGAAAACTTTATATCATTTTAAAAGACCTTTCCATTGATACCCCACACGGGTATGTACATCGAAAAAAAAAATTTCATCCCTCAGTTACATGTATGGGGGGCCCCACCCCCAATTCTTTTTTTTACTATTTAGTGTCATATTTTTGTAGCGGTTCATACAACACATATTCCGATCAAATTTCATCACTGTAGTACTTATAGTTTCCGAGTAAATCGGCTGTGACAGACGGACAGACGGACAGACGACAGACGGACATGACGAAACTATAAGAGTTCCGTTTTTGCCATTTTGGCTACGGAACCCTAAAAACGAAGCTGTAAAAATCAACTTTGTGTTCTCATTCTTCCAAAATAACAAGTATTTATCTTTCTCAATCAATCTGAACAATAACTTAAAATAATTGAACCTATTAAAAACCAATAAAATTTGTAATCAATATATTATGATATTTTGCGCTGATGCGCTGATCGGAATTTTTGCCCATAGGAATTGATACAAAAAATCAAAATAAATCAGTAATCGGATGAATCGCGATTTGTCGATTGTCTCGTGCAAAATATGTCTGCATAGATTGCATTAGGGACCAAGAAATGGTAATTTATCTTGTTGATGAAGGTGGTTCCGACACGTCAAGCGAGAGTTGTTATTTTTCAGATGAATAAGATGCATACTATTTCATTATTAATGATTTATTGCGTGTGTACCACTAAGAATGTTTACATATTGTATTCCATAACCAGATAATTCAAATTCGTAGATAAAATGTTGATGAAGATTAAAAATCAAAGAAATAAATAGTCGATTAGAATTCAAAAGAATATTTTCTCGATTCTTTAAAATATCGGTTAGATTTAAAAGGAGCGTCTCACTTTAAATGTCAAAAATGTCCTATTCACGTACAAATACTGAATGGACGTGTTAACGAACTCTAGCAACTTTTTGACGTCATACATCGTGATTAATCAATAATTCGTGTTTCTACATACAAATTACAGAAAATTAATGAAATTTCTTAAAATACAGAGGATCAACAACCTCCGTTTGTAATCAGCTTAACATTAGTTAGCATTCAGTGTCAGTCTTAAGGAGCCAAAGCCAATATTTTTTCACAAAATTAATATTCAAATGTTCCGTTTTAATCACTTTACTCAAGTTGCCTGTACGCATATGAATACTATATCTACAGGTATGTTACGCCTACATTAGAAATATTATTTATGATACATGTTAGCGTTATCTCTAAATACATTTACAGGTTAATTAAAACACATATTTACCTTAAATTGCCTTTTATTTGCCAATCTTAATTTTACAACAGAGTCCTTTCTTACCCGTCCCAAATTTTAGCCACTTTAATCCACCATCTTTTTTTCTGACATTTCTTTTCCTATTCCATAGAGTAAGATAATAATAGTATGTTCTTTTCTTATTTTTAAACCAAAGAGTCTTTAATCGATAAAATAATTTAGGAAAGGATGCAAATCCGTTATCCGAGTATATAACGTTCATTAAATTCGTACTTCTGATACGACCGTTTTATTAGAATTACGGCGAATTAAGAAATTCTTAAAAGAAAATGTCAGTTTAACATTTGACCGACCTGGGATTCAAATCTCAGTTAACCACACGTATTTTGGTTCAATCTCAATTGAGTTGTAACAACGTGTGACTGTCTGTACAAAAGCAAATATTTTCTCTATGCTGATATAAACTATCTCAAAAACTGCGACTGGTTAATTTATCTAATCCAGTGACGTCTTTATGTGAATAATGAATAACTGTGTACCAAGCCAATGCTGACCATCTGACATTTCTTGCATAGAAAACGTCAAACCTTTCTCAGAAGCGCCGCTCGTTAGCTCCCGAATACTTAATCGTTACCAAAGTTAGCATGTGGTAACCATCCGTCAGTGATCCAAAATCAAGTCAATCAAGGTGGTTATTTTTAACTTAAAATTGGGGTGTAAGTGGAAGTGTCTGTGTTTCAGTAAATCTGCATATGGCATCACCAGAGCCATGTGGTTTGCGCCGGTCCCAGCTAGCTACACAAACATGACTTATTCATCATCATCATCAGCAACCTACACTCGTCCACTGCTGGACATAGGTCTCCCCTAATGCACGCCACTGTTCCCGATTTTCGGCCACTCTCATCCAGCCCATCTTGTAGCAGGGCGTCCTACACTACGCTTACATGTTTTATTATATACTTACTATAACTTACTTAGTGGGTCGCACTTTAAAGCGACGTCTGCGCTTGGAGCCCGGGTCCGATCCCCGGGTCGGGCCAAAATTTGTACCTGAGTGTTCCTGTTAAAACATTTTCAGTGGCAGCCCGGAGTCTGGAAGTTGGCTGTCTTGTACCCCCGTGCCTCGGAAAGCACGTTTAGCCGTCCTGCGCCTGATCCCTCTTCGGTCGTGTCACAGTGGTGTCCCATCGAAATATTAGGGTAAGGAAGAGTGCACTTATATCTGCGCACACACTTGCGCACTATAATATGTCCTGCGTCGATGGACAATCTCAGAGATTGGCCGACATGACCGAAATATCGGTTTGGAGGACATTATTATTATTATTATAACTTACTTAGTATGGAATCAGGTCAATGTCTCAGATGATGCTCTGGCTCCAATTTTGAGAATTGCCTGCTGTACGCGAATCTCAGAAAATACTGAAGATCTGGTCACCAGTCTCACATAGTCAGAGACCTACCTATATTATGCATACCTAGATACCACGCGTAGTCGTCGAAGAGGTGATGATAACGGTGGCGCTCGCTGATCCTAGCGGCAGGCAATTGTATTCAAATTCGATGTTAAATTCCACCAATTTATGCAGGATCTGTCGAACTGGACTGGGGACGTGGGTGATACTTTTTTAATCATGTGTACAGGTCACATTCAACATATAAAAACATGCCTCTATATAGATGGTTTAGAAGGTTGAAGGAATATGACGTCAAACAGCGATTGCAGGTCATGGGCTTTGACTTTGGGCTACTATTAATGGGCTCAACTCTGCTAAGCAATAGCTGTCCTGATAGAACTTAAGGGAACCTCAGATCCTAACATAATATTTTGTAGCATCTCCAGCAGCTGCTCTTTCACATGTTTCGAATGGAACCAGACTACATACCGAGGTAAGCCTTAGACTGGAATCTCTAAGGAAAGCGGAAGCAAACCTGGTGACGGACGATCACCGTAGAAACGAATACGATACGACTGACTTGGAGCGAAGGATAGGAAAGAGCGAAGAAGTTGTGGCTCCACTGGTGTCGCGGGTTTCCATAGGCGGCGGCAATCACTTATCATCAAGTGATCGGTCTGCTCGTCTGCCACCTATGACATAAAAGAATAGCTCAAGACCGTGCAGGATGGCGACGTACTGTAGACGCCTTCTGCCCCCTCTAGGTTACATAGGATATGAAGTCAAAATCAAGCAAGGTGGAGACAAAAACCCTACGGTCATAATGTATGTACAACCTGTGCGGATAAAGAATGGGATCAGAAATCTCGCACCCCACGAGTGCGAGTATAGACGCAAATAGTGTGCGAGCGAGAAGTGAATAGATGCGCCGCCATTTCTGATCCCATTCTTTATCCGCACATTTTTTATATGTTATATCATATCATTTATATGTTGTTCTGTCTCTGCTTACTAACATAGTTTTATAAGTTGTTTGTTACTAACATTTTATATGGGCCATTTGTCTTAAAATCAAACCATAACACCCAATACTGTAAATACTCGCTGGATTCGAACCAGAAGACTAGAGGCAAGGCAATTTAGACTGAAACATATAGATAAAGTGACATTGATTAGAAGGATAGCAGTAGGGGATGCCACCAACGCGGAGGCAATGGGTCGACCTTACCTTTTGATATTCCCCCATCGGGGATTGTTACGTAGGGCAAAACTATAACCTACTTACAACAGACGCTGTAAGTAAACTAGATATCATGGCATGCGCGACTTTTTTTAACCAATTTCAATAATGGAGGAGGTTCTCAAATTCTGCGTAATATTTTTAAACAAAAAAGCCGAATCGTATTTGAATATCAAATGCATCAATTCGATTCAAACCCAGCGACCTCCAATCATAGATTTATTTGCAGTCAACCAGCCCGATTAACATCTTAACATCATTATAACCGTGTTTAAGACAAAAAAACTCATTAATTCGTATTTGTTTTCCGTCATTCCTGTGTAAAAAAAGAATGATACATTCATTTAATTGCTTAGTTAGTGTCCATTGTTGTGGATAAAATTTATGGTCTAAAAGTGACAAAGTGAAGTACTGCTGGCCTGTGTTGCTGCTTCCATCTTAATTGTGCAGGTGCGTTCATGGATTTCACCGGTTCAAAGTCCCTCAAAGAGCTATGGAAAGGGCTATGCTCGGAGTATCTCTGAAGGACCGCATCAGAAATGATGTAATCCGACAGAAAACCAGAGTCACCGACATAGCCCACCGAATTAGCAAACTGAAGCCACTTCAGTGGGCTGGTCATATTAGCCGCAGAACTGACAGCCGTTGGAGCCGTAAAGTCCTTGAGTGGAGACCGCGACTCGGTAAGCGTAGTGTAGGACGCCCTGCGACAAGATGGGATGATGACATTCGAAGGCTGGCTAGTGTGGGCTGGATGAGAGTGGCCGAAAATCGGGAGCAGTGGCGTGCATTAGGAAGACCTATGTCCAGCAGTGGACGGGTGTGGGTTGCTGATGATGATGATGAAGTTCTGGAGATACCTACTTTTACAGAAGCCGTCTAATAATAGGTCAGTAGCTCACTTGTGACTCCGCTGGTGTCTATGAGCGGCGACAATCGCTTACCACCAGGCGATCCCTCAGCTCATCTGCCACCTATCCCATAAAAAAATAAGTACATAGCTGTTGAGTATTGGTCGTTTTCCTCTAGATGGCGCTAGCACTAGCTAGCCGACTGATGCCGCTATCTCAGTAGGTATAAAATAAGTTACTCTGTTTTACCGCGCTCTTATGAGCACATGTGGTTAAATGTGGGAGAGTCACGCTTAGGCATGTATGGGCCGGATCGACCGGAGTGATACCACTGCCTCACAGAAGACCGGCGTGAAGCAGCGCCTGCGCTGTGGTTCGACGTGTGAGTGAGGTTACCGGAGGCCCAACGGGGGGAAGGGGAAAAGGTTGGCAGTGCACTTGTGACTCCACTGGTGTTGCTGGTGTCCATGGGCGGCGGAATTGCTTACCATCAGGTGATCCGTCTGCTCGTCTGCCACCTCTCATATAAAAAAAAATCGCCCTCTTTTACAGAGCTGGATAACCTTTGGTGCTACATAATGAGAATTATAAAGGAAAAAAAAATGCTTTCAGAGAACTATTATTTTGGCCTACTTTGGTCCTGATCGCTGACCACCATTCGGCGCTAAAATTATCCACAAACGACCTCCAAATATTTGTATTCCACCTATTCTCAGCTGCTTTTGTCCGAATTCATTTCATAGAGGAACAATAAAAATTCGCGGAACGTCTCGCGCATCCTACCGATCAGGATCGAACATGCCGTAAATTAAAAATGGCAAACAAGAATCGAATTATAAGAGGCTTTTGAGGCGCTCGCGCAAGTCATCTAATGAATAGTGGTTATTTGACGTGGAATACCTACGAATACCTTTGACTGTACAATTTTAGTCGCTCATGCTGCGTGAGTGAGGGTACCAGAGGCCCAATCCGGGAAAAAGAGGGGTTTAAAGGTTGTGACTCCACTGTCCATGGGCGGCAGAAATCTTACCATCAGGTGATCCGTCTGCTCGTCTGCCACCTATCACATAAAAAATGCATGCTATATTTCATGCTAGAGGCGACAAACGAACAAGCGGATCACCTGATGGTAAGTAATCAGCACGCCGCGCCGCCAGTGAACATCTGCGAGATGAGTTGCTGATGCGTTGCCGGCCTGTTAGAAAGGAGTCTCGTCTCTGGAAGGTTCCTATGTTATAACACTGAGGATATTTCAAATCTGCAATGTTGTATGTTATATTCGGAGTAATCAGTTAAGGCTGTAGCCCTACAAGTAGTATTGCTGTTTCTTTAGTAGTAACCATAGGGTAAGGTAATGATAGTCTGGAATTGTGTCTATTCTTAATTAATTTAAATAAGGTTAAATGTACTTATGTACTTTATGACGTCAGCACGCACAGTGACGTCCCTTAGTTCCTTGGACTCCACGGAAGACCAGCGTCGGGGTGTCCTTTAGACACTGTGACACATGCTGAGTGGAGCCCATTTCAGTGCCATTCTAATGTCCATTTCGTTATTTTTTTTTGTGTATGTTTGGCGCTGAATAAATTATCTTATTCTTAAAATCTATTCAGAGTATTTTTATCACTTATGCGACAGTGTGAGAAAACATGGGGAGGAAACCTGTACGTGTCTCTAAATATGTAGTTTAGATGAAGATTCAGAACAGTTAGTATGATCAAATGAGTCTGGTTCTCCTGGGTAAGCTTTAGTCGGTTGGTTTTTCATTTACATTATGGCAGACAAACAAGCAGACGGCTCATCTGATGGTAAGTAATTACGGCCGCCCATGGACATCTGCGACACACGGGGCATCACAGAGCGTTGCCGACTCTTAAGGGAATAAGCTCTTTTCTTGAAAACCACCAGGTCATATCTGTTCGGAAACAACATCGCTGGTAGCTGATTCTACAATTATACCACGCGCGGTAGAAAGTCGCGTGAGAAGCGCGCTGTGGTTGAATAAAATGCATCCATCCATCCAAGTGATGTGGGTGAAATTTGGAGTTCTGGCGTGATGTACAATGGTGACAATTTGCAGCTGAAATAAGGCCGAACAGCTCCTCGAAACATTGTAGATGCGACCGAAGACACATAGCGATGCTACATCTCTACGCAATGACAAAGGATCAAGCGTGTCGGAACGAGCCTGGTCATCGATAATTCTTACTGCCCTTCGCTGGATACGGTTTAGAGGAAGAAGCTGGTAGGAAGGTCAGACAGCAGTTACTTCATTGTACCTAATTGCCACTTACTAAATAATGTATGTATAAAAAATTGTCAATAATCAAGCGTACCAAATCTGTACACTCGCTTGTGGCTCCATTGAGATGATGATAACACATTGTTACTAATACTTTTCCATATTGATAATATGCCAGCTGCGAAGAACTCAGTGCCTTAGTACTTCTATTATTTAATTAAGTTCAGAACGATTTCCTTTCAATATTTATAATGGGGATGCCTTGGTTACGTAGCAGTTAGTGGGTCGCAGTATAAAGCGCTGGCTGTGCAAGGCCAAAAATTTGTACCTAAGTTTTAATGAAGAATTTCTTAGTGTCAGCCCGGAGTCTGGAAGTTGGCGGTCTTTTACCCCCGTGCTTCGGAAAGCACGTTTAGCCGTTGGTCCTCCGCCCAGGCCCTCTCCGGTCGTGTCAGGCTGGTTTCCCATCGGAATCCACTTGTGTTCGCGCACACACTTGAGCACTATAATATATCCTGCGTGGCTGATCATTGAGAGTGGCCGCCATAGCCGTAATCGGTTGGAGGATATTGTTGAATGAAAGAAACAACAAAACAAAAATATACCTACATAAAAGAAGTAATGGAGATGATGCACATTTAAATTCATGAAATAAAACTATCAAAACTATGTATAGTTATTAATGTTAATTATTGTTTTCCTAATTAATAAACTCGTGTTAACATTTTTAAAAATCATCCCAGGTTTTTACGTAGGTAAAGTTTAAATTACAGATTAAAATATATTTAAGATTAAGTCCGAAAACAATAACAATGTGAATAACACACTTAAAAATTTCATCTCGTGTTCAGGCGGGACTCGAACCCACACCTTCCACAATCCAATCATCAATGGTGGTCAAATATTTGTAATAATATTTCCACTGGATATTGTAAATATACCTACAATATTGATGAGACTATCGACAGCTCATGTCGAATCAAGCACTTACAAATTTCGTCGACTTAGTAACGCGTTCAGTGGTATAATTGGTAGTACATTCACCCGGATTGTGGAAGGTGTGGGTTCGAGTCCCGCCTGAACACGAGATGAAATTTTTAAGTGTGTTATTTACTTAAGAATAAATCGCAAAAGATTGCTATAAAATATCAACTAATAACAATGTGGTTTTTCCCACCTCTATAAATAGACTAGGAGTGTCTATTTATAGAGGTTGTAACGAGAGTAAAATCCTAGCATTGTGATATTGCGATGAGTATTGGCGATGAGCATTGACGATGAGTAATGATGACATAAGACAATGAGAGCGTCAGTGCGTCATCGCCCGTGACGCAGGTGTGACCGAAATATTGAATGTTAATTTACTGGTACAGTTTGAAAATCATAGGCTTTAAATACCCAGTTTTACCCAATGGATGGAAAGGATGGAAACCAATGGATCAAGTAGGTCTTAAAATGAACATGGGAAAAGGCGAAAATTATGTCGACCTTCCATGTCGTACCCACTCCTGTAAAGGTTGGAAGCTCTACACTGGAAGTTGTGGACGAGTATATTTACTTGAAACAAAAAGTTCAACTTGGTAAGTCCAACTTCCAGAAAGAGATTGTTCTCTCTCAACTCGGCTGGGCAGCATCTGGGAAGTTACGCAGAAAATTTTCGGTCCATCTACCGCAGTACCTTAAGACGAAAGTCTTTCATCATCATCATCATTCCAGCCAATAGACGTCCACTGCTGGAGATAGGCCTCCCCCAAAGATCTCTACACAGATCGGTCCTACGCCGCCCGCATCCCATGGATTCCCGCGACCTTCACCAGATCTTCGGTCTATATTGTGCGTGGCCACCACTCGAGGACCTTTCCGCTCCAACGGCCGTCTGTTCTTCTCGCTATGTGCCCTGCCCATTGCCACTTGAGGCATGCAATCCTTTAGGCTATGTCTGCGACCTTCGTTCTCCAGCGGATCTCATTATTTCTGATACGATCACGCAAGGCGACTCCGAGCATAGCCCTCTCCCCCCCCCCAGTGATGACATTATGGAACCGAAACGTGGCCGCTTACAATGAGACACTTAAGAAGGCTCAAAGTCTCCTTTCGTGACCGTATTAGCAACGATGAGATTCGCAGGAGAACCAAGGTCAAAGACATAGCCGGAAGAATTGCAAGCCTCAAGTGGCATTAGGCACATTGTGAGGAGATCAGACGGACGATGGGGCAGAAAAGTCCTCAAGTAGATGGCGTGTATAGGAGCTTGAAGCCGTGGCAGGTCCCCCACAAGGTGGATCGACTATCTGGAGAAGGTAGCGGGAATCCCTTGGATGCGGGCGGCACAGGACCGATCTGTGTGGAGATCATTGCGGGAGGCCTATGTTCAGCAGTAGATGTTTATTGGCTGAAATGATGATGATGACCCAAAGGATAATCTATTAGAATTGACGAGGACGCATGGATGAAAAAAATATAATATTGCGCCGACCCGAGCTATAATAAATAGCTGGAAATAATATTAAGAGGATGATACAAGTTACACTAACATAATAATGTCCTCCAAACCGATATTTCGATCATGGCGGCCAATCTCAGCGATCAGCCATCGACACAGGACATATTATAGTGCACAAGTGTTTGCGCAGACACAAGTGCACTCTCTATTCCCTTACCCTCATATTTCGATGGGACTCCAGTGTGACACAACCGAAGAGGGATTAGGCGCAGGGCCAACGTCTTAACGTGCTTTCCGAGGCACGGGGGTACAAGACCGCAAACTTCAAGACTCCGGGCTGACACTGAGATTTTTTTACAGAAAAACTCAGGTATAAATTTTGGTCCGACCCGGGGATTAAACCCGGGACCCCAAGCGCAGCCATCACTTTAAAGTGCGACCCACCAACCACTGCGCCACCGAGGCAGTCAACACACTAACATAACAGCTATACAAATCGGTATTTTTAATTAAAGCGGTAGCCCCTAATGGTTATAATAGAACCTTCAAGAGAAGAGGCCGGCACTGCATCGGCGACTCCTTTGATCTCACAGATATGGCGGTGATCACTGACACATCTAGTTACTTATATTTTTTGAACAGGAACTCTTCTTTGTCGAACGACCACTCTGTCAAGAATGAACGGCTAAGGAGGCAGAAGGAGTAATGGTCCACGACCATTGCCAAGAGTGTGACGAAGTAGAAGACAAGATAAATAGTCGAGTCTCAACCTTTACTAGAAGATGTAAGTAGTTTTAATAGTTAGTTATCAATCTAAATATAACTACTATGAATCATAGGGACCAATTTTGACCGTGGGAGAGGCACGCTTCGGCATGAATGGGCCAGCTCGACCGGAGTGATACCACCGCCTCACAAAAAACCTGCGTGAAGTAGCACTGTGCTGTGTTTCGCTGCATGAGTGAGGGTACCGGAGGCCCAATCCGGGGGTAAGGGGTAAGGCGGATGGCCATGGGCGGCGGCAATCGCTTACCATCACCACATTAATTTGATTGATTCTAGGTCTTGGTCCAGCTTACCATCAGGTAGTCCGCCTGTTCGTCTGTCACCTATCACTTAAAAAAAATCAAGCTTCTTTATACTAAATCAGAGCAATAGGAATTAAGTTTTTCTAATCGGAGATCAGACGGCCAGTGGGGCAGGAGGTCAAAGCCGTGGCAGGCCCCTCACAAGGTAGACCGAGGATCTGTAAATGTCGCGGTAATCCATTGACCAATCCGTGTGGAGACCATTGGGGGAAGCCTATGTCCAGTAGTGGACGTATATTGGCTGAAATGATGATGATGAACAGACGGTACACCTGATGGTAAGCATGCTTGGGTAGGAACAGAATGTGTGCAACATTCTGCTCCTACCCAAGGAGCAGAATGTTCCACACATTTTGCTCCTTGGGTAGGAATAAAGATTATCTAGAAATAATATAGATATACACGAAGATAACGTCGTCCTGTGGATCTAGAAGTTTGAGTACCTGGCCGTGATCTCCGGATCCTGGGTTTGATTCCCGGTTCGAGTAAAAAGTATGTTTCGAATTTTTCGAACATTGCTCGGGCTTGTGATCACCAATCCGCATTAGGTAAGCGTGGTGATTAAGCCTAATTCCATCATTGTAGCGATAACTTGATTTCTATGATGGAGGCCTTTGCCCTGCAGTGGGACAGTATATAGGCTGATACTTTACACGAAGATCATACTACAACAATAAATTAGAAACAAACGACAAGTTATAGTGGAAAGAGGATAAAAATAAAAAATGCAAAACTTGTACTGATCTAGCAAATCAAAATAGGCTCGATCGTGAACTGAAGCACGTAGTATCGAGTATCGAGTAATGTTAATGACCATAGACAACACAAAGAGCAGGAAAACGGCTGCGCCCGCGCTGCCCGTCTGGCCGTACTCGCTGACGTCAAGATGCAGCTGATATGAATTCAATAGACAGGGTATAAATTGGTGCAATGCATATGCAAAACTTTGGGTAAGACTTGCATTGCATATAACCTGTGCCTAGATACTACTTTGAAACTCTGAATGTAATGTATTGCTAATAATAATGTCTCTGAGGTGGGCGCTATGTGGCGGGTCATTACATTCCCTCTAATATGATTGAGTGAAATGATGGCTGACACATACGTCATACTTGTGAACAGGTGCCACCTTTGGGGACTGGTCCGCTTCGGTTTACCTCATAATATTCATTTTATTGTTATTTCCTTTATTTTTTTTTGTGTAACAATTGAACTGTATGGCTTGTTATGATGATGACACAACATTGTATGAAAGTTTGGCGATTAAAAAGAGTAACTGGCGAGTTTCTTGCCGGATCTTATCGACCAGAAACAACTTTTCGAGCCGGTGGTAGAATCGCATTATGTTTATTTATTTCTTTAGTATATTTTATTATTTATTTATTGTATAATTTACATGTTAATACATATGTATTAACATGTAAATTATACATAAGTACTTATAAATAGTTTTAAGTCATTCAAATCTATGACGATTTGTAAGTGCTGTGTACAAGCCTATGCAAATAAAGAATTATTTGACTTTGACTTTGACTTTGAATATTATTATGATTACTATCTGACGATAAATGAATTGAATTGAACTATCTCTTCTTTTTTATATCGAAATATGGAAAATCTTTCCGATATGGCGGCGCATCTGGTATCAGTATTCCACAAGTCTTTCAGAACATTTTAGTCTGATTTTTTTTAAATTCACAGATATTTTGTTTTTGCGTTTTTTAAAAAACAATCGAACAGAACGGCCGGCTCTGAATTTTTTTATTTAATTAAAAAACACCTTTTTTTACAAATACGGATAGCATAACTGTTAATTGAGAAGTTTCCTGATATGGTACGGTCAGCATCAAGAGTAGCTTAACACTTTAGTACCATACCAAAGTAACTGTTCTAATTATTAGATATAGTCAGTTTCTTAGGGGTACGTAAAAATGTTACTTCGACAAAGTACCAAAGTGTTAAGCTACTTTTGACCTGAATTCAATTCTAGGGTGCCCAATACGAAACCTGTAACAAAACTGTGTAACCATTCCAAAATATGGAAATCGTCATATTTTTCGCTCAATTTATTTATTTAAGCTTTGTTGCACAAACTGTTTGTACAATAGACGAACTTAATGCCACGGGGCATTCTCTACCAGTCAATCTTTGGGTCATGCAAAAGGATAATGATGCGGCGAAAGGTGATTACGTGATCGTGAAAACCAAAAAAAAAATACAATACAAAATCCAGAAAAAATCTAACTGCCTACTCTAAATGCACTAATGCAATCCATACTAATACTAATATTATAAATGCGAAAGTAACTCTGTCTGTCTGTCTGTCTGTCTGTCTGCTACTCTTTCACGCCAAAACTACTCAACGGATTTAAATGAAATTTGGTATACAGATAATCTAGACCCTGAGAAAGCACATAGGCTACTTTTTATTGCGAAAAGGGGGTTGTAAGGGGTTGAAAGGGGGGTAAAAAGTTACTTTTCCACGCGGACGGAGTCGCGGGCGGCCGCTAGTACATAATATATACATATACATAGCATTACTTAGATAGATTCTTTATTGTTTTTGAATGTCATTCCCAGCTATGTATCCAAAAGGAAACTACTTTTAGGATCAATTCGTAGACGTTTTAATCCTACTAGGTACTTATGTCTGCCAAATGCTAGACATAACTTCGATTATGTTATATTATTCGATATGAAATTAACTAAAAAAATATCAATAGTTTCTTCAGTTTTGGCCTGCAGGCTGCTCCACCCTCGGAATAACGAAAAACAAATTTTACTCCACTTATAAAGTATAGGTACTTATCTCATAACAGTCACTGAGCCCAATTCTCGCGCTCGTGATATTTTGAAAACATAGCGGATATCACCTAAACACCATACGAAATAACTATGTTTTAGTGATATATGTCGTATGATAATAAATGTCACGAGCACGAGAATCCAGGAGCAGGAGCAGGGCTCCAGGAGTTGTGGATTTGTTACTATTTTCTACTTTATTCCTATGTACATGATACTAACTACATTTGTATTTACCCGATGTGAAAAAATTCTTTGAATTGATGTGTTCGTAACAGTAAATTAAATTTAGGGAGGTCCTTGCACCAGGAATGGTATCAGATCGCATCGCGTATCGCCGCATCGCGCGATCGCGATCACAGCCACTATGTCGCCGGCACAATCAAATCAAAAACAGTGAAATATGAATCGTGGTCTTTCACTATGGGCCTTGTTACATAGATTGTTCTCAAGCGATCAACGAGCTATTGTTGCAACGCAAATATTAATTAGGCTTACCACCCAAATACCATAAGCTGACAACCCGAAATTGGATTTGTCATGTTGTCAATTACCTTTATTTTTGTGGCACTCAAAGTGATAGTTTATTTATTAGAACATTAGGGATTTGATCCTTTAGGCACGACCATATATAAATATTGTCCAAGTGACAGATCAAATTATGTCGCGAATGCATGTACAAATGACAGGTAGCTTTTCTCACTGAGCAAGTAATCACTATTAAACTCGCCACACCGGTCAATAACCATAAAAATAACGTGTCTCTCTAATCACTCGACACTGGCAGAGTTATTATGTGTTCGCCACGATCAACACCAGTAGCAGCCACTGATTAAAAAAAATCACTACGTTTTGCTTTTCTGTTGAAATCAGCGCCCCATTAGCTTGCTACATATATAGTGACCTGTGCGCCCTATGGCGCATTCACATTAATTATATCGACATGTTGAAGATTACTATAACAGTATTTATTACATAAGCAGGTACCTAGCTTAAATTACTTAGCCATACCTAATGTGACTACATAAGATCAAATGTTTGTATGAATGGTTTGTAATGGTGGTAAAAAGGTGACGCCAGTATCAACCATTGCATGTTACTTAAAAAAGAAGCATCTCGACCAGCTGTCAATTTATTCATTTATATATTTCATTTAAGGAAACATACAGCTTTTTATGCATTTCATTATTAAACGTACCCTACGTCTATCACTTTTGTGCGTTCCCTGATGTTGGTGTTGCGCACTCTGTCTCGTAAGGATATCCCGAGCATAATACGTTCCATAGCTCTTTGTGCAAACTTTAAGTCTACGTATCAATGTTGCGCTGAGCGGCCAGGTTTCACAGGCGTACGTCATTGTCAGAAGCACACATTGGTTGAACACCTTCGTTTTTAAGGACTGTGGTAGCTTTTTAGACATGAATTCCATGCTCAGTTTTCCGAAAGCTGCCCATAGCAGTCGTACCCGACGACAGATTTCCTTTTTAAACGAGTTCTTCCCGAAAGTTATGTTTTGTCCCAGGTACACCTATTCGTTCACCTTCTCCAGTTCGTGGCCATCTAATGCTATGGGGGTTGAAAAAGTATCTACGGATGTCATAACCTTGGTTTTGTCCATATTCATTTTTCGGCCTAAAATTCTTAGAGTATTAAATCGCTTTCATAACATGTATACTGTGCCACCGGTCGCTCGTATTCAAAGTGCATTCGCGGAATTGTTTGAAATGCAAATTTAAAAGCTTCAAGATCAACTAAAGCCGTTACAAAAAACGCTCTGCCGGAATACTTTGTCCAGGAAATTCGCATGAAAAAGAAGTATTCTTTTTTGCTACACTAGTGTATGTACCTACTTCAAAATGGAGGTCAGACAATAATGGAACTATTAGTAGATAATTAATATGAATCACTAGTATAAATTATACAGTTTGGCTCTTTGATTGCGTTTCATCAATATGTAATATGTTTCTGCAAGAAATCCATTATTATCTTGTTTTTAGAGTCTGGGGCATGGGAATGATGTTTGGTCCTTAAAATCTTTTGTTCAAATATAGCAATTGAACGCGATTGAAATATCAACTCAATATTATGAAGTGTCAGGTAATCTAGATCTGATGTAGGGTCATTTTTCTTCCAAGCAAGGACTTATCAATGATACCGGATCCTCTAGACAGAAGGACCATTTGGCTTCAATTGAAATTCCATGAAGAGCCGTCGGCATCTTTGACTCTCGTGACATTGTCAGCGTGCACACTAAACATACCTACCAATGTAGGTACCTAACTACTCGTAATTTACACGTTAACATAGTCCAAATCAGATATTCAAAACTGGACGATAAGATTCCATTTTGGCTGAACCAGTATCAGACGCGGCTAAACTATAATGTAACATGGTTCTTCATCGGTGATTGAACTACTTTCTATTTAATATAAACTGACTGCCTCGGTGGCACAATGGTTAGTACCATTCGGAAACCCAAGCGCAACCGTCGCTTTAAAGTGCGACCCACTAGGGTCGCACTTTAAAGCGACGGTTGCGCTTGGGATTCCGGGGTCGATCCCCGGGTCGTGCCAAAATTTGTAGTTGAGTTTTTCTGTTAAGAAATTTTCAGTATTAGCCCGGAGTCTGGAAGTCTTGTACCCCCGTGCCTCGGATAGCACCTCAAGGCGTTGGTCCTGCGCCTAATCCCTCTTCGGTCGTGTCACACAGGAGCCCAATTCTCAGATTTTCGATATGAAAAAAACATGGCGGATATCATCCGAAAACCCTACAAAAAACTACGTTTTAATGATATATGTCGTATGATAGTAAATGTCATGAGCACGAGAATTGGGCTCCTGGTGTCCCATCGAAATAATAGGGTACGGGAATAGAGAGTGCACTTGTGTCTGCGCAAATACTTGTGCACTATAATATGTCCTGCGTCGATGGCTGACCGCTGAGATTGACCGCCATGACCGAAATATCGGTTTGGGGGACATCATCATCATCATTATTATTTAATATAAATGTAACATGTAACTATATATCTCTTAATTGTAATAATATATTTTAGGTTACGATGGGACTAACATAACACAAGGTTAAAGTCCCTAAATTAATATCTTCTTCTTCATCGTTTTCTTCATTACTGAAGGTCGTGCTTTCCTGAAATGCCTTTACCGAGGCGGTGACAAGGTTTTTCCACTCTTCCCTATCCTCAGCTTGTCTTAAGGCAATCGGCAACGCGAGTCCGGTTACATTAATTAATATAGAATAATAAAACAAACGCTACGGATTAAGATTTAAGTATCTGAGTAAAATCCCTATCATCATAATCATCATCAGCCTATCGCAGTCCACTGCTGGACGTAGGCCTCTCCAATTGTTCGCCACTGTGATCTATCCATGGCTTCTCGCATCCAGCTCTTGCCAGCCATCTTGCGCAGATCGTCCCCCCACCTAGCCAGAGGGCGCCCTACATTACGTTTGCCAAGACGCGATCTCCACTCTAGAACTCGTTTACCCCATCGGTTGTCGGCCCTGCAACGCAAAATCCCTATATGCAAATGAAAACTATAATTCTATGCGTCTACTATAAGCTCGCTTGAAATGAGTGGAAATGTGTTCTGTTTAATCTTAATGTTTACATAGTTTTTATTATACCTAGATAACAATCGTGTTACCTTTCATTAATTCATCATCAATAATATTGCATCAATTTCATGGCCACGTACAGGAAGTCGCAACCGTGGCAGGCCCCCCAAAAGGTGGACCGACGATCTGGTGAAGGTCGCGGGAATCCATTGGATGCGGGCGGCACAGGACCGATCTGTGCAGAGAACATTGGGGGACGCTTATGTCCAGCTGTGGACGTCTATTGGCTGAAATGATGATGATAATGATTCACAATGAATTCTTATTTTAATTTTCATTAGGTATTATAAATGATTTCATTAAAAAAAACCAGATTAAATTTAAACTCTTTTGTTGAATTTCATCGTAAAATTCTGCTTGACATGTCGTTCCAAATTGTAAACCTTTTAGGGTTCGTAGTGTACTATTAATTACCTGATATGTAACACCTTACCTTACTACGAATACCTTACGGACTTTATTACGAATACGATATGTCTTTCCTCTACCCAAAGGTTGTCTGGAAGAAATCGCTACAAGCGATAAGACCGCCTTATTGTACTGTCTGTTGCTGTTGTATCATGCTTGTATTTTATTTTTTGCAATAAAGAATATCTATCTATCTATCTACCTTACCTCATATGATTAACAATAAACAATAAATGTATTTAGGTACTATTGAAATGAATGAATAAAGAAATCTTATTTTATTCTTATGGCTATCAAAACCAAGCAGGTTTAACACAATCAACGGTTAGAGGTGTACACTTGAGTTTTCTTCAATATTACGGATCTTCAAAAAGGTTTACCAACGCTATATTTCAAAATACACCCTGCATGCATAACTTAGTACAAAGATATTCATAGTACGGCTTATCTGGACTACTAAATACATCGGGCATGAGAATACAGGTGTACGAAGTACACTTGTCAGTCTAAAGAGTGAATCAGGGTCCCCTGCCCACCATACTAATGGCGGCATGAGGCTTCCGGCATAAATTCGTAATATGTGGCGACGTGCAAACTCACAAATTTACTGGAGGTTAGCCCGGCCGGTGCCGCTGGTTTTGAGTCAAATCCAGTGTTGCTACCTGTAACTAGGCCCAAGTTGCCAAAAGCTCCTCCTCATCTTCAAAGCGTATAATTCCCAGTTACATTAAGAATGCCAGCCGTGTGGTCCCGGCAGAGTAGAATAGGCCACCCTCACTCTTACCGAGGTGTCGTAAAAGGCGACTAAGGTAAAGCTGCTGGCATGATCATCAGCACCCAGAGAAGGAAAACTCTGCATTTATATCAAAACCCTCGCCAACCCGTTTGCCAAGTGTGGTGATTATGGCAATTACCCCTCATGTGATTGAGGGAGGCCCGTGCCCCAGCAGTGGGGACTTAAATGGGCTCATGATGATGATATTAAAAATTTGGGAAGTCTGGTAATTACAATGAAGAGACAGACGTTTGACCTTTGCAACCCTTAAACAGGGGAACCAACTCAATCACGTGTTTTTATGTGATAGGTGGCAGGTGAGCAGACGGATCACTTGATGATAAGCAGGGACACCCGCGATACCAGTGGAGTCCCGAATACGCTGCCAACCTTTAAATCCCCCTTTAATGGATTGGGCCTCCCGTAACCTCACTCACGCAGCGAAATACAACACAGTGCTGCTTCACGGCGGTTTTCTGTGAGGCCGTCGTATCACTCCGGTCGAGCCAGCCCATTCATGCTGAAGCGTGGCTCTCCCATGTTAAAATAACCCAAAAGGGATCGAACCCGCTTGGAGTCCCGGGTTCGATCCCTGAGTCGGCCAAAATGTATACTTGTCTTTTCTGTTAAGACATCCTCAGTGTCTGGAAGTTAGCGGTCTTGTACCCCCTTGCCTCGGAAAGCACGTTAAGCCGTTGGTCCTTCGCCCGATCCCTATCCGGTAGTGTAACACTGGTGTCTCATCGGATTATGAGGGAAAGGGAATAGAGAGTGCACTTGTGTTTGCGCAAACACTTAAGCAGTATAATTAATCCTGCGTAAGTGGCTGATCGTTGAAATTAGCCGCCTTAGCCGAAATTGTTTAGAGGATATTATTATGTTAAATAACGTAAAATATTGTAAAATAACTTTGATATCATAACATTACAGACACAAAGTTGGAGAATAGACCCATAATCCTTGGAGCATGATATTATGATAAAGTCTTGGCCAATTAGAAAGAAATTACTAAACAAAATTCTCAATTGAAAACTATTCTAACATCTCATAGCATAGTAATAATAATAATAATTCGTTTATTTCAGGCATCAAGATACATTCAATAATATTTCATTGTCCCATATAATAAATACCGGTCTAACATACATACATAACAAATAAAATACACTTTTTTTATTCAAATTACTACGTGCGGCGATAGAGTCAGCTGTTAGCCGTCCTCGAAACTTCCGAAAGACGACTCCCTGCGGCCAAAAGTCCTCCCTAATAAAGATCGCCAGGGAATGGGTCGGTACTCTCACCACAAATGAGCTAAAGTTCACTTTGTGGCGAGACTCCAACCATTCGACCCTCAGCGTCCAGTTGTATAATAAAAGAACTACTACTTTTAGTGGTTTAATCCCGATGATAGCAACACTATCGAGCCGTGAACACTGATGTTATCATTGTAAGTGGTGGAACGAACATGAGAGATGGTATCAGAGACCAAACATCTAGCGTCCCCAAATATACATCACGTGATTTAAATACTAACGCGGCCAAGTGAGGAGACGTTATAATCGATTACCAAAAATCGATTGTTTTCCTATATATATTTATATAGGAAAACAATGATATAAAAGCAGCGGATGTTTTCTTTGCTAAAGAGACAGTTGAGCCGCACGCGTTCCAGGAGTCCTTTTTTAGTCGGTGCAATATTACACGCAATAATTGTTATCTTCTCTTTTTCTCAGTCGTACACTCCTGACGGAGTGGTCGTGATTATGGATTGTCTGTATGTTGGGAAGCGGCTTTAGCGAGACTTCTCCATCTGTCTCTGTTTGTGGCACTGCGTGCACATTCAGTCAAGGAAAACTTTGTAACAGACTTGATACTGTCCGTCCACCTTGTAGGTGATCTGCCTCGGGAGCGTTGACCTTCCACTCTTCCCTGTACCATTAAACGTTTCAAAGAGCTCTCGTTTCGGATTATATGTCTAAGCATGGTGAGTATTCGCACTTGCAAGTCAAAGACAAGTCTTTGTTTGATTCGAAGCTCCTTGAGGATTGAAACGTTGGTGCGGTGAGCAGTCCACTTCACTCTAAGCAGAATACAGCAGCTGTAAACACAATTTGGCACAAACAGAAAACCATTAAAATTACATACAAATAAAAAGAAAAATATACTCAATCATTTGATTCAATGTTTCTCATCGGATGACATTTTTAAGTGTGGTATTTACTTAAAGGGACGGGTAGGTCACACTAGCGACGTCAATCGATTTTAATTTTTAGCTACTAAACCGGGTCAATTGTAAACAATTTCGTGGTTACAACCTCTCTTCAAACACTTATACTATATTAAATAACCATGCAAAAATGTTGGGTCCAACAAGCCAAAAGCGGCTACTTTTAGCGTGAATCAATTTTTTGCGTACAAAAATGGACCGAACATTTTTGCATGGTTATTTAATAAATAGTATAAATGTTTGAGGGTGGCCTATTCTACTCTGCCAGGGACCACACGGCAACCTCACTCTCACCTCACCTCACGTCCCACTCTCCCGACCTCACTCTTACCGAGGTGTCGTAAAAGGCGACTAAGGTAAAGCTGCTGGCATGATCATCAGCACCCAGAGAAGAAAAACTCTGCATTTATATCTAAACCCTCGCCAACCCGTCTGCCAGGCGTGGTGAGTATGGCAATTACCCCTCATGTGATTGAGGGAGGCCCGTGCCCCAGCAGTGGGGACTTAAATGGGCACCGATGATGATGATGATGATAAGTGTTTGTCGAGAGGTTGTAACCCCGAATTGTTTAAAATGGATTCGGTTTAGTAGCTAAAAATTAAAATCGATTGGCGTCGCTAGTGTGACCTACCCGTCACCTTAAGAATAAATTGTAAAAGATTGCTATAAAAATGTCATACTCAATCATGTCATCATAAATAAATAAATGTCCAGGCAGTGCTAAGTGAATAGTGTCATATATATAGACTAATATAAATAGCCCTTATTTTCAGAATTGTACATTTTATTTTATTATATACCTACCGTTACTATTGATATTTAATGGCGTGCAAAACATTATGCGCTTCTCCTTTGCCCCAGTTCGTAATGTGCACACAAATGTGTGCACATTACGTAGGTAAAAATTTCCTTTTCAGGTCCACTTCCTTTTCAAACAAATTAGTATCGTCCATCACACCAGATGGGCTATCTATCCTGTTCTTTTTCGGCCGTCCTGCTCCTTCCCTCAAAGAGTTTGAGGTAACTGTTACATGATCTTCATTTCTTCTCGTCTGCGCCAACAAAAAACAAAAGTCTATTTTATTCTTTAAACAGCACAGTAATAGTACCTACGAGTCTTTTGAGTACTTATTTAAATTAGGCGAGTATCGATTTATTCTTCGAGTATCGACAAATAAACCGATACTCGCCTAATTTAAATAAACACACTCGATATCTAGAGTGTGTTTCGGAGGTTCCTTCTAATAGCAATAGTAAATCAAGTTTTAAAGCCGCAATAAAATGTTCTAGTTTAATCAAGTGGCGCGATTCTAATAAATTCAAATGATCACATTAGTATTCCGTGGCCAGAGTGTTTAAGAGCCCTAATGTTCAACGGTTGAAGCATAAAGCCCTATTTGATCCTTTGTTCTAATGTTATTTATTGAAAGAACCTATAAGCTTCGTGACAAATACAATCGTTGTCTTTAAGGTTAAATAGAAACGTTTTTTTATCAAATTTTGATGGACAAAGGAAGGATCTAAAATTCCAATATTATGGAGCACCTTGATTATATGTGTTCCATCTCACAATAATTAAATAATCAAGTTAATTAAAGCTCCTACTTAGTTTTAATTGAGGGCCGGTCCAACCAAGCCTATTCCGATACTAAATGTATGGTATATCGCTGACATTCTATTCAAATCTTACGTTATCATATCATATCATATCGTCATAGATTTATCCACGGATAAAGACAGGTCGAATTGGATTTGAAATAATAGACATATACAAAGCTCACAAAATCAGTAATTTACAATGACAGGAACATCACTATAGATATTAATATATTTTAATATAGATAGGTATAGCAAGATCAATAAACGATATGATCTAAACATATTCAAGAAAAGAGTGAATAGGCTGTTACTAGACAGACATGATCCATCCTCGGACACGTCATCAGTTACCATCAGCTGAGATTGAGACCAAATCTGTGCGTCCTGTGAAAATTGGTACAATTCGACTTATATCGAATTTGATTTTCTTCTTGCTCAAAAAATCCTCTATTATTCTGTCTGATTAGACGGAAAAATGGAGGATTTTTTTGCATGTCTGATCAGACAGAAAAATAGAGGATTTTTTGTAATGAAGTAGCTAGGAGAAAATCAAATTCGATATAAGTCAACTAGTACCACTTTTCACAGGACGCACAGAAATATCTGGCTATTCTAGTATAAAAAAAAAATACAATCAGCAACGCGTTTAATTTAGGTAGTATTTATGAATACAACATAACATGTTAAGTATCGTAAAAGGAAAACAAATGTTATGAAACCATTACAATTTCTACAAGTGGCTGTCGTATGGATTCTGGGAAAATGAAAATCTTGTAAATGTCGCATTCGAGTATTATAAATCGCCATGAATGAAGCTGCTTGTCATTCCACGAGGGGGTCGAATTATGCAGTGTCGAGACGAGTGCAGCATTCGATGCAATTGAGTCTACAAATCAATGTGACAATTTATATTTTTGTTATTTTACTATTACGAGATCGGAATCCATAAAGTTTTTATAGTACGATTGTTGGGGCACTACTCGTAAACTTTTGATAAAACTTCATCATCATCGTCATCGTCAGCCCATTTAAGTCCCCACTGCTGGGGCACGGGCCTCCCTCAATCACATGAGGGGTAATTGCCATACTCACCACGCTTGGCAGACGGGTTGGCGAGGGTTTTGATATAAATGCAGAGTTTTCCTTCTCTGGGTGCTGATGATCATGCCAGCAGTCTTACCTTAGTCGCCTTTTACGACACTTCGATTATTTTGATAAAACTTGATTCTGTGGAATAAGGTCAAATTTATTATTTTATAAAAGAGTAGGTACCTGGTCTATGCTAACCTATATTAAGATTAAGATCAAAATTGTGAGCATATTTTATTAGGATTTGATTTATTAGGTCAACAGTTTTCCAAGAACGGGAAATAACTTAACAAAACGTTTAAAACTAAAAAACCGGCCAAGTACGAGTCGGCCTCGCCCGCAAAGGGTTCCGTAGCAGCAAGGAAGATATTATGGAAGGTACTTTGTTAGTTCTTTTGTGCCTGTGAGTCTCATATTTGTATTTCACGGCCCCTTACCATCAGGTCATCCTGATTGGCCTTTCTATAAAATAAAAAAAAAACAGTCACACTGAAGTAAAGGTTGATGTTTCTCGACGAGCTGATGGGAAATAATGTCGGCGTGAAACAGTGCACGCTGTGTTTCGCTGCGTGAGTGAGGGTACCGGAGGTCCAATCAGGGGAAGGGGGGTTAATAGGTAAGCAGCACACTTGTGACACCACTGGTGTTGCAGTTGTCCATGGGCGGCGGTAATCGCTTACCATCAGGTGATCCGTCGGCTCGCCTGGCACCTATATCATAAAAAAATATATATTTAGCGAGTTTACATTAAGCAATGGATGGTGAAAGATCATCTACCAGATTTTATAATTGATTGAAAACCAGACTTCAAAACAGTACCTGGCGTTATGTTCTTATTATTTCTAAGAGTCAAATTTACTTTATGAATAAAAACTCAAAAACTATTTAGCATTTTACAATGCGGAAATGTTTCTCTATTACTGGAACACATCCTTTGGTCTACTTTTCTAGCCTACGCTTGTATCGTCGCGAGTGGAAACTGAAGGCTATTATAATTAGGTAGGCACAAATAAATAGTTTTTAAATTTTCGCGTTGCATTATAACTATAATTAATCAAGACGTGATACAACATTGTGTACTCACATTTTTAACCCCCGACGAAAAAAGGACTGGGTCTTATAAGTTTGACGAGTCTGTGTGTGTGTGTGTGTGTGTGAGAGTATGTGTGTGTGGGTGTGTGTGTGTCTGTGTGTCTGTCTATGGCAGCTTTGTCGTAGCTCTCGAACAAATGAACCGATTTTGATTTTGTTTTTTTTTGTTTGAAAGATTAATAAGGAGGGAGTGTTCTTAGCTATGTTGGATAAAAATCGATCCAAGATGGCTGCCGTCACAAAGACGTGGACTTTATGGTTTAATAAAACTCCTACAATATGGCTATCATATAAAAGGGCTTGAGTAGCAGAATATATTAATTGTAAAAAAATTCAAACCCAAGATTGCCGCCGTCAGAAAATGACGAAAAACCTATTTGCTATAAGTATCAAATGAAAAAGCTTTAGTTATGTCAAGGGTTTTATAAATTTTCAATTTTTACTCAACGTTTCGGCGGGTTATTGTACATTGACCACAAAGTAAACTCGCCACAGAAAAAAGTAAGTGTAAACTCACCACAGTTCTATTTTTATGAAGTAAATTGTTTATTAATAATTTTGGTTATTGTAAACTCACCACCATTGCTTTTGTGAAAAGGTCTGCAGAGAAATCAAACAACAAGTAGAATAAAAAATTATTTTTTTTCGATATGGGAAAAATCAGGTGGTTACATAATAAAATATAATGTACAAGTATGCGAGTGAGCGAGCGCGTGATAGAGTGTGCAAAAGCGCAGGAGAAAAAAAGAAAGATGTGCTTTACTGTTAATTCTTAATTTTGTATTAGTTTTCATTGGATATTAACTTATAGGTACTCTCTTAATTTTATCAATATAATTATTCTCTAAAAAAATCAAAAGATTTTTTGCTATCGTTACTTTAAGCAAAAAATATGTGAACTGAGGATTTGTGGCGAATTTACAACAAACCTCACCCGCCTGTGACTAACTTACACATATTTTTAATGCATGTGGTGAATTTACTTTCAATGTATGGAGTTTACAAAATGTGGTGAGTTTACTTTGTGGTCAATGTACAATAACCCGTTTCGGCTGCTGTAACGTAGCCGAAACGGCGAGTAAAATATGTGAGCCTACATAATGTTGTATCACAGAATAAATATCGTGTTAATTCCCGTCTCGATTAATTATAGGCACAAATAAACTTACATATCTATTGCTTTCACCTTAGTCTCTGAGTCATCCAAAACAAATGGCCGAAAAAGCAAAAAGTTCAACGGTTCACCTACTAGAGAAGTACTTATTACGTGTACAGCATTCGGCAGATCAGCAATAGGATGTCCAGTCTCTGATAACGGTTGGGGCACTCTGCCGAACTTTGCTAAATTACTGTGGGACCGATAGGGTTGGCAATCTATAGATAGATACACTTGTTGCAAAAAAGAGAGTTACATATAGCTGGAACTAGAAAGACAGTACAGTTGATCTTCAAATTCATGATTCCTTTTGTGAACAAAAAAAATCTTATATTAACGGGATTTGGGATAAGTACTGTAACGTTAAGGCGAAACAGATCTAACTACATATGAGGTCTTTGTAAAGATCTCTCAAAAGTGATGATTATGTGTAAAACGCCCCGTTGGTCTAGTGGTTTAAGAACCGGGCCGTGATCTCGGGGTCCTGGGTTCGATTTCCGGGTCGAGCGAAAAGTATGTTTCGATTTTTTCGAACATAGCTCAGGTTTGTGATCACCAATCCGCATTTGGCAAGCGTGGTGATTAAACCTAATCCCATCAAAGCAGCGATATGACTTGATTTCTATGATGGAGGCCTTTTCCCTGCAGTGGGACAATTTATAGGCTGATATTTTACTTTTTTTATCTGTAAAAGTTCTAAAAACCACTTCTGTATGATTTAGATCATCGCCAAGTCTTCTCTACCTTATACGTCATCTCTGACTTCATGGTTCATATCCATCGTTCCAGAATATCCTTCATCGGCAACCCTAGAAACGGCGCGGGCGCAAACAGGGCCCGTGCTCTGCATCCCAATGAGTCCAGACGGGCCGCGCTATATAACGCGGCTGAAGACCGCTTCCAGCACTAGCCCCTTCGCTCTTTGCCTCTCAACACCCTCCAAAGGGACAGTAAAATGAAGCTCGTGTTGTCGCTGGTGTTCTGCGTCTGCGCATTGTGGGAGGCGGCGGGATATCCTACTTACTACCCGTATTATGGAAACAACTTCGATACCTGTAAGTTTAATTTGAATTTGAAACTTTGACATTAAGAAAAATCACATCCAATTCAAATCAGATGTAATAAGTCAATCTATTAGCGACCCGCTTGGCGCAGTGGTTTGAGCGCCGGTTAAGACGCAAGGTTTGCTAGTTCAATTTTTTTTTATGTGAAAGGTCGAGCAGACAGATCGCCCGATGGTAAGTGATTGCTGCTGCCCATAGACACCCGCGATACCATTGGAGTCACAAGTGCGCTCCCAACCTTTGAACCCCCCTTTTCCCCGATTCCCGCACCAAAACACATGTTTGTTGATGAAACAGACATTGGTGCTGGGTCTGGGTGTTTGTGGTACAAACCTTCGTTGTTTCTGGTTTCCATAGTACAAATGAAAACCTTATTTGGGACCAGGGCAATGTATGTGTGTTGTCTCAATTTATTATTATTATTAATCTACTGATTATGGTTCATATCAATTTAACCTGCATGGACCCGGTTCAATTTTCGTAGTACGGTCAGCATCAAAAGTAGCTTAACACATTAGTACCATGTCGAAGTAACATTTTGTACGTACCCCTTAGAAACTGACTATAATAGGCAAAACAGTTACTTTGACATGGTACTAAAGTGTTAAGCTACTTTTGATGCTGACTGTACCTACTTGTAATATCTGCAAGAGTCATTGCATCTGGCGGATATTATATTTAATTGTAACGCATCCATAGATTGTTTAATTTTTTTCTAATAAATATATATATTTATATGTATAATTTTTTATATTTTCACGACATCACTACATTTTGACTCCGAGATACTAACACACCTGTGTTATGGATATCAGAAGCAATAGCGGAATAAACAAATAATCCTTTTCTTTTGCAAATTGACCGCTCGATCTACCGAATTCATTTCGGAGAGGGTGCGGAGGTTCTGCATAATTTGATCCCCTCTAGCCCATTCCATCACCGGACCACAAGGCGCGGCGAGGGGTTTCATCCATACGTTGTTGGCTTACCCCTTATCCGCACGAAGCGATTTGCTTCCACATTCATAATGCGGACAGCTAAGGATTGGAACTCCTTGCCAAGGTCTGTTTTTCCAGACCACTACAATCTGGACATCCTTAAGGCAAGAGTGAACAGGCATCTTCTAGGCAAACGCGTTACATCCTAGTCCTCATCGTCACTTTCCATCAGGTGACATTGTGGTCAAGCATTAGCCTACAGTTCATAAAAAAATACATAGGTACTTACAATACATAGAAACACCCAGACCAATACAAATAGTCATGTTCATGTAAAAAAATGTCTGTAATGTGCGGGGATCGAACCCGCAACTCTTGAACCAGAGGCAGCATTCACTAGGTACCACTAATCCAAACGGGTCAATATAGAACTGATCTAACTGAATTAATTTACTTTGATACCCAAGGTTTATGTATATTTTTCATAGGGCTAGTATTTTTTAGGGTTCCGTAATATCAATGTGTGAGATGAAATAAGTACAAAAATTAACAGTAAAACCAAACAGCATCATACCAATGTTAAAGTGTTAGTTCTGGATATCAATAATGACAAATGATATAATTATCTGAAAAAAAAGCGATCTATATAATTTCGCGGATGTTCATGGGCGGCGAAGATTATTTTCTATCAGGTGACTCGCTTGCTCGTTTGTAGCCTCTAGCATAAAAAAAAATCGCAATCTATGTAACCACCACCAGACAGGTCCTCTCGTCATTTTTCCCCGCAGTTTTCGTAGTTTGAATAATATTTAACAGATCATCTTTTCCCCAGTGTCATATGGATCTAGTGACAACACTCGAGGTGGCCTCGTACTGAGTCGATACTTCAACCCTTACTACGGTCCTCGCACCGGCGGCGCAGGGATGGCCGCCTTCATGTTCAAACCACCTGAGGAACAGCCCCAGTTCCAGCAGGTGCCTTCCAGCCAATACTATAGCCCCGACCGTCGGCGCCAGACCCCACAGGAAGAGAACTTTTTCCCTCAACAAAACGAGGTGTACTACCCACAGGCACCCGAGAAACCCTTCGTCCCCACAGAAGCTACGGAACTCGCCGACCCAACTGAGAAGGTCGAACTGCTCCCCACTACAGTCAGAACACCTGCTGTACCAGAACTGGTTGAGCCTGAAGCAGAGGAAGTTGAAGAGCCCGTGCAAAAGCCTAAAAAACGAGTGTCTAAGAGGAAGCAAGTGAAAAAACCAGTTGAGGACGAGGAAGAAGACGATGACTACCAGCCAAAGATGCCTACTGGAGCCTTCTTCCCCATGTTCTTTGGATACGGTGGAAGAGGAGGTTCCAGCGGTATGCCTGGCGCTACAGCCATTGCCAACGCGTACAGCACCGGTCGTGGAGGAGTCGCAACCAGCCATGCGACAGCGTATGGCGCTCCCAGACCTGACTTTAAGGACTACAAAAACTTCCAATTGCAGCCGTAGATTTAAATATTAAACTTCATCCACTTTATTATAAATCGCTATCTAAACTTAGAACCGTACTAAAACTCATGTCATTCCGTTCCAACGCGCAAGGTTAAAAGGCGCCGGCACGAATTTTGTTCCGGGACTATCCTCAGTTCGCGATTTGTAATAAGGGGGTTGGTTTATTACACATAGAGGAGAGGACATGTCATTGCCGTACCATTAGTCATTGTGTAGTTTTGCGCCATCTTGTGGGCGTCTAGACAACTAATTCGTAGAGTCACTGCCAGCTTTTGCTTTGTACAGTTTGATCGATGGATCTTGCTCAGTTTTTATAAAAATGTACCTATAGAGGGCGTTAATATTTAATTTGTCATAATGTGTGTATGTATAATGGTTTAAACAAATAAATATATTAACGTTATCATGTAGTTTTAATCATCATTATCATCATCAGCCCATTTAAGTCCCCACTGCTGGGGCACGGGCCTCCCTCAATCACATGAGGGATAATTGCCATACTCACCACGTTTGGCAGACGGGTTGGCGAGGGTTTTGATATAAATGCAGAGTTTTCCTTCTCTGGGTGCTGATGATCATGCCAGCAGCTTTACCTTAGTCGCCTTTTACGACACCTCGGTAAGAGTGAGGGTGGCCTATTCTACTCTGCCTGGGACCACACGACCAATTATAGTAATACTCTTCTCCGGTAATACGAGTTCAGCCGTTGTAAGGACATACCTGCCGGATAGAACTTTATGGTTGTTATATTTAAAAGAAAGCAAATATAAATATTTCTTTCATTATACAGGCTGAAAAATAATTGAGCCCTGGAGATTTTTTTTCTTTAAAATGAGGTCTTGCACTCGTCTTATAAAATATCCATATAATATAGATATTAACTTAATATTAGTAGGCCTTTGCCCTGCAGTGGAACAATATATAGGCTGATACTTTACTTTATTAGTAAGTTTACACGTTTTTATCCAGACAACCCTGTACCATTTGGCGTGAGAAACGAACCTTCAACCTTGCACGTTTTTATCTTTCAGAAATGTCTATCATTTAAAGTATATTAATATTTTATCGTTTCGCCTACTTCTTCATTATTTCATAGAATCGAACACCAAGAAATACCAACTAAAAAATTGCTCCTTACAAATTGTTCAGGATAGGTATTTAATCATTTAAAACATAATGTAGTACGTCATTTGCTATAGGTATAGCAAACGAAGTAAGTAATACATTATGTATTTTATAAATGCCTAGGTACAGCAAATGACGTAATAAATGTATTTGCAATAAGTTTTTTTCTTTATCCAATATTGCTCTTTATTGATTTCGTAGATAATGTTTCAATAAACCTCTCGTGTCTGGGCATTCAGAAAAAACGGTATGTTCCATCTTCCGGCAAGTTTGAGATAAAGATAATAATTCATAATAAAAAGCATGGCCCTGATGATTCAGAAATAGTTCCGCACAGAATAATTTTAAAAAAGCTTTGTAATTGCCGACATTGAGTATTCATAAAGGTATTCTATATATTTCGATATAAAACTTCACGTGAGTACAGCTTCAATAGAAATATATTAGCGTTCAAATCTAGTATGAATAGTTGAACCATACTCTCTGCCACTTCAACTTCTCCGCAACTTCGAGTGTTCTAGCTAAGCTTTGTCGAATTGTCGATACTTTCCTTTGTCTACTTTTAGGGCCTAAATTCCCCGTACCTTTCCGTCTCTTTTGTTTAGATGCGACTGGATGCGATAGATATCTCAAAAGTGTGGCTAGCAGGAAGCAGGCAGTGTGATTAAAGGAATTCATATCTTAAGGTGACGGGTAGGGCACACTAGCGACGCCAATCGATTTTAATTTTTAGCTACTAAACCGGATCTATTTTAAACAATTTCGGGGTTACAACCTCTCGGAAAACACTCATACTATTTATTAAATAACCATGCACAAATGAAATTTAAAATCGATTGGCGTCGATAGTGTGCCCTACCCGTCACCTTCATCGTAAGTAGCGTGCCCAAGTCATACTTACTTTATAATCTTTTAATTCCAAGTGAGAGAGAAGGCATTTATGGGGATTCTGGCGGTAGGGAGTCAAACATTCCACGTCGGCTGTTCTAATTCAAAGGTTTTAAATTAGTACCTATCGGGTGGTTTTTAATCAAATTTGGTGTTTGTTTGTGCAGTGAAGTACCGCGAAGTGATCCTGATGATAAGAATAGTTAAATTGTATCATTTTCATGGACAACTTGCTTGGACCTAGAGTCTTGAAACCCGAGATTGTGCTTAGAGTGATATCGACAGAATCCGTAGGTCGATAAAACGTTTTCATACAAACAGGCTTACGACAGGCTTACGCTACGATTCTTCGTAAAGTTCGTGCTAACCCTTCAGAGGCTTTACCATGAGTTTGAAATACTATCATCGCTATCCAAAACTATTGCTCTGTCTTTTTCACATGCATCACAATGAAAGGGACGAGGTGATAGTTTTCGATAGCGAGAACAGTTTTTCAAACTCATGGTAAGGGTACTGGATTCACTTCAGTATCGTATTGTTAAAATAGACGGACGCTTAACTTGTAGTCGTGTAGCCGTGTGGTCCCCGGCAGAGTATAATAGGCCACCCTCACTCTTACCGAGGTGTCGTAAAAGGCGACTAAGGTAAAGCTGCTGGCATGATCATCAGCACCCAGAGAAGGAAAACTCTGCATTTATATCAAAACCCTCGCCAACCCGTCTGCCAAGCGTGGTGAGTATGGCAATTACCCCTCATGTGATTGAGGGAGGCCCGTGCCCCAGCAGTGGAGACTTAAATGGGCTGATGATGATGATACCTTGTAGTCCTTTGAACTGATCGATCACGTAAGGTGACTAGAATTATATTCAACCTACCTTTATCATTTGTTTTTAAATAGAAAATATTCATGATATACATACCTATTTTTTTTTTTACTACAAGACGTATTATTGAAAATATTACCGTTTGGGTAGTAGAAAAAAAATTGACGTCAAGACCAAACCAATTTAAAATAATTTATGCACCTTCATTAAAATAAACTACCTAGATTACTACCTAGTTCGTTATTAAATAATTGAGATGACTTGAAAGTCATCTTCATAGCTTAAAAGTGACGAATAGATATTTTTTACGATCTCATCAATAAGTTTAAAATTTATTTATTTATTGTTTTTCGAAATCTACAGGTCTTAAATTATACTATTTAAAATTTATATACTACTTACAGCCAATAACAGATTTTAAATACATTGACAAACTTATATAAATACAACAGCCAAGGGGCAGCAAAAAAAGAGAAAAAAAAAAGAAAACAACCAATACAATTTGACAGTTGTGTACAGACAGTACAGCCACACATCAGGCTACTATAGTCCGTCAAAAATCTTCAATTGATATTGACTCGAAAGTGTTTGACATTAAGGTGAGAATCGAATGAAGAGAATCTGACTGTTCCGCATAACTCGATGTGTGGCTGTACGTACCTTGCACGTAATAATGTATTTATACGTGTGTGTATGTGTGTGTATGTGTATGTGTGAGCGTGTGTGTGTGTGTGTGTGTGTGTGTGTGTGTGTGTGTGTGTCCTTAAATTAGAAGTCCTTAGATTCAAACATAAACAAATACTTTTCGCGGAATTTCTTTATTTACTTACATAATGTAAACATTTTATATGTAACTAATTATTCGCATTCGGTAATTGTGTTTGTGTGTATTTTAGGCAAGATAAATTAATTAATTGATAGTGAATTTTGGTATAACTGTAATAAGGCACATCAAAAGTAAAAAAACAGAACACAATCTATATTAAATACTCGTATTTCTCATTAAATTGAGCGATGGTAGCTCAGTGGTCCTTAACGCGCTTCCCATACGGACGGTCATGGTTTCAATCCGAGCATTCACCTAAGGATTTTTCAAATGTATATGCATATATATGTGGAATGGGGTTTGGAATAAAGCCAGGGATTTGTATTTAAGAATTCTATATTAATTATCTTAGCGCCGCCTGTACACCGTCTTTACGTCGTCCGCCATTCGTCGTCTCTCTCATCTCCCTCTCTCTCTCTCGCACGTCATTCTAATTCAAACATCGAACTCATACACGTTTCTTGGCATGCATCTACCGATCACTAATCCCACATATACATTTTTTTATGTTTTTTATGTAATATGTAGGCAGACGAACAGACGGATCACCTGATGGTAAGCAATTGCCGCTGCCCATGGAAACCCGAGACACCAGTGGAGTCACAAGTGCGCTGCCAACCTTTAAACTCCCCTATCCCCCGAATTGAGCCTCCGGTACCCTCACTCACGCAGCGAAACACGTGCTGTGTTTCGCTGCGTGCTGGTTGACGCCGGTTTTCTGTGAATCCGTAGTATCACTCCGGTCGGGGACTACGGTGCGGCGGCCTCCTCGTGTGGCCCCTTCGGTAGTATTTTTGCTCTGTTTGGAGCTGCTACCGAAGGGGTCCTGGCGTCCCTGGGCAACGGCGGGTAGTAATTTGGCGCGCTCGCCATATTGCTACCCGACGGCCGACGGCTGCACACATGGAGGGGGGGTTATGGTCGTAACCCCCCCTACGGACCTAGGCCGGGCTCGGTCTAGGTCTCTGAGTGGACCGCTCTGTTCTGGAGCGAGGCGTTTGGTGGGGGGTGTTCTGACACCCTGGAGTTTTGGTTGGTTGTGCGCGGACCTGGGTCTCTCACCGGCGGTTATCCGGATGGGCTGAGCCGTTAAGGGCCCTGCTCCTCCCGCTTGCCTTAACCGGCCGGCGGGGGTTGAGTAGTGTGTAGTCTTCGGACGTAAATCCCGGGGACTCCCACGTCCCATCGGCCGGGGTCGGACGGCAGGGTTCACGCCTAGTGCGCTGGGGGTGAACCCTGTCCCTTGTTATCCTCCTGGACATGCCGTCTCTGACCGGTGGAGGCCCTCGGCACTCTCCACGAAAGTGGTTGTGCCCAATTTGTCCGCGCACTTAAGGTGGTGCAGGACCAGTGGCAGTTGGGGGGATGTCGGACGACTGAGGGCTTCAGTGTCCAGTCCAGCCCTCCCACTCTGGCCACGCTTGCCTTGCGCCACCCCTTCCTGGATGGAGAGCCTGCGGGCTCGGTGGCCGAAGGGCCGAGTTTTTGGAGGTTCTGCGTCGGGTCTCTCAGCCAGAGTGGCTCGGCGGCAGTCCGGCGTTGCCAATCTTCCTGGCTCCGCATCCAGCGGAGTTGGGACTTGCGGCGGCTTCTGTTTTGAAGCCTGCAGGTTTTGTTTCCCCAACCCACTCTGCACTGCAGCCAGCAGTGTATGGGTGGGGAGGGGTACCTGCAGTTCTCCTCCCGGTGGTATTCTGCACTGCAGCCAGCAGTGTGGATGCCATTCGGGGGGTGGAGTTGGTGGGCCGTGGGAGAGGCCCTGGGTCTTAAGGACCGGAGAGAGGAAGAGAGGCCGTGTTGGCGAGCCTCTTCGCCCAGGACGGTTCGCGGTGGTAGCCTGGTGGTAATCCCGTGTTCCGTCCCGACTTAGCGGGCGTCGAATGGAAAAAGCCCCGGTGGTTTTAGTGGGTATGCCCTTGGACGGCCTCTGATTAGCAGAGGCCTAATCCAGGGGAGAGCCCCACACTACCCGGCCGACTCCCAGCGGCCGGGTGTGCATAAGGCGGCGCCGACCAACCGGCGCCGACGTCGGCTCCTGTCAGTGAGCCGGCGGCATTTCCACCGGGTCAACAAAAAAAAAAAAAAAAAAAAAAAAAAGTATCACTCCGGTCGAGCCGGCCCATTCATGCCGAAGCTTCGCTCTCCCACGGTATGAAAAATATTTCTTCTATTAGCTCGGCAGTGAGGTAAAACATCGTGAGGAAACTTACACGGTTCGGATAGTTTCTGAAACGTGTGAACATTGTTTAGTTGGTCTGGTTCCCCTGTTAAAGAGTTGCGAAGGGCAGACGGCAGTCGTTTCATTGTAATTACCAGACTCCCCAAATTCTTAATCATGGTCCAAGCGTACCCTGGGCTCCACAGCTATGGACGCAACCAGGAATCATACGCTAAGGTGAGGAGAGGCATCTCCTGCACCACAGATATTATAATCTTGCACGCATCCTTCCGTGAACCGACATATCATTGAAACCTTTAAAAATCCTACATTTTCCTAAAGAGCCAGCAATCCGTTTGCATACAGTCTGGTGTTGGATGATGATCACTTACCATGAGGTGACCCGCTTGTTCGTTTGCCTTAGTTTCTCATTAAAAATAATTATAATTGAAATATCACTCACGTTTAACATAAACGTCACGTTATAACCACAGTGATCATGGTTATTCTTTGGCCCACTAGCGCTGAGATTTAAATTTTTATTTATTGTAATGAATTTTTAAACATTTGAAGAATAAATCTTTTGTATTCTTAAGTAAATAACACACTTAAAAATTTCATCTCATGTTCAGGCGGGACTCGAAACCTCATTTTTCACAAACTGGGTGCCAGTTCTAAAAAATAGACTACTGAACGCGGTACTAAGCCGACGAAATTTGTAAGTGCTTGATTCGACACGAGCTGTGTTTTTAAGTGTGTTGTTTACTTAAGAATAAATTGCAAAAGATAGCTATAAAAATATTTAACTATTAAATCTTTTGTAGGTAGGTTTATTAAACGAAAACATTTCAATTTATGCTTATTGTTATTATGCGACCACTTCTAATAGGTCCGGTCCGGTGTTCTAATAGCTAGGTTTATCTACTTTTCACCAGGACTTTTACTATGGAGAGTAATATGAAATTTCTTATTTTTATGTGATTTATGGCAGACGAGCAGATGGTTTCCTTATTGGTAGGCAATTACTGCCGACCATGTACAGTACAAACCATTTATAACGCCCCGTTGGTCTAGTAGTTTAAGAACGTGACCGTGATCTCAGGGTCCTGGGTTCGATTCCCGGGTCGAGCAAAGATATGTTTCGAGTTTTTCGAATACAGCTCGGGTTTGTGATCACCAAGCCGCATTAGGCAAGCGTGGTGATTAAGCCTTATCCCATCATAGTAGCGAGAACTTGATTTCTATGATGGAGGGCTTTGCCCTACAATGGACAGTATATAGGCTGATATAGGGGTGAAAGAGAGTAAAAAAAACTGACATTATAACCCTCTTTCACCTCTAGTAGGCCTCCGGTAGCGCAGCGTTTTGCATGTTCCGTGGTATCACTCCGATTAAGCAGGCCCATGCATTTATGCTTTGTATTAAATAAATAATACGTAGAGATAATTCGTATATTTACAATCACATATTTGAAGTAAGAAAAACGATGATATGGTAATCGTCATGGTATTACAGGGACACGACACCTTACATTTTTCAAAATCAATAAAAATCGAATAGTGGCGCTAGCGGACTGAACAAGTCTAGTCAAGGCGGATGTGGTTTTTTGCATGGAATAGTATGCATACCATACCATACCTATGTCGTGACTTGATGATCGCTTAGTGCAAATCACAATTACGAGAAAATCAAATGAACACACACCGCGAACTACTTTATAGATATTTATCATCCATCAGTCTAGACTAACCCAAAGGATTGCATGCCTCAAGTGGCAACGGGCAGGGCACATAGCGAGGAGAACAGACGGCCATTGGGGCGGAAAGGACCTCGAGTGGAGGCCACGTACAGGAAGTCGCAGCCGTGGCAGGCCCCCCACAAGGTAAACCGACGATCTGGTTCACCAGATCGCCCGATCGAGCGATCTTCAGATCGCGGGAATCCATTGGATGAGGGTGGCACAGGACCGCTCTGTGTGGAGAACATTGGGTGAGGCCTATGTCCAGCAGTGGACGTCTATTGGCTGAAATGATGATGAAGAGTCTAGACTAATGTTAGAACTATTATAATCATCTTAGCGTTTCGTCCCGGTTGCGTCCGGTACTTTGTCGGGGGTGTCTATGGGCGGCTGCGATCGTTTACCATCAGGCAATCCGTCTGCTCGTCTGCCATCTATCACATAAAACAAAACTTAAGCTCATTTTTTTTATAGTAGAGGTGATAAACGAGCAAGCGGGTCAGCTAATGATGGCTATGAAAATCTCCGATATCATAGAGAACGCCAATGCATTGCCGGCCTTTTAAAAATGAGTTCCTACGCTCTTCTCTTGAAGGACCCTCGACCCTGGAAGGAAGGAAGGTTGTAATATTACACTTTAACATTGTACAACAGAGTGGGATTGAACCCACGACCTTCAGTGGATAGGATTTTTTTTGGATAGACACTGGAGTGCGATAGCTTGTAGTAATAAGTACCTACTATTAACATTAACAATAAAATTATTTTCATTACTGTGTTCCTTCGTTTTTATGTTACTTGGAGTTTGGTTATGTTATCAATAATGTTTTTTCTTTGATTCTATTGTAACTATGTTCTTTGTTTTGTCTTTCTTCCTTTTGTATGTATGTGTGCACGTACCTACGTCGCCCAAGGCTCCGCCTGAAAACCAGCGCTGCAGCGGCTTCGGCCACAGTAGCAAATGCTGAGGTTAGGCCTTGTTGGCTACAGAATTTGTTTTTTTTATATATTTATGTCACCTGGGTTTAAATTTGTATTCTGTGGTCAATAAAGAAATCTTTATCTTTATCTTTAAAATTAATTAACAAATATCAGTACGCGCGAAATCTACAATGAATCTGACAGCTCGAGTCAGAGACGCCACTAGGGATGTGGTATCGACTAGTGATGTCTAGCCATTCGATTTTTATTCGGCTAACATTACTTAATGCAGTTTCGTGGCCAACACTTTGGATCATATCAATTTTAGATTTTCGCGTTGCATTATAACTATAATGTATCAATACGGGGATTAGCACGATATTTATTATGTGAAACAACATTGTGTACTCACATATTTTCTCGACGTTTCGGCTACGTTACAGCAGCCGTGGTCACGATCGGACTGACTTGTTTCACATAATAAATATCGTGTTAATCCCCGTATTGATACATTATAGACATATCAATTCTGTATACTGGACTGTATTTGTATATTCTAGACAATTTAAATCATATTTAATTAAGACGGGAATTAGCACGAAATTTATTAGTAGGTTTGTACCTACTAATAAATTTCGTACAAATTATTGTTATTTTGTAGTCAGTCCGCTTGTGACCACGGCGTAACGTAGCCGAAACGCCAAGCAAAATATGTGAGTACAAAATAATGTACTGACTAATAAATTTCATGTTAATTCCCGCCTTAATTCATTATTATTATAATGCAACGTGCACGTCTAAAAGACTGATTAAAATCATTACCCTTCCTTTGCCGTAGTCAGGTAAAAACGAATACCTCATCACTAATTTTTTTCATCTTAACAGATGTATGATTGATTAGTTAACACGTTAATGATAAATACAAAATGAATTGTTATACATCAGTACAAACAAGCTAAACGTATGATTGATTAACATTTTAATGTTAAATACAAAATGAGTTGTTATACATCAGTACAAGCAAGGCCAAGTATTCGTTTAACTTCATAATAATGAGGTTGGACTGCCTCGATGGCGCAGTGGGTAGTGGCTCACACTTTAGAGCGACGGCTGCGCTTGAGGTCCCGAGTTCGATCGCCGGGTCGGGCCAATCATTTGTATCTGAATTTTTTTATTAATAAATTCTCAGTGTCAGCCCGGAGTCCGAAAGTTGGCGGTCTTGTACCCCCGTGCTCCGGAAAGCACGTTAAGCCGTTGGTCCTGCGGCCGATCCCTCTCCCCATCGGAATATGAGGGCAAGGGAATAGAGAGTGCACTTGTGTTTGCGCACGCACTTGAACACTGAGTATAATATATCCTGCGTAAGTGGCTAATAGATATGAGATTGGCCGCCTCTCCGGTCGTGTCACACTTATGTCCCATCGGAATATGAGGACAAGGGAATAGAGAGTGCACTTGTGTTTGCGCACGCACTTGAACACTGAGTATAATATATTCTGCGTAAGTGGCTAATAGATATGAGATTGGCCGCCTCTCCGGTCGTGTCACACTTATGTCCCATCGGAATATGAGGACAAGGGAATAGAGAGTGCACTTGTGTTTGCGCACGCACTTGAACACTGAGTATAATATATCCTGCGTAAGTGGCTAATAGATATGAGATTGGCCGCCTTAGCCGAAATCGGTTAGAGGATAATATAATGAGATTGGGATTAAATTCCTAATAAATATGATTACAAACTTTATAGGTAATATCATAGGATGACCATGTTTTTTTTGTCGGATCCATAATTATATGTACTTATGACCCTAAGTATCAAAGCTGCATAACAACTAATTTTCGTTTGTATTGCTCCAAAAAGCAATGTAAAAAGTCCCTTAGTATCGCACACTTCAAAGGACTTACGCGAAAAACCCAGTCCTAAAAAATCGGCCAAGTGCGAGTCGGACTCGCCCATGAAGGGTTCCGTAGCAGCAAGTAAGATATATGGAAGGTAAATTGCAGTTTACGGTTTATAACGTAACGGAGCGTCTCTTTCGCAAAGTATTGTGTTTAGAAAAAAATGATGTTAAAAAACCTCAAGATCATTTTTAAACACCTATCCATAGATACCTCACACGTATAGGTTTTATGAAAAAAAATATTGAGTTTTTTTATGGAAAGGCCAACTCGGCCTGATGGTAAGGTTTCAGTTTCAAGTATGGAGACCCCTTTTTTAATTTTTCCAATTTTGTGTAAAAATCGTTAACAAAATACCAAGTTTGTGACAAAGTAGCTGTGACATACGGACGGACGGACAGATATGACGAATCAATAAGAGTTCCGTTTTTTGCCATTTGGCTACGAAACCCTAAAAATTAATATCAGTAATGGCTACCTCACAAGTGGAATACAAAAAGTATTTCTCGGATTGGGAGCCACGATTTAGTTGTACCATCACGAGTTATAAAAAGCTATTGTTTCCCAGTACTGATTACGCACGTTTACTCCATTAGATTAATGAGAATATATAAGGACGACGATCGCGAGGATCAAATCAGTGGAGCTGATCTGTAGACATGAGGCAGACGGTGGTAGCTGCCGTGGTTTGCCTTGCCTTAGGCTTAGGCGAAGGGACAGGTCAGTACCTATACTCTGTTTGTTTAGGTAATTAACTAAAGGTAAACAACAAAAATGGCGGAGTTCAGGGATTTTCAACCTTTTATTCGAATCGTGATCTGTTACTTCAAGTAAAGTTCACAATTGGCGTCTATGCTGGAAACCCGACCATGTGAAATATCAGTCAAAAGTGCTACCGCACTACCGAGCAGTATGAATTTTTGATTTGGTAGGGTTGTCCATTACTTTTCACAAAAAAGGTTTTGGATAACTGCTTTTTTAGATACTTTTTTGTAGGCACACTGTAATACTTTTAAAAATAAGTAAAAATAAATATTTACTCAATTGTTTGCAAGCTTAAACATAATTTTCGCCCTTTTTATTAAACAAAGTGGTTAAAATATAAGAATTGATAACTGAGAAAATGAGATTTCGATTTAGAATAATATAATTTCTGTTGCGTTTTGTGTCGCAAATGCCAAATGGCCCTAAAAAGAACCCTTTTATGGTTTGTTTACATTTAGTTCAGTACCGAAACAAATGGATACATGTATACAACGTAATTTTTTTATCGTTTACATCTTGAAAACCTCATAATACCTATCGTGAATAAAGTCCATTTAGCATGTTAGATCAACATTTGCCACGGTGGCGCAGTCGTTATTGGGTCGCATTTTAAAGCGACGGCTGTGCTTGAGGTGCTGGGTTCGATCCCCGGGTCGGGCCAAAATTTGTACACCTGAGTTTTTCTGTTAAGTAATTCTCAGTGTCAGCCCGGAGTCTGGAAGTTGGCGGTATTGTACCCCCGTGCCTCGGAATGCACGTTAAGCCGTTTGGTCCTGCATCAACATATCAAAAGCAAGGGAATAGAGAGTGCACTTGTGTTTGCGCACACACTTGAGCACTATAATATATCCATCCGGCGTAGGCGTAAGTGGCTGATTATTGAGATTATTTTTAATAATATAAGCGAAAAAAAATCATCTGTGCCATATATTATTGCCAGGTGGATATTCTATTTTGTGTGGAGCAGCTGATTTTTTTTTCTATTATTTAGTTGATCAAACATGCTAAATGGACTTTATAAACGATATTTATTATGCAGTTTTTATGAGAGAGTGATGAAGCTGGCTGAATCTTCCAAGCACATCGGTCTTCGGATGAACTTGGATAAAACCAAGGTCATGTTCAACGAGCTCGTTGATCCGGGACCGGTCGCTGTTAATGGAGTACCTCTCGAGGTTGTTCAGGAATATGTCTATCTAGGACAAACGCTGCAATTAGGCAGTAACAACTGCGAGAGAGAAGCCAATAGAAGAATTCAGCTAGGCTGGGCAGCATTTAGTAAACTTCGTCAAGTCTTCTCGTCACCCATCCCTTTAAGTCTTAAGTCGAAAGTCTTCGACCAGTGCGTCCTTCCGGTCATGACTTACGGTGCCGAGACGTGGACACTCACGGCTTGACTAGTCCACCGGTTCAAAGTCGCTCAAAGAGCTATGGAAAGGGCTATGCTCGGAGTATCTCTGAAGGACCGCATCAGAAATGATGTTATCCGACAGAGAACCAGAGTCTCCGACATAGCCCACCGAATTAGCAAACTGAAGTGGCAGTGGGCTGGTCATATTAGCCGCAGAACTGACAGCCGTTGGAGCCGTAAAGTCCTTGAGTGGAGACCGCGACTCGGTAAGCGTAGTGTAGGACGCCCTGCGACAAGATGGGATGATGACATTCGAAGACTGGCTGGTGTGGGCTGGATGAGAGTGGCCGAAAATCGGGAGCAGTGGCGTGCATTAGGGGAGACCTATGTCCAGCAGTGGATGAGTGTGGGTTGCTGATGATGATGATGATGATGATGAAGTTAAGAGAGAAAAAAAATGTTTTTAATAAATTGTAAACAATTGTTTTTCTGCAGTGAGGGTTCGCCGCGGTTACGGTAGCGAAGGCGGAAGCGGAGGTTTCGGCGGCGGTGGATTTGGGTTCGGCGACGGAGGGGGTGGTGGCTTCGGCGGCGGGGGCTTCGGCGGTGGCGGTTTTGACGCCATTCGTGACGGGGTCTCCGACATCATCGGCAAAGTCAGCTCCGGATTCAGCAACCTTGCCAGGAGCGCTGCTAACAGTCCAGATGGAAAGTTCATAAGCACGCAATCTGAAGATGGAAGGTCGGGTGGTTTTGCTTTCACTGGCACTCTGGGTGGCGGTAAAGGTGGATATGGTGGGGGCGGTGGATATAGTGGAGGAGGTGGATTCGGAGGCCACGGAGGTGGATTAGGTGGAAGCGGTGGACATTCTGGCGGCTCAAGTGGTGGTAACGGAGGTGGATTTGGAGGCGGCGGTGGATACGGAGGAGGTGGTGGAAAGGGAGGTTATGGAGGATCTGGGGGAAGTGGTGGACTAGGAGGAGGTCACGGAAACAGCGGCGGTGGCGGGGGTTTTGAATGGGGGTTTCGGTTTCGGCGGCAGCTCAGGCGGAGGCGGAGGTTACGGAGGTAGCGAGAGTCTAGGTGGTCACGGATGGTAGTGGTGGTCTAGGCGGAGGCCATGGCGGTAATGATCTCAGTGGCTCAGGCGGGCATGGGGGCAGTGGGGGTGGAGGATACGGGGGTGCGCACAAAACGTCTGCCAGCGCCGGCGGTTACGGCAAAAAGTGAACAATACCCTCCTGTAATACTCACAGACTGAAACGTCAAAATACTGAAATATTACTTTTTTGGACCTCCTTAATATGATGTGATCACTGTCATGAATTGAATTAGAAAGCATATGTTTGAGAAGCCCCCAAAATAGAAACTGTTTGTTTGTAACTAAGATAGACAATTACGTTTAATTGTTATACAAAATTGTGAATACATAGTATAGAAGTACCCTGATAAAAATATGCGAATTAATCACGTGTTTTGTTAATTTTAAGTTAATTAAGGCAACGCTCATTGTATTATGAAGTCATTAAATTATTTACGTTTATTTAAAAAGGGTTTTTCTTTACTTACCTGCTTACATGCCATAACCATGTTATACTTCTACACAATAATTACAGTTATAATAAATGTACAATGTTTTTTGACAATAGCCAATCTGTATCTTGGCCGTGTGGTCCCCGGCAGAGTAGAATAGGCCACCCTCACTCTTACCGAGCTGTCGTAAAAGGCGACTAAGGTAAAGCTGCTGGCATGATCATCAGCACCCAGAGAAGGAAAACTCTGCATTTATATCAAAACCCTCGCCAACCCGTCTGCCAAGCGTGGTGAGTATGGCAATTACCCCTCATGTGATTGAGGGAGGCCCGTGCCCCAGCAGTGGGGACTTAAATGGGCTGACGATGAATTTGTATCTAAGGTAACGTTTATTTTGGCCCCCACAGAATAGGCTCTGCCTAGTGTGGAAGTCACAGAAAATGTATCTACAATGGCTGACTATTTCTTTTGGAAAATTAACGTATTTTTATTTATTATTTTTATAATTAACACCCTGTTGGTCTAGTGGTTTAAGTACCGGGCCGTGATCTCAGGGTCCTGGGTTCGATTCCCGGGTCGAGCGAATAGTAATTTTCGAATTTTTTGGACATAGCTCGGATTTGCGATTACCAACCCGCATTTGACAAGCGCGGTGATTAAGCCTAATCCCATCATAGTAGCGATAACTTGATTTCTATAAGCCTTTGCCCTGCAGCGGGACAGTTTATAGGCTGATTAAAAAAAATATATAATTAATTTAGGAAGTAGGTAGAAATTACACATGAAATAATTTATTTTCACAAATAATTCTAGAGTTATAGGATTACAGAGTAACTATCTAAACTTAGTGGGCTCGATCCCTAACTTAGAAAATATTTTTGTGCTTAACTTTATTCTTTATGTTTGGGTGCTGTACAACTTTGCGTATAAAGAATGGGATCAAAAATGGCGGCGCATCTATTCACTTCTCGCTCGCACACTATTTGCGTCTATACTCGCACTCGTTTGGTACGAGTATAGACGCAAATAGTGAGCAAGCGAGAAGTGAATAGATGTGCCGCCATTTCTGATCCCATTCTTTATCCGCACAGGTTGTAATATTAGTATTTAAGTATTATATTTATAGTTCCTGTCGAATGTGATGTTGTGAGTGATGGTAGCTCGGTAGATAAGAACGCGCGTTTCAAACGGGGGTTGTGGTTCAAATCCGAGCATGCATTTCGGGATTTTTCGAATCTATGTGCGTATGTCTACCATTAGCTAAGCGGTGAGGTCACAATACACATGCACATAATGACCGCATGTTTTGGATAGTGTCTAAAACGTGTCCAAAATTAAGTTGGTCTGATTCCCCTGTTGATGGGTTGGGAATGTAAGACGACAATTGCTTCATTGTAATAAATTACAAGACGCTCCTGAATTATGAATTGGAACCTTGACAGGTATGAGATGTTGTATTTTTAATGAAAAGGGCGCAAATGAGCAGACGTATCAAAGATAAAGATAAAAAGATAAAAAACATTTATTTGTTAAACACACACGACACACATCATTACAAAAGAAGAACAAAAAAAAACTAACTTCTGATGTTTATACCAGTAAAAACATCACATTAAAACAAAGGAAAAATAAACAAAAAAATAAAATCCTACAAGTTAAAATATTTAAGGCGGGCAATATATACCTACATTGTGTCCAGGTGTGTCGCGGTGCATACAAAAAGGAGCTCACTCAGCTAAAGCCACGACTTAAGGAAGGGGTAGGTACCTTCCTGTAGGCCATGGCGCTGGTATTATGTGAGCCCTGATTGCTATGACGCACGGACGATATAAATACATATAATAAGTGTGTGTAATAATACCTACTGTGTTATACATAGTTATGGGGAATAAAATATATAATAATAAAAAAAGATATACTTACGTACCTAATGAGAATACAAATGAATAAATAATAATATGATACTATTAAATACTGATAACTTGTATGTATCACCTGATGGTAAGTGCTTACCACCGCACATGGACACCTGCAACACCAAAGAATCGCGATATCGGCAGTGAGTATGTTCAGTATTACTGCCGATATCGCTAGCGCGGGCAGCACTAGTATGAATTGATTTATGTTTTTATTGCCTGAAACCTTGGGGTGTTCATTGTTCAACCAGTCCAGTAGTCCTAGATAATAATAATATAATAATAATTCTAACAACATCTCATACGTTGACCTGATTCCGTACTAAGTAGCTTAAGCACTTGTGTTACAGATATCAGACAACAGAGGAATACAAATACATACTTAAATACATATATTACACCCAGACACCGAACAAACACAAGTGTTCATCGCACGAATGTTTGTCCAGGGTGGGGATCGAACCCACGACCTTTGGCGTAAGAGGCAGGGTCACTACCAATTGCGCCATCCGGTCAGTCATCAGGTCTGTAGATGACGCTGCCATGACAGTCCCTCAGCAGCGGGCTATACACAGAGCCATTGGTATCTTTCTAAGCGATTGTTTATGTAACAAGCCTATACGTCATAGGACGACTTTGGATTGTGACGAATCAGCATGCAGAAGTGGCGGTGGACTGGCCACGCCAGGCCTCAGGCTCTACCCCCAGTAGAGATATATGGAAAAACATGAAGGACCACGGTGGGAGAGCCACGCTTCAACACGAATGGCCGGCTCGACTAGAGTAAAACTTCGACCTCAATGAATGTCGGAGGCTTAAGGTGACGGGTAGGGCACACTAGCGACGCCAATCGATTTTAATTTTTATCTACCAAACCGGACCTATTTTAAACAATCTCTCGGCAAACACCTACCCATACTATTTATTAAATAACCATGCACAAATGTTGGGTCCGTTTTTATCGCGAAAAATTGATTCACGCTAAAAGTGGCCGCTTTTGGCGGTATAAAATTTTTCGCGTACGCGTTGGACCCACCATTTGTGCCTGGTTATTTAACAAATAGTATTAGTGTTTGCCGAAAGGTTGTTAACCCGAAATTGTTTACAATAGATTCGGTTTACTAGCTAAAAATTAAAATCGATTGGCGTCGCTAGTGCGCCCTACCCGTCACCTTAATCCGGGAAGAAGGAGGGTTTAAAGGTTTGCAGCGCACTTGTGACTCTATTGGTATTGCGGGTGTCCATGGGTGGAGGTAACCGCTCACCATCAGGGGATCCGTCTTTTCGTCTGCCACCTATCACATAAAAAAGGATCGCACGGACGGACACGTTCGTACCTACAGATAGATTGAAGGACTATTGACATTATCTTCATTTACAATCACAGATAATATAAAAAATGTTTCGTTCATCACAATATAGATACCTAGGTAAAAAACTCTCAATCATGCAGAGTCATGGTATGGTTGATCTCTGGTATAGTATTCATTTAAAAAGTAAGAAATGAACAAAAACACAAAAAGACTATACGTCGCAATATTCACGAAATAACAAAGGTGATAGGAGGTGGAAAAACTGGATATTCTTCCCAAAAAACGTTTTGATTGATCGATTGCTTGTTTTCAATCAACTAATCATTCATCGATCGGTCCAATACTTGTATGTCATACATAAAAAAGTATAGGTTATATGTAATTAACTTTTGACAATAGGTAAGAGAATATTAATGGGATACCCTGATGTAGATAGGTCCCATGATAAGTAGTGCTATTTTAATTGTTGATTATAGTTTAAGAAAAACAAACACCTGAAAAAATTCCTTAAACAGTGATATCTACGGATTTATGCCTCGACAGTGATGTTATCTGTTTTATAGTAAAGTATCAGCCTATAAACTGTCCCACTGCAGGGCAAAGGCCTCCATCATAGAAATCATTTATCGCTACTATGACGGGATTAGGCTTAATCACCACGCTTGCCAAATGCAGATTGGTGATGACAAAACCGAGCTACGTTCGAAAAATTCAAAACACACTTTTCTCTCGACTCGGGAATCGAAACCAGCACCCCAAGATCACGCCCCGGCACTTAAACCACAAGACCAACAGGGCGTTATCTGCTTTATTTAATCAAAAATACACAAAAACCCACAAGTTACCAACAAACCACTAATCTCAAGGTCACCTTTATCTGAATTACTTGCATATATTTACTATGTACTCACTGAACCAATAACACTAAAAAAGAAAATAAAAAGTCTTAGGCCAGCCGGCGGTTCCGATGACCTCATAGATTCGGCAAAAAAATACCGGTCCACTCGATACAAGGGGCAAGATGTAAACCGCACGTGAAACATGTAAACATCATCACACATATAGATTAATGTTAGTTTATATAAGTACAGTCAACTCCAAAAATATGTATACACTTTAGGACGTTGTCACAATATATAATATAAGAAAGTAGACCTCTACTTTCTTATAGGTAAGTATTGTGACAAGGTCCTAAAGTGTATACATATTTTTGGAGTTGACTGTACCTTTTTTGTGACCATCGTCACTATCAAAGTTGGTATCTCCTCAGCGTGTTAATCCCGGCTGCGTCCAAAGGTTTGTGCAAAGCTTGCTTTTGGGCCCGGGGAATGCTTGGACCAAATTTTTTTTACACTATGGTGGACATACGAGCACACGGCTCACCTGATGGTAAATGATTACAGCTGCCCATGGACTTTTGCAACACATATGGCATCACAGATGCGTTGCCATCTCTTAAGGGAGAAATAAGCTCATTTTAACCGACTTCAAAAAAAGATGAGGTTCTCAATTCGACTCTTATATATTAGTTTTTATGTTTGTTCGCCGATTACTTTGCCATTTATAAACCGATTTAGATGGTTTTTTTTAGTTGGAAAGTTGATAGTCCCGGAATGGTTCCACGATAAGGATATCAGGATCTGATGATGGGATCCTGGAAAAATTTAAGAGAACCCTTAAATTTTACAGGCACACGTAATTTTTTTATATCTTTTTTCAAAACTGCACTAGTATTTACGCCTCATTGTATTAATAGTGTGGCTCTGCTGATGATGGAAGATCGACTCCTCAACGGTAAGGAGTTAAAGGATAAC